>WOVY01010234.1:1150000-2483265 GCA_013436015.1 Rhipicephalus annulatus | reverse complement strand
AAGTCCGGAAGGCAACACTTGGACGCCGAATGATTGTCAAGGTCACCGATGGAACACCGACTACAGAGGATGACGAACACGCAGGGGTTTTTTTGAGTTGTTAATGCAGCTATCATTTCTCGGCAACAACAAGATGATCGGGAGCTCAACTCGCTAATAGAATTCTGGAATGGACGAGCCGCCAATGAACCGAGAGTGTTTTCAATGAACTTATCAGCATTCTGTTTACGGGACGGAATTCTCTACAAAAATAATTTCTTATCACAGGTAAAAGCCATCTGCTGGTAGTTCCTGAAGCTCTCTGCAGTAAAATTTGAAAAGCTTTCCATGACAAAGCCACTGCGGGTCACCTCGGTTTCTCAAGAACATTGACACGCGTCAAAGAAAAAAATATTACTGGCCAAGAATCGCAGCAGAGGTTAAACATTACGTCCGAACATGCATTGACTGTCAGCGGCGCAGGTACCACCTGTCAAACCCGCTGGACTATTACATCCTGTGCCTGTGCCAGAAACCCCGTTTTCTCAAATCGGAATGGATCTGCTGGGCCCATTCCCAACATCGGACAGTGGCAACAAATGGGTTATAGTGGCGACAGACTACCTCACCCGATACGCGGAGACTAAGACGATTCCGAGTGGCACTGAAGCTGAAGTGGCCTGGTTCTTCATGGAGAACATATTCCTGAGACATGGCGCTCCAGCGGTCGTCATAACATGTAGACAAAGGTACCACGTTTACAACCGAGCTTTTGCGCGCTGTGCTTACGCTTAGTGGCGCAGCGCATATAGGAAGACGGCAGCTTATATCACCCACGAATGAATGGGCTTACGGAACGACTTAACAAGACAATCGCTGACCTGCTTTGCATGTACGTCGACGTGGAACGCAAGAATTGGGACCGAATCTTGCCTTACATCACATTCGCGTATAATACGGCACACCAGGTAACAACGAAAATGGGCCATTTGCATCAATTGATGACAGAGAAGATATTACAGTGCTTGACGCCATGCTGCCTTATGATTGAAATAATTCAGAGACAGACACCGCAGATTTCACTTAGCACGCCGAGGAAGCAAGGCAGCTTGCCCGTGTCAGACTAAACAACCAGCAACAACTTGACACCCAACTGTGAAACCTTCGCCATCGATTCGACGCTTATCAACCAGAGGAAAAATCTGGGTTTGGCTCCCTGTACAACGGCAAAGCCTCTCAAAGAAATTCCTTCGCCGGTATACTTTGGAGCCTACAAGGCTTTGCGTCGTCTTTGCGACGTGGCGTACGAAGTCGTGGCCACCGCCTCCTCCTGTTCAAAACATCGCCAGCCAGCAGCAAAAACTTACCTATCTTAGTGATGTAAACGCCTGCTAGCTCACTAACGCATCTCTACTTGGTGAGCATCGATGATATGTGGGGTTTAACGTCCCAAAACCACTATATGATTATGAGAGACGCCGTAGTGGAGGGCTCCGGAAATTAGACCACCTGGGGTTCTTTAACGTGCACCCAAATCTGAGCACACGGGCCTACAACATTTCCGCCTCCATCGGAAATGCAGCCGCCGCAGCCGGGATTCGAACCCGCGCCCTGCGGGTCAGCAGCCGAGTACCTTAGCCACTAGACCACCGCGGCGGGGCTTGGTGAGCATCGAGACAATGCTCACTCTGGCGGGAGGGTAATGCCGTGTACATAGCTGCGTCTAGCTGCGCGCTAGCGACGAGAATGAAGATCACGGATTTGCCCGAGGGGCGCAGCGCCAGCGAGTGAAGAAGACGACAATCTGGGCTTCCCTCTTTTTAGAGCGTCTCTACAGTACGACTGTAAACCATGTTCTAAATAAACCCCTGTAATTTATAACAATATCATAGTTGAAATCAAGAAGAAGAAAACATGGGTCGGGAACGTAGCACGTGAGCAGGATAACCGCTCGCTTGTTAGTGAGGGTAACTGACTAGATTCTTAGAGAAGGCAAGCACGAAGGGGAGACAGAAATTAGGTGGGACGATGACAATAACAAGTTCGCTGGTATAACGTGGTAGCAGAAAGGACAGTACTAGGTTGATTGGCGGATCATGGGAGGAGTCTTTGCCCTGCAGTGGGCATAGTCAGGCTGATTATGATGATGATGCGTTTATAGTGCACACAGTAGGCTATCTCCCCAGTATATAGGCGTTTTGGAAGTATATAGTATATACGCGTTTTGTGTTTTGGAAGTACCCAGTAGGCACAGAGCCCTGACTGTGCACTGAGTAAATCGTCCAAAATTTGACCAGTAATAAACAAAATAAAACCAGATCTATAAGTCAAGAAACATGCGGTACAGTATACAGCCAGTGCAAAAGTGATATCATCTACGAAGCTCCTCAATGTTGCAACGAAGGTGTATAAAGGACTAACTGGGCACGGGTATCGCGGGCGAGAGCACAACAGGGCAGTGAACCAGAACGCGGGTGGGCATACATATATTCAAAACACTGTGAGCGTTGTGACTGCCGTCCTATCATTAAACAGGCTAAATTTTTGGCACGCTCCGCGAACAAATTAGAAAGGGAGATCCTCGAAGCCCTTTAAAATGTACCCGAAGGGGACACATTTATGAGCTGCGCGTCAGTGGCAATCGAGAAAAGAGAGATTATTTTTATGTCGCGATAGACAGAGTACGTCTTGATGGTGATATTGTTCTTGTTTTCTCGCCCCGCCGCGGTGTTCTAGTGGCTAAGGTACTCGGCTGCTGACCCGCAGGTCGCGGGTTCAAATCCCGGCTGCGGCGGCTGCATTTCCGATGAAGGCGGAAATGTCGTAGGCCCGTGTGCTCAGATTTGGGTGCACGTTAAAGAACACCAGGTGGTCAAAACGTCCGGAGCCCTCCACTATCTCTCATAATCATATGGTGGTTTTGGGACGTTAAACCCCACAAATCAACATCTTGTTTTCTTTCATGTAAAAGTATTATTGTTTCTTCAAGTAAATCTCAGTTGATAATTTGCGCCTGTGTTTTGGAAGTACTTCCTTCTAGTACCTGTTTTCTGGCAGCGTTTCTTCATTGTTTTAATATCTGTGGTGCGCGAAAACTCTCATTGCTTGAAATCAGAAGTGCCAAGTGGCATCTTAGAGAGGTCGCACCAGCGCAGAATGTTATTCAGGTCATCACGTAGGGTCTCAGAATCAGTCATCAGTACTTTCGTGGAAAGTAACGCAGTTGCTTGCAAAAAAAGTTAGGTCAGCTTCGTAATGGTGGTTCCTAGCCTGAAGGTACTATAGAGATACCAATCGAGCTTTGGAAAGTGAAGTTGGGCCTAGGAAAGCCGATTTGAGGCACCCTCTCTCATTATTCGCTGTATTTTTACTTCTCCCCCTTACCCTATCTATCTATCTATCTATCTATCTATCTATCTATCTAGCGAGCGATCTAGCTAGCGATCGAGCTATCGATCTAGCGATCGATCTATCTATCTAGCAGCGATCGATCGAGCGAGCTAGCGATCTATCGATCTATCGAGCTATCGATGATCTATCTATCTATCTATCTATCTATCTATCTATCTATCTATCTATCTATCTATCTATCTATCTATCTATCTATCTATCTAGTTTGGGACGTTAAACCCATCTATCTATCTATCTATCTATCTATCATCTATCTATCTATCTATCTATCTATCTAGTATCTAGGGATCGATCTAACAGCGATCTAGCGATCGATCTATCTAGCTATCTATCGATCTATCTATAGCGATCTATCTATCTATCTATCGAGCGATCTATCTATCTATCTATCTATCTATCTATCTATCTATCTATCTATCTATCTATCTATCTATCTATCTATCTATCTATCTATCTATCTATCTATCTATCTATCTATCCTTGCCCATAATGCAATGCATATAAAACAGTGCTGGCTGCCTGAGAGTAAATACCAAGCGACCAGGCACCTCTATACACGTACACGTCATCAGTCATTGGAAAGAAATGCACTGTCATTTCGCAGCCACGTCAAAGAGTTTTTCGTTCTTGTATGTATACACGTTATTTTGCTTCTACCTGAAACACACGACATGCTTCCTCTGTAGTTTGTAATTATTTGTAAATTATGCTGCGCTGTACAAATAAGGAATGACCATGAGTCTTCCTCATTCGTGCTTCGCGTATGATCGATTCCCACTGTACGTGGGATCTGCCATTTTTTTTGCTTCTTTCTCTTTCTCTTTATTCTCTTCTTATTTTCTTGTCCGTTGCAACGCAATAATGTGGTTCCCATAAACGCTTACTCTGCTAGCGTGCTTGGACGATAGCCGAGTGGTTACAAGCTCACCTTCGTACCGTGGGTAGTCAGGTTGGAAACCCGCTTCACCAAGAAGTCTTATTTAGTTCCCTCTCTCTCTCTCTCTCTGTGTGTGTGTGTGTGTGTGCGTTTGTTTTATCTCTATCCGTTCCCTCACCCGTGTGGTTCCCATGAATGCTTGTTCTTGATATCTGCCCCGCCGCGGTGGTCTAGTGGCTAAGGTACTCGGATGCTGACCCGCAGGGCGCGGGTTCGAATCCCGGCTGCGGCGGCTGCATTTCCGATGGAGGCGGAAATGTTGTAGGCCCATGTGCTCAGATTGGGTGCACGTTAAAGAACCCCAGGTGGTCTAAATTTCCGGAGCCCTCCACTATGGCGTCTCTCATAACCATATAGTGGTTTTGGGACGTTAAACCCCACATATCAATTAATCAATCAAATCTTGTTCTTGATAGCGCGCCTGGATAGCCGAGTTGTCGTGGCGCTTGTTTTCAGACAGTGAGTACCCGATTTCAAATGTCGGCTGGTTCATTTCTTCTCCTGCTCTTCTCCGCTTCCTCTCTTTCATCAACGCGTTGTTAGGTGACTCATGGTGACGTCATCGCTCGATGGTTTTTGCGAACCCGGCCGGGCCAAGCTCGAGATTAAACAGCTTCACTGTTAAAAGGCACATAATGAAGTTATACCGTAGGGCAAATCGTTGATATAATTTCAACAAAAGTAGAGAATTCAGAAAAGAACCGTGTGGTATACTAGAACTTCCAGGTATTTCAGGAGAGTCAATATTGTCAGGGGACACAAACTGCGTGCGGTTAAAAGCTCTTTTATGGAATTAAACAATGCAGAGTTATAGTGGTTAACCTTGTCAAATTCTTTCGCGCAATCTAAAAATAATAACTAGTGATATAACTATGTCCATAGCAGCGATGAAAAATCTATTGGAAATATGATTGTAGTTGGGAATCGAATGAAAAAAAAATACGGAAACCGTCCTGAAAGTTCTGACAGAACTTGTTTCTTTTATTGCGAATGTTTAAAAAGGTGAGTGTATATTGTTTGCTTTATATATTTGCAAGTTTATAAGCAGATCCAACGTTCAGTGGCTCCCAAACTGTGAAATAAAATACCCGTGACTTTTATTTGGATAGTAGTTTAAATACCTAGAACACCAAGAGGTGCTTGAATCTTTATAATTCTTTATAATGCAACATACTGATACATTAGTTCTCCTGCCTTTGTTTTTGAATGACTGCTAGAGTATTTCAACATGTCTATGTGCACAATATAAAATGAATTCATCGATGAAAAGCGCAGCTAGCAGTATATATAGTATTGAAGTCGGCTCGCTTTATAGAAATGACATATTCGTTTTGGCCGTTTACGGGTGCAAGGTGTGGAAAAAGGTACTGTAAAAAAATGAGCACGTCCTGATCACTTCAGCCCGGTGACTTCGCTACAGAGGAAGTGAACACATGAACGGAAATCACTCTCAGTAGGTGCATTGAACAGCAGTTTCACTGTAGATACGAGAAGCCGTTGAACAGAAAATGTCTCTGAAGCCAGCGTTTTGAAATAGCGATTGTTTGTGATATCGAGCTTCCAGCTTGCCCTGAACATTTGCCTCGTTAGTTAGTTTACTGCAGAGGACATTTGCGTCCAGTTAGGGGAAAGTGCAGTGTCCCTACTTGTTTTTGCATGGTTGATCGTGAAAACCAGCAGTGATAGTCTTTCCAACATAAGTAAATGACAGCGTGGAGCCTTGTAGGGTGATTCCGTTGATTAATACCAAAAATAAATGGTATGCTTTTAATTGCGACAATGACTATGTCGTTGTAGTTGTTATTTGTAAATAATTCTTCACGAGTAAACAGTAATCGTGACCCGAAGTCTACTGAATGATTCTATGTGGGGATCACCCGCTGAAAGGAACCGTATATGACTTACTGATGAGTGGCCTGCGTGCACCAGTAGGCATCATATACATGCACGAATATTACTCGTGACTGGTTGCGTAGTGGTACCTTTTTTTCTTGATACGTTGGGCGGAATACGCACGGCATATTTCATAGTCTCTGTAAAATTGTCCTAGTAATTGCGAATGTAACATTTTCCGCTCTCTATAATCTATCTCGTATTCACAAAGCTGAAATTCGCTCGCCATCCCACGTTGCTATATTGCGTCAGTTATGCAAAAAAGCGGCAGGTCCTTTTTTTTGTTAACATAATGCATTGCTTGCTGCTCTCTGATTTCATTCGATCAAAGTGAAATAAATAAATTTTATGATTTAGAGTCTAAATTTGACCTTTTGTTCGCCACGTTGAGATGGCACCGAGAAAAGGCAGCACGTACCGCTTTAAAACACACACCCTGTACGCTCTGCTCGCAAGAGATGGGTTGTGCGGACCGTCGGCTTGCTTCCGACGAAAAATGCAGAACTGCACAATTTCACGAAAATGCACGAAAAACTCACGATCACTTACTTCACCAGATGATTCCAAAAACTTAACTGTTGCACGAAAAAAGTGTTTCCCGTTATTGCTCATACAAAAAATGCATAACATAAGTATATACGAAAACCTGAAGGCTCAAATTATCTGCACTGAAGTGTCGAAACCACGATGTGAATATGAGGCAGGCCGCTGAGGGAGGCTTCGCATTAATTTTGAATGCATAGGCTTCTTTAACGTGCACATGAATCTAAGAAAGCTGTGTTTTCGTATTTTGCAATTAATCACGGTCTCTGTGGCCAGAGGTACAGCTCGCCCTTTTGTTCGAAACAGCGCAACAATTTAGACGCTAAACTACAATGATCAGCGGGTACCAATTGTGAGCCGCCTAAGTTAAGAACGAAAAAGCAAATATTAAAATGACACAAAGATGCCCGAATATCGGTTTACTCTTATATCTATGCTTGTAAACCATCGTTTCATGAATGTTTGCTGTTGGACAGGAACGGGTATAAGCATACGTGGGCTTTGGTGAAAGCTTTAACTTCGACGCAAGAGGGTGTGGGCTATTGCTGTGCCGGTGCTCCGTCTGTAACATTGAATATACCAGATGTGAAGCCATTTACCTTGACTCTGAAGGGCTGCACGTGGGGTCACATGCCTCGTCTTGTTTTGTTCTGGACGCTCGCTATAAGTATGATGGAGCTTATACATAAACAGTATGTCATTTCAAAAACAATTAATTTTTAATGTTGATGCATACCCGATGCCGTTTTTTTTTACATTCGTTTCACTTATGCACAATGATCCCGAGTCAGGTTCTAGCAAAGCCTGGTTGCAAACGCATGGTCCGTCGCATAGGAAACCTTCTACCACTGCGTACGATTTCCATGTTTCTGCAGTGAAGGACTTTCTTAGCGTTTTCCGGGGAGGTCCAGTTTCCAGAAGTTCTGTGTGTGGCACTGGTCTTACTCTCAGTGTCGTGCGGAAGCACTGGCAAACAATATCTTTGTTATCTCAAGTGAAGAGAATGTATATTCTAAAGCGTTCTTCTAAAGTTGATTAGGGCCCCTCAAATAAAAATCCAGGAATCAGGAGCTCGCATTGAGCATGAGGCAGTTGATGCAAAGAAGCTCAAGGGTCAGTGAAATTGCGATGCTTTCATGCAAGTCAGCGCTTTTCCTAGGCCAGCGTACAGCATTCGATGTACATTGCTTGTACACAATCTTTGCGCTGACAAAAAAGTATCGCCTCTCGTGCAGTGATACCTTCTGGCATGGATTGTCAATACTGATGTGTCAATACTGAAGAGTACTAAGGGTAAACCTTTGACGATATGATTGAGCATTAATTATTTCGCAGCAACAAAAATAATGCAAATAAAGCGCCCGTGTTTTCCTAAATCTTGCCAGAGTTTTGGTTACACTGTTTTTGTGTTTCACAGATGTGAATGTATGTACTTTCGCACAACTAACGAACGTCCCCTTATTCGCAATCTTTTTTGTCATATGCAGTTGGGCTACGCCAAGGCCGGCCAGTCTTCAGCCGGCATCCACTTCCGTGTGTACAGCAGGGCGTTCATCATAAAGCAAGGTGATTCCAGGGTGGTCATCGTGAATGTAGACTCCGCCATGATTGGTGACATCGTAAAAATTGAGGTGAGTTTCACTGTTACTCACGTTCAATACATTTTATTTCGTGAGCTCAGAAACTGTCACTGCATTTCACTAATGTTATTACACTGCCTTGCTAGAATGCATTGCATACGTGCAGAAACCTTGGTCTTTTGCGTGTTGCTGTCACGCTTAACATTAGAGAAGAAACAGATCTCTTAGCCACGCGACCTCCACACCGAAATTCATCGAAAAAATTACAATGTACAGTCGAGTGGTTGCAGCTAAATTGAGCCGTACGCACAAAACCCAAGGACAATGCTGACCCTTTCCTTCGTGCGTACGTTCAAATTTAGCTGCAACCCCTCGATATGCAGGATCAGAAACTAGCCCAGAGGCAAACCATTCGAATGTAAAGTGTCCACAGAAGCACAGAGAACCGTTGTGGCCAATAGTCGCCCGTGCTTGTCGTTTTCCTGCGGTGACCGTACACGCACACATTAAAAAAGAGATCCTACGAAAAAGATTTATAAACGTAAGTGGCAAGTAGCTCTGTTTACTCTTGCATACGCTGACGTGAAAGTGACAAGCGTGAAAGTAATGCTAGGTAAGCATGTGTCAGCCTTGTTCTGAGGTTAGAAAAAAGAACAGAAAAAGGAAAAGAAACGAGGAAGGAAAGGACAGTTGTGGGAATGGCAAAAACAAGTCATCATACAGTATTTCAGGTGCTGTGTTTCACGTGGAATCATCTGTGTAGTTCCAAGACTGCGGTTGTAATGAAGGCGTAGTAGACCTTGCAAAAACTAGGCGCGTGGCTTTGTCGGCAGCGTCTCTGACTGGTTGGTTAAATAAAACTGAGTGCATCAGAAGTGAGGTATGACACTGGCGTAATTTAAAAGAGTGAAACCCAAACGGAAACACTGCAAAGAACGTGCTTTATTTGGCTGCCTGCTTCAAGCCATTTGCTTGTGTCAGGTCGATACTTTTGATCGTGATCAGGGCCGATCCATACCGGTTACTGCGACACGCTCGTTTTTCATCGCAATAAGGTTTGACCGGAATCAAAACGATCGCAATCTGCGTGACGTGGTGTGGCTGTATGATCGCTCTTTGACTGACGTCCGGGCCCAACTCAATCTGGAATATGCAGCACCGTGTAGCAGTGACAAAACTTGTTAGTGCAATCAAGAATTTGGATTTGGATCGGCCCTGATAGCTATAAAAAGGGCCCTTCTGATACTGGTATAGTTGCACCAGGAAGTCTTGCATCGCAGCATTAGCCTCATCAAAATCAGCAGCTTAGCTCAGTGACGGGATACTTACACCACGCGCAAGGGAAATTTGCGAGGTCGTCTTCGCACGCTATACTAGCCCATAATGCAATGTCATGAGACAGCGCTGGCTGCCTGAGAGCAAATACCAAGCGACCAGGCATCTGTATACACGTGCACGTCTTCTGTAATTGGAAGGAAATGCGCTGTCATTCCGCAGCCACGTCAAAGAGTTTTTCGTTCTTGTATGATATATGTATACATGTTATTTTGCTTCTACCTGAAACACACGTCATGCGTCCTCTGCAGTTCGTAATTATTTGAAGATTATGCTGCGCTGTACAAATAGGGAATGGCCATGAGTGTTACTGCGCTGTTAAGAAGAAGATATTCAAGCGGTGCTACAGAATGGGCACGTCCTTTGCTAACAGGCCTTGGCTGATAGAAGAGAACTGGGAGTGAGGCTCCTAATTCACAGAAACATAGCTGGCAACATCGAGGAATACTACAGCATTAATGAAAGGATAGTAGGTATTGTAATTATACTCAATAAGAGACACAAGATGAAGGTGGTACAGGCTTACGCGTCTACATCCAGCCACGATGACGCTTCAGTTCAAAGCTTCTTTGGAGACGTGGAATCTGCAATTAGTAAGGTAAAAACACAGTAAACTATACTAACGGGAGACTTTAATGCAGAGGTAGAGAAAAAGCAGGCTGGAGACAAGGCAGTAGGAGATTATGGCATCGTTACTAGAAATGCCAGAGGAGAGCTACTAGGAGAATTCGCAGAACGCAATATTTACGGATTTTGAATACCTTCTACCGAAAACAAGGAAATTCTAAGTGGACATGGAGGAACCCTAATGGCGAAAATAAGAGTGAAATATACTTTATAATGTGTGCACACCCAGGCATCGTGCAGGATGTGGAAGTGGTCGGCAAGGTACGATGCAGTGACCACAGAATGGTACGGTCTCGAATTCGCCTAGACTTGAAGAAGGAACGACATAAACTGATACGAAAGAAGCTAATCAATGGGCTAGCACTGAGAGGGAAAGTACAGGAATTCAGAGACTCGCTTCAGAACAGATACTCGGCTCTTTTTGAGGAAAGCAACCTTAGCGTAGATAGAATGAATGATAATCTGACGAGTATCATGACGGAGTGTGCAGTGGAAGTTGGAGGCACGGCAGTTAGGACATTGGCAAGATTTCGCAGGAAACGAAAAATCTCATTAAGAAGCGTCAAAGCAAGAAAGTCTCAAGTACAACAGACAAAATAGAACCGGCAGAGCTTTCGAAGTTTATTAATAAGCGTAAGGTATTCGATGTAAGAAAGTATAACATGGAGAGAATTGAACACGCTCTGAAAAACGGAGGAAGCGTCAAAGCAGTGGAGAGGAAACTTGGGATAGGCAAAAATCGGATGTATGCACTAAGGGACAAAGAAGGCAAAGTAACTACCAATATAGATAGGATAGTTAAAATAGCGGAGGAGTTCTACATAGATCTTTACTGTAGCCGGGAGAACCACGACCTTAATATTATAAGAACCAGCAGTAACCCAGATGACACCCCATCAGTAATGATAGAAGTCAGAAAAGCCTTGGAGAGCATGCAAAGCGGCAAAGATGCTGGTGAGGGTCAAGTAACATCAGATCCACTGAAAAAATGGAGGAAAGATTGTGTTCAAAAAACTAGCCACCCTGTTTACGAGGTGTCTTCTTACGGGAAGAGTACCAGAGTCTTGGAAGAATGCTAACATCATCTTAATACATAAGAAAGGAGATGACAAGGACTTGAAGAATTACAGGCCGATCAGCTTGCTCTCTGTAGTATACAAGCTATTTACAAAGGTAATTGCTAACAGAGTAAAGAAAACAATAGAATTCAATCAACCAAAGGAACAAGCAGGATTTCGGACACGCTACTCAACAATCGACCACATTCATACTATCAATCAGGTAATAGAGAAATGCTCAGAGTATAGCCAACCACTATACACAGCCTTCATAGATTACAAGAAGGCGTTTGATTCAGTAGAAATATCAGCAGTCACGCAGACACTGCGGAATCAGGGCGTAGATGAAGCATATATAAACATCCTGAAAGAAATCTACAGGGGATCAACTGCTACCATAGTACTCCATAAAGAAAGCAACCGAATATCAATCAAGAAGGATGTAATGTGAGGCAGGGGGATACAATCTCCCCAATGCTATTTACCGCGTGTTAACAGGAGGTTTTCAGAGGCCTAGAATGGGAACAGTTAGGCATAAGAGTTAATGGAGAGTATCTTAGTAACCTGCGCTTTGCCGATGACATTGCATTGCTGAGTAACTCAGGGAATGAATTGCAATTCATGATTATGGAGTTAGAAAAGGAGAGCAGAAAGGTGGGTCTTAAAATTAATCTGCAGAAAACGAAAGTAATGCACAACAAACTCGGAAGACAGCAGCGCTTCGAGATAGGTGCACTTCAAGTTGTAAAAGACTATGTATACTTAGGACAGGTAAGAACCGCGGAGCCGAACCATGAGATTGAAGTAACTAGAAGAATAAGGATGGGGTGGAGCACATTTGGCAAGCACTCTCAAATTATGACAGGTAGATTGCCACTGTCCCTCAATAGAAAGGTTTATAAAAGCTGTATTTTGCCAATACTTAGCTATGGAGTAGAAACCTGGAGACTTACAAAGATGGTTCCGCTTAAATTGAGGATGACGCAGCGAGCAATGGAAAGAAAAATGGTAGGTGTTACTTTAAGAGACAAGAAGAGAGCAGAGTGGATTGGGGAACAAACGGGGGTTAAGGATATCATAGTTGAAATCAAGAAGGGGAAATGGACATTGACCGGGCATGTAGCGCGTAGACAAGATAACCACTGGTCATTAAGTAACTAACTGGATTCCCAGAGAAGGCAAGCGGGTTAGGGGGAGACAGAAGGTTAGGTGGGCAGATGAGATTAAGAAGTTTGTGGGTATAAATTGGCAGCAGCAAGCACAGGACCGAGTTCACTGGTGGAACATGGGAGAGGCCTTTGTCCTGCAGTCGACGTAGTCAGACTGATGATGATGATGATGATGTTGATGATGATGATTCAAACCCACGCACCCACCACAGGGCTAAACTAGATTAACATATACCAGCTTTGGTGTTACGGGACGTCAATTGATGACGAATGTATGTGACTGGTGCAAACATGATAATCATGGCATGCGTGTCATGTAAGAATATGAATGCATACCACGCTCATTATGTGCTCGTGACCGCTTCACTAGCTTCACATATAACAAATTTGGTATTACGTCTTGTGAATGTATGACGAAGTAAAAGACACGTCCAAACATCATCATGACATGCGTGTCATCTAAAAAATGACTACATATCGCGCTGATAGCGCGCCAGCGGGAGTTTCGCTTGCTTCACATATACGAAATTTGGTGTTACGTGACGTGAATGGACGGCCAACACAAATGACAGGTGCAAGAATGATAATCAACACATGGAAATAATGTACGGCATAATATAGGTCCGCCTAGTAACGTTGGGCTAATTTTAAAGTGATATGCCAACCTTCCTCATTCGTGCTTGGCATGTCATCGATTGGCACTGTGCGTGAGATCCGCCAATTTTTCAATCAGAGTTATTTTTTTTTCATTCAGACATACAAACCGTACTCTTCGAAGGGCCACCGATGACGCGGCGTTTAGGCACTTGCATTTCACGTTTTTTAACTCAAATTGTTCTTGATATCTCTTAGGCTATGCATACTCGTGCGGCTAAACGCATGAATATTAAACTACCTTGCTTGAACTGCCACCACGCAGTCGGACAAGAGCAGGACGTGGATTTTTCAGCAGCCTTCGTGCTTTATATGCTATAATTACGTGGCGTGGCTGGTATAGCTTTGTTGGCTGTGCAAAAACTACAGGAGAACCACACTGCCTCGTCAAGCAGTCTTTTCATTTGTTGTTTGGCTGGAATAAATCAAAGCAGTTTTGTTCGCAAAGGGTGCTGAGCAGTTAATAATTATTTGCTGCTGATGGGTTTTATTGTTCACAATGAGGCCTACAAAATTAAGAAAGGTACTGTTCACATGTGCGCTTTCGATGGCGCAAACGTCTTGTTAATGTAGGTATCGTGAAAGATGATGTACTACTGCCCGCGAAGAAAGTGTAGAAAATTCTCCATTTCCTCCCAACCAAAAACAGCTAATAGTCACTTGATGTAGGCTTTGTTTTGAAATCTGTGGCCATTTCGCTGCTGTAAACCACGTTGTGTACTTTTGTTTGTACCGTAGATTGCATTTAATTTTTAGTAAACGGCAACTCTACTTGGGTGGAAGGTAAGTCATATCTGGACGTGCTTTCTGGTGTTCTCAAAATGTACAGAAATTTTGAGACTTACTCATTGTCATCGGCAAGGTATATTATTATATTAACATTAGGAAGGCACTGCCGCATATAATATACAACGACAACGTTTTCTTCCTACAAATAGCGACTGCACAAACAAAAGAACCCACCTTTGGTACGTGCCGTTTACAAGTTTCAGCGTGTCCACTGTACTTGTGGCATATGTGGCCTTGAAAACACCTCCATTAGTTTTCATAATTGCTGCTCTTATTCAAGTAATACATTTTTTCATAGGATAAGTCAGTGATGGCTGCAGCGAAGAGGAAGTGCACTGCATGCGCAACTTGTAAAATGAGCCCACCTAATCTACTTGTACTCTATATACTGTGTTCCTCCATACGGCAGCCTTTGCTAGGTGTAAAATTGGTGAATAGTCAGGGTGGAAGCTGATATTTTAAGCACTTGGTACTTTTAGATAATATTGTTACGGAAGAGAGACGCCGTATCGACGAGGCTGTGGACGAAATATATTTCAAACCAGCAGCCGCAGCGGCGTGACCGGTAGACTAGACACTGAGCGGAGACCACCCCTCGTCTTCCTCGTCAGGCCCACACGCGCGTCGCCTCCTAGAATCTCAATTTGCATGCATGTAGCATAATCCTCGGCGGCAGAAGCGCCATGTCGGCGCATCTAAATGTCACCGTCACTAGGCGAGTGGTAGGGATTCAAGTGCACAACATGTCCAATATCGGTAGCCTGTTGGGCACATGAAGGCGATGGGGCGACAGGACCAATTTCATATGTCACAGGAGTAACCACACAAAGGACTCGGTATGAACCTAAGTAGGAAGGAAGCAGTTTTTCTGACAAACCAACTTGACGGGTCGGAGACCAGAGCAGGACCAAAGAACCGGGCGGAAAGTGTACGTCACGGTGTCGTTCGTCATACAGACGCCGTTGCTTCTCTTGAGATGTCAGAAGGCGACTACGGGTGATTTCGCGTGCGTGAGCGGCCCGAGTGATAGCGTCCATGGTATATTCACTGGTCGGTACCGCAGGGGACGGTATGACGGTGTTAAAAGGCAATGTTGGTTCTCGGCCAAACAACAGAAAAAAGGGAAAGTAATCGGCAGTGTCATGGCGTGAAGAATTATAGGCAAATGTGACGCACGGCAACGCAAGATCCCAGTCGGTGTGGTCAGTAGAAACATACTTAGCGAGCATGTCTGTAAGAGTTCGATTTAGACGCTCCGTGAGTCCATTGGTTTGCGGATGGTATGACGTAGTCAGCTTGTGTCTCGTTTGACAGGACTGCAAGATGTCGGCTATGACCTTCGACAAAAAGGTGCGGCCACGGTCTGTAAGCAGCTGCCGTGGGGCTCCGTGTTGCAAAATCACGTCCTTGAGGAGGAAGTCGGCGACGTCTGTGGCGCAGCTTGTTGGAAGAGCTCGTGTGATGGCATAACGCGTGGCGTAGTTGGTGGCCACAGCTATCCACTTGTTACCCGAGGAAGACAAGGGGAAAGGGCCAATTAGGTCCAAGCCAACGCCGAAGAATGGTTCCGATAGAATGTAAAGTGGTTGAAGGCGTCCAGTGGAAAATGTCGATGGCGTTTTGTGGCACTGACATTTCTCACAAGCCACAACGTATCTTCTGACTGAGCGTGCAAGCCCTGGCCAGAAGAAGCGTCGGCGTATTCGGTCGTAAGTGCGTGAGACACCAAGGTGACCGGCAGTCGGAAGGTCATGAAGTTCATTTAGAACTTCCGAGCGAAGGTGTTTCGGAATGACAAGCAGCAGGGCCGGTCCATCCATCTCGAAATTTTGGCGGTATAATACACCATCGTGGAGCACGAATGAGCGATGGGACTGATTGGAAGACGGTGATTCGAGGCGCTCAATGATAACACGCAAGGACGCATCACGGCGCTGCTCGTCACCGATGCATATCATTTGCGAAAGAAAAAAAAGACGCAAGGGCCGGTGTCGGTGTCAAGTATAGTGCTCGACTCAGCAACCGGGTAGCGGGACAGACAGTCTGCGTCCTGATGTAGGCGTCCGGACTTGTACGTCACCGTGTAGGTATACTCTTGCAGACGCAGAGCCCAGCGCCCGAGCCGGCCAGTAGGACCCTTCAGTAACGTAAGCCAACATAGCGCATGATGGTCAGTTATTACAGAGAAATTCGTGCCATTTATAAATATGGGCGGAACTTTGAGACTGCCCAAACAAAAGGAAGACACTCACGCTCTGTAATGGAATAGTTGCACTCAGCAGCTGTGAGGAGGCGGCTAGCGTAGGCGACAACTTGGTCGTGTCCCCGTTGGCGTTGGGCTAGGACGGCTCCAATCCCGTGACCACTATAGCATCGTTTCGGACTTCTGTCGGAGCGGATGGGTCAAAGTGAGCCAAAATAGGTGGAGCCGTCAGAAGCGTGATTAGATGAAAAAAATCAGCAGCTTGGTCGGTACCCCACGTAAACTTGACGTCTTTCTTCAGAAACTCAGTGAGAGGTCGAGTGATTGTTGCGAAACCTTTCACAAACCTTCTAAAGTAGGAACAAAGTCCTGCAAAACTCCGAACGTCTTTAACTGACCGGGGTACAGGAAAACTGGTGACTGCACGAATTTTCTCCGGGTCCGGCTGCACACCAGATGCGTCGACAAGGTGACCCAACACTGTAATTTGCCGGCGTCCGAAGTGGCACTTCCACGAGTTTAATTGAAGGCCTGCAGTGCGGAATATGTCGAGAATAGCTGGCAAATGCTGGAGGTGGGTCTCATATGTTGGAGAATATACAACAACATCGTCAAGATAAGAGAGACATGTTGACCATTTGAACCCTTGTAGCAGAGTCCATCATGCGCTCCAACGTGGCTGGGGCGTTGCCTAGCCCCAACGGCATAACCTTGAACTGATATAGGCCGTCTGGAGTTACAAATGCAGTCTTCTCTTGGTCTTTTTGTCGACAGCAATCTGCCAGTAGCCGGAACGTAGGTCTATTGAAGAAAAGTATCGGGCGCCGTGGAGACAATCGAGTGCGTCATGGATGCGGGGTAAAGGATAAACGTCCTTTTTCGTGATTCTATTCAGATGGCGGCAATCCACGCAGAAGCGCCACGTGCCATCTTTCTTTTTAGCGAGCACAACGGGGGACGCCCAAGGGCTCGAAGAGGGTTCAATGATTCCCTTGGCTAACATCTTGGTGACTTCTTGTTGAATTACTTTACGCTTGGTGGCAGACACCTGGTATATGGTCTCCGATGAATGGGATGAGAATCACCTGTGTTAATGCTGTGCTTGACGAGTGAAGTCTGGCCGAGTGGACGGCTGTCTAGGTCGAATATGTCGCGGTATGAAGCCAGAAGGCGGCAGAGCACGGTGATTTCTCGTGTTCGAGGTCCGGAGTGATCATGGAGTGTAAGGTTCCATTCACCGCCGGGGATTATGCTACATGCATGCAAATTGAGATTCTAGGGGCTGACGCGCGTGTGTGCCTGACGAGGAAGACGAAGGGTGGTTTCCGCTCGGTGTCTAGTCTACCGGTCACGCCGCTGCTGCTGCTGGTTTGAAATACAGTGCAACACTTTTGTGGTTGTGATTGTACAACTGAAGAAGTTCAGAAATACAGGAACTTATGGGAACAAATGAATTGACTCAGTGGTATTGCATTATATTCACTTCAAATCCCTGTTGCACATCGCAAAGTTCAAACCAGCAGCAGCAGCGGCGTGACCGGTAGACTAGACACCGAGCGGAAACCACCCTTTGTCTTCCTCGTCAGGCACACACGCGCGTCGCCCCCTAGAATCTCAATTTGCATGCATGTAGCAATATTGATTGATATGTGGGGTTTAACGCTGCCGAACCACCATATGGTTATGAGAGACGCTGTAGTGGAGGACTCCGGAAATTTCGACCAGCTGGGGGTTTTTAACGTGCACCCAAATCTGAGCACACGGGCCTACAACATTTCCGCCTCCATCGGAAATGCAGCCGCCACAGGCGGGACTCAATCCCGCGACCTGCGGGTCAGCAGCCGAGTGCATTAGCCACTAGACCACCACGGCGGGGCTACTTTTCGATAATAGGCAACAGACAATGATTTCTCACGGTTATGTGGCAGGCGCTTAAGCATACTCTTCTATTGTGGTTTGAAACGTTCTTATAAAGTGAACTGCAATAGACCGTAGGAGCAAAGTTGCATTCCTCAAGAAGCGTTTTTTTTCAATCTTTCATGCTTTTTAACCATTAAAGCGAGCACGCAGCCCCCTCCCCCCTTCTCTGTCTATTTAATTCTCTGAGATTTGCTTAGTCGAGTGAGTGCCATAGACTGAATAGAAACAAGCTTGCATGTGGCAATTATAGCGCCTACTCTTCTGCTGAAAAATATTCTTTTCTTGTTATTCCTACTTGTATTTCATAATTTCATGAAGCGGCAATAATTTTCAAGTAAATGACGTAAAATGCGTTATACAAATTTTATGCTCACGATATCAGAGCGCATTTTTCATCGGTAATAATACATCACATTTTTGCTGGGGCAACTCTATAAGTAGCGGCATTACGAAGGATTTGAATATTGCTTTGAACAGCTTTCTTCGCGATGTGTCTGCGCATAATAAATATTTGAATATGGTCGTGACACACCTAAAAAACTTCCTGTATGTTCTCTTTCGGGTGATCGAATAATTTACCACCACACCTAAGCAATTCATTTTCTTGGGTTTGTATTGTTCTTTAAAAAGTACCTCAATATTCGTGTCTCCACGAAGCACATGCTCCTGAAACGCTGCTTCTCAGCACTCTGTGTCGTTGAGGTATATCAGGAAAGTGTTGGCCGGATATAGACGCGATGATGTTCTTCATAAAACAGAGCGCATAAAACACGGGAAAGAAAGAGATCAGGACAAGCACTGACTATCAACTAAGTTTTATTGCGGAATTGGAGCATATATAAGCACCCATTGAAGCCGCTATAGAGAAAAGAAAAAAAAAGAGAAAGAACAACAACAAAAAGTGACACGTGCCTATGCCAAGAATCCATGTTTTTTACAGGTAACAGAATGGGCGGGATAGTGACACACCTGTTAGCTGTCCTCGCTATCTCTTCCGCCTCTACGCTTTCTGTAGTTGTTTTTTTTTGCTGGTGCCGATACAGTACAAATGTCTGACTGAACAATGGGACACACTGTCGCCTTGCGTCACACTTCTTACAATGGCCGGCAAGGTGTCCGTCAATCGCAGTGTTCCCGATTTTGTTATGCTCCTGCAGTCGAACGTTGAGGCATCTGTCAGTTTGACCTACGTAATGCCTGGCACATGAAAGAGGAACTCTGTACACTACGCCTTTTGCACAGAAAACGCAGGCATTTCGGTGTCTGATGGAGCAAACAGGTTTCTGCTTCCTTGTCGGATAGCTCAACGTGCAGAAGCTTAAAAGCTTCTTAGGTGTTGAAAACACAACCTTTACTCCGGTATGCTGCCCCACCTTCTTTACATTGTGAGACAATTTGTGAAGGTATGAAATTACAGCCATCTTTTCTTTGGCTCGATCTTTTTAGCGGTTCTCTCAAGTTCCGTTCATTGCTCTTCACTGCGACGTGGTACACACTTCTTCCTTCGATGCAGGCCTTCAGCGACTGAGACAATGATATGCTTAGGGTAGCCTGCGGCTTCCAAACGTGCCACTTATTTGAGGAGGTTTTTATCCACCAAGTGATCGCAGGACTTGCAGATAGCATTTGACGAAGAGAAAGCACTACGTTCCTTTTCGTAAG
The DNA here is from genome assembly GCA_013436015.1 of Rhipicephalus annulatus. NCBI lineage: Eukaryota > Metazoa > Arthropoda > Arachnida > Ixodida > Ixodidae > Rhipicephalus > Rhipicephalus annulatus. The sequence goes on along the minus strand of WOVY01010234.1, from coordinate 2,463,505 downwards.
CTTCAAGCACTCAGATGAGTACTTTAGGAACGGCTTGTTGGCTCTCGGTTCGTAGACCCAACATACGTAGTTGTCTTTGGAATGCAACCTCAGATCTAAATAACTAATGCTGAGTTGTTCGGGCAATGCCGTGGTCAAACTGAGCGACGTAAAACACGGATTAAAAGATGCAAGAATTCGCGTGAGGACTGAGTTGCTGCAGTCAAGACATTGTACACGAGAGCTACCCACAACAGTACCAAGGACTGTTCTATTGAAAAAAACAAAGAAGTCGTTTATATACATAAACGTTTTTACAATTCCTGAGTCCGGAAATGTTCTAGGCCCGTGTGCTCAGATTTGAGTGCACGTTAAAGAACCCCAGGTGGTCGAAATTTCCGGAGCCCTCCACTACGGCGTCTCTCATAATCAGATGGTGGTTTCGGGACGTTAAACCCCACAAATCAATCTACAATTCCCGAGTCACCCAGCTGCTCAGAGAGAGCGCGATCACAACAATCTTGAAAAAGATCACTTAATATATGCGCTGTGCACGATCAGACGCAAACAGCCTACTTCTGCAGGTAAATGTCGTGGTCAAAAGCAACAACTTCAAGTAAAAAGATAAGAGTTAAAGCACAGCAACTTCACCCATGCCGCAAGCATTTGAAAATTAGACAGCACCGTCCTCTCATGTCGCAGGCATTACGTAGGCCAGACTGGCAGATGCCTCGACATTCGCCTGCAGGAGCATAATAACAAAATCGGGAGCACTGCGATTGACAGACACCTTGCCGAGCATTGTAAAAAGTGTGACGCAATACCTCAGTGCACTCTTTAAAAAAAGCCCCGCAACGGTGGTCTAGTGGCTAAGGTACTTGGCTGCTGACCCGCAGGTTGCGGGATCGAATCCCGGCTATAGTGGCTGCATTTCCAATAGAGGCGGAAATGTTGTAGGCCCGTGTACTCAGGTTTTGGTGCACGTTAAAGAACACCAGGCGGTCTCTCCACTACGGCGTCTCTCATCATATAGTGGTTTTGGGACGCTAAACCCCATATATCAATCAATAAATCAACTTTTAGAAAAAAGGTAGTAGTGCTTGCCAACTTTGGCATAGCAATGGTTTGTCACATATGTTACAACCCTGGTAGTAAGCGCAGTTAGCAACAGTGAGGGTGGTAACAAGTTCTACCTTTGCTGCTACTTCTATCATTTAGTAACTGTTACTACCCTAGTCGTTACCACCCATGGGTAGTAAATTTTAAAGGTTTCAAGAAAAAAAGAAGTAGCCAACAACACTACTGTATTCACTTATATTGGCATAGTATTTCTTTATTGCTAATGTTGGTCAATTAATGCATCATTACTAAACAACTTAGGATAACTTTGCGTGGTGTGCCATGAACGCGAAGAATACATAGACTTGAGAATTTCACAATTTTTTACACTACAGTAGAACGCTAGCCTGGGGTATATATATAGCCCCTACTTTGCAGATGCTTGTCTGGTACAGGGAAGCACTTGTGTTTCAGGATGAATTATAGCAAATGTGAATCGAGAGCGCTATATCATACTGACTACGTGTGCTTGGGCACGTAGCACAAGACTTTTAATCAGCCTTACTTGGCGTCTCTCATAATCATATGGTGGTTTTGGGATGTTACACCCCACAAATCAATCAATTAATCAGCCTTACTTGTAAAAAATGATATGCCATATCTATTCATTATGAAAGGGCCACAAAAAGGCATTATGTACAGTGGCCGAAATAAGGTACCGAACTCTTTAACATAGCCTCGGTGCATTTTAATGCTTCACACGGCTAATATATCAGCGGAAAAAAGGCAATAAGCGTTTGGGGGTTTGACGTGCCAAAACAACAATAATATTGGGAGGCACGTTGCAGGGAATTAATTGTCATCATCCTCCAAAATATTTGTGACCATCTTATTCTTTTAATCCGCTGCTCCTGTTAATTTGCTCTAATTTACTAGGTGTGTTGCCATTGTCTATTACAACGCGTGTAGCACTTGCTTATGGTTAGTTAACTTGTATTTCTCTGTTTCGACAATATCAGAATGACATCTACATATCTCTGTTGCGTAAATTAAAACAAAAACTTTTATCTAGGAATATCTCCTGCGTCATTTTTTCGTTTAATATTGATACGTCGAGACGATTCCCCTCAAATAATCAGAACCAGAATCACGCACTGTTTTGGATTAGATAGTCAGCAGCCGGGTAGCAAAAAGGTAGTAATGGAGCAAGAAAGGTAGTAACGGCTGTAGTTACTACCTCTTTCATTCTAGTTACTTACTGTTGACTAACATAAGTAGTAAACAGGCCACAAAAAGTTAGTAACAGTTGCAGCTAATAACTGTTCACTAACGTAAGCAGTAAACAGGTAGCGAAAGGGTACTAATGGTACAAAAAGTAGTAAGTGCTGCAGTTACTACCTATTTGCTTGCAGTTGCTACCTTTTCACTAACTTTTTCTAAGAGTGTGTGTTCCATTGTTCAGTCAGACAGTTGTACTGTATCGGCAGCGGGAAAAAATGTCTAGAGAAATCATCGAGGTGGCAGAGATAGTGAGGGCAGGTAAGAGGTGTGTCAGTATCCCGTCCATCCTGTTATCTGTAGAAGAGCATAAATTCTTGGCACAGACACGCCTCCTTTTCGTTGTTTTTTCTTCTCTTCTTTTCCTCTCTTTATAGTGGCTTTAATGGGTGACCATATATGCTCTGATTCTGCAATAAAACTTTGAGTTGATAGCGAAAGCTTGTCCTGATCTCTTTCTGCCCCGTGTGTTCCTTGCGCTCTGTTTTATGAAGAACGATGAATAACGAGCGCGCCCAAATCTTCTCTCTTTTAACGGGGGAGGATGGTCGGCAGGAGGATGGAGTGCTTTGGCGCTTGACGTCACTAGCCACTACAACGTGAGAGCGGCCTTGGAATAGAAGGAAAACAACCGAGGCGACCAATCATGGAGCGCATGGCGATTCTCTTGGACTCGATCAAGCGCCACGATTGCGAAGTTGGAAAATACGATGTATTTCGCCACTCAGGGAAGTGCACGAGGCACATTTTTATGCTGCCGCTGTAACAATTTACCCTCGCCCTTCGGATGAGTCATATACGCTCAACGACGGACCTTGAAAAAGCAAAGTTTGCAGCTGCTCACGAATAACGTCACATGTAGTTTGGTTAGTTAGGTCTGTGTGAAATAAAAGCACACCTGCAGACGAGCGTGAGAGAATGATTATTTTTCACTGCAAAAGTACAAGTTTAGCCGTGATAAAGTCGCATACTATAGCGAAAGGCCCCTGATTAACCACAGTCACGTTAGCTCTAAAAGTACATGCTTTAAAAACGTGCCAGCGTTTTGACGCCCAGACTCAACGCACTGCGGCGTAGTCTACTGAAAAAAAATATTTTTTGAAAGAAATATACTTTCTTAGTGCACAGGGAATGTTTTCAGAAGGAAGATAGAGCCAAGAGATAGGACAGGCGCACCCATCTTCCTTCTGAAAACGTTCCCTGCGCACCAAGAAAGTATATTTCTTTCAAAAATTCAATACCAACCAGCCCAAGTAGCCACTCTTTTGAAATAATTTATGCAGCGAATTCGAGCTTCTCTTAGCGAAAAACTGCGCTAGAGTCAAAACAGAATGAAGTAGACAAACGGGTAGCTTCGGGTGAACGTGCGTGTCCGTACAAGGTATCTATAGCAGTGCACGCCTGTCGTGTAACACCGCATCAATCAGAAAAAAAAGAAACGCGTTGAATGAGAACCTGTATTTCAGAGAAGCAGAGTCGAGACCGCAGTGACTCGTTTCGGAGAAGACATTTCACAGCACCCGTGTACTCTCCTTCCAACCTTCACTCACTTCAAGAAAGCTGACGTAGATATACATGTAACACGCAGTTAACGCTCTCTAATTAACACTTTCGGGCTTCCGTGTTATAAAACTGTAGCGTTCAGACTTGGAACTAACACAGTAAACACACATAATTTACGACAGACTGGTGTCATTCGCCACTTTATTCTAACTACTTCCTTCACTTTCCCCCTCTATTGACTTAATCCCCTTTTTCATGCGCTTATTGTTGACCACTTCACTAACATTATGAAATCTTGTCAACAAGGAGGGCTCCTGTAGAAGTATTAAGTTTCAAGCAAAAATACCGTTTTTTTAGTTACAGCAGTAAACATAAACCTTAATTGGCTGCTCGAAGGTGATTCTGAGAGTTTTATGTCTATAACTTAAAAAATTTCCTGATAGAAGGTATTTTTATGAGCCGTGCTATAAGCTTCTGCGGTGACCTCAAGGCAGCTACAACTTTGGAAATTTCTCGGGTGTGTACACTACAGCACGATTTATCAAGTCATGAAACTCCGAAAGTGACACTCAGTGGCTCCAACACGAGGGATGCAAAAAAAATCATCATCACGTGATCATGTCAGCATATGAGGTCATCGTGACGTTACAGATCGTTTCGTCGCGTAACATAACGTCACACGATGGCGTCATCATGTGACGTCGCTGCTTGGTTATAAATGACTCATCACTGAGCCAATGAAAAACCAGGTGAGGCACAGGCAGCTTGCACTGCCCATGATCTTGGAGGCAGTGCAAAGCTGCGTTAGGTGCATAAAACTCTTGAAGGGTTGCTGGGGACAATCGATGCATCGATTTGAAGGCAAAGAAGGAGGTGAATTCCGCTTGCGAATCGTCTTAGGCAAGTACACAGGGCGGAAGGGGACCCTGTGGGTTTTTTGAGTGAAGTTGAATGAGGCTGGCGTTTTTCTAGTGACTAATACGCGTGAAAACACTAAATGGCTAATTGATTTTTCTGACATATCCCGCAACCTGCCTATCTAACATCTCTCACACACTTAACTGACTCGTTTTACGTCAGGTATGCTACACTTCATGAAAAATTTTTCTGTGTTCAAGGTCAACAAATTCTCGTGATCATCATCATTTAGAGCGGACGTTCGCACTGATCATTCTCGTGCAGATTATTGATAGCTTTACTTCAATATATTTGTGCGTAGGGCCAACAGATGACTGAAATACAAGAATAAAGGAAGCGATAGCTAGCAAATGTTCCAAAAACATTTTGAGTGTGATTTCTGCCTAGGCGTTATCCCTGGCCTCTTACCTTACAGGAAAATTTCCAGTAGCTTTAGCTAACACTGAAGAGAGCACAGGTGAAAGCATATGGCCTCACAGGACACCCATTAAACTCTTTTGACATTCTCGCTTGATTCCATTGTTGCTTTCCATTGTTCTCTTTCGGTCACCTAGACATGACGAATGGTTCCATATGCTTCGATTTGGTTGACGAGGTCTCGATTCACATTTTATTTCTCTTTAATTGCCTTTAAAATTTTATCCACAACTAATTCAAACTTGATTCACTTGGGTAAATTTACTACTTTAATTTATGCTTCATCCAATTCATATTTGATTGATAACATGCATTATGCGTACTCTCACATCATTATGATTGAATCGAATACCACTAATCGGTAATTCGCTATAACTACATGCGTGAGCGGAAAAAGAGTAAAGAAATAATGCTGCAGTAACGAAGCGCTCCGCGTGCATAGGGGTAACACAAACTATATTAAATACAATGTGCAAAAAAGTGAAGCGGCACTGATATTTGAAGGGCAAGGGCAAAGCATTTTTCAGACCAGATGCTATTGACAGCTTTGAAATGAGAGAGGAGGGGGGATGGCGGCACAATAAACGAATTAATCTGCAATCTAAGTCAAAACGGGTCGCTCAACATTTGCAGCACGAAAGGCAAAAATGAAGCCTCAGTACTACGAAACAGCTTCAAGAAGAAACGCGAAGCACTGGCCCACAGCAAGGGTTAGCGTTCTAGAAATAGTTAGCCTTGACCCCACCGCGAAGGAAAATTCCGTTATTCGCCGATAGGCGAGAGTGAAGCATCGGGCTTTTCTTTCTCTTGATGAGACCCCCTGCTGCTTTCTCTGTTTCACTCCCTACCACTCCCCGATCGCTCTCTTTCCCGCCTGATTCGCACGCTCTCTTTCTCTCTTACGGGCCGCCACTACACGGCCGGCTTGTTTTCGTGCAAGGTCACTCACACGCTTGCCTCGACTTGGCCCGCGGTAGAAGCGAATGACACGTAAACTGCGCTCGCAGTTGAATCATTCCGCGTGTACAGTCGTACGTCGACCGTGATCGTCAGGCTAACGTAAACAGCTGACTCCGCGAATGGCGTCGACCTTATGACCTCAATAGCAGTTCACTCGGCTGGGAAGGGTTTCAACTGGCGATTCTGTAGGGTGAGGTTCTATGGGAATTCTGTGAGCTCCCAAGGGCATGACGCGTGATGCGTTTCTTCTCACCGAGTTTAAAGGACGTTCAATGGAAGTAAAAGCTCATATTAGATCAATTGTCACGTTGAAATTTTTGTGTAGTACTGGGCGCTTAAACGTACATAGAGCAGCGTTTGATTGAGCCTCATTCACGCTGATTCTGTTCATCCTCGTTATTTGTACTCTTGGGTGGACTTGAAGCATAATTTAAAATAAGAAAAGATTGTGCAACTTAGTTCATAAGGCTTTAGTAATCAGAGCAGGAAGTTCAAACAAACGAGACAGGATTGGAAAGGAAGCTAAATATGGTTTCATTCATTTCTCATGTGTCACAATTTGTTCGTGTTCTATGAGGCATCGTATTTGTCATCAGTACCAACACTACACTCGTCTATTCCTGACCACAGCGTGTTTTTAGCGATTAATTTCGCTGTTCTCTTTTCTAACCTATGCTCACTACACCTTACCTTACCTATACTATTATATTCTGTACTATGCCCGAGTCTCCACACAATATGAAAAAGATTTCGCTTCGTTTAGTTTTTGTTTCCCCGTTAGAACTTTTCTCTGTTGAATTCCTGTCTTTGATTTCTGGAGGTGTTATACTTTTACAGATTCGTTTTCTTTTAGCGAAGGAATTCTTCTGTAGTTCTTCTAATTCTTCTATTTTAAAAATGCTTTGTTAAATATGTCCGCGTTATTATTTACTTTTTGTAGAACTTGATTTCAATGCAAAGCGTGTGCATTGTTGGTTTGGATTGCGTTTACACTTGGCTTTTGCCATTGTGCTGCCAATGTGAATCTGAGACGTGGAGCATGGTCAAGCTGTTTGATGCAGCATTTTCCCCCTATGCCAACCACTGTAAAACAGTATGTGGTAAATAAACTCAACTCATTAGGCTCGAGGGCGTAGGTTTACTAACGTCATGGCGACCCCATTTTGACAGGTGCTACATGCAATAACTTCCAGTCACACAAATTTGAGTACGTGCCTTTTCAAGAACTCCAGGTGGTCAAAATTAAAGCCGTCCCCACTACGGGTGCACTTCGTAAATATATCAGTGTTTTGACTCGTAAGACCTATACAGTTTCAGCCAATTACATCAAGATTCCTACAGAAGATATCACAATTACTAAAGAAGATACCGTGGTTACCGATTGGTTCCTCGCCATTTAGTTTTCTCCCGTGATAATGATGTAGTACGCACCTTAGGCACTGCTCATTCAACATCCTCGTTCGACGACTTCGCCGCTACGGCTGAACGTTGGAGCGTACGTTTGGATTACTTTCTGTTTACATATTCCTTTAGTTATATTTATAAGAACTAACTGACAATGATTCAAAGAGAAGTATGGGAATGTTATTAGAAGTAGTTGTATTGTAAATGTGAAGAAAGAAAAGCGTACGAAAAAATAACTTGCCACCGGCACGTTATTGAGACACATTCATTTATACTTATATAGTTATCTGCTATTGAGCTTCATTTCCTGTTTAAGCAATGTTTTCGCCATCATAATACTTTTCAGCGTATTTCTATGTTTACTGCAGGACGAAGGCCTTTCGTAATGACTCCGAATTCAGCCACTCTTGGGCCAACTGATTTCATTTTGTGCCCGTGAACTTCTTGATTTTGTCATTCCATCTAACCCTCGGCCGTACTCAACTGGGTTTAAAAGTAGATGACGATGCCTCACAAAGCACCATCCTAATAAAAGACGGACGTTTATAGCCTTTTCTGCAGCTTTTTTGACATACGTCTTCCAAAAGCGACACTAAAGTTAAATAACAACTTACGTCCGGTGAAAGCTCAATGTATGAAAAAGTCCAAAACGATTATATTGTTCTTCTTCGCACCGCCCGCATAGCTGCATAGCCGCGAACCCGCAACAATATTATCAACAGCAGGGCCCTACTTACCGAGAAATTACCTCTTTAATACCTGAATTATGAAACTGCCGATGAAAATAAAAAAAAATGTTTCCATTTTCCAGCTTTAAATAGCAACCTTTTAGTAATTACACAGCTAAATTATTCAAAATGCACCTTTAATGCAAACAGTTATGTACGTGGCGAATTCTCCACATGTCCCAGGAGCGAGGACATTGCAAGAAAAAAAAAAACGTGCTTCATAAGTGCGCAACATGTTGCGTGGAACGTCTTGAGCGCGTACACACTAAATAAACAAAATGATTGAAGCTAGAACTTGCGTCAGCCAGGCGAGAAATAACGAAGAAGTTAGTGGTTTTGCGCTCTCCGCCATCAGCTATAAAACAATTGGTTGTAGCATAAAAAATATAACACGAGATAGCACTAGATATCTCATGATGAAATCTACATTCCCCATGAGTACCTGACAGCCGCCATTAATAGTGACAAGCTTTTCATGACTTGCTGGCTCAATGTTTTTCGGTATGTCGCGACTTCGTGACAATGGCAGTAAAGCGTTAAGGTTAATGCACGAGAACACATCCGCTACGTCTAGTACATTCACAAAATGATCCCGATGACGTGAGTGGTACCGCCTACAATTATTCACTTATAGTCGAACTAGCTGTACTAAATAAAGAACGTTCTGTGCATCAAGACATAATAAAATGCATTTTGTCCACTTCTTTTTGATTCTTGGAAAAAAGAACCGCCGTACGTTATACGGGAAATGGAGCGAGTGGTTGAAAAAGTTGCAATTTTTGCATGGTTGACAGGACAGGTTGTGCCATCTAGCGGGGGCCAGTTGAACCAAGCACGTCTTCCATCTTGGAGGTCATGACAGGAAATTGTTCAATGACCGTTGTTGCTGCTGTGGCTCCCACTACTTTCGTCCTGCTGCTATTATTGTCGGTGGCCGCTCAGTAAAACCGGCCAACGTTGGCAACAGTGACGTGAGACGTTACTCTTGAGGCGGGTGAATTGAAGTGCGCTAAACCGATGCGGGCCCCTAGAAAGTGATTTTATTTCAAAATAAGCACTTCCTTGGCACAAATGTAACACTACGAGGTCTATGCACGGCTATTTCGACAACAAACGTCGACTGTATAGTTGAATTTGTGTCCTTAAACGTACACACTTTGTGTTGTAAAGTAGACGGACCTTTGTCGAATATGCTTAACTTTAAAAATAGTTCTATAGCATTTCATACCCAAGAACTATCTAACATTTGGGCACAAAGTCCAGATATGGAAAGAATGCTGAAATCCCGACGATCGTAACATCACCGTGACGCCATACGAGCCGTGGTCGGTCTTTTTATTCGCGATAATTTCGCCTTCCGCTGCATGGTGTATCTCGAAGGTTATATTTATTATCTCTCTAGAAAGAGAATGAAACAACTTGTTGCACGTTATGTCTTTATACCCTCAGCGTCGTCGTACGGCAGTTGACTGAAACAATAAACGTCTTTTTTGTGACGAAACACACGTCTAATCTGTGCAGTTTTCGATAACCACTTTAAGAGACTGCGATTCACAAATTCAGTTGAACATCTTTACATACTCAAAATTACGGTCAATTAATGTTGCGTATTCGAAATAATACGAATACTTTTTGACCAGAATGACGAAACCGTTTGCGTATTGGCTAAACATGGTGTCGCCTGCATCAGCGCGCAAGTATACTGTCACATCGCTGTGCAAACAGCCCTAGTAGCGTTGACACGTAGAAAAAATGCAGAACGAAGCCTGACGTAGCCTTACCAACGCAAACGAAAAAATTCTGACGAGCATCGTGCGTCCCCTTTGTGGCTGTTGTTAGAGATTAACGAAGACTTTTAAACACAAAGTTGAATTTAATGGCATCATCTTATATAACAGTCACAATAAAATGCATATAGTATTTTGAATAGCAATAATGTAGACGAAACAACACTTGCTTTTGAAAGCGATTTTTCGAAACTGAAACCACAGTTGGAAATGTGGTTTTGGTTTCGCTATAGGAGCATAGGGTATTGTTGCGACCAGGGTTTGCAGGCACCGAAAATCCGGAAGGAAGTTTTCGCGGCAGGAGGAAGAGGGACTTGACGAGGGTTTATTTACATTATATACAAGGTGAGCTCTCGTACATGACGAGCTCTTTCTTACATGGCGAGCTGTCGAATCCGACGTTCCTCTACATGGCGCTGGTTCCGAGAGAACTGGGGTTCCAGGCGTGGGAGCGCTGCCCGGCGACAGCGACAGGCTTCTCAGCGACAGCATGGCGCCTACTGACGGCGGTCATAACAGTATAGAAAACTTGCTGTATTTCGCAAACTAATGACGCTAGGAGGATAACAATTGTTGCAACATATATGTGAATGTTTGGGCGTCCAAGAAAAACAAAACCCTAAAAATTTATTTCGCGAAAAAAATGACTTTTGAAGGTGGCCTACCACTTTAATGGCTGACATTCCCGTGACTCTCGCTTTTGACATTGACGTCCTTATGGTCAAGCGTGAGTGCCTTGTGCGCACAAATCGCTCTTGGAAGCTAGTTTTTGTCGAAATTTAGAGTAGAAGCTCACAACACACTAAACCATTAAAAGGCTTTTCGTTTTCCTTTTTTAGTGCTCGTTATTGCACATGACGCAGAGGAGACCTTGGGTTGGTCGCTGTAACGCAGCTGCCTTGCCGTGTGCACATTGTAGGCTGACAACTGCTAGGCTGTACAGTGTTTCGTATATCCGAAGGGGGAGATAGCCCCTAAACTGCAACATACGGGCGTTTTAAAACCGTTTAACAGCAGTGCACTAGAAATTAAAAATGCAGTAGAGGCACTAGGTTATCGCATTGCACGATTTATTCACTTGCACACGTGTACTTTATAGTTAAGCTGTGGCGCTCGTCTATTGACCCTTTACCTACCAAGTTTTTTTTTGGTCTAGAGCATTATAAACCTATTTTTTAATCGCCTATTTGATTTTACGTGTTTTAGAACAACTAAATATTTTCAAAACGGGCTTCATTCGGAACATACACGCATTTTTTCTTAAATAAGCAGAAGGCCAGCTTCACTGCCCTTCTCCACAGAAAGTGCCCAAACCTCTTCACTTTTCAGGGCAGGAAATGCCTTTTGAAATTTAAAAACGATCCCCTGAAAAGAAACCTTAGACGCGCCAGGGGGGCGGGGTGCATCTAAAGGTGCCCCCACCGCCAACACGTTGATACGTGGTCGTCATTTGAATCCTATCATTTAGAGAAACTATTCTATGTGTAGACGCTGCCACACTCGCAGAAAAACTGAAATTCTCAATTAACGAAGCTTAGGCCGACGAGGGCATTTTTTTTCGCAGAGATGTTATGGCACGCGCGCAACACTAGTGCGCAGAGGAGGATGACATTAATTTAGGACGGTGACATGAATGAAGTATACTGTCGTGACCAAAATGCTTGTTTTGAGCGAGCTTTTAAAATTTCCAATGTGTCACCTGCTAGAAGTCAAAGAAGAGAGAGAGAAGAAAATTATCAGAAAGATAGGGAGGTTAACCAGACTATGTCCAGTTTGCTACCCTACATGGGAGAGGGGGGATGATGGAGAAAGAGAGAGAGGAGGAGACACACATTGCACATAACACCGCACACACAGTTCAGGATTAAAAGAAAACAAACCAAAATGAATCAGGGTAGCTTTACTGCGGCGCCCCGAAAGGCATGTTTCATATATAGACGAGCTCAACTCGTCTTCGGCAGAGGAAGGGTATATGAGAAAGGCGAGCGTCCGTAAGAACACAACCATCTATTCTCGGCGACAAATTATGTTGCCGGTGGGGCGAAAGCTACGGATGTGGGGCTTCCACACATTCCTATTGATGTGCAAGTATAGGACTGCATGTGGCGGCTGATTTTGGATTTGCTCGCTCGCATTGTTAACGCATTTAGAAAAAAATATATACGCAAAAAATGTGAATGAAATTGAAATGTCGATTGCTCAGTGTGCATTTTAGTGTCATATTGTGAGCCTATTTTTTTTAGAACCAAACAGTGCGTTTGCGGCCGCACATTGACCCATTCGCGTTACAGACGCCACGTTTGCTTTGGGAAATGGGCGTGCTGAAAAGGTAGTGCTGTGTAAAAAAGAGAAAGAAAAGAAAGGTAATCTTGCAAAGTGAAGAATAACGACATTTCACCTACGAATTCGGACAACCGTCTGAGTCTCAATAAATGAAACGCTGTTTAGTTGAGCAAGTAAAATGAGAAAATAATCTGTGAACTTAACTAATGGTGCAGTAGTAGACGTGAGTTTCGGTTGTGCTGGTTCCGCAATACTTCCAAGAAAAGTTGTAGCTGATTGTACATTTCTACATTTCAAACGCGTTCGTCTGGGCATGTGGCGGCCGACAGCCTTCAGGAGGCTGTAGGCGGACCTAACGATCTGTGTTTGAGAGCAGTAAGTCCGCCTCGGTAGAAAAGGGGGTGCTCGACTGCTGATCTGAAGGTTGCAAGTTTGATCCCGGTCGTGGCGGTCACATTTCGATGGAGGGGAAATGGTAGAGGCACGTCTGCTGTGTGATGTGAGCACACGTTAAAGAACACCAGATGGTCTAAATTCCCGGAGCCCTTCACTACGGCATCTCTCATAATCATATGGTGGTTTAGGGACGTGAAACCCCCGATACTATTAATAATAATAATAATAATAATAATAATAATAATAATAATAATAATAATAATAATAATAATAATAATAATAATAATAATAATAATAATAATAATAATAATAATAATAATAATAATAATAATAAAATGAATGAAGATAGTAAAAAAATAAGTAATATTTTAATTATAACACAGTTATCGCGATTTACGAAATTCTTCTGTTTGATAGTTGCTTGTATTCATCTGTCGGTAAAATATGCTGATTCATTCAAGACTTACAATATCGCTTCATCCCATGTTGTATTTACTTGCATTGCATCTCAAAGTCTTCCTTAGAAATAGAAAATTCTTGGCGGGTTTAAAGACGTTGTACTTAATAGGTCTCCCCTGCGTCCACATACACATGGTGTCATCAAGAGCTTCCAGTGACTTCATGGTATTTAACAAGGACTACGTATCCACTAAATATCTACTCTAATTGGAGCAAAATGAACAGCAGTGGATTCTACTCTAAGCCAAATAAATGAGTCGACAAAATAATTATTTATATGATACAGTCAATACTTTCTGGACAGCTGATAACTTTCATGGCATGTGGTCATCTTCATAGTGTTCGTACGGGGGATGTTGCTTGAAGCTCACTTGCCCGTATGATTAATTATATTTATTTAGTAATATAGTACTCACCTCAACTGTTGCTGCTGACTCTCACGGTCAGTCATCATCCTTCATTGCTGTCGAATGAGATAAGCTATGTATTGGCATGCTTTGTATTCTACTAGTGTGGTAATTGCAAAAATGCTGCATAAAATTGTATTTTCAGGATCTAGTTGGTGCATAATAGACCAAGCTATAGAGCGCAAGAAAGCGGCAGCGCAAAAGAAGCCTCTTTTGTACCGCATCTTTCTTGCGCTGTATGCGAAGTATACATAAACGCACTGTCATGCCATTTGAAATAATATGTGGCAAAATGTGTGAATACGAATGCCGCATTAATGTATTCATTTTCTCCCGATAAATTTCACGAATGGGATGAGCTGTCTGATCAGATCGCCTGTAAACCAAACTCGTGAGGCGGCATTTATGGTATAGTGTGCACCTGCCGCTTTGTCACGTTGCTGTTTGGTGTTATGTAACCTTCTAAGACTTCCTTGTTCTAAGCGCAGGCTCGTTGCACTCTCACTTGCAGTTTATCAGAAAAGAATGCAAGTAGTGAAGCTGTTACATTATTTCAGCTATATGGTTTACCATGCCTCATTACTTTCTATATGGTTTGCGTGTAGGAAATGTTAACGTAGCTCTAAAATACAATGACACGCCTCCATGAACGCACTGTGCCTGGAACTCACCTTTGCACACACTAAGCGTGCACTATAAGCGCGTGCACACTACGTTTCGAACACGTTGTATGTGTTATTCCACCTACGTCAAACCGGAACACCTTCCTCCCCCCTACGTCTTTGTAGAGACCTTCGCTCCAAGCTGAATCATCTGAAAATCACCGACTTTTTTACGCTCATATAAGATTTGTTGTACAAGGCTGCAGACAATTTCTTGCAAGAAGATTAGTGACAAATCTAGTCACTCGCCGACTGGCTTCCACATTTTTGACGAAAAGCAGCACGGTACAATTGTTTTGAAATCTAGAGGGCGCGGCGAGTGTGGGCAGGGTATGAGATAACCCTTCAAATATTCTCCGGCCGAAGCTATATGTGCGTGCTATTCTCAAATGCTCCAATTGTCTGGCTGACTATTTCGATATAGTGCTTAAAAGACGTCTTTATTTGCAGTAGAATGGCTAGTTGATTGCACCCTTAAGGAGAGTCTAGATACTCATGTGCCAGCTTCGACCTTCGTTGCTTTGCAAATGAGTTACCTGTGCCCCTTGTGCACGCAAGTGCGCACTGGGACAGGAAAGTGCAGCATTGTGATCACTTTCTTAGGGAGGGTAATAAACAGAAGCTAAACTTGCAGGTGGTCAAGCGTCTTCAGGAGAAGTACGGCCCGTCGCTTTACAGCGAGGAGAACATTCTGCTGACAGCGACGCACACGCACTCGTCGGTGGGCGGCTTCATGCAGTACCTGCTCTATAACATCCACACCCAGGGCTTCATCCGCCAGGTGGCCGACGTCCAAATCGACGGCATATGCAGGGTACGTCTCGTCCACATGCTTAGATATATGTATATATATATATATATATATATATATATATATATATATATATATATATATATATATATATATATATATATATATCTATATATATATATATATATATATATATATGTATATATATACCAGAACCCGAGTTAGCCGAGAAATGATTCAATATTGACAGGCCGAGTTCTCGTTTTTTCATGAACCCCAACTTACGGCCCCAGTAGCCGCTGCAAGCGAAAAATGGGGACTTAATTTGACGAATAAAGCGAACGACTATGCTTTCGGTGCATTTTTTGTAGCAGCAAGTGTGCAAAAATACACAACATTTGAATCTGTCGCAGTAACACAAAGTGGATTGCCATAGACGTAGACAATAGCAGTTAACTATTGGGTCCGTAATCACTTATGACTTCGTACTAGAATGCGGTTATAGGAACAGGTGCTGGCCAATCGCGTACGTATAAGGGAGAGTAATGGCCAATGACTTCATTCAATGATACAAAAAAAAAAGAAACGACTCGTGAAATTGGCGCGATTGTCCTACAAGTTTATTACTAATAATGCTCGTAAACTGCGAAGTATTCGAGGGGAGCTATTACTGTTACATTCTTACCACACTTTGCGTAATGGTAAGCTCGTCAAAAACAATGCAGGAAACGTCTGATGAACTTGAAAACTCATGCAGGAGGTACGCCCTGTCAGTGGTAGCGGGTCGACGTTAAGGGAACGCGGGCTGTGTGTGGGTGACTAGAGGCTAAAATTAACGCAGCTGAGAAGTGGTGGCGGACATGTCATTCTCCTTCTGTTAAATAAACTGTCAAGATGGGCTAGTTGGCGAAATTTTCACGCAGTTCACATGGAGAATTTTCTATCGCGATGGAACATAATCAGGATAATATCAGACTAACAACGACTTTTTAGATCTTTATTGGAACTCCAAACCGTCTCAGAGCTCCTCAATTACAATTTAAGTATCATATTCTATGAATATATAACCAAGGCACTACCTTCAATATGCTCCTCATCTACTGATCTGTTTGCCCATAGTATACTACATTTGCGCATACAGAATGATGTTCTTTTGCCTAAGGTATGCACTAATTATGGTAAACTGACCGCTGAGTTTTATTGATATTGTTATGAAATACAATTACCAGTTTCTGTAAAAATGCAAAAATACTTACATCAATTTAGGCTAGCATTAAAATCACACATTATGCATGCTTAGTATTATTGTTCATTTCAATAGCTTCAGTTTGTTTTGATTTCGACACTAAAGTATAACAGCTTTTGCATTCTTTTTCAGTTATATTGCTTAGCACTATTCGTTGCTTCATTTTGTTTTATTGTGTACATTCTTTAGTATTAAACATTTCTTCATAGTTCTGGTGCAAACGTGTTTAGTTTACACTTTTGATTTTTGCTTATGTTGCCTAAACATTGTTTTATCACAATTCGTTCTTAACAAGAGGTCCCGATACAGTCTTCAACTTAGGGAACTCTTTATGTATACTAAATACATGTAATATTTTTGTATTCATACCATTAAAAAATCTGGAAAAAATCCTCTTGAACTTGTGGAGAGGAACCAAAAATTATCGGGAAATTGGAATTTGATAGAGCTTGGTTGCGATGAAAACTATTACGGAGCGTTGTGGGGCGTTTTTCTTGTCTACATTCTTTTTTCCCCGTGTTCAGGTTGCCTGCTTAAGGGCGTACCAGCTGGGATCACTCGCCCGCACCTATGAGTAAATGTAGCGTGCTATTGGGTTCAATCCTAAGTGGTGCTCGAAGAGGGGCCAATATAGAACCTGAAGGCGCAAGACGTTGCACACGCATGCAATACTCGCGTATATACGCTGTAATCAGCCGACGATGCATGACTTGTCCTCGCAGAGTATTGACCAAGCACACGAGGGCATCCGGAAGGGCTACATCTACTGGAACGAAGGCGAGCTCCTGCACGCCAACATCAACCGCAGTCCATACGCATACGAGGCAAATCCAGCCGAGGAGAGGGCCAAGTAAGTGGAGCATTCTCTTTATAATCTGGGGACATAGAAGCGTTTGGTATATCATAAGTATAATCATTTTCAATTAATTACTTCATTCATTCCGTCTTTCGCTTGTAGATATTTTTTGCGTAGGGCAGTATGATTCTCGCTGAGACTTTTCCAGTGGCTGGTCAAAGTGCTCCGATTCCAAAAAGTTGTTACCTTCAAGTAGGACATTCAAGATAAAAACACGCGACCACAGACCGGCCCGAGCATGGTTTGCCATTCTCAGGCCTGGCTGCGCGATATTGTAGCCGAGTTCGGCACCTCTTGCATCATTACCACAACTTGCCTCTGTTTGGCCAAGGGCTCATAGCGGTGGCCAAGCTCCGCAGTATAATGTGCCTGATTCGGTCGCTTTAGCGGGTGTGCCTGCTCTAGTCCCTCCTCCTGGGGCGCATAAGAATATATTTGCAAGAAGGCCGACCAAACCATATAATTGAATTGTTGAAACGTTTACTTAGGGTGCCTGTACAGGCTGCAGATGTTTGTCGTTTCTGCTGCCCTTCACGGCAAACGTATACCTAATTATTAGTGGGTTGCTTTCGTTTGTCTTTCGCAAACTTTCCTCAAACTCTTTTCACAGTCTGGTTTTCGTGGTTTTGTACCAATTTCGTAAAATGACATTCAGTGCAGTAGTGTGTGTGTGTGTGTGTGTGTGTGTGTGTGTGTGTGTGTGTGTGTGTGTGTGTGTGTGTGTGTGTGTGTGTTTCAGAGCTGCAAGATCCCACTTGAATGGGAAGTGGCCTACCATTTACTTGTCTTAAACTTATTGGACGCTGCGCTAGGATTTGCCGCCGCCAGTGCTTTCCTTAAGAGAGATCGCTTAGCAGAACGCTGCTGTATAGTTTCCTGCAATCAGCTTCTCCGCGAGCAAAAAAGAGCAAGAAGCTCCTGCCTCACTGCCACTCCATTTTCATCGCCAGGCACCGTTTGGGTTCGGGAGTTCGTGACGGCACGCTTTTGTTTCCCGAAGCGGGCCTTTTGCCTCAACGGAACATGTTGTCCGTTCTTACAAATATAGCGGCGAATAAGACACGCGCAAACGCTTGAACGCAGCTGTGGACGGCTTCGGCTTGGCTTCCTAAAATAGCGACTACATTTCTGGCCGACTATATCACTCACCACGCGCAAAGACTGTTGCTTTATTATGTCAGTGTGCCGGACGATTGAAAAAAAAAACGCATTACCTTGAGCGCACGGTTGCTGGCACTGCAGGCTCCACCGGTGGTTGCTGGGGACACTCAGCTTATGCATTGTGATGAATGAGAAATCCGGCGTGTTTGAATAGCATTCCGCCCCCATCGCTCAATTCCATGACGCCGGCGGCCATGCGACCCGATTGTAGCGTTTCATTCGCTAAGAACCGTGCAGACTGAATATTTCTGCGGATATATTTAAAAGCGGGTTCCATTACAGACATTGTCTCTATACTGGCGGTAATTTGCTGAGGGATGATACGTGTCCTTAATCGCCAAGTAAATGCAGTTTATTTTTTTAGGCTCCTAACGTCGGACGTCTCATTGTAACTTGCAAAACTTCACGCATTGTAGCGCTTGGTGACGCTATCGTTCACTACACAGACCGGTGAGCGATCACTCGCCAGCGGCATGGTCTTCTTCCTGTGACATCGCTTATCAATCATTCACAGCGTTTAATCAGGGGGTCAGTCATAGAGAGATTGCCATTCCTTCGAAGGTAGTAATTTTTTCCTCGAAATACAAAAGCTGATAGGGCTTTTACAAGTCAGAAACACTTGTAGGCGTCTTCGTTGCGCTCCGGACTAATCGACAAAAATGTCGTGAATTAGCTTTTTTGCTATTAAATTGAGGGCAGTTTTCTACATTAGAAAGTTGCAGTGCATGCGAGACAATTCTTAGCAAACCATTTTTGTTTTATTTAGAAATCAAGAAAATTGCACGTTATTTGACACGTTCAAGAGTGATTTTTAATGTTTATATCGAAAGTAGTTGCACCCAGTGTCCAGAAAGCGAGGCTGTTCAGTTACGTCAGAAAGAAAGCTCCTGGGACAAAGAACTGAAGAAATTTGAATGGAGGAGCGTTGAAACAGATTGTGGTCAGAATGTGGTCGTGTCGTATGAAATAAGTAGACCCCTCATTCTTTGCGCGAAATGTGTCGTGCTTACCTGATACTTCGTTAAACTATAAACTGGGGCGATGGACTTTTTCACCTTTATAGAAGAAGCAGTGCTTCAGTGGTGGGCCCCCAGTTTTATGGTTCAGATTAGAAGAGGAGGTTGATACTGCAGTTTTATCGCGCACACGTCGAAATAAGCAGATAAGCACCAAATACCACATGCGAAGATAGGGCGCTCCTCTGGCGTAAATGTGATGACTTGCCTCTTTCAACGACAAGATGCTGCTGCGATGCGCCTTCATTCAAATTTCGTCCCCTCTGTCACGGAAGTTCCAGTCTGACGTAACAGAGCGGCCGCTCGTCCGGCGCGCTGACCATGGTGAGGTTTCATATGACCATTGAAATTCGATGATGACTATTTCAAACTATGCTCAAATATTCTGACTTCTGAAAGATAGATAGGCCATGAATTGTCATGAACTACAACTTTCTAATATGAATAACAGCGCGCAAGTCAACAATTAAAACGTCAAATAAGGAGTTTGTTAATTATTCGTTACAGTAATTTTAACTCCGGCAAAATATTTCCACCTCGACGTAGATGTATGAATTTTGAACAGCAATCTGCGTTACCTTTAACACACACAAAAAACACCTTGTATGTAAGAAAATCATTTAAAGGAAGGATATTGTGATATTTGCTGGCTACATTCACAATTCTTCATAATTCTTTTTTGTGAAAGCAGATATCGCACAATGAATAGATATCTTAAGTAATTACGCCTGTAAGCGTAGAAATTAAGACCCACTTATTAATTAGGCTTGACAGGTGATCGGCTCAAATGAGCTGATTCAGGATTCTATCGAGTAGTTCATTGCCGCTTTGAGATATAAAAAAAAACTGGCCTCTGGTAGTTCTCGCGGAGTAATTAAAAATCGAATTAATTTCACCAGCCGAACCCAAACTGAAGCACCGCAAAGCTCAACTGCCATAATTTCTGACAATGACTACAGGGGTGTATTCGTTAACGTAGACATGCTCCGCGAGTAGGATAACCCACACTCCCACGAAGCGAAGGAATGCGGTGGTCATTTCGCCCGTGATGAAGTAGTAACGACGAGCGAGGGCGCGGAGACGCTGCTTTTCGCGTTTGCGAAAGGTAGACGGACTCTCTGACGTCATAACATGCATGGAGGTGGCTGCAGAATTTGCTTCCAGATCCAATTTCATTCATTCATTCGCTTGCTGTTTCTTTTTATTGTGATTTAAATTTATATGTACGTGTTCAAGCAAATTGACCTGTAGTAGTGGTGACAAATTGGCGAATTGAACTTTTAATAACGAATGATAACGAGATGAAAAAAGAATAAATATATATATGGTTGCCCCTTTATGGGCCTCACGACGCTGCAGTCACGAGAGATGCTTCACTGCTGAAGTTCTGTGTTGCTGTATAGCAATGTTTTATTCGTATCAGGATATCTGACTACAGGTGGGTGGGCATTGTTACACACCGTTGTTACCGAAAGTGGCCACCATTTTCAGTTGTCCAATCTACAACTTATTACAACAGCCGACCACTACTCAGAGAGCCGCTGCGGCAGGCTGCTTTCGAATGCACCTAAGGAAAGTATAAACTGAGCAGACAAAAATAAACGAGTACCGGGGGCAGCTGAAACATCCGCAAACACGGGCTGCAAGAAGCGCAGTTGCGAGAAACAAAGCGCCGCGGAAGCGTCCATATTTAACCTCGGGGGTCCGCTTGAAACGCGTCTGCTGCTGGGCGTCGTCGCGCGGTGAAGAACGCTCGTACAGCCTAGCGATACTGGCTATATATATGCAGAGTAACGTTCTCTGGGCTACGATTTCTCATTACTTTGAGCTCGCATGAGCGACCAGTAGATCGTGCTGCAACTCTGGCAGTATCCGCTGTCAGTGCAAGCGCGCAAAATTGTGCGCGCAAATGGCATATCGTCCACGGGACTTGCAATTTTTTTATGTAATAATTTAATCGTTTACTTTGTAATTGCATACCGCAGCCGAAACTTGTTTCTCTCGATTGATTGATTGATATGTGAGGTTTAACGTCCCAAAACCACTATATGGTTATGAGAGACGCTGTAGTGGAGGGCTCCGGAAATTTCGACCACCCGGGGTTCTTTAACGTGCACCCCAAATCTGAGCACACGGGCCTACAGCATTTTCGCCTCCATGAAAAACGCAGCCGTCGCAGCTGGGATTCAATCCCACGACCTGAACACGTTTCTGTCGGCGAGACGCTGCAAGCGAGCACCGTGGAAAGTATACTGCCGGTGTTCTCAAGTTGGCACGCGGCAAAAATAAATCCATGTCCGCCCCGAAACAACCGTGTGCGCCGTTTTTTCCTTGTGCGACTTTAGCTCACTTTCTCTTTCGTTGCCCCGGAGTGTATTATCTTGCGTCATTGGAGAGAAACATCACGACTACCTATTTCCTCATAACTCGCAGAGCGCGTTCATGAGGGCACTCGTGAAAAGTTAGGTAAGAAAAATGCATTGTATCCTCGTCATGCACTGAACATTACCGCATTACTGCAAAGGCTTGGCCAGTTCTGTGAGGTGTTGCGAAAGATACATTTACTTCACCCCACTGCCTGCAATAACTAGGCAAAATGCCTTCCTTGTGAGAAGTTTCTTATGGTTTATCCGAAGCCAGCTTCTTACAGCGACTTTATTTGTTGCCAATGATCTTGGATGTGGCCGTACTAAATAAGCAAGTGGTGGTCCTACAAAACAAGAAAATAATAAAAGATGCCTAGCGAGGCTTAAAAAAAAAGACTTTATGCCAAACGTTTCCAAGATTCACATATATATTCGAATAAAGTGAAGGAGTATTCTGCTTGAACATTCAGACGTTCCTACAAATGACGCTAGCTTATCTCGTGTTGCTTTCACTCTTTTAGATACGCTGTACAACTACGAAATAAGGCACGCAATATGCGAGAACTTTGTAGTACCGGTTGCTTGCCCATTTTCTCGCATGATACTCGAGAGGTGTGGATATTTTCTGTACAACTATATCTGGCCATGTGTGCCAAGAATGATATTGCTGCTTTTTTTTCTGTCCATGGGTATTTAGTGAAACGTCATTTACACGTAGACGTTTACGTACATGTAGAACAAGTCATTTTATATCGAACACTCACGCATATTAGTGCATATATCATAGATGCCCAAGAAGATGACTGCTGCTCCAGGCAAACCTATCTACGTCGCTTACAATTGGACATCACCAAACTTGCGTTTGCTGCAATAAATGGTGTTGGAATTTTATTTTTCTCTCTATAGATCTTTATAATTGTTGGTATCGATGACAGCAGCTGTGTAACAAGACTTTTTTGTGCCGCAGGTACAGGAACAACACGGACACAAAGATGCTGCTTCTTAAGTTCACAGATCTAAAGAACAACCCAGTAGCAATGATAAAGTAAGTACTCGCATTTTTAGGGGGGACGATGTTCAATTGTCTTGGGAAGCCGCATATTTTGTATTGCGATATTAAAATTTTACCGTTGTGCTCTAGTAGGTCTCTGCTACATGCGACCAGTAGTTGTTCTTGATTACTAGCTTTCCTTATCCGATATGACTTTTTCCCTACTTCACTCGTTGGTATATAGAAGGACGCCGTTGTTGCGGCTGAGAGATGGCGCCATGTAAAGATGTCCCTAAATCTTGGGAATTCGACGTCGTTACAGAATACTTGGGATATAAAAATCAGCCATTCTGTATATAGGGCATGTAAAGATAGGAATGGGAAAATGTAAAGGCTCTCGCGCGTAACTGCAGTCTATATGTAAAGCAGGAAGCACAGTCGTATTGGGGATTTTGTACACGGTAGATATTCGGGCAGACTATTGCTACGTTAAGCCTCAGAAGTCCACGGGAGATGTATGAAAAATGTGGCTGTACACATATGCGAGATGTGCTACTGCAGTGAGAATTCACGAAATAAGTTTCATAGCTACGTTTACTCCATCACAGGAAGAATGTGTGTAGAGAATCGCAAAATTGCTGCCGTCTGCTGTCACAGCAACACATTCGTGTCATTTAACATCCGAAAATTCAACTTGGAAGTCACATGAGCTGCATACAAATCTACCCATTTCTTTCGTGATTTTTGGCGACACTTCTTTGACAACTATGTGTACTTTTTAATGAGGGACACGCCATCCTGGGCTTGAACGCTCGATTGGGATATTATTGATGCCGCTTTTCAAAGCTTTAAAGCTATGACAAATATGTGACAAGGTATGTTTTCTTTCAGTTGGTTCTCCGTTCACCCAACCAGCATGAACAACAGCAACCTACTTATCAGCGGTGACAACAAGGGATACGCCGAGCTCATGTTCGAATACACAATGAACAGAAATCTTCCCGGGAAGGTACGTTGGAAGTATATAATGTGGTGTAATGAACACCTCAGAACTCAAGCATTTTAGTTTTATAGTAGACACCCCATGAAATAAATTTAATGGAGCTTAACTATTGAGCTTCTGTTGAATGTTTTTTTTTGAAACCTCAGTCATGCTTTTCTTACCCATTAAGGATCTTCGGCTAATATTGGTAAAATTATACTCGTAAGAAACTAAAAAAAGGTGATAGTTGAAATCGCTTCGCAAATGCAAAAAAAAAAAAATATGTGGACACAGAGCAGCCAAGGCCGCGAGGTGGATTCCTCGCCATTTTGACGGAAGCGTAAGACACATTCTGAATGCTTGTTTTACCTTGATTTTCGTGTGCGCCTCGAGATATCTGGAGCTCTGTGCTTGTTACATAGTTGTAATTTCAGAATATTAAACAGCGAAATTTCAGTAACCGCGAGCGTCCGTTTACATACTATGGGCGAAATGAAACGATGCTTGCCGTTGATATGGCAAATTATTAAACGTTCCAGCGCAAGAAATTGCAAGTCTGGTTCAAAAAGATGCTATGTTAGGAGCAAAGTCTAAGCTATTATGTTTATAAGGCTATAGGTTTGACAAACCAATGTCTCAAACGTCATACATTTATGTTCGGCAATTTAAAATTCTTTATTCCTGAAACGCGATTGCCCAGTCTACACTTGCACATGATTTATATGTGGGTTTTAACGTCCCAAAACCACCATATGATTATGAGAGACGCCGTAGTGGAGGGATCCGGAAATTTAGACCACCTGGGGTTCTTTAACGTGCACCCAAATCTGAGCACACGGGCCTACAACAGTTCCGCCTCCATCGGAAATGCAGCCGCCGCAGCCGGGAATCGAACCCGCGATCTACGGGTCAGCAGCCGAGTACCTTAGCCACTAGACCACCGCGGTGGGGCAAGGGTCATTTCAGGCTTATTCGTTTGGGGATCTATGTAGAGAGGTTGACCAGACATTAGACTTTTTTTTCTTTTTCGGAAGCCTAATGGCAGATTGTTGCTTATGTTTTTCTCACATTTTTTGTGAAGCATGCTGCCCTCCACAACATCAGTTTTGTTTTTATTGCATTTTTGTAGCAGATATACTTTTTTAAGGTGCTTGCGATATCTCTGAACATGTTGGGCAATTTGAGGGATGGCTGGGCGTGAGTATGTTCTCATGTCGGCGCGCACTATGAACATCAGGTGTTGCATTGTTCGCAGGGTCCATTCATCGCCGCTTTTGCACAGTCCAATGAGGGCGACGTGTCCCCCAACCTACAGGGACCACGGTGCATCGACACGGGTCTTCCGTGTGACTTCGAGACATCTACCTGCAATGGCCGGGTGAGGAGAACAGCTATTTCGTCTTACACCAGCTGGAACGCATCATGAATAGTGAAGATTTGGGCATGTGTAACTAATAAGTGGATACCACTTGATATCAAAACACTAAAAAAAGTGGGACACCTATGTGAGTGTATCCACTGAATTGTTTTGTGAAGGAACAACTGTGCGAGTAAGCCAACTAGCATCAAAGTGCTGCTAATTATTGCTATGATAGCTAGAGCCAAATAAACACGGTCAAGACGAGGGCAAGGTTATTTACGTTGGTCGTACTAAATTGTATTCAACCGCTAAATTATGACATACAAGTGTAAATACAAAGTAATTTACGCTGACATGGAGCATGAGGACGTAATTGTCAGAAACGGCGAGAACTCGTGTGCGCTGCCCGAATAAATCCGTGTGAACTCGAATCTTGTTACACTACGCTGGCTTCAGCTCCACCCTTTGGCAATTATTTCTAGCAGCCTATGAATCGTCATGGGTTGATAGAAATGAAGCCACTGTGAACCTGTAATTTCGTGTATCTTACGCAAACGTCAACACGGCCATTACACTCACTAGTCTCCTCACTTTTCTCAAGAGCTACGAAGAGTTCTTTCAATTACTTCCTTCCGATCTTGTGCTATACCAAGTTGTGAAATGAAAAAAGCATTTCACTACTGCACCAAATACTAGCTGTTACAGTTGTGGGTCGAAAAAAATTGCGTTTACCTTGCTTAAAGGGTAATTTGTGAATAAAAAGCAATCAATGAATCCAAACACTTTTACGTACAAGAAAAGGTCATGACGTTCCTTTACCAGACAATATTGATGATGCGGCATGGAGGTACAGCGTTCGTGACACAAGCAATTTGATACTGATCTGATTAGACAAAAATAATTATTTATAGCTTATAAACAAACAGGTATCAAATGCTCTTGTTCAAAAATTTTACTCTTAAAAAGAGGCATTTTTACGGGGCTACAGTATGCAACGAGACCCCGAATCATAAAGCCTTTACTACATATTTGTGCTCTTCTTCCTTCCTCCCCATGCGTCTTCTTTTCCATTTTCTTCCGTACATAGCACCTAGCAGCACTGTGTTTCTAAAGAAGCTTATGGGAATTCGTACCAAGCCAACCTGAAGTGGAGCGTTGGCTCCAGTGTTACGAAACCCCAATAAAAATGATAACTGTCAAAACAACGAGGCAAGTAACAGAGTCGTATAGCATACAAATGATGTTGGAGCCTAAGTGTACTAAATGTTAGGGTCAGGTAACTGTCAAGAAAAATAATGAATATTAATTGAACGAGTTTGTTGGAAGAGGAGAATGTCTTCTTGTTGCTGTGATCATTAATCGTTGTGACGCCTGACGGAACCAATCGCAACCACGAGCTTCTTTATGCGTGGCCTCCGCGATCCTATTCAGCAGCATGATGGTGTGCTGCCAAAGTTAATTGCGAAGGTTTTGCAGCGCTAAGCGCACTTCAATTCCTCGAGTGTGCCTAAATTGGTTGAACGAGCTCATTCAATGAGCCGAATGTCTTCTTGGTGGTATGTGCCCTCATGATGACACATACCCACTACATAACAGTCTTTTTCTATGCCCGAATGAGTAAGAATTCACCAAATTCTAGGAAGAGCTGGCACAATTAAATACACCTAAATGCAATATGAAAGTCACAAAATTTATTTTTAAATGTAGGCAGCAGACGCTACAATCTTTTATTCAACGACGCTGTGGCAGCTGGTGCACACAGGCCATTTTATTGGACAACAAAATAGGCATATAATTCCAAACGCGTTGTGCATGTGCGTCTTTTTCTGGCGTTGCCTGATTCTGACATTATGTTTCAGTGTTGAATCTCGTTCACTGACATGATGGGCTTGTATTGCATCATACCATGCATTGCATGCTGATATAAAAAATAGTCTGTCGTACAGCGTGTGTCAACTTCGTAAATAGAAGTAGTTTCGGTGCTTCCTGAGGTATTGGTACCACTGCGTGTTTCGCACACCGGCGTAAACGCAGTGTATAAATACCGGTTGCACTATAGTGTGCAGTACCACCACTCAGTGTCGGTGCTATAAAGAGCGTTCTCACATTCTTTCCTCGTGACACGTAGGAGCTGCAGACAGGCCACTGAGGCGCTACGTCTCTGGCAATTAAAACACTGATCGCCTTCGAAATTTAAAAAAAACTGTCGATGTGCAGATGCAGCCTTATTTTATTTGATTATGATTTTGTTCTCTCGATTCCAGACTGAAAATTGCATCGCTTTTGGCCCTGGCAAAGACATGTTTGAAAGCACAAAAATTATTGGCGAGCGGCAGCTCCAAAAGGCATTGGTAAGTTGCGGTGACGTAATAATGACGTTTGCAGTGTTTGCTGTCTTTGCAGTGGCAACACGCTATTTGCTTACCAGAAAGATGACCAGTGTAACGTGCGTAGATTTGCCTAAATTCAGTATTAAGCTCAAGTTCCATCCTCACATCTTTCGCTAATATGTTTCCGCTGCATTTAATCCTATTTACCACAGAAACTAAACTTTCTCAGCTATATGCCTCAATTTCATGATAATCTGTTAATATGATATTTTGTGACCTGCGGTAATTTCCTTTTTTTCGAAAACTAACTTACTTGGATTCTAAGACTATTTTCTGTTGATTTTCCTGGCAGACTGCTGTATATTCTAGCCAAGCAGAGCCAATGTTCAAAATAATGAATTAATATTGGTTTTTTCTTATGAGCTACAAACATGATATTGCTACATGCATGTTGACATTTTGGGAGACGATGCGCGTGTGTGCCTGACGAAGAGGACGAAGAGTGGTCTCGGCTCAGTGTCTGGTCAACCGATGCTGCTGGTTTGAAACATATTTCTTCCACAACCTCGTCGATATGGCGTCCCTTCTCTTTCGTAACATATTTGGTGGAGGTGGAACGTTTCCAGTCCTCACCACGAAGCTCCAAAGTGGCCGCACCATCCAGCCTTCGGCCATGGCTTCCAATGATAACAACCCGCCACTGCCTTCAGCTGGAGCTCCAGCTACTACGTACCTTGCGATGTCCGACCCCCGTGATCCCGGTACGTTCTCCGCCAAGCCTGGCCTTGACGTTGACTACTGGCTCCGCATGTACGAGCGCGTTAGCCTGTCTCACCGATGGGACCCTACCATGATGGTCGCCAACGTAATCTTTTACTTGGATGGCACCCCGCGTGTATGGTTCGACGCTCATGAGGCCGAGCTCACCAGCTGGGACATCTTCAAGGAACGACTACGCGACATCTTCGGGGACCCGTCCGGTCGACAAATGGCCGCACGACAAGAACTCGCCACACGTGTACAGTCATCAACCGAGTCGTATGTCTCGTACGTACACGACGTGCTCGCGTTGTGCCGCAAAGTGGACCAACAAATGACCGAGAGCGACAAGTTGAGCCACATACTCAAGGACATCGCGGACGACGCTTTGAACTTGCTCGTGTACAACGACGTCACGACCGTAGATCTCATAATTAAAGAATGCGGCCGCTTCGAAATGACCGAAAACCGCCGAGTTCTGCCTCAATTTTCGCGGCTTCCAAACACGGTTGTCACGTCAACCTGTACTTATCTCGGTGCCACACCACCCTTGCACGAGAATGTCACACGCGTCGTTCGGCACGAGTTTGAGGTGGCCCGTTCGGCGCCGTTTCATCAACTTCAACTCGACCCGGGCACCGTGCAAACACCTCCGGTGGTGTCAGTTATTCAGACAGTCGTGCGGCAAGAAATTGCTAATCTTGGTTTTCCTGTCGCCTGCTCCGTCTCCCGACCGGACTACAGACCGATGCCAATAAATGCGCCACGCCGTGACCCATAGTTTCTGCCACGATCCCGCAATCCGACGGAATGGAGAACAGCAGACGACAAGCCAATCTGCTTCCGCTGTCACCGAGTTGGACATGTCTCCCGCTACTGCCACATCACTCGCATGCTGGTTCCGACGCACCTAACAGCCGCTCTGGTGCTCGTTCACCATCACTGCAACGCCGCCATTCTCCATCGCCCCAACCCCGCCGCTATCCATCACCGACTAACTATGGATCTTCCCGAACGGAAAACTAAATTAATGCGGCTCCTGGAGGTACTACAGCATCAAGTACGACTGACCCAAATCATCTGTTGACGCTTCCTACTGATAAGAACTTGCTGGAAATGCATGTGGACGGTCTTTCATCGACGGATTTAGTTGACACTGGAGCTCAGGTGTCTATAATGAGTGCTCATCTCTGTCGCCACCTCAAAAAAGTACTCACACCTGCCGCAACACAAGCCGTCCGTGTCGCCGATGGTGGAACTGTGGCCGTCATTAGAATGTGTAACACTCGTATTAGCCTTGCCGGCCGCGATGTTCCTGTTTTATTTACCGTGCTCGACAATTGCCCTCATAACCTCATCTTCGGGATGGACTTCTTATCGATGCATTCTTCCCAGATCGACTGTTCCGTCGGCACTGTCTGTTTAGAACTTTCTCTTCTTCCAGATTCTCGCCCCGAGCTGTCGAAAAACATCTGTACCACAGACTTGAGTCAGATACCACCAAAAGTCCTCAAACTCATTGCATTGGCAACAAGTTCACCTGCTGTTGACGGTGATTATGTCGTCACGCCTATTCTTGACGTTGTTCTGGCGCGCGACGTCACTGTGCCACACTGCGTCGTAACCATGGCCTCTAACCGAACATGTCTGCCCATTATCAGTTTCGGTTTCACGCACCAAGTACTACCACAAAGAATTTCAATCGCCCCACTTCGACCCTTAATAGACGCCCACGTCACCGCTTTTGTGGCAGACGCATGCCCCAATCTTCCACGTCGCCCGCAGGATGCCACATCCCTCGATGTGGCCTTGTGCCCCATGATCGACCCGAAACTCAAACCTCAGCAATCCGACGCCCTATTCCACCTTCTGGCTTCCTATCGCGACATATTTGATATCGACAGCAGTCCACTCGGTCAGATTTCCCTCGTGAAGCACCGCATTAATACTTCTGATTCTTTTCCCATTCACTGCCGACCATACCGGGTGTCTGCCACAGAGCGTAAGGTAATTCAAGAAGAAGTCAACAAGATGCTATCCAAAGGAATTATTTAACTCTCCTCGAGCCCTTGGGCATCTCCTGTTGTGCTCGTTAAAAAGAAAGATAACACGTGGCACTACTGCGTTGGTTTCCACCATCTTAATCGAATCACGTTTATTCTTTGCCTCGAATCGACAATGCCCTCGATTGTCTTCATGGCGCGCGATAATTTTCTTCAATTGATCTACGTTCTGGCTACTGGCAGATTGCGGTGGACGAGAAAGTACAAGAAAAGACTGCGTTTGCATATCTCGACGGCCTATACCAATTCAAGGTGATGCTGTTTGGGCTATGCAACGCCCCAGTCACGTTTGAGCGTATGATGGACTCGCTAATACAAAAGTTCAAGTGGTCAACATGCCTGTGCTACCTGGATGATGTTTTCGTATATTCGCGTACACTTGAGACACACCTCCAGCGTTTGTCAGCAATTCTCGACATTTTCCGCCCTGCTCGCCTTCAACTAAACTCGTCGAAATGTCACTTTGACCGCCAGCAGATTACGGTGTTGGGCCACCTTGTCGGCGTATCAGGTGAGCAGCCTGGCCAGGAGAAAATTCGTGCCGTCACGAGCTTTCCTGTACCCCAGTATGTCAAGGACGTGCGGAGCTTTGTGGGACTTTGTTCCTATTTTAGAGGGTTCATGAAAGATTTTGCAACGACCGATCGACCACTCACCGACCCTCCAAATAAAACGTGACTTTTACGTGGTGTTCCGCTCAAGCTGCCACTTTTTCTCACCTCATAACCCTCCTGACGACTGCACCTATATTGGCCCACCTTGACCCGTCCGCTCCGACAGAAGTCCGAACCGATGCGAGTGGTCACTGAATTGGAACCGTCCAAGCCCAACGCCAGCGGGGACACGACCGAGTTATCGCCTATGCTAGCCACCTTCGCACAGCTGCCGAGCGCAACTATTCAATAACAGAGCGTGAATGTGTTGCTCTTGTTTGGGTAGTGATGAAGTTCCGCCCATATTTATATGGCGCTAATTTCTCTGTAATAACGGACCACCATTCGCTATGTTGGTTTTAGTTTCGTCACTGAACGATCCTACGGGTCGGCTTGTGTACTGGGCTCTGCGACCGCAAGAATATACCTATACAGTCACGTACAATGATTGATTGATATGTGGGGTTTAACGTCCAAAAACCGCCATATAATTATGAGAGACGGCGTAGTGGAAGGCTCCGGAAATTTAGTCCACCTGGGGTTCTTTAACGTGCACCTAAATCTGAGCACACGGGCCTACAACATTTCCGCCTCCATCGGAACAGTTTTGTACAAGTCGGGACGCCTACATGAGGACGCAGACCACATCTCCCGCTACCCGGTCGATGAATTGAGCACCATCCCTGACACCGACACCGATACTTGCGCCTTCTCCGTTTCGCAACTGACCCGCATCGGTGACGAGCAACGCAGTGATGCATCTTTGCGTGCTCTAATCGAACATCTCGAATCACCATTTCCCGACAGGTCCCATCGCTCATTCGTCATCCTCGATGGTGTCCTATACCACCAGAACTTCTACCCAGATGGACCAGCCCAGCTGCTCGTCATTCTAAAACACCTCCGCTCGGCAGTTCTCCACGAACTCCATGACCTCCCAACTGCCGGTCACCTTGGTGTGTCGTGCACTTACGACTGGATTCGCCGACGCTTCTTTTGGCCAGGGCTTTCACGCTGAGTCAGAAGATACGTTGCGGCTTGTGATAGATGTCAGCGCCGCAAAACACAATCGATGCTTCCCGCTGGACACCTACAACCACTTGACATTTCGTCAGAACCTTTCTTCCGCGTCGTTGGCTTAGACCTCCTTGGACATTTTCCCTTGTCTTCTTCTGGCAACAGGGGGATAGCTGTGGCCATGGACTACGCCACGCGCTACGCCATCACACGAGCACTTTCAACAAGCTGCGCTGCAGATGTCGCTGACTTCCTCCTCAAGGACGTGATCTTGCAACATGGAGCTCCACGCCAGCTGCTTACAGACCGTGGCCGCACCTTTCTATCAAAGGTCATAGCTGATATGCTTCAGTCATGTGAAACGAGGCACAAGCTCACTACGTCGTACCACCCGCAGACAAATGGACTCACGGAGCGTCTGAATTGGACACTTACAGACATGCTTGCGAAATATGTTTCTTCCAACCACTCAGACTGGGACCTTGCTTTGCCATACGTGACATTTGCATATATTTCTTCTCGCCATGACACTGCCGCTTACTCCCCATTTTTTCTGTTGTTCGGCCGAGAACCTGCATTACCCCCAGATAGAGTCATTCCGTCTACCACGACACTGACTAGCGAATATGCCCTTGAAGCTAACACTCGTGCTGCCCACGCACGCGAAATCGCCCGCACTCGCTTTCTGGCATCTCAAGAGAACCAGCGGCGTTTGTACAATCAACGGCACCGCAACGTGCACTTCTTACCCGGTTCATTGGTGCTGCTGTGGTCCCCGACCCCTCAAGTCAGCTTGTCGAAAGAACCTTCCCGCTACACAAGTCCATATCGAGTCCTTCGTGAGGTTGCTCCTGTGACATACGAAATAGCCCCTGCTGCCTCATCGCCTTCAACTGCCCCACAGACCACCGATGTCGTACATGTGGCACGCTTGAAGCCTCACCACTGTCCCGCTGACGTTGACATTTTGATGCGCCGAGACGGCGCTTCTGCCACAAGGGATTATGGTATACATGCATGTTGAAAGTGTGGCACGACGCGCGTGTGTGCCTGACGAAGAGGACGAAGAGTGGTCTCTGCTCAGTGCCTGGTCAACCAGTGCTGCTAGTTTGAAATATATTTCATCCACAGCCTCGTCGATACGGCGTCTCTTCACTTCCGTAACAATATTAGGGCATCTTGATGTGGAAGGCTTTACATTGATTTTGACCACACGGGGTACGTGTCGAATGTACATTAGATTCACTTACACGGGTGGTATATGGGCCGGTGCTATGCGAACGTACCTAACACTCGTGAGCTCGCAATAAGCATTCTAGCAAACCCTAGCCGGACTGGTTCATGCTATAAAGGACAGCATGAACGACAGCACACAAGGCGTTAAAAATGACACACACAATGCACCGTAGTTTTTCTAATCTGGTGCCTTCTCTCTCTCTCTCTCTCTCTCTCACACACACACACACACGCACGCACACACACACACACACACCATTCTTTTTTCACTGAGGCTGTCGCGTACATTGACGACGTGGCCCCGTCGTGGGGTGTGCCGACCTCCTGGTGCCTCGTTGTGGGGGCGTGCGCAGCACCGGTCAGCGCACCCGCGTTGTACTGTCAGCTATACGCGCTGGTGTCGGACAAAGGGTGTCCGGATTTGATGGCTGCCTGACAGAGCGACGTTTCCCGATTTGTAGGACCTGTTCCACTCGGCCTCACGCAAGCTCTCCGGCAGTGTTGGATTCGCCTACCAAAGGGTGAACATGGGGAAGTATGAAGTCAGCGACAACGAAGCAGATCCGGTAACCGCACTTCCTTTCTTTTTCACCTTTTTTTCTCTTCGAAGGCGGACACGAAAGAAGAACGAGTGTAAATGCATCGTATTAAAAAAAGAGCGGTTCTCGTGATTATGTACACTGAATATTTTTACACGCGTACCGGTAAACAATGCGTTGAAGCTCGCGTCATGTCGTGTTACGCATGCTCGCTAGAAATCATACTCTGAGAGCCCTTAAGGAGTTGCTTCATTTATAGCAAAAACAAACTTCTATACAGCTCAGCCCATTCAACAAAAATTCAGCACCGGTGGAATGAGCAGTGACGCTTTAACAATTTAAGTAGAGCTGCTGCAACTTCTATTAACAAAGCACGTGTCGAACTCTTCATGAAGGGGGAGAGGGTGTGTATATATTGTTGCAGTATTATGCAAATGGTGCTAACGTTAAATATTTGCAGATGAAAGTAAATGCAGAGTATCGCACAATATTTTCGTATTACCTATCGGCACCTTTTCCCAATTCAGGAAACGAAAGCGATCGGTTTTTCATTGAATGTGTCTTGCTCGCGTGAAAACAAGCATATACTTACTTTCACAGGAACTTCATTGTGGCAGATACGATGTCGTTTTGAGACCCAATCGCGTGCATTAATCGCTTATAGTCAGTTTGTACTGGTCCCTCGCACATTTACACATTGTAAAACGGAGGCACTGCTACGAAAACCCATAAATAGTAGGCAATGCAAGTTGCTTACAAAGAACGGTTTCTGTATCACGTCTCAGCGGAACGAAATGTCCTCCCTGAAATTGAATAAGGTTAAGGGCCCACAATCACAAAAATTGTTTTACGTTAGAAATTGCCCAAAAGCCACTGACGATGTGGCACACATCATAAATAAGCAAATCCGGCTGACCAATGAGAAAAGGCACTGACGAAAGAAAAGTTTTGTGAAGTCGTCCCCAGGTCTACGTATCCTTTGAGGAGTGAGCATAGTGAGACTTCCAGGCATGTCAACCAATAAGCCTTTCAGAATAACCGAACTTCTGAAACAATTCTTTTTATTGCTTTTTACCGAATTCAGTTTTCCGCACGTCGCTTCAAAAATAAAATGTCTTAATTATCCTCGCAGATAGCTTCGTTTGAATGGGAAAAAAGAAAGCGAAGTGAAATTATGCACAGCATAGATAAACAGAGACAAATGATGCAAGAAAACGAAACGGACTAGCACCTTGTCCGTTTCTGGTAATAATAGAGCTCTTGCACTGTTTCTGGTTCTGTGCTCGATACGATAAATCGTACCCGCGTCATTCAGCAATACCGCATGCACTGTAAGGATATAGAACAGTATTTTGCTATATTGAGATACAGCCTTTGTTACTTCGTATGATTTCGCCATTTCTCAAGCAATGTTTATTGAGGTATTGTAATTTTAGAAATGGCGCGCGTCACACACTGCGAGCGCGAGGTCGCAGCTTATAGTGTCATCTGGATTATGGGTGGTGGCGCTGCAATATAGCGCCTCCATAAGTGTGGTGCACCGAGGGATAATTATCCAGTACTTCATTGTTGTTGCCGAAACATGAAATCTTGCACCTAAGATCAGTCACTTATTTGCTCATAAATCAGTCACTTATTTTGCTCTTTTAGATTACAACGTGTACAGCAGCGTTGGGTTACAGCTTCGCGGCAGGAACGACTGATGGACCGGGCCAGTTCGACTTCACACAGTGTGAGTTGGATCTTTTTACGGTTGTAATTGAAGCGTAAAGTTGACGTTTGGCTCGCATTTGTCGGGAGAGAAAAAAAAGCGTGATTTTAGATAAGCTGCGCATGGTTCAGGTAACACCAACATGAACACAATGCAACCGTCTTGAGCAGCTGCTGCTGCTCTCAAGCACTCCCGCCCCTTTTCCTCTTTAACGAAACAGCAACGCATTGCATTTCGGGTGCTATTCAAACAACATATATGTGTGCGCGACTAGTGGCACTTTGTAATGTGATTTCTGCTTGGAACGGAAGCACAATGTGGCATTTATGTAAGAGGGATTCTTTTACACTGTTGAGAATTCCGTTTTTCGGTTTGCCACAGTTTTGCGCCTTAGGATCTAGGGAAACATTTATGCCTAATTAACTCCAGTAAAGGAATTCGATGCAAAAGCATCTCTATAGTGCAGCCTACTCACATATTACCGGTCTGGCCGTGTTGTGCCACAAGACGGTTCGCAGACATTGTGCGCCGGCTTATTGTGCGCCGGCTTACGGGTAAACGACCAATGCTAAAGAGCAGCCTTATGTAAAAATGAAATCAAGTATTGTGACCGTGATACATGTAGACTAAAGATTTCGTTTTCATCTGTGTAGGTGATGCAAAGCACACACCTTCACCTGGGCTAAGCAGAGCACTAGCTACAACGAGTTAATCCTTTTCTACGCTTTCAAGTCCACTGTGTGAAGTCTAAATCACTTGTCCACTCCGTGACTGGGCCACACTGCCTCGGCAACCGAGACTATTCATCTAGGAAGCTAGTCTGGCTAGGGTATTCGTTGTGCAATCTTAGCTTGGGTCAGAAAAGTCTGGCCCACTTTTTTG
Organism: Rhipicephalus annulatus; assembly: GCA_013436015.1. Taxonomy (NCBI): domain Eukaryota; kingdom Metazoa; phylum Arthropoda; class Arachnida; order Ixodida; family Ixodidae; genus Rhipicephalus; species Rhipicephalus annulatus. Next base: position 2,427,346 of record WOVY01010234.1, on the reverse strand, counting down.
GCCCGTACATTGTTGGCGATAGCCTTGGCGAAGCTAACCAGCGAATAGCACGTTTCATCGTAACTATAAATGACGCTTTACGACGATAAGGTTGCCCAGCTATCTTGTTAGAAACCTCATGCTCAGTAGGCCTGATTGGCCTACGCACTGCACTTGGTGTGGGAAGAGAAAATGTTGCGCAATTTATGCGCCTGCATCAGTAGAGGAGGACATTAAGTGGGTCGATTAATTAGTTGATCTGATAGAAACGCATTAGCTTAGCAGGGAGTGTCGCTCGTCTGGCACGTGCAGCCAGGTTGGCAACGGTATCAGCGCTTAGGCTTGCCTTTCGTTTGTTAGGTTTTGCTTTCTCAAGTTTTTTTTTTGTTTTGGAGAAGGTACATGCCGTGACCACTATATGGTAATGAGGCAAGTTTATGTGAGGCGGTCTGGTTCATACCTAACCACATGACCTTCGAGATTAACATGCACCTATATCTAAGCAGTGGTGTATCTTTTGTCTTTTGTCTGTTTTGAAATGCGCCGGCCTGGAATCGTACCCTCACCTTCGTGCTTAGCCGCGCACAATGCCATAGCTGCCAAAGCACCATGGCAGGCGCATCACCGTTGTAAATACTAGCACGGGGTACCGATTTTTCTAAGCATTTCTTGAAGCGAGAGAAATAACGCGTTCTATATGCACAAAAACTTAAAGCCCTCGTGAGTCTAGAGGACTTTAAGTTTTCCGGTTATTACTCGGCATTTGAATCAGTGCTAACTGTAATCATGCTGCATGACTGATGCGTTAATGCTGTAAAGTGCAATATGCAAATCAATGCGAAAATTATCACCAATCGCGAGTAGGACACGTCATATTTGACTTAATAACGTTCGTTATGATGGCGCGCATATATTTTTCTTACAGAAGTTGAATACTAAACGAGACTGAAGTTCAGAGGTATAGAGAGGCTTGAAGCGATCAGAAGTTTTCCGAGAAAGGACGTCGCTTAAAACAGTGTTTTGGCAAGTTGACTTCTCTTCGCCAGGGCAACAGCATTGCCTTCACGAAGAAAAGTTCACTTGTCAAAACGTTTGCTTTATCGACGTTCTCTGTAATAATTTTTAGAAGCATTTATACGTGACTTGTAGGTGGTCAAAATTTCCGGAGCCCTCCGCTACGGCGTCTCTCATAATCACATGGTTGTTTTGGGACGTCAAACTCCACATATCAATCAATCATCACTTGTACTTAAGTTACACTATTAGAAGTAAATATTCGCAAAGTTTCAAAATGCGGCAACAGGAACCTCATGAGCAGAAAGCAACCTATCAATTTGCAAGTTGCAGAAAGTCATTTCTTCAAGTTGCAGAAAGTCACTTGACTGAAGTCAAGTTGCAGAAATCAACTTGACATAAATTGAACTATACACGTCAAAAGTAAAAGAAACTTGAACTATGTAGCTGAGTCAACTAGAATTCAAGGCTTTCAATAAACGCATTTTCCGAACAGGAGCTTGGCTGCCGTCTTCACCAATTAGTCAAGCGACACTGCGATTCTGTCAGTCCAGCCAGGCTTGCAGAGAACTGGATTTACACATATGTACTCATGAAAAATCAATAGCTTCTCAAATAACGGGTCCAAATTTTTGTGCTCACCCGTTGCCTTTAGTAAACGCTGAATAACCTTTGCGGAAGTAAAAATGCTCGGGTTAGCACACCACTGAGCCGCGCAAAACACGTGTTGCCCGATTGAGCCTTCTTCGACGAATGCCTGGTTGAGATCACTGCGACTTCTGTTCTCTGCCTGCAACAACTTTACCTCTTTATTTTTTCCGTAGTTTATAAGCCAACCGAGCGAGATAACTGAGCGCGAACCAGCTTCTAATATCGCTGAGCGAGGGGCGAGAAGTGAATCAACGCAAGTCAAGAACTTCCCGCACTTCACCTCATTTAAAATGCACAAAATAAGGAATAGGAAAGGATATATAAACAAAAGAGTTATTTACAGGGTTATTGATTTTTTTATTTGTAAAAACTTGTGAAAGCCAATAGAAACGGAAATTCACATAATCCTCTCTCCGTTCAACCGGATCTTAGAATGCCCGGCAACCGATACGAGCGTGCATGTTAGTTGAAACCGAAACTAGAGGTGAGTTTACGGTGCCTGACTACAAGGCATGCTGTTTTAATGTTCGAAGTTTATTACATTTTTCTTAAAAGAAAAGAAGGAGCCTCCCTACGCAAGCAAGGCTTAGGGTTGTTTCTAGTGCATCAAAAAGCTTAAATAGTGGACAGCATACACGAGATAACATAGAAAGTGGCATGACCTAAAAATAATAATAACGCACACTTATGTATTACTCAGCTCACTCTGACAGACACAAGAAAACGCACATTGCAAATACAGGTGCTCACAAAAATATTCGGAACGCCAGACGGGCAGGTGCTGGTCGGCGTAGCGAGGGGGCGATCGCTCCACAATGTTTATAATGGCGTTGCCTTGAGCCAAAAGGCTATAGTCTTAGGTGTTCCTGAGCGCTAGGCAAGCAGTATTTACAATCACTCATCATAAGTAGACTGTCTTGTCTGAATAGTGATGACGAAAAGATAAATATCGCCTGACGGAACAAACGATAAACGGGGAATTGGTTTTCACATTGAATGCCATGGAGTTACGAGTGATTCTCGTCCACAATGCAGCAACGACGCAGTCGACCCCATTTTGGAATTTTGTTCGTGACTTCATCGCGACCCCATCGAAGGAGGCCATCAAATGTCATCACCCGAAACCCATCCTGCTGCCTGTAGGAGAGGTGAGTGTGCGCGGACTTCTTTCAGCAATCCTCCAGCGCGTTGCAAGTGCACGCTGGCATTGTACAAATGTCCTTTAGTGCCGAAGCTGTAGGTTTAGTACGAATTATGCCGTTCATGAAAGCATCAGGTTGTCTTAATACCAGTGCACTTCTAGAAAGAGGGCTTTTTGTTCACCAATGGCATTGGGATGTGTCTCTTGCGGGGCTAAGTTCTGTTTTAAGAACGTAAAGTTGCAGACAGGCAACACATTCAATCAAAATAAAATACAACTGATACTCTATAGTAATACTAATTATTGAAGCTGGCGAACCAGAATATGATTATGAAAAGTCCTGTAATGGAGGGTTCCGGAAATTTCTACCACACAGGGTTTTTAACGCGCGTGCACCTAAATCTAAGTACTTGGGCCTCAAGAATTTTCGCCTCCATAAAAAACACAGCCACCACAGCACTATAACCAACAGACCACCGCAGCGGGTACATCTCATCACCGAAGCGCAGCCTCGGCATGGCATCTATTCTGTCTTGTCCATCTGTCCTTACGTATTCGGTCCCCATAAAATTCGGTCCACTTTAGTGTAGATAGTTACTTCGAATATTTTTACGAAAGTTTAAAATAAGTATGTCGTACTGGCAATCACTATTTAAAATAGACAAACATGTGAAAGCTTTTTTACCTCGCTCAACACGATTCATACTAGGAGGTCACGTGTACGTATATTACTCGAGGAGGTTTAAAACGCTTGAGTGGAAGCTCTCGTAATGTTTTGCCAGCAGCAGTGAAGCCAGATTTTGCGCGCCAAAGACCCAGAAGCATGCTATTTTTTTGGTGGTGCCTACTTAGAAATCATGTGGCTTTGATCTGTTAGTCTAAAGGCTACGTTAATTATAAATTAAAAGGTAGTTATTTTTGATAAAACAATGCATAAAGAAGACTATCGACTTAATCTCCAATAAAATTTGCCTTGAATTCGAGGCTTACTAAATAAAACTAGTAACATAAAGACACCATTTGAGCACTATCGGAGCCGAAAAAGTTGCCAGGTTGAACTCGTTGGGCGTCCTAGGAAAGCGCTCCAATTTAATCGCCGAGCGCCAACAGCTCATCATGTTTCTATTAATAAATGGCAGCCACAGTCGTCATCTTACGGTGAGTATGGCTTCACTCCTGGGCAGTTATTTCCACTCCAGCAATTTGTTTTAAACCTCCTTTATGTTACTGCGTGTATTAATAGATGTGCTCCTAGTGACTTATATACAAAAACTATGCTGACACGCCCCCTGTAGTCATAACGGTACTGCTCAAATAAGCTCCGTCAACTGCAGCGACACTGCCAAGTTTTTCACTATGCCCAAGCCTTACTTCTAACAATCTCGACTACACACATTTATCTTCACTGAGGGCGCAGCCTGTCATGACGCAGCATATAGAGAAGGTAATTCAATATATTTTATAATTTACGTTAAGGTGGCGGGGGGGGGGGACGGTGCATTAGTCACTATTGTAATTTGACAATAAGAACGTTCTTCTAATGTGACAACTGGGTACCTGTAATCTTTAATAATGGCGTTATGCTATTGATTTTTTTATAACTGCGTGTCGTTGCAACTGCTTATTTTTTTTCGTCCACCTTCAGATGAACTTTCCATATCCTTGGGTGACCACCGTCGTTCCTACTCAAATTCTGAAAGTCGGACAGCTGTATATTCTTGGTGCTCCTGGAGAGTTTACGTAAGTGCCTAAAATGCTGGTCTCCTTAACTAGGCTCCGCAAGCGGAAAACTATGTTCCCCGCCAACTCGGACCAATATTTAATAAAAAAAGCACGCGTACAACAAAACATTATTAATTGTATATCAGTGGTAGTCACGTGAGCTTACACCCGTATTTTTATGTCTATGCGCTAATTAATAAATTATTTTAATTAACCAACTTTTTTACTCCTACTCGAATAGGTAAAATCGTGACCCCATGTTATGTTTCGCCTCAAATAACTCTTGAATCAAGCATTTTTTTTGCTGAATTCTGCCTCGCTGTTCTTTGCAAGAAAAAAGAAGCACGCGAAACACGTGAAGTATGACGTGAGCGCTTACAAGCATTCCTTACATACGTGCATTCCTCCATTGTACAGTGCCTCATGCCATTTAATGAACGCGCCTCAAAAGACGCTGTTTACGCATCTATCTTCGAGCTTGAAGCCTTATACAATAAGGTGACGAATAAACCCAGACTTGTGTCAACTAAAGAACGCTTGAAAGTGCTCGAGTAGCAGCGCAAGAGCTATACTTCGCATGTTTCGCGCGCTTTTGTTTCTTCTCAGAAACAAAACAACTACGCATGTTTCAGCAAAAAATACATACTTGACTCAGTATTTATTTGAGGTGAGTTACAGAATCGTTGATATGCGAAGCACGAATGAGGAAAGTTGATATGTCACTTTAAAATCAGCACAACGTTACGAATCGAACGTAAATTATGCCGCACATGACTTCCATGCCATGATTATCATGTTTAGACGTGTCATTTACCTTCTTCGTGTGTTCACGTAACGTAATACCAAATTCGGTATGTGAAGCCAGCGAAATGCCCGCGAGCGCATCATGAGCGTGGCATTTAGTCATGTTGTTACATGAAACGCATGTCATAATTATCAAGTTTGCGCCAGTCATGTACCTTCGTCATTCATTCCCGTTTCGCAATACCACATTTGGTAAATGTGAAGCAATCGAAATGACAGCGAACGCACCATGAGCGTGGCATATATGTAGGCATGGTTTACATGACACGCATATCATGAATATATATATATATATATATATATATATATATATATATATATATATATATTTAATGTTCTACGGTATTTGCATGGTGTCTTTTATAATTTTTTGTCTCTACAATTCTTTAATGCAGCACCATGTCTGGAAGACGACTTCGCGCTACCGTCGAAAAGGTACTTGACTGTCTGCAATCCTTTATTTTTTCATGTGGTAAGTTCTTGATTTGTTGTGGAATGACAGGCACACGAACAGTATATTTTGGTGAGTAAAGCGGTTTCAATAACGTTCTTTCCCTGTGAAACATCACGCGAGCTGCTGAAGCACCTCCCTTCATACTGCATAGCATTTCATTACTTCAGGATCTTTCGCCCTCCTTTGTGGAATTGGCTTGCGCGTCATATAACGCGAAAGCTTGCAATTGCATATCGTGGCCTCAGGGTCATCGAATGCATTGACTGCGGGTCGCTCGGCCACGTTAGCATTTTACGAAGGGAGAGAGATGTCGACGACCAGCGAAAGAGCTCATTTAATTGCTAGAGTCGCGACTATAGAAGACGACTATAGAACAGCTACTATAGAACATTTATCGAAAGCGTTGACTGAGTGTTTTGTTTACGGCTGCCGATGCGGCATTCTTGAGGGGCGAAGTGTAGCTCATGACCTAACTTTAAGGTGCATGCTAGATAACGAATTGTGGTCAAGATTATACCAGGAGTACTGTGTGATTCGAATGATGTATTGTTATAATGCAGCAGGGTGCGTGCGAAACATGCGGTCGGCCTAAACATCGCGAATATGAGGAAAATGTAAATGTTTTATTTGTGTCTACATTTTGAAGTCGGCAATATATTCCGTGCAGGTAATTACTGAAACTGTGGAGATGCAACTCTGTTGAATCACAGTTCGATCGCACGACGAGACATCATCGTGTCACCGCTGCATAGTTGTCGCTAACGATATTCATCGCTGAGCACATCATGATTATCCCGTCTGCTTTTTTGAAATGAATTTTCGCATACATTTTTGCTCAGGTGGTGAGGATGAAAGACCCAGAATCCATGGTCGTGTTGGCTGGCCTGTCCAATACATACACGCATTACGTTGCTACTTACGAAGAGTACCAGGTACGTTGTCTCGTATGAAGACAGATGGCTATAGCTACAGCGTGCAGACATCCACAGGGAGTAACAGAAACAGAGATTATGCAAAAGGTTATAGCGAACAGAAGGTAGGTGATAACCACGGAAACTGCAAGTTTCTTGCATCAACAACATCATCAGAATAACGCCGTCAGAAAGTTTTGTCAAGTGGTGTTGATTCAGACTTATGCAGTGCGCACCTTTTGTAAACATTTGTTTTAAAATAGAAAGGGGAACATTTTTGCATGTTCAAAAATAACTATATGCTAAGATGCCTCTGATGGTTTAAGCTGTTGTACTGTTTTTCTTGTTTTTTCAGTCTCTGTATTTTGAACCTGGACCAATTTTTTATAGCCGCTCGGAAGTAGATGTTGTTACACTCTAGACGCCCAGCTCTTTCAGCCAAGTAAAAGTACCCTGTCTAGAAAACCACCCGGTCATGATAATGATAACTGGCTATTTAGAAGTACGACTTCAAATCGAAAACGCAAGCAATATTTTTTGGCTGCATCTGTAACCCGCTCATCTCTTTACCACATTTTGCAATGAGTTACATTTCTTAATTTTAATGGAAAATATTGCAGTTTTTGTGACAGGCATGGATGCTCCGACCGCTAAAGAAAACACCGAGAGTGTTTATGGCATTGTCGCTAGAATCAACGACACGATTTTTGTACACACATAAATGTTTTGTGGCAAGGGCGAATCAATGAATGCGATGGCAACAAACTGGAATGCCTTACGAACAAAGGCTAGCAGCTCACTCCTTTAGCTCATGGCCGCTGCAGCGAACGAAGTCACCTTCGTACGGGCTATGGCTTCAACGCAAACTTCGCGGTGAAAGCACAAGCTATGAGCCAGTTATGACTGGCTCATAACAGTTATGAGCAATTTCGGGAACCCCCCTGAAAGGACAGGCGCATGAGCACGAACCACCGCACACTCTAGGTCTATAAGTGCCGGACAGGAGGTGAGCAAACCTGATCCGGCGAAGGACGAGCTGGACAACGCAATTTAAAGCGCGCACTTTGGCCCTTTCCCCATCTCACTGGTGATGGCGAACAAGCCCATGATACGCTGACGAACCTCGCAGATATGCGTATCACCGACGGCAATGTTGTATATAAGTACCCGTTAGAGGGCTGACGGACGAATTTTTTTGTGGTGAAGTTGTTTATTACGTCACGCTGCGGAGCAAGAAGTAACACGCTCGAATCCTCGTCGTGCGCCTCGGAGTTTTTTTATTTCGGATCTGTTTTCTTAGCGAGTTCTTATTGCGATAACAATTATATGGACACTCTCAGTTGGATTTTACCGCCGGCGTGGGGGTCGGCGTCATTCACCGTATATGTGTACGTATCTATCTATATGAAAATGCAAGGAAGAAAAATAATTCAGAAAAATCACAGCATATTCATGGACTGAATGATGATGAGTGGGGCGAAGTGTTCGTCTCTACGTTCGGGCATCAGTCCGTCCATCCAACCGTGGGTCGATCTGTTCGTCTGTGCGTCTGTCTGTCCGTCTGTCCGTCTGTCTAGTGAACACTCCAAGTACCACCATTTCGCATCTTTTCATCATATATTGATTATGTACATGTACCACCATCTAGTGGACTTTCAAAGAAGCATCTTTTCACCATATATTGAATGGATGGATGGATGGATGGATGGATGGATACGGCTGTACCCTTTAGATCGGGTGGTGACTATAACGCCACCAAGCCGTAATTCTTAGTGAACCAAAAACTAGATTTATTTTTTTCCTTTAAATTGTGAGGTTGAGAACTCGTACCTTGGGTTTAATTTTCACTCGTGCCTTGACTTTAGCCACCAATCAGATAACCTCCTTCTAATTAACTCTACCCGCTTAGAGTCTATTTTGCCCTCCCTGTCCCTAAACCCCAGTGCTTTGAAAAACTCTGCGCCATCATTCTGAACTATAGGGTGAAGCCTTTTACAGAACATTATCAAGTGTTCGGCAGTTTCCTCCTCCTCTCCACACGCACTGCATACCGTGTTTACCCCTTCGTGTTCGGCCCGATATGTCTTGGTTCACAATACTCCCGTCCTGGCCTCAAGCAGTAGGGGACTACCCCGAGTATTATCATAGATTCTTTCTTTGGAAATTTCCTGCTTAAAAGTTCGATAGATCTCTAGTGCGGACTTCTTTATCATGCCAATTCTCCATGTATCGGTCTTAGTTTCCTTCATTTTCTTCTTAACCGATAGTTCTTTTTGGTTTGGCCCCCTGCTGTTTTCTAAGTATTTACCGGTCAATTTCCTGGTTCCCTTCCTCCATTTTGTATCGGCATTCTTCATGTACAAGTAGCTGAAAATCTTCCCAGCCCAACGCTCCTCCCCCATTTCTCTCAATCGCTTCTCAAATTTTATCTTGCTGCTAGCTTCCCTGCCCTCAAATGATGTCCATCCCATATCCCCTTGTACTCCCTGATTTGGTGTATTCCCGTGAGCTCCTAAGGCAAGCCTACCTATTTCATGTTGCTTAATTTCTAATCTTGCTTGAGCTTCTTATCTCATGCACAACACCGCATTGCCGAACGTCAGACCAGGAACCATGACCCTTTCCATATTCCTCTCACAACATCATACCTATTGTAATTCCACAGTGCCCTATTTTTCATCACTGCTGAATTCCTGTTACCTTTAGTCGTCATGTATTTCGTGTTCCCTTAGGTACTCGGTCCCATTGCTTGTTGTATTTGTATTTATCTGTTATCTCTAGCGCGACCTCCTGTATTCTAAGCTCACTACCTTCGTTATCATTAAAAATCATGACTGCTAATTTTTCCATACTGAATATGAAATCTTACCTATCGCCCTCATTACCGCAGATGTCCATCAGATCTGCAAATTTTCCTTGTTGTTGGTCATTAGCGCTATATCATCTGCATAAATCAGTGCTGGTAGTGTCTGTTCAATGAGTTTTCCTTGTTTGACGAAGAAGAGATTGAAGCTAAGTCCACTTCTCTCTAATTTGGCCTCTGATCCTTGTAGGTACATCATGAATAACAAGGGTGACAGAGGACGCGCCTGCCTAAGCTCACGTTTTACCTCTGTGGGCTTGGATACCTGTGTTTCCCACTTCATAACTACCTTGTTACTTTTATAGATATCCTTTAAAAGATTAGTGACTCCATTTTCTACACCTAGGGTGTTCAGTATTCCCCACAAGCCCTCTTGAACCACGCTATCGTACGCTCCCTTGATATCCAAAAAAGCTAGCCACAGGGGCCTGTGTTCCTTTTTTGCTGTTTCGATGCACTGCGTCAGTGAGAACAGATTGTCTTCCAACATCCGGTGTTTCCGAAACCAATTCTTTAGTTCCCCCAGCACCCCCTTATTCTATATCCATGCCTGCAGTCTTTCCTTTATAACCTTCATCGCCAGCCTGTAGACCACTGATGTCACTTTTATAGGACGGTAGTTGTTTATGTTGCTTTGTCTCCCTTTTCTTTATAGATCATGCTCATCCTGCTAAGTTTCCATCCATCGGGGACTTCACCATCGATTATTATTTTGCTCACTGCCTCTCAGTCTGGTTAGACTTCGGACCCATTGTCTTTATCAGCATCATTAGAATGTCATCTGGGCCTGTTGATGTACTACTAGGAACCGTCTTTTCAGCCCTTTCCCACTCTCGTTGTGAAAATGAAGCCATTGCACCACTTGAATAACTTTTGTCTATTGTGGTGCATAAGGCACTTTTTTGTTGAAATTTTTCTGTCACCCTTGTTCTTATATATTCAATAGCTTCGTCCCCTTCTAGCCTAGCACCTTGAGCTGTAGTTATAAACCTCTGCTCTAGGCTCGTCTTATTTCTTAGGAAGTTTATAAGATTCTAAAATTTTGCAACTGCATTTCTATTCTTTTTATGCACTTTTGAGAGCCACTGAGCCCCTTTCTTCTAAGCTTTTCATTGATCAGAAGGAACGCTTCCCTTCTACAGCTTAGAGAGACTTCTCATTTTCTTTCAACATCATCTGTCGGTTCACCCCGCTGCTTAGCACGTCTCTGTTCCCTAGAGACTTCCTGATGTTTTGGCCTGGCTCTCTTAACTTCTTCATCCCACCAACTCTTGGGTTTGTGTCTTTTTTTTCCGGGGTGAATTGTCACGGGCTTTAGCAAGCTCTAGCTCAAACAGTCTAATTAGATTCGTGTTTGTCTCTACTGTTTTATTATCCTCAGTGATTACTTTCTCAATTTATTTAGTAGCTATTTCAATTTACCTTTCTGAATAAAAAATTTTCAATAGTTGCTCATCTTGTCTTCTTCCAACTGTCACTGCTCTTCCAAAACTTAGCTTGATACGTTTGTGGTCACTACCCAGACTTCTGGAGCCACCTTCATCTATGTGCATTCCCCTGAGCTTATCATACATCCTATGTGACATCAGGGCATAATCTATCGTCGACTGCAGCCTTCCTACCTCCCATGTTATTTGCCCTTCACACTTTTCGGTACTGTTGCAAATAATCAAATCAAGCCTTTCACACATATCCATGATAATTTTGCCTGTCGGTGTCTTTTTGTCCCACAACAATCATCGTCATTTATATTGCGTTCCATCCTTGCGCTATTGCCCCGCGCCTGATACATTCCGGTCACGATCGACATGCCCATTATCAGGGTTACATTGCATTCTTGATAGGAAAGTGGCCAGCGCCGAGTTTTTAAGAAAGGAAGCGCACGCAAGCCTGATGATGATTATTGTTGTGGGACATAAAGACACCCTTTTTACTCGATATTTTTAGAGTGTATGTGAGCATTCATATATCCTAGTATAATTATCTAGCACTCTACTCCTAATTTCTCGATGTCCTTTGATATACACTCTACCATTGCCTGGTTTTTCACTCTGGCCTTTGCTCCCGTCCAAAAGTATACCAAACCAAGGAGTGTCATTTGCCCTGCCACTTTCCCTTTTAGCCAAAAATGTTCCTTTCACTCCTGCTTGACCCTTTGCCAGTCTGTACTTTTATAAATGAATGACTCAATACTACCCCCCTTTCTGTGGCCTTATGTTCTATTACAATACTTCAACGCGTAGTCCAGATTGTTAGGATGTTGTTCCATGTCCCTAAGATGTGTTCCTACAAAACCGTATACCATCGGCCTCTCCTCCCTTATCTTTTCTTCTATTTCTTCTTACTTCAGCTTGTTCCTGCCACCCTTAGCCACTCTTAGTCAGCCTGTTCCTGCCATTGATTATATACAAATACCACAATCTAGCGAACATTCCAAGAACTGAACTCCCCTGTGGCACATACCCGAGAGAGGTGGTTATTACAGAGGACGATCGGGTGACGCCTTAAGGAGCTTCGACCCTTAAAGACTTCGGCGCACGCCATCAAAAATCCGACTTCTTGCGTGTGAGTGCGTGGCGTTAGCCACTGAGGCAAGAAGGAACACCTGCTGAGTGATTCCACGAGAGCTAAACACAGGTTGAAAAGCTGATATTTTAGATTTGACTGTTTATTTTATATTTTATGCACATACCACCTAGTAGGCTGAAAGCGAAATTGATTATTATTTTAACTGCATAAGTGAGGAGCAAAAATATCGAACTTAATTTGTACAGAGGGACTAGGTTCTTCTCTTTTCAATTTCGAAAGTTAACGACAATATAAAAACCCAAATATTAGTCTAATGAAGACGATTTTTAGTAAATGTACATGTAATGGAGAAAGAAGCAGCATTCTTTGAAAATTGTATGCTGAAGCAAAGTGTTCCTGAAAATGTCTGAACAAGTGATATTTTTAAAATTTGCTTCACCTTAGTTTTTTTTGCTAAAATAAACCAGTTAGTGTTTCATAACTTGGTGACCTATTACAACATAATGTTTACAATATCGCCTGTCAATACCGTTACCGTACTTCAAACACATAATGTTATAAATAGCCTCAAACATTCAAATTCGTCGACAGTAAAGCCTAATGAAAAATTAATATTTAAACACCCCATCATTGATTTGTGGTAAAACCTCATAAAACGTTCGTCACAGATGATAGAAAAAAATAAAAATATATTGCATTATTTTATTTGCTGCGACAATATTACAGGTGGAACTCCCAGCTTTTCGAGCATGCACTTGGGCGATAAAAGCATGAGAAGTTGGGCTAAAAAAGTGGGCTTAAGCTTCTGCGTCGTTTTAAAAGGTCCATACAGGTCCACGCGGAAAGCTGGGGGGGGGGGACTCTCGCGCGTGCGCGCGCTTATCTGGGGTGGGGAGAATCGTACGCCACATTGGAACGATTCTGTTGTAGTTACCGTGCGCACAAATGTCCCTGAACTCGCTGCACAGTGTCCGTTTTCAAAAAGGACACACTTGTCAAACACAGCGGAGTGACAACTGAGACGCTCACTCGCGTTTATCTGTACCTGTGAGTACGTTTCGTTCGTCATTTGTGCGTGATAAACGCGGGGCATGTATCGATTGGCTTGCCATTCTGCGCGTGACCTTCCAATTTCTCGCTGTGACTTTGTTAAACATATATTAAACTGCCCGGAGACTACGAAACCCACTGAGAGTGTCCATGTAATTGTTATCATAATATCATTGCTTGGCTAACTGTCTGCAATCAATTCACATCGTTTGTTTAGGTTTGTCCAATCAGATAAAAGACATTTGGTGGGTACTTATTCTTTCTATAGCTCTCTTTTTGCGGTATATTTTAAGTGTTACACGCTTTCTTTGGCGAGTGAAACGTGACAATGCTATGTTTATTTTTTAATTTGAAGTTTTCCTTTTCCCCACCATAATTGGCTAAGATATTTTGAGTTATTCCGACTACTATACCTACCCGTCGCATGGTACGAAGAAAACAGCGGAAACCTATCTGGAAATCATGTGTGCAGACTTCTGACGAACAGTTTGGTCGACTTAGGCAAAAGTGTTGGTTCTGAGGTCATGAGATCAAATCTCGGCTTCGACTGCTGCATTTTTGATAGAGCCTGGAGGTGAAAATACTGTGGGTTCAGATTTGGATGCACGTTAAAAAACCCAAGATTGTCAAAATTTCTGAAGCCCCTCCCCCGCCGTCTACGGCGTCTCATATTCATATAGTGGTTTTGGAACGTTAAACCCTGCATTAAAAAGTGATGGGGACAATTAAGCCTCCTTACGTACAATGAATGCGAAAGTAACGCTGAGCACACTGACACACAGAGCAGACTGGCGCAGCCAGTGAGGACGTGGCATGTTTGGGTGGGCCGACTGTATCAATGTCCATAATACTCTGACTTAAAAGTTACATGGTATTCTCACATGACGTCATCACTTGATCACGCGAATCGCAACTTAAGGTTCTCGATCACATGACATTGTCCCATGATGGGGTCACTTGGTCATGAGCTCGAACAGGGCAAAGTAAATTTTTGGAACGACCGGGGAGGTTAGTTTTTGAGGTAGGTCAACTGAATTTTTTAATTGGGTGATGCCAGTTTTAGGGGCGGGCCATGCAAATGTTAGGTGTGAGCACAGTCATTTTTAGGAGCGGACTAAGTCGCTTCTGAAAGCGGATAAGTTCGAATTGCGAATCAGAGAAAGTCAGTTGAAACAGCGGGCCAGAAAAATCTTGGCAATGCCCAGATCGGTTTTGAACATGGTGAACCAAATTTTCGAATTGGGTGAAGACAATTTTAAGATTGAGTCACCCGAATTCTGGGGATGTGTCGGGTCCTTGTTGAACGTGAACATCAATTGAAGGTTTATCCAGTTTTTGAATTGGTAAAGTAATTTTTGACTGTAGTTTAAATTGTACCTAATCAAAAAACTTGCAAGTACTTGTTTGGCCCATTGCCTAGCTTGTTAGAAGTCGGTATGGGTAGGCCACTCAGGTGTCAGGGGTACGCCACCTAAACGTTTGAGGTTGCCCAAGTGATCTTAGGGAGTGTGCCAGACCAGTTTTGAACATGGGTCAGATATTGGATTGGGCAATGTCAACTTTAGGTGCACGCGACCTAAACTTTGAGTGCATGCAAGCTATTTAAGAGAGTAAGCCGTGTCGGTTCTGAACTTGGGTCAGAGTTTCGAATTGGGCGCCAAAGTTTACGTTTTGTCATCTATTAGTCATGCGAGATTTCTTGCCATCGAATGTTGATGTGTTGACGCCGACGGAGTCCGGGTCTTCTGTGTAATGGGGCATATAATGATTTCGACTTATTGAAGACTTACAAGAGTAGGATTTGGATGTGGAAAGTCGGCGGCTTCTTGTTCGCGCTACCGAATAAATGTCAACTAACTCGCCGAGGGAGTAACTGAACCGTTACTGCTGTTAAACGATGGTTATTCTGAAGCGTGAACGTGGCTAATATGTCTTGAAGTTACATCGTTATTTAAGATTGCAGAAGTGTTTGATTGCTGTGGACGTGTTGTGATGGTTGTATCTCACACGGTGACTTACTTATTGCAGGTACAACGCTACGAGGGAGCGTCCACGATATACGGGCCGCACACTTTGTTAGCCTACCAAAAGCAATTCGAAGGTCTGGCTGTGAGTCTGACGACCAATACGACCCTGCCCATCGGACCTCCTCTTCCCAACCTGCTCTCCAAGCAAATAACCTTCAAGACAGGTGTTGTCTTCGACGGTGCCCCGCTTGGAAAAGCGTTCGGCTATGTGCTGTCCGACGCCAATGATGCGTACAACAGGGTCAGTTCTTAAGCACTAGCTCGTATACTGAAAAAAAAAAACTCAAAGCCCGTAGTTAACGTTGAAGAAGACAAGCATGGAACGGGCTGTGTACTTTGTGTAGCCTTTAAAGCAGCACAGCGTGAAGGAACGCAGTAGAGTCCGTTATTATGTACCAGACGCGGTGTCCAGCGAATAGTCTAAAAAATGTCACAGCTTTGTCGCAAAGTCGAAACAATGAATGTGATAGCAACAAGTCAGAAGGTCACGCGCAGAATGGACAGCAGATCTAAATATGCCCTGCTTTCCTCACGCACAAATGATGCACGAAACGTACTCTAAGGTACATATAAACGCGAATAAGAGTCTCCGTTGCTACTTTGCTGTGTTTGAAAGGCGTGCTCTTTTTGCTAACGTAGACTGTGCAACAATTGCAGTGATTTTTGTGCACCCGGTAACTAACACAGAATTGTTCCGGTAAAAGCCGAATGCCAGCCAAGGCGTATGAGCCTTCCTACAGCGAGATAAGGGCGCGTGAGGAGTGTCGACCCCCTGCTCTTAGCGAAGCAAAGTGCGCGTGGGAGACGAGAGCGCAACTGCTGCGTCGTGAAGATTTTCCTACGCGCGCTCATTGCGCCATCTTGCTGGTAACGCTAAAAACATGATACCCCCTCCGCCCCTCGATGCCCGCCAGCAGCAGTAAGTGGTAGATATAGATAGCTTGCCGTTTGAACGTTGAAGGACGTGCTCCACGGTGGCTCAGTCCTTCGTGTCCTTCTTGTCTCTGTGTCGTCGTATTGTTCTCGCGCTATAACTATCGTCATTCCATGCCAACTAGCCCAAGCTGCCACACGGCTCAGTGGTGTTATGTTTGGCCCGGCAGTTCCTCTGGACAGACGCCATTGTGCGTAAGCCGGTCTGCTAGGATGCTTTCGACCCCATCGGCGCCCAGTCAGCTAGACGCTGTCCTGTAGGTGTTCCAGGTAGTTGCCGGGTCACAACAAAAGCTTCGCAAGACAGCCCTTTTGTTGAATAAGTTCGAACAGCGTGGGGCGGTGCCACTGTGGCAGCTCTCATGGAGTCAACCTTTCGACTCGGCTGTCGTCGCCGACGCGAAATCGTCACAAAAGCACCGAGACGTCGGAAGCTTGGGAAGGCGTCGTAGTCGCAGTTCTCAGGGATTGAGCACCTGGCCTGCCGAGTTCGGGAAGCTTCTGGCAACACTGTAGCAAAGCGCTGCTTGGACCACTTCTGACGTTCGTATCAGTGGCTGTCTCCCCGGAGGAGTTCAACTTCTCCCTCTACCGGACTCTACCTCCTCGCCCTTCGACGTCTTCAAGACGTGGGCCGGGTGCGTCATTGTGTGGTGCGCTCGTGCTACCATTGGACCTTTTCACCCAGCCGAGTGGTTCAATATCTGCACCCTTTCTGGTGGGTGGACCACTGAGATGTCACCACCTGATTTGTGGCAAGAGTGGTCACCGCCTTCAGCGGACCTCCGTGTAAGGAGACGGTGGGCTATAAAAGCCGAAAACATTTTGTAAACAATCGATGAATCTCTGTTGTACATGGAGGTGAATCATGGATTGAACCTCTGTACATTGATGAATCTCCTGAACCTCTGTACAGTTCCCGTCTTTCAACGATCATGTAAATAAACCTTCGTTATATCTCTACGAACGCGTCTCCTCACTGGCGAAGATCGACTATGCGGACGACGGCGGGGAGCCAGCTACCCTAAAGGAAATCCGCCGTTCCTGCTATCGGCCTTCGAGCCTTTAACAGTGGTTATGCCACACACTCACGATTCAAAAACCCTTCGATTCCGTGAGCTGGAGTCTTTTTCTGATTTTTTCTTTCTTGCATTTTCATATATATATATATATATATATATATATATTGTAATGAATCTGAATAACGGATGCTCTGCTGGTAATGAATGATCGGTGGCTGTAGTAGTAGCTCGCGCACGCCACTCGCCATTAGCCAGATTTGCCTGATAAAGCACATTTTGCCAAGCTGCGTCTGAGCCTTTCTCGACGTACAACACCTCTATTTTAAGTGGTGGAGGAGCCGGGGTTCCCATCAACCTGGAACTTCGCAATCAGACGCTACCCTGACCGTTCACCATGACTGCTCCTGGCCCTTCTCAAGCTGCCTTATCAACGACAGTCTACTGTACTGGCATGCCTCGGCAACGCGACCCACCAATTTTTCGCGGCAACGACGAACAAGACGCCGAGGACTGGCTCGTCGAGTACAAAATCGTAAGTGTTTCCAACAAGTGGAACGCCTGCGACCAGCTCACAAACGTACGCTTTTACCTCGCTGATGTGGTCAGCCTCTGGTTCAAGAACCGTAAAGGCGAAATCACCAACTGGTCCGCCTTCAAGACCACCATCGTCGTGGTCTTCGGTCGTCTCGCCATGCGCCGGCTTCGCGTGGAACAACAGCGTCTCCGTAGTCGAGTCCAGCGCAAGGACGAGACCTTTACAAGTTACATTGAAGATGCCTTGTCTCTTTGCAAGTGCGTCGATGAATATCTAACCGAACGCGACAAGATCAAGCATCTCATCAAAGGAGTTGTCAACGATACCTTCCAGATGCTCGCCGCTAGGAATCCACAGACCGTCACTGGTGTTGTCCAGCTCTGTCAGGAGTACGACGAGTGGCGTAAGCAGCGTGTCTAGACGTGCAGGGCCGCTGAAGGTACGACTGAAGTTTCCGACCTCGTGCACGACGTCACTGCTGATCACACCGTCTTACTGCCCCACATCAAATAATTCATTCGTGAAGAAGTTGCGCGTCAGCTTTCTCTTGTGGCCGAAGCATCCGCGCCAGTGACCTCGTTAGACCCACGTCTACGCCAGGTCATTGAGACACAGGTCACGCAAGCACTGCCTCCATCGCCACCTGTCCCTACGCCGCTGACCTACGCTGCCGTCGTTGCTAGACCCCCAGCCCCACCTGTCTCTGGCGCGTACCGGGGCACCGGGTCCTCCTACCCTACCACGCTGCCTACATACACGGCACCCCATCCCATTTCGCCCCCAGCACCTTCTGGCGTTAACCCATAGTGCACCTTGGATAATCGACCCATCTGTTTTGCATGCGGTTTTGTGGGACATATAGCACGCTACTGTCGCCGTCGCGTCTTCCAGCCTCCAGACCATGGGAATTCTGCAAAATACCAGGCTGCCCAGAATCCCCAGCGACCATCTTCTATTACCGACTCATTGTCCCCACGACGCCTTGTCGATACTCGCCGGTCATTACCACCCCGTCGCCGATCTGTCTCCCCGATGCTTCGGCGCACGAGCCCCGCTCGAGAGGAAAATTGACAGCCGGAGTTCCGGAGGCAAGAACCGTGTCGTTGTCGAACTTGCCAAGACCTTCTCTTTGTCCGCCCAACAAAATTTATGTGCTAGTAGAGCTAGTAGAAGGTGTTGCTGTACGTGCACTTGTCGACACAGGCGCCGTCTTTTCTCTAATTAGTGAAAAATTGTGTCGCGATTTGAGGAAAGTTACAATGCCGCTTACGAATCTTGCTCTGCGTACAGCCACCTCCCATTTCATCGCGACGACAGCTCAGTGCACAGCACGCGTTCTTATTCAAGATGTTTGGTACGCCGTCAACTTTATTGTTCTCCCACGTTCATCTTACGACGCCATACTAGGATGGGACTTCCTTTCTACCCATCATGCTCTCGTGAACTGCGCTCGTGCTCAACTCACGTTGACGAATCCGTGCCTTGATATCGACCACCACAGTTCCTCGAAAGTGTTTGCCGCAGCTGAAGTCCGCATCGCGCCGTTGTCCGCCGTCCTAGTGCCTGTGTTTTCTCCTGCTGCCACTAACTTGACGCTCCTGTTTTAACCAACTGTAGCTAGTGTGCACCACCAAACCATCGTCCTCCCGTTTGCCGTCATCAATTTTTCCTATGGTTCGGTGGTACTTTATGCGTGCAACGTTTCTGCTTGTCCTTACATCCTGCTACGCGGCGAGTGACTGGGAAGCATCGAGACTTTAAATATTATTTTCGAAGACCCGATCTATCCAGACAAGCCATTTTTACCGACTTGTGCCATTACACCCGTAACTGACGCTAATGAATCCATGGATGTATTCCGCAAGTCCATTGATTGCAACCTCACGCCTGGGCAGCAGGAAGAGATGATCAAGCTCCTCCAGCGTTTTCGAGCCTCGTTTGACCACAATCAGCCTTCCTTAGGTCGAGCGTCATCTGTTGTTCACCGTATAGATACCGGTCAAGAGACGCCATTACGGCAGCGTCCATATCGTGTGTCAACTACCGAATGGCGTGCCATCAATGAACAGGTTGACGACATGCTGACACGTGGCATAATCAAACCGTCAAGCAGTCCCTGGGTCTCTCCAGTTGTGTTGGTGAAGAAGAAGGACGGATCCATCAGGTTTTGCGTGGACTACCGACGTCTCAACCGAATCACGAGCAAGGATGTCTATCCGCTGCCACGCATTGACAATGCTTGGACTGCCTACGGAGAGCCGAATTTTTCTCTTCTTTAAATCAGCGCTCTGGATACTGGGAGGTACCCATGGAAGAGGCCGATTGCAAAAAAACAGCTTTCATCACGCCCGACGGGCTTTACGAATTCACAGTCATGCCCTTCGGCCTCTGCAACGCGCCAGCTACTTTCGAGCGAATGGTGGACTCTATCCTTCGAAGCCTCAAATGCAACGTTTGCCTTTGTTATTTAGATGACATTGTCGTCTTTTCAACTGATTTCGCAACCCGTTTAACCCGCCTCGAGAAAGTCCTCGCGTGTATTTCTGCCGCGGGGCTGCAACTGAATCTGAAGAAGTGCCATTTCGCCGCTCGAAAGCTCACGATCTTTGACCAAGTGGTTTCAAAAGACGGCATTCTTCCTGACCCTGCGAAACTTGCAGCCGTTTCAGCGTTTCCTAAACCGACCACCATGAAGGAGCTCCAAAGCTTCATAGGCCTTTGCTCTTACTTCCGGCGCTTCGTCCGCAATTTCGCGACGATCATCGCTCCTTTGACCAAGCTCCTTGCCGGCTCTAGAGACCTTTCAGCCTGGTCTGCCACCTGTGACGATTCGTTCAATGAACTGCGCCGCCTCCTCACGTCGCCGCCTATTCTGCGACACTACGACCCATCGGCACCCACAGAGATCCAAACCGACGCTAGTGGTGTCGGGCTAGGCGCTATTCCTGCACAGCAGAAAGACGGCTTTCAAGAGTACATAGTTGCCTACGCAAGCCGAACTCTTAGCAAAGCCGTAAGCAACTATTCCGTCACTGGAAAGGAATGCCTCGCCATTATTTGGGCGATAGATAAATTTCGACCTTACGTGTATGGGTGCCGTTTTGACGTCATGACTGACCACCACGCCCTCTGCTGGTTGTCGTCACTGAAGGATCCAAGCGGTCGCCTCGCCCGATGGGCATTACGCCTCCAAGAATGTAATATTCGCGTGGTCTATCGCTCCGGCCGGAAACATTCGGACGCAGACGCCCTATCCCGTTCGCCCCTACCCCCTGACCCGGACTGGTGCGAAAGTCTAACCTGTGATGCCACTACCGTCACCATCGCCGACATGCCATCTGGGCAACGCAAGGACCCTTGGTTTGCTTCGATTCTAGACATCCTGGCGGGGCGGACGGCATCCCCCCTTCTCGCACGTTGCGTCGGCAAGTCGAGCACTTCACCACTCGCGATGACGTGCTGTACCGACGCAACTACGCACCCGGTGGACGTCAGTGGCTACTCGTGATTCCACGTCATCTGCGATCCTAAATTTGTTCCACGTTTCATGACGACCCCCAATGTGGCCACGCAGGTTTCCTGAAGACTTATTCTCGCATACGTCTCCGATATTACTGGCGTGGCATGTACCGTTTTATACGACAATACGTTCGGGTCTGCTCGACGTGCCAGAGACGAAAAACTCCCCCTTATCAAGCCAGCGGTACCTTGTTACCCTTACCATGCCCATCCCGACCATTCGACCACGTCGGCATTGATATCTATGGTCCCCTCCCCAACACTGCTGACGGTAACCGCTGGATCATAGTTGCCGTCGACCATCTCACGCGGTATGCCGAAACTTCACCCCTTCCCTCGTCTACAGCAAAAGACTTTGCGACTTTCGTTCTTCGCAACATCGTATTACGTGATGGAGCACCTCGGGAGTTACTGAGCGATCGTGTTCGCGTATTCTTGTCAGACATCATCACAGCATTGCTGCATGAGTGCCATGTCGTTCACCGCACTACAAGCGCCTATCATCCTCAGACCAATGGAATGACAGAGCGCTTCAACCGCACCCTTGGTGACATGCAGTCTATGTATATCTCGTCAGACGGCTCCAATTGGGACCGAGTGCTCCCATTTATCACGTTCGCCTATAATGCCACCATTCAAAGCACTACTGGGTTCTCCCTTTTTTTTATCCTTTACAGACGCAAACCTTCTTGCACTATGGACACCATTCTTTCGTACAAACCGGACTCCTCAGAGTCCACGACTTTGTCTCAAGCCGCTACATACACTGAAGAATGCCGCCAACTGGCAAGATTCTTCACAACCCAAGACCAAGGACGCAAAAAGCACCACCATGACACATCAAATCACACTACTTCCTATGATCCAGGTTCACTCGTCTGGCTGCATGTCCCTTCTGGTACACGTGGCCTTTCTACCAAGTTGGTCCCCAAGTATCACGGCCCATATCGTGTGTTACAAAAAACGTCACCAGTGAATTACCTCATCGAGCCAATGGAACCATCTTCTGACCAACGTCGTCGTGGCCAGGAAATTGTCCACGTCTCGAGACTTAAGCCCTGCTACGACCCTCCTGTGTTTACTTGTCCATAGGTCGCCAGGATGGCTCCTTATTTCGCGGGGAGTAATTGTAATGAATTAATGAATCTTAATAACGGACGCTTTGTTGGCAATGAAGAAGACGATGCTGATGTGTGGCTGTTGTAGTAGCTCGCGCACGCCGCTCGCCATTAGCCAGACCTGTCTGATAAAGCACATTTTTCCAAGTTGCGTCTGACCCTTTTTCGACGTACAACACCTCTATTTTAATATATATATATATATATATATATATATATATATATATATATATATATATATATATATATTTGTGAGATAATAATTTTAGCTGCGCGCGTGTATTGTTGTGCGTTTGCCTTGTTGCAGTGAAAGTTGTTTAATGGAGCATAGTTGGTGTGGTGAAACAATATAGTATGATCTTAGAAAGAGAGAAACATCGCGAACCGCAGGACAACGGGAAATACAAGAAATTGCGCTGCTAAAAAAGAAACTCCACAAGAGTGCTGATTTGGTCCAATTAGTACATATCCATAGCAAACGAAGAACATCGCGGACCACCGAACAACAGGACTGAGGTGGAAAAAGAGAGCGTAAGATGAAAAAGTGCTTTTTCCGTCTCCGTCCCGCCCTGCGGTTCGCGTTTTTTCATGGAGTTGTACCAACCGGGCAATATATGTACTCTAGTGGGTTCTTATTCGTCTTAGTCCAGGCGTCTTTCTACGAATATGCAACACATTTTTTAATGTTAAAATTATGAATTTGTATATTTCATGCTTGAAAACGGGGTTTTATGTTCAAAGTATAATCGCATAGCACAGAAGATGCGCTATCACGTTTGACGAGACGTTTGATAAGTTGCCCCATAACAACGTGGTTTCCGCATCAAAGTGGTGACCACTGATTCACTAGCCTGTCTAAATATGAAAAAAAACACGTGTTGGTCTTTCCATTACTCGAATCACCTATCACGAGAAACGCATGAGTGGCCATTCAATTTTTGTAATATTGATGAATGGCTTGTACTAGATTAAATATTTGTTACATACGTCTATATTTTTCCTGGCAGACTTGCGCCAGATTTAAGGAAAATATATAACTTTGAAGAATTTAAGAATCAAGCCTAAATGTCTTAATTTGGGATTGAAGGGGGTTTTCGGCTTCGTATCAGATTCGTTTTATTAGCAGAGGTGTCTGTGCGGCATTCGGCTCTACAGCTGTGTATGGAATTCAAGTTTTTTTTTTTACCCCTTCAAACATTTGGTCACAGTTACCTTGTGCTAAATGCAGGAAAACAAAATAACACAGTCATGTATACTGTTGTCTTCATAACCATCTCAACATCTCAGATGGTCTAAAGTATTCAGCACACTTTTACCAAATCGCTCTTTACATTCGGACGGAGATAAAAAATGCAGAAAGGCGAAGGCAGGACGGATTAACAAAATTTAACGCAGGTTGCAGTTCGAAGCAATCAAAGGATTAACAAGAGGTAAATGTAGAAGCAAACGCTTATGTTTTCAGGAGCATGAGTTCTGGGGAGTGATACGTTGGGAAAATGGTTACAGAAAGCTAGACGTTCAATGATTTAATAAACTTTATTTGATGTCCGGCTGTTTTCTTTGGGCGAGACGTTTCACAACCATATTAATCATTTTCAGGGAGATCGGGTCTTTGTGACGTTTGTCTCCGGCCATCCAAGAAACAACTTGATGGTAAGAGCACATTTTCATGTTAAA
This sequence comes from Rhipicephalus annulatus, assembly GCA_013436015.1. Classification (NCBI taxonomy): domain Eukaryota; kingdom Metazoa; phylum Arthropoda; class Arachnida; order Ixodida; family Ixodidae; genus Rhipicephalus; species Rhipicephalus annulatus. The sequence continues at coordinate 2,403,397 of WOVY01010234.1, read as the reverse complement.
AACGGCCTGGTTACGAATATTATGCTATGACTTCCCACTTTGCACGTGTAAAATTATTCGGTGGCAAAGTTTGTACATATGTAACCTTACTTGTAGAAGAGTTAGGTGCCGTTTTTACTCTCATGCGTTGTGGTAACTGCTATTAACGCCTTATAAATACGCCGCTGTAATAATTTTTCCAGCTGGAAAGCACGTACTTGACCGTGGAAAAACTTGCAGAGGATGGAGAATCATGGACCGTCGTAGCTACGGATGGCAACTGGGAAACAAGGTATTGTTTGATCAAATCTTAGTGCGAAGCATTTTTTACCTCTCAAGCGACGTTATGTGGTAGGTTGGTAGTCATCGTCATCAGCCTGACTGCAATCAATGCAGGGCAAAGGCCTCTCCCATTATCCACCAATCAACCCAGTGTTGTGCTTTCTGCTGCCACGTTATACCTTGAAGCTTTTTAATCTCACCAATCCACCCAAATTTCTGTCTCTCCTTCGTGCATTTGCCCTGTCTGGGAAGCCGGTCAGTTTCTCCAAAGACCAGCGGTTATCCTGTCTACGTGCTGCGTGCCCGTACAATGTCCATTTCTATTTGATTTCAACTATAGCATACTTAACCCCAGTTTGTTCCCTGACCCACTATGTTCTCTTATTGTCTCTTAATGTTACAACTATCATTTTTTCCATCGCTTGATGCTTCGTCCTTAATTTAAGCTGAACCATCTTTGTAAGCCACGAGGGTTCTGCTCCGTAGGTAAGTAGCGGCAAGACGCAGCTGTTATATACCTTCGTAGTCCTATGTGCTGATCACGGCTCATTTGAGGTCTTGTGGATTAAAAACAAAATTACATGCACACGGCATCAACCAGATACTCAACCCATTACAGGCCACAGACTTCATGCGTGGCTCGAGTGAAGTCTGCTACGATTCACGTATGCGTCTCTCGCATACCAACTATTATCGCGTACTACTAAAAGCGAGTGTGCCTTTCGCTTAGAAACTGAGCGTGCCACTTTAACGTATCTCTTCTTCGTAGCATCTAACGCTGTGACACCCCCTCTTGGGCAGCCTAATTTACCGATAATGCTACCTTCGGAATTGAGCAAAATTGTAACGTTTCTTCGGTGGAGTGAACAGCCGTCAGGATTTCATTGTCGCGTCTGCTCTCACACAGCAAACAAAACCGCTTCCCGAACATTGCCGAAAACCAGTGCTAGGTAGTCTAGGTATCCCCGTGGAGGCTTAGAGGCCAAGGTGCTCAGCTGATAAGCACGCAAATGCGGGTTCGTTTTACGTATACGAGACCAAGGAAGCCAACATTTGATGGGGGCGAAAAGCAAAACTACTAGGTTATAGTACACATTGTAGAAGCCTAGGTGATCAAAAGTGATTCGCCATTGTTTACGGCAACGTTCCTGGTAATTATGTAGTGAATGTAATTATATTTGCTGCATGTAAAACTACTACAAATCAAAATAGTTTTCACATATGCACGTTACTTCCGTGACTTATATTGGAGAGTGACAGAGTTCAAATTTTGGTCAGTTTTCTGATGCCCTGTGCACAAAGAAAAGAACAAATCACTTGGTTCGCACATTTGTAATTTGATCTCAATGCTATTGTATCAATATAAAATTATGAAATTCATCTTTTAATGATGGAACTTGAAATGAACTCTTTCTGAGTCTAGCTGGAACGTCTCTCTTGGAAAGCGACCTTTCCAGCATGAAAAAACGGGACAAGGACACTTTGAAACTGGTAAGCGTAGGAAGACCAAAACAAGAAGACGACGAGCACAGCGCTAATTAAAACTGATATACCAAAGCATATAATTGTTAGCGCGAAGACAATATAGATAGATAGAGTGTAAGAATAAAAGAAAAACTGATAGCCCGTTTCTCAAGCATGCGCAGTCACCATTTGACGAGTGAAGAAAGAAAACATTTGGCGTGTTTGTGTCGTAGTAAATATTCGTCTAAGTAGCCGTCTGCGTGTCATAGTTTTGTCCCTGTTTTCGTGCACTCGCCAGTTTCTAAATGTCACTGTATCAGCTAGTTCGGAACTAACCTTTGATACAGCACAATGAGACCGTCCATAGGTACGATGTACAATAGGGGGCAACGCCCAAGTGAATCAATAGGGAATCCATCTGTACACGTTCTTCAAGGACTTCTGTCGCGACTTTTTTTCACGTTCGTGCTTTTGTAGGCTTTCGAGCTTTTGAGAAGTGAAATAGACTTTTGTTTATTGCAATGATTCAATTTGTGAGTACTTTAAGTGTCTCACTTTACGCAAGAGTCGGCGCATGAAATAATTGTGATGCCTTAATTAGGCGTGGAATCCTAAAGAAAAACTGCTTGTGTAAAAAATGACCTTGCGTTGTTCGCATAAATGCGCACTGGAATATTTATGTAGGCTAATGTGTGCTTTGTGGCAAATGCAGATTCTACTGGCGCCGCACTTCGGGCTTCCTGGGGCAGAGCGAGGCGACCGTTATGTGGGAAATCCCGCAAAGTGCGGAACCGGGCGTCTACAGGATTCGCCACTTTGGTCACAGCAAGAACATCCTCCAGGTGGTTACTCCCTACGAGGGCAGCAGTAAACGGTTCAATGTGAATCCATAGCATGCGGCCAGGAAGAAGCGGAAAAACAGTTGCGCAGGAAGTCACCGCGGTGCCACGCCTTGTGCGCAGTCTTGCTCAAAGGAAGCGCGACGCCGCCGCCGACTGTCCCTGGTCCTTGCGCAACTCTTTCTGCTCAGCGCCTTCGAAGCGCATTCCTGCTCGCTTGCTTAATGTCAAATGCTGCCAACACTACCTAACGTCCTTCGACCTCGATGGCCCAAGGTCATCGCCGTCGAACCATAGGCGGAAGCCACCGAAGTTCAGTGAAATGAGCAGTGCTCATTCGTCGTCGGGAGATGAAGCACTCATCGAGTCTTCGGCTGCAAAATCGGAAGAGAAGCGACTTGATTCAGCTTCGCGCAACGATTCGCAATACGCTCACAGTACTGCTAAGTTGAACTCATCTGACAGTGTCAGCCATCACACATACCTTCACTCGCAAAGTGACAATAACGGCGGACAATCATTAGCGCCTTCAAATCACTTTCCGCATCATTCATCAGACAAGAACAGCCGTAGCGAGGTCATGGCGCTATCTCCGAACACCTGGAATAAATTCGTTAATGGTGGCACTGTGGTAGGCCGCGCATCAGATATTAGCGGGAAAGAGCAGACACACTTTTCCGCGAAACCACCGGCTTGGGCAACCAGCTACCACACGCATCCTTCTATTCGGTTGGCTACTGGACATCGGCTTCCCTCGCCTGCGCAGCGGCGCCAAATCTTGTCCGCTCTGATCAAACACCCACTCCACATTTTCAGCTATCGCGACCGAAAGCGACCATTTCATCTGCGAAACCGCCACCGTGTTGCCTCCAACATTCAAGACACTCTTCGCGCCTTCTCCTCGACGCGTCACCGCTGGACAGATCGGGATGACGTGAGGCTCGACTCTTCGGCTTCTGAGCGCACACGTTCCATCACCAGACTGCCCGCTCCTAAAATGGCTGTGGTGATGGGACGAGAAGTGCTGGCGCGCAGGCTAGCGAATGGTCGTTTGCCAGCAACGCTTGGCACGCTCCGAAAGCTGCATGAAATTCAGGGTATATCGCTATCTCTCAGAGGCGCTCAGCGTCTATGAAGCGCGAACAGGGAATATAATGGTCCGCTGTTTTTCGAAGCTGGGACCGGAAAGCTTCGAAAACGCCAAAGCGGCTGTTCTGCATGAGATTTCTTTTCTTAGGCCACCATTCATTGCTTATTATCTGGTCACGGTACAAAGACTGGAAAAAGGTGATCGTAAAGTATGCTGCCAAATATATATTGTTCTAACTTTTGCCATTGTCATGTTTCACGAGCAGACTAATAAGGAGTAGTGAGCAGTTAAAAATGAACAACATGCTGTCAAAGAACATCTACTAACCCGGCTCACGTAAGTTTGCCTTGAAGCTGAATTTATATTAGCTACAGGGAGAGTTACTTTGAGCAGAATGACACAGAAAGAAAAAAAATGCTTTGGAACTTCAGAGATCCCTGCTTTCGCGTTTAATCCGAGAAGTGCTATTCATTTTCACTTGACATCCGTTCAGGTAGCCTAAGCACACCCCACCTTGTCTTGTACGAACGTTTTCAAGCATGATCCATCGCTTTTTCACCACTGCCTCAAGTATTGGGCTGATCTCTTTTTGACGAACGCAACTTTTCTGGCATTATTCTCTCTGTCGCTAACATTCTTACTTGCCAAGATAATGTGCCATTTGTTGCGCTTCCACCTTAATCCAAGCTTCTTTTTCGGGTACGTGCGTCAAGAGCAAATCTAATATGCATGATGTTAGCTTTGAAAACATACATTTGAGAACTGTTTCGAGATGGCTTGTTATTGTTTGACAGCAGTTTATAATATAATGCTGTATACTGGCCAATGAGACTAATCATTAAAACATGAATCGCGTTGCCTCAAAACTCGCAGTGCCCATGGCTTGTGAAACGTGCGTAATTTAGAGCTTGCAGCAGTAAGCTTGTTTAGTAGCTCTTAAATGTCTTTATTACCAGTTAGAGCTTAAGAAGTGTGTAGAAAAACAAGTATAAAATCCCTAATTGTCACTCGAATCATAGTTTGCTTTTGTAGTGCGACGCCTGAAAATGTTCCACTGGATAATTCGCTTCAGTATAACCTCAATATTACTCGTGTAGAAAAATAATTTGCGTTTAGCTGAAACTCATAGCAGTGTGTGACAAAAGCTTTGTGAGGCAAAGGGGCATTTTTCTCCACGTAACACGCCATTTAGTTCTCATTCGGTAATAATTACAGCATTCGCATAACATCGTTGTTAAGTGGCATTATGCTAATGTTAGGAGTTAGGTATGAAATCTATATAGCTTGCGTTTAAGGCCTCGTAGATGAATTTTCCTAACCATCTTTTCTGGATTCACAATGATGATATACCACTGATAGGAACACTGATGGACCTTACAATGTGATGACAGCCACTAGGCTTTTAAAAGCTACCTTATTGTTTTTGTGTCTATTATGTTGCTGATCATCTCCGCGCTCAAGAAACCATTAGTAAGAATTTAATATCTTTCACAAGAAAAAATCTGAAACTCTTCAAGCTCGCAAGCTTAATAATGGTATTTACTTAATGAGTATTGTGTCTATACCAATGAATGCAACAGTAGTTGTTTTTGCAATTGCACTTAGTACTTTATTGTCACCATTGGTATTATTTTCTTGTTATTGTTATTGAAGGTTCTTAACATATTTTAGAACATTATATTGCATGATATATTGTTGTACGCCCACTCATTTGGTTCTCTGACTGCAGTATTCATAAAATAATGATCGATGAGTATAAAAGTGTGCAATAGGTGCTCGGAAAGAGGTCCTACAGGATTTATCTTTTTTGAAGTAATGCCCTATGCTAATATCGTAAAAAGTGGACTAAAAATATCAAGTTAATACGCTGAAAGCTAGCAATAGTACAAGAATTTGTCTGATGCATTTGTGATCGTGTCTGGAGCAAACACACATACACACACACCCGCACACACACAAAAAAAGAAAAACAGGACGAGAGGACGATGTCCTAGTGGCTCTTTACTAAAGCACTAAATGTTGACAGAATTGGGAACACATGCTCACCGATTCTCGTAAGATCAGACTCCAACGCTTGTTTGAAACACGTAGGCACATGAGGCCTGTGGTATACTCACAATCGAGGAATTATATAACGTGTGCGTAATGATCTGAGGAAGGGTACAGAACGTAGTAAGTTCATTACTTGAATCCTTATGACGCTTACATAACTAAACTTTTTATTTAAAAAAGCGTCTGTTTAATGGAACCACGAGTTTTTCTGCAAAAGCCTGCTTCATAAAATATCCTCATGCAGCTGCCTTAACAAAGCTAATAGCACATCTTTCTAATTACTTGTAAATTTTTTTCTCGGACCAGTAGTGCAGCAAGTTCCCCGAGTACCGCCTTAAATAACGTCACTGATATGCACGGTCATACCGTTGAGTTGAGTACATGTGGCTGCGTGATTGTGTCCTCGTAGTGAGCCGTGTATTCTTTCTCGCTGTGCGTTATGCAACCCCAGGCGTACCAGTGCAATGTAATTAGTACAGGTGCGTCGGGATAATATGGCGTCGTTTGCCAGTGTGCACTTTTGCTTGTGTGTTGCGTAAACGCTCAAACGCTTTTTATGTACATTAGGAGGGGTGCGATCCATAGCGTAGACGCTGACTAGGAGCCGATGACCACGTTTGTACGTCGTATTTCATAACAATATCAGTCAATGGTAAGTTTTCTCGAAGGTGAAGCCAAGTAATAATTTCTTCTCTCAACAAAAATTTTAAGCTATTTTTCTAACTGTGACATTCTACTCTGTAATGGATGCATAAGAAGCAGTTGGAAGTTGGAAATTAACGCATCCTCCAATTGCAAATTCACTGCAATTAAAATACTATTCATGAACAAACCGATTAAAAAAGCTACAGTGTGGTGACATTGAAATTTTCACTCTAGCTGTAGCATTAAAAAATAATTCTCTAATCGCTGAACGTTCACCCTTAAGATATATTCAAGCAGAAGTAGATGCGCCGTCCGTGAGCAATTCGAGTCTCGGGATTAAAATGAACAACCGTTGAAACGTGTTCAAAAGAAGCACTATGGACAAGTGTTACTTGTAAATAGCTTTTTGCATGAAATCTTCCTTTTTGAATGTGTGCGGTAATTATCGCAAGAAGGCAATATGTATGGCCGATTTCAGTTTCTATTTTTTCTGTGTCCACCACCAAAGTGTATGAGCTAACTGCTGTCGTAGTTAAGTCTAGTTTTTACTCATTCTCTGTATATGTAGATGCTACGCTGATAGTTGCAGTTGTATATTTTTGAGATAATGTGCATGTATTCCTTGCCGAACAGTGTACATTTTCTTGGCTTTTAGAAAGCTGCGCTGAGCGCAGTAGAACAAGAAAGGAACATGCCTACTACAATCTGGTCATCAGTGGACTTGTTTTTCCTTGATGTGTGTCGTTTTCTTTGAGCGGCCGCATTCAGTATCCAGATCTTCCTGGTGCGTGAGCTCGCTTCCTGGTCCGGTTAGCGGCACAGGAAGGGACTTTGCTGCATCTCCGCGAGGCGCAGCAAGCGCACTGAGGTGACATTTGTCGTCTCCAAAAGTTCTGCCGAGAGTCGAGTGTGGTGCTCACTTTTGTGACCCGCCCTGAAGGAAGGGAAGATTCAGCTCTAAACAGAGGTGTTTTACTTTGGTGCAATGAAGCACTGAAGAAGAGTGTAACTAGCGTGTACCTGTTTTTAAGTATCTGCTATGCAAGGTAATGCCGCGGGGCAGTATCATCATGTTATCCGAAGACAACAGTTCTGCCTGCTCGTTGTGTTTTGTTGGCTGCACTGTGAATCAATTGCAATGTTTCTGGTGTAAACTGAATCCGCGCATATTAACGCAAAACATGTTGACCCTGTGATCCCAGTTGATTGGGCGGAAGTGTATAAGATGAATTGTTAGAGGATATTACGTGCGTGTGTTTAATCGATCGCTTACTTCTTCCAACTTTTTTTTGTAAAGGGATACCGGTATCAATAAAGCGCATATGTTGTTTTTGTTATAATTACGCGTGTCGTTGTTTACTTGCAGCATGACATCTCGCTGAAAGTGTACACCGACCCCATTAGAGAAAGAACGGTTTCAACCACATAAAGTAACTCACAATTCGTGAAGTCTTCCAATATGTTATGTTTCTCACACTTCTATGTGGCGTAAGGGTGAAAGTCAGAATCTCCCCGTTTCCCCGGCGCACCAAGCAGATTTTAGACATTTAGCTAACCACGAACCCAAACCATTTTCTTCAGCCACCAGCCACACATGCAGTTCCGGAACAGCCTTAAGGGATCTATTCTTTACGCATGGCCTGAACTACGGCGAGATTGCGAATACAGAGAGCCCAAGTGCAACAGCTTAGAATGCGGCCAATGACCCCGAGTTCGAAGAACGGCGCTGACACCGGTCGCTGACGAAGCAGTGAGCGCACAGTAATCTAGAGCAGAAACGCAAATTTAACATCGCTGGTAATCCGTCCCCAAATGAATGCTGCGGCCCCACAAATGGTCATTATAAAGTAAAAATAAAATGACGTAGCTGATGCTCATTATTTTGAAAAGGCAAGTTCGTTGAAATTATTTCTTTTGTTAGAGCTCAGAATACATGCTAATGCCGAGAATTAGCGAGGCAAACTTTAACCTTGTGTGACGAGCCAGTGGCGTAGCCAAGGAGGGGGGAGTTCAACCTCCCCCCCCCCCCGAATATTTTTGCGTGACCCCGCCCCCCTGACACTTGCCCACTGTTATCAATTAGGGTTTACAGAGATCAAACCACTGCCACCACTGTTATGAAGTCACTGTGTCGCGTTGGTAGCGGTAGCCAAGAGCGGCGAGCAGCAGAACGGACGTCGCTGAAGCCTTCGCCCAGAGGTGGAATAGGGAGGTAATCGTTTTGAAAACAGGAACAGGTAGGAACGTTTACTAAACCAGCAGGTTATAGTTTGTACAGAGCCGGCCAGTACAACGAAGTCGGCCGGGGCAGAAGTGCTAAACAAGGGGCCGGCACGGCCTTTAACGTTTTTGGTCCTTTCTCTGAGACCAGTTTCCGGTGCTTGGTGGAAGAGGCGATGCTTTTTTTCCCCAGAATGGCACCTGGGTGGAAAGTGACGCTGGAAGGGGGGGGGGGGGGAGTTCGCCGGAACTGCGCTGGTTCTCGTGGGAAGAAGTGCTCTTGAACAAAGACCATGCCTGTGGAATAACAGCACCTTCTTTTTTCGTCGCTTCGTGCTGGCAGGATTTAGAAACTACACGATGCTGTTATCACAAAATCATTCCTGGGCGCTTTTACCGTAATGTCTGCACATGGGAAAATGTGTCGCGGTCTTTGTCAAGGCTTTGGTACTCTGCGAGGTTTTGGGCAGGAATCTCGGCCGCGAACGTTGTAAGCTGGCTTGGCGACGGGATTAACGCTGCAGTGATGGTTATTCGTGTACCCGCCAGAACAGATCTCGCTGGAGTTCATCTCTGTGATAATTTTTGATAAGCCGATATTCATTTTAACGGTAAAAGCAAGACACAGTTCTGTATCCTGACAGGCCAATTCAAGCATATTACAGTGTGACTCTTTCTACTTGTGCTAAGATATACTCAAGCCAGAGAATAAGGTTTGTATTGAAAATTCGCACGCTCTGATAACGTATAAACAAACATACATGCCCGCGTGTGCGCGTGACAAATATTGGTATTATTCACTGAACTTCGCTTATACGCGAGTGTTCCATATATTGAGAAATATATTTACTTTGCCCTAATGGCTAAAGCACTCCGAAATGTCTAATGACGAAGGTGCAACAGAGGCAAACGTGCAGGCCCATCATAACCTTAGAAAGGCCTACTAACAAACTCAGCATGTAAATTAAGCAAATATTATAAATATGTTGGTCATAAACCTGATTGATTAAATAATATGCGGGGTTTAACGTCTCAAAATCACCATTTGATTATGAGAGATGCCATACTGGAGGGGTCCGGAAATTTTGACCACTTGGGGTTTTTAACGTTCCCCCAAGTCTGAGCACATGAACTTACAGCACTTTCGCCTCCATCGAATATGCAGCCGCCGTAGCCAAGATTTGATCCCATGGCCAGGTGGTCATAAGCTTAAAGCAGCAAAGCAATTGTATGAAAATATTATATATATATATATATATATATATATATATATATATATATATATATATATATATATATATTATTCGCAGCATCTGTCCGTCTGTTTACTTTGAAATGACCAGAAGGGTATGACAGGGCAATTTATGCAACTAGTAGCGATAAAACCAACAACTAAAAATGCACGGAATCAATAAACATGGGTGGACATGTTATCGTGTAAACTTAAAAACAATATATAAAGTAACAATAATTTTTTACAAGAACTTAAGTGAACTCTATGTAAGCAACGTTTACCTTAGGAAAGGGACACATGATATACCGGAATAGTATTGCTTACCTTTTTCAATTGACACGCGTATAGAGCAGCGGTCTTGTGGTAGTCACAATCGTTGTTGCTTCTGAAATTTTCAAGCACGTTCTTACAACGCATGAACAGAAAAAGGACCAAAGCACCAAAAGTTTGCGAGCCCCTTGCCTGTACTTTTTTTCTCCAAAAAGCGCACGTCTTGCAGAGAGCTCTCTCAAGATACTTGGAATAGATAAGCCAGAGAAACATTTCTAGCAAGGGAGGTTGCAACTTCAGTTAGCGCTAACTGAGGAGAAGGTTTAGTTAACACCTTGTTTCTATGGCGTCACTATCAAACGTCATCTAGTCTCGTCGTCCTGCAACTCTTGGCGTCTTGGCCCGTTAAATACATAAAGAGCAATTTAGTTGTCACGATTCGTGGTTTCCGTGCATGCACCATGCTGCGATCGGTTTTCAGGAGTTTGATCAGCACACGAGTCCAATTCAGGCAGTGCAGAACTATACCTGGTAACTGTTTCTTCAGCTGCGGTAGCCTTTCCGCCAGTTGTAGAGGTTCACTCTATAGAGCAAGCATCACCTTTGGAGAAGTAATCATAAAGCGTTACCTTACGGCGTTTCGGCCTGCTCATAGAGCCTCATTGAAGGGCGCTGATTGACACAAAACTAGGAACTACCCACCAATTCGTCTAGGCAGCATATTTCAAGAAGTTGACTACACATTGCTAGGAAACAACGCGATAAGCAAAGTTCGGCCAGTGACACTGAATGCGAGAAACGAGAACTTTAGGGACGATACGTGTCGGCTGGTAATATTCCGCTTTAAACACTAGCTGGTGCTCGTTTTTCTCCGGGCGGAAAGATTCGCGGGTATACATTTTCCCCGCTTCCCGTCAGGTGCCAGTATGGTCGCGCTTGCTCAGTATCTCACTCAGCGCGTAAAACGTCTCGCATTTGTGAGTGCGTCCCTACAGAAGGATAGAAGGTTTTATTTCGCTGTGATGCCATACCACAAACGCTAATGAACGTGAAGGAATTGACGCCAGCAGTAAAGTTCCAGCAACTCGCATCAGAATGCCCGAAACAGACAAACGACAGGCATAGACGGTGCACAGTATACAGCGTAAATATACTCGTGTTTCATGCACTCGCAGTTCTCGTCGAAGTTCACACATTCCGAGGAATTGATTATGGTGTACTATACTCTAAAGAACACCGGAGTTCATTCTTTCATCACTAGTGAACCTATCACTGGAGATTCTGTGTGGTATGAGGCTGCTCCTGTTCATGCCGGTGTAAGTGCTGCAAACATGAATTGAATGCGCGTACTAGTTAGAACAGTGTATACATGGCATATCTATGCTGTGCGGTGAAATATTCTGTACAGTTCTGAATCCGTTGACGTAGAAGAAGATGATAGCTGCAGGCTTGCAAACATCGGAAGGCACCTTGCCGCAACGCTATCGTTTCAGGGAGCACACAGACGAAATCTACAAAAAAATAATACGAGAACATTATGCGTTTTTGCACGTATTTCAGTTTGCTAGCCCATATACGCTGCGAACAAGCTATTTCTATGTGAGTACGTAGAGTCTTGTCACAAGTGCATTTTCAATTTAGACCAACTCAACATTTATCAACAATGATTACCCTGCCATTGCAGATTAGATGATAAGACCTCTGCCATTGCTGTACTTCATTGCTGACAAAAGTCACAGTGCAATGCTAATGTCAACCAAGGTTGCGAGAAATTCTGCCCAAAAATATAGCGTGCGAAGTCGTGTTGCGAGCGAGCAGCACAACTTACAAGAAATAATAGTTATTGTGTATCGCAAGCATGTTTGGATGCGTGCAGTAAACAATGTTGACTAAAAGCTATCACTGCATCAGGGATGCTTCAGATATAGATAGATCTTAACATGAAAATCATCCCCATAGTCATGTAGTCACAAACATCGACAGTAAGATTACCTCAGCAAAGTAAGCAAAACCGAAATGTAATTATGAATGTACACACAAAAAGTCACAGTTTCGCCGCAACGGCGAAGGGATTGATGCAATAGCAACAACTTAGAACGTAACGCTGAAAACGGCAAGCCGATCGTAAAGTGCTGTGCGCTGCTCACGCACAAATGACGCACGAAAACATCACACAGAGGGCGAGAGCGAATCAACAACGTGTACTGCTCGACACGTAACGCGCTGTTTCAACGAAAACGACACACGGAACATAATCACAGGTACAGATGAGTGCAAACTAACAAGTGTCCCAGTTTTTATACCTCGCTGTTTTGAAAAGCGCCCTCTTTGAACGGGGCCTGTTCAGCGACCAAACTGAGTTTTGTGGGCCCGGACACTAACGAAATCATTCCAATGTAAGCCGAAGGCACATGACTATCGCCACCAAAGGATAAATGCGCGCACAAGCATCTGTTCAAAAGTGTACGGGCATGAATCGAGGAACTAATGAATAGGGGTGGGCGGATAACAAATATAGGTGAATTTTAAGCAATAGCATGGTCGCCACCGTCACCGGGAGGTTCAGCATAAATTGTAATTGAGATCAATTTCTCGGGCACTGTATGGTGTGTGTATGTGAGAAAAAGAATGCGAAGACGAGTCGAAGAGGATATTCACGTAAGCCGGCTTCCAACAAGCGACTGGTGCGAATGAGTGATTGCTTGATACAAAGGAGCCTTAGCGGGGTTGGGACAAAAGAGCCGAGTGCGCGATATGATGGGTAAAGGGGGCTGTGTGGGCGTGCATGTCCTCTTGCCTTTTAAATCGAGGGTGTACCGAGTTTTATTCTCAGTACTAAGTGGTAATTCTAATAAGACAAAAGGCCCTCCGGCCTTTCGATTGCTGGTGTGTGCTCAGTTAATGAGAAAGTGGCCTCTCCTTCTCGCTACTTCTTTCACTATCCTCACCGCCATTACAATGACGCTGCTCCATGCTCCCTTACAGGACGTAGAAATACACGTCTTTCTTATCCTCAAACCACTACAACTAGTGCCAGTCCGCTTACTTTGCTTTACGGGTTTTTTCATTAGAGATTAATCAGAGAAGCCACAAGGTGGCATGCCGGCCTGTTATGTAACAGTGTAAGGTTACAGCAGAAGAAAATTAGCCACATTGTGGCGGACTGTTTTTATGTGGGTATCATCGCATGCCCGGCTGCTGTGAGGAGGAAGGACTTCAATCGAGCCACTCAGGCATTGACGCTGAGACTCTTGCCGGTCGGGGCATATCCCATTCCCGCACTCTTGCACAAAATTTATCCAAAACGGCAGACGCCTAACACATGCAATTCCGATGAAGGCGGAAATGTTGTAGGCCCGTGTGCTCAGATTTGGCGGCACGTTAAAGAACCCCAGATGGTCGAAATTCTGGAGCCCTTCACTACGGCGTCTCTCATAATCACATGGTGGTTTTGGGACGTTAAACCCCACAAATTAATCAATCAATCAATCAGACGCCTAACACATGCGTGCTTTGCTCAAATTTTGCCAGTTCAGGGGTATATGCAGGATGGCCCGAGCTCGCTATGCGGTGGCCATGGAATGAAGACAAAGCTAGCCACCATAACACAGCAGAGCGTGTGATAGCAACGATAAAATTGACTACAAGATCGCGCGTGGCATTGTAAACGCATGTAGGACATTCGCGGAGGCTACCAAAAAAACACCGCGTGCGAACACGTCCGCGCCATCACTCAGTCAACATTTTAACAGTGCAGCGACGTCAGCCTGATCGTAGCGCTGTTTTTTGCCAACTCACGACGCGCCTTCCTAAGGCGTGTTGATGAACGTTCACGGACAAGTTCTTTCGTTCCACCTGCAGCATAAAAGTTTTAACTCTCGAAGGCAGTAAGGGTGCACACGCAGCACTCTCATGCTGCTCGTTTCGCTTCTTATCAAATATTGCAGATAAGTATAAGCACAGGGGAACAGCAGGGGCGCTGGCATTATGGCGTTAACGCGGCTGTGATAGGATACGTCGCGAGCGCGCTGAAATTGAATGTGACACATCGTAGCCACGTGGTGATATAACTTTTACTTCTGCGTGCGGGTGTGCATAGTCTTGATTGATATGTGGGGTTTAACGTCCCAAAACCACCATTTGATTATGAGAGACGCCGTAGTGGAGGGCTCCGGAAATTTCGACCACCTGGGGTTCTTTAACGTGCACCCAAATCTGAGCACACGGGCCTACAATATTTCCGCCTCCATCGGAAATGCAGCCGCCGCAGCCGGGATTCGAACCCGCGACCTGCGGGTCAGCAGCCGAGTACCTTAGCCACTAGACCACCACGGTGGGGCGGGTGTGCATAGTCTGCGCGATAAAGCTGATAGATTAGTCGTGCCACTCGACGTGGGTACTGCTCTTCGGCAAGAGCAAACATGGTGGGCGTACCCGATATTCGCCGTGGGAGTCTGTTAATAAAACTGATGGACGCGTGAACTCGTATACAAACTCGTTGATTCTGAGGAGGCCTGAGTTCAACTCGGGGCTGTGGGGGTGCCGGTATGACTGTCAAGCGTTTGATGCGGTGAACATTAAGCGGCTGCTTTTTTGCATATAAAATAGTTTGGAGAGCTTACAGTACTTGTGCAAGGCTGGAGCCCTAGAAGAGCTTGTGATAACCTAGTTTCTTGCAGTTTTTTAAGTTGGTCGTCTACACATGTGCGTGATCGTCTTTGAAGTGAAGACCGCATCAGCTCTGTTTTAATTTTGATGGTACCAATTGATTGAGGCCTAACGACCATTACACTGAGCCATTTTGTTTTCATTAATGAGGTTGTAATTAAAAGACAACTATTTTAGGGGCAATTAGCAAGGCCATGACCAGTATAAAGATATCACACCTAATTATGATTAGTGAGATACAAATTGCCATCCTGTTAACAAGGGCTAATAAGCAAGGTTTTAGCGTGTTCATGATTAACGTCGATGATTAGGATCAACTAGCATGCTTCAGTTAGCCAGGTTCTAGCTTTGCATGGCTTCATTAGCATGGTATTTTTAATATATGGCGTAATTACCTCGGCCTTACCATAACTTGGCGTAATTAGCTTGGTCATAGCTTGTAATGGTGAAACTAGCCAAGTATACCATCCCGCCAATTAGGTAACTCGCCGGCCGCACGTGCTCGGGTGCTAGCGGGCGATGACAAGAAAGACGGCGCGCACCTGCCGAGCAGCGCACTAGAATGTACAGGCTGACCATGATGATTAACACGTGGCCTCGGGTCTATAGCTGTGGTTGCGATGTTGAAAGACGCCTGGCCAGTACTAGAGGCAACCATACTGATTCTAAAACAGACTTAGTGCGGGTATTAAAAGCTTAAAAATAACTTTAAACAACCCGTGCCTCTAAAAAACATCACCATGAAAAGTTCCTGACACCTTTGTTGTGTGGGTGCACTTCTGAAATCAGTGGAACGACAAATAAATGAAACAAGACGCCTCTGGTTTGATGCCTGAGGGCCAATTATGTTCCTAATTTACGTAAATGCCTTAGTATCAGTTTTCAATAAATCAATTAGGATATGGCTTATTTGCAGACGATTGTGTTTCATTTAACCATATTGAACTCACAGTCGATCAACACGTGCTTAGTGTAGCCTTCAGTAAAATACTTATATGGTGTGTTGAATGGGGCATGGAGCTCAACACTGATAAGACTATACCTTTTCACGTCGCAAAAAGACTTCACCAACTGAAATTTTCCAATTCGACGTCTTCTAAACTCTTAACGGAGGTCTGCGAGTATTGGCTGCGAGGGCCTCCACTAAAGAGGCCAGCACTGCGATCGTTTTGACGTCACAGATAGGATGCGTAGTTGTGAAATGCCGCAGCTTTCCTTTCGCGACACCACTTGCATCGTCCCCCATGGCTGCACCGGTTCTTAGTCGCGATTTTAAGATGCTAATAACACACAAGAGTTCTACCGGGGGCACCGATTTGTAGTTTGCTTGCCCGTATTATCAGGTCTTACAGCTTCTTTAAGCACTGAGCTTCAAAACAAAGGGAAGCATGCACAGTGTCAACAGGACCAGCGCAAGAAATGCAGTGTTCTAGCAGACAAAGTCAACTCGGCATCCTATGAGTGACGTCATCACGCTGGTGGCGCCACGGTATGTCCTCGAGGCCAGTGAGTACCTAGGTGTCACTTTAACAAACTACTTAAAGGGAAACTAAAGTCAAATAACAATTTACGTCAGAGTGAAATCTCAATGTAGGACATCTAAAACGTGAATATTGTCAACAACAGTGCCCTACTTACAGAGAAATTAAGGTAAACGTACAAGAACACATGCGTCGCAGTAGGACATTCTCAAAATGATCCTGATGACGTCAGACGAACCACCTACAATTATTCACTTGTAATTGACCTAGCTGCACTAAATAATTAACCTTCCGTGCATCAAGAGACGCAATAATTGCTGTTTGTTCGTTTCTGTTTGATTCGTGTAAAAAAGAACCACCGGACGTTACTATGGGGATTGGTGCGAGTGGTTCGAAAATTCAATTTTCGCGTAGTTACATAGTCATGTGGTGCCAACTAGTGGGGCGCAGTTGAGCCGTAAAACGTCAGCAATCTCGGAGCCAATGGTGGAAAATTGATCACTGACCGTTGTTGCTGCTGTGGCTCCCGCTGCGTTCAGTCTGCTGCTGCTAGCGCAGTAAAGGTGGGCAACATTTTGCACGGCAACAGTGACGTGAGTTGGTCCCGTCAGTCCGCTTCTCGAGGCGGGTAATTTGAAGTGCGCTAACCCGATGCAGACCACTAAAGCGTGATTTTATTTTCAAATAGGCCTTGGCACAAAAGTAACACTACAAGGTTTCTGGACCGCTATTTCGACAATCAACGTCGACTTAATAGTTGCCTTTAGTGTCCCTTAAAGTTGGACCTCCCATACTGCTAACAAGTGTTCTGCTGCTCTTCGCAAACTTTTCTTTATGTGGCACAAGCTTAAAAATTCACCACCACGTGTTAAACGCTTGACTTATGAACACCTGATCTGGCCTAAGCTTGAATACGCTTCTATATTATGGGATAAGTGCGCCAACGTCACCATTAAGGCACTTGAAAAAATCCAGCGAAAGCCTGTGCACTTCATTTTTGGTTTATAAGGCCCCCAGTTTTCCGTTACGTCATGTATGGAATCCCAACAGGTTTTTTTTTTCAATGCAGTGCAGGCGAAAGGAGCAATGCCTAAAATTTAATACTCCTTGCTTAATCGAAAGCTCGGGCTGGACCCAGCTCCATACTTATCTCCGCTTACAACACGACGCACTCGTCACACTCATCCGCTTCCTTTAACTCTCTATTTTGCCAAAACAAATCCATTTAAAATTTCATTCCTTCCGCAAACGATTTCTGATTGGAATGATCTCTCTCATGACCAATTGCTTTCTTTAGCGCAGTCGAGTTCCTCCTCCTAGGTTACTTTGTTAAATCTACTTTCCAAGGGATAATAAGAATTGGTTCTATTTCATTTGTCTAATATTTTTTGTGACTGTTGCTACATTCACTCACATTTATTTGAATGGCCTTTTCACAACCTGTATTACTTTCATTTCTTTCAGATTCTGTTAGTATTATTGCTTGTTATCTTTCTTTTTTTTCAATGTTTTGATACTTTTGTATTTCCCTCTCCTGCTTGGGCCATGTGGCCTGCAGTTTTTTTTTTGTAAATAAAAATTAAAAAAAACACCGCCCGCCCAACTTAGTCGACCATCCTTGATGCGATGACTGGTTCCATGGTATAGTCAATGAAATGCGGCGCGCTGAGGGGTGGATTTGACTTTTTCGTACTGTTGGTTCATTCATAGGAGGTGCCGCCAGAGCTCGGAAAGATACCGAGGTTTGCGAAACTCGGGCGAAACTCAGGCGATCTTGCATAGCACCCTAGATTATATGCTGTGGCGTAGCCCTGCGTTACGGGTTGAAGATGTTACATCATCCAAGTGGGATGTTGCGATATGCTGTACGGTACTGACACAAAATTCCGCGGCCTAGAAAGCCTGTGGGGTCGATTTTCCGGAACATTCGTATATCGTCTGCAAAATATCTGCAGCGAATATAGCTCGAAATGTATTTTAAAAGAATTTTCAAGTTTGCGTAAGTCCTTGACTCCATCGTGCCATTGACACCATCGAAGGGGGCCCTTTGGGGACCCACGACTTCCTTCACGTCACCACGCTGTAGTCAACAAAACAAGTTATGATAACGCCTCAGCCGCCAGTTTTTTTTTTTGTCGCGTTTGTTTCAGCTCTTGGCGGCTGGTTGCGAGTGTGTGGTCGTGGCACACGCTTAAAAAGTTTTGTGTTTGGAAACATCGCAGTCACGTTTTTTTATTCGAAAGCCTTTCTTGGTGCCAACCATGCGGAAGTGTGTCACAGTTCTGTGTGCTGATGTGGTCAAAAGCTGCCCACACTTGGTGGCGACAGTTGCACCTAGTTTTTCGAGCTCTCTCAAAGCGAAACTAAAACTGATCAATAATAAGGGGCCTGTAACTTATTTCTGTCGCGTGCTGTAGCAAACCATGAATCGTGTCATGAATTACACGCCCCTAGCAAGACATTGCAGCCGGAAAACGCGAGGCTATAGTTTTTGTGTTAGAACCCCTTTAAGAACGCAGCTATGGGCCGTCCAACGGGTCGACGTCGTGGGGAGAGGTTAGGCCTATCTGTCGCGACGTGGGGGTGGTCCGCTTCGTACTAGTTCACGCTCCGACGGATTTAAATAAAGTTTTTCTATATCATACCATTGAAATTAGTTTTTCTTGGACTGTTGTAATATTGTGCACTTGCCGTGCTGAAACATGAACGCTTTCGGCCTCTATAGACCGTTTAAAAACTGCAAACATTACACCCAAAGAAAAACGCCAGGCCTGCGCAGAAGGCGCAGCACAGTCGCAGCGCAAGCTAGAAGAGCGGCCTTTCAGGGCTTTTTCAAAACGCTCATTGGGTAACTCCTGCAAGCACAGTTGCTTGATACCCACTAGGGCATTATTAATAATTTCTTTGGATAGTACGCAGTCTTTCGATACGCCATCTTTCGTCATTCTTCTGAGAAGCATGGTATCCGCTAAACACTTGCAAAGAATTTTGTGCCAATAGTTCATGCAGTGGCTGATGACCATGAGGAATTATGGCCGAAGTGGTTATGCGTCACAGTTAACAGGGAAACAAGAACACGCTTTTGTAATGGCTTGGAACATTGAACGGCTAACTCGTTACACTATTCGCTATGTGCGACGACTGGTTGTTCTCTCGCTGTTTTAAAACGCTTTATAAGTCGTATTAACGCAATTGCTTTTCCCTACATCAAGCCTGCCTAAGACAAGTTTGGCAACAAGTCACAAGCACCGGCGCAGTTCACTGGCAGTATACTGGGCTGGTACCCAGCGGACCCGGGTTCGAATCCCCCTGTGTCATAGGTGCTAGGTACTTTTCTTATAATTTCGCGCGATGTGGTTACGGACACTGGCGGCAGTGACGGCGGTGACGGAGAATTGGGCGTAACCCGAGTTGTGATCTCATAAGAGCTTTCACTGCAAAAACTTCCTGTCACCTCATTTACCAGCTCTTAACGTCGAACTAAAAGCACGTTTTACAGCGAAAGCTGTTATTAGGTCAGAACTTGGGTCACGCGCAGTTGACCACCACCGCCGGTGTCCGTAACCACATCGCACGAAATTAGCAAAAAAAAAACAGCACCAATAATTTAGTGGAGCTGAACCCGGGTCTGCGGGCTTGCCAGCCCAGTACTCTACCACAGAGCTACGCTGGTGCTTGTGACTGACTTGTTGTCAAACTTGCCTTAGGCAGGCTTGATGTCGGGAAAGCAATTGCGTTAATAAAACTTATAAAGCGTTTTAAAAGAGCGAAAGAACAACCAGTCTTCGACCAATGCGAATAGCGTAAGCAGTGGGCCGTCCAATGCTCCAGCCCATTACAAAAGCTTGTTCTTGTTCCCCAATTAACTGTGGCACATACCCGCTTCAGCCATAATTCGTCATTGTCGTCAGCCAGTGCATAAACAATCGGCATAAAATTCCTTGTCAGTGTTAAGCCGCAAATTCAAAAGTCAAAGGAAAAATCTACTAGAAGAATCCCTATGAAAGTTGGACTTAAATTTGCACTTCCGCTGATTTTTTTGATTTTGCGCAGTCACGTTTGGTTTCAGCCACAAGAGCGTTTTTACCGCTGTTACAAATTTTTTACGAGAATCTAAAAGAATGGAATGCTAAACATAGATAAATTCAGTTGTTTTATGTATAGAGTTCTTTTTTTCTTTTTTTGTGTGCTTGTTAGGTTTTCTTTTTCAAGGTTATTTTGTTTGTGTAGAAATCTAAAACATTTGAAATATTACCTATATTACCTCACAATTGCAACCCTCCCTTTCAAGAAGTGAATTTAAAAAGCAGGACTCCATCCCATTCATGGCCTATCCACCTGGGTGGGTTGTGCCAAGGTGCTGAGGGAGGAACCGGAACGAACGAATGAACGCACGAACCGACCGACCGACCGACCGACCGACCGACCGACCGACCGACCCACCGACCCACCGACCGACCCACCGACCGACCGACCGACTAGTATTAGGCGGATACCACGCTTCTCAGAAGAATGACGAAAAATAGCATAGCGAATGCCGGCCTACTACCCACCAAAATTATTATTAATGCCCTAGTAGGTATCAAGCAAGTGTACTTTATTTATTTTTATTCATTTACAGATACTGTTGGTCCTCATCAGGACAAAGACAGCAGTGGTAACAATACATCAACATACAGCAAGCAGTAAACGGAACAATAGAATACAGTGATACAGTGATATACGGCTTATTGTTGTATATATTCGGACACTAGTGCAGAAAACTGATCACGAGTTTCTGTGTTTACAATATTTGCAGGGAGATAATTCCAGTAACGTGCTGTCGATAGGATGAGTATTTGTAGCAATTCTTGTGAAATCGATTTTCATTAAAGTGCGTACTATCTTTGTTTCACACTATGCGGGTCTTCGATTCATTTATGTAGAGAGACTTATCAACAAGTAGCTACTCATTAATGATTAAATAAAAAAAGCTAAGTCGTTTCTCCTTTCTGCTGACGTTAGGGAGGGGCAGGTTTGCCCACGCGTAAAGTGGTGTTACGGTGTCTTGCCGACAGTATAGGAAATAAATAAACCGCACTGCACGTCTTTGAACTTGCTCTAGTTTTGACTCTGAATCTTTCAAATACGGATCCCACACTTCACATGCATATTCTAATATTGGGCGCACGAGCACTTTATAAGCACTCAATTTCGTGGCTGGAGAAGGCAGTTTAAGAACACGTTGAATATAACCTAATCGCTTGTTGGCTTTCCCTACCACTTTTTTATTATGCAGTAGTTACCCAATGAGTGTTTCGAAAAGGCTCTGAAAGGCCGCTCCTCTAGCTTTCGGTGTGACTGTGCTGCGCCTCCCGCGCCGGCCAGGCGTTTTTTTTTCTCAAACTTCTTTCAAGGACAAGGAAAGTCTCTCTTTAGTTTTTCAGGTCAGAGGAACGTGCGTAAATTTTATGTGGCTCAAGAGAACATTTATTTGAATATATTTCGCAAATAAGGGAAGGAAAG
The DNA here is from genome assembly GCA_013436015.1 of Rhipicephalus annulatus. Taxonomy (NCBI): domain Eukaryota; kingdom Metazoa; phylum Arthropoda; class Arachnida; order Ixodida; family Ixodidae; genus Rhipicephalus; species Rhipicephalus annulatus. Next base: position 2,381,668 of record WOVY01010234.1, on the reverse strand, counting down.
TGTTGAATATCTGCATGATATTTTCTAGAGCTCTTATTTCCCACCAATGCTATTCAGGCACATCGGTGGATGAAAGCGGGCGTCCTCAAGGGCCTGTGTTTGTAAACAGTGAAAGGGTCTATAGTTTGGGCAAAATGTCAAAGTTAGATTTAACGAAATCGGATTTTACAGACCTCATTATATCGAGGTTCAACTAAAATAGATAGATGGATAGATAGATAGATAGATAGATAGATAGATAGATAGATATGGTGAAAGTGCCTTTAGTCGACATATTCGCACAGCACAAAATGAACAAGTACAGATGAGAGGAAACAACTCAGCGCCTGCGTTGTGTCCTCTTCTTACGAGTCCTCGTTCATCTTTTGCTGGGCAAGCATGTCGGTGTTTAATTCTCAACTGCACCAACTAGCCCAAGCTAACATACTATCAAATTGCCTTTGGTCGACCAAGAAAAGCTTGGCATTTAAAAACAGTTCTAGCGAGCACAATTTTGCCCTTCTTGACATCACGAATGATCTTATCCACCTAATGTCTCATACGAAGGTCGACTACGCGTTACCTAAGTATAGCCTTGACTTTCACAGTATGAAATCCTTTTTAGTTACTATACAACGAGAAAATATATCCTCTCGTGGTTGAAGAAGGATCGCTAAAGAAAGTGGGGGAAACAGAAGGGAAGGCGAAGCTTGCGCTAAGCCGTTTAAGGCTTGCAACAGTAAAACTCGATTATCCTGAAGGCTAATTTGGTTGCTTCCCTAAGATAGGTGATGAATTAATGTTCTAGGTTGCTTTTAGGTAGTTGCTAGCTTGTTTCTACGTTGATTCTCTGCGCACAGAGATTCGCGTTGAAACAGAAAAAGTTATACACCGACACGCATGTCGAAACTCCAGAGACGTAACCTTGCGCTGAAACCAAGTGTTCACACTTTTCATAGATCCACGGGCGCGTCGTCATTACCGTTGCCTTTCCCGTTCCTCGTTGTGCTGCCACCGCTTCGCAGCCATTTTTTGGGGCTAACTGTTGGCTCTTCATCTTTAGTGGACCCGTGGTGAGCAGTGGTATTCACTGTATTTTTGTGGCACGTACCCTTTTATGGTGAGGACAGTTTTCGCGAGTCCACTTTGCACATACTGACGGGCCGCACAAATTATGCCTAGTTTAAACAGCCTCGCTGATAAAACCAAATGAGTTCGAGAGGTTGAAAATTTTGTCAACAGTTACGATACTGTACAATACAGGAACTACCAGGTGGCGCCGTTTTGTTTGGCTGGCTGCATACAGTGCTTCGCTTTCACGTGTTCTTGGCCCATTACCGGACCCAGCCCGTGTCTGGACAAGCTCACTATTCCTTCTAGAAGACTTCCGGGACACGCCGACACCATCCAGGCCCTGGTCCGACCCCAGGCTGGCCCTGCAGGCCACTTCAAATTACCCTCCTCCTCACACCTTCCTACTCAGATTACTGTGGCGAAGCTAACCCAGACCTGGACCACCCATTCACGCTCAGGGAGCTGGAAGCTGCCTTAGCTGGAAGCTGCCTTAGGTGAGGATGAGATAACGTATACTACACTACGTAATCTCCCCGACAACGCGAAGGAATTTCTCTTACACGCATTCAACGAAGCATGGAACAGTGGTTGTCTTCCAAGCTCTTGGACATCCTCTCTAATTTGCATGATTCCGAAGCCGGGCAAGCCTCCATCTCTCTCTAACCTTCGCCCTATCTCTTTGACGTCATGCGTTGGCAAGTCGAGTCAAGGCGAATGGCCTTGACTCGACTGTCTGATTTTATTGAGGCGAAAGAGGTTTTGCTCCTTCTCTTATTGGCTTTCGATGCCACGTTTGTGCGCAGGACATGTTACTTGTTCTCCAGCATACTTTTCTCTCACCTTCTCGTAGTCTGATCCATGCTCTTGTAACCGTCGATGTACGGAAGGCATTCGATGGCGTGAGTCATGACCACATACTCGCTCAGCTCTCCTCCCTGTGATGTGGCTCCAACATGTATTCTTACATCCGATCCTTTCTTTCCAATCGAGTTTCTCGCTTTAGAGTCAACACTCATTTGTCTAACCCACACTCCCTCACCCGCGGCACTCCTCAAGGTGCCGTACTATCTTCTACTCTATTTAATACGGCTAGTCCCCCTCCTTGATTCACAACTCTCCCAAATACCTGACCTCCACCATATTTTTATGCAGACGACATCACTCTCTGGTGTACGTCTGGATGTCCCGGCCACGTGCCGGATACTTTGCAACGTAACCTGGACCTTATAGCTTCCTTTCACGCTACTGCTGGCCTGTCTCCTGCACCGGAGAAATGTTAACTACTTTTGCTAAACCGGTCTGCGTACCAGCGCTCCCACAACACCCTCATCTGCCTACATCTTTCTAGCTCTCTCATTCCAACTGTTCGGCAATGCAAAGTTCTTGGCTTCCCTTTGCACGCGACAAAGAACGCGCAGGCTGTGAGGACTTGCCACTTGGTGACTCACCGCCTGCGACGCGTTGTCACTCGGCAGTCGGGGCTCCACGAGGCTCATGCGTGCCGGGTTGCACATGCGCTCGCCCTCAACAAGTTCTTGTACTTTGGACCCTACGTTCAATTCACCCAAACGCAACTCAACACACTCGAAAGAGCTCTATTAGGCCTTGTTACGATCGGCCCTGGGGAGCCAAGCAGGAAGTGGACTGTTACGATCGGCCCTGGGGAGCCAAGCAGGAAGTGTTTGGGGGAGAACCGGTTCGTGACTCGCGGTGGCGGCCACCCCCACCTCCCCATTCGGGTTCCTCCTCGCCGGGAGAGCTACGCGGTCTGCTGTGCGTTCGTGACCATATTTGGTAACATTTTGGGGCGCCGGGACCATATATGGTGTTGGATTGTGCCACTCCTTGTGTTGTGAGAGGTGTTTTCCCCTCCCTCGTGGCCGAGGTGCCGGCGACACCGTATTGGCTGACGATGCGGACAAGACGCCCAGTGTCAACAACGTGGCGCTATAAAATGCCGAAGACGTTTTGTATCGCACGCACTCTTCTCTCTTTGGGTCACTTGACCACTTCTCCACATGTAAATAAATCTCTGTTGTTCGTTCGGGCGCTTCTTCTCGCTGAATTGTTGGACGATGGATCCTGCGACGGGGCCAGCTACCGACAACGAGACCGGCAGGACCCGGAGTCCCAACAACTAGCCATGAATCTGAAGTCCCTGCGAAGAATTGTTGGACGATGGATCCTGCGACGGGGCCAGCTACCGACAACGAGACCGGCAGGACCCGGAGTCCCAACAACTGGATGGCAGCGGCGGGATGCTGATAACCCCGAAAGCGACCACTGGACGGAGTGAGCCCGAAGTTCAACAACGGGACGACAGGAGAAGGATTACACGAGCTCATCGACTTCCAAAGGGAATCGAACGGCACTTCTGAGAGGCACGACGCCGGAGACATGACTGCGAACTGGGTGAGTGCCGGCTTTCTCTGTTAAATTTTACCAGGCATTTACTCTATGTGTTAAGTAAAAGCTGGTAGAGAGGGGCTGTCTTGGTCATTGGGTTAACAGGTAACTTGCGTCAGGCAGAAATTGTGTGATAGCTTGGTTAAGCTCTTTCTGTCAGTGGCGTCAAGGTTAACAGTGACAGTGCAGGATTCCGTGTAAGAGCTTTTGAAGCTTTATTTGTAGACTAAGTTAACGGAAAACTTGAGGCAAGGCAGGTATCTAGAGCTGTCGTTGCCGTCAAGGTTAATTAGTTGCAGGACAGGAATCTTTGTGGAACAGAGACAGCGGTACTGGAGGCAGCCATGAATCTGAAGTCCCTGCGAAAGTCCATGTTGTTGCTACTTGCAAGGGAGTTGAATCTGGAGGTGTCGGACTCTCAAAGAAAGCCAGAGCTGATAGAGGCGATTCTCGCATTGGGGGCGGAGGATGACGAGCTGTCAGAGTGTATCGAGGAGATTCAGGAGAGGCAAGCGGCCGAGGCTGAAAGAAAGGCGGCCGAGGCCGAAAGAAAGGCGGCCGAGGCAGACAAGATGCAAAAGCACGAGCTTGAAATGAAGCGCCTCGAGCTAGAGATTAGCCATAATAGTAGAACAGGAGGCAGCGAGGCATCCGGTACAGCAGAGCGGGCCAGGTTCAAAATGACGGACCTAATGAGATCGTACAAGCTAGGGGAGGACATTGGGCTGTTCCTCGTCAACTTTGAGAGAACTTGTGAAAGGCAAGGTTTCAGCCAGGATACATGGTCTCAACGCTTGTTGTCCCTACTTCCGGGGGAGGCCTCAGAAGTAATCGCGCGCCTCACGAAAGAGGAGGCTGACGAGTACAGTGAGGTAAAGTCGAGCCTTCTCAAGAAATACAGGTTGTCAGCGGAAGGTTTCAGACAAAAATTTCGCAACGCCGTAAAAGAGAGCAATGATTCATACCCGGAGTTTGCTTACAAGTTAATGGCCAACATGGGGGAGTGGCTGAAAGAGGCAAAGGCATATGGGAATCATGACAAGGTGCTCGAGTGTATCGGTCTGGAACAATTCTATCAAAGGTTACCAGAAAAGGTGAGGTTCTGGGTTCAGGATAGACCAGACGTGAACACCGTAACAAAAGCCGCAGAGCTCGCTGAAGAATTCGTTACGCGCCGCGCCCTCGGGGCAAACAGCGAGCCTAAAAGGGAAAAATTCCTACGGCCGAATAAGGCGCCGTTTAGAAAACAACCGACAAGTCTCGCACAAAAGGGTGAGGAAAACAATTCATCTAACCATGGGGCGTCGGCAGAGGCAAGCAAAAGGAAATTTGAGGCGAGAAAACCGGCTGCTTGTTTCAATTGCCACGAAACAGGGCACTTCGCGAAAGACTGCCCGAAAGAAAAGGTGGCCTTTTTATCTATAAATGAAGCCGACGAGAACATGAAGTTGTTAGAGCCCTATATGTACGACCTTACCGTGAACGGCAAGCAGTGTCGGGTTCTTAGAGACTCCGCAGCCACTATGGACGTAGTTCATCCGTCTTTTGTTCAGTCCGGACAGTATTCAGGAGACTGTGCCTGGATTAGACAAGCCGTAGAAGCAAACAGTCAGTGCCTTCCCGTAGCTAAAGTTGTCCTTAAAGGCGCATCTGGAACATTGGAAACAGAAGCCGCGGTATCGCCATATCTACCCCCTCAGTATCCTTACTTATTTTCAAATAAGTCAGATCAAATGCTGAAGGAGAAAGGTCTAACGTTGGGAGAAGGCATAGTGCAGGCACTGACTAGATCGAAGGCACGTGCGCTGGCTGCGAGAGCAACATTCACTGAGGCAAACAAGCCTCAAATCGACAACGGGCCTGGTTGCGAGTTGGACACCACGGTAACAAATCGACTTGTGCGAGAACAGGCGGCCGAAGCCGTAGTCGCGGACGCAACCATTCCTAAAGGCGACGATGAACCTCCTCCCGAATTGGAAGGGGTCAATTACGCCTCGTTGGCCGAGCAAATAGAAAATGCCGTTGCTCCCAAGCCGATTCCTGGTAGTACAGAGGATAGCACAGAGGGTGACACATCCCAGGTACTAGGAAATACAAAAGAGTTGTGTGTCATGCCAACTTCGGATAATTTCAGTCGGCTGCTGCAGGTGAGCCCCGCTTCATTAATAACCGAACAAAAGGGTGACCCAACGCTTAAGCAATTCCAGGACAGTTCGAAAGAGGGAATCGCCAAACGAAATGTGAGATTCTAAGAGAGGAGCGGCATACTCTATCGAAAATATCTAGATAGGCGAGGAGTAGAATTTGACCAGGTAGTCGTACCTCAGGCGTATCGTCAGGATTTGCTTAGTTTGGTGCATGGAGAATCATGGTCAGGCCACTTAGGCGTAAAGAAGACGAAAAATCGTCTCTTACAGGAATACTACTGGCCTGGATGCTTTAAAGATGTAGAGAGGTTTGTAAAATCTTGCGATGTGTGTCAGCGAGTGGGTAAGCCGGGAGATAAGGCGAAATTTCCAATGAAGCTGGTACCCGTAATCACGGAACCCTTTCGTCGGTTGGTAATTGACACAGTAGGTCCTTTGCCCAAGACAACTTCAGGCTACCGTCACATCCTGACCTTAATCTGCCCAGCTACTAAATTTCCAGAGGCGGTCCCGCTAAAAGAGCTAAGTTCCGTCGAAGTAGTGAACGCACTTCTGTCCGTGTTTGCCCGGGTAGACTTTCCTGCCGAGATACAATCAGATCAGGGCACCATTTTCACGAGTGCCTTAACGACAACCTTTCTAGAGCGGTGTGGCGTGAAATTATTGCATAGTTCAGTCTACCATCCGCAGTCGAACTCGATAGAAAAGCTTCACTCCGTGATGAAGCGAGTGTTAAGAGCCTTATGTTTTGAACGGAAAACTGACTGGGAAATGTGCTTACCTGCAACGATGTTTGCACTAAGAACTGCACCACATGAGACAACAGGGTTTACGCCAGCGGAACTTGTTTACGGCCGCAGACTGCGGTCTCCTCTTCGCATGCTGAGAGAGTCGTGGGAAGGTCAGGGTGATGATCCTGTAGTAGTGGAATATGTCCTCACCTTATTGGATCGTCTAACAACAGCCCAAGAACTGACCGAGAGTGCGATGACCAAAGCACAGCAGAAGGCTAAGCTTTACTACGATCGGACCGCTAAAGCACGACACTTTGCTGTAGGAGACAGGGTCATGTTGTTGAGGCCCTCCCAAAAGAATAAGCTTGAAGTGCAATGGGTCGGCCCGGCCGAAATTACTCGAAAATTGTCTGACACCAACTATGTGGTAAAATTACCAGGAAGTCGTAAGGCACACCAGGTGTATCATAGCAACTTACTCAAACCCTACAAAGAGAGGGAAGCCATCGTGAACATGACTCTAAATGTTCCGGAAGAGGTTCCGGCAGAAATCCCTGAATTAGCTCCCGAATCGGACGAAGTCCCGATCGAGAAAAGAGTTGAGGATTTAGTATCAAAGTCACAACTAACAACGAAGCAGAAGCAGGAATTGCGTGGTCTTTTGACCGAGTTTCAGGACAGATTTGTAAGCGAGCCAGGCCGGACATCCGTCCTCACTCATGACATAGAGCTTACCTCGTCGGAACCGGTAAGATCTAAGACGTATCGGGTGTCACCTCGCCGGCTTGAGCTAATAAAAGCAGAGGTTAACAGGATGCTGGAATTGGGTGTGATTGAGCCGTGTGAAAGTGATTACACTTCCCCGTTAATTCTCGTGGAGGTACCCGGCAAAGATCCGCGTCCTTGCGTAGACTATCGTAAGTTAAACCTCATCACCAAGGATCAGACATACCCAATTCCCCACATTGAGGAACGCGTCGAGAGGGTAAGCAGCGCGCAATTCATCTCAACGCTAGACCTAGTGAGAGGTTACTGGCAGGTGCCGCTCACCGAGATGGCGAGCCGGTATGCTGCATTTATTTCACCATTGGGGACATTCCGCCCTAAAGTGTTGAGTTTCGGCCTAAAGAACGCGCCTTACTGTTTTTCCAACTTAATGGATAAGGTTTTGCGTGGTCAAGAGGACTTCGCATTGCCTTACTTGGACGACGTCGCCGTGTTTTCCTCGTCCTGGCCAGAACACTTGACGCATTTGAGAGCAGTACTGACACGCCTACGCGAAGCAGGTTTAACGGTAAAGGCGCCCAAGTGTCAGCTAGCACAAGCAGAGGTACTCTATCTCGGGCATGTTATCGGTCGAGGGCATCGCCGTCCCTCTGAAATGAAAGTGGCAGCTATCCGAGACCTTCCCCAGCCCCGAACGAAAACCGATATTCGGGCTTTTCTTGGAATAGCTGGTTACTATCGTAAGTACATCCCTAGATATTCCGACATTGCCAGCACTCTTACTGACGCGTTGCGCAAGACCGAGCCCCAAATGGTCGACTGGGATGAGGAGAAAGAAAAGGCTTTCCGCGTTTTGAAAGCGGCCTTGTCGAGCCAACCTTTGCTTAGTTCACCGGACTACTCGAGGCCTTTCATAGTACAATGCGACGCTAGTGATAGAGGCATGGGGGCAGTTCTTAGTCAAAGGGATGAGGGGGATCAAGAGCATCCCGTCCTATATGTTAGCCGGAAACTCACCCTTCGCGAGCAGGTTTACAGCGCTAGCGAAAAGGAATGTGCGTGCTTGGTTTGGACAGTCCAGAAACTGGCTTGTTATATTGCCGGAAGCAAGTTCATTGTGGAAGTGGACCACTGTCCTCTCACCTGGCTACAGACCATGTCCTCTAAGAACGGCCGCCTGCTGCGTTGGAGCCTCGTTTTGCAACAATATACGTTTGAAATACGCTACAAAAAGGGTGTACTCCATGGCAACGCTGATGGCTTAAGTCGATGCCCCTGACGCGAGAGGATGTCTTGAGAACTCTGGCATTTTTTTTCCTGACCTAAACAAGAGCTAGTGATTGTTTTTTTTTACTCTTTTAGGTGTACTTGCTTTAAAACGTTGAAGACACGGCTATCCAGGGTTTCGGGTTCGGTGTGCTTCCAGTGTTGTTGTTTTGTGTCACCTTAAAGTGTGAGTAACATTTTGAATAAATTGTGTATTTCCTTTAATATCAGTTAAAGGGGAAAATTGCCTGGTGGAGTTTGGCGGAATTGTCCGGCGCTCACCGGCTGAGTAGTTGTGTTTTCATGTGCGTATGTGACGTCTGTTGAGCCCACAATGAAGCAGGTGTTGCCCTCTACTTCATCAAAGACGGTCGTCACCAAACCGACTGCCGGCGCTGATCTCTCCGGACAGTGGCTGCAAACCTCAGCCCATCGAGATCTTCACCCCCCCGCGCGAGAGACTGTTACGATCGGCCCTGGGGAGCCAAGCAGGAAGTGGACTGTTACGATCGGCCCTGGGGAGCCAAGCAGGAAGTGTTTGGGGGAGAACCGGTTCGTGACTCGCGGTGGCGGCCACCCCCACCTCCCCATTCGGGTTCCTCCTCGCCGGGAGAGCTACGCGGTCTGCTGTGCGTTCGTGACCATATTTGGTAACATTTTGGGGCGCCGGGACCATATATGGTGTTGGATTGTGCCACTCCTTGTGTTGTGAGAGGTGTTTTCCCCTCCCTCGTGGCCGAGGTGCCGGCGACACCGTATTGGCTGACGATGCGGACAAGACGCCCAGTGTCAACAACGTGGCGCTATAAAATGCCGAAGACGTTTTGTATCGCACGCACTCTTCTCTCTTTGGGTCACTTGACCACTTCTCCACATGTAAATAAATCTCTGTTGTTCGTTCGGGCGCTTCTTCTCGCTGAATTGTTGGACGATGGATCCTGCGACGGGGCCAGCTACCGACAACGAGACCGGCAGGACCCGGAGTCCCAACAGCCTCTAAAAGGCAGCTCTAAACCTCCCTGTCAATACCTCCACCAATAAGCTCTTTGCCACAGGCCTCTTCCATCCATTACGTTCTCTTATTTCTCTGCACCACGACTCTCAGATTGCTCGTCTTTCTCTCACTCGTCAAGGCCAATGGCTATTGGCCCAAGCCGGTATTCCTCACATTCCCGTTTCCGTTCCCACCTTGCTTTCTGCCGCTAGCAACGCTGCTTGTAACCTTCGCATCCTTGCCCTCCCATCCAATATGTCTCCCGTTCTTCACGCCGGCCGGCGTCATGCGGCAGCACAACATCATTCTCCTTCTCTCTCTACACAGGAAGTTGCCTACACAGATGCCTCATACATGGCTCCTTGGGGCTCGTGTGGCTACGTTATCTACCATCCACACCTTTCGGCACCTGACACGTACACCAGCGGGCCATACTTGCACCCGCCAAATGTACTTTCGCTCAAGGTCCTTTCCATGGTCCACGCCATGCAGTAATTTTCCTCCCTCCCTTCCCTCCCCGTGTACACGATTTACTCTGACTCTCACGCCGCCATCCGTCACATACAGAACAACACGTTGCCCCCTGCTCTTCAACAGGAGGTCGAGCGAGCGGCCTGTGCTCTTCAACCCTCCACTGTCTTCCTCCGCTGGGTTCCTGGGCATTCAGGTATTAACGGCAATGAGCTAGCTCATCAGCTTGCCCGCGATATATTGCACCGGGCACCATTCATTCCCTGGCCCGCACCTTCGGAAGACAGTGAGAGCTCTGCGAATAACGATGGGCAGATATCCTTAGGTCACACTATCAAGGAGGTATATCTCTAGCTCCGGCTCGACAAGCGTCTTCACCCTCCCCCTCATCGATCACTCACCGCGCTCGAGGCTCGAACTCTACAGCACCTCCAAATGAATTGCCTGATAACGCCCTCTCGGCTTTTCCTTTATAAATATAGGTCTAATTCCTGCTGTCCTAATTGCCCCTCCCCATATGCTGATCTGTCACACTGCCTGTTTTACTGCCCAACTGCTCAGCAATCCAGCTATTACCCTCCACCATCCTTTTCCATCACCTCCTGGCTCGACTGGATCGGCGCCGAAGGGGAAGAAGAACAGCGTCGACTGGTCGCACAGGCGGTCGAAATGCTCGGCCTGTAAATTGTGGCTGAATAAATGTCTATTACTACTACTACTACAATACAAATTCTGAGTTCAGCAATTTAGGTGTTTCGATTTCGCAAAAGTTACGCTGAAGATGGCGATGCCGCTCAAAGCAAGTACAGGCGCATCTAACCTATGACCCCACGTTGAAACGCTCAGTGCCTTACTCATTGGGCGAAATACACACACTTGCAGGGGTTGATATACCTGGGTTATATAAATTTGATGTCTACCAGCGGCGGCGCATGCACCTTTGCCCCCAAGAAAGTGTTGATATGGTCCCTGCACACTGCTCGATCTTTGTAGCTTTTCTTCTAGTGATTCTATAGCTATGCGTTATCGGGCTTCAATAACTCGAGCACGTTAATGAGGTACCAGCTACACAAAGACAGGTACGCCTCCAACGTTTAAACTTAAATATGTTTGGACTTCGTCTGCATAAGCATGATCGATGTCATTTTGTGGCTACATTTTGTGTTCCAAACAGTTTCTTGTTGTTTTGAAGCGTTATGGTTTTTTTTATAGGGCCGGCAGCGCATGCCTGACTTGACAAACCTGTTTAAAATACGGTATGCGAACGGGAAAGACTCCTAGAAGATGCCGAAGGCAGTGTGTGGCCGAGTGTTGTCAGTGAAACGTCGTCAGTGGATGGCCATTTCATCAGCTATACACGCTGAAAACGACACAACCGACGGTCGCGAGTTGTCGAGGCGAAGCTACGTTTTAGATTACGCTGACGATGATCGTTGGACCAGTTTTGTGGTACAACAGTGAGCCCTGTTAGGGGAAAAAACGGCTCAGCATGGCGGCTCTCAGCGAAGCGCCAGTGCAGCCGGCCCGGCAGCGCATCGCATCCAAGGGGCGCAGGCGCGCACGAGTGTGCCGCTTTGGCTGTACTACAGACAAGCGACACCTGCGCTTGACAACGACGAAATGGCGCGCTCAAGTGATGTAGCTGACGATGTGAAACAGCTCCCGTGTGACCGCGTGCGCTTGCCTCGCTACGCTTCGATGCGCGACCGCACCAGCGCACTGGCGTTGAACGGAGCGCGGGTGTTCACCCTCACAGAGCTTAACGCTGTACATTCGACTACTGAGAAAACTGACAGACCGATAGCCTAAAAATACACTCCCTAATTTGACACGCAGGTCGTTCAGCCCTCTCAATCCGCGCATGCACAGTTCAAGCCGATCTGGTCTAGCAAAGGTTAGACCAGTATTCGAGTTGACGAGTGTGCTGTAGTTGGATATAAATTGTGAAGTTTGGATGAAGGAAGTTACTTTCACAGTCAAGTTCTGGTCTTAACGATTTGCAGGCAAGAGTCTCGCACCTCGTACGGTCCACAATAAGGTTGTGCCATTACAGCCAAATGCCAACATAGGTACATCATTGTTCCCCAAAGGTTGACCATCACACTCGCGATCTTCGCAAGATGTTCGAGTGTATGGACGTCTTTGTACAATTCGTTTCTTATTATGCGCACGCACATTTCTTTAAATTTTGATGTACACCGTTTGTGTCAAACATAAAAGTAATGATGGCGTGTTCAGTACAGCCGCCCACAACAACCACCTCTTTCAGTTAACAACGTGATGAGCACTTGCCACTGCGTTTTCGCGAGAGAATAATTCTCTACAAATGAAATTATGCACGCAGATTGGGCGCTTACAATACAGATTAGAAGACAAGCCACAAGCACGGTGCATACGACAACAAGCGAGAACCAACCTGACACAACCAGCAGTTTTAAGGACCGTTTCGGTATGAGTTGTATCAAGGTGAAGGTACTTATCACATACACGCAAATATGTTTTGCGAAGTTGCAAACCTTAATCTACACCAGAACTGCGTCATTTCTATTCCATTTCAAGCAACTGTCAAGCTAAGACCATACAAGCCAATATTATAATGTACACAGGTCTTCATAATTCAGATCAAAGACGTACATAACAGACGCGCAGCTAACGTCGGCGCAAACCAGCGCAAACACGTAAATCGCCATCAAAGAGTTCCGGCACGCGACCGAGGTGTTTTCAGCTGCGAGACAAAGAGGGCAGCACGCGAACATGAAAAGGGCGGATGGCAGCAGGACGCCGAGACTGCGCAGAGGATGTAACTAAAGCAAGCTGATGCGGTCCGACACCAGCGTTCCAGGCGGGACGACCGCAACTGAAAACAAGCGCGGGAAATACATGCGCGTTATGCCGCACGTTATCGGATACAAATAACACACCTTTGGTCATCTCACACTGGCCTCAAAATTACGGTGTTGAAACGGCGCATCTCCGTTTTCTGATGCCTTGGCGTTTCTCGCAATTATACTAAACACAGCTGCATACGACGACGAAACAGCAGGCGATTGCTTGAAACAATTACGCAGCATAAAGACAATAGGAGTTCTGCGTGAAATTTTCGTGAGTTCATTACATCTGATATAACTACAGAAGGCCTTGCTTAGATATCTGATACGACGGCTCGTAGAGTTCTTCCCTAGACATCATTTGATCAAACTATGCACAGGAATAAAAGTCGTATTTAAAGCTTTGAATTACAACGCGGGCGCTCACTTTCTCCAGCAAACTTAAGCGGCGCAGCGCAGCAAGCTTTGAATAATGTGCGGAGCATAAATCGAAAGCTTACTTGTGTGTTTAATTTACGATGACTTTTCCGAGGAATGGTCAGTTATTTGGCAGTGAACTAGCACAACTAAATTTCCTTCTTACCTGGCAGGAGGCCTCGAAGAACCACTATCCTAAAGAACTTCCGTGTGTTTGCTGGCGGCGATCATCTCCCGGTGCTGAGTAACAAACATTCCCGTGCACGCGTCCAAATTCAGTGCAACGCCAGAGTGCATGGAGCAGAGGCTATGCACAGATCCATGGGTGGTCGATGGTTGCAGAAAGCCGCACTTAAACTGAACTTCTATGGCAGACGCTATTCCGGTCAAGCCAACTAATAATACTGATTGTTGGCCCAGTTGGTACTTGCTTAATGACATGCTTTGGCCGCAAATAACACAAACACAAGTAAAGTAACACACGAGGACAAGCACAAGCGGCACGATGGAACTGACAATGATGTTGACGCTAGATAGGATGCCCGAAGAAGACAAAATTGTTACAATATATTTCTAGTGCAACTGACCTGTCTTCGTGTGTGTCTTCTCCGGGCATGCTATCTAGCGTCGACATCATCGTCAGTTCTATCGTGCCGCTTGTACTTGTCCTTGTGTGTTCCTTTACTTGTATTTGTGTTATTTGCGGCCAAAGCATGTTTTAACCAACAGATATTCTTTGCTCGAACAAAAACAAAAAAAGAAAACAAGGATTGTGTGGTTAAGTAGGCCAAGAACACGGATAGCAGTTCACCGAACTAGGAGGGAAGCAAAGGACGACAGGAAGTTCAAACGGATTCATTTTGAGAGGCGCGCAGACACAGACACAAGAAGAATTTATGCACAACATGAACGACGACTTTCAAGTGAAGCGTTTTGCAGTGGCGGAAAAGAAGGTAGACAAGAAGCTTATCTCAGAAAGTGACAATGGGGCATGCCTGCGAGTTTATTTGGGAGATAACTGTATGGTCAATTCCTTAAGATGCTTTACAGAAACATGTCTCACGCATACATTTCCTCTACTGATAAGCTGCGTCACGAGAATGCGCCGATAAGTTTCATGGGTCGGCCTTCTTTTTCAGGGCGGCACATAGCACAGCTTCAGATATATATATCGGGATTTCCAGCTAACTTGAACCAAGATTTAAAAAAAATAGTTATGTGCTCCAGGAAAGTCGTATACCTGATTTTGATTAGTGGTGCTCGTGCTTTCTTACAACCTAAACTATTCGATTACTATGTTTTAGTCAATAAGCTAACTTTATTCAGCTAACTGTTTAATTCCCACTTCAATTGGTAAAATATTTATTTCATGCTCCATGCCACCTGAAATGACTTCCGAACGAAGCATTTATTTTGTGCTCTGATTTGCATGATTCGAAAAGCGTGCTCGGGGGTCCCTTTGCATCACCTCAGGGTGCACAGTCAAGCATCTGCCACGAAGCACATCAGAGGTGTGCGTGCCACCAACGAATAATGGTGTATTTAAAAAGCTCGTGCCCCACCGTGTTGATCTAGTGGGTAAAAAATTTGGCTGCTGACCCACAAGTCGCGGAATCAAATCCTGGCTACGGCGGCTGCATTTTTGGCAGAGAATAAAATGCTGTAGGCCCATGTACTCAGATTTAGGTGCACGATAAAGAACCCTAGGTGGTCGAAATTTCCGGAGCCCTCTACTACGGCGTCTCTCATAATTATATGGTGGTTAGGGGACGTTAAACCCCGCATATCAATCATCAACAAAGCTAAGCTCACAGTTGGCACAAAATATTCGACCTTTAAAATGTTTGTTAATACAATCATGGTCAATATTGATAGCGGTCACAGCATTTAATCATTAAATCTGTTCACAACACCAGAATCGTATGCTACCGTCCTTGCGTTCCGTTCGCCAAAAAGTATAGTCCCCCGACATCGCTAACTTTCAAGTTTATGCTAATCTTAGCTCAACTCCCCACGACCCTGTATACGCTCTCAGAAGAGAGGACACCAAATGAGGGTAGGGGGGGGGGGGTAGGGATGGGTGTGTCAACGTCACGCTCAAATGGATAGCCATCATTTTGCAACGCCGCGTCTGAAACGATGGCGCCAACGCATCCTCGCGACATCACGTAGCGCCTCAGGGCTTTCACAGCCGCGCTCTCATGTCACGGAACACGCCCGTGGCGTCGGCATGCCTTCGCCGCAAATTGATGCCGGAAAGGCCGCCACGAGAAAAAAAAAAAAAAACGAGACCATACGCTACACGTAAGTGAATGCACTGTTCCAGGCGAACGTGATGGTGCATTGCACGGGGTACCATTAAACAAAAAAAACAACATTTATTTCATTCTTATACTGTGCGCATGCATTTGAGTTCAGTTATTCACCATCCAAACGGCCCAAATCTTAAATAGCTCGAAGTTGATTGATATGTGGGATTTAACGTCCCAAAACCACCATATGATTATGAGAGACGCCGTAGTGGAGGGCTCCGGAAATTTCGACCACCTGGGGTTCTTTAACTTGCACCCAAATCTGAGCACATGGGCCTACAGCTACAGCATCGGCAATGCAGCCACCGCAGCCGGGATTCGATCTGCGACCTGCGTGTCAGTAGCCGAGAACCTCAGCCTCACAACCGTGGCGAGGCAATAGCTCGAAGTTTTAAGATGAAAAAAAAAAATACGGCAGCTTCGTACAGGAGGGGCGCCAATAAGCCTGAAGAAAGTGCGAAGCTTCGCAAGCTTTCTGTTTCTATCCTCCTCTCTTTTTTCTCTTTTCCAGTCCTTCAATGTCTATTTTCTTCCTATTTTTGCTCCCTCTTTCAATTTTTGCTTGCTTTCTCTTTTCTTTAATTTTTTATACGCAGTTTTAATTCAAGTCCTTTGCATATTTTGTTCAGGTGCTTGAAGAACAAAAGGAACCATTTTTGGCGCGAGTGCGTGCTGCAGATGGTCTTGTTTGCATTACGCCAAGGGACGACGAGAGCATTTGACAACCTGCCCTCATAAAGTGCTCCGCCCTAAAAGAAGTTTACGCAAACCGTGTAAGGCTTAAAGGGCCCCTATAACAACCCGAGATCAAATACAAGACAGTAGTTTTTTTCTCACCTTCACTACCATTCCTACAAGCGCCATATCCTCCTCGCCACTTGTTTGTCCATAAAACTTAATTCGATTTATATGTGGGTTTTAACGTCTTAAGACCACCATATGATTATGAGAGACGCTGTGGTGGAGGGCTCTGGATCTTCACAAAGCATGAAAAATGTGAGTGATAAGTGTTGAGCCAATTAGTGTTTCACGGTTGTCGACTAGACGGTGCCATGGCCGCTTGCGCAGTCACAAACGTAAAAAACGAAGCGAAATTCGTTTAGGCGCACGATAGTTATGCAATACAAAACAGAACGGGCATGCGGCCGCGTGGTGAAGCAGAGTACGAAACAATTCAGAATGAACAATCCAGAGCCTATTTCATCCTGATGTCACGTGAAGAAACTTGTGACGTCACGAATTGTTTAGCTAGAATAGGAAACGCAAGGAGATACAATTTAATTATTTCAGAGACTGTTTAGGGACCCTTCAAAAAACAGCGAGTCTGGTCGATCTTAGGGGCTTAACGCAGCCTTCTTTGTGATTCTAGGCATTTCCTTGGCGTAGACGGGGTATAGTTGAACCGCAGCCATGTACTCACAGATCTGGCAAATATGTCCAGCTTCAGTGCCAGAAACTCACGCGCTAACCTGGCTGTGGCAATCCCGGTAGGAGCGCGGGCTTTTCGGCGCTTATACTCAGCTCGTGCCATGTCGGGCAAACTGGTCGCGGCGCCTGCGAGGACTGTCTCCGTCGATGGGCGTACTGCGTCGATGGGCAACATGGTTTTCGCACAGGCAAATCAACAGTGACGGGACTCCTTGAAACTCTACATTATTTTGCTGATGCTATCGATGTCCATTCTCAAATAAACGCAATTTTTCTGGACTTCCAAAAAGCATTTGATTGTAATTCCCATTCAGAACTGCTACTCAAGGTTAAGACAATACTAAAAAATACTTCATTAGTGTCATGGATAAAGGTCTTCTTGTACCACAGACAGCAGTTTATGTCAATTGATAATGATCGCTCAACTCCTGCAGCTGTCGAGTCTGGCGTTCCACAAGAGTCGAGGTTGGGGCCATTCTTTTTCCTAATATTTATAAATGATTTAGTTAACGCAGTGTCTGTCAAAATAAAGTATTTGCAGACGATTGCGTCTTTTATCGCAGAACTGACGAGCTTCACGACCACGTCGAGCTAATCGAAGCTCTTCAATGCGTTGAGAAATGGTGTAAAAGCTGGCAGATGAAAATTAACCCCCGAAAGACAGTTCTCATGATAATAACTAGAAAACGTTTACCACTACAGTTTAGCTACTGCCTAAATGAAAGTGTCTTGTCTGAAGTAAAATCTTTTAAGTATCTAGGTGTCATTCTCACATCTGATCTCCGGTGGAACGAACACGTGTCTTGCATAAAGAAAAAAGCTACAAGTAAACTAGGATACCTAAGACGAACTTTGCGGCAAGCTCCTCAAGACATTAAACTATTAGCTTATAAAACGTTCCTCTAACCAATCGTCGAACACGCATCAGTAGCACGGGACCCGCACACGAAAAGAAACATTGCGCACTTAGAAGGTGTCCAAACAAAATCGGTGCAATTTATTTTTAATATGTACAGCTGGCACACAACCGCAAGTATGCTAGTGAAAAAGGCTGAGCTGGAACCTCTTGAACTTCGGCGCCGAGCTGACAGACTCGTGTACCTATGCAAGATATTTTACAACAAAATAGAAAAAGAAAAGGACCAATCAATCCATCCTGTCAAGAAGCCATTCACATGCCCTCATCACTAATCAAAAATGCTGGACTATAACTGCCAAACAGATGTTTTTCACAAAACGGTTTTCCCACGAACGGTAATGAAATGGCATGAGCTCCCAGCCAATGTTATGGAATGCAAGGCCATAAAATTTCACTCTGACACTTAAGGCTGATTGGTAGGCTGGATAATTATATGAATATACTGATTTTTTTGTCAATGTTCACTTAGATACTTCAATATGTATTTTGATATAATTTTTCATTGAATGTTCACTATGCATTAATGGCATTTCGAACATTTTGGTTACAGTACGGTTTTGCAATATAGGGTTTATTGCTGCAGAAACGTACCCAGTGTGTGGCATAGCGTTATCGCCTTTTTGGCGTAGTATGCATGTATTCCTTCACCTTTGTATCCTCACACCTGCTTGCAGCCTTCTAAAGCTAGCTGTACTTTACAAATAAATAAAATGAATAAATGTATCGTACTACGCTCGCCATAAGTATACCATACTGATGGGTAAGTTTAATGCCAAGGTAGGGAACAAGCAGGCAGGAGACTAGACAGTAGGAGATTATGGCATCGCTGCTAGAAAAGCCAGTGGGGAGTTATTAGTAGGATTCGCCAAACGCAATAATGTATGCATTTTGAATACCTTCTACCGAAAACGACTGAACCCTGGACATGGTTGAACCCTAATGGCGAAAGTAAGAACAAAATAGATTTTCCTGAATGCACACCCAGGCATCGTGTAATCTGTGGACACAAATACCAATATTTCTAGCTGTAGAATGATTTGCGGAGCTATAATATATGCCGACGACACCAGCTCCATTCATATCGACGAATCATCTGAATAGCTGCATATGAATGTATTCGCATAACGCCATGTATACACTTATATGAATGCTTCTATTTTTAGCCATATATGGATTTTTTCCAAGTGTAGGTATGTAAAGAATTGGATATATCAATCTGTTTAAGGCCCATATATAGCGACGTCAGGAATTTGGTATATCAGGTTATATAAGGCCCATATATGGGGCCTCCATATGAAGCCCGATATGCCCAATGCCTAATGTTGCAATATATGGGTATTTTTATATAAGGCCCATATGTGATTTTCGTAAGGAAATGCTTGACAAGGTACGATGCAGAGACCATAAAATGGTAATGTCTCAAATTACTCTAAACTTGAATAAGGAACGACAGAAAATGATATGCAAGAAGTGAATCAATCAGGTAGCACTGTGAGAGAAAGTACAGGAATTCAGTCTCACTTCAGAACAGATACTCGGCTCTTATGGGACTAGAAAATCGACCTTAGCATTTACGCAATGGCTGATGGTCTGACGAGTATCATTACGGAGTGCGCATAGGGATTGAGAGTTACGGTAGTTAGACAGGACACTAGCAAGCTGTCCCAGGAGATGACCTTCAGTAAGGAAGATCAAAGCATAAAATCACCAAACAAAACCCACAAAATAGAGCTTGATTAATAAGTGTAAGGTACCCGAGGTAAGGAGGTATAGCATAGACAGAATCGAACATGTTCTAAAGAACGGAAGAAGCGTCAAAGCGGTGAAGAGGAAATTTGGGATAGGCAAAAACCACATAGGCAAAGACGAAAACAGCGCGGAGCAGACACAACTCATCTTGTACATCGGATTGTCAAAAGATCCGGCAGTGCACGCACCATAGCGGCACGCTACCTTGTCAAGGCTGTACTTGAACCACACCTTATGAGTCAAGCCCAATTCCTCCATCTAACAAAGGCTGAATGAACAGGTTTGAACGTAATAATCATAAAGCTATGCGTGCGATAACTGATTTGAAGCGCATGAACTTGATTCCTAATTTACAATGGTGCAACTTGATATGGTTGATGAATTGGTACATTAGTGGAGTTCTGCTCACGAACTAATAGTCAATATTTCTCAATATTGCTGCGTTTGCTCGATATGTGCGATGCGCAGTACCCGTTTCTATTGTTACGACCACTACTATGACGCGGCATTGAATATAGTTCACGGAAAGCAAGCCCAATGGTCTGCCTTGTGATGGCGATGGTCTCCCGTCTTAATCACAACAACGACACTCCAGGTATGCTTGTAGGAGACGTCGATGCCAGTATCAGCATTGGCGTGGTTCACACCACACATGTGTGGCCAAAACTACCACAGGTAGGACAGACATGCACGTACGCAACGGACCCTGAACCACCAGCCTATTTCGCTGAACTCGCTGCTATACGCGACGGCCTTAACGCATTCAGTCATTTTGTTGAAGTGGAGTTCTACTCCAAGCTTGTTTTTAGCACAGATACCGTGCCATCGTACCACGGATGCAGTTGGCGATATCCGTCTTGTGGCCGAAATGACCGCGTTTTCAGGCACCACTTATCAGCTGGCAAAAAATATTGGCACAACGATGCGCATTGAAGGGGCTCTAGGGCGGCAGTGTCTGGTCAGGGAGAGACGAATCCTGCCTGTTGTTCACCAGCCATAAGACACCTGCGGCCACAATTCCCCAACAACTGCGGAAAACTGTTACACCAAAACGAATGTCTCCGACGTCACCTATCTACTCATCTTAAGCATAACTATCCATCTTGCCTGGATTACCGTTTATACTCTCGTCTACTTAGCCATATTCCAAAGCAGTATGGTTCATACACAATTTCAACATTTATTATGAGAGGTATGCATTGTGCAGGAGTGTGCCTTGACCTCCCCTCCACCGACTTTTTCAGGGAAGTCCTTGATAAATATATTTTATGTTGTCATTGTTTTCAAGGAAAATCGTACTTGCTGTTTTTCAACCCCTCATAATTCGTATTTGAAGGTAATATTCACTCCGAAATTGAGCGGAGTCGCCGCCAGGTGGCCACTGGCTGAAACGCGTCTAGTGTGGATTGCTCCTTGCGCCGTCTGCTCTCTACCTAAGGCTAGCATGTGCTTGTATTCCATGTTCATTCTCAGAGGGTGGTTTGTCCCACACTGTTAGCGCAAGTTCGACTGCTTGCACGTTTGCATATAACACTATATTTAAAAGCATTTAGCCTTGCTCGGCTGTATATACGCTGTAATAAGATCAGTTCGTGCACTTGCCCAGAATGCTGTATATTGCCATCGTACCATCTGTTCACCTGGATAATTTTGGTGTAAATGCCGCTTCGTAGTTGAAGCTCATTGTGAAGTGCCCTTGGCGTCGTCTCAAACATCAGGAATATTCGATATTGCGCGAATGCAGCGTCATTTTAGAGACTCAGTGATAAATGAAAGTTCACTTGTTAGTAGTGTAACTGCGGCGCTGTGGCTTATGGGTTATGTGACGAGCTTTGTGTTTGAGATTTCCTTTTATTGAACAGTCGTGGTCTCACTAGAGAGAAATATTTGTCGAGTAAATTTTAATACTTCTACATTTAAATTGTCTCTTAAAAAGTACAGAAACTGGAAGGACATGAAAGTGATTAAACTTGAGTCGTCGGGCGCAATTCGAACATTAGGCGAAATTTATACAGACATGTGCACACTTGTGCGCTCAAGTTTTAATTCGAATTAAATAATGGAAATGGTCAACATTTTTTGAGATGGCGTACAGCACAGTTATGGCGTATAGTTTCACGCAAGGTGTCAATTTTTCTTGACATTAACTTCAGCGGTCTTTTGGCGTTGTCACAGACTGATGTAGGAATCGGACGTTATTCACTTGAAAAAAAAAATAAGTTTTTTTCACCAATCAATTATTCAAACCTTTGCTGCATCACAGTCATGAAAATAATCAATCGAAGAAAGCTGTGCACTGAATTCTTACACAGACACACACACACACACACCCACACGCACGCACGCACGCACACACGCACGCACACACACACACACACACACACACACACACACACACACACACACACACACACACACACACAAACAAACACACACACACACACACACACACACACACACACACATATATATATATATATATATATATATATATATATATATATATATATATATATATATATATATATATATATATATATATGTGATGCTACGATGAATGGGTGACGAGGCCTCGTGTGACGCTACGATGAACGGGAGACGTGGCCTGGCTCATACGCCATGTTGATGTTGATTCTCAAGCACTTCTTCCTTCTCTACTTCTCCTAACCACCACTTGATACGTCACATGATTCCCCCTCCCCCCGAAAGAATGCGCGAGCTACAAACTATGAAGCATGAACAAGTGGTGTCTCATCATAGAAAAAAATATCACAAAATAGAGTAGTTCCATGTAACACGGCAGTTCCATGCACTTGCACAAAAATCTTCACAGGGAAGGCAGTCCAGTGACATCTAGGATACCTCAGGTGGCCGAGGTTGGCTGTTGCGTTCTGGAGAGCATAACCCTGCATTCGACGTGGAAAATGATGATGACACAGCCTGGGTAGTAGTGAAAAACGAACAAGGTTGGGAGTCCTTGTAGCGTTGGAACGTTGTATGTCTAATGCGTCGAATTTCAAGTCGTGGCTGCGACAGACGCATTGTATCTAGAATGCTTGCTTCTTGAGAGATGGTGACGCCTAGATGCCTGTGTGCTGGCGGCGTGCAAGAAGTGCTTCCGCGTCTTTCTGGGCGTTTTCCGTGGTGTTGTCTGTGTAACCGCAGACGCAGAGAGCGTCTGTGGCGATGTTCCTTCATCCGGAAACGTCCTACTTCTTGAAATGACCCTTGGAGCAAAGTCCTTAATTTTTTAAGTAGTTCAAGTCGTGAGTGTGCTTCTGTTGAAGTTTTCGTTCGTCGTCGTATTTTCTTGGTTTGGTGATGGCTCTGAGAAAATTGTGGTTGGTCATCGTCGTTGAACAAGGAGACGCTGTCGGTAGTGCCAGCATTATTTACGAGTGGGATGCAAGCATGATTTCTGTCAAGAAAAGCAGTAGATACATTTTCGTTTTTATCGGCGAGACTCGCATTGAATGGTGACTCCGTAATGTTTCCACTTTCGGTTGGTCCGGTTCCTGAGAATGACATCGCCGCAAACATCGCTTGACGTGGTTCCGATTCCGTAGGTTCGTTTATTTGCGGGAGAATTGAGCCAAGCGTTCCTGAAGTACAACCACTTTCGGAATGGCAGTGGCTTGACAAGTTATTTGGCCGATATTTCAGGTGGTCTGTTGTGTATGCGGCGATATCTTGAGGGGTGCGATGAGAGTAACGAGTACCAGACGAGCTACTTGGCTCAAAACCAGGTGGTGGCTTACGTAAGCAAGATGAAGAGTCAAGTACATTGGGTGCTTGAATATTGTCTTGATTTGTATATTGCATGGAAGAGGTTAGCATTGGCGATATTTGTGCAGATGCGAAACCAGGTGGAAGGTTGGGCCTTGCAGAAAAACTGCTGGGATGTCTTTCTATGAGCATGTGGCTAGCTTCACCTGACGGGAATTGTAAATTCATGCTCAGTACTCGAGTGCGTGAAGGCTTCTTATGACTGCGATGACGGAGTTTGAACGCACTGAGAGTGTGTGTGCTAATCGAATCTTCATTATAGTCCTGAAACCAGGTGATCATTCCTTCTTTTATCTTTTGCCAAGACTCGTCGTTGTCGAATATGTGGGTGAGATAAAACTTAAATGCCTCACCGGTGACATAGTCGCTGAAGTACGTAACCATCTCCCGTTCCGACCACGATGCAGCGGTAGCGTGGAGTTCGAACAGGTTGAACCAGTCCTGTACGGGTCCGTCGTCCGCTGATCCGGTGTACTTGGGGATGTCGAGGTCAGCCAATGGTTCTGTCATGGTGCTGGTCGTTGTCCTCCTAGGCGATGAATCGGTAGTCAATGTACGGTCAGGGCGTCTTCTGGGGAACTGCGTCGATGATGAGACACTGATGAAGTGGCTGGGAGGTCTTCATCCTGTCGACTCGTGTGATGCTTCGATGAATGGGTGACGTGGCCTCGTGTGACGCTACGATGAACGGGAGACGTGGCCTGGCTCATACGCCATGTTGATTCTCAAGCACTTCTTCCTTCTCTACTTCTCCTAACCATCACTTGATACGTCACATATATATATAGAATATTATAAATGGTTTATATTTATTTCTATGTGTAATACTTTTATTACTACATTAATTGTTATTGGAGTAAAAAATAGGCGCGCTAAAGTGCTGTCAACCATCTATATAGCTTTTATGAATAAGAGTATCAACTGTTTCACGTTCATTTAATGGAGAACTAAATAAGTAAAGAATTGTGTATGCGTGTTCGAGGTTATTTTAGCTCATCACCCAAGAATATGAGATTTCTGTCGTTTTTTAAAATTTTTTAGTATACAAGACCAGCATGTAATATTTTAACAATGAATTAGGTCACACTACAGCACTGCGTAGTAGGCGCTACACATTGTCATCGCCTACAAATAAAACAAACACAGTAAACTTTACTTATGAAGTGTGAAAATGCAGGCTGTCCCCACGTGCGAAATCCCTTTCATTGGTAGATCGCGTTTCTCTCAGAGGTGATTATAACGTTGAACAAGCCTCGTGAACTCATTCGGCAACGTATTACATACATATTACGAGTAGGATGTAGTCAACGCATTTTATTAGCCGACAATCGGCTCGCACCGCTCACAAAAAAAAAAAGCACCACTGAGTACATCTGAATGCACGCCACCGTCAGCCTATTCATATACACGGTGGCGGGGCTGCCACCTGTAGCACGATTTCAAGCGAATATCGAAAAATGCCAAGAAAAGCAGCAATTACATGAGTATTGGTGTTAAAGGAGCAGTGACATCAACTTGACGCATGTCACGTTTTTTGCGTCAACACGTAGTCATCGATCCCGTTGTAACGATTCGGTTCTAATAATGCAACAGAGAGACGAAAGAATATACGCAATGTTGATTAGTATGACGAGTATCTAACCAAATTGAAAACGGGTGCAAAACAGGAGAATTTTCAGCGTTGCCAACGCTGCCAAGTGGTCTCCTCCTGAAGTCTCACCCCATCTGATCATGTGGCCACACGAAATAGTAACGCGAGTTTCAGTCAACTTTTCGTCCGCTTGATGCGCACGTGTATAGGCATATGTCTTCGACACCCCCATTGGCGTCGCCCCATCATCAGCATCCACAAGCGACGATCAAAACATCGATGAATATGAAATCCTAATAATATTTATATGTGGGGTTTAACGTCCCAAAACCACCATGTGATTATGAGAGACACCGCAGTGGAGGGCTCCGAAAATTTCGACCACCTGGGGTTCTTCAACGTGCACCCAAATATTAGCACACGGGCCTACAACATTTATGCCTCCATCGAAAATGCAGCCACCGCAGCCGGGATACGAACACACGACCTGTGGGTCAGCAGCCGAGGAGGAATATGAAATCATGGTGATTCGAAGCGTGTCGAATCATTTTCGATTCGATCCTCTTCTCAGCAGTGATTCTGAAATCGACGCCGGACCGAGCAGTGACGAGGCAGCTGGAGACGCACGCTTTGGCCACGCTGTCTGGTAAGCCACATGAGCGCTATTTGCGTGTTCTTGTTCGCGATGACCATATCTTCAAATAGCCACCTTCACGCCCCCAACTCCACAAAAAGTCGCCCGAAACCCACGGCACAACAACAACGCAGGATTCAAACGAACGCACTGCACAAGCAAAACAAAACGAAAAAGCGATTGAAGCCGTTGCCAGGCTGAGGTGAAGCCGCCAAATGGTACCACATGTAGATGCCGCGATAACAACACTAAAATTGTCCACGGCATCGCTGCTCGTTCATCCTCACTCAGCGCTTGAGGCGTGGCCTAGGAGCCAACTCAACACGTGAAAATACTGTCGATGTATCATGGCCTAGAACGCACCGTAGAGACTGTCGACGCTCTTTGCGCTCGAAATAGAATTTTTACGTAACAGACTTCTTCGTTAAAAAAACTGCTGCATACAAAGAAATCGAATGAACGCCAGATTTTGAGTTTGAAATTTGATGTCACTGTTTCTTTAAAGACCATTCATGTCAGGGTCGAAAAAGCTAATTCTAGGCTAACGGACTCATGAGTCGGCTCACTCAAACTGAGATGAAGCCGTGAATCTGAGCGAGTTCGGGTCAGCAAAATTTTGATCAGTCTAAGTCCGAGTTAGTCCTAAGAGAAAATTATATTTTGTGAGTGAGCTAGAGTGAGCTCCGAAGTTTTTGCCGACCTATTTCGGCGAAGTACCACACGAGCACTCATACCACCATATGTTTCTGGCTTCCCTAGTGGGTTTACTCGCTTAGAGAAGGTGACGCTTCGTAGACTTCGAATTGCGATTGCTGTTACGTAGCAGTGACTCCCCCCCCCCCCCCCCCACTGGCTGCAACACTACCGCATAGCGTATGAAACCACATGCCCTGTTCATGACGCTCCGATAACTGTAGTGGACGTGACACACTTGCTCTGATTGCTGCCGAGCATAAAACAAGCATGCCTTTGTCATTTCAGAGCAAACGGTCGCCCGTCCCGGCCACACTCTGGACTTACAAAGGTGGATACACGACCCATTTCACCGACACTTGTTAAAACTTTACGCACGAGTTGAACTTGCTTGTTTACGTGTGACACGCCTCTCTTGTTATTATGTATACTTTTCTTGTGCCAAAGGCCACTCTTTCGAATAAAAAAGAAATAAACTAGTGTTAGCACCGCATTCCGTGCACACTAAGGAATACAGCTGTTGGTTAAACACAACACAAGCAAATTTTTTGTTAAACACTTGATGTCTGACTTATCATAAATTTGTGAGCTCGGTTTTCCGGTTACAGGAAGGGGGAAGTATAAAAAATAAAAACAGTAAAACCCACAATTGAATGCACATAATGACGTCAATTCATTTAGAGTAGCATGCATGAAGGACGTTGCTAATGCATCATAATCTAAAGGGGTTTCCCGATGCACCTCGCTGGCGCAGTTTGTTCTGCACCTTGCATGCTCTGCTTGTCCTCCTCTTGACTCTTGTTCAATGGCAGTGACTACCCTCCACGTAGCATTGCCAGGGCCAGCTATGTTAGACGCCGAACACGTAAATATTAAGGGTTCAAATAAGTGTACCTTACAACTCGGTGTGTGCGTAGTCATATCTTTTTTCTTTCAACGATCACTACGTGAACATTCAATCTCCAATCTTTCCTTATATATATATATATATATATATATATATATATATATATATATATATATATATATATATATATATATATATATATATATATATATATATATATATATATATATATATATATATATATATATATATATATATATCAACAAGGAAAACAAGTGGCTATAGGACTGAATTGCAGAAAGGGATGAACATGCGCACCTAAAGAGCAAGTCCACGCCCCAAGAAAGCCATTGATGCCAATAAACTCTGTGCCTATAAGATAAGAAATAACTGTGGGAACTATACAGAAGATGGCAAACAACAGCTTCGAAGCACAATTCTCCTAGCCCCTACGTCTCTTTTCTAACGAACACTTTTCTACGGCAACCACGCGCCTTTGGCATGCAAGTAGTACAAGCGACGTAACTTACAAGCCTTGCGCCACAGTCGCCATTCGAGCGCTCTTTCAAAACCGCGTTCACCAAGCATGGCCGTCGAAGTTTCCTTGAGAGCGCTCGATCTCTCATCGGTCTCTATGACTCGGCCACATGGTCAGAAGAAATCAGTTCTCGTCTCATGGTGCCGCATCTTTTCGAAACTATATGTGCACGGCACCTTCGAGCTTCTTTTATAGCATACTTGCTTACCTAATGTCAAGTCACAAAGCCTTAATGTGCACCATTCTGCGTGGGGAAAAAAAAAGTTCGGCACCAGGCAGGAAGCCAGTGCTTCTTAATCCTCAAAGAAAGAAAACTGAAAAGTTGGTGGGATGTCTTCTGCTCAATGGTAACATTTTGTACAAATGACTATGCGACATTCAATGCTTACCGCTATTAAGCGGCTCGTAGTCAAGTGAGGGCAATCGAGAATTTAATAAAATGTAAACGTGTCACACTGCACTGCATTCATTAGAATGGAAGGGGATCAATTTAACAGTTTTTAGCATATGCAAGTATTAATGTATATGATATGAAAACACACACAATTCTGTGATCTTCTCATAACAATTAGTGGAAAATTTATCGTTACGCAGAATCTGCATTACCTCCTTCACGCTCCACTCCCTTTGTAATTGAGCTGCTCTATCCAGAAACGCACTTCTCGCAGTTCAGCCATACACTTCCTGTCAAAACTGCAGTATAGCACTCTGTTTATCTGTTACACGAGTGCGTCTAAAAAGGCGCAACTTTCTGCGGCAGCAATCCACTGTATAGACCATGTAGTCTCTCCAACGCATCATTTTAACTCTTAGACTTATTCCAGGTATAAGGCAGAACGACACTTTCTTCTTTTGCTGTTGTTGAGAGGGCAATAGTTGACAACTGAATGAGTAGTGATGAAGCTGTCCCTTGTCAATGGTTACTCAGTGATTCTTTGCACTCTGACACATTCATGCATATGTCTTTCCACTGGCGTTAGGCTGTATTCAGGTACTTGTAAGCACTTGATGACTTTGATCAACCAGACCCATTGAGCGGAGCATAAGTACAAGTAAAAGAATATAGAATGTACCTGTGGAACACTTCCAAACGCATCAAAAGTGGCACAAGAGAGTGAATATGTAAAATTTCCTTTTTTATATAAAACCTGATGAAAATATAAATAGAGTATACGGAAGAGACCGAAGGTTAGCAGAGTAACTCTGATTAGCTACCGTGTACTCAGGTGACGGAAAGGGTAAAAAATGTGAAGGCAAAACGAGGATGTGAAAACGGGAACTTCTCGGGTACGCGTGGTGAGGCGCCTGACAATTTTTGTGGTAGGCCAAGCATTTGCATTCTCCACAAAAGCACATGATGAAACTGCACTGAACATGCACATTCGTTACCGAACTGAGAAGCACAATTAGATATGATGGAGTGAACACATGTACAGTGTCAATTTTTAGGAAATGGAACGCGGCGACGCGTGGCCTGCGCGCTCCGGCGGCTGCTGGCAGAGCGTTCAAGTAGGAGCGAGAGCAACAAGATTTTCTTTTCGCGTCATCTCGCGGCGAGCAAAACAACCATTCGTTGCTGGTATAGAATGGCAAGATTGTAACCCCTCCCCCTTCAAGGCGATTACCGGCTCTCGAGTGATCGCATTGAAGGGGAAGGGGGTCACAATCTTTCCGCTGGTTTCATATCAGCAAGGAATGGTTGTTCTGCTCGCCGCGAGATGACGCGCAAAGAGGTTGTGGTTGCTCTCACTCCCGCTTGAATGCGCTGCCAGCAGCCGCCGGAGCGCACAGGCCACGCACTCCTGTGTTCCCTTTAAAAAAAATTGACACTGTACATGGTGCGGTACAGAGATGGCGTAGTTCTTGATCGTGAAAGCCGTGCTTTTCCCAGTTCACTTCATGTATAGCTCGTAGTAGATTTCACATCTAGGTTTTCACCTGTCAAGGAAGAAATTAGGTAATGATCTCGTAACAATGTAGCCTAAATCTTCCTCACTGTAAGAAATCACGTTATTAAGAGGCAGAGCCATCAAAAAAAATGAATCGACTTCTTGTACATAGTAATTTATTTGCGATTTGTGTTGACAAATAATTAATTATTTTCGTAATACATTCAACACATCACTACAATATCAGTAAAGCACATATGTAAAAGCATATAATCTCGTTACTACTGTACAAAAGATGAATTCATTACAGCATGCAGTCCATATTTTGCATCTCATAAATATGTGGAACTTCAGTGCTTTCTTTTGTTTCGGTGGTGTCTTAAAACCTAAATTTATATTTTTATTTATGTATCTGAACGCAAACACAAAGCGAAACAACGAACCCGTTTATTCAGTGTCCTCGAATAAAGGTATCCTTTTGCTCAGCCAAACTAACTTTCTTTCACATGTGCATATAACTGGGGCGTTCATTCTACACTGGGGCTTGCTGGATTTGATATATTTTTTTAGTTTGTAGAAGGTAGCTGTTGCAGAACTGTCTGGATATTGCTTAGGACGAAAATAAAAATATCTCGAAAGTAAAATATAATGACACATCTATATTGCTAAGTTAGGAATTTTTACGTGCATGTGAATATGCTATATTATAGGCGTTATTGCGTTTCTGTACCTTCTTGCCCATTTCAGCTAATCTGAGCGTGTTTGTAGAGCAATCTCGGAAGCTAATTCAGATATCAAGACTGATTTCTAAGTGTTATTTCGCAAAGCTGCCTAAACTTTGAATTAGGACAAAGTCTGACACTCCTCTCTAGTTCTGGACAGTGAGCGCCGCAGCCGAGAGTGACCTCCCACAGGAGGATCGAGGCAGTGAAATGCGGAGTTTAATATTTGTACACGCCGTAACGCTGTCCTTTATCATCATCGCGCATATTCTGAAACACGTTCTCCTAATTGTTAGCCTAGCGAGTTGTACTGATTCATGACTGGAATAGCCCGAAACAGATCTCGTGTGCTGTATGGTCGAGCTGTTGCAATCATGACCTTCTCAAACCTATGAACTTTGCTTTCCTTGCGAGGATGAAATGGCCGCTGGCCTGATTTGAACTCGATTGCCATGTTCTCGCGAGGAACTCGCTTGCCGTGACAGCGGGCTTTCTTATGTCTTATTTTATAGAACAGTGTCAGTGAGATTCGACGCTAAAGATGCAAGTAGAGAACGTGCTTACATCAACAAAATAAAAATAATTTTCTCTTATGATACATTAAAATACAAGTGCACTGCAGCTGCTTCAAGTCCCAGGCATATTCAACAAAAGCAACGAGAATTTGCGCCTCGTGCCTAAACAACAAATGGAACGCAAGCCTCTTAAGCTTTCATTGAAGGCTACCAGTACCCGAAAAGCGCATTCTTTATGACCCCCAAGGCACGGCAAGCGCAGCAGTGCAACCCCTGAGATGAGTGATGAGCAAGGGTATGCATAACCCTCATGCACACATATGGCTCGTAATTTCAGGCTGGTCCCTGTCAGCGCCACAAGTTACTACAAGCCAAATAGCTCCGCGCTGGCTCGTGTTTTGTATAGTCTCTGCCGAGAGTTCTTTGGCGGTCTATCCAGGACATTCACATCGTACTAGACCCGCGACGGAGTATCATCCCAGAGCACTCTAGTATGATAGTACAGTTTTACGGATGATCGAGCTGGCCATCGTAGCACACCAATGTTCTTGACCTCACAGCACACTTCTCAGCTGACGCCACTGACACTTTCTTGCAAGCAATCGACCACTCCGGACGCACAAAATAAAATGCCACACGCATTATACAAGTGTTCTGGCCGGAAGCACTGAGCTGTGTCTTCTCGTGAGTGAAGCTGCTGCCCGCCGACATGACAATGCAGACACCACAGTCCAGGTATCGAGATGCACTTAACAGCGTGATGAACACAGGGAACGTAATCGGGAGGACTCCGAAGCGAGCGCCGATTTTCGCCACCATCGCTTTCATCTGCGTTTTCCCTCTCTGTCGCCAACGGCGCACGTGCTTGGATGACCAGTGTGCCACCCTGCCGGCTTCAAATGACGCAGTTAAAGTTTTTCCCCGGAGAGGTTTGTGATGTTGTAGTACGAGTGGTCAGGGAAGCGGTCCAGTTCAATGTAGTCGTTCTCACTCACAAGAAGCTTGTCAAGGAGGCAAGTAAGTTCGCTGAACGACGGTCGTTCGTTGGGATCCGGGTCCCAGCAGTAGTACATTATGTTGTACATTTCTCGCTTGCAGTGCTCAGGCTTCTCAAGGCGGTAGCCGTCGCGGACGCGTCGCATCACCTCGGCAGCAGCCAGTCCAGGGTATGGTGTGGAGCCTTGAAAAGAAAGGGCAAAGCGTAGAAGTCTTTTAGCACACTGCATCGGTAAAACGTTCGCGTCGCCTGACAGAGCGAATTCAGGAAATAACTTACCGAGTGTGACAATCTCCCACATGAGTATTCCGAAAGACCAAACGTCAGTCTTCGTCGTGAAGATATTGTCGTAAAGCGATTCCGGTGCCATCCACCGAATAGGCAAGCGCCCCTGAAACAGTACAAGTGTTCTATTGCACAAAGAAGTTCGCATGTATACAAAATTGGAAAAAAATAATACGTCTGGTGAATCGCGCACCATGTGGCAAGGGAGTGCTGTGAAGTCCTACTAACAGAAAAAAGTGCTCTTACCTCCGATTTCCTTTCGTAAACATGGCTGGTGATGACGTCTCTAGCAAATCCAAAATCTGCTACTTTGCAAGTTTTGTTTTCTCCGACAAGAATATTTCTTGCAGCCAGGTCTCTGTGTATAATCTAAATAAAATAACAAACAAGAACCATCTCACTAAAAGACAAAGATACTGCGAGGAGAAAGCGATTATAAATACCATTGTGACATGATTCAAGCACATATCATTATGTCTGTATTTATTCTGCTTTTATTGTGTGTATATATCACCAAATTAGAAAGTTTTATTTAGGTCAGCTGGCGGATTTCCTTTTATTTCACAGTCTCCATAGAGTATAACTCTTTACACAAACATCGTGAGAGTATTGTAAACTTATTAAATTATTTTTTGTAGTTGATGACACTGACCTTTCCCATTAAAGGAAAAAAATTAAAAAGAGAATAATAACTATCAGTAATAGTTTTATGAGTCTGGGGCTGAAACTTTTTGAGATGAGACATACACATTAGTTAAGAAGCAAGTAAGTCATATGGTATATATTGTAACGGCAATGCTCTCAATATATATATTTGATTGAAACTTAAGAAAAAAATAAGAAAAGAAATTGTTTA
This sequence comes from Rhipicephalus annulatus, assembly GCA_013436015.1. Classification (NCBI taxonomy): domain Eukaryota; kingdom Metazoa; phylum Arthropoda; class Arachnida; order Ixodida; family Ixodidae; genus Rhipicephalus; species Rhipicephalus annulatus. Next base: position 2,348,865 of record WOVY01010234.1, on the reverse strand, counting down.
CCCACTGTTCACTCACCCGCCCAAGTAATCAGATAAATCAAATAGTAGCTGCACTTTCTCGAGCAGCATTCTTACCCCTTTGGATGAAAGGTATTCCATGCCCTTGGCCACTTGGTATGCAAAGGATGTCAGATCTCGTGATGTTAGGTGCTTACTACTGCCATGCAGGTTTCCATACGACCTTTCAACTCTGCTCTCACGAAGGTACGTTTGCAGTTTGCCAAAGGGCACAAACTCCATGATGACAAATAAAGGGTCTGGAACAGTGGAATTAGGCAATGAGAACAGATCATATGTGCCTTTTTGTTGGTACAAGAAACAGCAATATAATTTTTGGAGCTCAATTTTATATAATGCTGTTAACACGTCGTTTCAATTAAACGTTCACGCGGAAAAGTGTCCGTTTGTCTCATCTGAGATTTATGCATACATGCCCTCCACGTAACGTTCAATCAACTCTTCCGCCTTATTTACACCAGCTGGGCATAGGCGTTTTAAAATATATCTCACAGAATGCTGGGCTCCGCAAGACCGTTGGTCCGGTCCTACGATTCAACCAACCTAATTTTTCTTTTAATTCCCTCCTCCTCTCTCCCAGTGTAGGGCAGCCAGTGGGATGCTTTTCTGATTCACCTCCCTATCTTCTGCCTCTCTGTTCCCTCCTTTCTTTTAGTCAATCGACAGTAACAGTGATCGCTGATCAGTTACAAATGTTGGCAACATTTATCTTCTGTTTTTCTCGGTGCCTTAAGAGAATATGAATGCCAAATTAAGCTTCCCGTCTTATCAGGCATCTTGTCGAAAGTGGGAACCTTTGTAGAAAAAGAAAAACAGGCGTCCCCGCACTAAATATATGGGCGCCATGAACACAAGACGGCATATAGAGACTGTAAACATCAGAACAGAGAATAATATCAAATATAAAGAATGTACCATTTTCTTGACTTTATAATTGTTCAGCAGTACGTGTACTATAAAATGTTCAGTTGTGAAAGACAGCGGACTAAATTTTTCTACCTGTCTATCAATAGAATGTTATTGTTGCATTAAAGCATCTAAAAGGCTGCTGAAGACTGAATTTCGATGGTGCTCAGCAGACAAACGGCATTTAGCAAGGGATGCAAGTCACGTGAAATAATTTCTCAGAAGGCTGTGGAGACATACATACCTCGATCAGTGCAGCTTCCTAGCAAGGTAACGACATTGGGATGAGGGTTAATTAGTTTCATCACGCCAAGTTCACTGAGAAGCTCCTTCTTTTCCTTTTCAGTGGCGTTTTCTGCAAACACACAGGTACAGGGAAATGTTATATACCCATTCTGCAAGGAAAATGCAGGGGATAGAAATACTGAATAATTTGTCTATGCACACAATTTATTGCTTATGTAAGGCTATACCGAAGCTTTCCATGCTCTGGAATACGTGTTGTTCATGCAAGAAAGATAGATATAATCACTGAAACACGGATACTTGCACGAATCAACCAGCGCAGTCCAGGAAAGCACCGGCATTCAGTAAATATTTCGACAAGGGGTCTCCTTTCGGCCAGGGCGAAACTAAGTAGCCTTTTCAAAGCGATGGACAGGTCTTCTTTGTTACCCTACTGCAGCAATCAACGTTTGCAATGTAGTTTTTTTATCTGAATGTTCCTCTTTCATTTTGACAATAATGCACGGTGTGTTCCAAGAAGAAACACTGAGAAAGCATGTCCTACTCCTGCAGAGCTCGGCTGTTAACAATCAAATAAGTCATTGCATCTTTTTTATTGCGCACTCGATAATGTTTCTTTAATTTTGCGATAAAAATGATGAATGCTAGCTTCGCCTGCTATCGCACAATGAAGTGTTTTTGCAGTAGTACAAACACCAAAGGTTCCGGAGGACCGAAACAAAAAGAACTGGACAAAGTGAATGACATTTACCTTTTAGCGTCTTCACTGCAACGATGACTGGTTCTTCAGATCCCGTGATATTCATGGCTTCACATTTCCAGACTTGTCCAAAGCAGCCCTCGCCGAGGATACCAATAAACCGTAGATGGTGCCTTGGAAATTCCCACTTGCTGTGCTCTGACAACTGCAAAGAAAACGGAACAGTGGTTTTGAAAATAGAACTGGTGTAATTGTATGATGAGTGATAACTAATGTCTCTATTAGCTTTGTGAATTCTTATAAATCTGCTAAATTTAGAATACGTTTTACCTTTCCATTTTTATGCTTCAGCTACTATAGTAAGGAATAAAAAAACTAAAAAAATTGGCAAACAAAGGACAATACTTATAGTACCAAGAAACTTTAGTAAATCGACTGTTTTTGTTTTTTACCATGAACTTTTTTAATATATTTATGCAGGGCTAACCATGTCGAGCATATCAAGCTATACAGAAACTCAAGCAACAAACAAATTAACACTTTGCGTAATTGTATGATGAGTGATAACTAATGTATCTATTAGCTTTGTGAATTCTTATAAATATGCTAAATTTAGAATATGTTTTACCTTTCCATTTTTAAGCTTCAGCTACTATAGTAAGGAATAAAAAAACTAAAAAAATTGGCAAACAAAGGACAATATTTATAGTACCAAGAATCTTTAGTAAAGCAACTGTTTTTGTTTTTACCATGAAATTTTGAATATATTGATGCAGGGCTAACCATGTCGAGCATATCAAGCTATACAGAAACTCAAGCAACAAACAAATTAACACTTTGCGGCCATCAGCTGACACATTATGCAGAAAAGAAAACCTGAGAGATCGATATCGCGAATGCAAGGTAAGGTGATATACTTGTAAAACGAAAATGGGTAGTTATATTGTTTGGTGTTGGCCCTTTTAATAAATATTTATTATGTATTAGAACAGGCTTGCCACTTTGCATTTAAAAGTGTACAGGACCAGTATTCACGATGAGTGAGAACGATTTACAAGGTTTGCTCATTGCTCAGTTTACAAAGACTATAATAAGCATTTCCCAGAAACTGCCCGCACCAGCGATAATTACAAGTGCAACCGTAGCATCTTGACCCCAAAAATATTTGTTTATGAAGGGTAGTTTAATTATGTGTCCAGTGCTAGCCACCTGTAAAAAATGGCGACAAAATTTACATCACTGGTGCGTAGTTGTGTCACTAGGGTTGATGCAAGGTAACATGGACAGCCTAAGATTCTTCTGTTCTCCGAATTAACGATTCCTTTGAACCTTTCCCTGAAAGCCATAACTTAAACCATCTCGTACACATAGTTGAACTGTACCCCTCACCAATCAAATTGGTACATTTGACCCTCTGCGAGGTGTCACAAGTTTCGTCCAACCCGTACGTTTTTTTTTTCATATAATCGAACTAATTACTTAATTCTGAAATCAAAGAGCGCAGCTACTTTTCTTGAATAATTGATCCTTTTGAAATCAGCATTGCCAACGACACCAATTGTTGATATCTGCAGGTTTGCATTCCTTTGTAAAGGTATGCCTTTCCTAGTTTTTTTGGTTGATTTCTCCAAAGAAAAGGAAGAATTTACTTACGGAGCTCAAGAAGTCCGGTTCGTATCTGTTAGAGAGAGCCCTCCTAGCTCTGGGATTGTACAGTGTAGCGGGGGAAAGGTCGAAGTTGTGCGAAAAGTTGCTATCCAGCCTGTCGCTGGACTTTTTCTGAAGAAAGATACAACGTGAAAGAGCAAAGAACAACTTCATGTTTGTATGAGTGAGTGAAACGTCTACTCGCGGCACTCAAGAAAAGCAAAAGAGAACTGTACAGGTGCAAATGCTCTGTTTTACGCCTTAAGCAACTAATGCAACAGCCCATGGACCATCGTTCCTAGTTAAAGCAAATAATGGTGAAACCGCATATTGAACATATAGTCCTCAGCTGCGATGCTCATAGTTATCTAATCTTATCAGTCGCTCGTACTCAAAGACACTACTTTCACATTAAATAGACAGACATTATTCTACTCAATATATAAAAAAGAGTAAGCATCATAATTTTATCAATGATGATAATATGTGTTTATTAATGACGCAAGAGCGAATGATGTCGTTAAATGCGCCGGGTCTCGTAATCCGTGTTTCATATTTCATGCAGAGCAGCAGGCTAGGGCACACTAGGTCAGGCCGACCTCTCTGCCTTCAAATAAATTTTTCTCTCTTGTTTCAGATTTGAGCCTAACTATACAGCAGGGAATATGTTAGAATGCTACAAAAATGACAAAAATTTTAGCGATGCTGAGCGCATGACATGACTCACGGGCTTCAGTTTATCATCCCTGTGGCACCGGCGATGCATGAGCCAGAAGAAGAGAGCCACGAGTGGTGCAAAGCCCACCACGGCCACAATGGGCAGCACCGTCGACGTCATGTCAATGCCGCCCGAAGTTCCCTGTGAGCCACCATGAGGGCCCCCTTTCTCTTCTGTGTCTGTTGGATCCTCCACTCCAGCGTCTGGTCGTACCTGTAAGCCCCATTATGATCTAGACGCTGCAAACACCCTTCACGACAATTTAATAAGTCAAAAAGATACACCATGCATATGTAGCTAGAGTAACTTGCAGGCAGCGTTGTGAGGGCGAATTTGAAAAAAGTGATTCTTTCTGCGGAAGAAGACGCCGCAAGTAGCTGCTATACTAAGGCGAGCTAAAAGTCCAAGGGCAAAGTTTGCAAATAACAGATGCATCCACCTGCGCTTTGGAACACAGTGCACAAGGTCTCGGTTGGCACAAAGCTCGGAACTAGCACTTTTGCCAAAACGACGTTAATGCGTAGCCCACGGATTCTCCCTGCAATCTAATCAAAGCAAATTTCCTGCTTTTCACTTGCCACACTATTGCAGGCTCACTTATAGGCCACAAAGTATCGCAGTTTTTCTGAAATTATTTGGCTAACCCCCGTATTCTAGAACGTCCCTTTACTCAACGCTTCACCTTCACTTGAAAAAGCCGATGGGAGCGCCACCTCTAGGCACGGCAAGTCTTTGCATATCAGCGATAATCTGCTGCGATTCTTGAGTAGTGCAGCGTCATCTTTGGTCGAGCGGTCGCGCAATGCTCAACTCTGTCAAGTGAAGGCTGAAAGTCGAGTTGAGGAGCGTTTGTGAATACGAGGGTAAGCATAGTGCACGTTCGCTCATGTCGCCACAAGTGGCGTGGTCGCGAAGAAGAAAGAAGAAAAGGCGGTGGCAGCGCACCTGGCCCGTTCCCGGGGGTCCGGCCGGAGGTCTGGGAGGCTGAGGCGGCGGGGGCTCCTTGGAGGGACGTTTCCTGCCGGGGCCCAGCGAGGGCGGAGGGGCGGGAGGGGCAAAGTTGCCGGAGGGGGACCCACCTGGGCCCCCTCCCGGAAAGGGCCGCGGTGGAGGCTCAAGCAGGTCACTCCCATCGAGCCCACTGCTCGGCTTCACCACCTTCACGTACACTTCAATCTTGGCCTGCACATGGCGTTAGGGGCAAAAAGTGAAGGCACGCGCGGACATATACTCAAGAACATCTCCGCTACATTTTTCTTCTACCTACCGTCTACTTACCGACATTGCAAACGTAAAGACCCTTCGGTATCAGTGGTTATGAGACATTACCGCTTTATAGTTGAAACCAAATATATTATTAATATTCCTATGCAAAAGATTCAAGAGGCACAAACAGTCACTGCCTGGACCCTAAGAATCAGTTTAAGGAGTTATCGAAACTTCAGAAGAGAGCGAGTAAAGAACGGAAGGAAAGTGTGGGAGGCCGAGCATGTCTTGAAAAGTTGCCTTGCCCTTTAGAAGGGTGCGGGGTCCATGAAACAATAAAAAAGAAATGTGTTTAAATAAATTGCATGCGCACATTTATAGATGACAAAGTTCCAATTGCTTTTTCCATCTACATATACCGTATGTTTCCAGATAGCACTTAGACTCGAACACAACACCCATACCGCCTTTGTACCTATAGCATCTAATGTGTACCGTTTTAAGTTAGAAGAAGTGGTTTCGAGTCCACGCCCCGGAGGCTGCACTTCGAGGAGGCTAAGTGGAAAAGCACCTGTGTACTTAGAGTTCAGTGCACATTAAAGAGCCTTAGATGGTCAAAGTTAATCCTGAGTCCCCGACTATATAAGATGTGCCTCATAAATATATAATGGTATTGGCACGTAAGACCCAAGAATATATAGGCTTGACCACCATAACTATAGTCTTGTGGACATTTTTTTGCTACCGCATCAAATAACGACATTTTCATTACAGAGAGAGCATAGTTGTGCACAAGTTTTCATATTGGTTCCCGAGGTTCCCATATAAATCTGGAAATAGTTTTAAATACTAAGACTTTTAGGTGACTAAATGAAAAAAAAACGGCTCGTTACATTGTTATCTCTCAATTTAACAATAAGTCATTATACTTTAAGTAAAACTTTCACAATAAAAGCCAAGCCTTTTATTTTACGTACTGTGTCTATTACCGAAAGTTAAAAGCACTTCAAAAGTGATTTGTTTGTACTGCATGCGCTTTTTTGCTTTGATGGGAGGGGGGGACTATTTGTAGTACGTACCACACATACGTGCATATTGACACTAGCACGTGACATTCCCATGATCTACATCATTTTTAATGAGAAGTGGTTCAACACAGATTAGAATTTTCTTCGTACACGATAGATCCGATAAGACGCTTCAATTTCGGTTCATTTCACTGCAATTTATAGTGTAGAGTGAGTAAGCAAATCTCACACTTACCGTTTGATGGCCATCGTAGGCCGTGATAAAGAGGTAGTAATCAGAGCCGGCCTGGAAGAAAGAGAAGAAGGTTGTACTTTTCATACCATAAAACGTACGTGTACAACAGGTACCCTACCAGCACTTTTTTATATTGATAAGCAGGAGTGGGCGATAAGTGCGCGTGGCTAAAGGTGTGGGTCAACAGCACCAGTCAGCCGTGATTGTTTGTACATAAGGATAAATGATCCCGTCATCATGTTACTATTTAAATTTGAAATGTTATTACTGAATAAATGCTCCATATTGAAGCTATTAAAAGTAAGTATTTCCTGTCCAACGATATGGTCAAAAGCCACCAGCCAACACAAGCCAGCCTTGTACCACGACAATGTTTCTGAGTATAGCCTAGGCGATTTCTGCCATGAAGAACGCAGGAAATCTTTACTTTGCGCATACGTAAAGTCAACAATGCATGGTACGTGTGTTTCCTTCAATGTTTCTGACGAAATCAATACGCAGGATCTTTAGTACGTCGGCGCAAATAAAACGGGTACATTGTAGAAGGAAGTACGTTCCCAGCACTTGGAAGAAAGATTGTAAATATATATGTACGTTATTATCAGTTGTGACTTTCAGTACTGGCTTTGGTCAACCTCCCTGCCTTCTCCCTTTTGTTGCTTTCCTTCAGTACTGGCTTCGGTAAGCTGACTATATTAGAGATTTATGGACACTGAGAGAGAATGGACACTGAGAGTACCACAATGCCACAATTGCTTGAGATGCCACAATTGCTTGATTGTGCTTTATTGCCACCGGGCTTGTCCTTCGTGAAACTACGAAATTTAACATGAGTCAAGGGAAAACATTTGCTTGTTTCCATGCGCACTGAAATGCGCTAATCACGCCGACATCAGCACGCAAAGACCTCGTTTTCAGTGAAGCATGTCCCAGTACAAATAGCAGATACCAGCGGCCTGATAGAGAAATTTCAGCGTCCTTGCAGGAGGCGCTCGAAGCACGATTTTGCCATTAAGTCCGCCTTAAATCTGGCACAATAGATCACGATCTAACCATTGCCTTTCAAAAGAGACTCAAAGTGGACCTCTGCGCAAACATAAACGCGTTCAGCAAACCAAAATGCGCGATTTTCGTCCGACGGCCGTTCATTCCGGACACATAGCTTTCGCTTTTGTCTGGCACACGATGCACTGCTGGCACGCTTCCGAAAGGGGAAAGCTGGTGGGAGCGTGAGCGACGCATCGGTCTTTCTGCACCCTCACATTTACTAGAATACTTTGGCGGGCACGATTTGGCCAAGGCTGCATTGTTTGCCCACACTCGCAGCCACGACCGAAAGCATCCTCCCATGGCCGTATGGGCCTCGAAGCCTCCATCACGTGAGGTGCAGCAACCACCATCATTGACACCTTGGACGGCAGGACAGTGTCCCCAATGCGGGGACGCCGTTCGAAATCTCCGCCAGGGACACTGCGGAGCCCACAAGGGCGCTCGCCGGGCCCTGTAATTAGGCTCTGCGCGCAGGGCACGGAGTGCGCCAGCCTCCTCCCGTGACGACGCGTGGCACTCCGGGTGCGCGCAGGTCCGACGGCGCGCGCCGCCATTGTGGCGTCGTCCAAGGGGCGCCGCGCCCAAGGAACGCATGGAGGCTCTCACATCCGGAATGCCCCTCCCAGCTCCGCCTACGGGCCGCCCGTAATGAACTGCCATAACGGGCCAAGATAAAGCAGCCGTACGACCCGGGATGCGATCTGGAGCGCTCGCAAGCCCCGGGACGCCTTGATGCGCACCTCTTGCGAGTGTAGGTGTCGCGGCGGCCGGATCGTGGGCGGCCGCCGTCTGCGCCTGGGAGGCCAGGGGGGAGAGGACGGCGGGCTTACGCGGCACGTGCCGTGTGCACGGCACGCGACCGAACCTGCCTGCGGTCCCGGATGAAAGGAAGCAACTCCTAGGGGCACCTACCGAAGGGGCCACACAGTATCCGCTTCACGGGTTGCGCAAGCCAACGAAACACCTCCGCGTCCAGGCTCACCAGAAGCAAACAAACGATCACCCCAGCCTGCTATTGTACCGCAAAGTATAGAGAACCGCGTTCACTGCAAGAATTATGTTGTTCCACACTGTAGCGAAGTGTTCTTCGCAGGGTGTCTCTCCTTTGTTAACAAGTCGAATCGAACGTGCAATTTGGTACCACACCCAAGTGTTTTTCGACAAACTACCATGTTCCTATTTCGCCATACCCACGCGTTATTAGTTTGCTTACAGTCACTGATCAAATTCGAGTGTAGTAACCTGTAACATTATTTAAGCATTATTACTAACCATTTTGCGTGTTTTTGCGAGCATGTAGATAGAAATGTTAATTTATAACCTTAAGTCTGTCCCATATATTACCGGAACATGAGGATATTTGTTTTGTATCAACTATTTTAGAAATAATTTAAACAACTTGAACGACAATGACGGCCGCTAACACACAGTGCAAAGTCGGTATGATTTTAACCAGTGTTGAGCAACAGCGTGGGCGTACAACTGTGATATGGTGGCGTACTCATCGTGCCTTACTCCGAATCAAACAATGGTATAACAATGCCTGTCAATATAGAAAATGCATCTTAAGTTTCCAGGCACAGCTTATGCAGTTATGTTCACAACGAAAACACCAGGAAAACAACAAGGTTGTACTCATCAGACTCAACGTAGGCGTAACATATCGCCCTTTTCATTCGTGTAGTTCACGTGCCTATGCGCAGTGTTTATTTTTCGATGAAAAGTCCGATCGTTACCAATCGTATATCCACGAATACCGAGCCGAGCAGAGAACGACTGCAGCGCCTTTTGGCAGCGCGTCAAAGGGAGCTCGGTGATTAAAGGTGCGTCTGTCGGGGGACGGCGCCTGTCTCGCGTAGCCATCGAGAAGCCCCGCTTGGCGCTCCCATCTTCGTCCTCTCGAGGAAATTGCACGCTTTCGCTCAGGGGACGGCCCGGACTGGACGAAGCGGGCCGCCTATTATCTTCTTTCTCCGTCCTTCGTCTGTCGCAGGCGCGTGCACTTGGCGAGCCTGATGCGCGATCTTCCCTTCCTTTTCATTACATCTTCTTTTTTTTTGTCCTATGCCAGCAGTGGATCCTGTTTTATGCTCGCTCTTCGTAGTCGCGCCACACGCCATTAGCTTGTACGAAAGTGCGACCGCCTGCAGCAGAATGTGCGCGATGGCCCGCATCTATACCGGGATACTCCTACCTCAGTCAGCAATGCTGCGGAGCTTTACGGGTTGACGTGGCGGTGTTACTTTTTTTCTTTGTTGTCCGTTGCACTGTTATTTCGCGAGCAAGCATTGAGAAATGCACCCGGACGCAAATTTTCTTTCATAACAACACCCCACGATGATGCAATCTCGAACGATGAACCTTGCGTGATAATTGAACGTCACTCAATGCGACGTCTCAAATCGCGACAAGCGTTCGCTGATGACGCGGTGTTTCTCACTGCGCATTCACAAAAAGACGGTGCTATAAAAGATAGAGCACTGAGAGTGCTGCGCAGAAGCGTTTTCTTTGTAACGCTTTAACTCTGTCTGATCGAACCTAAATCAGCGTACACATCTTTCTACCTGTCTCATAAAATTTTCTCTTTAAAGCCGATCATTGTAGCAGACTGAAGCTACAAGTTTGAGTGAAATAAGCTGCTTGCGCAACTTTTCTTAGCGCTTCAGCATATCGGCGCGGATGCAGGACAAGTTTTCAGGTGTAGTACGCTTCTTTGCGTAACAATGAAGGCTCGACTAAAGGCACTATACCTCGTTCTGAGACACCATGAACGCTCGCCGCTATCACCATCCACACAACAACCCACACAACAGCTTCCTATGTGCTTTTTTATTTCATAAACTGTTTAGAAATCACGTAATGTAAACAACAACTAAGTCGAGAGGTTGGTTTGTAGGGTTTAACGTCACACAGCGGCTCAGTCTACGAGAGACGCCACGGTGCTGGGCTCAAGATTATTTGGACCACCTGGTTAAAGACACTCGCAGCTTAACATGGCCAGAAATACCGAATAAAGTGGATGGGAGAACGACCGCCGCCCCAGCACTGTTCGTAGAGCGTCGAACGCATTATCCGAAGGTTATAGGTCCATGTTTTCGTTGTTTACTTTTCTTGAAGTTCGGCGGGAGTTTTTTGGAGTTTGATTTCTTTGAGGCAATTCCCTTTTGATCGGAGTTTATTTCTCGTAAATTTGCGATTCTCGGAAACGCGGTGTTAAATTTTACATCATAAGTTGTTGCATTCTGCTGATAATCTTGCTTCTCCAACCCTTCATTTTGTTTTTTCGCTTACTGTTTATTTACCGAATCACTAAGGATGTTGGCGTACAATACTTTGAACGCACCAAAATGTACTTTTGCAGCGCAGGAGCTGGTTAAGCTGCTTTTAAGCCTCGGCTTTCTTAATCCTTCCGTCTTGAGGGATTCTGCAAAACTAATGTGGCTGCCTCTCTAGTCTTCTTGATGAAAAATAAAAAAAACCTATTATTAAAAATACTCCTAAATAATTTTTTTCTTTTCCATGGCACGTTCTTTGCAGCTGTTTTGATTGAGGCAAAATTGCTGAGGCCAGTGTGCTCACATTTGGGTACAATGTGGTTGAAATTTCCGGTGCCTTTCACTAAAGCGTCTCTCATAATCATATGGTGGTTTTGGGACGTTAAACCCCACATATCAATTATTCAATCAATCAATCAATCGATAGATCGATCAATCAATCAATCGATCGATCGATCGATCGATCTTAGTAGCTCTATATAAGTGCATTTTTTATATTATCATAGATGTTTGTTAAATAATGTTACGTTGAACTTGCTCATATGTGTTAAGTATTGTTATCTGTAAAATGTTCACTCTTGCATATCTTAATTTTATAAATGTCATTCCTGTAAAAGTCCCCGTTGGCGTTGACAGTATGCCTGGAATAAATACACAAATAAATTTTTGATTAAATATATGAACACTAAAACACAAAAAACACCTAATGAATGTCTGGAAGGTTTGAACGCACGGGCACATATGTACACACAAGCACGAATGCTTGAATACAGAACACCTGTGTTTGTTCGTAGTACAACGTTAAAGCTTGTCGTAACAGACCGAAGCGTACTATGAATCTGCTCTGCTGCGATCGTGTAGCGATTACAATGCTCGGCGGCTGACCCAAAGTTCCTAATTTCGATCCCGGCAGCGGTGGTCACATTTCGATAGCGACGAAATGCCATAAAGATCCGTGTACTGTGCGGTGTCAGTGCACGTTAAACAACACCATATAGTCAAAATATTTGGAGGCCTATACTACGGCGTCTCTCGTAATCATATCGTGGTTTTGGGATGTAAAACGAAACGACGAAAAATTAGTTATAGGTTCGGTTCCTACCGGTAGCTAGGAGTTTTCTGCCCTTTTTATTTCATGGCATTTATATGACCGTTGACATTTATATGACAATATACCGTTGAATGGCTACAGATAAAGTAAACTATACCTTCTTTCTGTTCATTGTTGGTTCGAACGCTTTGCTAAACTATATTTAGATTCATTCTGAAGATCTGTCATTCGTTTCTGAAATGTGACGTCGACAATAGTTGCCGACGCATCATCATCCCCCTTCTCTGCAGGCCTTGCACGTCTGTCATCTGGCGTTTCGTCAAGAGGCACGCATTCGGTACACCTATACTTCTAGCCACTACGGCAAATAAACATGCATATTTAAGATTTCCGGCCAGGTTTCTTGTCACCAGCTTTAAAACAATGTACAAAGCGAGAAGAACAGCGTGTACCGCCGCGTGCAGTTTGATGTACTGCAATGGGTAACGCATGTCTCTCACTCCAGCATGGATATTCATGCATTTGTCTACGTGGCTCACGCTTCGGCGAAAAACTACTTGAGAAGCTATACTACTCTCTTCATCTTTAAAAGGCGCCAGCTGATGCTCCCCGTAAACAACTCGCTGTGTGACAACGTATCATCATCATCATCATCACCTTCGTCGTCGTCATCATCATCATCAGCCTGACCACGTCCGCGGCACGACAAAGGCCTTTCCCATGATCCGCCAGTATATACCTATTTATACATTTGTAAACAGTGGTAGGCGCCCTCGACATACTGAGGTCCTTGTAGCAACGTTGCGGTGCCTATAGGGTCCGCGCAGCCCAAAACTAGCCATCGCCATCAATAATCACGTGAAAACTGATGGCCGCTGCAAAGCTGCCTCCGAGCACAGCACGTCGGGGAGCCTTCCGCGCGTGTAGAATCAGATGTTAACGAATCATTGTTTCAGTGTTTCAGAGTAAAGGTGGAAACCAATGGAAAATATTGCTTACGCAGAAAAAGTCTCTCACGTGTAACCAAACAGCTGCAATTGGCGTTGTAGATACCTTTAGACGAGGTGACTACATCAAAAGCAGTCAGGACGCAAAGGGGCCCCACGGGTATAAATAGCAGTGACATTTAATAGTTCAATGGGTATGAGTTTTAATTTTGGAGTCAATAATAACGGCGCTGTACGAAGCACGTTATCTCACGTGAAATGTGGATAAGCGCATTTAGAAAATGAGCTAATGCCAGCGACCAGCTTTCGGAGAGACGCGGCCATTGTGTGGCTTGCACCTGATTTTTGTAGAACACTACACCTCATTTTTGTGACGACAGAAAGTTGATTTGCAAATAGGCGTTGAGTCTTCCCACACTTCTAGGGTATATCTTGAAGAGATCAGCTTAAAGGACGATCATGCCTGGCAAATATTAGCGTGCTCAACAAATTTATAGTCACCAGGACTGCACGTCTTCGAGAAATCGACTAAGAGATTCGTTGTGTCAGTTTGGCGTAGCTTAGGAGATCTCGGCACGTGGATCAAGCAATGGTGGGCCGAAGAAGTTAGCGCTGAAGGCTGTAAAAAAAAGGAAAGACAAAACTCGAAAGCGGCCAAAAACGACTGCACTATCACTGTTCGCTACGGCGTTGGGTAGCCGGATCGAGCCTTGATCGAGACGACGGGAGGGGGAGAAAGCGCGAGGGCAACAGAGCAGCGCATACGCGGGGAAGACCATTTCCGGCTCGGCTGCGCCGCACTAACCAGTCATTTTCCATAATGGCAGATGCAGATAGGCGCCGGCATGGGCTGTTGCTGCCAACAGCGCGATCAGCTCGCACTGTCAGGACGCTCGCGAGCTGAGGGACGAAGAGGTTACACGGGTTGTGGCCCGCATGCTGCGCCACATATAATTTGTTGTTTTCTGTACGTTCTTCTTTTGCACTAACGCATTGCTCTCGCGCGAGGTCATCTAATTGCCAAAGTGAAACGTAAGCGAACGCCTTCTTATTCTTTTCCGGCACAACTGTCACCGCGAAACAGTTATGCATTCCTCTTTCTCTCTTGCCTTGTGAGGGTGATTTGATGCAGGGTTGCGGCATTGCGCATAGTAACAGCGAAACATCCCTGTAGAATGATTTCATGTAAAGATGTGGTTGTGTAGTTCCTCGCGTCATTTTTATTATCATATCAAAATTTAGTTTCGGGGCATTTCTTGTCGTCATTTCTTCTTATCAACTTACTAAAGTGCTGATACGAGATCAGCTGATACAACGATAGGCTCGGGTTCAACAGCCGTTCGGTTCCACGTAACATGTTTAGTGGAAAACTAGAAAATATGGCAACGTTAATACGAGCGCGTAACACCGCGCTCTTATCAAACTGCCCGAATTTTGTTTAGTTCACAAATGGCGACCGCGACAATGAAATTGAGAGAGCGAGAGAGAGAAACATTATAATAAAAACGCAGATGCCTGGAAACAGCCGTACGTATACACAAATGCGCGCCCTGATTATTTTGCTAAAAGAAAGGCAAGAAGGTCACACTTCCTGCACAAGCGGGCCGCTAGAAGAACAAAGGAATAACTCGGAAGATGGCGCCCAAGTTCACGGCGAATAATAGGCCGGACGCCTGCATGCATTCAGCGCCGCAAAGTGGGACGCAGCTCTGTCGCGGCCGCAGCGCGGATCAAATGTCACGATTCGCTGACTCCGCATAAGGCCTCCTCTCGCGGAAGCGGGTCGAGCACGCATTCATCTCGTTCGGCAGTCCCTCCAAATCAAAACACAAGGAAGCCGCCGGACTGAAGGCTGCGAATACGCAGAGACGCATTGTTCAATGGCTGCGGCACACGCGCCCATCCGTTGCTCGCTTTGTGCATTGTGTCGAAGGAAACGCAGGTCGGTGTTCGTGTGTGCTGCCAGACTGTTGGGGACACAGCGCGCTCCTTGGTTTTCGCGAAATCTGTTCTAAAGGAAGCCCGGCTACTAAACTAGACAGCGACCAGCACTCATTAGCACCCGTCTCCCTTCCCACCAACTAACTGCTTCGAGTTTTCAACAGTATACGAGAAGCCAAAACAACAGCCTCTAAATATTGATCCTTTCAGGGACTTCCAAAGCTGCAGAAGCGAAGTGTGACAGCTTGGGCTAGTTGGTAAGGCATGAAGATAGTTATAGCGCGAAAACAAACCGACGACACAGAGTGTCCTTCTTGTTGTCTCTGTCTCGTCGTTTTGTTTTCGCGCTATAACTATCGTCATGCAGAAGCGAGTTTTACTCGCAGGCATGCTGACATGCGAGTGCCTAAATCATGAAGCAAGACGTTCAGGCACCGCTCGTTTTAACGCGATAGCGTTAAAGAGCTCGTTTCGCAGAAATTCCAGTGTCGGTGTTAGCGTCGTTGCTTGTGAGCGAAAAAGCATCTTATGGGAGACTGAAAAATTGAGAATGATGCAAATAAAATAAATAAATGGTGAAAAATTTCTGGAGAAGAGTGGGGACCGAACCAGGGTTGTTTGGGTCCAGTGGGCATTGAACCCTGGTTGTTTACAAGGCAAGCGAATGTCCTACCACACAGCGACGCTTCTGCTTGTGACAACAGTAAAAAAGAAAGTCCTGTGCTTTAAAGTTCTGTGAATGTAACTTTCATGCTTCACAAATACACGCGTCCTGTATACATGCTTCAGAATACAACATAAAATATTGTAGTAATAATGCGTGGTACAAGCGTCCATTGTGAATGGAGGTCAGGACTTGTGATTATCATAATGGCGTCGTGGTTTAAATCCAGTACCCAACTACAAAAGGCACACACACTACTGCGTCTATGCACTTAAGGCCACGTATAGTGAGTGCATAGCGAAATCGAAAAGGTTTCATGCACTAAGTGTTTGAAGTACGCACTATGAACAGGATGTCACTGTCGCGTTAAACTCCTTAAGACGAAGCTTTAGGGTCCCTTAATTTTTTATCGCTGCACCGTGGGTGTATCTTATATCGGACAATCTCACAGCAACCCCATCATCGGTGAAATAAGGGCTTCGAGAAGATGAACTTGCTTTTGCGTGCTACAGGTACAGCGCATGCATGCAGTGTGCTTTGCTTGTGTGAACATGTTTTCACTGACAGCGCTGTAGCAACCTTTTAGCCTAGCTTGAATATTTTACAGAAAAAAAGACCCCTCATACATTTATCCCGCCCCTCACCATACACAACTCTCAGAGTATTTACGGCATCAAATTCAACCAGCTTGGACAAGGCAGATCCCACGATAGAACGACACGTAAACGGAAGCGCCATTTTATCACAGCTTGCCTCTGATAGAAGGTGCAAACGAAAAAAAAACATCGTGAATCAACATTCTTACAGGCAGACACAGGGTAAACGCGTGCATGTTTTTAAGAGGCACACAATAGCCGTAACTGTGGGCACATTGAACTCAGCAGCCCAGGCCCTTGATCACAAAGTTACTGGACTCATTCTCACAAAAACAAGGCAAATGAGCCCTCCACCAGATGGGTTCATTAGAGTGGACGTTAGCCCCTCACCCTTTAAGATCGAAGGTGTAAGAAATGTCTTGGGAAGTGGTGGAGAGGTCAACCTAAAGAGCGTGTCTCTATAGTGCATCACACCTCTGTGAGGTGGGGGGAAATGGGGGAGATAGAGTGTAATGAAAAACACCTCGCACACTACATCGCCAGCGATTGCTCATCGCAGATTCTACGATGCCTGTCTTGGAAGATCGAGTTGCGGCCAGTCGGAGAACCTTGGTAGACACATCATTGGCTGGTAGCTTCTCGAAGAAGCAGTGCCAAAATAAAAAAAAACGACATTTCTAAATACACGCCCCAGAACCGTCCCAGCAATAGCGCAAGCAAAATGCGAAAGAGAGTCGTAACATAGTATACGAACCACGATACCTTGTGCGGGTCAGAACCGCTTCATGGTTTCCCTTTGATAATAACCACCGCGCCACGGTGGTCTAAGGTACTCAGCGGCTGACCCGCAGGTCATGGGATTAAATTCCGGCTGCGGTGGTTGCATTTTCGATGCAGGCGAAAATGCTGTAGGCCCGTGTGCTCAGATTTGGGTGCACGTTAAAGAATCCCGTGTGTGTGGTCAAAAGTTTTGGAATCCTTCCCTACGGCGTCTCTCATAATCGTATGGTTGTTTTGGGACGTAAATCCCACGTATCAAATGAAAAACCTTATATAATAACCATCGGGTGAGATCGTTGCGATTTCCATAATGCTGGAACACAGAAATCGCTGTGAATGGAAGTGTTTACCCTTATCCACAGGGCGCCTTTTCTTGATCAAACAATGTCACTTAGTGACTGCAACGTTATGCTGCTCGGTACAACCACCGATTATATTTCTGGGGGCAGAACTGTAATCAGCACAGTATGAAAAAAAATTCCGTTAATTGCGCATAAATTGTTGTTAGAGAGCCTTAGGCTATCAAACTGTTGCGCACTGTTAATCTGTGTGGCATGCTCAAGATCATAATTAATAACGTCCGCTTTCCTGCGCAAAGTTTAAATCTTAACTCCTGAAATTGCGTGGCAGAAACCATGGTCCATCAAAATTGGCGGTACTTCCTTGTGTGGCACTGTTTTTGATCATGCTATTCCGTGATTCACGGAAACCCGATATTCGGACACCTTTGCGGATACACTTAGCCGTAGGTGATATCTAGTCGTTTGAAAACGTGGCATGCGTTCATGTAATTGAAAAGCGATCTGAATTATACCTTAATCACTCATGTGCACGTGTTGAAGATGATGCCATGGTAATACGTACAGAGCAATTTTTCAAAGCTCAGGCCTGTTTATAACAGTTGACAATAACGTAATGGCGCGTATATGCGTCGAGTGAACGCTATTCTATTGTCGCCACTGTTATATCTAGCTGACATCTACGCCAGTGCCTTTGTTACCTCCGTCCATTTTCCCCGTGGTATCGTCCTCTTGCTCCCCATCTACCCTTTGACCCTCTATAGCATATGAAGCGAGAGACGTCTGTGATTCAAAGTGAAGTATCAAGAGGTGGTCATAAGCAAATAATGTAGCTAACTTTTCGGAACACACGCACAAGTGGTGCCCCTTTCTTGTTATTAGCATTAGTAATAATACGCATCTTAAGGTTACTCCAGGTACTCATCGACAAATAATATTACGTTGCAATACAGGAACAATAAGGTTGTCGTCGCTCCTCAGTGTACCCGAACATGTGGTTTCGGTGGCTCTTGGTGCGTCCGACCTTGTCTCATGTGAAATGTGAAACTTTTTCAAGGATGCGCAAGCTTTGCCTCGCTGGAGCTCACAAGTTATATGAACGTAATGCAGGTGCATTTGAATGCAATTGTTTCTTTCGCCAAGGCTGCATGCTGACAGTTGGAGTTGACTTTTGAAGCGCCGTCGAAGATGGAGGCAGTTCCTATCGTGAGCGTTGAAAACACCCGAGAAATCAATGATGCAAAATACCCACCTGACCAACGAGCGACCTCGTGAGGAAGACTTCTCCGGAGCGTTTGTTGATGCGAAAGTAGCTGGATCCGTCCAGAAAGACTGCGGGCTCGATACCGTACTCGATGACATCGTGGTCTTCGTCTCGTGTCCGCACCGTCATCACCCGACTTCCTGTGTGAACACACACAAAAAACACTTTGTTGGACCCAAATTCTATACTGTTAATAGTGGTAGTTAGCCAATTGACTCTCTACAGGCTGAATAAAACTATTATCTCCATTGAAAAAGTTTGTCGCAAAAATTACAAGTTTTTTTTTCATGTTCGGTTTGCGTCAACTTAAGCAGGCGCGTAGCCAGAAATTCTTTTCAAAGGAGAGGGAGCACCACCTTGATTACGGAGAGGTCATCCCCTTGAAATGGTCATATTTCGCTCTCTATGCCATCCCGAAACGCCGTAACGATACCCCAAACGTCTTTCTCCGCCATAACGATACCCCAAACGGCCCAGCCTATCTGCAGCGCCCACCAATTTTGCTCAAGTTTCAGCGTTCATGATTGCGCGACTGTCAATTAAAAGCAATTATTGCGCATATCTGAGGCACCATACTAACACGTCAATACTTTGTATTTGTGTTTTCATACTACAGAAGGCACACAAAAGTAATTCTAAGGACCGTAGCGTTTATCACGCTGCGCTGACAGGGCAACGCTATGCTCAAAAAGGCAAGTGTTTCTAACGCTTTGCTAAGGCGACACGGTGGTGGCCCCTGCCCGTCACTTCGCGTTCTACTCCTTATCGCCTCCGAGACAGGCGAGGCGCGCCTCTTTCTCCGTGGGTGAGCACGCCTTCATTTGTTTTCGAAGATATCTGCCAGATAGCGCTCGTGTCTAACGTGCCTCGATGCGCTCATTCGCCTTCACTGCACGGATCGAGGCTCTCTAACGCAGCCCTTCCAGAATAAAATTAACCAATTTTCTCGCGCAAAACATCAAATAAACGTTTCGTTCACTCTCTCCACACGCAAGACTATCGTCTTTCGACGACATTTGCAGTAAAACGCGCAGATACGGGGCCATTTTTTTTAATGAACATACGCTTCTTACGTCACCGGTAATTATTGCCATACGAAAGAGCCGAAATATGCGCGGAGGCACTCCGAGCCGCACGTGGAATCAGTAGGGCACAAAGCGACCTCCAGTACGCGTGGGCCTTCGAGTTCGTTCGCACTGTCTTCACTGGTGGCCGCTCCGTGTGTCCCGCCCACACAAAATGAGGAAATTGCTTTCCCAACCATACTTGCGAAAGCTACGCGGTGCAGGTGCGTGGAGGTCGCACTATACACAAAATGACCGGCGTTTACAGCACTTGGTCAGGGAAGCTGTGTACATCTCCAGTGAAGTTGCATAGCAGTAAAAAAAATGACATTCCTATGCGCGTCTTCAGCACGTTGGTGGAGGAATTGTTTTTTTATTATTATATCCCACAATGACGACATTAGACATAAGAAGAACCATGTGTACCAAGTGAGGCATGTTCTAAGCATAAGATGAAGTGACATACGATAGTGGTCGCCATGCAGGAAACCTAAACGGTATAACAACGTAACACCATGCTTTAAGCATCAGCGTTTCGGCTGCAAGTAGCATCCCGGTGTTGAAATTGACGCGGTATCACCGCTAGTGGCTGCGTTCAAACAGAACTTGATTGCTTCCAGCAATCACAAAAAATAGTATCGAGTTTGTGAACAGCGTAGAGTGTTTTTTCTTCTAAGTTTCACCGCAAGCGATGAGAAAACGTGGCGTGAAAACAGCCGCCGTTGACAAATACGCTACGCATGCTGTATTGCAATGAAAGTTTCCAGGTTTATCTGAAGTTTGGCCGTGAACGTGGAACCTCGGTTGTGAGTAGAACACTTGCGCTGCGGAGAAGACGATAACAAACCTAAGGATTTTTCCCCTTGCCTCCGTTCGTCTCTGTCTTATGAGTCTGAATCCTTGTCACTGTGTTTTTCACTAACCATGTTTGTTCGTTTATTATGTTTGTTTGCATACGTTGCATACGACAGTGACCAGCAGTACTGACTCCCCGCTTTTGTACATTGCCTTATACTCAAATGAGTACATGCATATAAAGTGGTTCATCAAGAACAAAAACGTTAGTTGTAACCTGGCGCTATATTATGCCCAATCATTTCTAGTATCTAGAAAGTCTATCCTTTAGTGCAAACATTTCGGAAAAGAAAACGAGGTGCTGTATAGGATACAGCCGCAGTAACTGCAGTCTCACCAGACACGAATGACCCAATTCTGGCGATGTCAGAGGCTAACTAAATTGCGAACTCGGCTTGCTGATCCGCAGGTCGTGGGAGCGAATCGTTACTGTGACAGCACCATTATTGATGGAGGCTAAAATGCTGTAGACCCGTGTGCTCAGATTTGGGTGCAGGTTAAAGAAGCCCAGGTGGTCGAAATTTCCGGAGCCCTCCAATACGGCGTCTTTCATAATCATATGGTGGTTGTGGGATGGTAAACCTCACATTAAATTATTATTAATTAATCAATTCAATAAATAAATCGAACTACTGCGCTACAGTTACTGGGACGAAAAAGTTTAGAGAGGACACACGTGACGAAGTATACACGACAAGCTCAATCGTATTGATAGGGTTATGAAAACAAATTGCCACCAATGTTCTTCCCTTTCTCGCACTGCTAACGGCTAAACGTAGCCACTGAAAAGCTGCATTGTGAGAACGTTCGTGTATATCGGCATTTGCAACCAAGTTAATGTATATAGTTACAATCAATGCAAATACGTCATTCCGTCTCTCCGGTGCCACATTTCACTTCACTCAGACAAAGCCACCCCTGTTTCTCATACATTTGTTTTACAATTAAAAGTAGGTGATCATGCATGCTTTGTCATGCTGTGACAAAACAGTCACAGCTTTGCCGCAAAGGCGAAGCAAGGAACGAGATGGCAACAATTTGTAAGGTCACGCGCAGAATGGAAACCAGATCGAAACGTGCCCCGCGTTTCTCGCGCACAAATTAAGCACAAAACGTACTCACTGGTACGGATTGTTTCACGTAAAGCCCGAGGCCAGCCAAGGCGTACTATCCTCTCCTCCTCACCACCGCGAGATAAGGGCGCGTGAGGGAGCGTCGCTCCCCTTCTCTAACCCGGGCAAAGTACGCGTAGGAGATTAGAGCGGGCACCACTGCGCGATATGGTGACGTGCGCTCATTGCGCGCGGATTCGCTCGCAGGATTTCAAGCTGGACGGTTGTGCCCTCGCGATCTCCGACTTCAGCGTAGCTCCCGCCGACGGTTCGCCCTCCGCGGTCTCCTGAAGCCGTGCAGCTCTCGCATTGTGGTGCCCCGCCCTTGGACTGCTTCGACCGGATCCCCACTTTCCTATCTCCTTCTTTTTCTCTCGTTGGCTGTCTTCTTCTCCTTCTATTTTCCTTCTATTCTTTTTATCCCTCCTTCCCCCCACCCCTATAAGGCACTGCGCCGTGTCGCCTGAAGGCAGACAGAAATTAGGTGCCTTTTTCCTCTTCATTGTAACCACTACCACCACCACCACCATTGCGCAATCTTTGTGGTCATGCCGAAAACACAGCAGCGGTAAGTGGTAGATGTAAATAGCCTGCCGTTGGAGCGGTGAAGAACGGTCTCCGGGGTGGCTCAGTGGTTAACGCATCGGTTTCACGACGCCGAGGTCCCACTTTCGATTTCACGCGCCGGAGTGCTTTTTCTGGATTTTTACTTTCTTGCGTTTTCATATACATAGATATGTATACATATACGGTGCATGACATCGACGCCGACGCTGGCAGCAAAATCCAGCCGAGAGTGTCCCTAAAATTCTTATCGCAATAAAAATACAGAGCTGAAAACTTTTTGAACACTGACAGTCGCTGCAGTAAGCGCTTACACAAGCCTTCTCGTCTGTAAGGCTGCAACTGCTTCGAAGATATCTAGTTCACAACTTGAAACGTAGCAATGGTTCCAGGGACACCCCATGCCCTGCTTACCCAAAAAGTTGTTTTCATGCACCTTAGCAATGTGTGTATGACTGATACATTTAAATGACGATGAAACACCGGAAAAATGAGATGAAGGGCGTTATTTTGTCTTGAAAGTCCGAGGAACAGTGTTTGATATGTGCGTGTTAATGTGTTTTTTTTACATATGTGTGATTGCAAGAGCATTTTCCATGCACTGCTGTTTGCATGTTTCTTCTCAAGTTTTATACTCGATCTACTCGTGTGCTAAAGAGCAACCGGTGCCTTTTTTTTGCGCAGCAACATAATTTTTCACATCACAAGAATTTTGAAAAAGTCTGGGGTACAACCAAACAGTTCCCGGAGAAAGCAGAGTCTCCTTAACTTGGGGGAGGACTCGCTTGCTGGATTCCGTGCCGACTGATTGTGCCCTCGCGATCTCCGGCGTCAGCGTAGCTCTGGCCGACTGGGCTCGCCCTACGTCACCTCCTGACGCCGACGACCTTCGACGACAGTGTAGCTCTGACCGACTGGACTTGCTCTACGCCATCTACTGACGCCGACAAGAGTTCACGCAAGTGGTGCCCCGTGCTCGGACTCCTGTGACCGTGTTTCCATCTTTCGTATCTCTCCTATCCCCTCGGTTTGTTGTCGCTCTCTCTCTGGCTTACCACCTCACGTCTCTTCCTCTTTTCTACACCTTTACTCCCACCCTTTTAATTTCTCCTCACTCCCATCCCTTGTGAGCTACTGTTTAGGTGTCGCTCACTTAAGCAGACAGTTACGGGGCTAACTTTTCTCTTCTTTTCTTTCTTAAGAATCAACTTCTTAACATGGGTCGTACGCATGTCACGCAGGGACACATGAACGGGCTTTGACGGTATTCTTAGCTTGTTAGCCTATCCGGCGAGTTCAGTAGAGTACGGACTATGAGCCTATCAAACAGCAGAAGAATTAGTATTTAGGCAATTTGGAATTGGTTATGCATCTTTGAAATTGACAGCAATAAAAACGAGGACTCGAGAAGGACACCCAGGAAACCGGTTCTCGCGGCTATGCAGCATGGCATCAAGCGACAAATAGTACCTGATGAAATATGGCCAGTTGGTTTGTGAACAGGCACTACAGACGGTCGAAAGTAAGGAAGCATGATCACTGTCTTCGCGCTGTTCGAGGTAACACTTTCGGACTTTTACGCAACGCTTGTATGGCCTTTCTACTTTGATTTTTACTAGGTGAAACTCCACTAGGGCTATTACCGGAGTGGACACATGGGGCCCCTATGACCGTCGAAAATCCCGTAATTGCAATGCGTGAATATTTTCAAGTGAATTACATAGCTAAAGTTCCAAGACAAAAAACTGTGCGCAGATGTATGTCGCATGTGGAAATGTTAAAGGGAAATGTTTGGAAGATTCGTTTGACACTTCGCAAGTTAAGACGTCTGAAGCATAGCTGGATTATGTTACCATCCCAGCATTGATAAGGCTTACGAAACGTGCTGATGCCGAGGGGGAAGCGAAACGCTGAATTACTTGGGCATCATTGGGATCTACCGCACAAGTGATTTCAGACTGAAGCTGATCATCGGCTTTCACTTCTCGGTTCCTCCGCTTTAATAAGGTTTCACCACGTACCACGTACAAGGTAGCTGTAGAATCAAAATATCAGGCTGATTCTTTAAAAAAACAAAATCGAAAAGCGGTTCATTTTAGATACGAAGCAGCTCTATGGCTATCCTGTGTAACGCTGTCCATACGTGTCGCCATGCCAACGCGCCGCACCACCCTCCCCTCACTGCAGGTGTTGGGGTGGTGCCAACTATACTCTGTTTCAGAAGTTCTCTTCAGCACTGCGGAGCCTACAGAGTGCCTAAGCCAATAGGAAAGGCGCTTAGCCCATCCACATGTTCATCCGCGCCGCGTCATCTCCTCACCGTATTATTATGAGAGACGCTGTAGTGGAGGGCTCTGGAAATTTCGACCACCTGGGGTTCTTTGACGTGAAGCCAAATTTGAGTGCACTGGCCTACAACATTTCCGCCTTCATTGTAAATGTAGCCGCTGCAGCCAGGGTTCGATCCCGTGACCTGCGGGCCAGCAACCGAGAACCTTAGCCACTAGACCACCGAGGTGGGGCTGACAGGCTCGTCCTTCGAGGCAGGCTCGTGTGTCGAGCAGTGACGTAAACGCGCGCTGGGCACGAATGTGTCACACATGCGAGCATGCCGCACGCAGGCAGCGAATCACAGCGTGCGAACACAAACTGCAAAGGCACAGGCTACATTGACATGTTCGGCGCCTTATTTGTTTTCAAACATGTAATCGCTATCACGCTCACCTATCAACTTGTTGCGGCATGCATTGCATGCACACGCGTGCGCAGGGCTCCCCTTACGGGGGAGGAGGAGAGGGGCGAAGGTTTGTCGCAGTGCTCTTCATCCTCCCTATGGGTCACTTTGCACCCCTTTTCTCCGCCGACATAGGGTGGGTGGGGCATGCCCCCCCCCCCCTCCGTGCGCACGCCTATACGATTGCAAGAACGGCTTCATCGGCGCTGCAGATCGAAAATTTCAATAAACAGTATCACGGCGTTTTCCATGTTAGTATTCACTGTTAGTATTCACTGCACTCATACCTGTATGGTTTCCGTTAATGAAAACATGTACAATAAAAATTGGTCGTCACTCGCTTTAAACGCATATTTCTTGTGCTTCAGTAGGCTCACCATCTCTCTTTCAGCACAGCGCAATAAAATAATAGATTATACAGCGTGTAACAAAATCTCACTTGTATTGTTCAGCCACTTCAAACACTGCGCTGAAATAATGTCAAGTAACGATGCTATCACTGTGTCTGGTCCGGTACAACTGATTTCAATACTTTTCGCAATACCGGTTTTCAGGGTGAATGTGGGCTCGATTAAAAATGTAATGTACATATGCTAGGTAAACAAAGCTTATGTGCTCTGGAGTACTCAAGCATGGCGCCACAGATACGCTTCAGTTATTAACGAGTGACTTGGAGCATGTCCAAAGGAGGGCCGTCAACGCCCGATGTGTAAATGACTACGTGGTGCTCAAGGCGCACGTAACACAAACCAAGCACAAATTTTGTTTATCATCTTCTTGCTTGATGCTTAGTGCACATCTTTCCGTCTCTGTTGAGTGTTACGCAGTTGATGAAACAAATAGCATTATTGATGCTGCGGCAGCTCTTTCTAAACCCTGACATTAGTGGAGGGTATTCATTGTTGTTCGTGAGCAACCACTCCTGGTGCGTCAGCTACAGGCAATATCACTATCGGCGTATTACTCATCAAGGGACCGTTCGATTACGTGACTCAGGAGTCCGCCGTATGTGCCCTCAAGTCTGTTGGAGCAGGAAGTTACATGTACCGCTCGGTCTCGGGCTACCTCACAATCACGGATGCTCCACGTTCGTCATACGCGAGCATATTCATCTTGTTATCAAGCAAAGCTGGGGGCTGCTCTGTTAATGCCCTGCTGCGAATGTATATGGCTCTTGCGAAGGTCTTCTACGACACAGCTTTCCTGCATTACATTGCATTGTTTGAACCAGTATATATACCAGCCCTGACTGGAGCTCAAGCAAAAACCCTGAATGTGTGCTTCGATCTATCAAAAATATATTAGGCATTGAAACCATTGCCGAAAACAGACGCCTATCAGCTACCGTGCTTCTGCAGCAGCAGTTTCTTTGAACCCAGTTGCGTTATACCACCGAGTATCGGGTCATAGGCTTCCATCAGACAGCGGTCCTGTGGTGTGGAGATTGCTCCCACTGCGCAATCAGAGCGCACCGATGGCCACGGAGTTATCTTGAAAACTTCCTTAATGGTAAATAGTCACTTTCGTGCCTGGGTTCAAGAACAAGAGACGTGTACCCGGACCAGCATTAATGGATTTCACTCTACAGTGCGTGCGAAACAACTACAGAGCTCGCCATCATAATTACACTGACGGCTCTGCTACGCCTACATCATCCGTAATTGTTAAGTTGATTCTATTTGCCAATGTCACAATCTCTGCCATTAGCAGTCACCGCACTTCATCTACAGCCACTGAACTGGCTGAACTGCGGGCTGCTTTAATTGCATTGTTCACCAAATAGCCGAGTCCTAGGTCATCTTTACCGACTCAAGAGTGGTGCCGCTGTCTCTGAAGTCATCAAGCAGGCAGTACCAACTCGTCATAGACATCAATTACTTATGCAACAAAGCCTGCGACCTCCATCACTGCACCGTTCTGCAGTGGATACCTGCCCACTGCAGAATACAAGCCAACGTCTAGGCCGATGAGAACGCCGAATCTGAATATGACACCTTGAAAGAAATCGTCGAGATACCTTCCTCGAGAAAAGACGCTGGGACACTCGCACCGCCACACACTTGGCGCATCCAGTGATCCCTCCGGACAGATTCCAGTCACCATGTATGAGCCTCTTCCCAAGATCGATCTATCGTGTGACTTCGATATGCCGAGAGTCCTCGACAGGCAAGAGGACATGCTAGCACCGTATCAGATCAAACGTCGCATACACTAACTACATTAGGAGCAAGATTGGACGGCTGGATTCACCATTCTTTGTTCCATGTAATGTCCTAGAAGACCTCAATGATGTCTTCTGTGAATGCAGGCAACACGCACCAGCCACCAAAGAAGGCGGTTTTAAGTTTGCCGCAGCACTCTAACTTAGAGTTGCGACATATTCTGGGTGCACCAAGACCATGGAAAGGCAGGGTAGAGCAAAATACCTGGGAATCGCATGAATAATAAAAAGTGGCGAATTGAATGTTAGGCCACACAGAACAATTCTAGATCAGGAAGGTTAGCAACCACACGTGCAGGAAGGTTAGCAAACTGAAAGTACTGGTTTAGGAGGGCAGAGCGTGGGGACTCAATCAAAGCATGCATGAACTTAAAGCTTTCCTTGTGGCGACGTGTTGCTGCAGAGTGGTCAGACTTAGAAAATTCGGGAGAGGCTGAAAAGTGTATATCGTAGCGACGGTAGATAAAACGAATAGCTTATGAACAGAGTAGCAAGAAATTTCTTCGAAGGGCAAAGAAGTTTTGAACCATA
Source organism: Rhipicephalus annulatus (assembly GCA_013436015.1). Classification (NCBI taxonomy): domain Eukaryota; kingdom Metazoa; phylum Arthropoda; class Arachnida; order Ixodida; family Ixodidae; genus Rhipicephalus; species Rhipicephalus annulatus. Next base: position 2,321,213 of record WOVY01010234.1, on the reverse strand, counting down.
TTTGATGTAAGTCCATGCGTGTGTTTACATGTGTTCGTGTGCATATACACATGCTAAATTGAACAACTTTGAAGAGGTATACCATCCCCACCCCATGTATACGCCAGTGGCCATCAAAGATGCGAACTAGGAGCAAATCAATCTTATATGCACATGAGCCCATATTGAAGGAGCCATCAGCAGCTTAATAATAATAAGGGGTTGGCTTTGACGCCATTAATCAACGATATGATTACTTTTATGAGAGACGCCGTAGTTAAGAGCTCCGGAAATTTCGACCACCTGTGGTCCTTTAACATGCACCTAAATCTCACGGGCTTCGAGCCTTTTCGCCTCCATTGAAAATGAGGCCACCACGGTCAAGCTTCGATAGCGCACCCTGCCGGTCAGCAGTCACGCACTTTAACCCCTAGACCTGCGTGGCACGTTCATCAGCAGCTTGGTAGCATTAAAACTTGAATTCATGAGCATCACCTACAACATCGGTTGCAAATGTTTCATGACTTGTGGGTGCAAGATCGCTGTTCAAAAATTTGAAATAAGATATTCGTTAGGTCATTTATCTCTTTTCTAGAGGCACACAGAAGCAAAGAAAATAGCTCCTGTGGAGCTATGTCGCCAGGCAATGGCTCTGCCTTCGAATACCACTATATGCGCGGTCCCAGTGAAGGGTGCCCTCCACTGAATCGTCGATTGACGTCCTTCGGGGTCAGCAGGCCAGCAGTGATGCGACCGGCGGCCCTGTTCTCCTCCGCGCGCCAAATGCGTAACCGACCAAACTCGACGCGGTAAACATTAGCGGCCCCCAAAGAGACGACTCAGAGCGCGGGAGGAGAACGACGGAACACCGACCGCGTAGCAAGTGCGGCCGCCCGAAGAAAGTGGCCCCCGGCGGCTCTCTTTGTCTCGCGCCGCCATTGGAAGCGCATCGTCGGCCGGGCTACCTGAGCAGCAGCCCTAAACGGCAGCGCCGCCGTGCTCACCGGGCGGTTTCTTTCTCCCCCTGGACGCCCGGGTCGTGACCGGCTCCTACGCTACGGCATATTTGGGGCTGCCGGCGGTGCTGCCGTCCAGCGCACGCGGAAACGACCCGCTCGCGTGCACGGCGTGTACGCCAGCACGCGCCGCCAAGCAGCGCTTGAGGAACCGTGGAAGATTCGGTCATCGCGGTCTCCTGGTTGATGATGCTGCTCGGGGGCCTTGGCCGCCGCCGTGTCCGGCAACGTGACGGCGCGTGACAGCCCTTGCCAAGTCGGCGCCGCATTAACGGCTCGCAAGGGGCATCTCGGCTGGCGGCACAGTCAACGGACGCTGAGCCGGTGACCACTGCTTTTGGGCTTACAGTCGCGACCAGCGGTTGTGAAGAAAGCGGGTCGGCTATATCTCTCCTAATACGGCATACATTCTTTCCGCCTATACTTCGCAAGCCATCTTTTGTTTGTATATTGTAGTCCGTGTATTCGAGTTGGAATTTTCTGAGGCCATGCGCGAAATTGCCCAGCAAATGCACATTACATACTTTGGCAAATTTCCTTAATGATAGAAATTATGGATAAATAAATGCAGGATACAGCATAAAAACATAAACACGTGAGACATTTCGAGGTAAACGTTCGGTAGATATCTGCCTTGTTGGGTCCAACTTCGCACGAGTTGTAGAAAGTACAGAAAAGCAGGAGCGCAGAGTAGTCGCTAGGCATTTCAGCCCACAGTTTCGTAGATGAGCGGCAAATACAGGCACTAATAAATGACTAACCATATACATGCTGCCTCAGCTGTCTTTAGACAGGTTTACAAAATATGCTATGACGATGCTACCAAATGCACGTTGCTTAGCCAACTATATTCTAAAGTACATCCTACTGTTTTTGTTTTTCACTTAAACGCCTAATTGGGCATGCTTCATTCGCTAGTTTTTGAAGCATCGAAGCTGGCCAAACATGCTATAGAAAAGAAAACTTGCATGCCAATTTGCAAAACGCTCTATTACACAGTTTCTAACTTTATATCTGTTAAATAGCAGGGCACCCTGTATGTAGCGAATTATGATGCCGCACGTCCAAAAAAAAGGTCCAGCAATGTTTAGTTACAAATTTTGTCACATACAATATAATCTTATATTGATCTAAAAAGCTGGTCCTACGCCTTTTTTCATTGCGGGAAGAATCCTTCAATGTCATATTTTGTTAAACAAAAGAGCGTCAGTGTCGTGTGCATTTTCACTGTGTAATCTTTAAATGGCGTCCTCGGATATTTTTCTGTGTGGGGAGCATAAAAGTGTAACGGAAGCTAAATCTATCGAGTATGAAGTGTTTTACAGAAATGTGGTAGAAGCGTCGGCTACAAGCTCAGGTACCATTAGTGCAAAGTGTGCAGAAGCATTATAATAGGGCCGAATAGCGTCTCTCTTAAGGCAAGTTTTATGAAGTGCTTCTCGGCCTCCACTGAGATAGCTACGCCCCGCCGTGGCGGTCTAGTAGTCAAGGTACTCGGCTGCTGACCCGCAGGTCGCAGGATTGAATCTAAGCTTCCGTGGCTATATTTTCGGGGGAGGTGAAAACGTTGTAGGTGCGTGTGCTCAGATTTGGGTGCGCGTTAGAGAACCCCAGGTAATCGAAACTTCCGGAGCCCTCCACTACGGTTTCTCTCGTAATCATATGGTGGTTTTGGGACGTTGAACCCCACATATCAATCAACGTGGATAGCTACATTTACAGTGTCATATTAAGGTACGTACGCACTAGCGGTGTGCAAGTTTATGGCAGGTAAAAACACGATCAAGATCATTTCAATTTTTGCTTTGTCCATTCATGCTCTTGGCCTTGGCCAACTTTCTTTTATTTCTTCTTTGGTCGGCAACTTCATCTCAATGCCGATAACCACATTTTGTCATCGATGTAAGAATCAATTGCTGTCACCTGACGTTTGCCAGTCACTGTAGCGTTATTTTCGTGGCAGCTTCTGTGGGGTAACTGTTTAAGCTCCACCCTGACGTGAATCTTTCATTTTACAAATATTCATTCAGGATACGACGAACTGGTGACTTTTGCAAACCATGTTCTCGTTCTGTTAGGGTGAACAAAGCTTGTTCACCCTAACCGGTTCTTGGCGTCAGAGAACGCGTATAACATCGATGTTGTCGACCTCACACATTGTGGATTGGCATTATGTATACACACTGGCTCTCAAACGCAGTTGTACATAGCTAACTGCTTTGTGGCATTCGAATTGTAGTTAGCTTAACTATTGCCACACCATTCTTGCCCAATATCAAAAAGAATTAATACTGATTCTTCGTTTCATCTGTTCGTCGATCTATATTTCGAAAATCACATAAGTTCCATGCATAGGGTGTACAATTCTGCCTTGACCGACTTTCTTTAAGAGGTGAAACTGGACCTATAGCAAGCGAGAAAATCGAGATAGCAGTGCCTCTACATCTTTTCAAACTTAACTGCAATTCCCCACACGAACTTTCGATCAAGGCCTCACATACGTAAACTTCAACACAAATATTTGGTGTGGCGACTTTCTACAAAAGCGGACTGAAACTTTAACACATATCAATATATTGGTGATGCTTATGAAGATTTCTCACATTATTGATTTACTAACAAACAGCCCATTGAAAAGCGAAGCATGACCAAGCAAAAGAAATCTGGCTCACTTATTACTCCTATAGAGAGGGAACTTGCACTGATCGTGTGGACGAAACTTTTTCTGGTGTGTTGTCTCTTCCTCATTTTTGTAATTATAGCCACGTTCCAATGTCAAAGCATTGGTTCACCTGTTTCAGTAGAGGGAAGATGCGCAACATACTTTCCGTGAAGCTTCACAGGAAAGACAAACTGGCTTTACCTAAACTTAAATATGAAGATTTTTTTTTCGATACAAGCTTCAGCATATCGACGGATGTGAGCACCCTGTAATAGATGCCAAGAATGTAGCGGTAGATATTTAAATATGAAGATTTTTTTTTTCGATACAAGCTTCAGCATATCGACGGATGTGAGCACCCTGTAATAGATGCCAAGAATGTAGCGGTAGATATTCGCGGGTGTTTCCGAATAAAGCTCTCAAGCATCATTCAGAATAAGGCGTGAGGCTCTTTGCTGATGTATAACTTGAAGTTCCACAGAGCGGCATGCTTAGAGCTTCACTTTTTTTAATTTAATGAAGGATGTGCCCATTTTCATTGCGTCATAAATTAGATCATTTACCGATCATTGTGTGAGTTACCGACGTGTAACATGTAATATAGTCGTTCATTGTTATGGACTGATTTAGACGCAATAAGGACATGGTGTTCAGACTGGTTAATGCTATTAAATATTTCCAAAAATAGCTCATGTGATTTACTAATAAGCAACGCATACCGGCCACAAACTCGCTTGATAAAATCACTCTTGGTCTCGCCACCACTTACAAATACCTTGACATCAATATCCAGTCAAAGTTATCATGCATCAACCACATTGTTATTACCTTCGCCTCTACTAACCGCACCCTTGAACTTCTCTTACGTAATTTAAAAGAAGTCTTATTGCGTGTAGAAAAACTAGTCTTAACGTTACTCTGTCCAAAATTAGAACACTCATCCACCGTCCGGCCGCCTGAACAGAACATATATCACCAATAACGTAGAAGCCCTGCGGAACCATGCTGTACGATTAATTTTTTTCTGATTATTCACATTGCAGCCACGTCACCTCCTTAAAAAAGAAAGATGAGTTGAAGTACGTACGTAGTACTTCACCGTAAAATTTCCCGGTTGTCTCTGTTTCATAAACTTCATCATCATCAACATCACCACCATCATCATCATCATCAACATCAGTCTCTTCACGACGAATTCTTTCAGTCACCGCTAACTATTGTCCCACATCGTGATCACAAATTACAAGTCAAACATTAAAGTCATACATTAAAAGTCATACATTAAAAGTCATACATTAGAAGACCCCTTACCCCCTGCCCCAGCACAGGGTAGCCAGCCGGTCTGAAAACTGGCTAACCCCCTGTCCTTCCTCCTTCTTTCTCCATCCTTCTCCTCCTTCTCAAACGCATCAATTGCCAGTCTTGGCATTGTGCTCATTCATCTTTTTCTGCGCACAATAACCGCGTGGAACGTATAACCATCAGGCATTGCTACGGAACAAAATCTTAGCGAGTTTCAAGATCTCATCGACGCACAACATGCCACCTAATCTTAGTATGTTAACTTTCGTTTTCCAGTCCTTTGAGGTGATTTTCTGGTGAATTCGCTGGCCGTTTGATGATGCTTCTGTGTATGAATATGATTTTTGTACATTGTTTCTCTCCATTTACTTAGCACTTATGAAATGAATAACAAGTAACCAATGTCTTTAGCCCTTCTAATATACCCTACCCTTGTCACGAGTGCTATTCGGTTAGTTTGTTTAATAATAATAAAAAAGCGATGCACATTGGTAACGTTCCGTCACGATTGAGCTGGCAGAGTTATCTGCAAGAAAGCAGCGAATGAAGCATAATGGCAAGTTTCTGCTTGATATTACTGGCAGTGCTATCACTCGTCACGAGTAGGAAATTGGCTGATCAGATTCACTCGCACATTTTCGCCCACAGTGTAGAAGTTATGGAGTGTAACGTTAAAAACGGTATTCAAGCAGTGGTTTCTGAGATAAAACATCTGCGTATATTGGGTGTGTATGGTGTAAGTACACCGACTTCGGCTTTTAACATGTGTCATAGAACAGCCGGCTTACAAGACGCCCGAGAACCATGCATCAAAAACCACTTATCAGGAAATGCAAGCTTTTCCCACTAGTGCAAAAGATTTACCAATCATCTCAGGCGCTCTACGCAAGTGAAAGAACAATGCCTGCTGTTCATGTTTTAGTTCAGGTCATGTGCTAGTTGACATATTCACAGATTATTGCAGCAAATGCGTAAGGGAGACAGACTCTAGAGTAAAGAACTCAGCAAAGAATGTCTCGCGGAGGGCTGACTAAGGGAACGGGCCTTGAGCGATTTGTTCTATAGTGGACTGCATGCAACTTGCATATACTCAGATTTCAAAGACTAGAGACGTTATCATCCAAGTTCCAGTGCATTTCCCTCGAAGCTTTCCCAGAGTACTGCGTATTCTTCATCAAGATCTAGTGGTGGTTTTTAAACGTATACCGAATACGGATGCTTATTTATGCAAATGTTCACATACACGTAGCATGCCTGCTTCTCCCTATGAATGAAATGAGAGAGTTGAAGGTTCTCTGGAGGCCGTTTTTTTTTTTGCGGAGAAACGCCCTTGAGGGCATATCAGTTTGTATAGCAAACACCAAGAATGGTTTGTGAGTTCATATACATATAAAACATATGCATTATTGCGCTTTTTTGGAAGTTATAGTACATTCCGTAATATCGCTGGGTGCGGAACATAACCATGCTTTTTGGACGGTTTCAAGAGACTCTAGACTTGTCAGAAGTACTACGATGGTTTCGAATTCCAGCCTACAAAACCGGAAGTAAACTTAGCCATTTGCGCTGTCTCAGCTGTAATCCCACCGCAGAAGGCTTTATACACTGATACCCCGTCCCGCTACTGACAGAGTAGTTGATGTAGGTAGTTCCTCTCAATCGCTAAACTTGCGGTGATGACATATTAAAAGTTTCATTCGTAAAAGCATAATGAATTTGGGAAGGGCAGACCCAGAATAGCAACTAAATTTGTTCGAACAGAACAATTAAAATATTTTGTTCGCAGCTGTTCTAATAAGCACCACCTGGTCCATTGTGAAGCGATTGAAACCTCACAAGCTCGCTGATTGTTTGTGCCTTGTGCGATGGGTGTTATGAAGTTACGTAAATTATTGCTCAACTAGTAACAGACCACATGTTTTCAAGTCTTCTGATATAAAATGCATAGATAGTGTCAAGAAATTTTGCTGGCTTTCTTTCAAACAAACTCTGGATTTCACTAGTGGTCGGACAGCCCACCTTTTCAGCATTGCGAATAGGCCTCAGATAAAGCAAATGGTTATATCCCAACACCTTGATCATTGTGATCGATCCAAAATTTCCCACAATACAGTGAAACTCGTTGATCACAGGAAGTTTTTTTTATTCCATAGAAAGGATTTTCCCTCCCTCGGAGCAACGATAATTCTTTCAAGAGAGAAGAATAAAATTCAATCGTGAAATCGTAGAGGCGTTTCATGATACAAGACTTGCATACACGTGCGTTAAGCACCCATCACTATTAATACAGAATACTTACTCGCGAACCATCCGGACATAAATTATTACTTGTCACCGTTTTTGGTGCTTTTTGCGGTCTTCGCAAGTGACTTGGTGGCGTATGTCATCACAATTGATTCTTGAAAGTTAAACTGATTCTTAAAAAGCGATTAACCACAACAGAATGACACAAATGACAGGATTTGCCATGGCCTACTCGTTAGGGGCATGGCAAATCATATATCATCGTTTTATGTAAGTTATTTACTAAAATGAATTATGCAACTTTTGATTAAACATTCACTTTGTGGTCAAGTGCTTTACTTTACGCAGCAGAAGGTATTCCAAAACAACTGACCCCGTTTTTGTGACAACGTATGTATCAGCGTGGAATGAAACCCGAACAGCGGCAAGCCTTAGCGATGATGCAGTGCGCGCCGTCCACATATCACCATGAACAGGCACGCATGTATGCGCAGAGCTGCCGAACACGATGCGCGCGCCTGTCAATGGTGATAACTGGACGGTGCACACTATACAATCGCAAATGCTTGTCCCTGTTTGGGTTTCTTTGACGCCTATAGGGAGGACAGGCTCAAGTTTGCGCAGTGCTGTTCACCATCCTAGCGGAAAGAGGGCAAAGCTCCGGTCACTCGCATGGGCCGCGCTTGCTGGGCTTTGCCATTGCGCGCATGAAAACGTGATCTTTAAAGCGCTTCTCGCATTTCGCTCGCTATGGGCAGCGCTCCTTTGTTAATCTGGAAAGCAGGCACACACTACTGCTGCATTGTTAGCTGATACAAAAGTTTAAACAATAACGAATACCCGAAAACTCCCCGTCAAGTTCTACCGTTTCCAGTGCAAACAGTGCGAGAAGAAAAGGTGCAAGAGTGGATTATTGCAGTTCGCTGATACTCCGCGGTCTCATTACTCTCAGATTTTTTTCGTCGTACACGGTACTACAAACTATTAATTAACGGAAAGAAACGTAATGGCTGGGCTCATATATTAAAATAAAGCCTGTTGGTTAACTGAAACTACAACAAATAGACAACCACTGTCCATTCCGCGATTGGGCTCTGGCTTTCCGAGACAACCATTGACATTGCGAAAAGTGTGGAGCTTGCTAGCCTAATACACTTAAAGTACCGCACTCCGAGCCCTGAAAGTGTTTTATTCAGCTGATGGCTGTAGACTTGTCGTCGCCGCTCAGGGGAAACAAACTTGTGCTGCGAGTTCGTGCTGAGCGTTTATACTTCCAGGTCTTCCAAGCAACACCCACCGATCAGTTAGCATGATGAGGTGTTGTGATGCTAGGATCGAACTCATGAGTTCGATTCCCGCACACGCCGGCTTGATTTCCACGGGAGTAAAACGGAGTAACAGTGCGCTCAGATTTTTGTGCTAGAATGATAGACAGGGCGTGGTGTTGCATATTTCAAGCGTAAGGTAGTATGACGCTCAATGTGAACAGAAGTAACGCTCGGTGTATGTGCACCCTCTGTCCGTGGTCGTCGCGCCGTATATGCTTCAAATAGATTTAGGTGCACGTTAAAAAAAAAGCTTCAGGTGGCCGAAATCAATCTGGAGTCTCCAACCACGGCGCGCCTCCTAACCACATGATGGTCTTGGCACGTAAAATATTATGTTTTTGCATGCGGCCGAGCCGCGCGTGATATACAGCTGCCACTATGAAAACGAATTGAAAAAATAACCAAGGCTAATGTAAAATTTTCGATGGTTCCACGAAATTTGACGCCGTTAACAGGAGAAGTCTCGGCGTAATTAGAAACATGCTCGATCCTAGTAGGTATTGTGTGATATGACGACGGCTAAGGGAGCTGTCATAACAACCTAATCAACATTAGAATAAGTGAACACGCTGCGTGATCAGGCGTTGATATTATCCGAAATGAAACATGCGCTGCAATTAACATGCATGGTCGAAGTGGACATAAAAAAAAGTTTTTTTTGTGCGCATAATTATACTTTCAGAGAAGCTGCAAAAAAATCAAAGGTGGGACTGAACTTACGATACGACCTTGTTAACATCCACTGAAAACTTCTGCAAAAGTGAAAATGTTATGAAAATGAACACACCGCACTGAAATGGTGCCAGGGACTGAACAGGCCAGACCTAAGTTTAGTCTCTTCACACTGACCTCCTAGTAAATTGAAAGCCGCGTGACAAACGTGGCATTCAAGAAATAGAAATCCCAACGCTGTATACAAATGCACGCGAAAGCGTGGTGGTAGTTCGCCGACAGCTCCTAGATGACACGAATGCCGCAGCAAATGCGCGTTTTACCGGTAACACACATATAAAATTCGCGCCGTCCCCTCACTTTTAATGTCATAGTACGGCAGCTGTTCACCATTGCCATTGACATTCCACTCCATAAAACAGAAGGTGTTTGACTTGCTTGGTCTCGCAAGGGTTGTCAATGAATAGCTCTCGGTTTAGATAAGATTCACACCTTGAAAACGATTTTATAATCTTTCTAAACCTTCGGAGCAAGCCACAAATGACGCTGCACGTGGAGGGCGATCAGATAACAGTGCGTGCAGAGTGCGTGAATGTGCTGAGACGCAGGCAAAAGGCGGGAGCGCGGTACCGAGCGACCGGCTTTTGCTAGAAAGGCGGCGAAACGCGCGCGGCGCAGCGCCCCCTGGCCGAGGTTGGGAGGCCCATAGCGTACATGCTGCGCGGGGATTTTTGCCGGCGTTAAAGAAAGCACCCAAAATATGAAGTAAAACCACGTGACCGTTCACGCGCGTTACGGTACTGCAGCGCTCTCAAACGTGCGTATAGCGAAACAATCGGCACGCGTATTATGATGAAATGAGCAGCCGTGGCTCATCGGCTTCCTATTTCGTCAGCTTTGACGATTGCACATCAAAAGGAAGCGCCGTCGGGCCTGATAAGCGATAGCTTGACGGTCCAGGCGCCCGCCGCTTTGCTCGAGACACGGTTGAGAACGCTACAGTATGGTATCGCAAAAGCGTATAGTCACGTGGTTTTATAAACGTTCAACATCTCGTGCAAACAAAAGTGAATGTGAGCTATTGATTACAACGATGACCATCACATCTCGTTACTTCAGCACAATGTCAGTTCCTTTGATTGCGAGAAAATTCGCCTCAAAGAGCTCATCACACCACGGACTTAATTTATAAATTCTTCAGATCACTGTTTCTTAGAGAAACCGTCATACTACGCGACACTGTCTGTGAAGCACCTTCAGAAATCGGCAGTTTTTTTTTGCTAGAGTTTCATCACGGTGTACATCAGGGGCCTCAAACTATCTTCAGCTGGCGGGCAGCACTTATCAAACTTCTTCTCCTTCAAGGGCCGAAACAGTAAGGAAGATCGGAGGAGATAAATTAATTTTGAAGAAAATGACACATAATGCTGACATTTCGAAGAAGGCCTTTCAGATATCTCGTACAAGGGTCATATCTTGATAAGACCTGTCATCGAGATTTGAGAAGCATATCAATACTGATCTCCAGAATGACTGAAACCTGAGCACCGATTCTGATATTCAGTTTTCGTTCCACTGTATTTTCCAACACATGGTGACTGCATGGGCTGCCTCACAAAAAAATACTGTGGCCAGTCACGTTTGTGTAGCTCATGAGCATACTTAGAAGAAATAATACATGATATGAAGACAGTAATTGCATTCGCTTTAAGCCAATTCTCAAAACTCATTCACAGCTGCCAGTCAGAAAGCTGCATCCTGTCGAACTAATGAGAACATTGCAATCACCCACTGACTTCACTACCTCATGTATAGAAACGGTATGAAAAGCGATAGAACTCTTTCTGCGAGTCCCTCGATTCTCGAAGACGGCTGTCACGTTGGTAAATGACAATAATGCAAGTATAGGCATCAAAGGCAGCCTTTCTCAGCTCGAGTGCTCTACAAACACCATTCGCAAAGGAGACACTGGGTTTATAGTTATCATTACTGATGTAAATATAAGGCAGATGTACGGAAATGAATAAACTGTTGTCACTCTAGGCGTTTGATACTACACTGGTGGTCTGTAGGCTTTCGTCACAAGGACCAGATGGCAGCCATATGTTATCTGTATACATTGGACATTGTGTGTGCATGCTGTGCCACTCAATCACTACAATGAGTTGTAGCGCGACGGTGTCGTTCCTAAACATTAAAAATTTACCAGCTGGATCCCCCTCCTGAAACCTGAAATCGCCCCGCCACGGTGGTCTAGTGGATAAGGTACTCGGCTGCTGACCCACTGGTCGCGGGATTGAATCCCGGCTGCGGCGGCTGCATTTCCAATGGAGGCGAACATGCTGTATGTCCGTGCGCCCAGATTTGGGTGCACGTTAAAGAACCCCAGGAGGTCAAAATTTCCGGAGTCTTCCACTACAGCGTCTCTCATAATCATACGGTGGTTTGCGACGTTAAACCCCACATATCAATCAAGAAATAAAATCAATAGTGCTTGCCTTGAGGGGAAAGTGGGAAGAGGAAGGGGTACCCGGAACGATTTAACAGCCATACTAACGTAATGATGAAGAGAGCTTTAGCACTGTTGCTGCTGGTTGGCTTCTGGGAAGGCAGACAAAAAAGAGTTTCGAGGCTACAGCTTGCCCTTGGCAAGGACTGTCATGCTGCTCTGCACTGGTTTTTGCATGACTGGGCTTACTGCTAACGCTAAATACACTACGTGTAACACTGCAGTCAGTGAGCTCGCTGTTCCATTACGAGCGTTACTGCCATCGTTGCCCAAGTGTGCAAGATCCAAAAAGCCTCAAGAAGCTATAGATGAGTCATTAACACTTTTTTTCTTCGTCAAAGAAGCATTTTAAAACCTGGGACATAAGGCAAAAAAATTGTTAAATAATGAGAAATCGTATGATAGACAAGTAATGTGCGCAGGTTTTCTTTTTTTTTGTATGCGAAGCACTTCTTAGCGACCTTCAGCAATATTGACATAATATATCTGTCTGTCCATCTAGCCGCCTACGACTTTTAGCTTTCCTGGTCGTTTCAATAATGGGATCTATACCGAAATTGGTATGGCATAATATGACAATATGGCGAGCATAACTGACAATTCATGACACAAAAATCATGATACAAATTTCGTGATTTACATGTCATGATACTGCTTCTCTTGCGGTGGTGTCAATGACATATTGCAAAACTAGTATGACATTACATGACTGCATGTAGAACATACGCGACAGGCCCTAACGTAGAATTCATGACATGCATGTCATGTAAGTCATGACTACACGCCACGTTCATGGTGTGCACGCGGTCGATTTGCTATCTTCACATATAACAAATTTGGTATTACGTAATGCGAACAAATGACGCATCCAAACATGATAATCATGACATGCATGTCATGTAAAACACCATCACTCCGCTAGATAACTTTAGGTACGTCAGTGCGATCTTTGCTGTATCTGCAAAGAGCAGTGTTCCTAGAACTTTTATGTGACAGTATTGCAAAACGTAAAGTGGCCAACGGGAAAGTTCCTAGGTTAACACCTCTGCCTTCTGCTTTTCTGTCCCCTTCCTTCCTTTTCGGTCTTGTTAAGCTCGTAGAGGACCAACATGCAAGACACGTAGAGTACACTAAGCCTATTCCAACGAATTTGTGTAGGGCTACGTCGATTCCCCTCCACACCAGCAACATTGGCTGACTCGAGAGACCAGATGAAAATAACGCACGTAGTTTTCGACTCACTGAGAGCCCACATGCTCAGTATGTTAATTCCCCAACTGCCACTCAGCTTCAGAGCAGTAAAAAGACTTGAGTATTGACGAGTGAAGCTGCGGTGGAACCTTAATCTTCTTTCTTGAGCCTACGATAGCCACCAGTTAATCTAGCTGATACCGGAATTAAAGAAAGGAGGGCCGATCATCTGCCCCTTCCCCTGATTCGTGTGTTAATTTTTTATCAGATATGCTTAGACCACATGTTCTCCCAGAGCGACAGGGCAAACTCACTTAGATGCTCAGCAGGCGTTTTTACGGTTGTATGGACGTAGATCACGAAATTCAATGTGGCACACTAAACAAACTCTGTGGTGGCAAAACATTTCAACCTTTCGCGTCGTTTTGAACTTAACAATGAGTACGCTTGAGGCCACAGAAAATATGAAAAGATGGTATAAGACATTAAGGTAATGCTCAGATAAAAGGGCAATACATTATCTTTCAGTAGCTTATGGCTTGCTGTGACATCATCAGACATGTTATTTCTGACAAATCTCCCGATCAGCTCATCTGCGAGACCTGCATGATGTACTGCTTGTGACTGAGAGTGGCGTTGATACAAACGCTTACTCATACCATATTCAAATATCCGTTGGCCTCACGTGTGCGGAAGCCTACTAAGCGCTTGCTGTGTGTACCCAGAAACGATATCTTAGTCTTGGTCCGGGATTTAAACACCGGACTAACGTCCTACATTGGCAGCCGCTGTGCCATCTGTGCTAACCAGGAGGCCAGCCGATCACGTTGTGCGTGCGCATTAACCATCATCTTGAAGCACGAGCAGATGACAGTGTTTTGCTTTTCATGAACTACCCTCCGCCCGGGGGGCATCCACTGACATTTGCCTGATGATTTCGGAGCGGGGCTTCGCTGCACTTATTGCGGGCGAGAGGGGCTGTTCAGGGCGCGTGAAGTTCAGAAATGTGCGCCGCGACACACGTCGCGTGAAGCACCGTTGGACGGCGCCGTGAAGAGGAGCCTACCGTTTCGACGTCGGCCGCATGGCCTCCCCCATCTTCGAAAGGGGGTCGTCGGGTGGCAGCGCAGCACGCCGGCCGTTCCGGGCGGCGCGCTCCCGGAACCCCGTTCGTGACGCCGCGCGCACGTTTCAACAATACGGCCATTAGCAGGAGGATCCCTTGGCGCTGCCATCAATACGGGTAGCAGGCAACGTTTTATTAGTCCGCCTTATTTTCGTCAGTCACGTTGTAACGTGACGTTTCGGGCTTCTGCTTTCTACCAGCTCTGACCTCGGCGAGGGAGGAGAGATGGATGGCTGGTGCGCCAAGCGGGACAGCGCGTCCCGTGTGGCGAACCAATGGCAAGCTGCCTCAGGGCCTGACGTCATCGGAGAGTCTTGATCGTGATCCGAGCGCTTCGTGTCGGCCACGAGACCGGTCCGCACGATTTCGGCGGTGGCGCCGGCTGCGCTCGCTGGGCGCCATACTCCTCGGGAACCGGAACTTGCTCTCTGCCGCTGTGCCGCCACGGCCTTCATTGCGACGCACCGGTAATGGCACTGATATCTAAATTAATGCCAACCTGTCATACGAGCTGCACAGTGTGTGAGAGCGCCCCGTTATGTTGATCCACTGGAGCGTTGTTTCGAGCCACCTGCCTCGCGCTTTGTTCGCTGGTAACTTCTGAGCAACCGGTGTCAGCGCTCCAAGATCGCAGATACGCTCTAAAGTGAGCGCGTGAGCGCGTGGCTACTTGTTATTTTGCGAGAGCGATTTTGTCCTCTCCACTCAACGGATGAGCAGCGGACGCGTGCGAAGGTGCATCCTGTGCTTCTTTTTTCTTTTTTTTTCTTTTCTTGGGTGCAAGATTAGACTTTGCTCTCTTCTCTGCTCCACTACTTTACAACCAGGGTCGTATGCTGAAACGATTAAGCTACCGGAACGCGTGTTAATAGCATTAGGCACCCACCACACACTCTTATGTCGGTTTTATTACCGTTGTCTCCCTCTTTTTATTGCAGCGAGCTTCCCGCATGTTGTATAAAATGTGTGCTTCTATGAAATCAACGTTCCCGGATGGACGCACGTTCATGACATGCAGCATCTGTTGGAAGAAGCAACGTTTTCAGGTTGCATTTCTTCGTGAGCGCCCCGATGCCTACCAGAGGTTGGAATCGAGGCACTCAAGATGTGCGTATAGCATTCCCGCGACGGTTGTAGCGCACAAAGGAAGCAACGGTGTCCTCAACTTACCCACATCCTCGTCTTCGCTGATAATCCATTCTCGTTTGAAATCGAATACAGGTGGTGTATTCTGGCCAGGAAAACCGGTGCCTGCAAAAAATAAAAATTAATTAGTCCTATTTTTGTCAAACATATAAGGTTAATTACTAATTTAGGTACGTTTGCGCTACACGACCACGGCAGGCCAGTTGCATGATGCCACACAATATACAGGAGATCTCAGCGCGTATTCACGCAAACACCTTGCGCCACAATAACTAATAATAATTGATGGGGTTTAGTGCCTCAAAACCATGAAATGGTAACTAGTGAGAGGAAACTTTGGCCAATCTTGATGCTGGATTTATCATTGGTGAAGTAATTTGATCAACGGCAAATAGAAGCTACGGACCGAAAGCTCCGTGAATTTGGCCCAAATTCAGAAAGCCTTTCGTCATGGCCAGTTGCAAGTGAGCCCTCACAAGAGAAGTTATTGAGGCTGCCACAAAGTCACGTGCGTGTGAGCATTGCGACAGCTCCCCATCAGCACCCCTGTGCGCACAAGATATGACCTTCCTATAAACGAATGCTAGAGAGCGATAACAATATGACATGAATCTGTGAACAGGTGTGAACTTGTTTATGTCAAGTGTTCAGTATAAATGGCTGTACAGGTACAAAATATAGAATTTTGCTCAAAGCAAGCGCTGCGTTGGTCAACGTTGTATGCCTCTTTTCGTTCCTGTCTATCTTATCGCGGTTATCTTCCACTATGTCCAATCAACAAGACCGATTGGTCACTCTGCCTAACAAATAGTGTTATTACCCGATGACTAACGGGGCTTACGAACAACAAGCACTATGAATTCTGGCCCAGGATCAGCATAATGACACGCAATTTTATTGCATTTTTTCTGTTTTTTCTATTTCATTACACTCTTCTAGAGAGGTCTTGACAGCGGGCTATCAACGTTATCGGGAAGAACCGGTCAATAAAGACCTACAAAAAAAAGGAATAACTTTTAGCAGGAAGTACCATATACATTCTTCCGCAAGTGTACTTGCTTGCAAGTCAAACGTTTCCTTTCAGGAAAATGAAAATGTTGCTTGTTCTGTACCCTATGTTACGGACGGGTTTCGTTTGCCACCATACTATACTGCTATACCTTTTCTGCATTTGTAACAGCTCAATGAACAGCGCTACGGTTGTCGCATACACACGGAAACGGTTAGGTTGTTGCAGTTGGCGTTTCATGAACCTGTTAATTTCAGGTAACGACGCACAAAAATGAGAAAACCTTCGTAACATGTGTCGAAATGTAAAATCGTCTATAGACCGGACGATGTCATTTTCTATTGAGACGTTGCAAATAACGTATAGACCATTGTGCAATGTTGACTGAAGAACCACACAAAAATCTGAGGTTTATATATTGGTGTCATATATCTCGAGGGTGGCCTAGGTCCAGGCCACGAATTTGTCAATAAGGTTGTTACCACCACCATATCTAAGTACAATAATTACTTTAGAAGGGACGGTATAACGCTATTTTGACTCCTACGGAAGTACGCGATAAGGCAAATATTAAAATGCAATACCTTCAGAATTAAGATAACGGAAACTACATGAAAAAATTTTCATGACTTCAGGACACTTGTAACTACCAGAGATCTCTGAGAACAAGCGTGTGTCTACGTGCAGTTATGAGGCCTCTATACACCATAAAAGCCCCTTGACTTGCACCTGACACTCTCTGCATGGCATGACCTAAATACCCATTTCAGAACATCTAACAAAAGTGTATTACAGTCAGGTTGCGCATTCAGGAACGAAAAACAAAAACAAACACGAACCCTAGTTTATTACTGGCGTTGTATATTTACTCTAGTGAAATATAACGCTGAATAAGATAACGCAAACTGTCTCGGGACACTGATTAAGGCTACTCATTAACCCCATACAATGCCTGCATGCGGGTCCCACAACTCATCTGAAATGGAAAAATATAAAAAAGCCTAATCAAGGAGACGTCTCATATCATGCGCGTTAACGAAAAGAAGTTCGCCACAGTGGGCAATCAAACACTCATCAAGATGTGTATAATATCGTTCGTTACATGTTCAAATATAACCGGTGCAAGCATTTGTTCTATTGCAGAACACGAAAGAAAATTTACAAATTGAGTTGGTCTGGCTCCTGTCCAAAAGGACATCCCAAAGAGCAGAGCTGGATGCCCACCTGCGTTTAGAGCATGAATATCTCTTGCCAAGTCTCTGGGTTACACACAAACAAAAATATTCCCAGCGATTGATGTTCAGCTCACGCAAGTAGACTCGCTGTTGGTAATATTGCGAAGAGCCCATGGGCAAGCGCTCCACGGAAGTGTCCGCAGTGAACAGTTGGAGAGTGCCCCTTTTCCGACACGGTGCAAAATGAGAGTTGTGTAGGACGCATGCAGTCACAAACACTACAGAATCCTTCGGGTCAGCAGCCGAGTATATTAGCCACTAGACCACCGCGGCGGGGGAGAGTCTAAGACGAACAAGTATAACAAGTGGGATGGGGAAGAACGGTATATGTATATCAACACCTCAAAACGGACGTGTTACGTATCATTGGCTACAATTCACCACTGATTGCTGAGAATTAAGCTGGTGTGCTCTTTCAGATAAATCATAAGGTCATCCCCCCCCCCCCAAAAAAAAAGGAAAATATTATGGTCCTGGCAAGCTCTCGGAGATTAGTTGACCTACACAACAGGCGAATCAGTCGGGCTCGAAGTCACAGCTTAGGCGTTTTCTGGTGAGAGGCAATGTGACTGAATGATATCATAACCCGTTCTATACAGCAAATGTGAGCTTCTGCGATTTGGAACGTCCTAAGACCGATAATATTAGAACATCACAAAATTTTATAGTCACCTACAGGGGATTAAAATGGCCGACTATGTACCCATGCAAATTTCTTCAGCAACAGCTGTTTTTCTGCTGGTACTGACCTATGACAAGTGTACCGAAAAGGTGGTCGTGCGTAACTGAGCCAGTTAGTAACCTTGAAATCTATTAGATTGATTCAAAGCGACTGCTTCAGCTTATTAGGGCGAAAGCCTTGGATGCTTCACCAAACGTGAAAATTGACTGTTGGCGTGAACATGAGTGACGCAAAAAAATAATCATCATCATGGGTACACGTAAGCATATGGCGACATTGTGGTGTCATAAATAGCTAAGATCTGTAATGTCCTTGTGACGTCAAAGCGTTACTATGACGTCACATGATGACATCATCGCATGACATCGTCGCTTGGTCAAAGGCGGGCCCATCATGGAGGCAGTGTAAAACCAGCTGATGTGCAGCAAGCTTGCATTGCCCACAATCTTGGAGGCAGTTAAGAACCAGGTTACGTGCAGGAACTTGACTGAGAAGAAAAAGAAGCTGAGTTACGCCTTCGAGTCGTCTTGGGTGAATGAATACGGGACTCCGCGAGTTTTATTTCTTTGAGCACGTGCTGATGATGTATAGTGAACCTTTTTGGGAGGGATTTTTCCATCTGGTGCTCGGCTGTGGTAATGCACGCTCTCGTTGTCTTGCACGCACTATGCTTCAAGCACGATGACATTGCACAGAACGCATCTGAGTAGAAAGCGCATCGTTGTTCTACGGAGTCGCAGTATTTTCCTGGCAAATAAATCTTTCCAGCCTCGATGAAAGTTGAGCGCAGTACTCGTGCACCCTTTTTCATCTCTCAGACACATCTCTACGCCACCGGCATCGGTGCCGATGGCGTAGAATGAACGATAGCCTGTAACTCGACACTGAACCCTCCTTAAGTTCCAACGGCGTCTTCCAAAAGTGTAGGGCAGCTTCATACACACGCCAAAAGATCGCCTGTTTGCATGAGCCGACAGTTCTAAAGCAAGCAACAGTTCCAAAGAATTTCATTGTTCTGAAAACAGCGTGCAAGAACAACTCTAGCAATGTTACCGGACGCACTGACCTAGTTATCTTTGTCGTCCCTCGTTCCTCTCTGCCTTCTAAGAAATCATCTTTCTCTATCTCGTCCTTCTTTGATCCTTGCTGCTTTCACATGCATATAGAATACCCACACGCCTTACATATTCTCGTGGGGAATGTTGGTGAATTGTAGCTCTAAAATGAGGAACGCGAATTTATACGAAGACAAAACGAAGCAACTAAACTGGAGGAGCTCCACTGCAACGTCCTCTTAGAGTGATTAGAAACAGCCACCATTTTGGCCCTTGGAAAACCATTGAAAAGTCGAAATCAGCTTATACCTAATTATATCATATAAAATTGATTATATCTTGTTACAGCACAATAACAACTATTACTGGACCCCCTTTCGGGCTTGGCGAGAAAGCAGATTCTACGGATAGCCCATAGTGTTTGCCAAATATACACCTGAGGAAACTTTGGCGCTAGTGTTTATGGGAGCTGCAACGCATAGCACCTCAGCGAGCATGGGAATTGTGGGTATTACATGGATCTGCCTAGTCCTCGTACTTTACGTTCGTTCAGGCTTCTCGTGGTTTGAAGCCGCTTTGCCACGAAACAACAATCGGAAAATGTTTGGCAGTTACGCTTAACCACATCAATCTTTTAGGCTTACCACTTCAAATCGGGTCACGAAGTGAAAAACGATTTGTTCTTTCCTTCGGAACAAAACCGAAACAAAGCAATAAAGGAAGCCACAAGTGCGTTCGCCGCCGGCAAGCACGAATACTAGGCAAATCAATGTCATACACATAATTCGCATGGTCGCTGAACGGTCGTAGCGCCAGTGTCCCCTTTAGTTAATTTTATGCAACTCTATGAGATAGACGACACTGCTATGAACACTTTGGTCAAATCTTGCAGCCGTGCGGGCCAAGGAAAGTTTACAAGCGCGGCACGAATTTGAATTTAGCAGTATTTTTTAGCCTTCTACTTGTGCTGTATCTATTCAGAGCTGCCGGTGCCTGCTGTTTGATGTCAAACGGCAGATACCATGATATTGGCCAGTAGCCGGCATAGATCAAGAGCGGCGTTTAGATCAGACGCATTTTTCTTCTCAGAGGGCCTCTACGTACCTCCACATGCTGGCTCCGCGCTCCATTATAGTCTGCGAGCATTACACAGAGAGCGACACTCGCACACAGGAATCACAATGGGAGAAAGCAATCACCTTTCATCACGCGTGCTTAAGGCCATGGCTGACGTAACGCTTTTTTCTCGTACCATTGCCTCCTACCCAACCCCTGCGTAGCTTGCGGAGCACCCGTCGGGAAGAAAGCGCTCATAGCGGGCGACAAACTCTTGTAATTGCGCTCCTTCTGGACAGAATCGAGAAAATTTCGGTAATCGATTGTTGGGGTAATTAATCTCCAATACTATTATTAATTGCATAAAAATGTTAATAACCCCTTTATTGTAAAAGCAGAGCATAAAACAAAGGCATAGCAAGAGAGACAAAAAGAAGGGAAGAGCACTCGCTGCCAAATAATTTTTATAATAAGATAAAGTTAACGTGACAGAACTGCCTGCACATTCATCAAACGTAAAGTCCAGTCAAAGGATTAGCAACAGATTAAGGTAAAGTAGATTAATCTCGCTCCACTGTAAGCACACTGGCAATTAATTGGCCGCGGTGTAAGAACATGCATAGAATATTCGTACACCGCGTATTTCGCTGACAGAATCTTTACCCTTCATTTTGACCTGAAACATCTCCTAACTCTCGCGTACAACAGTTTCCAAGCTGCCCTTCCCCCGAGCACCTTGAATTCGGAAAACAAGGGCTCACAGCCACACACCACGCATTGCGCATGAAAACGCGCGCCCCGATCATTACTGAGAGCCAACTCATGCTCACGGGCCCGTTGGCTGACAATGGCAACTCATACACAACGCTCACCTCAGAATACAAGCAGCGCCAGGAGTGGTTATTTTTATAGGTCACATTCTATACCTAACCTCACCGGACACGAACAGACACAGCTTCGACCCTTGCTCGGCGCTGGGAAGAGGATCAGCGCGTGATTTCTATAGTCGCCACTTTCTTAAGGTTATACGCTATTAGAAAATTCCTTGCGATGTGAAGCATTCTCTGGAGTTAGCGTATGAGTGCATGCAAATACATGCCCCTATTCGTACAATAATTTTCGCTTAAATTTCGCTCACTTTCGGCTACTGGCAGTCCCGTTGCCTTGTTATAGCCTTCATCGAAATCCCAAACGGTGGGCTTATTCATCCCAAACCAAGCCTATTTTCTTGTGTAAGGCGAGGCCCTTTTGCGCGCAGTGTTCAACAAGGCCTGTTTCTTGTTTGTTTTTTATCCTTAACATGCAGCGAGGATCAGTAACGTCTTTGTTATATCGTAACAAAAACAAGTCCATAGTTTACAACTCGAGAAAACACTGCTTGAATATATAACGAATGATTTTCAAAGGCACCATTTTGTCTGTGAAGTGTAACCAAACTGAAAACGTAATAAAATTAACAATACGTATACGAAATACAATATCCAACAAAACGTCACACGAATCTCACAGCTAGTTTAAAGACTACGCACTACGTGTAGTGGCATATTTAGAAGGGCGCGCTGCAGTACAAAGCTCAAGCAAGATGAACGCTTGTTTTGTAGGTCTTACTAAGTTTTTTTTATATTTCGAGAGTTTTAGCCGAGTCATCAGAGTAGTAATGTGTTCAAGTGGTCGAGCATATTGTGTTTTAATGTCAATCACGTTGGAGGATAACATTTACACCTTGCTTAAATGAGGATGCAAGACGCGTTGATTGCATACGGATTTAGCACGACGCCAGCATCAAGACTATCCGCATGCGCAGGGTTCAGGGGGGTGGATGGGAAGGGGGGGGGGCGAAAGTTCGTCGTAGTGCCGCCCTTTCAGACTGCGCCTTCCCCTCCTGTTGGTGATATAGGGCGCCTCCTTGCCCCCCTCCTTGCCCCCCCCCCCGTGCGCACGCTTGCGATCAAGACTCTACCCTCTCTGCCGAAATAAGACGATGGCAGCCGCGAGGCGCACAACTCGAAGCTACAATTAGTCTTTGTTGGCAAGCAAAACAGTGTGGCAGCATTAAGTGCTTTGTAGACCGGAAGGGTATTTGTTTTAACCTCATAATTTCATCCCAGTAAAGCCAGATGCTACATGTACAAACCATGGTACAGAGGTAAAAGAAAACGCGAGATCTCAATGACAAGCCTTGCGAGTGCGTTTGCCAATAACGCCTCAGAAGGCTCCCATCGCAACGGGAATGTGCCACGCGGGTAGGAAACCAAGGTCGGAATATAAACATG
Organism: Rhipicephalus annulatus; assembly: GCA_013436015.1. NCBI lineage: Eukaryota > Metazoa > Arthropoda > Arachnida > Ixodida > Ixodidae > Rhipicephalus > Rhipicephalus annulatus. The sequence continues at coordinate 2,298,728 of WOVY01010234.1, read as the reverse complement.
AAATTCTGATTGTCATTTTTTTTTAGTCATTGAGGGCAGCGGTGTAAATGCTTCTTTCCCTACGGTTATCACTTACAGCAGCGTTATATATATATATATATATATATATATATATATATATATATATATATATATATATATCTGTGCACGGTGACTGGGAATTCGAACGCTGGCCTATCATTGTTCAGCTGAGAAAGTTTAGACTCTCAACAGGCAATGCTCGTGCTACTACCCTCTTCAGCGTCCGCGTATTAGTGCCCTCGAGCAACAAACTGCCCGAATGCCTGATACTCGTCCAATTTATACCCGTTCTTCGGACTTGCACAATATATTTAGAGTACTTTTTGCGGTAAACAAGCGAGAGAAAAGTTTGCAGGAAGCTGGGAACTTGAAGGGATCGGAAGTCAGTCACCAAGGAATGTCGCTTGAGCCAACTTTGCGACATGGGGACTTTATCAGCATTCCATGTGGATGACGCTTCCTTCTCTTTGTAAACAAGTACTTGAATGCCTGCGGACGATTTAAGCACTGTCCTCTTGCTCCTTCCGCTAGGTGAACAAGCGAAGACCAGGGTCTTCGAGCACCTGGACATGCAGTGCGGCAGCAGCCGGCGTCAGGTGCTGTCCACCATCTGTTCGCCGGCCGAGGCCAGCCTCGGTGGAGTTCTTCTCCCCGAATCACCCGGATGCGCGGTCGAGAGGGAAACCTGCCCGCGCTGGGCTCGGTCCAAAGCAAACTGGAGCGTACGCAGCTACAGGGGTCACTCAACCTGGCTCCCAAACTAGTTCCCCCCACCTCCCTCTGCCCGCTCCTAGTGTTGGCTTCGCCTCTCGAGTGGCGCTCTTCTTTTTTGTCTTTGGGCTCGGCTCGTTTTCGTGGCCAGGTTCGTGCCGGGTCGGTCCGCGCCCATCTCTGGCGGCAATCAACTTTTGGCGCGAGCGTTTCCCGCTCTTCCGAGGCGGATGCACCGTTATGCAAAAGCAGCAACCGCCCGCGCGCGCGCGCGTTCTTCCTATTTATCAGCGCGCGCTCTGCGTCAGCAGCTGCCCTGATAGTGGCGCCGGAACGCGCGGTGCGCCACTGTGAGCGCACGTGCGCACTCCCCTGCCACTGGCCAAAGGCGCGTGCATCCATGATGATTGCACCAGCGACCGACTTTGGTCGGCTCCACCGTCATCGCAAAGCGGCCGACTCCTCCTGCGGTTTCAGCCGATGTTGAAACGAGAAGGTGTGAAAATGTCGATTGATTGGTGGGATTTGTTTTGAAGTGATGGACCCATAAGGCATCGAGGTCTCACCTTGCGCATTCAGCAATGCGAGTCATCTCTCACTGGCTGCCCTGAAGAACACTCTCGAAAACAGGGTGTTTTAGACGTCTTCTGTGGATGCTAGTGATTGCACCCCCCGAAAATTTGCGGCACGAAAAAAGAAACGTATTGGTTGCATAATCTTGCTTTGAGGTCGTCTGCTACAACCGTTCATACTTACGCACTACTTCTAATTAACTGAGCGCTCAAAAACGTATTTCGCATGTCAGGGACGTACTATAATATGATAGCCATGCATTTTCTGAAGCTATACTTTTCGCACTCATGCAGTGGCCCGAGTGATACTTCAGCATCGGCAGTCGACCGGGAAAGGCGGATAAAAATATTGGTATAGTAGAACCGAGCGAAGGCATGTCCTAAAAAAAAAATCTTGACCTGCGATGTCGCTCTGCTCTAGCTCAATCATTTTTCTTTTTATTTTTTTGCAAATTACTCTGTGTTTTTCATGTATGAGGCCTGAATATGATTGTTTGCCTAAAAGCGGCTGCGTCACCCATACGTATCACGCCCAGGGGTGGACAAAAGTTCCCAGGCCACTATAACATGTAATTCAATGGCAGCGCGACCTGATAATATCTCACCACCTCTATACGTTTCTCATGAAAGACTTAAGCGGTGAGAGTAAGCAAACGAATACGGCGTTCGTCAGAGAAGAACACACTTCAGAGATATTACACCTTCATCAAGACGAGAATGAGGGAGCAGTATAGGTCTACAGAGGAGCTCATTGAGCGGCGGCTTGTAATAGTTGACCTCAATGAAAGGCAACCGATATATAAAATAAATCGTTCCTACGGCGGCATTTTATACAATTGCCTCACTAGAGATACACTTGGTTGAGCTCTTAAATGTGTCTCCAACGATTGTAGCTTATTAGATATCATGTGATGCATAAAATCTTGAAAAGTGCAATCTGATTGACGGTAACTGCGGTAAGTAAGCAACAGCATTCGAATATCCTTCATACATGGATGGTCGGCAGTACCGCGAACATTGCAAACCAGCAGAGCGTTCCCCCCAAAACTTCAAAAGTCGACAGGTATTTGCGACCGTACACGTATTTACTGCGTACCTTCACGCCTGCACGATATCGGCGGTACCTCATATGACCTTGTTTTGTCGAGTTCGTTTATTTCCGTTCCCCTGGCCCCGCCGCGGTGTTCTAGTGGTTTTGACGCTCGTCGTGGGATCGAATCCCGGCTTCGGCGGCTGCATTTTCGCAGTGCTGTACTGAAGGGCATTTCAAAAAATGACGTTCCAGGAACTAGTTTCGTTTGAGAGGAACGCTATCGTTCCATTCAGGGTCGCTGGAACTGTGGCGGTAACGCGTCACATCTACGATGCAATGGCTGCAGGGGCGTTCCTTTTCTAGACGTTCCACGGCATTCAACAGGAGCGCACGCGGACGTAGCACATCATGCAGAGCAGGACAGATGGCCGACCGCATCAGGCACGTCACTATGCCGCATCCTGGTTTTCACTTCAAGGCGCCCGCCGGATGCGCAGGAAAGTGAACGACGCCGACACCAACCGCATGCAGAAGGGACAGTTAATTTTGTGCAGTAGTGCTGCTATGCTCGAGGTTTGCTGTCTGTCGTAGACAGAAAATTTCAGTATAGTTGAACCAGCACATGCTCTCTTCAGCCTCTTCTGCTTCGCTCTCAGAACACGTGCACTGATTTGTCCGCTGTAGGATGCAATAACTTCAATGGGTGAAAGAATGAGTAAATAGGGAGCAGGAGAAAGGGATATAGGGAAAGAGAAATACATATTTAATTGGCCGAAAAGATTTTCGGCGCGGCGAGATTCGACCCCGCCCATCGACGATTCGAAGGCAGGCGACGTAATCACTTACTTATTCTGTTTATTTTTCTTTTACTGACAGTTGCCAGAAACGCTCAAACATATATTTTGCGACTGTCCAGCGTATGAGAGTGAATGCCAGCAAGTGATATCTTTGATTGCGTGATATATTAGTCGACCATTAATCGATGAGGTTGTGCTAGGTCCTTGGACTGACGCCAGCAGCACAAAAGTGGTGATAGGAGTTATTGTCGCATTCTTAGAAGACTCGATGCACGTGTGTATACGGTTACCCCAGCATAACAAGAGCATGTTGTCATCTCCCTACCATCATTCATCACCGTTCACTTCCAGGTCACCCTTTTCCATTGTAGAGTAGCAGGCCAGAGTAAACTGTAGTTTATTATTATTATCATCGCCATTACCCTTCGTGGAGTAGAAAATCTTACGTGCTTCTGGTTAACTTTCTCGCTTTATTGTCTCCTCTCTCTCACATTACCGAGGGGTTTGGTACATCAATGACAAATCATTTCAAAAACAGCAGCTATGAAAGAACTTTGGCACGGCTGCTGTTTCGTTATGCATGCCACTGGCAAGTCTCAAGTCGATCACAGTAAGTTTTTCCTTTTTTTTCGTGTTTCTTATTTCGATGTTCACGTCCCTACTCTTTCCATGCAGGGGGCGTCACCCTTTGTCACATGTCACGTACACGGAGAGAAGGAGCGTGAGGGAGAAGTCTTGTTCCCGTCGCACAGATCAGGCAAAACGTGGGGGGTCTCGTCTTGAAGCACAACCGCAACAAGCAAGCATGCAGCAGTCACTCATGAATGCGGGCTGACTGTTGGGATCTGAGGGGACAGCTGCTTCAACTGCCCGCGACTGCCGGTGCAAGACTATAAAACTAAGCCAAAAGCTAGTGCGACAAATGTTGAGAGCATCGAAAAGGAAATAAATCGAAGGGGGTGGGGGTGAAATCACGCTGTTGGACATGGGCCATCGGTTCCTTGTCGCGAGAGTTTCTGAGTCTATGCTCATAACGGAATGCTTTGACAAAGACGTCTTTAACCAGAAGTAAAAGGCAAATCTCTCGAACCAGTTTCGAAATTGGTCATGCAGACGGTATCCTCCTTCTTAGAATTCGTACACATCTTGCGCCTCATTCTGTAGCAGCGGCAACGCTCATGCAGCGAAGGAAAATCTGATGACGTCCTTCGTTGCAACAGTTCTCACAGTTCATCCATAACCTGGAACTATACGCTGATGTAACCACGTGTTAGTGTACTGAGTGTATATCAACGCATTACGTGATTACTATCATACCTGACCACTTCAGTTATATGTTTAGAACATATAGAATAAGGGTACGTAAGAGAATAAAGCTTCTTGGTAACGTGAAGTCATCTCCCACCGATGTGATTTACAGTGTCGATTCGGAGAAAAGTCGATTTTTTATGGTTCCATTCCATCGGCTATTAATTACATCATGCGAGAATAAATGCGAATAATTCATGAACAAGCGAAGTGGCACGAAGAAAGCGTGAAGGATTTGCTGTGACAAGTTCATTTATTTTTATTTTTTCTGGGTAGCATCACTAAAGATCAACAAGCTATTCATTTATTATTGCTACCTTTTGGCCTCTTTTCCTTTCATTGACCACTTATGACACCTACGCAGCCACCTGCTGTTGCCGTTAGTCATTTTTAACAATCATAAAGTTGAGCTCATGTCTTTCAAGCTAGATTGAAAAAAATTTTCGTTGTGATTTGACGCCGTATATGCGCAGAAAACATCTGTGTATACCGCAATTTTCTGCAACTTCATATGTTAAGCCTATGGCTGCCACAGATAACAATGTACTTCATTTTTACCAAATAGGAACTACATAGGGCGTATAGTAGACGCCGTCAAAATGCGTGTCTTAGCGCCGTTTGCTGCGGCAGTCTTTAAGTGTCGTCTTCATCCGCATTTTTTTTTCGTGCACTTGCTGGCTTACCAAGCATCGTATCGCTGTAAGAGCGTGGTTTTCCAAATTACAGGATCGTATTTTACTGATACGCAAAAGGTCATTTTCCTGTTTAGTAACACTGTGAAGAAAACTGATGCCCCCCAACGCAAAGGGAGTGGCCATGTCGCTTTCCACATCCATTGCCGCAAGAGAGCTCAATGTCAACTTGGGAGCGGCACACGTGAAAACCACTGGTATGTTCATAGGCACGCATCGCCATAGCCGTGATTATGAAAAAAAAAATAGAAAGCATTCACGAAGCTAGCCCCGAGAGCCAGCCCGCTTTCCTCCGCCGTATAAAGATTACAAATTACAAACAAATCAGCAGTATAAAGATTAGGCTACCTTAAGCTCGTTATACGCCCTGCAGCCTCGTTTCAGAGCTGATGCACTGGCGCGAAACGGGAGAGTCAATCTGCCCCACATTTCCTATCGCGCCAAGTCGTCATCGTAAATTTGGTCCGGTGAATAGGGCGCAGATCTAGACCAAGGTTATTGCTGACCTAGTTGCCTAATGCAGCTTTCCAGAGCAAAAAGAATTGAAACTGCATTCTCGGCAGATTTGCAGGCGAATATGCGTCCTCTCAATACAAGGTGGAAAGACGCCTTGAAACTGTAACGTTGTTCTTGTGTCTTTCCATTTTTGCTGGTCAGTCTCGAAGTGAACATGCACTATAAGACGCCAGATGCCGCTGCAATCTAGTAAATAAAATCCACGAGCTTGAATACATTTAATTCATGGCCCCATGCCTTCCTACACTATCCTACGTTTAAACAAACGCGACAAACGGAAGACCTCATCCTTTCATCAGCCCCTGAGTTATCGTGCTGGTATACAGACTTGATCATACCAACGCTTCGACACACATTATGCCGAACGCTTTGACGCATGTTGGTCGCTTATCATATCCTACACAGCTGCAACATGCCGTTAGTGCTTTTTTTAAATGAGAGCATAAAGAAATGAAGAACAGCTATATTAGCCTTTAAAAATAAACTCCAGTGGTTATTAGGAATGTACTAAATAACAACAACAACAAAATAAAACGCATTCAATCTCGCGATATTTGAATTTGAATTCTTACTTTCTTTTTGAAGTAAGAGAACTGCATTGATGAGTTACACCCAATGCAACAAATAAGGGGCTATCGCGCTCTATATACTGATTAGAATGAGCACGCGGGTTTCATTCCCCACTGCTAAGGATTCAATTCTATTAAAAAGAACACAGAAGAATGTCTACTTTAAGTGCAGATAGCCAAGGCAGCGAAATTCTATTGATGTCCTTCCTCTTCGGCTCACTTCGTATATATAGTCTAGTTAACCGTTTATCGACCCTCTTAATTTCAATCATATAGAGACTTTGTAGAAAAAACGTACCACCCCGTCGTATTGATGTCCTTTGTACAATCAAAGCATAATTTATGTATAAGCACAATAATGTCTTGCTCTTCGATGAATTATGATAATTGTGAGAAAAGGCTTTTGAAACCATCATGAGCATGCATTGCAGAAGTTAGACGCAACACACATATACCGAAGTTCATTATTTGAACGCGCTCGGCGCGCAACGGAAACTGAAGAGGTCTGCCGATATTACCAAGTAGGTGAGTAATGCCGAGCGTCTGACAGGTTCGCTAAGAAGCGATTTGTCGATAGCTCTAAACACGCGCTCAAGGCCACCCTGTTCAGTTTCGACGCGAGCAGCCGATGCTTGCGCTTTTCCTGGTCGACACTGTTCTTAAGAGCAAAATTTAATTAGGAACACTTTGTCGATCAAGCCGCAAGGACTTTCATCGCCCACAGAGGTGCCTCGAACTGCTGAAAATGCGCTAACAGCAGGTCGCTCTGCTGGCACATGCCCTGCTGTCTTTGGCAGCAGTTCCAGTCGAGCCGCTCAAGGGCGTTGGACGCGCAACGACTTCTTGTTTCCCGCCTCTCATTTCCGTCTCCGCCGCAGTGCGCCTGCTTTTTTTCCTCAGTCGTCGTTACCGTCGTCGGCGCGTCCTTCGGACGCCGGCAGTGTCTCGCAGCAATGCGCTGCCGACTCTGCGCAGACACGTGACTTGTCTGGTCGCTGCATTAATTGATAGGCGCAGCAAACCTGCCTCGGCCGTCAGACAAGCCAAATGGTTGCCGCGTTCACTTGCCTTTGCTGCCACATTGCGCGGTGGACTGTCGGCTTGTCTACGCACGACGGCCCTGGTGCCTCGACAGCGAAACGCATGTGGCTGCGTCTGAAGGCTGTACGTAAATGGGACAGAGCCCGCCAGGTGAATGTGGTTCTAGGAGCTAGCAGTCGAAAGGAGATTTTGAAAATACACTTTACTTATACAAGTATGGAATTATGCATACTGACATCCAAGTATTCTTATCCAGATTTGAATATGTTGCGTTCACCCACTTGTGAATTAAATCAGCAAAGGCCACTCATTAGTAGCATAGAACTAATGTACATCCAGGCCCAAAACAACGTCTGCTGTGGGGATCTGCGCTGTGAATAAAACGATTGGTGCAATTACGGTGGCAGTAAGATCATTAAAAGCGAGGAATATATCTTGTTGGAAGAAAAAGAAACATCAAGTTGATAGAGGAAAATACCAAGCTCGCCAATGTTGCCGTGAACAGGAATTATTACCATCCCTGATGTAAGACCACAACAAGCTCGATCATACCGTTATATATATGTGAGCATCGTTCGTAGACCCGCGAGCGCTAAGAAAAACAAACAAACAAAGAAGCACTGTTGGGAACATATAATAAGCAAATAACGACTCTGCCCGCCGTTACATCAGCCTGGAAAAGTATAAAGGAAAATAGGTGCGAAGCCAACGTATGCGATAAGGCAAGTATCTTATTCTTTATTTGGAACCACCGCTGGCTGTGTGCAAGCTGCTCCTCCTGCATATCAAACCGCATTACGTGCCATCCCTCTGCCATTTAGCCGACCGCGGCCTGTGGCAATCAAGGAGTCCGAAGGCGCTTCAACGTCTTACGGATAGCTCGGATAGAAAAACACGAGGCAAGCTTCCCTCTCGGAGCCGCGTGGCCTGCAATCAGGATGAGATCGAGCGGTCGAGATGGCGCTCCGTCCCTGTAATCGCTGCGCATGCACCATCATCAAACCGCCAGCACGCGCGGTCGGCCAATCCGCCGTGCAAAGACGGCGTCGTCTCTCCGGGCGACCGCGCCCAAGCGTCCTCCTGGAGCCGCCCGCGAGTTGACGTCAGCCGCGCCCCTTTCGACGTGTAGGAGCGCTTCTTCAGCGCCGTCTTCAGTTTCAGCGGTGGCCGCGCGGGCAGAGGTCGCACGCGCGTCCCGAAGCCGGCCCACCCAGGGAGGCCCGTGGCGGCGCCAGCCGTGACTGACCGCTGAAGCGGCTCCCGTGTTCGGGCCGCCCGCGCAACAGTAGTTCCGGCCGAGGAGACAGCTTTCTCGCCGCGACCGAGCAGTCAGCGCTGCACGCGCCCGCCATCAGTCGCGAAGATTGACGAGCGGGTGCGCTCTTCTGCTTCGAGGAGGCCATACAATGGCAGTGCACCCTTCAAAGAGCATTTGCACTGGGATATGCAAAGGTCATCTGCCCGCCCGAATATATATACACTCTCGGTACCAGTGGAAAAAAGAAGAACTTGGGCGTTGGTCTGAAATCGGAGATGGCCATCGTCGGTCACTCCATTCTCAGCTTGAATCAGGCCGGCGTAATGGTGTATTATGATGCTCGAAGATATCTCTTTGCTATTTAAATGCATTTTGCTGATGTGCAATGTATCAATAGCTGAAATAACGCCAATAGCAACAATAGCGTCAATAGCTGAACATTTAAGAATGAATGAACTCAACGCGAGGTTCCCAAGTATATGGCTTTGAAAGGCGCATTAGTGCCATCGAACCAACAATTTTTTTCTAGGTATCCTTAGTTGCATAGTGAATTTGTGGTACTATTTAATCAGCCTGTTTCGGTTCGTTAAGATCCGAGCAGCTAAACCAGTCTGGCTACAACACAGACAGGCACTGATCGGTTTCGTTTACGTAAGAGTTACTGATGCTATAGTTCACAGCTTTTATACTGATCGGGCACCAACTCGTGAAGGAGCACAGGAAGCTAACTCTGACACTTTCCGGTCGCTTTCGAACACGAAAGAAGCAAGAGTTCTCCATGGAGTTATGAAGCAAGAATCGTGCTGCTCCTGTCTCGGGGAGGAGATGGACGATTTTGTATAAGCCACCAAAAATGCCCGTTCATCACGCAGAGATCGGCCTAACCCAACTCGTGAGCCAAGGCGCATACAGGTGGCTCAACATTTATTCCGATCGTTGAATGCACGCAACGACTTGCATACTCTGCAGAGTCGACCACAAACAACGTTGAACTGTATGGACGCATCAGTGCAAGTATGATAATTTATTATTCCTATAAGCACACTCCCAACGCTCTTAAAATGCTGGGAAAAGCGAGAGATGAAGAGAGCAGTAACACTACAAAGCGCATTCGCACAGTTCTCATTGAATGGGAGCTGCCAGTGCAATCAGATGGGTGGAGGCCACAATATGCCCTATCTCCATAACTGCGAGGACGTCGACACGTGTGTGTACGGACTGCGTCGAGGATCCACACCAAGCTTACTCGTGTCTTCAGTCAAGCAGTCTTCTGCATTCAATGCCAACTGCACCATCAAAAGACGCCATATATTAACTTGAAGCAGAGGCATGACGTTGTGCAGTGATCGAGTAGTCAGAATACATAGTCTCCGTTACCAAGCTTAGAGCAGCGCTTGTGCTATGACAAGGCGAATCTATTTCCGCACTTCACTTCCGCGTCGTCGCCTGAGCACTCGCACAGCTCGGAGCCGGTTCCTTTCTTGTCCCCGCTGGGACGTGCGCGGCAAGCGTGTGCCAGCTTCCGTGTCTCATCCTTCGGAAAGACCACAACCGATAGCGCTGTATGTGTGCCCTGAAGTGAGTCTTCATTCACAGAAGCCTCAGATCCGTGTAATAATGCCGCGTAGTGCCGCACCTGCCACGTGTGTTTTTCGAATGTGCAATGCAGCAAACAAGGAAATAAATGTTGCATTTAGATTGCTTGGATCTTAGACGTTGGCAGTATGTGCAATAACGGCAAAAAGTCTTATATGGTTGCATGACGCGGTGCAAGTGGCAGACAAATGTATGTCAGGCAAAGATCGTATATGAGAGAAGCCGTAGCTTATTGCCGAAGCCATGGTTATCATTACAGTGATTTCCATATAGCTTTTGGGTATGTCGACGACATTTCTTATATTACAGGAGTAGCTCATCTGAAAAAAATATTCAAGCTCACATTCGTGCATGATCTGGCTGCATGATGTAGATTGTGCTGTTGCTGCAACCACGAGCGTTGGTACAATTCATTATCACAGCAGGCCGCAGTATACGCTCTCACAGTAGAGCCGACACAAAACTCTACAAACATTATTGTCGTGGTAGGGCCGTTTTTTGTTTTTGTTTTTCATTTTTACAGACAGTATACGTTAAACCCCAATCCCGGCCATATTTTTACAATATATATGTCCAGGTACTACCGATACTATGTTGCCAAGACACTTGTGTCACGCGTCTGATAGTAGAAATATTCAGCAGGTTGGACAATATTCCTAAATGCACAATAACGCTATTCACAGAAGTATATAGGGCACGTTTGGGGTAAACTCGGCACAAAAGATCCCATATGTATACCTATAGTAAGACTAAGTGTGGGCGGCATGCGCTCCAGATTTCGTGACACTCGTCGCCACGTCGGGCGCCCGCATGAAAAGGCGGGGCAGCTTACGTGAGCGATAGAATAATCGCCGCGATTAAAAATGCCTCGTCCATGCACGTGCATCTCTGTGGACTTCCTTGTGGTCCTGCATTCCTGGCAGGCGTTTCACCGCGGAAACGGACGATCGCTCGGCGATAAGGCACGCGTCGGCGCATGACCAGCGGCCCGCATTGTGTTCCTGTCACGCAAGCGGCGGAGTCCGCGCACGCGAGGAGCAGCCAGAGCCGCCGAGTAAATGCTTCCCTGTACGTGCATGGAGCGAGCAGGTATCAATGTATATATCGACGGCTCGCTGATGGATACGGACACGCGAAACGTTGGCGTTGGCATGCCGAATTAGTGGACGTGATATTGTTAGTATTACGAACAATAGCGGAATAAAATGCGAGTGTTGGCGCCATCCGTCAAGTAAATGTTTGAATTCCACTTCACCATATAAAGGAAATTAAAAACATAATCATCGCCAGCCAAAGCATAGGCACATACAATTACACTAAAAAAAAAGTTGTTCTTGGGCGAGTTTTTTTTATCATTATTTGACAACGTCCAGTGATGCATGGGCTGAGCTACATAATGCTGTGCTCGTCAGGACGGACTCCAAAGTTGCCACGCCGGAAAAGTTAGTGGCAAGGAATTGTACAGCATCCCGGATGCCGTCTTGGCCAGTAACCTTCCGACTATCTTCGCACAAGAAATACCGTGAGTGGCGAATTGTATGCTACAAACACAGCTGTTCTCAGTATAGTAGCGACAATTAGTCGTATATATGTAAATAAAAAAATGAAGGGCAGAAATTGCTGCTGAAACGCGAAAAGTGTCAGCAGAAAAAGAGAGAGAGACAGAAATGCGGGATGCTCTTAGCAAAAAAAAAATTGGGAGATCCCACATACAGTGGGAATCGATGAAATGCGAAGCACGAATGACGGAGGTTGATATGCTACTTTATGATAAGCACAACCTTACAAGGCGGGCGTAAATTATGCCGTACATGACTTCCATGTCATGATAATCATGTTCGCACTTGACGTTTTTCTTCGTCATCCATTCACGTCACGTATTACTAAATTTTGTATATGCTAAGTTAGCGAAACAGCTGCGAGCACGCTATGAGCGTAGCATGTAGTCATGTTCTACATGACACGCATATTATGATTATCATGTTTGCACGTGCCATTTACCTTCGCCGTCTATTCACGTCCCGTAACGTCAAATTCGGTATACGGGAAGCTAGCGAAACGCCCGCGAGCACATCATGAGCGTGCTATGTATTCATGTTCTTACATGACACGCACGGCACATGGTTATCACGTTTGCACCAGTCAAATACCTTCGTAATCCACCCACGTCACGTAGCACCAAATTTGGTATACGTGAAGCTAGCGAAAAGGGCACGAGCACATCATGAGCGTGGCATGTAGTCATGTTCTCACATGACACACGTGTCATGACTATCATATTTGCACGTGTCATATAACTTCGTCTTTCACGTCACGTTATACCAAAACTGGTGCATGTGAAGCCAGCGAAACGACCGTGATCGCATCAGGAGTGTGGCATGTAGTCATGTTCTTGCATAACACGAATGTCATGGTTATCATGTTTAACCAGTCATATACCTGCATTATCTATTCACGTCCCGTAATACCAAATTAGGTGTATGTGAAGGTAGCGAAATGACCGCGAGCGCATCATGAGTGTGGCATGTAGGCATGTTCTTACATGACATGCATGTCATAATTTCCACGTGAGGACCTGTCGCTTATGATCGCCACGCAGTCATGTCACATCATACCAGTTTTGTGGTATGTCATGTGAACGAAACCACTGCAGGAGCAGCAAGACAATAAGTAAATGATGACATTCATCACATACATGTTATGATTTTTATGTTATGGCTGGTCAGTTACGCTCGTCATACAGTAATATTATACCATAACAATTTCGGTGCGGATCCCATTATCCAAACGGCCCAGAGAGCTAACAGTCGCAGGCAGCTGGGCAGACACAGACAGAGAGACAGACAGATAGATGGATACGCTCAAAGTCACCGAAGTGATTATATATATATATATATATATTGCCAAAAAGTATAGGGGAAGTTATTAGACCTAATAGAAGTTTCGTGTTACGTAATTATTGACACACATATAAGAAAATAGAAGGTCACATGACGATGTGTAGAAAACAGCAATTACCTTATAAATTCTATAGCTGCTAACCAGTACACGGTGTACGATCCCAAAGTAGGAGTATATATAACCTTCATGCTGCGCCTAATTTCTGCAGCCCGGTAAGGAGCATGGCATAGCGCCTTGAAGATTTGCGTATGCGTTTGCGCGCTTGTTCTGGCTTTTCATTCTTTTATATGAGCTCTCATATGCTCGTATGAGAACTCATTTATAATCATATCAGTTCTCGTATGGGTAGAGCTAGTAAAGATATGAGAACACATATGATCACACGAGTATATGGTATGCTCATATGATCATGAGCATGATCATATGTATGATCATATGTGATTATGATGGGATCATATGAATATGTGATGCGCACTCACCACACTGTTGGTACATGAAGTAGTTAGCCGCCATTAATTAATGTACGAGGACAATGCCACATTGTTTTTTTATCCTATACTTTTGTAATAGACTCGTCTTGATGTGGCAGCGCGCATGCACTTATAACAAAATAGGCTTTAACCTTATTTGCGGGGTTACTAACAATTTAGTAATGAACCAACGACTCGAGTCAGTACCATTAACTTACTAACAAGGTAGTACATTTCGCTAGCCTACATCTTGCTACCTTCACTTACAAAGAGGCTGGTGCTTCATGTGACAAGTGAACGGTTAGTATTTAGTTAGTGAATATTCCGACCTTTTTTTTTTAAGAGTGTGGGGTCAAGTAATAGCCAGCAGCGAGATGGGCTGAGTTAATTAAGAAGGGAACATAATGTCAATATGTAGCTGCAACGTTCAAGCCATAAAACTTCGTAAATTTTGATCCCCCTTAGCAGGTAGTAGCTTATAACTTCCGATATAGCCATACGGCTGCAATACGATGCAGGTGCAGGAACAACAAATGGAACTATGCCGCTCTCTATCGCCACCGCCTTCAACTTCTGTGCGTGCGCTCACCGAGCATTTTAAAACTAGTGCGCAACACGCGACTTTCTTCAAATGAAAAGATATACGCCAGACGAGCTTTGGTGCTTTACCCAAACTAATTGACCTATGTTGCAGCTACCTTTTATATTATGTATATAGAGTTAAAAATGCCCAGACAGCAGCAAGGTGTTGTAATCTGTTATCACGGAGCTTCTCAAACATTTACATTTCTCCATCAGGTGTTTGTCAGTGCTCGTGTTGTCTGTTTCTCAGATTAAGTGCTGTTTTTTCGCGCTGTTCACTCACAGCATCTTCATTTTTTTTTGCAGTGATGTCTGCTCTGCAATATGTACCATGAAGCTACAGACCGACACGCACACTGTACATGATTAAGAGAAATGTTACAGTAGCTCTCTCACGCCAATTGTAGGATTTGCGATTGAACATATAAACATAGCCAGCAAAATCACAAAAACAAAAACCTTGTGCCGGAGTGATGATGTGCGAGCCCTGGGCAAACAACATTAATTATACGAATGTATGCACAGCATACATCCTGTTCTCTTCGCTTGCGTACTTGCTTTGATTTTCACCGATTATCCAGTGCATTTACGAGGTTGAAACATACTGCAAATACTCAATAAGTAATTGCTGGATGGACGGTAGGCCCCACTCACTAAGACGCTGTAGTGCATATAATCAGGATGCAGGTTTCGGCAGACGAAAAATTACGCGCAGTTGTTAGAAAGCACGGGAAAGTCGCCGTTAAAGAAAACGACGTCAATGTGTCTTTTACGAATACTTCTCTATTGTGGTTGTCCAGAACTTGGGCCTCTTCCCACACACCTTTCGATAGCCGAGTGTTTTAGTGTGGCATTACCATTATATCCTCATTGGTACCACTAGATATACTACGTTAAATGTCTACGAAACAGATCGAGCAGAAAGAATAGCAGGAAGACGACGTCTTTATGTGGTGAAAAACAGGCAAAAATCGAGGCTTTCTCTTTTTTTGTTGAAACGGTGGTTCTAGCCAGGACTTTTTTTGTTCGACTAATCTTGACATCTTCTTACATATTAAAACAGGTATGATAACAACACGCCAAGGTCAGTGGTAGATGGTACAGGTGGCTTGAATTCTCTTGTTTCAGAGAACAGCTCTGAGGTGATCGAACCAATAATTAATTGAACGTCGAAAAGGTCGTCTAAGAGATCTGCCTGTCAAAGAGAAGAAAAAGAAAGGCAACTGAGCCATCCCAGTGCACCGTCAAAACAATACTAACAGAGAAAGCCAGAAAGAATAGGTCCTGCAGGCGGATCTCCCTGGAGGTGCTGTTCATGCTGTTCAGCAAGATCTTATACAGTAGCTATGCAGCCATAACAAACCCCGTCGCCTTTTCACGGCAAGTGAAGTTGAAGAACGCCAACTGGGGACAGGAAGCGCTAGGATCACAAACACACAAACAAACGCACGAAGTGAAGCGTCCGTTCAATGCTGCGTGCTTGCCACGTCCCTTGAATAAGGCCTAATTGCAGTCGACGAATGGGTGCCGCAGGGCGAGAGATATATTGTATGTGCAGCCCGGTGTCACTACGAGGTCCGGCTGCGGAAACTTTGAGAGATGATGAGACGAGGGGGCTCGACACGCCGTAAGCGAAAGCTACTGCGGCGTCGAATATGCATGCATGCCCGTTCACTTACGCCTTCGCTTCCAGGGTGTCGCTTTTCTATTTGTTGTGGTCGTCGACCGCGGTGTGGGCTGTCTTTCTCGGGTGTCACCGCCATTGTAACCAGCTCCAGGTGTGAAATCAGCGTACGCGATGCTCTGAAAATATGAGCTGGCTGACGTGGCAGCGCTGCCGAAAAGAAGAAAAAAAAGGTATCTGAGGAAGACGGCAATGAGGCAAACTAAAGCCACAGATATTGTGTCGCATCGCAACTTACTGTGTCAGTTGAAGAAGGGTCGCTCTACCAAGGAAAATTATGTCGCACATAAGAGACAAAAAGTCAGTGTGACGACAAAATCTACCACGGATAGTTATCACGGATAGTTATCCCACAATATACGTGCATTTCAACACTTCACTTCAACCTTTTAATGAAGAGCTTGTATTAGTATTATCGTCATCTCACTGTTTATTGTTTTTCTCGTTTCGTTGCAGGAGAGACTAAGAAGGATTCGGGAGGCCCAACGAGGTTTTCCGGAGTGCTATTCTGCACTGAGTCAAAACATGGGTAGAAAAGGAGAGATTATGTCGGGAAGGCCCGTAGCCCCTCCCCGAACTTAGGGTGTAGTGGGGTGCTTTGCCGGGAATAAATAATAAAAATAGGGGTTCTACATGACTTTCGAGAAGTAAGCTCCCCCTAAAAAAATGTCAGCTGAAATCTAGAAGAAGAAATGGACATGGGCAGGGCATGTAGCGCGTAGACAGGATAACCGCTGGTCATTAAGGGTAACTGACTGGATTCCCAGAGAAGGGAAGCGCGTTAGGGGGAGACAGAAGGTTAGGTGGGCAGATGAGATTAAGAAGTTTGCGGGTATAAATTGGCAGCAGCAAGCACAGGACCGGGTTAACTGGCGGAACATGGGAGAGGCCTTTGTCCTGCAGTGGACGTAGTCAGGCTGATGATGATGATGATGATGATGAAAAAAATGTCCCCACCTCCCCGAAGGGAATCGCGAGGAAATGCGAATGCATTGCGTTGCGCCCATAATGGCGTTTTGTACGTGAGAACCGAGCGTTAGAAGAATAATGTTTTTTTTTCTTACACCGTGCAAGCAATAGCGCCGTTCGCCGCACGTGGCATTTAACTGTCGCGAGAAACGCTGTATGCGTTTCCTGCTCTAGTAGCTAGCGTGCATGGTTAAAATATACTGTGAACAAAACAAACAGCGTTCGCGGCTCGGCGTTGGTGTTTCCCAGCGGCGTCTCGAGTGCACATTTACGGATGTTCTTGAAAGGCACCCAGCCAGCGAACGGTCAAGAGTGAGGTGCGAGGGGACGAGAGGAGAGCGCGCAGAGAGGAGAGAGACGGAACGGCGAGAGGAGTGGCGAAGCATCGCACCTGTCATTTTACCTGACGGCCATAAAGTCAGCGGCTTATCGACATAACCACTACACAGATGCTGGCAGCACAAACGTTACAAAAGCGTTTCAAACGCACTACATTGACACGGTGGCAAGTGATGTTCAAGTCAAGGAGGTGGTGGTTCCGGTTGCTAGGGATGAGGATAAGCTCGCGCCCGCAGCAGTTTCTGACAGCTGCCGACGCCGAAGTGTGGAATCGCGGGGCTCCGGTTGCTAGGGACGCGCACACCCGCAGCTATTACTATGGGGGAGGGCGGTGGATGGATCCCGACGGATGCCTGACATAGTCGGACTAAGAAATGCATTCGCATTTAAAAGATTCCTCGCTGTGGGCCTGATGTAAAGAATTTGTCCGGCACAGGCACGTGAGCGGCTACTGACAGAGCCTGCAACATTCCTTAAAGACCATGTTCTATGAAGTTAATTGAGGTTGCTTTTATAGAGAAACTCCGAATGTCGCTGGCTGTAGTGGAGTCTAATGATGTAGTTTTTCGTATGTGACGTTCGTGATAATTGTCGATGCGGCACTCTGTTGTTTACCCACTGAAGCGATACCTTAAGGCTTGCCCGCACGACGTTTTGAAACAAAAGCGTCATATCCAAAATTAGTATGCACAAGAGCGGTTTGGGAACGAATTAATGTCCAGGTTTGAAGACATAGGATTATCTGATGAGGAATTAGATAAGCGTGGCACGTTATTGGCGTGCTGCATTTTTTTTAGATGCAGTGAAGTAGTAGCCATAACTAAAGCGTC
Source organism: Rhipicephalus annulatus (assembly GCA_013436015.1). Taxonomy (NCBI): domain Eukaryota; kingdom Metazoa; phylum Arthropoda; class Arachnida; order Ixodida; family Ixodidae; genus Rhipicephalus; species Rhipicephalus annulatus. Next base: position 2,280,839 of record WOVY01010234.1, on the reverse strand, counting down.
CTCGCAAGCAAAGGTGCTTTGCAAGCGTCAAGTTCAAGCAGCCGATTGAACTCTACGCTGCTATCAAAAGTATTTAACTTCTCTGATTTTCCTTTATCGAAGATGAAAGGGAACCACTTCTGAAAACGATTCCTAAAATGTGAGCGCTGCCTTGGATATTGCTTTTTTATCCCGTTTCGAACTTTATTTTAAGATCTTTGGCGATAGCTTAACGGTAAATAAAAATTACGCATAGGACGTTTGTATTGGTTGGTGCTTGCACTGACGCTGGATATTCAGAAGAAATGCATTTCTTTTTCCTTCGCAAGCCTTTAAGAGGCTTAAGATCTTAGATTACGACGACGACCATTGTGACGAGGTTGACGATTATGACCAATGATTCACAGTACCAAGAGCAGGAAATATTTTCTAGCAGTGGGATTAATGAAGCACATGCAGTTTCTGTTTAAGTGTGCATAACTGTAGTATTTGGTACAAACGGGCGGTTATACACTGCAGTTGTTTCGAACCAAGGCTCAATTTACCTACACACTGCCTTTGTTTCGAACGAAGGCTCAATTTGCCTATCTCGCTCTATGTTAGCATCATGGCTACCAAGCACACTGAGCAGCGGCACCATTTAAAAATGTTTCTTACTTCAGCACAAAAGAGTGTCTACGGTCGCTTTATACAAGTTCAGAAAGCCTTTTTTTTTTAAAGAATGGTTCTTATAAATAGGAAGGAAACCAACCAAGCTTCACAAAATTATATAGTTTTGCATTGTGTTGTTTCGACGTTGATTGAACAGGCAGAGTTAGCACCATGCTCTGCTGGATCTCGGAGGCATGGCAAAGCTTCTCTCGTCAGGCCTAACTCGAAATTCATCTGAAACAAAGCTTAAAAACTGCTACAAGCTCTCACTAATACTATGCTGTAGAAGCATTATAATAAAATGAAATGAAATATAAGCATCGCTTGAGAAAGAACGAGTGTGACAGTGCATAGACAACGACTTGAAAGATCCTAGACGAGTTGCTCTACCGACACGCACCACCATGTTCCCTTGCACAGATGCGGCTGCCCTTGACACTGAATTCCTAACACCGGAACACGCCCTGCACACCTAAGAGCCTCCGCACCACTCATGGAAGCACGAAAAGCACAAAAAATCTTACGCAAAGTCATTGCTTTTAATGCCTATGCGCCACACTAAAGTTATCCAAGAAGTTAACTAAAGTACCGACCAATGGCCCCTTTCCTAATCCAGCAAGCTCCAAAAGTGACCATTTGAATGCTTGGGTCTTGGAACTCTTTTATAGAGACTTCAATTGCTTCCAACTTTCCCCGCACCCTGCCTTTCGCCACAGATCTAAATCAACGCCGCGCCAGGCTCGGCGCACACAAAGGACGTGCAAGCCGCCGTCGATGTTGTGTTCAACGTTATGCTGGCGTGACCGAAGATGTGTCACAGCTACGGCGCCGCCCCGAGCCGCACCACTGGCAGGCCTGCTTCCAAGACACCTGGGGAGGGCGGACCAAGCGGGGCCGCCATCCGGAGCAGCTCGCAGTCTAAAAACCAGTCTTGCTGAGTGTCGTCGTCTGGCCTGGCGTTCAATTATCTCCAAGGCTGCCTCTCCAGATGCGCCGAGGTTACTAGGCGCGAGCTGGCCCAGGTCGGCGCCGCTCCTTGTCCCTCCCCGACTCTTCTTATTTTTCGACGCGCCTCATTTATTCCCTTCTTGCGAGCTGCCGAAGATGTCACACCCACAAGTCCGCCTTCTCGCCAGATCTGTGCCGGCGTTCCTGAGGGCGCACTCTTTGTGGAGCTACATTTCTTGTTTCTTTTTCGCGCACTCCTCTCCCCGTTTTACAATGCGGGCGTGTGCGCGCTCCTTCCCGCGCTTTCGAGCGCCCCAACCTGCTCGCCTCGGCACCGGTAGCACTTGCCCAGCGGCCATATTTATTATCTTTTTTCCCCGTGTCAGCGTGGTCACTGAGAACGTCGCTCCAAGGAGGCGTGGTGCTTCGGTAGCACCTGTCCTTCTCCCCCCCCCCCTTGCTTTTATCCTCTCCTAACGACAGCCTTCGTTCTGCAGAGAAAGCGACACTTCTGCGAAAGCGTTGCTCGCTGAGCACCGTCAACCGTGGCTTCATTGCTGGGTGCGGCCTGGAGCCTCTGTCGGCTCCTCGGTGTCTTCGCACGCTCCTCAGGGATTTTTATCATCAGCAGTTGGAGCGGAGCAAGCGGATGTTTCTTCGGAGGGGGGCCAAATTGGTTTCGCTCTTTGACAGCCCGGTTGTGTCGCCCGCGGGCACGGGGGATGTCGCTTTGTGAGCCTACAGTGGTGGTTAATTTACCGCGTTTTGTTTTTCTCTTGCATCGATGGTAAATTAGGTTTGGAATCTTTGAGTGCCTTGGAAGAGTCCCACGAAATGACCAGCTATAGGCTTTGACCGAAGGAGACAGTTTTTAGAGGTCCTTGCTCTCGACTGAGGTAAGCAAGCAAACACCGAGTGCCTGCTGTAGAGGCAGCTTCCCACGATGGAACCGTTGGTGACAACTGCCGTGTCTACTATGATGGTCAGGCCACCATTACGGAGCAACACGAACTTTGTTTAGACAGTTATAATAATAAACAAAAATTATCTGCATTCAATTCCCAAATTAAGGTCAAGAGTGGAGAATATGAAGGCCTTTTCTTTGAATTTCACGCGCCGAAAAGCTCAGTGCCAATCGATCATGCCGTGAGAAAAGAAACGACTGTCCGCCTAGAATTGGTCCCTTGAAGCGCTCCTAGAATGCCTGCTGCAAGAAGATTTGCGAAGTGCCACCTTAATTTAGCACTTCGAGAAATTGCGAAGTGCCCACAACGCACAATAAGGTTCCAACATGGTGGCTAATTTGACGTCGAGGGTGTATAATCACGCGGCGATTAGCCTGCTTCCGTGTAATAACGACGTCGCCGGAACGTTATTTAGCCTAAGTGCGCGAATAACATAGGAAACAGTATGCGATGCACTGATAACACTAACGTTACATCACAAACTTTGCATTCCACTATACGCTCATGCTCTCACGTGTATGTTTCAGTGATATCAGTGTAAGCTACTTGTGTAGGAGATATCGCGCATACCAGAACGATATCCAATTTCCTCTCACTCCAGTCTGACGAAGCGCCTTCGTTATTCTTCACCTCTCCAATTTTAAAACAAAATTAGTGCTTTTCTTTGCGTAATCATTCATTTCTTACATTTCATGTATAGGTAAAAAACCCTATATTCAGCTCTGGCACGCAAAATTTTCTCAGTTCCGATAATGTACTTATAGCCAGCAAATACAGTATTGTGAGCTACAGGATGTATTACCTATCGGAATGAATGAATGAACGAATGAACTATTTAAAAGTTTCTTCTGGCGAGGTGGGAAGAAGAGCCGATTAACCCCTGTCCCATCAAACTTTACATGTTTTATGTGTTTTTTTCTAACTAGCAAAGCAAACGTAATGAAAACGAACAAGTGGACTGAATGGAGGGCGTTCGTCAAAATATTGGGACAGCACAGAAGTGACCAAAACGCTGAAACACGTCAGCGAGCGTGGTGCACTCCCATTTTTTATGCTTATGCGGTTATCCTGATGAGGCGGCTCAATTCGAATGCAAGAGTTGCAGGGCTGGTACGACACACAACTGAGCGGCTAATTTGGAGTTAAATTGAAAAGCGCGTTCAAACCCCATGTTTCCGCAACGTTATAAACGAGTTCTTCCAGGATGAAGCTGTCCTCGTTTACTATATATAGACTCGTTACGGCAGCGGACAGGGCAAACGCAAGAGCCAATGACATGTGAACATATAATGTAGCGCGAAAACCACTCTGCCAACCGTGGGCGTATTCTGCATTTTGTATTTGGCACAGCTGAGATCCGGGATCTTTCAACTCCCTTCTCTTTCTCTATCTCTCTCTCACTGGGTCGAGCGACTCATGCACGAGCATTCCCAAATCGCCGAGGCCGTTCGTTTTTAGGCCTCGCGCTTCTACGGCGTTTCCTGGACCGCAAGACACACTCTCAACATTTCTGCGGGACTGCGCTACAGATGGCCGCTACCGCTGTTTTCTCTCCTCCGTGTAATGCGCATCGCGTGCCGAACGCGAATCGCTTCGCGCGCAGGGGCGCTGCATGTGGGGCGTACAGTGTGCATAACGGCCGACGGCTCCCGTTCCCAGGGGGCAATTTAAACCTGACCAACCGCGCTAACTACCCGAGCAGGCGCTTCACGCCGGGCGGCCCACATCCACACAGCGAACGAGGTCAACGCCGACTGACGAGCTGCTGGGAAGACCCGCGCACATTGCCGCCGCACCAAGAAGTCGCTGCGCCGACCGCGGCAACCAGTCAGCAGGAATCGAGAAAAAGAAAAAAGCGAGCGGCGGTCGGCAGCGCGTGCGAGATATGGCCCATATTTGCGTCCCCGATGTGCGCCTGGCCAGCGGGCAATGCACATTCATGGATGCGCGAGCCGAGGCCGCCCACGTCGCCCAGTGCTGCGGGAATGGCGCGGGAAGTCCACATACCCCTCCGTTCTGGAATCACCGACCAGAACGCGGACAGCGCTGGTCTTCGACAGGATCGAGCAGTTTTTCCGCGTGTCTCTCTATCTCAGGTCGGCTTTTTTTCGTGTTTGAGCTCTTTATAGGCTATTGGTCATAGCTGTCGTGACTCAGAAGATGGAATATCTTTCGTTGGAAAAACGTAGTTTTTTTTTATTTTTTTGTTGTTATGTAGTGAGGAGACGCTGAGAAATAGGGCAGACTTAATAGATTTTCTGTAGAAATATCCACACCGATGGGCCAGTTCATCCAACTGCAAGGTTAGTACAGTTTGCCTGATGATAGCGCACATACCAGAAAAAGGTACCTGTCTGTGTAATGCAATATTTCGTTTTCTCCGGTAATAGTAATGTCTATGCTATTCTTGAGAGTTGGCCTTGCACTTCACCTTCTCTCTTTGTTCATATTTGCTCAAACGTATTCTTCCATATACAAGCCACTGGACAGGATGCACGTCTTTAGAGTGGCCCTGACGTGGCAGGACCATATTCTCGTCTCCCTACCTTACCATCGCCGTTCATCACTCTTTCGCTCCACTGTCACCCCCTCTTCAGTTTAGTGTAGCAGGCCAGCGCAGACTGTATACAGCTCAAGCCGACCTCTCTGCCTTTCTGTAAATAAATTATCTCTTGTTCATTCCATATTAGTGCGAAGATTTGGACTATATAGTGTTCCTCGCTTGTCCTACGTATATATCTTTCGCGTGGTCAGTATCTTGTGTGATGGTTTTCTTCCACTCTGCGTTCTGAAATTGCCGGTGCAATACTCTTCCCAGGCATTTAGGTATACGCATTTCAAAGACACGTGTGACAAGCAGTGTTCTCGTTGGGTAGATTCGAAAAGCAACCAGAACTCAAGCTAAAAATAGCCAAATTAGCCAAGGCATTTAGCATAATCGTTAAATTTGTAGCCACACGGTAAAAAAGCGGCGTTATGAAAAAAAAATTTTATTGTTAAACAATGAATATTAAAAGTTAAAATCCGCAATAATATAGAAGTAAGACCATAGTTCTCTCCGCTTGCGAGTTTTTTAAGCCATCAGCAAGATGCAAATAAGTGACCTAATGATAATTTCCGTGTACCCGCATGTAGTCCATGTAGAACAGATGGAGTAACTGCCAGAGAAAGAGTAAGATTGAAACACTTCGGTGAATCATTCAGTATGAACATTAGGCGTGGATGCAGGTCGTGCTTGAAGTCGCGTACAGAAAATTATTAGTGGTTATGACACTCCAATTTCAATCAGTGAAATATGACTGAGGACAACCATTACAGCTTCATTCGATTGCGGATATCTCTTTTTGTAATGTAGACCTGAAAACAGGCGTTGTGCAACGGCATTACAAGCTGACTCGTAATATTAGCATCGACGGCAGGCAGTGTGCAGAGAGTGCTAGCCGTATAGGTACACTTAAATTTCATCTTTGATTTGCAGGTGTAGCACGTCCACATTTAAATTTTTCTTTGAACTTCCTAAACTACCACATCTTAAGCAATATTTGTGTGAGGCGCACTGATGAGGTGAACAAAAACTAGGCGAATTTCTTCGGCCTTTTTGTGCGCCGCGATTTGCATTGAGGTGCCTCGATGAGTACTGGGAGGAGGACGTGCGCATGTCTCAGCTGACGCGTCAGAAATGTTGGAAACAAAGGGTAGTCATTCGGCTCGCTAGGTATTTTCCCTGCAAATAATAGGAAAAGTGGCTACCGAATGCACCAAAGTAGAAGTAAATGTAGCCAGAAAGTATCCATGGCGCCGTGATGAAATGTTTGTCACCATCGGGGTCGTAAAGTAGCGAATTCGGTGCAAAGCATATAGCCACCAGTGGCTATCCTGGTGGCAAGAACTGATAGTGGCTGTATGCCAGAGGGTGCCTGAACATTTACTGCACGTGTTACACAAACTCTACGGTACTGGGGGCTGCATTACATCTTTTGTATTGCACTCAGTGGTAGCTGTGGTAGCTGACCATTACCGAAAAACTAAATAACATTATGTCGAAGTATATATATATATATATATATATATATATATATATATATATATATATATATAGATATATATATATATATATATATATATATATATATATATATATATATATATATATATATATCTATATATATATATATATATATATATATATATAACTCCCTCGCACTTTTCAGGTCCATCGTAACCATAACTCTCTAACATTTATACTTCATCTTCATTCTTTTCACGTTTCAACAGTCCAAAAGCAGAGGCTATAAAACAAGCCTTCGTCCAGCAATACATAACTTTTCTTACAGAAATCGTTAGGCCATAACGCCATCAAGCTTTGATTTCCAAGACCTCGACATAATTATGAGACACGCAGTAGAGGAAGGCTCCGGAAATGTCAACCGCCTGGAGTTCTTAACGGCCCCTAAACGGCTTCTAAAATCACAAAAACGAGTGCGTCATTCTCTGATGGTCTTTGTCGTCTTTTTGGCACACTTCATAACGCCAGACGGCTCGTTAACGTGGCGTAATTATGGTAAAAGCTGTTCATCTGTTCCTATAATAGAAATACCAGTTGTCAATTGCCTCCTACCCTGCTTTTCCGTGCACATCGCTGACCCATTCTTCCTTGTCTGGCGTGAAATATCGTCCGCGACTGATTTCAATTCGGTTTGTCCATTTCCGATTGCGCAAACGTAGATAAGAAGTGCCAAATCCTCGTATATGTGCAATGCTTAGTGCTGACATTGTATCACATGTGCTTTATGCAAAAATCAGTGGCGAGGATGTGTGTCGCTCGGGGAAAGGGATTTGAAGGCAGGAAAGAAAGCACCCTCACATCTTTCAACATGGAGTGGTTGGCCCTTTAACATGCAGCTATAGGTCTATAGTACACGGGCGTCAATAGCCACTTCGCCTTTATTGAAAAATTATTAAACAAGTTGACATAGTGCCGCCAGAAACAGCTACCTGCGTGCGTTGTGCTCTTGGCTGTGTTTTCACGCCCGTACGGTCTGTATCAAATGCAACCTTCAACGAGACGCCCCCACAGCTTATGTTATGCGATACATCCGGCCCCGCCGGAAAGCTGTTTGCGAAGAACATCGCTATCGTATACGACGCTATGACGCAGTTTCTTCGGTCTGAAGCGCACGAGTCACGAAGTATTGTTCAGCAGCAGACATAGCAGCCAAAGATACATTTCATCAGGACACGGCACGTGTATACAGCTCACGCCCGAAGGTGCGACGCGTGTCGTGGCCAGCTTGAGGCGGCGGCAGTAAAGCGCTCCGTGGCACAGCCGCTTCAATCGCGCTGTAGTTATTTACACTCTTACCAGAACAAAGCACTCCCAGCCTTGGCGTTATGCCGGTCGACACGCGGTCAGTTGGGTCGCGTGAACGGGGCGGCCACCTTGTTCCCCGAAAAGAAAAAAACGGCCGGGCGGAAAAAGCGCTCGCCACAGGCCGGTCGCCGCACACGTATGCACTACGAGAGCCCCTTCAGACGACGGACGAGACGACAACGGAAATCTGGGTGACCTCAATGCGGCGCGCTGCGACCGTGACGCCCCACTGGGCGCAAGACGCCACGGTTCCACCGCCTGCGCACGCGGCCAGCTTGCGAAGGCGCGAATAGCGCGTCCGCCCGCCGCGCGGAGCTGCAACAAGTTGCAAATGTGTCTGTAGTTATTCGCTTTGCGTCATTTTCAACCGACGCACTACGTATATCCACCGCTGCGGCATTTCCCACCATCATTCCACCATCGTCCATGGAAGCAGCTCGATTAATTGATTGATTAATTGATTGATTAACTGGTAGATTGATATGTGCGGTTTAACGTCACAAAACCACCATGGTAATTATGAGAGACGCCGTAGTGAAGGGCTCCAGAAATTTTGACCACCTGGGGTTCTTCAACGTGCGCCCAAATCTGAACACACGGGCCTACACCATTTCCGCCTCCATCGAAAATGCAGCCGCCACCGCCGGAATTCCATCCCGCTGCCTGCGGGTCAGCAGCCGAGTACCTTAGCCAATAGACCACCGCGGCGGGGCGTACGTATACTGCTTGAGCGTGAGTAATGCATAATGTATAGACATTGTTTACACATAGTGCCGTGACGACAATTGCCACTGCGTTTTAGACGGTGCTATTGAACGGCTGTTTTTCTTTTTGTTTTCTATCTTTCTCCTCCAACCATATGTCCCGAGGATAACCTTATAGGGGAAGATTGGATACAGTTGTGCACAGATATTGTCGAGGTGATGAGCTATATCGCAAAAAGTCATCATGAGTCAAGAGACCTTTTCTTCTCTCTCTCTCTCTCTCTCTCTCTCTCTCACACACACACACACACACACAGACACACACACAGACACACACACAAACACACACACACACGCGCGCGCGCGCACACACACACTCACACACGCACACACACACACATCCTGACATCACTAATTAACTTTTATTCATTTCTCGAGGCACATCCGCTTAGAACGCTTAAAACAAAGAAATGTGTCTGTGCGTCGAAGGACAAACGTATTTGCAGAATTATTGGAACTAATAGAGCAGTTTGGAAGCACAGCCCCGCAGTGGTGGTCTAGTGGCTAAGGTACCCGGCTGCTGACCCGCGGGTCGCGGGTACGAATCCCGGCTGTGGCAGCTGCATTTCCGATGGAGGCGGAAATTGTGTAGGCCCGTGTGCTCAGATTTGGGCGCACGTTGAAGAACCCCAGGTGGTCGAAATTTCCGGAGCCCTTCACTACGGCGTCTCTCATAATCATATAGTGGTTTTGGGATGTTAAACCCCACATATCATCATCAGTTTGAAAGCACACACTTTTAAAGTTGACTTTGCCAGCTTCAAATTTCTTCTAAACTAAGGTGCCTTCCAGTGCCTCGTGTTTCTGTTTGTGAGTTACAGTTTGTGCCCCGTATTGATTTACAGTGCGATTTATAAGGTGTAAACTTTTTTCTGTTAGAAAGAGATCCATGTTCTCTTATCATCAGCCGTGGATTCAGCCACTCATTTTAGGGGGTAGGGGGCGGTCATTTAATGTAAAACCAGAAGGGGTCCCTGCTGTTTTGTTTTTGTAGTTATTATCAATGTATCATCACGAGAACCCCATCACAGCTGATCAGAGCATCAATACTGTTCTATTGTTCGAGCAGTGGTCATGCTGATTTATCCTAACTGGTGATATGTGCTCGATAGGCGCTAGATTGTGGGGGGGGACGATAACTCCAACGCCCCCCTTCGGGGTTTTCCACTGCTTGTCATGGTAGCATATTCCGCCTTTATTGGCACTTCATTAGAAGAATCGGGTAATCTACCATCCACGCATACGTAATAGCCATTCAGTCGCCATCGATCGCACCACTGGTCTTCCGAGATTTTTTTCTGCGTACCCGAAGGAATACCCTACAAGTACGGTTTTGAGGAGAAACAAGTACCCAACAAGTACCTTCTGAAGGCACTACTTAGCAAATGACTTCACCGCATTCATAACGGCATCTCACTGGTGAGGCTAACACACCGGAGGATAAATCAAGAGCTGCAAGGCCGACTGGCATACACGGCGTGATGTAATTGCTCATCCACGGCTGCACATTTGGAGAATACACATGACTAACAAGACAACTAAAAAGAAAAGAAGGTTATATTACTTATCGCGCCTATGCAGCAGCGCATATACACTCGTTACGCCGCAAAACGAGAGAAAGAAGAAAACAGGTCTGGTCGTTAACGCAGTCGGTTCTCTGGAGCCCGAAACGCCTTTTCGTTCTTGCACGCGGCACTGTCATCACCGACGACGGCCATCGCGCGAGAACTCGGGAAGTAATTCACTTCAAGGACTCGCTGAAGCAGCCGCCACTTACATGATATTTACCCTCGCGAAAGACGCAGAAGCAATCTCTCGCCAGACAGATTGACTAAAATTTCAGTGACTCTGTCTCGAAGTATTTCTTGGTATATGACAAGTTGCAAGAGTTCGAAGAAACGATGTATCATTATCATCAGCCTTACTATGCGCCCTCTACGGCGCAGAAACGTCTCCCATGTCTTTCCAATTAACGCGGTCATGTGCTTGCTGAATTCGCGTTATCAGCGCAAAGTTGTTAATCTCATATGCCCACCCAACTTTGTCTCTACATCGCACGTTTACCTTTCCTTGGAATGCACTTGGTTACTCATATTCACTGCCCCGTCGCGTGGGTCTAGTGGCTAAGGTACTGGGCTGCTGACCCGCAGGTCGGGGGTTCGAATCCCGGCTGCGGCGGCTGCATTTCCGATGGAGCCGGAAATGTTCTAGGCCCGTGTGCTCAGATTTGGGTGCACGTTAAAGAACCCAAGGTGGTCAAAATTTCTGCTGCCCTCCACAACGGCGTCTCTCATAACAATATGGTGGTTTCGGGACGTTAAACCCTACATATCAATACTCATAATCACCAGCGTAGCTCCTCGAATGTAACGCGAGTTTTTATTATTTCCAGATCTTTGCTATCTGAAGCCCACACTCGCGTGACAATTTAAGCTGCCAAAAAAGGGCAGTGACGCACACAATTCTTTCATCCTTGTTTTGTTCGCTTCTTCCAGCATGGTTTATTCATTCTTCACCCCTCGCGTTGAAATCATGGTTGGGTTACAAATGAGTAAATACGGCGGTATCGTGCCTTCTCGCTTCGTTCCCTGTTCATGTCTATTTCTTCTTCTTGATTTGAAATAAATTTCTCTCTCATTCCTTCATTCCTAACTTTTCTGTCTCCTCTTCCCCAGTTCAGGGTAGCCAACCAGATATTTTCCTCTTAACATCCCTGCCTTTCTGCATCACATCTCTCTCTCTGTCACACTCCTTAACACATGTTTGTTCCGTGGCCAAATCTGCTCTCTTGTCCCTCGAGAATGCACCTATCATTTTTCTTCACAATGCTCGCTGCGTCGTCTTCACTGTAAGTTGAATACTCCTCCTATAGGTCGGGGCTTAGTTTTCGTGCACAAAGCTTTGCATAATTCGATTGTGAAATTTGCATTTAAGTAAAACAAAAATAAAATACCTGTTAGAGAGCTCAAAGGCTGTCTTCGTACGGCCATTCTTATGCGGCATTTGTAGAATTGCTTCAAAAGTGAAGTTACAAATCATCTCCGTGTATAGCCCTAGCAAATGAAATGCTTACTGTAAATTTAATATAGGCATTTGAGTTTAATTTGTTCAGACGTTATAACAAGAGAATTGTCGTCTCGCTTGACGGGTATAAAGCGAAAAAGTGAGCGTAAGCGAGCTAACTGGTATAAAAGCCGGTCATTTTTTAAACAGCATGAAAATTACACAGAACAGAGAAGACACAAAGACGGCCCATAGGCTGGGACTCTGCATACCATGAGCCGTAGCCAGGGGCATAACCAGAAATTCATTTCGGAGAGGTTGTGACCACCCTTTATGTTTTTTTATTGAATTAGAAAATAAACGAAGAAGTTGGTGTCACCTTTACTTGGCGACGGCTACCCCTTTTTGATTTGATTGTTAGAAATAAATGATAGAAAGAAAAAACAAAATAGCATATATACATATATACAATCCTACATAGGTGAGTGCAAAAGTTCTGACATGGGCAGAACAAACACAGCCGCCACGATCACTTTTAACTATAGTCGGCTCAGTAGTGGTCACAAATGTTTGTTTTCCGAAAAAGAGCCGCAGCACCTTCATTGCTTCGCCATTTATTTTAGATGGCCATGGGCCTAGTAATTCATCGAACGCAAATGGTCGCTTGGGATCCAGCGTATGGAGTTTCTGTTCGGGTCGCCTTCGGTGGGTATGTGTCGTGTTTCGGACCGTCGAGAGAGAGGTGATCGATGTCGTCATCGTCGTGGTCCCCTTTATGTTCATGCGTGTGTTTAGATGTCTGTGTGTGTGTTTATATACCCATAATGTAAAACTTCCGGAGAGATTGGGGAGTTCACCCCCCAACCCACCACATCTGGCTCACCCAATGAGCGCAGGTCGTAATTATTGAGGGAAGAGCACGACGCGCGTGGGTTAAACGAAATCGGATTCATCGCATGACGACAAGAATCGCAAACTATGCGCATTAGTGCAGACGCTAGAAAAAAAAGACGCACGTGCCGCTGGGTACTATATCATGATGAGATGCAACAGCATTTGCTGTAAAAAAAGTACTACGATATTTAAACGTAAACAAACAGCTGGAAATAGAGCAAACACTTCATATTTGAGAAATGCCAGACGAGAGTGACTTGATTTCATGCGTAATGTTTTCGAAAATTATACATATTTTTAGTCTTAAAATGAGCATGTTTTTTTTTTACTTTGAGAGCCCTATTTCTTGGACAAAATGAAAATATATACCAGTTTTGGGTTGCGCTTATTGAATACACAGAATACACAGGTACAGTGAAGCACACAAACACAATTTATATTTCCATCGCCGTGTCCGACAATGAGCGCAATCCATAACCAGTCAAAATCTCAACTTTTGTTTCTTTCGTACTATTAGCGAAAATTATTGGGCAACTACGGCGCAGCGAGTTATTTCTCTATTGCTGCTACGCACAACGCTTATTATAAGCTGTCAACTATGCGATTTTCCTGTTTGGAGATGGTATATAGAATAACCGCCTGCGGCGTTGCTCAAACTTAGCTGATGCACATCGACCAACTGAACATGAATCTATTTATTATTTCATTCGCAGATACCCATCGGCGCGCCCACACCGACGACGAAGGTCGCAGGACGGTATGGAGGAACGACATAGACGCTGCACAAGCGGTACGGACAGCGACGACCATTTTTGAATGCAGCTATTTTTTCGTCCTCTGCCGACGTTGAACAGCAGCCGTGCATGCAAATTACGAGAAGCTTCTCGGGCGTGCGTGGACACTCGCAACAAACGCTTCTACCTATTTCTGTTATGTTACTTTTTTTACGGTTGCATAATGATCATCGATGGCGCGCACCCAGGAGACGGCGCACTGCCACACGTGACGCCTGCGCCTGAAACGCCAACGGAAACAGCGTCAGGTCGAAAGGTCGCCGGTGCTTGTGTCTCTAAGCCTCGGCCCCCTTCCTCGTCGCCGCTGCAGCAGCCGGCGACAGGCACGACCAACGCAAGCGACCAGTTTTCCTGGAACGAGTCCGCTGCAGCGACACCAGCGCGCTGCCGTCAAGGAGGCGCCTAATCAAACGGGAGTAAGGTAGCCTCGACGACTGGCGGTGGAGAAACGCGAAGCCTTGAAGCGGCCAGAGGGATTCGACCGATTGCGAAAAACCACACTCGAGAGTTTTCGAGCAAACGGTGCGCGGATTAGCAGACCGCGAGGCATGCTATTGTGCCTTACCAGAGCGGCTTCTGCGCGGTTTCTTGTACGGCGTGACTTCCATGCACCAAATTGGAATCAAAGGATCTTCCGTTGCTCTACTCATTTTCATGCAGGCAGCGCTTTTCTGTGTTTTTTGTTTTGTTTTTAGCAAGACGGTATAAATGTTAAAGAGTCTGCCTGTTCCGAGAGGACGCCGCAAGCGTTTACGGCTGTAGACAGCGAAAGATAGCGCGGACTGGTTTTGCCGGTAGGCGCCCGAGATTACGCGCGATGCCTTTCGTTCATTTTTTTGTGTGTGTCGCTGTCTTAGGCTTGCCAGTTTTGATCAGATGGCTGGTAAACGAAGTCAGTCTCATCAGACATTCAAAAGTATAACGTCGCTATATATAGCATGATCAGGCCAGCACTTCCTCTTCGCGAGTGCACGGGATCCAGGTAGCCATTATGAGGACAAAGTTGTCGCTAATGGCTTCATGCCTGAAGCCTTGAGAGTTTTTTCAGATAACCAATTTAGCGGATCCCCGTTACTGTATGAAGAGGATGCAGACGGAATCGACGCGTCACTGTGGTCGTGCAAGGGATCAAGCATAGAGCTCTTTTTTTTTTGCCATGAAATGATCTTTTCAAAGTTGCTTACAAAAGCCGCAGGCGTCTTTGGTGATATTCTTCGCTATAACTACACCATGCAAGCACGCTTCCGACACGGCTCAGTTATTACTAACTTTTAATCCGGTCGTAGGTAACACACTGGGGAAATGTAGTTACCTGGCAACCCCGCCTCTGCCCATGGCTGCATCACCCGTTAGCAAGTGTCGTTTACTGACCCCTGTTGAATCGTTTCACTACTACCACTGGTTTGATATCGTACTACGCCATTGTTGTTTTCGCGTTTCTACAGCCGTCTCCATAGGCATGCGCACATGGAGGGGGGGACGCCCCCAAATCATCTGAAGGGGTGAGTGAATTCTTCCCCGCACCTTCACTCAGTCGGATCTTTCACGCCGTTTTTTTATGCGCACTGTTATAGCTACGCATGTATTCGACTGTAATGTCGGCCAAGGATGTTACATTTGAAGAACTGTGCACTTTGCGCCTTTACTCCGGAAAATCGAGGACCATTGGGAGGACTGTCGGAGAAACTTCTTTTTTCTTTACATTAGTTTTTGTTTTCATGGTTTCATCTTAGAAGGACTGGTAATTGCGCAAGTTGGTATGAATTCCTACCACTGAAACGGCGCCTCAAGGTAGGAGGAATGCACATGAGATGAGCACGAATGCATACGTTTTATGTCCATTTTTCGTGTGCATTCGTCTTACATTGTACCGCCATCTCACTAGAATGAATTATTTAATCTATTGCAGAGCTCGTTTTCTTTCGGACTTGACCAACGAGAGGGAAGGAGGGTTGCGATGAATCTTGGCCTTCACTAGTGGATGACCCTGTGCCCGCATACATGACTGCCCCAAACTAAAAATACGAACAAAATTTGTCGAAATCTCTTGAGAGAAATTTTTCTTAACGTAAATGAAAAAATTCAGTCTAATGGCTCAAAAGCAGCTTCATCATGTAGACCACAGCGTTAATTCACTGAGCTTCATGACGTGAAAAAAATTATAGCTAATGGAAGAAGTTTCTAGTGGAGGGCGGGTGTATAATGGTAACAAACAATAATCATGGCCCCTGTTGTGATCGGTGCTGGCCTGTAGTTGTTTACTACAAGACCTAGTATCACCTGTTACGCCAGTTCATTATCAAGATTGCTCGATTTTAGGAAGAAAAGTGATACATTGGGACACGCTGCCCAAAAATAAGTTTTTTATTGTCAATAAGGGACAGTATCTCTAACGCTTGCGGAGAAACAGTCATTAGCTATGATGAAGTTGGGTGGATCTTGAGAAAGCAGCTTATCAGATTTATGAAAGAACACCTACAACTACCGCAAGTTTTGTTGGATCAAATATAGGCCCTTAGGTGCGGCAATGTAACCTTATCGTGCATTACGTATATCGACACTAACATTGGATAAAAGTTCTCATCTGCTTTCCACGGGAGGACAGCTTTGTGATTTGGGTCATGCACATCTGAACCGGGCACCAGTCAGCACACTACACGGTGCAGCGTAAACAGCGGAGTCACATTACATAAAGTTTTACTGGTGTATGTCTTCCGATATTTCTACGAGTACACTTTGTCTACTTCAGTGGACTAAATGCAAGCTCACCGAAAGAAAAGCGTACCGCGGTTATACAGACTAAACCATGGGTAGCTTGAAATTTGAGGATATATATATATATATATATATATATATATATATATATATATATATATATATATATATATATATATATATATATATATATATATATATATGAGATAATGAGATAGAGGACCAACCAAGAAAAAATTATGTCGGAACTGAATGTATACTTTCACGAATTGAAATTTGTGCGGATGTACTGTCTCTGCCTCTGAAAAGACTGCATCGATTAAACGTTGACTTGTTTCAGTACCAGCAATGTTATTGCTCTAATACATCACATTTTCGCTCAAACTATCGCTCCAGAGTAGCAGGATGTAACTGAAGCTAACGTTTCAGCAATGGAGCCTGACGAGGACAACTCCCTTTATAGAAACGTTGGCTTCAGTGGCACCGCGTTTTCGATCACTTTTCCCCCTTCAAACCTGGATATCTTTTGTTTGAATTTCTGTACACGTTATCCATTAGTGCAGCGTACATGACGCAACCATTTTCCCTTGCTGAAATCGGCACAGCTTAAATTTGCTCTCGAGTCTCTGGGCCACACTTGAAAATGCCCTATACTCACCGTATAGAGGCCCAAAGTGTATATACTGAAACGTACGCGGCATCTGAGTCCATCACAAAGGGTGGCCTTAGATCTTGAGGCACTACTGGCACACGTTTTTCGTAGAGAATTAAGAGTTGATAGAGTCTTAAGCATGGCTGATTCGTTCTTCACGAAGTATGGTCGGCAAGGCTGTGCAAGTGTATATAGCTGGCGCTATATTCCACTGTAGATTACTTCCTCAGACAAGGCACCCACGATGATGGTGATCGTGGTAGCACGTATCAAGAAGTAAACTTAAAAGTAAAACCTTACCCCATAAAATAACACATACCATGACCGCTTAACTTCTGCGCACCTAGGCTATTTTACAGAAATAATAAGATCATTTGAATGAGCAGCCTTATTAAATATGGCATAACTTATCACGTAATAATTTTTAGGCTGTCGACCTTGCACCTGCTTTACTGCATCTGCATAAAAACTATCTATCTGAAGCCCATAAAAAAATACGTTTTCTCTCGCCAAATGCTGCGAAGGAGGAATTGTATGTCCGAATTTAAAAACCAACATTCAGTATTCCATAAAAACAGGTTTACCCGCTATACCCCAGAATACAGCCACGAAGCCAGAAGAAAAAACAGAATTGGTATAAAAAAAACAACAGCCATTACTTAAGTCTTCGTAAAGTTCATCTCTGCACATAGAACGCCCTATCAGTAGTTCCATATTCAACGGTTATTTATGCTGGCTCAAGTCATTGGAAGGTGACCTTACGATTGCTGTGGTGTGTATATATGCAAATGTGGGGAACGATTTTAGAGTTAAGTGGCAATGACTAACTCAAGTGTCATGCAGATTGGGTTTCGATCACTTTAAGGTTTATATTCCACCACATGAGAAGTCGACCATTGTGGACGTCGTCTAAAGCATCGGGTGGTCAGACTGCACGTCCACAATGGTGAGCATCAAGCTGCAGCGAAGCTGAGAAAATAAATTTGAAAAAAAAATATGTGGGTGCCGTTGCCCAGGTGAACATAGCAATTGTTTACATAATCAGTAAAGAAAGCACAAGTTCGCTTATAACGAATTTCATTGGCGCGACAAAACCCATAAGGGTGATTATTCAACTTACAAGCCTACATTTACGTGCAAACTTCGAGCCGGCCACAAGCTTATGAACGAAAAGGTTCACGGGTCACAGAAGTCAGCATTACAAAATAAATGGTCGAATTCAGCTATCTCCACCATAATGCAATGACCGTCCCAGTCAGCACAATTTCGTTTGCTGTCACAGTTGGCCGACGCCCCTTCTGAAGAGCCAGCGGCACTGAACATACGTTCAAAATTTAGGTGTCCTTTGGTACACAACTTTCAATCAGTAGTGGTAATTGACGGGCTTCGCAGATTTGCATGCTGCCATGAACTGGAGCTCACTGATGTGTTATCTGCGTCTCGCTTTACAAATGCGCGCGGTCCAGGAATGGTCCGCGTGGGTTGCAAAGAAGGGACGGCCACCCGACCAATCCGGGTACATGGCCAAGAATGTGTGTCTCGCAGCCCGCGGCTTCTGGGGCGCTCGCACACCTGCCGTTGATCCGGGACTCACCTGACTGCAGCATCGAAGCCAGCACGCATCCGAGCAGAGCCAACGCGCCCGACGCGGTCTTCATCGTGTTGTCTTTCGCCGGTTCTCCAGGCGCGGGATAGAGCGCGTGTTTCGAGGCAACGCACGGGGGTGGGGGCACACTGAGCACGACGACGACCAGCCGTATCCTTGCGAGGTGGTCGTCTGGGCCGCGGCTGCCGCCTGATCAGCCAACGGCACCGCAGTTCCACCGAGTCCTCATGGCACTGCGCCAAGCCGGGAACATTGGCTCATCGGCGAAGCACCACGACAAAGAAAGCCGCCCAAGTTAGCTGGCCGGCCGAACGCACCTTCCACGCACTCTGGCTCGTCGTCGGACGCTGTAATTTGGCGGAGGAAGCTCTCTCCTCTCCTCCTGGGTCACGTCTTGGAGACTCCGCCTTCGAGCACACTGGCTCGACGGGATGCCAGCCCGGCAGGCTCGCTCTCTCATCTCATCCCCCCCCCCCTCTCGTATGGCAGCAGCCGGCGGGCGAGGGGCCCTTCTTGGAAGTGCGCCACCTACCTGCCGGATTCCTCCTGCCGCCGCCGCCGCCTCGTGGTCCCGGCTCAGTGCCCGTTCAGCGCTCTGCCTCTTGCGCGCACTTTTGCCACACCCAGCAGTCAGCTCTACAGGTTTGCCTTACAGGTGCACAGTGCTAGAAAATGTTCTCCTGCCACTCTAACGCACCTGCTTAAATCAAGAATGGAGAAAAAAAGTGCGCCTGAGCATGCAAGCGGTGCTTCCCCAGATCTCGAAGAAACCGAAATCACTTCAATGACAAGAGCAAAAGAGAGTGGGGGGCCTTCCATCAGGCATATCGTCGGCACACGTTCTGGAGTGACTCAAAGCATTGCGTAACCTCACGAGGCAGCGTTCAAATCCGTTAACATCTCTGTTAAGCCGTCGAAAAGACTGGGTTGATTAGAAAATGCACTGAGTCATCGAAACCATAACTATATCTGTGAACTGGTAACCGTTTCTGAGTTCGTCCTAGATCTTTGTTACAAGGACAAACTAATAAATACAGATACTTCTTGCATGTTGCATGCAATTTTGGAAAACCTAATTAATCACCGCTATAGTTCTACCAGTTCCTTGCAGACTTCTAGAGGCCATCGTTGTTATGCCTGAACACGCATGAGCTGGCACTGTCTTCGCCTAAAACTGTGCCTGACTGTGCCTTTAGTTCGCTCTATATCTGGTACGCCGATCATAGCTTCAAGGCGCATCAGTCTATGCACAACTATAGAGCGGCCGCCTTTACAGTTTTGCTCCACACTTACAGAACGCAACATCACAGCCTCTTTATACAACACCATACACGTCAGCGCCACCCGGTTGTTCTATGTATATACGTTACGCTGAGAAGAATTCAGTGCAATTGTATTGCTTCCGCTTTAGTCAACCGGCGCCCTGAGTTTTTCGAAACAATCCAGGCAGGTGGATCACGCTATCACTGCACACGTTGCTGCAAATTGTGGAACTCTTGCGAGACAACACGCATTTATTAAGCAGCTTTCAAAGTATAATATACATGTATGATAGTTGCTGGGGTTTTACGTCCCAAAAGTACAATATGATTACGAGGCATGCTATAGCGTGGGACATTGTATTTGAACCATCTGTTTTTTTCTTTAATGTGCGCCTAAATCGAACACATGGGTGTTAATTACATTTCACATCCAACGAAATTTGACTGCCATGACCGGGAATCAAACCTGAACCATCGAGTTTAGTAACGCGACAACCTCGCACTAAGGTAGCTTTCACAGTGGGTTGCCTACAATAGAATTACAATACATTTGCACCACCCAATTTTTCTAGTACACTGATCTGAATCCTACTAAAGGCACAAACTTGCTAAAGTCACAAACTTGACGTCATCAAAAAAATCACAGCATGTCCTAGGAATGAACGATGACGAATGGGGCAAAGCATCCGTCCATCCATGTGTTCATCTGTCCATGGGTCCGTCCGTTGGTCGGTCCATACATCCAACCAAACGTCAATCCTTGCGTCCATCTGTGCTTCCTTTCGTCCATCCATGCTTCTGTCCCTCCATCTATACGTCCGTCCAAGCTTCCGTCCGTCCTATTGCACACACTTCTATTTGACCAATGCCATCTATAGGAAACGAGACAATAAATGGTAATGAGACAGCGCCATTCATTAAACTGCTCAGTAGATACTGCTGGTTACGCCAGACGCAGGGTAAGGTTAGACTAAGAGGAGCCTCGCCCCTAAAAAAATCAAAGCATATCCACGGAGTGAATGAAGGTAAGTGAAGTGAAGCGTCCGTCCGTCTGTCTGATAACTGCCTGTTACGCCTGACGCAGGACAAGGTTCGAATTAGGGGAGCTTCGCCCCTAAAAAAAACTATTGTCAGCCAAGTTATCGCCTGCTCCGCGGCTGTGAACGCCGCCAGAGTTTATGGGGTACTGGCCTCTGTTCAGGCGTTGAACTGGTCTTCAAACTGCTGGAACTGATAAAGTTATCTTTCTCTCTCTCTCTCTCTCTCGGAGGCTTACCTACGAGCAAAGTCAACACTATGAAGCAGCTCGGTAACGACTTGATTTCCTCGAGCAACACGTGGAGCCCACTCGTGAGACAAGGACACGCTTTCCAAACAATAAGATGCAGCATTTCTCAAAGTACCGCAAAACCCGAGAGATTTACTACACCTGATAATAACTTATCCCTGTTGATTGATTGACATGTGGGGTTTAACGTCCCAAAACCGCCATATGATTATGAGAGACGTTGTAGAGGAGGGCTCCGGAAATTTCGACGATCTGGGGTTCTTTAACGTGCACCCAAATCAGAGTACACGGGCCTACAACATTTCCGCCTCCATCGGAAATGCATCCGCCGCAGCCGGGATTCGATCCCGCGACCTGCGGGTCAGCAGCCGAGTACCTTAGCTACTAGACCACCGCGGTGGGGCAACTCATTCCTGTTTTGGCAGGATTATCTAGACTTTTCATAAAAAAAGAAACACCAGTAGATATAACCCACTACTGACAGTAGTATCGCCCTTTTTGCTAAGAACTGGGATAGCGATGTGCAAGGCGATGCCTCCTCTATTTTATCAATGCCAGCCAGATGCGCCTAATTTAGTTGTTCACCACCCTCTCCTCTAGCCTTTTCCAACTCTCTCAAATCACCTAGCCTTCGGGTGTGCTTTGCGGTCATGGGGTAGAGTAGCCCCTCATGCAGTGCCTGATGCGGAATCATATGAAGTAATTTTTTGTTCAGTTGTGTACAGATTCGTGGGGCTGCATCTTTCATTCCTCGTGGTCACAATATTGGCAGTCACGCTGGCTCTGTGAATTATATGGTGTTTTAAGATAGCGTGTCGCCGTTGGTGGCGCAATGCGGGCAACCAATAGGGAAGCGTCACTGTAACGTTTCTGCATGCGCTGCTCTGTGACGCGGTGGCGGCACTGTCTCGAGCCAGAAAGAAGCAGCTTGAAGGAGCGAATCTGACAGAAGTATGATGTTGGTGTGGGAAACACGTGTATCGCGTCTTCGGGGAAAAGCGCTCGGATGAGCGTGGGACGCGAGCAACGGGACCCCTCATATAGCACCGCATCACAGCCACTTCCTGAATTAAGGCGGACCGACGGCTACCGTTGAGAAGCGCGTGTTTGCACTGACATTTAAATAAAGAAGGCATTGTCCAAGGGAAATTTCAAGATGGCGCTGTGACATTATGCCGTCGACTTAGTTCACAAGGCTTGGGCGGCCGTGAGGGGGGAAGTTGTCAGAATGCTTCTCCATGCTCGATGGACCGGAAGCGGAGAGCATCATGAGCAACTTGCTTCGGTGGCTCTACATTCTTTGCCATGAAAACCACATCGAACACCGCGTATCGAGGTTGTCGACTTTTCTTGCGGTAGCAATTATATGGACAGTCTCGGCTGGTTTTGGCCGTCGCCGCCGTCATTCGAGTATATGTATGTGTATGAATATATAAGCGAGGAAAGACGTGTAGCCTCCTCTTTCTGCGAAGCAAACATCATCTTTCCGACCCGCACGTCGCGGGATCGAATCCCGGCTGCGGCGGCTGCATTTCCGATGGAGGCGAAAATGTTGTATATATAGGCCCGTGGGCTCAGATTTGGGTGCACGTTAAAGAACCCCAGGTGTTCGAAGTTTTCGGAGCCCTCCACTACGGCGTCTCTCATAATCAAATGGTGGTTTTGTGACGTTAAACCCCACAAATCCATCCAACACCATCTTTCCGGCCTGGCTCATCCGCACGCGCGCTTATCTCGCCAGCGAATAAGAGGGGTGGGGGCACTTATGGTTGCCCTGCTATCACGGCCATGATCAGCACGCGCCTTGTGCCCCACAGCAGGCGGGAGCTTTTACGGGCTGTGCGCTCAACACAAAGAAACGGTGCCAAAAGTCTACATGGAGTGGCCGTGTTCTCTTACACTAGCGTTTTGTAGAGTTACGTGAGATTTAATCTAAATGAGTTGACTGCCAGCCTCATTTCGTATATCAACGCCGTCACTAAGGACGAGTCTTGTTTTGGTCATCTACTGAGGCCGCGCCGTTGGAAACCTGGTTACTTAGCAAGCACATGTCTCCTACAACGATATTGCTCCTAAAATGACAGGCTTGCTTCTTAAAACATTCGAATGTGTTCATATTGCATTCATGGCTTCATTCCTTAAGGCGAAACTGTGAGTTTTTGTTTGACAGTAAAAACGACTGATCGTTCAACGGCATTGAATACTAATTGTGCTAACAAACGTGTGTCGATTCTTTGTGTGCAGAGCATTTTCTTCTTCGTTTTTTGCATCACGCTGAAACTTAGCTCACCCCGCATTTTCCCTCGATTTCGTCTCGATTTCCGCTGAGCTGCATCTTGAGACTTCACGTTGTATAAACAATGCCTATTAATGATAGCGGGCATTAACCATTAGGTAGCCAAGATGGCAAGCTTGCGTGTGAATCCTGGTGGATACTTTCGCTTAATGAACGTCACCCTCGCCGAAAACATCTCTTCCCCTTAAATCAAGCCGACGAAGTACTGCAGCGTGTTCTTATCAGCGTCGGGGCTGCATGAAATTTTGGTGCTTGGTTTATAACGTTTAATGTACCGGGAAGTGGCGTAAGCTCTGCCAGGCGCCGTACCGGAGGGCTTCGGGTAATCTCGACGACACGCGGCTTCAACGTGCGCTGTACGCGGATCTCCAGCACCCATCGAATGCCACCACCGTCACCAGGATCGAATCCGTGCCTGTGCGATTAGCAGCCGAGCACAGTAACCACTGAGCCACCGCGGCAGTCACTGAAAGATCGCGGCTGCGCTTCCTCGCGCTTGTGAGAACACATCTTCATATGGTCTCTCTTCTCCTATCTTTAGGCTTCCCCAAGGTCAAATATAGCCAACAGAAGAGTTACCTATGCATGTATGCATACATGCATGCATGTACGTACGTACGTACTTACGTACCTATCTGTCTATGTACGTACATTAGATAGATAGATAGATAGATAGATAGATAGATAGATAGATAGATAGATAGATAGATAGATAGATAGATAGATAGATAGATAGATAGATAGATAGATAGATACGCTCAACGTCATCAAAGTTTTTTTTAAAGAAATGCCTCAGATTTAAAAAGTACAATGTTGCAAAAACGATGTCACTTGTTTATTACTAGCGAATTGTGAGAATGTTAGCCTCTATCCCACAGTTTTATAGCCTTGTAAAAAAAGAAGAATGAAAAGAGGAAACAGCAATATAACAACACAACATAAAGGTACCAGTCTAAACGAAGAAAAAAACGGAAAGAAAAAAATTGGCCCCGTATCTGCATGTTGCACTGCAAATGTCGTCGAAAGACAATAGTCTTGCGTCTGGAGAGAGTGAAAAAAACGTTTAATTGATGTTCTGCGCAAGACAATCGGTGAATGGTATTCTGGGGGTGCTTCGTAGTGCCTGGTGTTCTTGATGGTATTCTTGATGCGTTCCTTCGCCTCGAGCATGCAGCCGAGGAGAAGGAGCTCATCAAGTCACGTCACACGTGAGACATGGGCGCTATCTAGCAGTTATCTTGGAAAACAAAGCTCGCGCACCCTGCGCGCCCGTCTCGGAGGTGATAAGGTCTAGAACGCAAGGCGACGCGTAAGTGCAACAACCGTGTTGTCTTAGCAAAGTGTTGGGCCAGACAACGCTTGCCATTTCATGCAAGCGTTGTCTGGTCAGCACAACGTGATAGACGCTATGGTCCTTATAATTACTTGTATATGCTTTTTCCAGTAAAAGACACACATGCAGAATATTGAAACGTTGTTATGGTGCCTCAGATATGCGTGTCACGTAGTTTATTTACGTATAGACCTACTGGAAGGCCAAGGAACGCCAGAAGAGCGAGGAACGTCAACAGGCCGAAAATACAAAGCAAGCGCAAGATCGGGTCACGCGTGTGCACCAACGCTGTGGCTTGCCGTTTCTTGCTGCTTCGTCATCGTTCGCATAGTTCCCTACATTGGCCCCCGGTGAATAGCATAGCCAACCTAACGACTTAAGGCGTAGTCACTATAGCGGGGTCGTAGTACGGCTTCAGGCGACTCACATGCACAATTTCTCGGCCACGACGGCGTAATTCATGCGACTGTGTCAAAGGCTCAATCTCATAATTGACTGGTAACGTACGGGCGAGAATGCGGTAGGGCCCGTGGTATCGTGCCAGTAATTTCGAGGAAAGGCCAGGAGTACTCGGTGGAATCCAAAGCCAAACGAAAGCACCAGTCGTGAAAGTAGAGAGATGTCGGTCGGTGTCATGCCGTAGCTTCTGGTGGCCTTGGTCCTCGGTTGTCAGTGAGCGGGCCAATCGTCTGCAATCTTCTGCGTACCTGGCAACATCAGAAATTGCAGTGTACTCAGAGGAGTCGGGCGTGTTTGGGAGGATAGTGTCCAGCGTGCACGATGGTTCGCGTCCGTATACAACAGAAAGAAAGGGGAAAACCCTGTTGTCGCGTGCGTAGCGGTGTTATACGCATACGTGACGAATGGAAGGACAGTGTCCCAATTGATCTGGTCTGAAGCTGTGTACATCGTCAACATATCACCGAGTGTGCGATTAAATCGTTCTGTGCGGCCATTCGTCTGCGGGTGATATGCTGTCGTCATGCGATGAACCATGTTGCACTGAGCGAGCAAGGCTTGAATGGCGTCGCACAAGAAAACACGCCCCCGGTTGTTCAAAAGTTCGCGGGGAGCACCATGGCGAAGAACGAAGTTGCGCAAGATGAAAAACGCAACTTCCCTCACGGTTGCTGCGGGTAGTGCTGCTGTTTCCGCGTAACGCATGAGGTGGTCCACGCCGACAATTATCCACATATTTCCAGAAGACGACGTGGGAAGTGGTCCATATAAGTCGATACCGACGCGGTCAAATGGACGCGCTGGACAAGGCAGAGGCTGAAGTGTACCGGCAGGGCATTGAGGTGGTATTTTACGTCGCTGGCATGCATTACAAGCACGTACGTACTTGCGAAGAAATGTGTATATGCCGCGCCAGTAGTACCGCTGACGTAGACAGTTGTACGTTTTGAGAGCGCCGGCGTGAGCGCTTTGCGGGTCGTTGTGGAAAGCTGCACAGATTTTCGAGCGCATGTGGTTGGGTATCACTAACAGCCACCTCCGACCTTCAGACGTGTAATTCTGCCAATAGAGGAGGTCGTCTCGAATAGCGAAATGTGTGGCTTGACGGCGGATAGTTCTTGAGACCAAATTAGCTGACGGATCAGTCAGAAAGGCGAGGAGTTGGGAAATCCACACATCTTTGCGTTGTTCCGATGTCATGTTTGTGAATTCGATTGGTGTTATGACAGCTGAAGAAGGTGACGAGGAGGTTGGGTCAGCCGGTAGCGGCGAGCGGGATAGCGCCTCAGCGTCGGAGTGCTTGCGGCCGGATCGGTATACAACACGAATGTCGTATCCCTGTAGGCGAAGCGCCCAACGACCAAGGCACCCCGACGGGTCTTTGAGCGATGATAGCCAGCATAGAGCGTGATGGTCCGTAACGACTTCGAAAGGGCGGCCATAATGGTATGGGCGGAACTTCGTCAAAGCCCAGACAATTGCGAGGCACTCTTTCTCCGTGACGGAATAGTTACACTCGGCTTTCTTGAGGGTTCGACTAGCGTAAGCGACCACGTATTCTTGGTATCCTGGTTTTCGTTGAGCCAATACAGCACCAAGACCGACACCACTAGCGTCGGTGTGGACCTCCGTAGGCGCATCGGGGTCAAAATGACGTAGTATTGGAGGTGATAATAATAACCGCCGAAGCGCGGTGAAGGATTCGTCGCACTCTTTTGACCAAGCAGAAATGCCTGTGGAAGTTGTCAACAGGTTAGTAAGAGGCGCGATGATGGAAGAGAAGTTCCGAACAAATCGACGAAAGTATGAGCACACTCCTATAAAACTTAGAAGCGTCTTGATTGAATTGGGCTTCGGATAGTCGGCCACGGCACGGAGTTTCGCCGGATCCGGGAGAACACCCTCTTTGCAAACGACGTGACCCAGTATAGTGAGCTGATGTGCGGCAAAATGGCACTTCTTGATGTTAAGTTGAAGGCCAGCAGAGGTGAGACACGTGAGGATAGCACGAAGACGAACAAGGTGAGTCGAAAAGCCGCGAGAAAAAAAGGACGATGTTGTCTAGGTAGCAGAGGCACGTGTTCCACTTGTAGCAGCGAAGGATGGTGTCCATCACCCGTTCGAAGGTAGCTGGGGCGTAGCAGAGTCCAAACGGCATGACGTTAAACTCATACAGACCATCAGGTGTTACAAATGCAGTCTTCAATCGGTCAGGATCAGCCATTGGAACTTGCCAATATACTGAGCGTAAATCTAAAGAGGAGAAATATTCTGCTCCTTGCAAGCAATCGAGAGCATCGTCGATGCGTGGCAATGGGTACACATCCTTCCGAGTTGTCTTATTCAGCCGGCGGTAGTCGACGCAGAATCGGAAAGACCCATTTTTTGCGCACAAGTACAACAGGGGACGACCAAAGGCTCTGTGATAGCTGGATGACACCACGCTTGAGCATATCGTCGACTTGTTCGTTGATAATACGGCGCTCTTCCGCTGAAACACAATATGGTCGTTGGCGTAAGGGAGCATGAGTACCGGTGTCAATGTGGTGCGTGATGTTCGCTGTGCGACCCAAAGATGGTTGAGCGCAATCGAACGCAGAACGGAACTCTCGAAGAAGGGACAAGAGTTCGCGTCTTTGTGTCGGCGATAGCTCAGCGGCAACAGAGGGCTGGAATGAGTCTGGCACGGGCAGTGGGGCCACAGGTGGCGGTCATAGCATTTAACTGGAGGTGAGGTGGGTGTTCGGCAAACTCCAGAAAGCGCTGGAGGTCAACGTCTTGTATGTTACCCAAATATTCTCCGCGAAGTAAGGTAACTGGCGACGATAGCGAGTTCGCAACGAGCATGGCGGAAGCACCGGATTCCACGGCGAGTATGGCAAAGGGCAGGTGTACGCTACGGCAGCGGGTAAATACGTCAGACGGAGTGAACAAAACAGTTCCGGCAGGAGCGGCCGCACAGGTCAGGGCTACAAGGGTGGATGTTCTCAGTGCTATTTCCGTGTCTGCAACAACGACAAGTTTGTAAGCTTCACAAAGAGAATCTACCAAACAAGAGGTTGGCAGCGGTGTAAGGGCAACTTCTGCACGTGAGTAATCTATGATGGCCAGAAGACGCGAAAGAAAGTCCCATCCAAGAATGACTTCGTGGGAGCATGATGTCAGCACAAAACATTCAATGGCACAAAGTTCACCTTGGATAATGACACGTGCAGTGCACACAGCTGTAGGTTCTATGCACTGCGAGTTGGCCGTGCGGAGCATCAGGCCCAAAAGAGGCGTCGTCACCTTTTTCAACTTGCGGCATAAGGCCTCACAGATTATGAAAACGGCGGCTCCTGTGTCGATAAGTGTTTGTGCGGCGGTCCCCTCAACATTGACGTCGATAACGTTTTGCGACGAGAAAAATGGAGGCCTTAAGCAGTTCGAATGGTATGCAGCTGTTGCCTCCGGAGCTGCAGCGATCAGTTTCCCTCTTCCGTAGCAGTTCGACGATGCATAGGTGACAGGGAGCGTCGTCGGGGCGATGGTGACCGATGGTTTGCGTAGGGTCGATGACCGTCAGTGGTGTACCTTGATGGCGTCCTAGACGACGACGCAATCGGCCTGCCCACGGTGTCAACTGGAGAGGGATCTCGGCGACAGTGTCGGGCGACGTGTTCAGCGATACCACAGGCGAAACAGATGGGCCTATTATCTGGCGTCCTCCAAGCGTCTGCGCGACGGTAAAATGGAGCTGAAGATCTCGCGTAGGAATACGGCGCAGCAATTGAGGTTGTAGGCACGACATAGGGCGGCATGGCAGGTTGAGCATACGGCATACGCTGTTGCGTAGGCCGAGCAGCGACGGCGGCGTACGTGAGAGGCGTAGTGACAAGTGGTTGCTGATGCATCGGTGGAAGGGCCTCAGCGACTTGGGTTTGAATGGCGTGTTGGAGGTCCGGTGCCAAAGCTTGCGCGGGCTCATGTGTCAGTGTCAGCAGTGACAGCTGGCGCGCTACCTCTTCGCGGACGAAGTCCTTGATTGTCGAAAGCAGCGGCTGCTGATCGGTAGGATGGGCAGCTAGGTGCAAGCTTGCGAGCGTGTCTGGCGTCGTGAGAGCTTGACGAGCAATTGCGCGCTGCCTACGCAGCTCATCGAAGCTCTGACAGAGAGAAACGAGCACAGCAATTGGGGGGGGGGGGGATTTCTCGCGAGCAACATCTGAAAGGCGCCGTCGTCAATGCCTTTCAAAGTGTGCCCGATTTTTTCTTCCACAGGCATGGTAGAATTGACGCGGTTGCATAAATGCAACACATCTTCAATGTAGGCCGTGTAGGTCTCACCTGGTTGCTGCGCACGGTGACGTAAACGGTGCTCCGCTTGAAGCTTGCGTGCCGCAGGTCGTCCAAAGACGTCCGTAATAACAGTCTTGAATGCAGACCACGTAGTAATGTCAGCTGCGTGGTTGTTAAACCACAGTTGCGTGGTGTCCGCAAGGTAGAACGTGACGTAGCCCAGCTTACTTGGGTCGTCCCATTTGTTACTTGCGCCGACTTTGTCGTACCTCGCCAACCAATCTTCGACGTCCGACTCAGTGGAGTCCGTGAAGATAGGAGGGTCTTGTTGAGGATACACGGCGCCGCAGGTGACGTGGACGGTCGAAGGTCCCATCTGGAGAGGCGTCTCGGTGGCCATGTTCGTGTCACGTAGAGGGGGAAGCTTACGGGAGCGAAGTTCCAGGTTTGTACGGGAGTCCATACACCTCCACCAGATGTCACGTAGTATATTTACGTATAGACCTACTGGAAGACCAAGTAACGCGAGAAGAGCGAGGAACGTCAACAGGCCGAAAATACAAAGCAAGCGCAAGCTCGGGTCGCGCGTGTGCACCAACGCTGTGGCTTGCTGTTTCTTGCTGCTTCATCATCGTTCGCATAGTTCTCTACATGTGCAATAATTGATTTTAATTGACAATCACACAAGTATGCACGCTGAATACTGAGCAATATTGGTGGGCGCTGCGGATGGGGTCAGCTGTTTGGAGTATCGCTTGGCAACTTTGGTGACGTTTAGGGCGCCGTTTAGTGTGCCGTTAAGGGCGGACAAACCAACAAACGTACAGACAGACCAAAATTTTCGCGTCAAAGGTCTTCAAGAAAGACTACCGTCGTTAAAAAGTAAAGATGTTATACACAGACATGCAAAACGATCACACTAATCTGCACTCTCTGCATATAGAATGAACAGGTCAACTGCCCTCACCCTGAAAGATTATCAGTGAGGAAAAAATAGTAAAAGCGCGCAAAATTTATGAGTATGTACAAACAAACGCAAAGGTCATGCACCACACCCAAGCTGAGGTGCACACAAAAATGGCGGCATGCACTGAGGAAAAGTACGCACGTAAAGAAGCAAGTCATTGCAGCGGAAAGGGGTGCCGAGAAATGCAAGCAAAATCAGGAAGAAGCCGCAGGGGCTGTATAAGATACGCTGCGCAGAGCACTCAAAAGTGTATGGCAGTGTGCCCAGCGCACGCGCAAATGACGAGCATACCACAGGGCGTTGTGTTCGGACTACAAGGGAATTTCTCGAATAGTAGAATCTCACCACAAGCAGGAGCACTGAGAGGAAAAAGGCTATATGGGTTGTTCCAACATGTGATTTAACATAACGCATGCAGCACTTGAGGCGAAAAGCGATCGAAGGCTACTGGCTACAGTGCTTCTATACAACGTTTCATTGAGAATGTCCTTATCTCCTTATTTACAGGTTGAACGCACAAGTTTGGTCAACAAAGTCCACGTATCTCCACGCAATGAACGATGGCGAGTTGATGAAGCTAGATTACAACGCGCGTAATTACTACGCTGAGGTCACCGACTATAATATTGTTACGGGGAAGATTTATTCACCGAGAGCTGGTCTTGCTAACGGCTTAAAGAGCGCACAGTCATGCAGGCCAACAGGAGAAGCTCGAGAGTCCAACCCACTACAACCACGTTGTCGTCTTCTTCATTTGGGTGCCAATTCAGCTGTGTCGGGGCGACAGTTCCATACACGTATCATCACCCCGGCCCGTAAGGCACCGTCTCGGTGCCTGTTAAATGAGCGAGTCGGCGTTGTAGGGCTTGAGACGAGAAACGTGGACTACTTCCGTTCTGGTGCAGCAGCTGATGAGTTTGTGGTAACGGCAATCTCGTGGGTGACAGGTGTGACCTGATGAATGACTCGGTAGGGCCCAGCATATCGCGATAGTAGTTTCTCGCAGAGGCCAACACGTCGAGATGGGAGCCACAAGAGAACAAGAGATCCCGCAGAAAAAACGGCATCTCTATGTCGACGGTCATAAAGAGACTTCTGTGCTGTCTGCGACGACGATAACCGAGCACGCGCGACCGCGCGTGCTGTGAGGGCACGGGTGATCGCATCCTGAGCGTACGAAGTGGAGGATGGGTGGTCTGATAAAAGCATTGTGTCGAAGGGCAGTAAGGGATGATGTCCGAAGAGTAGATAGAAAGGGGAGTAGCCCGCTGTTTCATGACGCGACGAGTTATAGGCGAAGGTTACGAACGGAAGAGCTATGTCCCAATCAGTGTGGTCCGTAGATACGTACATGGAAAGCATGTCCGTCAATGTGCGGTTTAGGCGCTCCGTAAGGCCGTTAGTCGGAGGGTGGTAAGATGTGGTGAAGTTGTGACGGGTAGCACAAGATCGGAGTAGATCATCAACCACACGAGATAGAAAGTGGCGACCACGGTCTGTGAGCAGGTGAGTCGGAGCGCCATGCTGGAAAATAATGTCGTACAGCAGGAAGTCGGCAACGTCGGTTGCGCCGCTGGTTGGTAGCGCTCGAGTGATTGCATACCGAGTGGCATAGTCTGTGGCCACTGCAATCCATTTATTTCCAGTTGTAGAAGTAGGAAAGGGACCTAGCAAGTCCAACCCCACTCGATAAAATGGCTCGGCTGGAACTTCAATAGGTTGAAGAAGACCGAGAGGGGGAGCCGTAGGCTTCTTTCGGCGCTGGCAGAGGTCGCAAGATGCGATGTAACGGCGAACAGAGCGGTACAGACCCTTCCAGAATACTCGTCGTCGAATGCGGTCGTAAGTTCTGGAGACTCCTAGATGTCCAGAAGTTGGAGCGTCGTGGAATGGTCGCAGAACATCCTTTCGCAGGTGATGCGGTACGACGAGTAAAAGTTCCGCGCCGTCGGGGTGTAAGTTGCGGCGGTACAAAACGTTGTCTTGAAGAAGGTATCTGCTAAGAGAAGGGTCAGCATAACGCGATTGAAGGCGGCCAATGATGGTGAGCAGCGATGGATCTCGGCGCTGTTCGTCAGCCACGTTCAAAAAGTCAGTGATGGCTAAAACGCAGGCATCGGATTCCAAATCAGTGAAGCTAGGTGGATCAACGGGGTGCCGGGATAAGCAGTCAGCATCGCTGTGCAGCTTTCCAGATTTGTAAACAACCGAGAACGTGTACTCCTGTAATCGAAGTGCCCATCGGCCGAGTCTTCCTGTAGGGTCCTTAAGCGTCGACAGCCAGCAAAGCGCATGATGGTCCGTGATCACTGCGAACGGACGTCCGTATAAGTACGGACGGAATTTCGCAATAGCCCAAACGAGGGCTAAGCATTCCCGCTCAGTGATAGAATAATTTTGTTCCGCTTGCGACAAAAGGTGGCTAGCGTAGGCTATCACACGGTTGGTGCCATTCTGTATCTGAGCGAGTATAGCACCAATGTCATGGCCGCTTGCATCGGTGCGAAGCTCTGTTCGAGCCGTTGGATCAAAATGAGCCAACACAGGTGGTGATGTGAGGGCGGTAATTAGCGACGCGAAGGAATGTTCTTGGTTCCTTCCCCAAGAAAAGGCCACATTCTTTTTGAGGAGATCCGTGAGGGGCCTAGCAATATTCGCGAAGTTGAAGACAAAGCGGCAGAAGTATGAGCAGAGCCCGATGAAACTGCGAACTTCTTGTGTGGAACGCGGAACCGGGAAATCTCGGACTGCACGGACTTTGTCAGGGTCGGGTTGAACACCAGTGGCGTCAACAAGGTGGCCGAGTAGTTTAATCTGCCGACGTACAAATGAGCATTTCGACAAATTCAGTTGAAGACCAGCGCAACGAAAAACGTCAAGAATTGCCGAGAGACGAGACAGGTGGCTTTCGAAGGAGGGCTAGAAAACTATTACATCATCCAGATAGCAAAGGCAGGTCGACCATTTGAAACCGCGAAGAAGAGAGTCCATCATACGTTCAAAAGTAGCCGGGGCATTGCACAACCCAAAAGGCATGACCTTGAATTGGTAAAGGCCGTCGGGTGTGATGAATGCTGTCTTCTCGCGGTCGCGGTCGTCGACCGAAATTCGCCAGTATCCGGATCGAAGGTCAAGGGTCGAGAAATAGTTGGCGCCGTAGAGGCAGTCGAGCGCATCATCGATTCGGGGTAAAGGATAAACGTCCTTCTTGGTGATCCGATTCAGGTGGCGATAGTCGACGCAAAAGCGCCAGGTGTTGTCCTTCTTTTTAACTAAGACCACAGGGGAGGCCCAAGGACTCGATGAAGGCTCAATGACGTCTTTACTCAGCATTTTCTCGACCTCCGTCTGTATAACTTGGCGCTCAGCATGTGACACGCGATAAGGGCGTTTATGGAGTGGACTGGCGTCGCTGGTGTCGATGCGGTGGGCTACGGCACTTGTGCGGCCCAGGGGACGGTCGTCGACGTCAAAGATATCTAGGTAAGAAAACAGAACACTTCGGAGCGCCGCAACTTGGGAAGGTAAAAGGTCGCTGGATATCATTTTGTCGAGGAACACCTTATTTTGCGACGTGAGGACATGTTTCGCCATGGTATTAGTGTCAGGTGTAAAAGAACAAATCGAACATTCATCATGAATGGAAAGATCGGCTAAAGTGATGCCTTGGGGAAGAACTTGGGTCGACGTAGAGAAGTTCAGAAATGTAAGTAGCACCGCGTTGTTAGCAACAACCACTTTAGTATGTGGTAGTGCGATGTGGTGCGTAAGGGTCAAATCAATGAGGGTAGCTACCAGATAGTCTCCATCAGGAACGGACGGGAAGGGCGACAGAGGAACGTACATAGCGGCCTGGGGCGGTAGCCGTAGAGACTCCACGGATCGTAGCCGAGTGCGACTTGGAGGAGTGAAATCGGAGAACAAAGGCGATTCGAGCCGTCAGATACCGGTAGAACAATCGATGAGGGCGGAGTGGGCGGTTAAGAAGTCAATTCCAAGGATGACGTCGTGTGGGCAAGCATCGACGACTGCGAAGAGAACGGAAGTGTGGTGGCCAGCAACAGTAACGCGGGGAGTGCACATACCAAGCACCGATGTTCGACTTCCGTTGGCAACTCGAACAGTAGAGAACATAGCTGGTGTGAGAACTTTTTTCAGGCGAGATCGAAGTGTATAACTCATAACAGATACTTGGGCACCAGTGTCAATTAGAGCAGTAACGGCGTGGCCATCAACGAACACCCGAAGTAAATTGCGTCTTGAATTTGTAGCCGGTTGAGGGTTTTCGTTCCGAGTCGTCAACGCAGCGTTACCTCCAGGAGCTGCACTCGTCAGTTTCCCGGGGTATGGCCAGAATAAGCCGGTGACGGAGAGCGGCGGCGTTGAGGGGAGCGTGACGGCCGACCCTGAGGTGACGGCGAGCGGCTAGACCAGTTTCTTTGGGCGACGACGTCAGCGTAGGACGGTTCGGAGCGTGGAGATGAACGGCGAGCTGAAAGGTCCTGAATATGGTCATCCGGAAAACCGGGTGACGAATAGTGTCTACGGTCCTGACGGCGGTCGACATTACGAAAGCTTGGCCGGAAATACCACCTGTTGTGGCAATGGCGGGAGATGTGCCCAACTCGAGAGCAAGAAAAGCAGATGGGTCGATCATCGTGCGTGCGCCACTCAGATGGATTTCGGTAGCGTGGTGGAAACCGAGGAGTCGAAGCTGCCGCAGCGACAAGTGGAGCAGAGTGGTGGTCAGCGTTGTGGACAGGAGTGCTCATGGGCTGCGGCATAAGTCGGGCGGGCTGGGGAACCTGGACGCCCAGGTTAGCAAACTCCTGGCGTACGACGGCTTGAATAAGCGAGACTGTTGCCCAGTTGTCTTGCACAGGGGGCTGATAGGAAGCGGGTGCCATGGCTTCCAGCTCCTGGCGAACAATCCTTGCGATATTGGCAGGAGGCGCAAGTGAACGGGGCGCTGCAGAATCCTCGCAAGACGAAGTCGCAGCAGTGTTTGGCAGTCTCGCGATGTGGTAGGTAATTCGCCTGCTTTTAGCTTGTTCAAATCGTCGGCATTCAGATATGATTGAGTCGACAGTGGTGCAGTTTTTGCACATTAGTATGTTGAAAGCATCATCAGCAATGCCTTTCAACACGTTGCTGATCTTGTCCGCCTCAGACATGTTTTTGTCAGTCTTCCGGCACAGTGCCAGTACGTCTTGGATGTACGTGACGTACGACTCCGTCGATGATTGAACACGCGACGCGAGTTCCTGTCTGGCTGCCATCTGACGAGCAACGGACTGACCGAACAAATCGCGAAGCTTTTGCTTGCATGTGTCCCAGCTGGGTAATTCTTGTTCATGCGTCTCATACCAGGCGCGTGCCGCACCCCATAGGTAGAATAGAATATTTGCCAGCATAAGCGTTTCGTCCCACCTGTAGTGCTTGCTGACGCGCTCGAATAATGCGAGCCATTCTTCGACGTCCGTGCTGTCTGTCCCGGAAAACGTGCCAGGGTCGAGAAGATGAGGGAGAATCACAGGTGATGGAGCCGGCGCGGATGGCGAGGCCTGAGTGCCAGTTTCAGGCATCGCGGCTGGACAAAGCTGGCGTCCACTGCGGAGTTCCAGAGCCGGGTTGTGTGAAGACCCCGCACCTTCCACCAAAAGATGTTACGGGGAAGATTTATTCACCGAGAGCTGGTCTTGCTAACGACTTAAAGAGCGCACAGTCATGCAGGCCTACGGGAGAAGCTCGAGAGTCCAACCCACTACAACCACGTTGTCGTCTTCTTTATTTGGGTGCCAATTCAGCTGTGTCGGGGCGACAGTTCCATACACGTATCAGTATAAAGGACGCCCACATGGATGGATGGAAGGATTCCCGCATGGATGGAGGGACAGGGGGACGTGAGCGTGGATTCTTCGATAAACGCAGGAACGTACAAACGCATGGACGGATGAACTGACAGATGCACGCACAAACAGAGAACAGACAGAAGGAGCCGGGCATTATGTATCGTGCTGTCAGACTTTATAGTATACACACATCTGTTTTTTTACACAAATGTTTTGTTTATTGATCTTCAGGTGTTCAGTTTTGGTTTTGTGTAGCGTGACGGAAGCTGCAAAAGGCTGAACACAAGGTGCTTTGCTTCTAAAATACTTCGTTGGAAGGAACAAGGCGTCATTCTACTAATGAGAGATTTCTCTGACACCTGTATGAGTGACACCGACTCGAGCAGAAAAATCATCAAGCTCTCTCCTTAACACGTAACGATTCCTTTGCTGTATACGGAGATAGCCTTGAAGATCTGATAATTTTGTGCACTACTCAATACAAGAGAATACTCTTTAATTATTCGCTTTGATTTAAGTTTCCAGCAGCTAGGCGCTCGGCTAGATCGAAGTGCAGTAGCACGTTTGCGAAGGTAGTGGTACCTATCGTTTGTATATCACGCGATCGTGAAACCGTGGTTCGGAAGCCCCAGTGCGCAAGCAAGCGTCATAAAAAGATGCTGTGGACCAGAGAAATGTAGACAGAAAAAAAAGTAATTTGACAATCTGACCGAGATTTCTCGCTGAACAACTGGAATTTTTCATTGTCGCGTGTAAGGCGTGCGGAGCCAGAGCGACGCTGCAGCACATGCTGTGGAAGTGTACCGGTAACGCGCAGCAGTCCCCTGCGAACCCGGTAGACATGGCGGCCTCGAACCGCGAGGCGCGATGGGAGGCGGCTCTGCTCAGCCACGACCTTGCCGATCAACTGTGGGCCGTCCGGCAAGCCCAGGATGCCGCCCGGGTCCAAGGACTCGAGGCCGTCACCTAGGCCGGGGTGCTTGTAGCCCCACCCCGCTCAATGACGCCGGACATGTTCAATAAAGCTTTTACTCACTCACTCCAAAATTCCAGCTGACAGTCAATAAAGGGAAAGTCGCAGAAAAATTGCACTAGAAACTTTGCAGAAAAAGAATCTTCCACTTGACGCAAATTCTACAAGCACATGAAAAGATCTAGTGAGAATATTATGAAGAACGAAAGAATTAAAACGAAACCAATTCAGAGGACTTAGGATATATAGCGCCTGACGAAACCAAAAGTACTGTGGGTATGACCGCACATGAAAATTGCGATGGCGGTACAAAGGAGTAAGCTCGAGAGTACGTGGAGGTGCCACCAGGATTCTTCTCGAAGCTATCCACCACTGCTCGAAAGCTAAAATATTAGACATCCGAAGTTTGTCCACCTAGATGAAACAGCACAATGAAGGACCACTCAATGGGGCGAAAACACTCATGAAAGGCCTTCAACGGAAAGATATGAATAGCAGTTTTCATTGACGCAGGGGAGAACCAATGCATCAGTGCCCTAATTCCAGATCACTCAAGCAAAAGTGGCATTTCTACCAGACGATCCAAATTTATCCACGTTATTAGTAACATGCTTACACAGGCATCAGCTTTTGTGAGTTATCTTAGTTTTTTTAGCACAGATTTTAGGCGCCCGTTCTTGCGATGATAGGCGTCACCGTCACTGGAGCAGTTTGTAAAAATTGGCGGAAAACGTTGCCATTTGAAAGAAAACCTTTCCCAAATCCCATATACGGGTAATTTGCGACAGAGATCTGGTGTGAGGATTCCAACAACAAGTAATTGCCGATCTTCAAAATTACAAAGTTCTGCACGCCAATTCTGGAAGGTCTATAGCTTATGTTTCAAGTTTATGCTTCAAGATAGGATTACCACAAGGATTGACTCACTAAAACAATACTTCAGGTTTGTGCAGCTCACGAACAAACCATTACTGATTGATATGTTGGGTTTAACGTACCAAACCGACCATATGAATATGAGAGACGCCGTAGGGGAGGGCTGCGGAAATTTAGACCACCTGGGGTTCTTTAACGTGCACCCAAATCTGAGCACACGGGCCTACGGCATTTTCGCCTCCATCGGAAATGCAGCCGCCACAGCCGGGCTTTGATCCCGCGACATGAACAAACCTTTTAGGAACAATTTAAAGTTTTGGCGTGAAGACAGTGATGTGCGGGTCGAGAGCCGCGTGTTAGAGATGCCTGCGGCACTTCCCTACGGACTAGATTCTCTTTTACGTGGTTCGATACCTGAAATCTATGCGTGTGCTATTTGACATACGTTCGCTATTTGATGGTATGCTTTGACGTCAAGGTGGTGGAAACCAGGATTGTTTGTTCGTGATCACAGGTTTGCACTGCGCAAGGGAGACAACGGCAATAAAAGGTATAGGCCGTGCACGCAAAGCGCAAGCTGACAAAAGCGGTTCCTTTTTTTAGGGTACGATTTTATACACACGAACAAGGCCATAAAGCATTCACAATTTGTTAGACTTGGAGGGAAGAAATTACGTTCCTAATAGTAAAGGGTAAATAATAGAGTTCTTATGCCTTCAGAACCTGATCTTTATTGTCAGCTTGTCGTGCACGAAGCTTACAGCGCTACATGAGCCGGCCAAACAGTCACAAACACAGTTTTTTAGTGAATAGGAATCCATACTTCACGTGCATTTTTCACACTGTTAGTACTGTTACAAAGTTTATTATTTTAGGCACCCGCCCATCGGTCCGATATTTTCCTAACCGCAATAGAGGGGGACCTTATAAACAGCATTATTTGAGCAAAGGATGGAGGCAATACTGTCGTCCTTTCACACCCCTTTGGTCTGCTATCTGTGTATTTTTGATGGCCGTGGTTAACAAGTTTCTGGGGAGGGGGGGGGTCTGAAAAAGATCCCATTTACTTTCGGTCACTATGCTACTTCTTTTTTTTAGATATTCGGATATCATATGTTCATGCGCAGAGGCCCCAGCTTCCCGCCATTCCACGGAAAATTGCAGAATAACATTTTTTTCACAGAAATGCGGGAAAACTAAGAGTATCAGACGTAATATTAGAGTTCAGTTGCGATTCTAGTAATGTCTAATTATGGTATTGCGAAAAACTTAAGACTCCAGTAATCGTCAAGCCAGCCCCGCTCCCAACAGTGATGTCCAGGTCCTGCTGGCTCTGGAGTGCGCCCCGGTATCTCCGCTTTTCGGTCTGCGAAAACCTCGGCGCTTGGCACTAGATGCGCAAGTTTGCTGAAATTTTTCGGCATGAGGATTAAAAATTCCTTTGAACGTTGCTGGAGATAGGGACATTGTGACTGAGACCAGTGTCAGGGACTTAGCACCATTCCTTTAGAAAACAGATGAAGTTCAACATCCCACAAATCAAATTTCTTTGCAAAGAAGAAAAGAGAGGTGTAGATTTTGGTGTTCTCACTTTTTGGCCAGGGATAGAACATTTGACTGCAACACTTTTCTTCCCTTGCTCTTGAAAACCTACCAATACCGATCAACACCATTGATACTGAAATATCAAAGTGGCGGTGACATTGTGCCCCACAAGCGTCATTCTCCTAGAGCAGAAAATACGACAAAGCATCGCCTTATAGCATTCACAAGATCTCCTTTCAGATATCAATATATGCAAGGACATTGGGAGGCTGGTGGAAGTAAATTAGTACATGTGCCGGATGCCTGCTCAATGTTAATGCTAAATTTTCCAGATTCCTGAAGCTGGACTTCAAGGATTTAAAGTTTTCAACCGTATAAAGTTAGGGGATCTAATCATGTGGCACAGCAGCTACCATCTTTGGCTTTTCCGCCAGAGACTGCGCTGCGAGTGGCAACTGATTTTTTTGTAAGGCTTATATGACAACTCGGTGAGGGAACTTTGGCTTCTCCGGCAGAACTGCAATCAGCCTTAGTGTCAGCGAAACAGCCTACTTTCCGTACATATATCTACTGCTGGAATATGTCAGCATAACATGGGACTGATATCAGCCCAGGTTAGTTGAGAGAGTGTATGCACCACACAATCTCCAATTTCTTCTTGTCTACGACGTACCACAGTGCTGGTAATAGTTGAGCCCAGACTAACTCTGTAGTTTGATCGGTGACGAGCTGAAAATCAGGGTTGTCGCTTAGCAACTTCGTGATCACCATGACAAAATTAGTTTCTGAAGAATCTCAGTTTCACAGACTCAACGTATAGAAGCAACCCAGCTAAATCCTAACATCGACCTGGACGCAAGTTAGAAACGAGTAAACTGCTCAGCGCAAAAAAAAGAGAAAATGAACACAAGTCCTCGTTTTTGTGTTCGCTGTCTAAATATTTCGTGCTGAGCAGTTTAATATTAAAATACCAACTAACCCAATGAAACACTTTGCTAGAAACTAGCCTGCACCACCTATCTAAGGTACAGAAACCTATAGAAGCAACCAGATTAGCTTCCCGAATTGTCCAGCTTCGCTGTTGCATGCGCGGCTTAGTGCAAGCTTCGCCATTAATTTGGGGGGGGGTGATAGCGGGAGGGGGGGAGAAAACGTGTTCGTTAGGTCTGTAAGCTTTTTTAAATCTTCCGTTTCCCCTCTTCCCGAGGTTAGGCTAGCAAAACAGAAGCTCGAAATCCGGTTCACTTTCTTGCCTTTCCGTCATCCAGAAGAGCTTGCGT
The DNA here is from genome assembly GCA_013436015.1 of Rhipicephalus annulatus. Taxonomy (NCBI): domain Eukaryota; kingdom Metazoa; phylum Arthropoda; class Arachnida; order Ixodida; family Ixodidae; genus Rhipicephalus; species Rhipicephalus annulatus. The sequence continues at coordinate 2,240,088 of WOVY01010234.1, read as the reverse complement.
GGGGGCCCGTTGAAACACTAGCCCCTTCCGTCATCCGTACCTCACTCTACCAGGAATTTTCCCAAACCTATTTTCGCGCATGCGCAATACAGCTGATGACTGCAATGACAACCGTCGCTTTAAATGTCGTGAGGACCACCTCCTCTTCCAACTTTATTTATTTATTTACTTATTTATTTATTTATTTATTTATTTATTTATTTATTTATTTATTTATTTATTTTAACATCTACATGAACAGAAGGTATGGCAAAATCAAATAGACAATTTATAACTGCACTGAGAAAAAGAACAGAGTTATGCGCCTTCTGCGAGTATAAACAACATTGAATGGCAGCTTTAAATGCAATAAATCGGCCAGTTGGGTAATAGAGGTAAGCTGGAGGTTCCTCTCATTCGAGTTACTTATTTACTTCGGAAGAATGAAATCGTAAACTACTTTGTATGGGAGAAGGAAACACGTACTCTATGCTTATGATCAAATCTGCTTCATGTGTACACATATAAGATGGTTTCCGACCAATGTTACGTTTTCAATTGAGGATTACAATAGAAGTTATGAAAAATTAAGCCACCTTCACGCTAGTGGTGCCAAGCCTAAAGGAAACGTAAGGCCTTCGTTGTTTCTCTGCCTCTTTTTTCTCTTTCTTTCACTCTCTTTTCTGTGCCCCTTCTGTTTTTCTTGCTTCTATTTATTGTCATGTTATTTCATTTTCTTATGTATTTATTTCCCTTTTTCTCTCTCTTTCCCTTCCATTTCTCTCTGTATCTTCAGTTCTCGCTTCCTCTTTCGATTTCTTTCTCTTCTTTATGTTTCTGTCTCTGTTCCCTCCCGTTCATTTTTTTTTCTATGTCAAGCTATGTTCCCTTCCCTCCCCCCTCTTCGCGCACACATATCTCTCTCACACTGACTTTTCCTATCCGGCCCTTCGCTGTACTGTACTTTCAAGGCTATACTAGGCTGCGCTCGTTGGTCTTTTTTGCGTCCTGTTAGTTTGCGCTGCCAATGTTTCAGTCCAACTAGCCCACCTTTCAACCTTTGTATGCTATGCTTGGTTGGCGTGCCTGAATAGCTGAGTGTTTACAAGGCTCGCCTTCGGATCCTGGGCACGCGGATTCAAATCCCTCATCACCAAGAATTTTTTATATGCGAAGCAGCTCTTTGACAAGCCTTAGTAACGCTGTCCGTCCGTGTCTCCGTCCTAAGGCGCTACACCACGCTCCCCTCACCGCAGGTGCTGGGGCGGTGCCAAGTTGATCATTCCTTGCCTCACAGTGCGCGGTGACGCCACTCTCTCCCTCACCTGCCGCACGCTCACCGCAAGTCACATCTCTCTCGCTTCGCCCTCTCCACCACTCGCAACGTTCGAGCGCACATCGAGTCCTTCGGCTCGTTTATCTGCGATGGAGAAGACGCCGGAAAGCGAAGCTACTCCGCCCACCGAAACATGCGCCGAAGCGATTTGGCCTAACCCGGCCTTCGCCGGCGTTGCGAGGGCTCGCAGAGCCGTTCGCGAATGGCTACGTCGTGCCTTTAACACCGACAAGGCGTGAGCCACGGAAGGCTAATGCAAGCGTCGGCAGCGGAAGATCAACGACAGCTATGAGGCACGAGACAAAAACGCCAACCGCGTGCCTGCGCAACAAGTAGCATCCATCATGGTTCCATTTGGGAAGATGTCGTTCATTTGTTTCCAAGAACTCTTCTTTACTATTTCTATCGCTCTCTTTTTTCTCTTTCGCTCTTGTTCTTTCGCCTATCAGAGCCACTGCATCTTATGCCTAAAAAACGGCGCGCATGCTCCGGCAGCGAAGCAGAAGATGAGCAACAGGACAAAGAAGGAGATTGCAGCTGGGTGCAAAATGTTCTGAGAGTGAGAACATGATGAAGAAGAGGGCGAAGAGAAGCACGCGCCGGCACAGCTACGCAATAGAAGGTGGAGCCTGATTAGGAAAATAGCCTTCTAGTGACTCCGCACTACCTAAGGCAACTGTTAAATGTTCCACTGTGTAATAAATAGGCGAGGCAACTTCTAGCAGGAGTAAAAAGGCGGAAGTCCCAGAGCTTTTCTCTTAGGCAGTACGCGAACAGTTTGAAACAATTAAAATTTAGCTCTGATTTCGGACGAGTATTGTATGGGGCTGTTGTTACACCCCGTAAAGTCATTTGCACCTCGTGGCGCACACGCGTCTTTCACAGAGGCCGCATTTAGCTTTAAGAGATTCCTAGCGGCATTTGACACTGGGCTCTCCTCCAGTGTGTTCGTAGCTTAATGAATAGCGTGGAGGTGCCTGCGTCTCCTGCGGAGGATTCACGTAAGAATGGCAATCACGGGTCGATTCCCGTGAATCCCTCGTGGTACAGCATAACATTGGTGATGTTGCATTCATGGTACCTTGCTGTTATGCTGTTTGAGTGTTCTATCCGCCGTTATGCCAGCGAGTCCGCAGCAAACGTCCGTGCCTCTGAAAAAGGCAATCTGTGTCAAGGCCAGCCCGCCTGACGCGATCAGCAGCTCAACGGCGTCATCACGGGACGGCGCCTTTCTGGCGCGCACGTGCAGTGAGTTACCTCAGCAAGCGAGCCCGTCGAGTAAACAACCGGCGTCTTTCTGTCTGGGGGTCTGACGCAATGCGCGGTGACGTCACTCGTCCTTGGGTGCAGCCACCTGCAGCGCAGCCTCTCCAGAATCGATGAGAGAGAATGACGCGGCCCCAGCGGCGACCCCATTGGAGGAGTCTGACCTCATGACTAGCGGCGCTTCTGGTTGGACATTTGGGTTGGACCCGGTGCATATAAAAGAAGCCCTGCGGCGCGTCGCGATCAGCAGACCTGTTGGAGAGCAGTCCTATTTGGGGCCAGACCTATGTGTTAGAGAGGAGAGCTCGGCTCTTCGAGTCTCTGTCGGCCCCAGTGCCGAATTTGTAACGCCTCTGTATATATGCTGTACATAAACCTTGTTTGACTCACCGTCGTCTCGTCCGCTCGTCTATCAGCTCTGCGCAGAAGCAGTCGCGAGCTGAGAAACCTACGCTACCAAACGGCTGGTGACCTTCCCTGCGGAGTTCGAAGCAGTGGCGCCTTCGGGGCCGTGTTGGCGTCGCCGTCTTTCGAAACAGTGGTTGCAGCGGTGAGATTTCGAGGCGCCCTTCGTAACGTCATCGGAGGTGCGCGTCGCAACAGTGGTGGCAGCGGTGGGATTTCGAGGCGCCCTTCGTAACGTCGTCGGAGGTGCGCATCGCAACAGTGGTGGCAGCGGTGGGATTTCGTAGCGCCCTTCGTAACGTCGTCGGAGGCGCACTTCGCAACAGTGGTTGGCAGCTGCGGGATCGGCCGGCGTCAGCGACATCAATGCGGTGAGTGCCTGATGTTTTCCCCTCAGTTCACCAGACTACTCTAGCTCAGGTTTTAGTAGTTTAGAGAAGGGCTGTGTGAAGCATTGAAGTGAGCTTTGATCGTTTCAAGCAAAGTCGAAGTGCTTTGAAACCAAAGTTAATGCGGAGGGGGTAAACAAGGGAGTGGGAAAAATTGCTTGCGCGTCTTGCTAGTTGACTTATAGTGAGTACGGCAAATAAATTGTTAACAGGGGCAAACAGCAAGAGGCTAGTGTGAACGATGGAGAACCTTAAAGTGAAGGAGCTCATCGAAATTTGTGAGGAACACGGCATTACTTTGGGCCGTGCGAAACGAAAGCAAGCGATCCTTGAGATCATGAAGGATGAAGGAGTGTCGGCTGAGGAAGTCGATAAGGCCTGGGCGGATATCAAAGCACGCCGCGAGGAAGCTGAAAGGCGCGAACATCGCGAGCACGAGGAAGCCGAGAGACAGGAGCGCCTCGAGTTGAAACGAATAGAATTGGCAATCCTACAGTATTCGCAGGTGCCTAGCGTAGCTTCTCCGACGATTCAGGTCAGTGGTTTTAGAATTCGGGACCAACTGCCACCGGTCGTAGTAGGTGAGGACATGGCGAAGCATCTCGTCAAGTTTGAACACGTCTGTGAGCGAAACGCTTTGGAGCGGTCCCTTTGGGCGCAGAACCTGTTAGCTCTTCTTCCCGGCGAAGTGTCCGACGCGATAACTTTCTTGTCGAGGGAAGCGTTTCAGAGTTATGACGAGGTTAAGGAAGTGCTCTTGAGACGTTATAAGTTGTCACCCGAGGCTTTCAGGCAAAGGTTCCGGTATGCTAAAAAGGGGAATGAGTCACACGTTGACTTCGCGTTTCGTCTTAAAGCCGATTTAATTGAATGGCTCAAGGGCGAAGGTGTTTATGACGACCGCGATAAAGTGGTGGAATGCGTTGCATCGGAGCAATTCTACCGCTGCATCGAGGAGGATGTCAAACTTTGGCTGCAGGACAAACTTTGTGAAGTACAGCTAAACAAGGCAGCAGAGTTAGCTGAGGAGTATTATACTCGCCGAAAGTTGCACAGCAGCGCAGTGCGCGTTGAAAAGCATGAAAGAAAAGAGGGCTTTTCAAAGAAACCTGATCAACGGAAACCCGCTCCGCACCGTAATTTCAAGAAGGACCCGCTCTTACGAAGGACAGTGTAGGGGAAGGGCAAACAGAAGCGGAGAAATCAAGTGAGGTTCCTAAACAACGCACTGATACCACACGGGCGTTTGAATCACGGAAGCCACTAATCTGCTACAACTGCAAAAAGGAAGGGCACATCGCGATAAACTGTAAGCAAAAGTTTGCTTTTGCAACAATCCGAGATTCGGAAAAGAACATGCGGTTGTTGGAGCCGTATATCCAAGAAATTAGTGTGAATGGGCAAACGTGTCGAGCACTTCGTGACTCAGCGGCAATCATGGATGTTGTCCATCCTTCATTGGTGTCTCCGGATGACTTTACAGGAGAATGCGCGTGGATCAGGCAAGTCACCGAGGAGCAGAGTGCTTGTTTACAAATCGCCACGGTTGTCTTTGAAGGCCCGTTCGGTAAGCTTCGCACTGAAGCGGCTGTGTCTGCCGCGCTTCCCGATCGTTTTCCTTATCTTTTCTCTAACAACTCAGAGCAGCTTCTCAAAGAGCAGGGTAAATCGTTCTTCCCCAACTTAGCATACATGGCCCTCACGCGATCGCAAGCGCGGAAGCTTTCGCAGGAACTTGATCTTGTTCAATGCGGTGAACTCTCAAGTGACCTTGTCGGCGGGTCGACGGAACCTCAGAGAGGAAATTTTCCGCGTGAGTCATGTGAGCAGTCACGCGAGCGGCCCGTCGCCGAAGCGACCGGCGCGGTTTTCGTAGAAAGGGGAGACGACGTGGCGCCATTGAATCAGAGCGAGAGGGCTGCAACGCTCTCGCCTATAGCGGAAAGTTGGAGTCAGCTGACGAGGGTTGATCCAGAGACGCTCATTCGAGAGCAGCGTGAGGACCTCTCGATTAAAGCGCTAGTGGAAAGCCACAAAAACGCGGCACAAGTGCTGTCGAAGGAGCACTACGACAAAGCGGTGAAGAAGCGTGCTTTTGAAGTAGGAAGTCAGGTAATGCTGCTGCAGCCGTCCAAAAGAAACAAGATTGAGGTTCACTGGGAAGAGCCCGCTAAAGTAATATCGAAGCTTTGCGATAGAAATTATGAAGTGAAATTAGGAAGGCGGCCGGACAAAATTTACAACTTGATGAAACCATACGTTCAACGTCAAGCGGTCGTAAATCAGCTGTTGAATGCTTCAGAGGAAGAAGGAGCAGAAATTTTGATCAATAGTGATGTAATCGAAAGGGAATCCGAGGTAATCTTGGAGCAGTTGAACCTAGAGCCTAGGTTAAGTGATGTCCAGAAGGAAGACCTGAGAAAGATTGTTTCCGAGTTTGGAGACGTGTTTTCGGACCGCCCCGGAAACACAAGGGCGATCGAACACGATATCGAGCTAAGCGGTGAGGAGTCAATCCGTAGCAAGCCGTATCGTTGTTCCCCTGTCATCATCATCATCATCAGCCTGACTACGTCCACTGCAGGACAAAAGCCTCTCCCATGTGTCGCCAGTTAACCCGGTCCTGTGCTTGCTGCTGCCAATTTATACCCGCAAACTTCTTAATCTCATCTGCCCACCTAATCTTCTGTCTCCCCCTAACCCGCTTCCCTTCTCTGGTAATCCAGTCAGTTACCCTTAATGACCAGCGGTTATCCTGTCTACGCGCTACATGCCCTGCCAATGTCCATTTCTTCTTCTTGACTTCAGCTATGATATCCTTAATCCCCGTTTGTTCCCTAATCCACTCTCCTCTCTTCTTGTCTCTTAAGGTTACACCTACCATTTTTCTTTCCATTGCTCGCTGCGTCGTCCTCAATTTAAGCTGAACCCTCTTTGTAAGTCTCCAGATTTCTGCTCCGTAGCTAAGTACCGGCGAGATACCGCTGTTATATACCTTCCTCTTGAGGGATAGTGGCAATCTACCTGTCATAATTTGAGAGTGCTTGCCGAATGTGCTCCACCCCATTCTTATTCTTCTAGTTACTTCAATCTCGTGGTTCGGCTCTGTGGTTATTACCTGCCCGAAGTAGACATAGTCTTTTACAACTTCAAGTGCACTATTATTTATCTCGAAGCGCTGCTCCTTGCCGAGGTTGTTGTACATTACTTTCGTTTTCTGCAGATTAACTTTATGACCCACCTTTCTGCTCTCCTTGTCTAACTCCGTAATCATGAGTTGCAATTCGTCCCCTGAGTTACTCAGCAATGCAATGTCATCGGCGAAGCGCAGGTTACTAAGGTATTCTCCATTGACTCTTATCCCTAACTGTTCCCATTCTAGGCTTCTGAAAACCTCCTGTAAGCACGCGGTAAATAGCATTGGGGAAATTGTGTCCCCCTGCCTTACACCCTTCTTGATTGGTATTCTGTTGCTTTTTTATGAAGCACTATGGTAGCAGTTGATCCCCTGTAGATTTCTTCCAGAATGTTTATGTATACTTCATCTACGCCCTGATTCCGCAGTGTTTGCATGATGGCTGATATTTCTACTGAATCAAACGCCTTCTCGTAATCTATGAAGACTATGTATAGTGGTTGGTTATACTCTGAGCATTTCTCTATTACTTGATTGATAGTATGAATGTGGTCAATTGTTGAGTAGCCTGTTCGAAATCCTGCTTGTTCCTTTGGTTGATTGAATTGTAATGTTTTTTTTTTACTCTGTTAGCAATTACCTTTGTAAATAGCTTGTATACTACAGAGAGCAAGCTGATCGGCCTGTAATTCTTCAAGTCCTTGTCATCTCCTTTCTTATGTATTAAGATGATGTTAGCGTTCTTCCAAGACTCTGGTACTCTTCCCGTCAGGAGACACCTCGTAAACAGGGTGGCTAGTTTTTCTAACACAATCTGTCCTCCATCTTTCAGCAGATCTGATGTTCCCCTGTGCAACATCGCAAGTGTGAGCCGCTCTTGGTACCGCATAGGTATCGTCGCCTAAAAGTGGCCGGTTACTGAGATGGAGCATGATGCTCCAACAGCTCAACTTAGACGTTCGCTACAAAAAAGGAAAGCTAAACGCTAATGCAGACGCATTGAGTCGTGCGTTTAGTTAGTACCTTCTCCACCTTTCGGTTTCTCGCTGGCGATTCGGGGCAAAATTTTGACCTCATCACGACCTGAGCAGAGCGCTCTCGTCCAGAGTGAGCTCAAGGAGCCAACTTTATGTTTTATTCTATTTCGTTAAGTTATTTTGCGTGTAAAAATTTGAGTTGTCATTTTAAGAGTCTTGTGTCCCACATGTGCCTCTTGATGTAGAAGGAACGAAATTCCGATAGACGCGTAGCTAGGTATATGTTGTACTATACTTTGTCTGGTGTTCTGTCGAATGACCGAGGGCACTTGCTTGTGTCGTGTGTTGTCTGTTGTCGATCCGTTCTTGACAAGTTGCAGAACCATCGACATGTGCTGAAACCAAAGATGGTCAGAAGAGACGAGTGAAGCTGGCTGGCAAGTTGTGGCGACCAGCCAGTGGAGCTGGGATCCGTCCTCAAGAAGGGGATGTGTTCCCGGAACAGAGTCTGGAGATGCATTCTCCCCATGGCCCTGGAGGCGAACCTGGAGGGACCTGGCGAACGAGCGCACCTGACATCCGAGCCCCGTGGAAGCAGCTCGTCTTTTGCGGTGCATTGTCTGGCGGCGGGGGTGCTGTTATGCCAGCGAGTCCGCAGCAAACCTCCGTGCCTCTCAAAAAGGCAATCTGTGTCAAGGCCAGCCCGCCTGACGCGATCAACAGCTCAACGGCGTCATCACGGGACGGCGCCTTTCTGGCGCGCACGTGCAGTGAGTCACCTCAGCAAGCGAGCCCGTCGAGTAAACAACCGGCGTCTTCCTGTCTGGGGGTCTGACGCAATGCGCGGCGACGTCACTCGTCCTTGGGTGCAGCCACCTGCAGCGCAGCCTCTCCATATTCGATGAGAAAGAATGACGCGGCCCCAGTGGCGACCCCATTGGAGGAGTCTGACCTCATCACCAGCGGCGCTTCTGGTTGGACATTTGGGTTGGACCCGGTGCATATAAAGGAAGCCCTGTGGCGCGTCGCGATCAGCAGACCTGTTGGAGAGCAGTCCTATTTGAGAGCAGGCGGCCTATGTGTTAGAGAGGACAGCTCGGCTCTTCGAGTCTCTGTCGGCCCCAGTGCCGAATTTGTAACGCCTCTGTATATATGCTGTACATAAACCTTGCTTAACTCACCGTCGTCTCGTCCGCTCGTCTATCAGCTCTGCGCAGAAGCAGTCGCGAGCTGAGAAACCTACGCTACCAAACGGCTGGTGACCTTCCCTGTGGAGTTCGAAGCAGTGGCGCCTTCGGGGCCGTGTTGGCGTCGCCGTCTTTCGAAACAGTGGTTGCAACGGTGAGATTTCGAGGCGCCCTTCGTAACGTCGTCGGAGGTGCGCGTCGCAACAGTGGTGGCAGCGGTGGGATTTCGAGGCGCCCTTCGTAACGTCGTCGGAGGTGCGCGCCGCAACACCGCATATTGAGTGAGGTTGTTTAGCATGTCACTAGTGATGTATCAGATTGGGCTGGCGATATCGTCGTTGTGAAAGCAAGTAAATAAATTTATACGTGTCAGGTTTGCTCAACCACGTCTGCTGTGTCCGTTTGTTCCGAGAGAGCGGTGATCTCATGCCGATTGCCACAATACCAAGATTTGAATAATAGTAACCAATGCGGGAATTCCCACACAGTACCGGCATACTCGAGCACCAAATTAGCAAGAGTTCATTGAAATAAGTTTGTGAGGAAAATGTGCTCTGCAAAAGTTTCTTCATAGGTATAGCGAAGGAAACGATTGGTATAGTTAGTTATGAAATTAATGTGAGCCTAGCATGAAATTCAGAGGAAAATTCAGCGCCAAAATACTTATAGCAGCGTAACACATTCTAAAACACTGTTATTATCAAAGCCTTCGGGAAAGCTGATACAGCCACGAGAAACTCACACGTCCTCAGCGTTAAGTCGCATGCGCCATCTAGCGCACCAGGAAGGAACATGGCGAAACTGTTAGTCGAATATATTAGTCGAAATATTTCTCTTAATTGCGTAGTCGTTTGAAAATAACCCAACTGAAGACTTATTATGACAACGCAGGTCATTTGTGAGAAAAGGAAACAAAAGAAGGCCGATACCAGAGCCCTGAGATGAAGAGTTGATACGGGAGAGTCTGAAAAACAAAACATGTTACTGGTAACGACCTGTGTTACATAAGAATGGAAATAATTGACCCATGCCAGTATACTGCGGTTGATGAATGATTTATTTCCCTATCCTAAAACTGATAAACTGGTGCATATTGCTTGATAAAAGCCTAAAAATATGTAGTCAGAAATCATTCCGTTGTCCAATGCCACGAGAAGGTCATGTGTAAAAGAAACGGGTTATGTATCTTTCGCAGAAAAAATGTTTATACAAAAACCTCCTTCAAATGAAGAGCAGAAGGAATTTGTATCCAAAAAGTCGACGAAGTGAGAATAAATATTGTGTTCTAAGCACTTACAACGTACACTGGTGAGATGTATCGCCCTGTAAATAAGAGCGAGACTATGCATTGCCAGACTTGAATAACGGTATTGTCTTATCCACCTTCAGGTGACGTGGTAAGGGACAAGATTCTATGGACTGAGAAAGTAGTTTTGATAATAATGTTGCCAATAAACGCTAGTGCTTTTAAAAAAAACATCGAAGTGAGACCAGCCACTTCGCATGAGGACACATGTAGGCCACGAATGAGCTTCTGCGTATCATCACAGTGATTGGTAACACTATTCGTAATGGGGAAGCCATGTTCATTGTTACTGACGAAGGAAATAACCAAAGATGAAAAAAAAATGCGAAAATAGACCACTGAGCACCGAACAACTGAACACTGTGAATGTTTCTACCGTTAAATAAACTATATTGTGGTTTGTTTGTGTTTGTTACAAGTAACGAAAAAATAGTGTGCTGATCAAAATTTTCCTCAGCTTTTTAACTGCCTTGCAGCATATTCGCGATAATTACACCGTACATAGTTCGTTATTCTTTTTAGCTTCTTGACACCAACCCTTCTTCAAGTTCAACTGGCGATTAAAAGATTTCATAAGCCTGAGGGACCGATAATGGGATGTTGAACAGTCTCAACTCAAAAACATTAGCACAAGTGAACAGGGGCCAGACCCTCCAACTTGCGACACGTGGCACTGTGGTTTTCATTTTTTTTGCGCGCCGATAACGAGATTGTACAGCACATTCCATTTCCCAAAACAGGGGTGGCCCGAAGATAGGCGGGAAGCAGCCCATCATCCGAAAGCCATCAACATAAAGACACACGACATGCTTGTCCTCTGCTTGTCAGCAGATGTGGCTATGAACAAGATGTCTTTATCGGTCATTTTATTTTTCACTGAAGTTGTGAGCACCCGTATTTTTATCGCAGTTGACTTGAGAAACGGCTTGATGAAGTGCTTTCCGTTCGCCACCCCTGCACTAATAGATGGAATATGCTTGGCACTCTGGATATCGGCGGGCACGGGAAAAACGCAAAGGCGCGTATCAGAATCTTGCCGCTCAGGCAACCGGTCACTTGTGGCAAGTTTTCCTGTTGATACTGTACCTTCGAACCATACTTGAAATTTTATGTTTATATTTTTAGTTATTTTAAATAAAACGTTATTTGAATTTCAGCACGTATTCAAGAAAACAGCATTTTCAAAGTTCACTGCCAAAAAGTCTGCCCTCTTACAATAACTAATGACCTTCCGTTCGTGCACAGGGTGATTAACTTCATGCTGAATAATAAAGCAGATGGACCAATAATCACTTAATTCAGGGAAGAATCATACGTGATTAACCACATGGGGGAAGGTAGCTAAAGGCTTTGTATATTACCCTCGCAAAAAAATTCGGATTGCTTAAGTTATAATTTGTGAAAAATGAAACTCATCGCACGAGCTTACAGATTATGAAAATCCCCTATGGAGGCGGAAATGTAGGCCCGTGTGCTCATATCTGTGTGCACTTCAAAGAACCCCAGTGTTCGAAATTTCCGGAGCCCTCCACTACGGCATCTCTCATAATCAAATGGTGGTTTTGGGACATTAAACCCCACATATCAATCAATCAATCCAAATCCTAAAGACGAATTGCTTTTCGCTTAACCCATATCGGTGATCCCTCAATGATTGGGAAGTGGAAGTCGCATAGTTAAAATTTGTAGAAATTTCGCCATAATCTGAGTCAGTGAGTCGTATTTATAGACACAGAATCATCAAAGACAAAAAAGAAAAGTGGATGGCAATAGCAACATAAAATAATTCACGGTGTTGATGCGCGTAAACACACAAATAAGTTCCAAGGAACGTCCGAAAGGCACTACATATGAGTACCAGATGTGATTGGAATAGTGATAAAAACTCCTGCTATAGGGAATTTTATCGGCCAGATTGATAGATGCGGAACAACGCGTTAGATTCATATATTTTATTGCGACTTATATCTGGGAACAGCCACGTTTCGATGAGTGCTACTATCTGAGCCTTACATACCCCGCCACAGTGGTCTAGTGGCTAAGGTACTCGGCTGCTGACCCGCAGGGCGCGGGTTCGTATCCCGGCTGCAGCGGCTGCATTTCCGATGGAGGCGGAAATGTTGTAGGCCCGTGTGCTCAGATTTGGGTGCACGTTAAAAAAGCCCAGGTGGTCGAAATTTCCGGAGCCCTCCACTACGGCGTCTCTCATAATCAAATGGTGGTTTTGGGATGTTAAACCCCACAAATCAATCAATCTGAGCCTTACATGTATATATAATGGAGCACAAATTAGATATTTTTTCTAATATCTGGGGTTTTCCGTGCCAAAATCATGATATCGTTATGAGGTGCACCGTAGTGGAGGGCTCCGGAAAGTTCGACCACTTGGTGTGGATTAAAGAGTGCCTAAATCTAAGTACACCTCCAGCATTTCGCCTTTATCTAAATGCGACCACCGCGGTCCAGACCAAACCAGCATCTTTCGGGTCAGCAGCCGAGTACCGTAGGCATGCACTGCATCCTCATGCATGGCGGCAAGGTCGGTTCGTTTGCTCATAGCATGGCACACATCTCCGAAAACAAATATTTTGTTCAAATCGAACTGCTAGGAACGTCTTTCCACGTGCCGCCCCGCCACAGTAGTCTAGTGGCTAAGGTACTCGGCTGCTGACCCGCAGGTTGCGGGATCAAATCCCGGCTTTGGCGGCTGCATTTCCGATGGAGGCGGAAATGTTGTAGGCCCGTGTACTCAGATTTGGGTGCACGTTAAAAAACCCCAGGTGGTCAAAATTTCCGGAGCCCTCCACTACGGCATCTCTCATAATCAAATAGTGGTTTGGGGACGTTAAACCCCGCAAATCAATCAAATCTTTCCACGCGCCGACATCTTCGCAAAAAACAGGGGGCGTGTAGCTCAGCGGAAGGAGCAGCAGCGTTGTCTGCGTTTCTATCCGCATCTACTTCACATACGCTTCCATATGAGAGGGAAAAGGGAATAATACTTATTCTTGATAAATGGCTCCGAGCGAGCAGAGAGCAGCTGGGCCCTTTCAAACTCGTGCATTTTTTTACTTGGAGTGCTCGTGGCGTCGCAGAAATTCTCGAAGAGCTGAACACCTTTATCTTACAGTCTTACCTCGAGAACGAAGCCGTAACATGGTGGACTTGTCAGGAACGAATTTCCCCAACCTGTGTGACTCGTTGAACGGTATCCTCAGGCAGCTGCGTGTTAATAGCAGAATACATAGCCTCACGAATTTATTTCCGGATTCATACCCAGTTTCGACTTGCTTACACTTGAAACCACAAAAAGTTGTCAGCCTTGAACAGCAATCAAACTCGTCTCGCGAGGTTGCTTCCTTCTAGTTCTGAACGGACGTGTTCCGCGTAGACTATCTGAAATTCAGACAGCTTTTGAGTAACAGCCAGCTTTCGCTCATTAGTTAGGCTTGATTTGTTGCTCGAGATTTATTTATATTTATTTCACCTTACCTGACAGGGCACTTCCACATTATCTTTGTGAATTAAGGACTTACTGTTTTGAGAAATGTCATCATATCTTTGTTGTAATTGCAAGGGTCTTCGTTCAGAGACCTATAAATAAGTTCCACATCGCGTCCTAACAACAGAACCTTCGTAGCATGCACACATTTATGCACGCTGCCCCACCACGGTGGTCTAGTGGCTAAGGTACTCGGCTGCGGACCCGCAGGTCGCGGGATCAAATCCCTGCTGTAGCGGCTGCATTTCCGATAGAGGCGGAAATGTAGGCCCGTATACTCACATTTGGGTGCAAAGAACCCCAGGTGGTCAAAATTTCCGCCGCCCTCCACTGCGGCGTCTCTCATAATCATATGGTGGTTTTTGGACGTTAAACCCCCCAAATCAATCAATCAATCAATCACATTCATGCACGCTCCTCAAAGCTCTGGAGAATGGGAAGAGCACCAAGGTGACAACTTAAAATATACGAAGACTGGAAAGGGCTGACCTGTAGGAATAACCAGGAAAACATTGTATTCGCCTGCATGGTAGCCACTCTCCCCTGCCCACTGGTGGAATCACATGGCAGGTCTTGAAATAAAGGCTACTGAAAACACAAAGTCCGGGCCGAAAATACCATCGCAGGCCTTAAGGTAAGTAGAACAGGCGCGTCGGCTTGGAATTCCGCCGCTGGAAAATATCTGATCGTTCAGAGATGAACCGGGCAAGCGCAGTCGTATACTGAACGGTCTAGAACTGTTAGACAGGAAGGTGATAAGCCCAAGCCAGCTGACCATAACACTTGCAAATAAAAGGAAAAAAAGAAGGGGGGGGCATTGGAGGCGTCTGCATAACTCGTTCGGTAGGCACTACATGCCTGTTGTGACACTTGGCCAATGCAGCTCAACGTGTGAAGTCATCTCTTTCAACACTGAACTTGTAATACTAAAGTTTAGGAAAAAGATATGGACAATCTCCTCGAAGTTGAACCCTGATGAGATGCGTAGTAGCAGCGGTGCGCACGGCGTTGACCCGGTTGAAACGGGCGTCGTCGCGGGTACTGGAAGAACGGTTTGAAGCGAAGCTCGGTGAAGCTTTTACAAGGCTTTTACTCGAGTAAACGTTTGTTTGAAAAGCAAAAACACGGGAGGTGGGACGCGTTGAAGACGCTTGCGCTCGGCTTCCTTGGCTCGCGTGTCTTTGGTGTCACCCGCACACCGTCCGTATTCTCGAACGTGATTGGTGTTCTTGACTAACACATCGACGGTGTCGCTGGTCTTCAACTGCCAACGCTTGCGTTCGGCTTCCCTTGCTCGCACCTCCTCAGTGTGGACGTCGCCCTTCGCGAACGCGATTGATTTTGGTAACCCTCGCAACGCCGGCTACAGCGGAGCCGGGAAAGGTATGCTCACACAAGCGAGAAGCATGCCGCGACGGCGTCGCCCGTCGGTGAAATCGCACGGCAAGCAGCGGCGCGCTGCCCAATTGTGGGAGCCATGAGATTCTCGAGGTGCCCGCAGCTCGCGCAACCACCGAGTCTCAGCTTCTTGTCGTCGACAGATGGAGAGAGGTGGCACGAGTGAGATGATGCCCACATGAGGAGTGGTGGTGGTAATAGTTCAGTGAAGAACGAAAAAAAGACGCTTATTTCTGCAGCCCTCAAGGGAGCAGGGTGCAGCATCTTGTGGTAGGGATAGAGGGAGAAAAAGATAGGAAAGTATGGCTAGATAGAGCTTACAGCAGTTGAAGGCTACGCCTGAGGCTGGAGGTGTCCAAAGGTGAAGGCAAGAGGCTCACATGAGACTGATGGCTACTGGAGTCTGATCAGACAACTGGAATCCATGAACTCCAGAAAGCTGATGAGGGCAGGAACATAAGGGCGTGCCGGGAGGAGCAGTTCACTGGTGGTGGTGCAAGGGATGCCATAGCGTCTGCAGGTGGATGTGACTGTAGCTCGTTCTTGAGACAGGACTAGGCAGGAGCACAGCAGGTAGTCCACAGTTTCAACATCTCCACACCTACTGCAGGAAGGCGAAGAGATGCGACCTTTGGCATGTAGTCTGGCAGCTGTCCACATAGTGCCTGTGTGGAGTTAGGGAAAAGTGAAGCAGTCCCGGTGTTAGAGACCTCCCTTTGGAAGGAGCTTGGGTTGTCGGTTGGCCGCCACTCCGGCATCTTGATAAACGGCAGTCAGCAGCATCTTGAGTCCCGGTCTGGTGTAGTACGATGCTACTACTGCACTGGTGAATGGACTGCTGGGTTATGGGCTTCCCTTGGATGGGTGTGAGGAGTGGGCTCGAGCATTGCGAGTGGTGGAGAGGGTAAAGTGAGTGAGAGCTGACACGTGGCGAGTTAGCGGCAGGCGAGGGAGAGAGACGTCACCGCAAACTGCTAGGAGGGCGTGAGCTACTTGGCACCGCTCCAACACCTGTGGTGAGAAGAGTGGTGCCGCCGGAGGGACAGCGTTACACGGGCTAGCAAAAGAGCTGCTTCGCATCTAAAACGTTTTCTTAGACTACTTCGTTCATAATTTCTCAGGGAAAGATTTCTTCAGCGCATATCAACACATGGACAGACAAAGAGCACGAGACTGAAGCTAACTTCACACCAGGTTTACTGGGGAGTTACAGTGGGCGCGCCCTTCAAGTGAGCGAACAAGCAGCTTGGCCGGTAAAAAAAGGACGCATATGAACAATGCGCACTCTTGAGCTTCGTCAGCTGTCATCAGAAGGCGCCGCCGCGCTGTTTGCCAAGTGCTCTCGTGCTCTTTATTATTTTGACCGCCACTGTTCATAAGTGACAGTGGTCCTGGTTTTGATCATGGTCAAGGGCTAAAAACTCCCGGAGCACATATTTTACAGCTGCCCAGCATACGCGCATGAAAAACAGACTAATTTCCTCCACCGAACAATATCGTAATAGGTCCTTAACCGTTGAGGTTGTGCTGGGCCTTTAGCCTGACGCCAACAGTACAACTATGGTCGTAAAAGTGGTCACATCCTTCCAACATGCAACTGTGTTGGATGCGTGACTATAGAAAATTTAACCTGTCCTTCATAGAAGGTCACTTCGCTATTAAAAAGTGTTACTGAAGGCATGCTAATGCATGCCTTCTTTTCCTATCCTATCTAGTGCTAACAATTGCACTAGATATGATAAAAACGAAGATAGTAGAGGCTTACTATATTTTAAAGACCGGTGACAGGTGCATTAGCATGCCTTCGGTAACTCTTGAATGGTGAAGTGACCTTATTAGAGGAGCAGGTTTGATGTTCATTTCGTAAGGCTTTGTGCACTGATCTTTTAACTTAGCTTGTCGTGTTTTTACATTCCTGTGTTATTGACACCCTGTGTACCGTTAAGTCTTGTTCCCGTTATTTCTTGTAGCACTTTTTGTGTTTTTTGCCATTTTTTGATACCCCTCTGGTTACACAAGCGCAGCTGCTCCCGCTTAACAAAAAATAAAAAAAACGTTTTTTTCTTCTGTTTCGTCATGTTCAGATTACTTTGTTTAGCATCTATAATTCCGCGCTCTTTGGATTGAAAAAAAAGAAAAAGAAAGTTGGATTGTTTTCTCATTTCTGTTGAACTAGAACCGTTGTTATCACCTTAAAAATTTGCAAGGAATTTCTTTACTTTCTTTGTTGCTTTTTCTCTAGCAGTAATAAATTTGCAATCTGTTAAACATGCATGCAACCGTCAAAATTATATCGCGTACCTTTGATCCAATGTTTCTAGATATTCCTTGGGGACTCTTAGTTTTCGATTTGATTATAACGACGGTCATGCCTCTTGCTGATCTTGTGCTGCGTACATACGTACGTAAGTTTCTTCAATAAACACAGAATGCCAGTACCGTGTTCTTCGTCTGTGCGTGCGTTGTTTTACTCTCTTTTTTTTCTTTCGGGAGATACTAACGCTGCCAAGTTGAAATATATTGGCGTCAAACTAACCCTTTATGTGTATAGTTTAAGTCACATTACGGTCATTCGCAACTACTTGAAGGTTACTGGTGTTCCGCAACTTGCGTAATACGTCCTTTGAGATCCGCTTATCAGCTTACCTCTTTGGTCGTCCTCAGCTTGCACTTCCTTCGTACATTAGATCTCTTCTTCAAGAATACTTAATATATATCTTTGAATTAAATAAACGAAAGGCAGCATGATTTATATAGAGCTTCTATAACTATCATTCGAGCATATCACAAATTAAGCTTCCTATAGAATGTTCTTTAATAATTGATTTCTTTGTGAACTGCACGGACGTTTAGAAGGTCTATCTATCTATCTATCTATCTATCTATCTATCTATCTATCTATCTATCTATCTATCTATCTATCTATCTATCTATCTATCTATCTATCTATCTATCTATCTATCTATCTGTCTATCTGTCTGTCTGTCTGTCTGTCTGTCTGTCTGTCTGTCTGTCTGTCTGTCTGTCTGTCTGTCTGTCTGTCTGTCTGTCTGTCTGTCTGTCTGTCTGTCTGTCTGTCTGTCTGTCTGTCTGTCTGTCTGTCTGTCTGTCTGTCTGTCCAGCTGCCTATATCAAAGTTCTCTCGTGATCACCCTCATAACTTGAGGTAAATCACGTTTATTATGGGAGGCAGGCACGTCGCCTGGTTTTTTATTCGGGGGGGGGGGGGAGGCAAGGCCTAATTGTTCAAAAGAAAGTCGCTTCTTAGCAAATAGAAAGAAAGTAGCCCGGGAATATAGAAAGTGCCTAAATAATATAAAAGAAGGAGTACAAAGTGGAATGGAGCACAAGGGGCGAGTTAATCAGCAATAAAAAGCTAATTTTGACACTGTAATAAAGCTAGTGCGTGTGCACAAGAAAGAATGCTATCCTACCAAATAATCTTGACTGAGAAGTCCCAGAGAGAATCAGTAACGAGAAAATGGGTAACAAAAAGAAAGAAAAGGGGTAGGGCGGAATGCACGGAAATGAGTCGTTCACTACACATGTGTGACAAAAAAAAAATGTGGGATGCTTTTTTCTGCTGAACTTCTCACACTCTTTCTCAACAACAGGCCTCGTTGTGTAGTGGTATAGGCCTCCCAACTTCGGGCAGGGGGTGCTGCGCGGCACGTGCTTGGAGGAAGTGGGCATAGGTGACGACTGAATACAGCTTTTGAGAAAAATATACCGAGGAAACACAGTTTGCATAGAATGGGAAGGAGTAAGTCGCTACGACAGCGTTGAAATTAACAAGGGGCTGAGACAGGGATGTTCTTTGTCCCCGCTCTTATTCATCCTGCACATGATGATGATGATGATGTAAAAAAAGCACTAGAAGGTAGCAACATTGGATTTACTCTGTCACACAAATGGGCTGGCGTGATGGCTGAGCAGACTTCCAGGTCTGGTTTATGCAGACGATATTCTCCTATTTGCGGACAGTCAAGTTGATATACCGTGGCTGGCTGATATATGCAGAAGAGAAGGTGAGGCTCTAGGACTAGGGTTTAGTGCAACAAAATGGGGATTGATGGCATTCCATTAACACGAAGACCATGCAGTCTCAATGCAAGGCCAAGAAATACCGAGGGTAAGCGAGTATACAAGTACTTCGGAGTATGGATAAATGAGGGTGATAGATATATGGACGTTCAGGAAAAAACATCGGCAGCAAAGGGAAAGAGGAATGCTGCAATAATGAAGCACAGAGCGTCAAGGGGATATAATAGGTACGAAGTCCTTCGAGGTCTGTGGAAAGGCATAATGGTTCAAGGGTTTACACTTGGGAACTCTGTGGCGTGTATGATTCAGAGGTGCAATCAGGAATGAATGTAAATCAAAGGACTGTGGGACACCTCGCGTTGGGCGCTCACGGGAAGACGACGAGTGACTCTGTAAAGAAGGATATGGCATGGACAAGCTTCGAAGTAAGGGAAGCTCAGAGTAAAATGAGATTTGAAGAGATGCTTAGGAAAATAAAAGAGAGTACATGGGCCGGAAAAGTGTTCAGGTATTTGTATAGGAAGAGCGTGGACACAAAATGAAGGAAAAAGCATACGAGGCTTGCCAGTAAGTATACGGCTGGCAGTGTGGACGATATGGCAACAAGGAGCATTAAGCAAAAAGACAGAGTGGTGGATAGGATTATTTAAATGACAGCGATGGAACAGAAGCTGGCTTTCAGTAACTACCGAAAGGGCAAGAACGAAATAAGACGGAAGATGTTTTATGATAATTCAAGGCGAAGCGCTTTACTATTCGAAGCGAGGTCGGGTTGCCTTAGAACACGCAGTAATAAAGCGAGAATAAATAAAAAAGAAGAACAATGAACATGCCGTGGGAGAGCTAAGGAAGCTATAGAACATGTTTCGATTGAATGCGGCGATATCCACCCAGGTATACGTGTAGGTACAAGACTACAGGAGGCTTTAGGTTTTAGGGACAATCATGGAAAGCTGAACACGTCCGCGATGAAGCAAGTAAAAGACGGTTAGAGTATTGGTGTCAGCAAAGTAGCAATAAAAGACAGAAACAATAGGACAATGAGGTTCCTCTGTCTGAAGAGGCAGAGACGGAACATAATTTTTTTGTTGTAATAAGATCGATTTAATCGAAGCATATAAGACATTAGGCCATCATAAAGGGAAAGTTTACTTTTCATTTTTTCTTGCGAGCCTGGTGGCACACCTGTCACCACCCCGTTATAATGGGCATGCTCATAGAATCCATCCATCCATTCTTCGCCGTTTTTTTAGCAAAAAGCAGTCGCTCGTCACTGCGCTTCCGCCTTCTTCCGGTGCTCTTTCAGCACGTTCAAGCGCTCTGCACGCGCCTTAGTCACCCTGCACGTGCAGCGTGAACTGGGACTTGGTTCGAAGGTTTAAAAAAATTTTAAAAACGTTTTCGTAGTGAGAGTCTCACCAGAACCGAGAGCATTTATCGAGAACCTTTGTGGGACCAAGCAATCAGGAAGTCTAACACAATGTCGTTGAGTGAGTGCTATGAGCGCGTCGCATTTCTAAGACATTAAAAGTGGAGGAAAAGTGTGAATTCTATATGTATCTTACCGGTAAAACGTGCATTTGCTGTGGTAGTCATGTCTTTTTGTAGCTGTCGACAAACCACCACCACGTTTTCGCGTGATTTGTATTTAGAGGTCGGATTTCGATTGCTTGGATGCCAAGTTTGTCGTATTATTAGGTGATCGGTGTGAAGAGCCTAAACTTGCGCATGCCCTGTTGAGTAGATGGCGCCATTGTAATGCGTAGTGTTCAGTTTCTAAGAGTTTCCCTTTTCCCGAGGATTTAACCAGATGTTAACAACGTTCTTTCTTAAGTTCAGTGCCACGTTAAACTTTTTTACAGCTCCCTTGAAAGCATAATAATGCGCACATAAAAAAATTTATGCTTACCTCAACCATGTATGTTTCCTGTAGCGCATGCTTCATTGATAATATCCACACCTGATCACGCAGCATGTTTACTGATTTTAATGTCGCTTTGGCTGTTTGACAGCTCGCTTGGTACACAATACAATTCCCACTAGTATCGGCATACAATACCCACTAGTACCGAGCATGTTTTTGTTTACGCTGAGATTCGCCACTGATAACCGCGTTGAATTTTGAGAAATCATCGAAAATTCTATTGCTGCCTTAGTAATTGTTTCAACACGTTTTTATAGCAGCAGCTGTATACCTCCCGCGGTGCAGGTGCATGCAAGGATATAACATTTTTCATGCCAAAACGATGATATCATTAGGAGGCACACTGTGGTATGAGACTCCAGATTAATTTAGGCCAACTGTTTTTTTAACCCGCACCCAAATTGATTTGAAGTTTAAAACATGACGGTGACAACGTACAGAGAGTGCACAAACACCGAGCGCCACTTTTGTTTACATTGAGTGTCATCCCCCCATACACTTGAAATATGCAAAACCAACACTGCCATTCTTACACCTAAATCTAAGCACAGTGTTACTACGTTTAGCTTCCATGAGAATTCAGCTGGTGTATGCGGCAATCAGACCCATGACTACAATTCTAGCATCGCAACACCTCCGCCTGCCAACTTATCGGTGGATGTTGCCTGCAAGACATGTACGCATAAACAATCAGCGCTAACACGGAGCATAAATCTATTTACACTGAGCGGCGACGAGATCTCTAAAGCCACCAGCTAAATAAAACACAAGCAGGGCTCACCGTATACTGTATTTTACCTGGAGTATTGAGCTAGCATGCTCCGCTGCTGTCACATATTGCACATGGTTGTCTCGGAAAGCCAGTGGCCAATCTTGATATGCTTCTTGTCTATTCTCGGTGCCTTGCATTTACAAACGCACTTTCTTTTCATATGAGTTCAACCATCACGTTTCCAATAATACCAAGGAAAGTATAGGGCAAGGTATCGTATTGTAAATGTGACGAAAGAAAAGTGGGTGAAAAGATACCTTGCCGTGGGCAGGAACCGAACCTGCGACCGTCAAATAACGCGTTCGATGCTCTACCCCTGAGCTACCGCGGCGGCTATCCTCCCAGCCACATTATTTGGTATATTAGCGTTTCTGCTGTGCAGGACGAAAACTTTTTCGAGGTGACAAGACCGCGGAAGTATCGACGAATTGCCACAATTCGCTCTTGACGCCTTTGCTCCTCGCGCTGCTTGATTTGGAAACAGTAGAACATCGCGGGCAGTTTTCAATTCTTGGACATTTTTACACTTTTGTAGCAGCTCATAATGCAGCAGGAGTGTGCGTGACTGCTTTCCAGGATGACGAAGGAGCGGCGCCCATAGCGGCAAAATACGAGTGGAAAGACCAAAGGAACAAGTTTTTCGTGCGCGCAATGGGAAAACCAAACAAGCGTGGCCCGTCTGAGTAACAGGGGCTTTCCCCTCTCTCCGCTTGGAGGTGGAGTGATTCTTAAATGAAAATAAGAGATAAGTGAGCCCCGTAACTGTCTCTCAGGGGGAGGACACCTCAACAGTAGCTCACGAGGAGGGGGGGGGTAAGGAGGGATGGAAAGGATAGGATTAAAAGGTACACAGATAGAGATTGGGGGAAGCAGAGAGGGTGGCGCAGGGGCAGCGACATACGGAAGTAAGAAGATAGGGAAGATGAACACGGTCGCAGGAGTTCGAGGACGGGGCACCACTCGGTGACAGCTCTTGTCGGCGTCAGGAGATGGCGTAGGGCGAGTCAGTCGGCCAGAGCCGCGCTGTCGTCGGAGATCGCGGGGGCACCAGCAGTCGGCACAAAATCCAGCGAGCGAGCGAAGGGCGGCGCACAAACTTGAGCCTCTCTTCCCTACAGTGAACAATACTACGCATCTTGAGTACTTATTGCTTCCACATAATCTTCGCATAACCACAATAACAGAACACATGGTTGCATCAAAATGCACCCGATTATTGTGTTGTATTTCACCGTTAGAACATATTTAGAAAAGACGGAAACTCACGTGAAAGTGGGGTACATATAATTATTAAACGTTTTCTTAATGTTTTGTTAATAGATTGTGAAGTACCAGAAATTCTCTGGTGTAGAATAAATTCTGAAAGTACTGTTTTCCTTAACGGAGTTGTATACCCAAAACCCTCAAGCTCCCCTGAGTTCATTAACCCTTGAAGAAGTTTTTCTGTGCTCATGTACATGAAAACACTATGTTGGTAATGACTTGAGATACTATTATCCCACATATAAACTGTAATTTTTTTTTCATTCAGTAGTGAGGAATCAGTAAGTGCTTAAAAATGCTAGAAATTATGTTTACATACATTGTGAAACAAATATTGTGTGCTTGAAGATACCGAAATTACACCGATGCCAAAGTCGTTATAGACTTGGTGTTCCTATCAAATAAATTGAATGCTTACAAGGCGACGGTGGAAGATTGTATATCGGATCACATGATGATCATCTGCCTTGATCTGCCTGTTTGAGCAATGCGACATGGGAAGAGCTAAAAGTTGAAGACCATACTAGGGCCGACAATACTTAAATTCTTGGCTATCTGGAAATCCGATATAAAAATTTTGACAACTCCTCTTTGAAGACACCTCATAATTTTGAAAACGCCTCAATAAATCATCCTACCGTTCAAATGAAAACAGTTGAAATATCTAGGGCTGCAATATTTCAACAACTACTCAATTTTTATATAAAAATATCTAGTGGCCTTGATGACATACCAACTGTATTTCTCAAGCGATATGTTGAATCAACGTCGCATTATCTATCATCTTTCAAAAAACTTATATTATGCATTCACTACCACAAGATTGTCGCACCGCATTCGTAATTCCTGTATTTAAAGGAGACAACTAAGAACAGGCAACATATTACCGTCCATAATCCCTTGCTCCAGTCACTTGCAAAGTGTCGCAGCATATAATAGCAAAATATATACTGAGGTTTATCGATAAGAGCGCTTTATTGTACCTTTGCCAACATGGTCCACAACGGGGCTATCAACCATGACACAGCTAATACAAAATTCATGATTTCGAGGCTGCCGTAGTTATAAGAACACAGGTTGATGTGGTCCACGTGGATCTTGCGAAAGCGTTCGATGAAGTACCCCATGACGCAGTGCAGTTGAAGTTACGCAATGCAGGAATGAATGAAATCCTCAAATATGCATGGATGCATATTAACAAACCATACGCAGGTAGTCAAACTGGATGGCCATTTATCATAACCTTTAGCAGTACTTTCAGGAGTGCCCCAAGGCTCAGTAATGTGACTGCTATTGTTTCTCCTCTATATCAATTACATTAGTAGCATAGTAGAAGAAGGTGTTCAGGTTAAAGTTTTCGCAGATGACTTCTGAATCTACGCTGCAATTGTTACTACGCCACAATGGTACCATCGCCACTACGCCACATCTACGCCACAATGGTACCATCGAAAATACTGCTGTCGACACTAAAACCTACAGTGCTGTGACTGATAATGCTGTTGTGGGGCGGTGATATTGCCAGTTCATTCACTATAGCTTGCTATCAGCAGTACTCAGTTCACTTGATGAGCTATCTTTTGGTAATGAAATAAGTTATTGGCGCAATGCAAATACCGAAGTACGTCCATCAATTTATTCCTCCTCAAGAGTAACCAGCTACACCTTACATTGACAAATGTATTTTTCTTTATATAACTCTTTTTAAACCACATAATGCAGTCATTAGCTTGAAGTCACGCTGTTCCGCCACATGCGGCGGCTTCTTTCCTGCAAAATCTGAGCAGTTCAGCTTGATTATCATGTGTCAGCCAATAATTCTGCTGAGAGAACACAAGCCTGCGAATTTTCGCCTTTCCATCTGCTTCTCCTTGTCCACCATAAATTTTTGAAACTCATTTTAACCAAGGAACAGGGATGCTCAGATTACTTCACTAACTTACGCATGTCATAAAAACAAAGAAAAGTTTTTTTGATCCTTCAAAATTTTAAAATTATAACGTAGAGGCACCCATAATCTCCCACCACATAGTTTTTTTCAGCAATTCATGCTTGCGCGTCTGAAAATTTTGCAAAGACGGCATGACGGTGGCCCAGACACAATAGTATACAATAAAGGCTTTTAGCAAGGTACGGAAACAAGTTACGGAAATACGACATGGCTTCTTTCCGTATGCGCGTACAATGTTCGCGCATGTGCACTCGTCAGGTGGTTCCGCATTGCCTCCATATTCCGTAACGTATTTCTGTGCCTTGCTAAAAACCTCTATTGTGCGGGAGATGCCGGCCCGGTAACGTGAAGTTACGACCACCTACCGGCATGGTAGGACGCGGAGAATGAATGCGCTGAGCGTCAGCCGGGTGAGAGAGAAAGATGGGAGGCAATGATCAGTGCTATTCGTTGCATAAACCACAAAATAACCGAAGAAACCACCACCACCTCTAGCATAATTCGATACGTTAGAACACTATACGGGCTGCGAGTCTACTGTGCGTGCATTGGCGCGACGTGCAGTTTCGCTGAATTAAAGCTAGAGCTCCAACCTGGGCACCTAGATGTTTTAACGCGAAAGCGTTAGAGCGTACGCTCGAAAAAAAAAAACCATCTCGATCAAAATTACTGTTTTCTCCAGTTACTTCAAGACCAATTTCGTTAAATCAGGTATGGCGGCCAAATTATTTCGTTAAATTGAGTTAATCACAACATTGAATGCTATAGGTATTTGCCAGTGAATGAAAATTATTTCGTTAGATTGGTAACTTTGTAAAAATCTGTTTTGTTAGAAGCAAGTCCCAACTGCATTACACACTCGGGAAAGCAAGTTTGTGCTACGATGGCTTCGTGTGGTTGATTTTATACCACGGTGTAAGTTACACCATGATTTATACTATCGATGGTATTATGAAACTTACTACCGATAGCTTTAACGACAGTTTCTTCTACCATCGATAGATAGTTTGGTGGTGACTCAACTATCGATATACTTGTAGTACCATCGATAGTTCTGCACCGCTACCACATACTCATAAATCATAATTGGTGTGAGAAACGTGTGTATATATTTCTGACTAATTATAAAATATTAGTATCATCATCATCAGCCTGACTACGCCCACTGCAGAGCAGATGCCTCTCCCATGACCCGCCAATCAACCCGGTCTTCTGCTTTCTGCTGCCACGTTATACTTGCGAACTTTTTAATATCATCGACCCACCTAACTTCCTGTCTCCACTTCGTACGTTTGCCTTCTCTGGGAATTCAGTCAGTTACCCTTGATGACCACAAGTCATTTTGCCTACGTGCGAGATGCCTGGCCCATGTCTATTTCTTCCTGTTCCCTGACCCACTCTTCTTTCATCTTAAGTGTCTCTTAAGGTTGCACCCACTATTTTCCTTTCCATCGCTCACTGTTTCGCCTTCAATTTAAGCTGAACCCTTTGTGTAAGCCTCCAGGTTTCTGCTCCATAGGTAAGTACCGGCAAGATACAGCTGTTATATACCTTCCTCGTGAGGAATAGTGGCAGTCTACCAGTCATGATTTGAGAATGCTTGCTGAATGTGATCCACGCCAATTTTATCCTTCTAGTTATCTCACTCTCATGGTTCGGCTCCGTGGTTTTTACCTGTACTAAGTAAACATATTCTTTTACAACTTCTAGCGTCTGTCCACCTATCACAATGTGCTGCTTTCTGCCGCGACTGTTGCACATTACTTTTGTTTTCTGCATACTGTTTTCAAACCTACTCTTCTGCATTCCCTATCAAGTTCAGTAATCGTGAGCTACTAGGTTACTCATCAAGGGTGTGTCATCAGTGAATCGACGGTTACTATAAGGTACTCTCCATTAACTCTGATTCCTAACTCTTCCCATTATAGGCCTCTGAAAACGTCCTGTAAGCCCGCCGTAAATAGAAATGGGGAGATCGTATCCCTTTGCATTACACTCTTCTTTATTGATATTCTGTCATTTTCTTTATGAAACACTATTGTGGCAGTTGTTCCTCAGTAGGTTTCGTCCAGGATGTTTATAAATGTTTCGTCGATGCCCTGATTCCGCAGTGTCTCCATGACTGCTGATATCTCTACTGAATCAAATGAATTCTCGTAATCTATGAATGCTATGTACACAGGGGTTGGTTGTAGTACGCGCATTACTTTAACACTTGATAAATATAATGATTCTAGCAGCTCTGCTCCTGGTCCAGATGGTATTTGTCCTAAACTGCTAAAGTTAACTAAACCTGTTATTTCTCCCATTTTTGCATGCCTTTTCCAGCAATCGATTCAGTCAGGATGCGTTCCTGACGGATGGAAAGTTTCTAAAATAGTGCCAATTTTTAAATCCGGAGACCCGTCATCTGTCACCAACTACAGACCAATCTCGCTGACCAGTATACCATGTAAATTATTAGAGCATATCATATCATCGGCAATCATGAAGTACCTAACAAAGCACAACCATCTTTTCAGCAACCAGCACGGCTTTCAACAGGGTCGCTCCTGCGAGACGCAGTTATTCGAGCTGGTCTCTGACATTTACGAAGCTGTTAATGACTCATCGCAAATAGATGCCATATTTATCGACTTCGCCAAGGCGTTCGATAAGGTAGCTCATAACCGTTTATTACAAAAACTTCGCTATTTTAATATACATAGTCAGGTTGTGAATTGGATAAGGAATTTCTTAACCGACAGGTACCAATTTGTAACTGCCAATGAATTTTCTTCCTCACGATCACTGGTCAAGTCAGGGGTGCCTCAGGGCTCTGTATTGGGGCCTATTTTATTCCTGTTGTATGTAAATGACATCAGCAATAGCATTTCATCTACAGTTCGATTATTCGCAGATGACTGCGTAATTTATAGACGAATAACTACCACCTCTGATAGTGACGCTTTGCAATCTGACCTTGCGAAAATTGCAGATTGGTGTGAACAGTGGCAAATGGAGATAAATACTTCGAAAACTAAGGCTGTAGCCTTCACTAGAGTGTCTAATCCTACGCTCACTCATTATTTGATAAATGACTCAGTCATCGCGCGTGCGCATACAATAAAATACTTGGGAGTTCATTTATCTTCTAACATTTCATGGAGTGACCACATCGAAGCAATCTGTAGCAGTGCATGCAAAACTCTTGGTTTTATCAGGCGTAACCTTTATTTGGCAAACAAGTCTACTAAATTATTGGCCTATGCGACGTTGGTTCGCGCAAAACTAGAATATGCATCTTTTATTTGGAACCCGCACCAGTCTTATCTCATCAACAAACTCGAAGCAATTCAAAATAAAGCAACCCGCTTCATTACCAAAGATTATTCACGAACATCAAGCATAACTAACCTAAAAAAATCTCTGAATCTAAGCACCCTAGAGAATAGAAGAATCATAGCACTTCTATCTCATTTCCACAAACTTTATCACTCATCATCATCGTTCCGCGCACGCCACATCACGGCCGCCCATCGTATCTTTCCGCGCCTGGATCACCCCTTTAAAGTACAACCCGTTTTTGCTCGAACAAACTTCTTAAGTAAATCCCCCCTCTTTCTCGCAATATATCACTGGAACAAGCTACCTGCCGACGTCGTTTCTTCCCAAAATCATGAAGATTTCATGAATAAACTTAAAAGTTATTTTAATGAAAGTTAATATTGTTCTTGTGCATATCTGTTTTGTTGTACTTGTCGTCGTTGTTCTTTGTACGCGGTATTTCAATGAACGTGAATTATCCTTTCTTTGCATCCTTTTGTTGTTTTGAACACTGCGAAAATTTTCCTTAGAGTTTTGTTGCCCTGTTCTTTTCTTTTTGTTTCTTTTTTAGTAGTACTTTCTTTATTTCCTCCACGTAGCATCTCTGTTCTGTTAAGTAATAATATCTCTACATATGTATAGCGTATGTGCATATTTATATATAATTGTATCAATCGTTTGTATTTGTTATTCAATTTGTACACTGTAATTGTAACAGCTTTATTGTATTACAACTCCCCTATGTAATGCCTACCCAGGCCTTTAGGGTACTTGAATAAAAAAAAAAATAATGAATATGGTCTATTGTTCAATAGCCTGCACGAAATCCTGCTTGGTCCTTTCATATTTAACTGTAATGTCGCCTTAATTCCATTAGCTATTATTTTTGTTAATTGTTTGTATGAGCGGACAGTAAACTGATCGGCCTGCAATTTTTCAAGACTTTGAGGTCTTCTTTCTTATGAATTAAAATGATGTTGGCGTTCTTCCAGGATGCTGGTACTCTTCCACTCCAGGGACACTTCGTATATAAGGTGGCCAGTTTTTCTAACACAATTTCTTCGACATCTTTCTGCAGGCCCGTTGTTCCCTTATCTTCATCAGTGGCTTTGCCTCTTTGAATTCCTCTAGGGCTTCCCTTTATTCTCCTGTAGTTACTGTGATGTCGAATTCCTCTTGGCTCTTATTGCTTCTTACGATATCATCCTGGTTGTTTTCTGTACAGCTATCTGTAGAACTCTTCCGCCACCTCAACTATCCTATCCATAGTGGTTATGACATTGCCTTCCTTGTTCCTTAATGCATACATCTGATTTTTGTCTATATGCACAAGTTTGCCTTCGCAGCTTTTAGAATTCTGCTGTTTTTTTACAGCCTGCTTCAATCACTCTATGTTATTTCTTCTGATGTCGGCTACCTTGCGTCCATTGATTAACTTGGAAAGCTTGACTAGCTCTATATTATCAGTTGCATTTGAGACTTTCATGGTTTGTCATCTTAATTATGTTTTTCATCTCCTGCAATAATTTACCAGTGCCCTGTCTAGTGACTGAGCCTCCGACTTCCACTGCAAACTTTTTGTGTATACTAGTAACATTATCGTTCATTGTGTCAACGTTAACATCGGTTACCTCATTTAAAGCGTCGAATCTATTCTGAAGTGAAACTCCGTATTCCCGTAAATTCCCTTTTACCGCTAGCTTAATAATTGACTGATGGCGCATATGTTTATGCATGCCTTTGATTTTTTTTCTATGTGAATACGAGCTCTTACCATTCTATGGTCACTGCATCAGAGCTTGCAAGCTACTTCTACATCCTGCACAAATCTAGGGTCTCCGCCGTGGTGGTCTAGCGGCTAATGTACTCGGCTGCTGACCCGCAGGTCGCGGGATTGAATTCGGGCTGTGGTGGCTGCATTTTCGATGGAGGCGAAACGGCTCAAGGCCCGTGTCCTCAGATTTAGGTGCCCGTTAAAGAAACCCCGGTGGTCGAAATTTTGAGAGCTTTCCACTACGGCGTCTCTCATAGTCATATGGTGGTTTCGGGACGATAAACCCAATATATCAATTAACAATGGCTGGATGTGCACACAAAATGAAGTCATTTTCATTTTGAATTTCGCCATTAGGACTTTACCATATCCACATATGGTTTGCTCGTTTTCTGAAGAAGGTATTAAAGATCCCTTAATTATTACGTTCTACGAACTGTATACTAATAACTCCCGTTTGGAGTTTCTAGAGCCTAGGCAATTTTTCCCCACTACATGGTCTCCAGCCTGTTTCTTGCCTACTTTGGCATTAAAATCGCCCAATCAGCATATTATAGTAAGTTATTACTTTATTAATGGCTGACTCTAAATCTTCATAGTAGCGTTCAAACACGTGGTCATCATGGCTTGATGTGGGCGAGTAGACCTGTACCACCTTCATGTTGTACTTTTTGTTAAGCGTTATGGTACCTGCCACCCTTTCATGGATGCTACAGTATTCCTCCATGTTGCCAGTGATATTCTTGTGGATAAGAAACCCAACCCTTCTCTGTCAACTAATCCACGGTAGCATAAGACGTGTTCTTTATTTAGTTAAGAACAAACAAACGAAAGCACATTAGGTACAATAAGCAAAGAGGGAACCGGGCGCGGCAATAGCCTACAAATTATGCAAGGTTAGATCCGCCGGCTACGTACAGCATCCTAATCCTTCAGCACTGTATAAGCCTCACTTCGCTGAGCTTTATTATATCTCATTTAACACCCTTTCATTATTCAGATAGCACAGCTAGACTAGCCTCCCTAGATAGCTTTCTATAGCGTTGGAGGCATCCAAGTTCACATTCTGATGGCGGCCTGTGAGGAGCCAGAGATTCTTAGCACCCTCCGCAGCGTCACAGGTCTGACCACCGCCTTGGCCAGTTGCTTCGCAGCCACTCGGAACTGAGTTCCAAGGGTTAATTGGTACTTTCATAAGGGTGGTAGTTGCCAATTACTGCATTATGGTGGCAAATCCGGCTCTGGAGAGGAAGTTCATAACTGGCAGGTGGTCGCCAGTGAGGCCCCACCCCAGACCTCTTCTTTTTTTAACGATTGCTTTATCCCGTGTTTTAAGTTGATATGCGATTGGCAATGGTTCGGCGTCTGCACTCGAACCTGATTTTGTCATTGCATGCTAGGCTGCTGCGCTATCTCTAAGTAGAGGGTTCTCTTGCAGTTTCACAGCACTGTAAAATACGATCTGACAGCCTAGCAGCTCTCAACTTCACATGACTCGTAGCTTGATTAATTGTTTGAAAGTCCACATTTCATTACAAAAGAAACGGCGTGATTTCAAACTTTCGACCTTACGAACTTAGGCCGGCTTAGTTCCCTGTATGACGCTCATTCTCACGTGTTTATTCTCTCCTAACTTCTTCCTGTCTCGTACATGTTTTGCTTTTTAACTATAGCCAGTTAGGTCCTGCCCAGTAGGAAATAAAATCCAGCTCATCAGCAAATAAATGGGTGTGAAAGAGGGGAGGATGAAAACACGTTAAAACGAAGGAGACACTGCGCCGGCGAATGCCACAACGAGTGACTCCGCGTTTCGCACGGGCCCAGCGGTCGCCCGCGGCAGAGGCAAGGACCTGTGTCCTGTTACAGGGCTCCTCTTCCCGGTGGGGCAGCAGCCAATGATGGGAATAATCTGGCCCCGTCAAGCACTCGCTCGCCTGCCTTCGGCACCATTGGCTGTGTGCGCGAACAGAGAACAAAATGTAAACACGCCGAGTGCAGCTGCCAAGGAGGAGGTAATTGCGTGTGGAGGGGCTTGCCGCCATTAGTGTCCTCGGGGGGCCCGAGGCGACTCATTTTCTGCACTGAGCTACGAAGGAAAATAAAAAAAAACAAGATGCGAATCAGATGAAGCAAGACCAATGAACGCCAATGTAAGGGACGCGGCGCTCGTATTCACTGCAATGATCCCGGCCGAGAACGGCGAAATGAACTCCAACAGTGCGCAGTGTCGCTAGGAACAACTGAGGTGAATAGCTAGTAGATTGAAAAAAAAAAACGTCGCAAAACCACTCATACAAACCAAAATGATTATCTTAACCAAACACACTCCATGGGAAGAC
Organism: Rhipicephalus annulatus; assembly: GCA_013436015.1. Taxonomy (NCBI): domain Eukaryota; kingdom Metazoa; phylum Arthropoda; class Arachnida; order Ixodida; family Ixodidae; genus Rhipicephalus; species Rhipicephalus annulatus. The sequence goes on along the minus strand of WOVY01010234.1, from coordinate 2,207,834 downwards.
AAGGATAAAAAAATTCCCGCCCGCATCTTCCCACGGGGAAACTCGTGTAAATGCGCCGCAGAGTTATCGCGTGAATGTTGCATATTTTGGTAGGGTACTGGAGTGCTTAATTGTTATTTCGTATTTATTATTCTTATTTAGTGAATGAAAGAGAAGCGTTCTCTTCAGTGCCATGTGAAATCCAAGTAAAGACGCCCTTGACTGAATTCCGAATGCGCGATCCAGAGCTGGCATATACGAACTGTCAATTTAACGGTTGTGCAGCGTGAGCAGACGTTTTATTTTCTTTTTTTTACTAGCAGATGCTTCTTGCGTCAGCCTTGTGAAGTGATAGAGAGAGAGAGAGGGGAGCGACAGTTTTACGGGTGTCTTCTAGGGCCGTCACAAGACGCGAGCATGCGCTGTGGAGGTGTGGATGGCGCTGCCAACGACGCCGAAGCTACATCATGTGACTGAGAAATGCTCCGCAATCAAAAGACATGTGAGGGGCTGAGCTTGCATAATCGTAGTTAGTCAAGAAGACACAAATTTTGATTCTGGCGCTCCCGTTGCATGAACACACAGAAATACGGGTTAGAAAGATCCAATCGAACCACAAGTCATGACTATACGCATGGGCAAACTAAATCGACTTTTGGATGGATGGATGGATGGATGGATGGATGGATGGATGGATGGATGGATGGATGGATGGATGGATGGATGGATGGATGGATGGATGGAGGGATGGATGGATGGATGGATGGATGGATGGATGGATGGATGGATGGATGGATGGATGGATGGATGGATGGATGGATGGAGGGATACAACTTTATTAAACTCGCGGCAAGTTTTAATGTGACCCGGGCTTAGGTCTCCCACAGGAGAACGTCAAGGCCTTGCCCCAACGCCACCTTGCGGGCTTGCTGGACTGCCCACATTTGAATGGCGAGATCTGAGCTGCGCAGAATGGTTGACAGGGTATCCAGAGTAGCATTATGACAACTATACTAAACCCTCACATAGGGCTCAAAATTAAAAAAAATGCGGAAAACAATATAAATATGGAAATGACAAAATTGTGTGTGGTTTTTGAAGCTGTATTCTACATTATTTTTACTCTGATAATGGTACTGCGGAGGAATGATCCAAGTGTCTTTTTTTCACTTATAATGGACGTTAATTTTCTTCCTCAAAAACCAACGAATATTCATGTGAGGGATGATGGACCGTTTTCTTTCAAGTTTCGCAAACTCCCTCATCTGGCCGTTTTTCTAGCCGACAGTATGCTTCCGTCAAACTATTGTATCCGAAAGTGTCAACTAACCTTCCTGATTAAAGTTACTGGTAAACGCCCACCAATCATATTACTCTGTCGTTTTTTTTTCTTGTTTCGCATTTGAAGACATACTGAAATTTTTATCTTTGTTTTTCGCCTCCAGACAGTCGCACAAGGAGGTGAATTCGTCTTTTCATATTTCGGGCAGAAGTTCGCCCAAATAAAAAACGTTTAGTGTTCGACACTCCAACTGCTGCTTCAGTCAACGTCGCGTGACGACCACATGACATCTGGTGGAGGTGCTGCCTCGTCCGAGATCTGGATGCCTCCACGAAGCGCTGACCCAAGCCCATGCTGCTAAGAGGACGACCCTAACAACCCTTAATGTCGAACTCACCACGGGCGTTAGAGACTAAAGCCAAAACACGAGCTCCTACCGGTAAACACCACGCAAACCAAGGCTTTCGGAATCAAGGACAGTGACGAAGACATCTGCCACAATGACAACTACCCTGTAAGCAAAAACTACGCGAGTTTGGGGTTTTCACGGCTCATGACCTCTGAAAACTCTCTCGCGTTTAAAATTACTACCTCGTGTTGAAGTAAAAGACGGTACATGACATAGTTTTACTACCAGCTCTGAGGCACGTAGTAAAAAGATGTCAAAATCCAGTTTTACCTCGTGCAGAGTTTTCGATCACGTGATTTTTAACCTGCGTTTCAGAGTTTATTACCACGTGACTGCAAGCTGCAGCTGCTTCGGTGGCTTTTTGCTCAATACCCCCTTACTGACGCTCTCACTGAATAGTGGATGTACGGGAGGACCACAGATGCTTTTTTTTTCAAAGTTTGGTACGACATTGTCGCGCCTCATGACTGACCTTGACTCAACGCACTTTCACTGGAACTGGTAGCAGCACGAGCACAACGAGCGTGGAAAGCATTCTGTGAACGAAGAAAAGCAGGTGGGGGATACTCCAAGAAAAAAAGAAACCTGCTGAAAAGTTGTCCTGCATATTTTCGCAAATTGTTGGCTTTAGCTGTGCGGCGGCCCTGGAGACAGACGTTGGAAGAAGCTCTGGATCTGTGTGTCTGGTTGAGCTGATGAATCTCACGTGTTTCTTACATCATCGAGTGACCGTGCGCTTCCGAGCGCGAGCCTCCGAACCTGTACGTCATGGATACCTAGCTTTAGTGCTGATTCGCAAACAGCTGTCAGTGGCAACAAAATCAAGCTGATGTCATCGTCCCCGTGGTTGCTTCCTGAAGAGTGACCAGTGAGAGCCTTCGCTACGTCGTCGACACGAAGCCGGCTAGTTGAGTGCGTCGCCGGGGCAGGTAAAAGAAGCATTACATATATTTTGTTCGACAAAAGACGATGTCAGCTGGAGTAAAGTGCAGCCCGAATTTCGCAGCCCGAAATGTAGACGAGATTCGCATAAGAGATGTATTCTGTGATCGCCAGCTTTCGTTCATCGCATAGCCATGCTCCTCGAAAAGGCCTAGTACGCCGTCGGTAGCAAGCTTGTATACAGGCGTGCCCCGCTCTTCTACGCCCGTTGTCATGAATACGTGCTGCTACTATAGAGAAATATGCTATGTAAAAAGTGGCCACTGGAACCTGTCCGCGGCCAAGCCAGAAAGGGTCTGATTAACTGCTAGATGACGTAACCACCCTCGCTTTTGATCCTTTGTTAAGGCATGTAATAGCCTCTTCAAGGGGACAATGAATGCCCAAGTTTGACATCAATTGTTTGGAAACAAGAAATTTTATTAATTTCCGCAATTTTTATATCCACTTTCTATCATGTCTAGCTGAGGCCATTTGATGCATTACAACAAAAACAGTAAAGGATGACTAGAAAGCGTTGTCTTTCTGCATTTGTTTTGCAAAAAGAGATTATCTTCCTGGAAGCATGCGTGTGTAGCCTAGTGGTAAAGACACTCGCTTTTGGAGCATGAGGTTACAAGTTGAAATACCAGCATCGGAAGGAAAACTTTGTTACTTTATTTATGCTGAAGACGCGATCGGGTCTGACCAGCCACTCGTGGCGCTGAAAGCAGTGCAGTAGCTGGGCCGCGGGGCCCTACGGGAAGGTCCGCTCTTTATGTAAGTATGTTTCTCTATGCTGTTACTATGTTTGTGCACCACCGCTCAATAAAAACATTGAGCTGCCGTTTGTCTGTGTGTACATGGGTATATTCTATGGATTTGTGCATCAGCAGTGTTAACACGGGTGGGGCTAACAGGCCGGTGTGCGAGCTAATTATTGGACATTCATAAAGGTGACATCGGGTGGGTTTATAATAAAAGGTTGGTGATACACCTAGCGAACTGCAGCGCATCTGAAGTTTATGCTTGGACGTTTAACCTTTATTGTTAATCGATGCAAAAAACCACTCTCCTACCGGCACTGCACGGAAGGTCAAGAGGAATGCCTATATATACCGGCTTGTCGCAGTATAGTCCAGTAACGCGTGCAGTCTGTTGAAGTAGTGTTTTATTCTGCATTTGTTGTATGCGTGTGTTTGTCTGTATGTTAATTTATGTGTCATTAATTCTGCCGTCATTTGATAATTAAAAATTTGTCGGCTTCTTGGGCGAATGCACCGGTCAGCTTAATTTTTCAGCACCTGAAATAACTCTCAGAAATCACCTGAAAAACCTGGTGACGGCAGTAAAAATTTACTCTCTCTATACTCGCTCAAAAACTCAGTGTGGTAAATAATTAATACCCTTCCTACATTCAAAAGCTAAGTTAGCACGAGAGTAACTTTTTACTTCGTTTGGTAGGTGGTGAAAAAAATCCGGAAAAGGTATTTCGCTAGAGGACAAAGGTATTTCGCCTGGTGACGGCAGTAAAAATTTACTCTCTCTATACTCGCTCAAAAACTCAGTGGGGTAAATAATTAATACCCTTCCTACATTCAAAAGCTAAGTTAGCACGAGAGTAACTTTTTACTTCGTTTGGTAGGTGGTGAAAAAAATCCGGAAAAGGTATTTCGCTAGAGGACAAGTGGTTTACCCCGGTTTCGAGGTTAATTCGGGTTATTTTCGTTTAGTGTGTACCGCCCCGCCGTGGTGGTCTAGTGGCTAAGGTACTCGGCTGCTGACCCGCACGTCGCGGGATCGAATCCCGGCTGCGGCGGCTGCATTTTCGATAGAGGCGGAAATGTTGCAGGCCCGTGTACTGAGATTTGGGTGCACGTTAAAGAACCCTAGGTGGTCAAAATTTCCGGAGCCCTCCACTACGGCGTCTCTCATAATCATATGGTGGTTTTGGGACGTTAAACCCCACATATCATCAGCATCATCAGCATCGTTTAGTGTGTACCATGCCTCCAGATACAGTCGGGATCTATAGGTTGAAGGCGCCGTTGACTTTTCGTGAAACGGTGGATCTGAAGACCCGGAAAGTTGGTTGGAGACGGAGTAGAGAATCACCATCTTCAACAGGGACTCTTATATCAGACACTGTGTCATGTCTACTCCTCTCTAGAGGACACCATGAGTACGTGGTTTGAGAACCAAGAATTGGCCATACAAACCCGGGATCTTTTTCGGACGATGTTCTCAAGCACCTTTAATGACCTCGTCCTCAAGGAACGCGTCCCAGCTATCCTGGATACACATGCGCAGCTTCTTGTTTAAATTATTGAGATGTACGTAAAAAAACTACTCGCTTTTTTATGCCACGCCAACCGCAATATGCCCAATATAAGAAAAGAAAGTCAGCTTCCTCGATCATGCAGGGTGTAAAACAACAACTCTTTACTAGACTGATAAAGAGCCCATTCACGACGGCCACAGAATTTGCTTCAGAGGCTTCGAGAAAACGCTTGAGATGAGAACGCGGCAATACAACCGCAGTTTTTTGGCAACAAGCTACACCGATGCTCAAGCGCTAGGAACCACTAACCTGCATGGCATGACTACAGTCATCGTGCAAGAGAAGCTGAGTGAATTCTTGCCACAAGTTGATTCCATCGCTGACGTCGTGCGCCCACGTCCGCGCCAGGAGATTCAGCAATCATTGGGCGTGTCTCACCTATAGGTGAGGCATGCGCCCTGTGACTGCAGCTACGGCTATGCTATAGCAGAGCCGCAGCCACAAGGTATATTAGCTACGTTGCTGCAGTCTTCCGTCGCGCCCCTCGTCCGCATCAACGCCAAGACGCCGCACCACCGCAGTTCCGTCATCACACACCCCTGCCACCACCAACGACTGTCTGCCTGTCCACTAGCGATAAGTTTCTAGGAATAACAATCTGTAGTGTGCCCCTGACCACCACCCGCTCTACTACCATGGGCTGTGAAGAAACCGGCTACTTGTATACCATCGTTGTCAATACTACCACATGGGATGACGTGGCTTCGCCATCAATGCGCCATAAATCTGGAGCAAGGTGAGCGACTACGAGATATTGCCGACTACCTCGCATGAGCGCAGCGGACACCCCGACAAGCTTCCCGATCGTCTTCGCTATGCCGCATCTCATTGCTGCTCCGGCAGTATAACGGCATTAGTCAGTGCTGATTCGCAAGTTATAAACCCGTAAAACTGAGAGCAGCAACCGATTGAGGTGCGACTGCTGTACGACGAAATACCAGAGTCATGCCACTGATGAAGAAGCCTTGACGAACGAAGTCTTAAGAACACGCCGCAAGCCGAGCGGACCCCAGACTACAAAACTTAACGACACATGAGAAGACTTGATGGCACGACGTAGAAACAACTGAACAAGCCGACATAATCATGATCGCATTCTGCGATCAAACAGTGATCAAACAGTAATTCAGAACTACAAACGACCGTCACCAACGTTTTTATTGACGGCTTTCACTTCACCTCTCACGTTAACACTGGGGCCGACTATATTCCGTCCTCAGCGGGCTGTTCGCTGCGACGTTCAGACAGTTAAGACTGCTTGGAAAGGCCCCAAAATACGTACCACTGGAGGCTATCTGTTACAATGCACGACGCTCACTCAACAGAACATAGGTGACACGTCGTTTATTCCAGGTCAGCCAGAGCTTCGGCGAATCAGAGCTCCCGCACAGCGCGAGCATCCAGAGATGGGTGAGCCGCGCTTCTTGCTGGTGATGATGATGTTAGTCTCCGATGCCACAGCTTCTCCCCTTCCTAAAAGTTCAAACAATCAGGAGCGCGACGCTTTCGCGTTGAGTGCCACAAAGGTTGAGTTGCCGGAATCGGTGAATCTCTTGCGCTTTCACCCGAAAGTTCTTGACGGGCTGATAGCGTTTCGGGGCCGCATAATTCGTCAACCGAAACGTCCCGCCATTGCACTTGGTCAAAATTCTGCTGTTCTGTTCCCTCAGTCGTGTCCACTGTGACCATGCGCTTGGCCAGCTGGTCCCGCATGATACGTGGTATTAACGTGTTCCGTGGCCGAAACGTTCGTGTCCAAACACACTTTTCTACCGGCCATCCCTGTTGTCGTTCGCTGCACGGCTTTGCTCTAGCAGCATCTGTGGTTGGCGTAATGCAGTCGAGTTTCATTCGTATTAGGTACCCCAGCAAAAGCTCCGCTGGTGACTTGCCCTCCTTCACTAGCGTGCGGCGGTAATGTAACAGAAATTTTGAAAGTCAAGTTTGTAGCAGAATTTGTTTTTCTTCAAGCCTTCCTTCAAAGTTATTACGGCTTCTCCGCTAAACCATCTGATTGGGGATGATAAGGCGCTGTCATCAAGTGTTTTACTTGGTTCTTAGCCAGGAAAGTGCGGAATTGGAAACCCGTGAACTGAGGTCCATCATTCGTCACTAGAGTACGTGGTAGACCGAACCTCGCAAACACTGCCCTCAGGGCCTCCACTGTCACTTCTGCTGTTGCGGATTTCGTTAGAACTGCTTCCACCCACTTTGTTTCAGCATCTACAACTACCCATATCACGTATCCTTCAATAGTACCTGCATAGTCGGCGTGCAACCAGCTCCATTTCTCTCCTGTCGTGGACCATGGTACAGTTGTTTGCGCTTGAGACATCGCCGCAGCCTGTACACAAGCCGGATATCTACACATTAATCGCTCGATCTCACTGTCTACACTCGGAAACGAAAACAAGGATCTAGCAATGTTCTTCATGGTCGCCATGCATGGGTGTGTTTTATAAACCAAGGCCAAGATTCATCGATTTAGAGCCGTGGGAAAGACGATGCGGTGTCCCCAGTAGACCAAGTCTTTGCAGTAGGTAAGCTCAGCCTTCTTGCTGAAGTACGGCCGGAAGCAGCTCTGCTCTTCATACAAAAGTTTCGGCCAGCTTTTCTCAATCCGGAATTAAACTTGCTGCAGCAGAGGATCCATTTCTGTAAAATGTACCGCATCGCTGACACTAATCGCTTTTTTTTCCAAGAATTCCGAGTACAGGACATACTCTGGCGGATTTTCTGTGCTGGTATCGTGTAGTGTTCTGTAATGGCAGGCGAATTAAGGCAGCATCATTTGAGTTTTCGGTTTCCCTGCGATACCGCAACGTGTAACTATAATTCACCCCGAGAAAAGCCCACCTCTGAACCCTTGCCGCAGCCATGAGAGGAATGCCTTTGCCTGGGTTAAACCAACCCGTCAGTGGTTTATGGTTGGTCTCCAAAACGAAACGTTTCAGTTGACGAATCGTGTGACACCGACACGCTATAGGCCCGTCAAGAACTTTCGGGTGAAAGCGCAAGAGATTCACCGATTTCGGCAACTCAACCTTAGCGGCGCTCAACGCGAAATTGTCGCGCTCCTGATCGTTTGAACTTTTAGGAAAGAAAGAAGCTGTGGCATTTTCTTTCAGGATAAGCTTCACAGGTGGACCTTTGTATAGTCCTAAACCTGGCGTAAACACATCTTGAAAATCCTTGAGCAAAGTGTGAAGTTCCTTCCTGGCTCGTGTGGTCTTGCGCGTGTTGAGGTTCGCGACGACGTTTGGCCCCAACATGGTGACTCCACAATTGTTAAACGCCTTGATGGTATTCTACCCTCATCGCCACTGTTACAATGCATGGTACTCACTTAACAAAACATAGGTGGCACGTCGTTTATTCCAGGTCAGCCAGAGCTTCGGCGAACTCGAGCTCCCAGACAGCGCGAGCGTCCCAAGATGGGCGAGCCGCGCTTCTTGCTGGTGATGATGTTAGTCTCCGATGCCACGCTATCTAATAACTCTGGCTATCGTTTCCGCAGCAAGAATCACTAGCAACTACCGGGATTATCCTGCGAACTCTGTAATCTACATCATTGCTCCAGGAATATGATTCTTAGGATAGACTTCCTAAGGCAAAATGGTGTCGTCATTGACCTCAGATCTGAGACAATCGCACAAACCTCAGAAAAACCTTCAACACTCCGCCTGACACCAGGGAAACACAGATTCAATGCGATAAGAGAGCAAGCCAGCATTCCGGCTTTCTCCAGCGTCATTTTCGTTGGCACACAAGAAACCACAAACTTTGAAAGAGTCATCGAAAGTGACCATAACCTGCTTTTCACCATCAAATCTGTGTCACAAGAGGTAACTAAAGCCGAGCTGCATGATGTTAAATCCGAGACAATGCTGATAAGCTTCAGCCAATATTATATATGCACCTCAATATTAGTGCCACGGTCATGTACATGTAAGAATTTATGAATTAATCAAGCCTAGGCCTCCGAAGAGCAAGCAGGACCAGCTCAAAGCTCTTGTCCTGCCATTCACGTATTGCTTTTTGTCGTCGTCACGCATTCGACAAAGCCCAACCGGGAAACATCACATCACAACAGATGAAAATGCCACACCAATGTATTAAAGCTCGTACCCAGTTTCGATGCTCAAACACGAGCCTAAGGAAACAATTCAACGGAATGCTGCCCGACTAGATCATTCAGCTGTCCGAAAGTCCTTGGGCGTCTTCCTTGGTATTAGTGAAAAAATATAACCCTACGTCGCTGCGTCGAATATTGTCAACTATACAAAATCACGAAGGCGAATGTGTACCGTCTTCCCATGAATAGAAGATGCCATGATTCTACTGCACAATGCGAAGTACTTTTCGTCGATGGACGTCAGCAGCGGCCAATGCCAAAACAAAATAGATGAAAGAGACCGAGAGAAGGCAGACCTTATAACACAAGATGGCCTCCTCGAATGCAAGGTAATATCCTTTGGCCTTTGTTAGGCACCTGCGACTTTCCAGCACCTTATGGATACTGTACTGGCAAGCTTGAGGTGGCATACTTGCCTTGTGTACTTGGACGACGTCAGTGTGTTCGCCTCAACCTTCGAAGTGCACCTCCAGTGCCTTGAAAAGCTACACTTCAAGCAATAAAGACTTTCTGACTCATTCTGAAGCTAGAAAAGTGCCACTTTGCGTATCTGGAGCTCTTGTTCTTGGGCCACACGATTGGTAGCCGTCATGTTCGCCCCAACTCACAGAAAACACCAGCCATTACTGCATCTCACCCCTAGACGAAAAAAAGGCCGTAGGCCGACTGCTCAACTTGTGCATCTATTGCAGACGCTTGGTCAAGGGATTTTCACGGATCTCCGAGCCACTAACTCATCTCATGAAAACTGACGTGCAATTCAAGTGAAAAACGGCACAGTCCAAGCATTGCAAGAACTGAAGCAACCCTACTGACGACTTTGATACTTGCGCACATCGACGAATACGCGGACACAGAAACTCACACTGACGCAAACAACGTAGGGCTCGGACACATCCTTGTAGTCAAAACAGACGGTCTAAAAAGGGTTATCGGGTACGCTAGTCAGTCAATATCTAGAGCGGAAACTAACAGTTTTACAACAAAAAGGGGTGCCTTGCCGTCATCTAGGCTGATTCACCCCTAGCTTATGTATAATTTTCACCCCTACCTTTACGGGCAGCCTTTCGAATTTGTGAGCGACACAACCAAGCATTGGTTGTGTTGGCTAGCTAAGGTGAAGGACCCTTCAAGTCGACCAGCACGGTGGAGTGTGTGATTCAGGAATTCGACCTTAGCATCGTTTACAAGTCTCGATGAAAGCACTCTGGCGCCGACTGACTGTCTTGTGCCACTGTTGACCCACCACCGCAGGATACCCAGAACAGCGACTGCTTCTGGGAAACCTAAGTGCCGACGACTTTGCCGAACGACCGCAAGCCGATCCGAAACTCAGAGGCCTTGTGGAACATGTCGAGGTCAGGACCAGGGCTGTTCCGAAGATATTCAAGCAAGCACTGCCATCATTTTTCTTGTGGAGCAACGAGAAGAAGCGCCAGCTACGGGCTATCCAGCGAGCCCATGACATGAATGAGGAGATGAGTGTCCCCGTCCCATCGTGGGTGCGGCCTGGCGATGTCGCCCCATAAGGAGAGAGTGAGCGTCGTATCCAGATGAAATGAAGTTCTTTGCCTGCCTGCCTGCCTGCCTGCCTGCCTGCCTGCCTGCCTGCCTGCTTCGAGCCGAGGATCTTCTTGTGGTGCCTTAAGCATCACAATTAGAAGTTCTCAGGCCTACATAGGCCTTTTCGACGATCCGATGGCAAGACAACTTGGTGTTTTCCGTAGGCTCACGAGGATTGAAGAAAATTACTGCTGAACGTGCCTTGCCGTCATGAGGAACATCGTCTTTCGTCATGATGTCCCGAAGGTCTCCTATCACACACAGAGGTACGACCTTTACTGCTGACCTACATTAGGTGATTTTGGAATGCAGCCAGGTAAACCATAACCAGACCATCGCCTACCACCCACAGACCAATGGCCTCACCAAGCATCTGAATTAGACATCACTGACATGCTGGCCATGTACATTGACGTCTAACAGCTTCACGTCATGTGACGTTGTTCGACGTCGATGTACATGTTCGAACAGCGTCAGGTTATTTGAAGCCATGGTGACGTCCCATATTTCGATGATCACTGACGAAATGATCACGTGAAAATTTTTTTGCGTCACTGGTGTTGATGTCGCAGGACGCTGGTGGTCGGTTTTTTTTATTTGATGAGGTACCTAAAGCTTTCACCTCAGCTTCGCTTCTAAATTGTTACTAAACCACCTCCAATATTTTTTCAAGGGTTTCAGGTGAAAACACGCATTGTGCGCAGAATGCCGTCGCGATAAACGATGTCATACGTAGCAGTGCTAGAAGCCTTTGACACGCGAGTAATTTCAAGCACCAATTTCTTTTCCTTTCCGGACTCGATCTCCAGTGATTTATGTACGTGGATGTACCTGCCTGCATGTGCAAGCACGTGTGTGGTTAGGCTGCCCGCATTTCTTGCTATTATTTGTTGTGTTGCCTGTGAGTGTGTGCTAGCAAATAGCAACTGCGGTCCGTAATGCAAGTGCCGAATCGCTAACGTACCAACACACTCATGTCTAGTGGTCTACGTGCGCGCAACAGAACGTCCATGGAGCGCAGGGCGGCATGGCAATGACTGTGGCTAGCCGAGAAGCCTGGAGTTCACGAAATTGCGGCAACCAGTAGTGCGCACCGTTTCGAAGAGCCTGTCAGCAATATGTCACGTTAGATCAAAAGGGGCACTCGGCGAGGAAGGCAAAGCTGCCTCGGGAGATGACACTAGCCTCCAAATACAGGGTAGTGAAGGAACCGTCAAATGTCTGTAACTCTGCAACTCTACTACTACGGTACCAGTTCGAAAAATTCTCACGGTTGCGTAGTCGTTGTAGACTCGGGGGAAAATGTCACAATACAACTAAATTTCGGCTTCTGGGTAGTTTAATGACCCTTTAAGAGGAGAGCACGACGGCGTAATCGGGTCCTTTCCACATCGCCTTGAACTGCGTGTCTGACTTCGCTTTTCGATGGACACCTGAATCATTTCGCATGGAAAGGAATGTCTCTGCTGATAATTGTGGCTGTTTTCAATTATTATAAAAATACCAGTGCAAGTACAGCTTCGATGAGCCCAATACGCACTAATGCATAATTTTACGAGTCACGTGACCCCAAGGCAACACGTGCATCCGCGTAGGTGCACACTTGCTTCTGTGGATGGGGAAGAACGCTTGAAAGCTTTGTAACTGGTGAGTTTTCAAGCCTCCCACCGGTTGCACGATTAAAATAGTGTGACGCCTGGTGCTTATCTACGCTACCTAGAATGACAGAGGGCTGAACCTGTTGGTAGGTGTTTATGCTAGAGATACAGGACGTGCCAGCACACACGCATTAGAAAAGTCAAGACACCACAAAAGCTGACTAAAACTGTTTAGGCACCCAACAGCGAAAAATAAAGGGGACACGGAAACTTACCCGCGCATCAATCCAACGCGCGTGGTTGTCTGCGCTAGACATAACTGTATATGCACTTGATTTCTTCTTTATGCAGGTGAATTGATAGTTGACTCAGGCATGAACCACCATATTATTGATAGCCTAAACCATTAAACGCGTTTATTCAGTCATATGTTGGTACAAAATCACGAATTCAGAATTTAACACGCTCGACAGGGCAAAATTAGACAAGGTGGTGAGCCTCTGGTTAGCAGCCTCTACTATGGCATGTGCCAACGAGTAAGACATTCGGAATAAGCCCGATGACTCATGGGCCCCAAGAATAATTGATAAAATAGCACTAAAATCACAGCATAACCACGGAATGAATGATGATCACTGGGGTGAAGCGTCCGTCAATGCGTTCGTGCTTCCGTCCGCACGTGCGCCCGTTCGTGCGTCGGTCCGTGCGTCAGTTCATCCGTTCGTGCACCCGTTCATGCGTCCATTCGTGCACTCGTTCATCCATTCATCCGCCTGTCTGTCTGTCTGTCTGTCTGTCTGTCTGTCCGGCCGTCTGCTTGTCTGTCGGTCCATCCGCGCGTCCCCCTGTGCCCCCCCCCCCCCGTCCGTCCATCTAGGGAACACTTCAAGTACCGCCATCTCGCTTCTTTTTATCACTTATTCATCATATACGAGTACCGCTATCCAGCGGACAATCCAAGAACTAAACAAGAGTATGTACCACTTTTATGCTGTCAGTGCTTTGTTAACACCGAGAGCGTGATTACGATGGCGTGCTGCGTTTTTCGTAACATGCCGATATGTGAATATGTGCCCGAGGGTGGCTATGTAACACTGGTATGCGGGTATGTACCACAGGTTACGCACAACGACAACGGGGGACGCACAAGCCACGTCATAAGGAGCTTCGCCCCTAAAAACTTTTGATAAAAATTCGCAGATCCCACGCAGAGGATCGATGATATGCGAAGCACGAATGAGGAAGGCTGATATGACACTTTATCATCAACACAACGTTACGAGGTGGACGTAAATTATGCCGTAAATTACTTGTGTGTCAAGACTATTATGATTGTGCCTGTCATTTGTGTTTGTCGTGTATTCGCGTCCAGTAATACCAAATTTCGTATAAGTGAAGCTAGCAAAATAGCCGCGAGCCCGCTATGAGCTTAGCACGTAGTCATGTTTTACATGACATGCATGTCATGATTATCATGTTCGGACGTGTCATTTGCCTTCGTCGTCTAGTCACATCATGCGATACCGAATTTGGTAATTGTGGAGATAGCAAAACGGCCGCGAGCACGGTTGAGCATAGCATGTAGTCATGTATTACATGACATGCATGTCATGATAATCATGTCTGGGCGTGCCATTTACCTTCGTCGTCCGTTCACGTCACGTAATACCAATTTTGGTATATGTGAATCTAGAGAAACAGCCACGAGCGCATGATGAGCGTGATATGTGGTCATGTTCTTACATGACACACATCTCATGATTATAATGTTTACACCAGTAATATACCTTTATCATTCATTGACGTCACGTAACACCAAAATTGGTATATGTGAAGTTAGTGAAACGACCATGAGCAAGGTATGAGCGTAGCATGTAGTCATGTTTTGCATCACACGCAAATCATATTATCATGTTTAGACGTGTCATTTACCTCCGTCTACCCACGTCACGTAATAAAAAATTTGGTACATGTTAAGTTAGCAAAATGGTCGCGAGCGCATTTTGATCGTGCAACGTAGTCATGTTCTTACATTATACGCAGCTTTATCATCATTATGTTTGCGCCAGTCATAAACCTTCGTCATCCATTCACGTCCCGTAATACCAAATTAGGTATGTGCGAAGTTAGCCTAACGACCGTGAGTGTACTATGAGCGCGGCGTGTATTCATGACTTACACGACATGCTTGTCATGATTTCCACGTTAGAGCATGTCACTGCTGTTGGCCATGGAGTCATGTCATACCATACCAGTTTTGCAACATGTCATGTTAATTAAGAAAACCACCGCTAGAACAGTAAGACCATGAAATATATATCATGACATTATTGACATACATATCATGATTTCCATGTTATGACAAGTCACTTATGCTCGTCATACAGTCATGTTAAGCCATACCAATTCTGGTATTGATTCCATTATCGAAACAGCCAGGAGAACTGTAAGTCGCAGGTGGATAGATAGATAGATAGATAGATAGATAGATAGATAGATAGATAGATAGATAGATAGATAGATAGGATAGATAGATAGATAGATAGATAGATAGATAGATAGATAGATAGATAGATAGATAGATAGATAGATAGATAGATAGATAGATAGACACGAAGTGACCGCAGTTCGCTAAGAAATGCTTCGCATTTAAAAACGAACATCGAGTGCATTACAAGACATGATAAATAGGCACTTGTGTGCGTGTCTGTTTGATTCACGAAAAAAAAAGAACTTCGGGCATTACCATGGTGAACGGCGCAGGTGATCTACAAATTTCATTTTCGCTGACCGAGCTCCACTAACGTGCTCTCGTCTCACTCTTTCGGTACTATGTACTGCTGCGTGTGCTGTGCACGCTCATAAAAGTCACTCTAACGAAAAGTTTGACAAAATGCTGGGCCTGTGTGATGTCTGATGCCTCAATAGTGTACATTTGAGCAACAGTGCCTGCCTAAAATAAACCAACGTGACTTCCCACGGGGGGCAGCAGAATGAGCCTCTACGCTTGAGATGCACTTAGTGCCGTGCCTCGGGACCTATCGCGACACGTTTTCATGGTCGTGTTTAAGGCCGAACCGCATACATGTGATTTTCGAGGGACAGCGACAAGCGACAGCCACGAGTGAAGGCGTTTGCTTTCGCGCAGGCCCACCTGCTGCCGTGGCTTGTCGTGTCGCGTGCTTCTGGAAAATAGAGAAAGAAGATCGCTTGTCGCCGAGAAGTCAGCGTGACAATTTCCGGCAACATGGATGCACCCCCGATCCTCACTTCGGTCGCAATTTGCTCTCCGTGCTTGTTACCCGAGCGTATATACACTTCATGGAATGCAATGTATGGACCACCTTCTTTACAATCGCATTTCACGTGGAGAGTGGAACACCAGCCGTATTTCGTCGCAAATCTGGTTATAAATTATTTATTTTGTTGTACTAGTAGTAGCTTGTGACTATTGTAGTAGCTTGTTTAAATATGAAATCTTCGTGCGAAATACGTCGCAGTCGTCGTAGCTACATGCTTATGACCACTTTGTCGTGGTTAAGCCAAAGATTGAAAAGAAAGAAGGTCGTGAAACACTTTTGTGGCTTGTTTATGCCACCAAAGACAGTAATAAATTTGGCATATTGTCAACAACCTACTTTTAAGTTTCTCGCAATTTACGGACATACACGGGAGATATATAGTTTTCAATTTATTAAAATGACATTTTGTCACCAACATGTGGTTGCAGCCGTCTCGACGCGATGAAGCAAGTTTGTCGCCGTTGCTGAAAAATCGCGGGCATGCGGTTGGGTCTTTACTGCTGTGCTTCTTGCTATTTTGCCCTGCTGGAATTCTACTGCTGCTTCTGGCCAAAGTTGGTTGGTTGACCCTTTTTAAACTGGTGCAAACCCCATGGGGGATCAGCCAATAGTCCGGCGCTGCCTTGTTTTATGAATTAACTTGTTTATAATCTCAAAATTCTAAGCAATGGGTAGTTTTTCAAATAAATCATTAGCTTAATTCACTAAAAAGACTAATGTTGTAGAAAGTAGGCTTGATTTAACTAATATTGGCATTCTATTCGTTTCGTTTTGCGTAGGAAATCACACACGGCATCGCAAACGCTCCTGTGGCTAAAACCCAGTGCAGTAGCCCCGTCAGAACAAAACCACTAGAATTGATAACATTAAACACATCCTTCGAGGCTGTTCATTCAGAAGTCTTTTTCTTTGATTGGTAAATAATTTGTATGTCAGGAAGAAATGATGCAATGATTTACTCTCATAACAATGGATGGATTAAAGTTACTGCACCAGACTTGACCTGTGTAGGTAGAAGTTCACAGGGAGATTGGACATCATATTCTGCTAACTGATATTTCTGCTCTTCTGGAGGAGCACCATCGATTTCCGAACGATAATTGAGTTTAGGAAACACAGATGCTGACGAAGTAGACTTAACGAAGTTATCCGACGTGGCAAATTTTTTTTTAAATTGAACAAATGACGTTGGTTAATTAATAAAAGTATACTGCGACCTCTTCAGTGGAGATGCATATATATTCAAGAATGTGCGTAATGTGAGGATGTGAAACCAGATAACAAAAGAAGGCAGGCATGCTCCTTTGTATAAAAATAGCTAAGAAATTTGGGAAGTCCTAATTAAAATTGTTATGGTTCTCAATCTAAAAAAACTCAGTGGCCGAAGTATGTACGCAGTTGGATCATAAAACAGAACGCAACCGCACTCTAATATTGGGCAAATATACATTCATTAAATTTTAGTAACAATACGACGCAAAATGAATGCTTTTACTGAGTCCACGAAGCATGCCTACTGCACGTCTTTCTTTAGTGACCATATTTTCCATATGCAGACTCAAATTAGGTTTTTCAGATTAAGTGCGCCTCTCAAATACGTAACCCATTTCACTATTAGGATGTCGCAGCAACGTAATAGGTGGATAGCAAAATGGCGCATCATCTGCTACGGTACTTCCGGTTCGAGGCCTGTCTCTTCGCTGCTTCAATGTGCCCACTACGCAGCGGAATCAGGGAGGACAGACAGACAGACACAGAACTTTATTGAGGTCCCGAGGAACACTACCTCAAGGAGGTAGAGCAGCGGGCCGCTCCCACGTCGGAACGGGTAACCTGAGCCTCACTGCCGGATTGTGGGCCCTCTGGAAAGCCCAGGGTAGGTGTGCAACTTCTGATCTCCTGAGCGCAGAGCTCCATTCCTCTTCGGTGATGTGCCGAGAATCGCGTGATGCGGGGCACTGCCAGAGCATGTGTCCTAACGTGGATAGGGCGCCACAATCTGGGCATGTTGGATTAATGCTTTCAATAAACTGGCTGTGGGAACGAAGACTGGAGTACGACCTGGTTTAAAGCATGCGGAGGGTAGATGCCTGGGCCCTACAAAGTTGCATATGAGGAAGGGGGAAAATCCTTCTGTGCAGCTGGTAATGTTTGGTCACCTCGTTGAAAGTGAGGAGGACATCCCTAAAGACCATTAGGTTGGAGTCTGAAGCTCCCGCAGGCTGCCCAGCATGGTGGGTAAGTTCGCGTGCTCGGGCGTGGGCGATCTCGTTTAGGTTTGCCATGGAGACCAAATGTGATCCCAGGTGAGCCGGAAACCAAATTATGGCGTGTTCTGAAGTATACCTATTACCTAAGATGCGAGCTACTTCAGCCGGTACTGATCCAGATGCAAAGGCTCGCACTGCCACTCGTGAAACTGTATAGATGTGTTGCCGGGAGTCGTCAAGGAGAGCGAGAGCTATGGCTACCTTTTCACCTTTAGCGGGAGTAGTGTTCCTGATAAACGCGGAGTGAATAACACAACCTGCGTGGTCAACTGCAACGACCGAGAAGTTGGCTGTTCGACCGTATTGCGCCGCGTCTACGAAGCATGCGGACTCCGGGTTCACACGAACAATCTTGAGCAGTGCTTCACCCCTGGCCTTCCACCTGTTAGCGTTGTGCTGCGGATGTACGTTGCGGGGGAACGGAGCGACCATAATGTTGGCCCTTTGCTTCTCAGTGAGAGACTGACCACGTTCCTTTTCCACCACACTATACCCTAGGATTGTCAGTATGCTCCTTCCTGCAGCCGAGGAGGAGAGTCTGGCCATCTGAGCCGTATGCTGTGCCTCGATTATCTCTTCCAATGTGTTGTGTTTACCCCACTGCATGAGGCGTTCCGTACTGGTACCCGAAGAGAAACCTAGCACTCTTTTGATGCTCTTGCGGATCACATTAATCTTGGCCTTTTCATGACTTTGCCAACAGTGGATGGCAACAACGTAAGTAATGTGTTTTATTAAGAAAGCGAGGAATAGCTTTAGTAAATTGTCCTCTCTCAAGCGACCTCTAGAGTTGGAGAACCTAAGGATAAGCCGAATCATGCTTGCCGTTTTATCTGTGAGCTTGTTTAAGGTCTGTCCATTTGTTCCATTGGCCTTTTAAGCTTTCCAAGTACTTTGATTACCTCTACCCTAGGAATGATATGACCAGAGCTGGCACGAAACACTATATTGTTATCTGGAAGGGGAACCCAGCCTCTAGGCTTTACACCCCTTTTATTAGGTCTGTAAAGCAAACGTTCCAACTTGGTTTGAGAGAGTCGTAGTCCAGTGCCACTAAGAAAAGCTTCGGTGTATTCTACAGCTTGTTGGAGTGCCTCTTCTACTCTGTCCTCACTGCCACCCGTGCACCAGACACTGATGTCATCGACATACAGGGTATGACATATGCCTTGTATTTGCGAGACCCTCTTGGAAAGCTAACAGATAGCGATATTGAACAGAAGTGCTGAGACCACCGAACCCTGTGGCGCACCTTTGGAGCCAAGAACGAAAGGTTCTGATTTCAGATCTCCTATCTTAATCATGGCCTTTCTGCTTTTGAGAAAAGAGCTGATGAATGCGTGGAATCTATGCCCCAAGTCAAAAGTAGAGATGGAGTTGAGAATATGAGTATGGGAGAGATTGTCAAAAGCTTTCTCTAAATCTACTCACAAGATTGCCCTAACATCTCTCGTTTGGACGTCGATAATCTGGTGTTTAATCAACTTCAAGGCATTTTGAGTCGATAATGCCGATCGGAAGCCAGTCATGTACGGAAATAAGCCATGGTCTTCAATATGTTGAGCAATGTGCCTATTAATGACGTGTTTGGCCATATTTCCTATGCAGGATGTAAGCGATATGGGCCTGAGATTACAAAGGTTCAGTGTACGTCCCGGTTTCGGGATAAAGATGACTGACGCCAGCTTCCACGATTCCAGTACAGTGCCCTGTTCCCATACCTTGTTAATCTCGTCCGTGAGTATTTGTATAGAAGCATCGTCGATATTACGCAGAATTCGATTTGAGATACCGTCCAGGCCTGGGGCTGATCGACTATTCAGTTTCATGAGAACCTCCCTCACATCAGCCGTGCTGGAAGGTTCGTCTAAAGACTCCACGTGTGGACTCTTGTAAGAGGGGTAGGCAGCATCGCAAGAAAGATCAACTGATAGATAAATTTTCACGAGGCGTTCGAAAACGTTTTGTTCTGAGTCTTCTTGTTTGGCCATATGAAGGATTTGGTCTATTGCCCCCTCTGGTTGGATTTCGTGTTGGATTCTTTTAACAGGTGCTTCAGCAAGTTCCACCTACCTCCTGTGCGCATCTGGTCATCGACCGAGTTGCAAACTTCATCACATTGTTGTCTAGAGAGCGTCTGACAGTGTTCCTCAATCTGGTGATTCAGCTCAGTGATTTTTTCCGCAACCTTTTCTTCTGTCCCTTCCATCTGTCCCTTCCATCTGCGAAGGGACAAATGCAAGGGAAGTTTCTGTCCCTTCCATCTGCGAAGGGCGTTTTTAGCTTCGAGTAAATGCGCTAGACGGCTGTCCATTCTGTCAACCCTGAGAATAGTAACTATGGACTTGGTAGCTGCAGCTACATCCTCCTTAAGCTGTGCCACCCAGTGATCCAACGAATCTGGTTACTCCCGGTTCTCACTTTTCTTCGCCCTGATTTCGCGGAAACGATCCCAATTCGTGAACTGAAATTCCCTTGGAGGTCTGCTCTGTATTTTCATCGAAGTGACGAGAATCCAATGATCACTGCCGAGACTTTCGTCGAGATTGTGCCAGGTTACCGACCCCGTCTTTGCCACGAAGGTTAGGTGAAATTCTGTGACGGGTTTGTTGCCGCTTGTTCAGTGAATACGTTCTTTTTCTTGCGAATGGATTGACGATATCTCGCGAATTTCTGAGAACGAACAGAGAAGTGGAAATGGGCAAACACGAAGAACGGTAAGAAGTGGGTTTCGAACGCAGCATGCGATAATGCTTTGAAAAATGCATTATTATTTTCCAGAACCACCTCAAT
This sequence comes from Rhipicephalus annulatus, assembly GCA_013436015.1. Taxonomy (NCBI): domain Eukaryota; kingdom Metazoa; phylum Arthropoda; class Arachnida; order Ixodida; family Ixodidae; genus Rhipicephalus; species Rhipicephalus annulatus. The sequence continues at coordinate 2,187,241 of WOVY01010234.1, read as the reverse complement.
TTGGTATTTTCGTGCACAAATGATGAGCTGTTTAAAAATACTCACACTTTTGAGCACATGTGGCCGAATGTCTACATACGTTCAATGACAACAGAAATACGCGTACTCTGTCAAATTTATGGAAACCGCTGAGTGCGTAAGATGCCCACGGGAAAAAACGTCCGCTCTAATAAAGGTATCGTGGGACGTGAAAGAATCGAAGTAGCTTTTGAAGCAATTAGTAGCATAGTATGGCATCGTTATTGTGTCAGACTTGCAAGCATTAAGTGCCGATAGGCTGTGTTATGAATGTTGTGTATGGAGCATTTCGCATATACTGAAACAAATGTACGAGTGAGTGAGGGGACGAAATTAAACTGCATAGCTCCTCATAGTATTAGGCAGCAATTTATGAGAAAAGGGCACCATGAGCGCTGGGTGGAACACGCAGAAAGCAACGCCACTAGTAATAATGCCCGTACGGCGGCCCGGTATCTCGAACCGGAAGTCAATGCAGACGGTTGCCGTAGCCCACAATCCTTTGCTTGGGCCATGAGTTTGCTATTCCTCTATTGTCATCAGGGTGCATGCGCTCGTGGCCCATGGTGCCTGGATCGCGGGCCATGTGCGGAGGTCAAGCAGAAGAAGAAGAACGAGACTAGTTACTCGGACGAATCCCCTGGCATGGGTGTGAGCCAAAAATATTGTTACGGGGAAGATTTATTCACCGAGAGCTGGTCTTGCTAACGGCTTAAAGAGCACACAGTCATGCAGGCCAACGGGAGAAGCTGGAGAGCCCAACCCACTACAACCACGTTGTCGTCTTCTTCATTTGGGTGCCAATTCAGCTGTGTCGGGGTGACAGTTTCATACACGTATCATCACCCCGGCCCGTAAGGCACCGTCTCGGTGCCTGTTAAATGAGCGAGTCGGTGTTGTAGGGCTTGAGACGAGAAACGTGGACTACTTCCGTTCTGGGTGCTGCAGCTGATGAGCTTGTGGTAGCGGAAATCTCGTAGGTCACAGGTGTGACCTGACGAATGACTCGGTAGGGCCCGGCGTATCGCGATAGTAGTTTTTCGCAGAGGCCAACACGTCGAGATGGGAGCCACAAGAGAACAAGAGATCCCGCAGAAAAAACGGCATCTCTATGTCGACGGTCGTAAAGGGACTTCTGTGCTGTCTGCGACGACGATAACCGAGCGCGCGCTACCGCGCGTGCCGTGAAGGCCCGGGTCATCGCATCCTGAGCGTACGAAGTGGAGGATGGGTGGTCTGATGAAAGCAGTGTGTCGAAGGGCAGTAAGGGATGACGTCCGAAGAGTAGATAAAAAGGGGAGTAGCCCGCTGTTTCATGACGCGACGAGTTATAGGCGAAGGTTACGAACGGAAGAGCTATGTCCCAATCAGTGTGGTCGGTAGATACGTACATGGAAAGCATGTCCGTCAATGTACGGTTTAGGCGCTCCGTAAGGCCATTAGTCTGAGGGTGGTAAGATGTGGTGAAGTTGTGACGGGTAGCACAAGATCGGAGTAGGTCATCAACCACACGAGATAGAAAGTAGCGACCACGGTCTGTGAGCAGGTGAGTCGGAGCGCCATGCTGGAGAATAATGTCGTACAGCAAGAAGTCGGCAACGTCGGTTGCGCAGCTGGTTGGTAGCGCTCGAGTGATTGCATACCGAGTGGCATAGTCTGTGGCCACTGCAATCCATTTATTTCCAGTTGTAGAAGTAGGAAAGGGACCCAGCAAGTCCAACCCCACTCGATAAAATGGCTCGGCTGGAACTTCAATAGGTTGAAGAAGACCGGCAGGGGGAGTCGTAGGCTTCTTTCGGCGCTGGCAGAGGTCACAAGATGTGACGTAACGGCGAACAGAGCGGTACAGACCCTTCCAGAATACTCGTCGTCGAATGCAGTCGTAAGTTCTGGAGACTCCTAGATGTCCAGAAGTTGGAGCGTCGTGTAATTGTCGCAGAACATCCTTCCGCAGGTGATGCGGTACGACGAGTAAAAGTTCCGCGCCATCGGGGTGTAAGTTGCGGCGGTACAAAATGTTGTCTTGAAGCAGGTATCTGCTAAGAGAAGGGTCAGCATAACGCGATTGAAGGCGGTCAATGATGGTGAGCAACGATGGATCTCGGCGCTGTTCGTCAGCCACGTTCAAAAAGTCAGTGATGGCTAAAACGCAGGCATCGGATTCCAAATCAGTGGAGCTAGGTGGATCAACGGGGTACCGGGATAAGCAGTCAGCATCGCTGTGCAGCTTTCCAGATTTGTAAACAACCGAGAACGTGTACTCCTGTAATCGAAGAGCCCATCGGCCGAGTCTCCCTGTAGGGTCCTTAAGCGTCGACAGCCAGCAAAGCGCATGATGGTCCGTGATGACTGCGAACGGACGTCCGTATAAGTACGGACGGAATTTCGCGATAGCCCAAACGAGGGCTAAGCATTCCCGCTCAGTTATAGAATAATTTTGTTCCGCTTGCGACAAAAGGCGGCTAGCGTAGGCTATCACACGGTTGGTGCCATTCTGTATCTGAGCGAGTATAGCATCAATGCCATGGCCGCTTGCATCGGTGCGAAGCTCTGTTCGAGCCGTTGGATCAAAATGAGCCAACACAGGTGGTGAGGTGAGGGCGGTAATTAGCGACGCGAAGGAATGTTCTTGGTCCCTTCCCCAAGAGAAGGCCACATTCTTTTTGAGGAGATCCGTGAGGGGCCTAGCAATATCCGCGAAGTTGAAGACAAAGCGGCGGAAGTATGAGCAGAGCCCAATAAAACTGCTAACTTCTTGTGTGGAACGCGGAACCGGGAATTCTCGGACTGCACGGACTTTGTCAGGGTCGGGTTGAACACCAGTGGCGTCAACAAGGTGGCCGAGTAGTTTAATCTGCCGACGTCCAAATGAACATTTCGACGAATTCAGTTGGAGACCAGCGCAACGAAAAACGTCAAGAATTGCCGAGAGACGAGACAGGTGGCTTTCGAAGGAGGGCGAGAAAACTATTACATCATCCAGATAGCAAAGGCAGGTCGACCATTTGAAACCGCGAAGAAGAGAGTCCATCATACGTTCAAACGTAGCCGGGGCATTGCACAACCCAAAAGGCATGACCTTGAATTGGTAAAGGCCGTCGGGTGTGATGAATGCTGTCTTCTCGCGGTCGCGGTCGTCGACCGAAATTTGCCAGTATCCGGATCGAAGGTCAAGGGTCGAGAAATAGTTGGCGCCGTAGAGGCAGTCGAGCGCATCATCGATTAGGGGTAAAGGATAAACGTCCTTCTTGGTGATCCGATTCAGGTGGCGATAGTCGACGCAAAAGCGCCAGGTGTTGTCCTTCTTTTTAACTAAGACCACAGGGGAGGCCCAAGGACTCGATGAGGGCTCAATGACGTCTTTACTCAACATTTTCTCGACCTCCGTCTGTATAACTTGGCGCTCAGCAAGTGACACGCGATAAGGGCGTTTGTGGAGTGGACTGGCGTCGCCGGTGTCGATGCGGTGGGTTACGGCACTTGTGCGGCCCAGGGGACGGTCGTCGACGTCAAAGATATCCAGGTAAGAAAACAGAACACCCCGGAGCGCCGCAATTTGGGAAGGTAAGAGGTCGCTGGATATCATTTTGTCGAGGAATGCCTTATTTTGCGACGTGATGACAGGTTTCGCCATGGTCTTAGTGTCAGGTGTAAAAGAACAAATCGAACATTCATCAAGGGTGGAAAGATCGGCTAAAGTGATGCCTTGGGGAAGAACTTGGGTCGACGTAGAGAAGTTCAGAACTGGAAGTAGCACCGTGTTGTTAGCAACAATCACTATAGTATGTGGTAGTGCGATGTGGTGCGTAAGGGTCAAATCAATGAGGGGAGCTACCAGATAGTCTCCATCAGGAACGGACGGGAAGGGCGACAGAGGAACGTACATAGCAGCCTGGGGCGGTAGCCGTAGAGACTCCAGGGATCGTAGCCGAGTGCGACTTGGAGGAGTGAAATCGGAGAACAAAGGCAATTCGAGCCGTAAGATACCGGTAGAACAATCGATGAGGGCGGAGTGGGTGGTTAAGAAGTCAATTCCAAAGATGACGTCGTGTGGGCAAGCATCGAGGACTGCGAAGAGAACGGAAGTGTGGTGGCCAGCAACAGTAACGCGGGCAGTGCACATACCAAGTACCGATGTTCGACTTCCGTTAGCAACTCGAACAGTAGAGAACATAGCTGGTGTAAGAACTTTTTTTCAGGCGAGATCGAAGTGTAGAACTCATAACAGATACTTGGGCAGCAGTTTCAATTAGAGCAGTAACGGCGTGGCCATCAACGAACACCCGAAGTAAATTGCATCTTGAAATTGTAGCCGGTTGAGGGTTTTCGTTCCGAGTCGTCAACGCAGCGCCACCTCCAGGAGCTGCACTCGTCAGTTTCCCGGGTAATTGCCAGAATAAGCCGGTGACGGAGAGCGGCGGCGTTGAGGGGAGCGTGACGGCCGACCCTGAGGTGACGGCGAGCGGCTAGACCAGTTTCTTTGGGCGACGACGTCAGCGTAGGACGGTTCGGAGCGTGGAGATGAACGGCGAGCTGAAAGGTCCTGAATATGGTCATCCGGAAAACCGGGTTGCGAATAGTGTCCATGGTCCTGACGGCGGTCGACATTACGAAAGCTTGGCCGGAAATACCCCCTGTTGCGACAATGGCGGGAGATGTGCCCAACTCGAGAGCAAGAAAAACAGATGGGTCGATCATCGTGCGTGCGCCACTCAGATGGATTTCGGTAGCGTGGTGGGAAGCGAGGAGTCGAAGCTGCCGCAGCGACAAGTGGGGCAGAGTGGTGGTCAGCGTTGTGGACAGGAGTGCTCATGGGCTGCGGCTGGGGAACCTGGACGCCCAGGTTAGCAAACTCCTGGCGTACGACGGCTTGAATGAGCGAGACTGTTGCCCAGTGGTCTTGCGCAGGGGGCTGATAGGAAGCGGGTGCCATGGCTTCCAGCTCCTGGCGAACAATCCTTGCGATATTGGCAGGAGGCGCAAGTGAACGGGGCGCTGCAGAATCCTCGCAAGACGAAGTCGCAGCAGTGTTTGGTAGTCTCGCGATGTGGTGAGTGATTCGCCTGCTTTTTGCTTGTTCAAATCGTCGGCATTCGGAGATGATGGAGTCGACAGTGGTGCAGTTCTTGCACATTAGTATGTTGAAAGCATCATCAGCAATGCCTTTCAACACGTTGCTGATCTTGTCCGCCTCGCACATGTTTTTGTCCGTCTTCCGGCACAGTGACAGTACGTCTTGGATGTACGTGACGTACGACTCCGTCGATGATTGAACACGCGACGCGAGGTCCTGCCTGGCTGCCATCTGACGAGCAACTGACCGACTGAACAAATCGCGAAGCTTTTGCTTGCATGTGTCCCAGCTGGTTAATTCTTCTTCATGCGTCTCATACCAGGCGCGTGCCGTACCCCTTAGGTAGAACAGAATATTTGCCAGCATAAGCGTTTCGTCCCACCTGTAGTGCTTGCTGACGCGCTCGAATAATGCGAGCCATTCTTCGACGTCCGTGCTGTCCGTCCCGGAAAATGTGCCAGGGTCGAGAAGATGGGGGGGGAATCACAGGTGATGGAGCCGGCGCGGATGGCGAGGCCTGAGTGCCAGTTTCAGGCATCGCGGATGGAGAAAGCTGGCGTTCACTGCGGAGTTCCAGAGCCGGGTTGTGTGAAGAACCCGCACCTTCCACCAAAAGATGTTACGGGGAAGATTTATTCACCGAGAGCTGGTCTTGCTAACGGCTTAAAGAGCACACAGTCATGCAGGCCAACGGGAGAAGCTGGAGAGCCCAACCCACTACAACCACGTTGTCGTCTTCTTCATTTGGGTGCCAATTCAGCTGTGTCGGGGTGACAGTTTCATACACGTATCAATATCTACAGCTACAGTGAATCATTCACGCGTCGTCAGTATCGATTTTCCGACCAGATGGAAGCAACGACTCTTGCAACCAAGAACAAGCCACCGTTCCGGCCAAACTCCTGGTACAACCGTGGTGATCTGCCACCTCTGGGAGCTTACCAGAGCTCCCTGGAGGAGCACAGTTGGTACTACAGCAGCGCCAGAAAGACTCACGTAGTCGTCATGGCGTCGACGTCACGCGTGTTGGCGATATGTCATCGCGGCTGCATGGAACACCGAGATCAAGCCTGGACACTGAACCGTCAATGGGTCTCTAGCATGAGGTTTGATCCCGCGACTCACAAAAATCAAGACAGAAAGGTGGCCGTCACCAGAAGTCGTGGTCACGTCGCGGTGGAGAATACTCGACAGCTCCGCGACGGGGCTGCCATTAACTTGGAACCATCGGAAGCGTTCGCTCGAAATCCTTCCGAAAAGACGACGACCAAGAAGACCTCTGAACTCTGGGAAGTCGTCTCCGATGAAAGAACGAGAACCGGAAATAACAAGAGGCGAAGCGATGTGTCCGCCTATGACAACGGTGTTACTGACGAAACTATAGCAAGCCCAAGACGCCACGTCCTAAAGTTAAGGAGTCGCAGGAACGTCATTGTTACCGGCACGTGCGCTCGTGCTGAGTGGTGCCTAGAACGCGATTGCTTACTGAGATGCTGGATTGTTTTACGTATCGTTAGTGTCGCTTCTATGACCAAACGGATACAACTACTCCTGCGACCAAGAGCAGACCACCGCTCCGGTCAACCTTCCGATACGACCGTGGTGCTCTTCCGCCTCTGAAAAATTACCGGAGCTTCTTGCAAGAGCACAGGCTAGTGCTAAAAATTTCACGAAGCCGTCGTAATGCCGGCGTCAGAAGCAGCGGCGAGACGTCATCGCAGCTGCCTGGAACACCGAGACCAAGCCTCGCAGCTGGACAATCAATGGGTCTCTAGCACGGGGTAAGATCTTCGTTAAACAACTCAAGAATACCACTAGAATGGAAACTTGCTAACATTATACTGTTGACAAAGAACCAGGGCGGATGTTTCATATTGGATAACATAACGTGAGTCGCTTTTGCATAAATTCTGGTGATATTGATTGAGAGAATTACCTCTACTCGATTCAATAGGTTTTTTGACTAGAAGTCGATTCTACGCCTCTGTTAAATCGGGTTCAGAGATGGGTGTTTACACAGAATGCTCACGTTCATTTAGAAATTTGTATACAATTAGCACGATAGCACAACAAATATGCGGCTTTAGTTGCACATAAGGTGAGTCGCTTTTGCACAAAATCTGGTGATATTCATTGAGAGAATTACCTATACTCGAGTCAATGGGTTTTTTGACTAGAAGTCAATTCTAAGCCTCTGTTAAATCGGGTTCAGAGATGGGTGTTTATATAGAATGCTCATGTTCATTTAGAAATTCTTATACAATAAGCACGATAGCACAACAAATATGCGGCTTTAGTTGCTTTGAATATCGCTAAAACACATGATACCGTAGAGCATGGTATTCTGATAGAACTGTTGGGATCCCTCAATTTTTCGGTATACAGAGTAACGTGGTTCACCAATTTCTTGTGGACAGGACGTTTTATTGTTGTAAAGGCACCTTTCTATCGACTATTCACGCACAAGTGCGAAGACTACCGCAAGGCTGAATTCTTTTCGCGGTGCTATTTATTGTTCTCATCTGTCAGCCAAGCACCTGTAGCAAAGCACGTGCCCATTCCGTAGCACCATATAGGCCTCATCTGTCCTCCTAACCTCACTGAGCCCTATTATATTCCATTTAATGCCCTCTAGCTCGTCGAATAGTACAGCTATACTTCCCTCACTAGATAAGGTTCTAGCGTTAAACGTTGCCAAGTTCAGGTTCCAATGGCAGCCTGTCCGGATCCAGAGATTCTTAGCACCCTCTGTTGCGTTGCAGATCTGACCGCCACCCTGGTCAGTTGCTTCACAGCTGCTGGGGACTGAGGGCCGTGGGTTATTTGACGTATGCATGTGGGAGGTAGTGGCCAGATACTGCACCAGGGTGGCCAATCCTTCTCTGGTGAGGGAGTGCGTTCCCGGCGGTGTTTTACCGGTGAGGCCGCACTCCAGGCCTCTTAATGCAGTTCCATCACCACGCGGATTTTTTTTATCCGGTTGGGAACTGCGTGGCACCGTGATTTGAACCACGGACCTTTTACATGCGAGGCGGATGCTCTAACCACTACGCCATCGCTATGCCGGAGTGGAGTTTCTAATTCACAGAAACATAGCTGGCAACATAGAGGAATACTATAGCAATAATGAAAGGGTCGTAGGTATCGTAATTAAACTGAATAAAAGATACAAGATGAAGGTGGTACAGGCTTACGCGCCTCCATCCAGTCATGATGACGCTTCAGTTGAAAGCTTCTATGAAGACGTGGAATCGGCAATGAGAAAGGTAAAAACACAGTATACTATACTGATGGCAGACTTTAATGCAAAGGTAGGGAAGAAGCAGGCTGGAGACCAGGCAGTAGGAGATTATGGCATCGGTACTAGAAACGCCAGAGGAGAGCTACTAGTAGAATTCGCAGAACGCAATAATTTACAGATTTTAAAGACCTTTTACCGAAAACTAGGAAACCGCAAGTGGACATGGAGGAGCCCTAATGGCGAAAATAAGAACGAAATAGACTTTATAATGCGTGCACACCCGAGCATTGTGCAGGATGTGGAAGTGGTTGGCAAGGTACAATGCAGTGATCATAGAATGGTACGGTCTCGAATTTGCCTAGACTTGAGAAAGGAACGGCAGAAAATGTTACGCAAGAAGTCAATCAATGAGCTAGCACTGAGAGGAAAAGTACAGGAATTCAGAGTCTCGCTTCAGAAGAGGTACTCGGCTCTTAGTGAGGAAACCAATCTTATCGTAGATATAATTTATTTATTTATTTATTTATTTATTTATTTTACCCTCAGGGCCAAATGGCATTACAGAGGGGGGTGGGTTATTTACAATAAAATATTGAATTTAACAAAAAAAAGCAGTGAATACGGTTAAATCGTACAAATAAATTTGAAAGAGCACAATGTTTGTTAATATGCTGTATAATAATACATGTTAGGTAATACAACAACAAGCCTAAATATACAATGTTAGCTGTTGCAACAAAACACAAAAAAAGAACTTATTACACAATGTTAGCTAAAGAATCACGGAACAAATTGTTATCAGTAATAGCAACAATGTCACCGGGAAGTCTGTTCCACTCCTTTGATGTGCGAGGCAAAAAAGAATTGAAAAAAGTTTTTGTGTTGCATGAAGGGATGCCTACTTTGTGATGGTGGTCAATGCGGTGGGAAATGGGCTGTGGGCGAAGTAGTAGTTGGGCATGCAAGATGGGATGATGGTAGATCTTGTGAAATAGAGTTAGACGGGAGACTTTTCTGCGAGATGCTAAGGAAGGAAGTGCAAGTGAAGTTTTCATGGTTGAAATGCTAGCGGTTCTGTTATAATTGGACAATATAAAACGAACGGAGTTATTCTGAACAAGTTCAAGGGAAGTTACCAGGTTATTATAGGTAGGGTCCCACACGGCTGTAGCATATTCTAGTTTAGAGCGTATTAGTGTTTTATAAAGTAGCAGTTTTAAACCATGTGGAGCGTTAAAAAAGTTACGTCGTAAATAGCCAAGCATGCGGTTAGCATTGATAATGATGTATTCAATATGAGTTGTCCAGTTGAGGTTAGTTGTTATGTGAACTCCAAGATACTTATAAGAGTTAACAGAATCCAAAGGAATGTTATTAAGATAGTAAATAGGTGAAGTAGTGCAACTTCTTGATACACGCATGATTTTACACTTTTTAATGTTTAGGTCCATTAACCATTTATCACACCAGTTAGATATAGCGTTAAGGTCAGACTGCAATATATTAATGTCATTATCGGTAGTAATTTCTCGAAAAATAACACAGTCGTCAGCAAATAGATGAATTTTTGATGATACAACTGATGACAGGTCATTAATATAAATGAGAAACAACAAGGGACCTAAGACGGACCCTTGCGGAACGCCAGAATGAACTTCGCGAAACGGAGAATTATGACAGTTGGCAGTAACGAATTGTGATCTGTTAGTGAGAAAGCATTCTATCCACATTAGTAGGTTACCGTCAAGGTTTAGTTGATGTAGTTTGTAAAGTAGAAGTCTATGGCAAACCTTGTCAAAAGCTTTTGAAAAATCTAAAAAAATACAGTCAGCATGGGATGATTTATCAAGGATCTGATGTAAGTGATGAGTGAATGATATTAGCTGTGTTTCACATGAATATGTTTTACGGAAGCCGTGTTGTGCTGACGTGAAAAATGAATTTGATTCTAAAAAATTGACTATGTTTGTAAATATTATATGCTCGAGCATTTTACAACAAATACTGGTTAAAGAAATGGGACGATAATTATTCGAAGAGTGTTTATTACCAGATTTATGGAGTGGAACGACTTTTCCGATTTTCCATTGACTAGGAATAGTAGAAGTATCTAGTGACTGTTGAAAAATTTTAGTAACTATAATGGAACTATAAGCGCTAGTATTTTTTAAAAATTTTGTGTTAATACCATCATAACCAGGAGATGAATCGTTCTTAAGTGATTCAATGAGACGTACAACTCCAAGAGTTTCGATAATCACGGATGACATGGGTGAATAATTGTGCAAGGTTGCGCTAGGTAAATCATTATGGCTATCTACGGAGAAGTTTTGGATAAAAGAATCGTTGAGAACAGAAGCGCAAAGGGCTTCACTAATTTCGTTACCGGATGAATCGATCAAAGAAATATGATTGTCAGATAAGGGGTTAATAACTCGCCAGAATTTTTTTGCATTTGTTTGTAACATAGACGGCAGAACTTGAGTGAGGAAGTTGTCTTTAGCGGATTTTAGTGCAGATATGTAGATGGATGATGCAGATTTGTAGGCAGCCCAGCGTGGGTGGTTAGTAGGTAAACATCTTGCTGCACGATAAAAACGTTTCTTTCGGTTAGATAAGCGTTTGATGTACGCGTTGTACCATGGCGCACGTGCGTTAGCTGTGATAGTACGGCAAGGGATATACTTATTGGTTAGTTGTTCAACTTCAGCTGCAAACATATCCCAGTTACACTGCACTGAACGGGTATCAAAACTGCTTAGAAATATGTCTAGAAAAGTTGCTAGTTCACTGTTTATCTTGTCAAAGTTGGCTTTTTTATAGTCCCGTATCTTTTTCTTTTTTTTATCTCTATTAGGACAGGGTGCATTAAATGAAAATGAAAGTAAAGAATGGTCACTGATACCTGGTGCGTAGGTTATAGCGGTAACAAAGTCTGGTCGGTTTGTTAGTATCAGATCAAGAATGCTAGCACTGCTAGTAGTTGCCCTAGTCGGTAAGGCCACTACTTGCGTCAGGGAAAACGTTGAACATAGGTTAATGAATTCATTTGGTTGCGGCGAAGACGGTAAAGAGTAGGGTGCGTATGCGTTCCACATTATACTAGGAAAGTTAAAATCTCCGAGGAGAAACAGGGGATGTGATGGAAATCGTGTGCAAACTATATTAATTGCGTCGTGAAGTTCATCGACAAATGTTGAAGGTGAAGAGGGAGAACGATAGCATACACCTAATATTATCTTATGGTGTCCAATGGTTACTATAGCCCAGACTAGCTCTAGTTCAGTGTTAATATGAATACAGGAAGAAGGAGTGTCTTTTGAGACTGCCAGAAGAACGCCGCCTCCCCTGCGCACTGTCCGATCACAACGGTACATGTGAAAATTGTTTGCGTCATCAAAGATTTCTTGATCGCGGACATGCGCATGGAGCCAAGTTTCAGTCAATGCAACTATTTTTGCGCTACATGTATCAATAGCTGATGATAAAGAATTATATTTATTTAGTACACTTCTAACGTTAGAAAAAATGACAGATACCTGAAGATTTGATTTGTGGTCACCTCCCCTCGCGCAACCCTATGTAGTCGTGTTCACAGAAGAAGAAACTCTCGCATTATTGACATAATTGGTACGTTTTTTCACCTCTAGAACTTTGTCGCACTCGGGAAAATACATGTAACATTTGTTATTTAGTAGTAACTTGTTGTAACGCAGCTTAAGTGGTGAAGAACCGGCCTGAGCTTTCCCAAAGTCAATAAGTTTTTTACGTGCCTGCCTCGTTGCCACAGAGAAATCTTCGCTTACTGAAATATTCTTATCTTTTAGTTGATTGCGCAGTGACAGCACTTTCTCTTTCGTTTTGAAGTCAGTGAACTTGGCGACGATGGGGCGGCACTTAGTGGGTGAAGGGTTACCCAAACGGTGCACCCTTTGAAATGACTCGCTGGAAAAACTGTCAAGAATAGCAGAAATAGAATTCGTCAATTTCGCCTCGGTTTCTTGCCACGTTTCTCTAGAGTCTGGAACACCATGAAAGATTAAATTGTCCCTTCTGGACCTGTCCTCTAGCTCGGTTAGTCTAGATTGCACGTGGTTATTCTCGTCGGTTAGTTCTTCTACGGCTTTTTGCACACTTGCTAATTCTTCAGTCATAGTATCCAGTTTGATCGATTTTTCTTCCAATTCGTCAAGCCGCTTCCGGATACCAGTAATTTCAACGTGAATGTTTTTTTGTCCGGCTTTAATTGCTTTTACATCAATAGCAAGCTCAGACTGACACTGTGAGCTCTGTAACGAACGCGAGTGCACGTCTTTCAACATATGGAATAAGACATTCATTTGTTCGGCAGGGTTTTCGGGTAACTCATGAAATTCTTGTTGTGTTGTAGCACGGGTATTGGGTCCAGGGTTAGTCTCAATGTCGCCGGAACAAAGCAAGGTGTGAGCCATTGAAAAACATTCACACAGAGTCTCGCACAACACCCGTGGGCACGGGAACAGCAGTAGACAGCGGTTGTCAGATTTTTTAGCGTGTAGTAAAGGAGTACACACCTGCATGGTGAAGAAATAGCGGCTTAGAGCTGTGCAGAGACCACTGCTCTCGTGCCCACTGAAGGCGGTGTCCAGGTGTTGCTTCTTAAAACTGTCGGTGGCGATTGCTGCTGTCGTCGATGGGGCTGGTGGATCCTCAAAGAGCACCCAAGGGGCGTCAGAGCTCGGCATGTGTTGATCGGCTACGCTGACGAGGTTCGTTGTCGGTAGCGGCGCACAAACATGCGCCAAGCCAGCAGAGCAAATTGATAACCACGGCAGGATGTTCGCAAAGAAGGCCTGCATGGTGAAGAAATAGCGGCTTAGAGCTGTGCAGAGACCACTGCTCTCGTGCCCACTGAAGGCGGTGTCCAGGTGTTGCTTCTTAAAACTGTCGGTGGCGATTGCTGCTGTCGTCGATGGGGCTGGTGGATCCTCAAAGAGCACCCAAGGGGCGTCAGAGCTCGGCATGTGTTGATCGGCTACGCTGACGAGGTTCGTTGTCGGTAGCGGCGCACAAACATGCGCCAAGCCAGCAGAGCAAATTGATAACCACGGCAGGATGTTCGCAAAGAAGGCCTGCATGGTGAAGAAATAGCGGCTTAGAGCTGTGCAGAGACCACTGCTCTCGTGCCCACACATAATTATTGATAATCTGACGAGTATCATTACGGAGTGTGCAGTGGAAGTTGGAGGCAGGGTAGTTAGACAGGACACTGGAAAGCTTTCCCAGGAAACGAAGAATCTCATTAAGAAGCGTCAAATCATGAAAGTCTCAAGTACAACAGACAAAATAGAACTGGCAGAGCTTTCGAAGTTGATTATTAGGCGTAAGGTATTTGATGTAAGAAGGTTTAACATAGAAAGAATTGAACACGCTCTGAAAAACGGAGGAAGCATCAAAACAGTGAAGAGGAAACTTGGGATAGGCAAAAATGGGATGTATGCACTAAGGGACAAAGAAGGCAAAATAACTACCAATATGAATAGGATAGTTAAAATAGCGGAGGAGTTCCACAGAGATCCAGGCCTGTAACTAGGGGGGGGTGAGGGGGTTCTGACCCCCCCCCCCGAAATTTTTTTGATGCTTTAACTTTTCGGGTGATACAAAAATATTTACACGCCTTCACAGCGACCACCAGCTGCCAAAGTTACACTGCAACTTTCCTGGCATTGCTTCCCTCTTCTTCCTTTCTTCAAACCTACCCTTTTACCAGAACACCTCAGCACTCCCTCCCCCGCACGCGCACCTGCCCTATTTGTACAGCTTTGCACTTTGCCCTCGCGTTCCTTCGAGTCTTTTTTTTTTCGTCTTTCACACCGTAGCAGCTCCTTTATTGATTCCAGATGCTTTCCTTGTGCATTGCTGCTGGAGAAGTTATCCGTCTGTGCGGACCGCACGTGTCGGCTTTGGGTTCCTACGAAAAGCGCATCTACTTCAGTGAAGGTAAACAGTTCGACATCAACGGCAACACCAACACGACGTGCGCAAATTTGCCAGGGAACAAAACCCCTAAGCGGAAAAACTCAGCGGCGCATTCCGAGGACGCAGGCTGCAGGGCAAATATTTCTCAAACTGTAGTCCTCGCCACCGAAACGAATCATCGAAGATGAGATCTACTGAAAGACTGGCATATCCGAGCAACTTCGAACAACCTTAAACACACGCAAGGAAATCTACCTCTTCTGTACACAGAAGGTATATGCGCCTCCCTACAAAGCGCACAAAGCGAGGATACAGCTGGCACAGCCATTGGTCAACTTTCACAGGAGAAAAAAAACGCCTCCAAGCTGGGCTTCGCGCGGGAGTACAGAGGCTGACGTCACAGCCTACAAAGTGCATTTTTGGGGGGTCACGGCTATTTAATTAGCGCAGCCCAGAGATAATTATGCAGGCACCCGGGGAGCCGTCTGTGAAAAGGTGACTTTTTCACAGGAACGGAGCAACACCTCCTTACTGGACTGTACCACGGGAGTGCAAATGTCTCGGCAGTGCGTTCTTGGGGGTTCACGTATACTAAGGGGAGTATGCAGTGCCCATGGAGTCTTCTGTGAAAAGGTCTTTAAGTAGCGTTAATCCAGTTTGCTGCAGCTGTAGTACAATAATGAGCCTGCATGCACACCAGCTGTAGCGGTGTTCAGAAAACACATGCTCCACGCGGGAGCCGGCGCGTTCATCACGCTTCTACATTCTAGCCACTGTAAAGTGGATAAGAGAGGAAGAAAACATCGCCCACCGTTCACGCCAGGCAGTCGAAGCAGTCGCAAACGTCTTTTTGGAGCCACTGGCCACTTCTGTGTGCGTGCACAGGATTGCGGCAGCAAAATGAAAAGACACTCTGCAACAACGAAGCAAAGGAGTCTTGCGTCTTACTTCAAGAAAGTTCGAATTGATGAAGCGGACGGAGAAGAACCGCCTCCTTCGAAGGATAAAACCTCGCCCTCCTCAGCACTGGTGGAAAGCCAAGTGCGTCCGAACTTCTGTAGCGACTCAGGAGAATGCACCGGTTTATATGAATCCACTGAGAACGAACACAAGCAGGACACCCATGCGCCGCCGGGAAATGATGGTGGCCGCAGTGAAACTCCCAGTGATCTTTGTTATACAGTCAACGCTGGGCAAAGTGACGCCTTTACCACTGGGCAATGCCCAAGGAAGGTGAGTGGCATGGCACCTACACATTCTGGTTCGCCTCCCCTCTGTGCGACGAGTGCGAATATTTTCGACTTGAGACTGTTTGTCTCAAAAAGCAATAATGTAAATGATCCAGAGACGATGGAGAAGCTGCTGCACAATCCGTGGACCCCTCCGGCTAACTATGATTATCCAGCCACAGGGAAAAGGAATCTGAAGTTCCAACCTGAGTGGGTAGATCGTTACCCATGGCTTGTTTATTCAGAGAAGCTTCAAGGAGCGTTATGCAAATATTGCGTAGTCTTCGCAAGCGAGTGTGCAGGAAAAGGGGAGCACCAGCGCTTGGGCTGTTTTGTAACTAAGGAGTTCACCAATTACAAGAATGCCATGGACGTCTTTAAGAGGCACGCATCCAGCAGTTATCACGCCATGTCAACAACGCTATCGGAGAACTTTTTAGCAGTCCGGTCCCGCTCACAGCATGGCATCTTAACACAAGTTGACCACGGCCTTAAAAAGCAGGCGGAAGAAAACCGCAAGAACTTGCTGCCAATATTAGAAACAATCCTTTTCTGTGGCAGGCAAGAAGTACCGCTTTGCGGCACAGACGACTCTGGTCCGATAAATATGTCTGAAATGCTGCCTTTAAAAAATTATGGAAATTTCCGCGCACTGCTTAGGATGAGAGCAAAATGTGGAGATGCCGCCTTGAGAGCTCACATGGAAACATCTCCGGCGAATGCGCTGTACACGAGCCCAAAAATTCAAAATGAGTTGATCACCCTCTGTGATAAAATCATACAAAGAAAGATAGTGGAAAAAGTCAACTCAGGTTCGTGTTTTTCAGTTCTAGCTGACGAGGCCACTGATATATCTCGCACCGCCCACATTTCCCTATGTGTAAGGTACGTTGGACGCGACCCGTCGGGAGTGCCCATTCTTAAAGAAGATTTTGTAGATTTCGTATCCGTGTACGATCTCACTGCCAAGGCGCTGGCGAGCACAATGCTGAACAGCCTTAGAGGTCATGGCTTTGACCTGAACCTAAATTGCGGGCAAGGATACGATGGCGCGGCATAAATGAGCGGCCACCTTAATGGTGTTCAAGCCTGCATTTCGTCAAACATCGCCCAAAGCGTTGCACGTGCATTGTAGCGCCCACTCGTTGAACCTTGCTCCGCTTCACGCATGCAAACTCCCCAGCATCCGCAACTGTTTGGGAACTGTATCCTCAACCTGTACGTTTTTGAGAGCTTCGCCGCAGAGGACGAACCAACTGCGAGACAAAGTAGAAGATTTAACACAAGAAAAAAGAAAATCAGTTCTCTTCTTTTGCCAAACAAGGTGGGTAGAGAGTCACGATGCACTTCAGCGTTTCCTTGAACTGTACGTGCCTATTGTACAATTCCTCGAATATTTGGAAGAAGAGTCCGCGTCATCTGATACTTCATCAAAAGCTTCTCAACTGCTCAATGCCATTACGAAGCCCGAGTTTGTCGTTTCGCTTCAGATCTGTAGCGACCTCTTCTCTTTGACACTGCCACTTTGCAAGTTTCTTCAAAAAATTGACTGTGACGTGGCTTAAGCGTGCGATCACGTAAAGAATGTTATAGACGTTCTTTCCACCAAAAGGGCTAGTGCGGAAACAGAATTTGATAAGATTTTTCTGAAGTCGCTCTCTTTGCTGAAGATCACAAATGTTGAGATGGCCCTACCACGCATCACTGGAAGGCAGATGCAAAGAAGCAACGTACCTTCTCCTACTCCCGAAGAGTACTACCGGAGGAATGTGTATATGCCTTTGCTGGCTGACTTCGAAAATCAATTGAGAGACCGGTTCGATGCCCATAAGAAGGTCGTGGTTGGCCTTAACATGCTGCTGCCGAAATTCTGCGCATCGGCTAGCCTTTCTGATATTGATGATGCAGTGCAGTTTTACCTTGGCGACATTCCTTCGGCTAATGTCATCGAAGCAGAGTTCACACTGTGGGTAAACAAATACTGCCAGATCGAAGAAAAGAATCACCCAGCTTGTGCTTTACAGACCTTGGAGATGTGCAACCGCGACTTTTTTCCGAACATCCACAGCCTACTTTCTATCCTGGCGACTTTAGCCGTGTCGACGTCGACCCCGGAACGGACTTTTTTCACACTGAGAAGGCTGAAGAGCTACCTTCGAAATCATATTAACAACGACAGATTGACCGGACTAGCACTGATCAGCAACCATCGAGAACTTCAAGTGTCCCCAGAACAAGTCCTCACAGAATTTTGCAAGTTGCCGAGAAGGAAAACCTTCCTCGTTCAAACTTCCCTCTATGTTTCAAGAGTCAATTAAAAGCTAAACCCAGCTAGCCCAAGCTTCAACCCTTCTATCCTTTCGCAATTACGAGGAAACTATCCAGCAAGCAGAATGTGTGAACGGTAACAAGAAGATCGGAATGTCGGGCGACTTGTTTGTTTGCTTGCATACATGGTGTCATGGACTGCCATTTTTGCGACCAGGCGTAACGCCAAATTAACGGGTACCGCACTCCCCCGCTGACCGGTGGAACCGTTCGCTCATGAAAAGACTGGCCTTTAGTGCAGGGAAGTACTGAATGGGGTGTTTTTCAAACGTTAGTCGCCGATGTTTGATCCTTTGTACCTACGGCGGCGTCGGCAGGGTCGTCAAAGGCCGCGATGCACCCCGAACTAGCTGTAGACTGCAAGACGCACCGGCTGAAACCAAGGAAACTGACCATTCCCACGGGCAAAACTGCTTGTGGACAAGCCGTATGAGAGAACCCCAACAGGTTGTCACTCTCGCTCAGTTGAGGACCCTCTCCTAATTAAAAAGGGATGTGGTCAATATATTTTTAGGGTGGAGTTTCTAACAATGTAACGTGCATGATTGGACCCATGTAGAGGTCTCTTTTCCCCCAGGACGAGAATCAGTAGACACTGAGGTCGATTTAAGAGCAGGATTTCGCCTTGCTAAGCAGTCTAGTTGCTGACCAGCATGGTGTAGAAGGAGATCAAGAAGTATCCCTTAAGTGGTTGTGGCTCCGTGTCGGCTGGCCACCTAAACTTAGCCATTCGTCTAGTTGTGACGCGAAATTAACGTCTGTAACGTAGGCATCGGTACTTGAATAACGAGTAAGCTCAACCTGCCCGAGATCGGCTTCAAGCACTAGCCTCCCGGAAACACCAGCGCTGCAACACCGCCGACATCGCAGTTGTGCCAGGACTGTCTCTGACTTCTCGCATCCGATCGTCGTGGACTCAACGCTGCCGGTCATCACAGGTATCCCTTCATCTGTTTATACCTTCGGACTTTCTCATCTGTAGTTTTATTGTTGGTTAGTTTTGTGTAGTTTGTAATACTTCTCTCTTGTAATCTGATTTATTGATTTTATATGTATTTTGTTAGTTGGTATTAAGTGTTGTACTAGATTCCTCTGCAATATTCCTAGATTCCTCTGCAGTGCTGCAATAAGACTAGAGTTTTGTTTTTCCCCACATACGTCTCTGATCTCTTCACTGTCTCTGCTTACGTACGGAACGACCTAACCTGCTGCCATTCCCGTCACCGACTTCGCGCTGGCGACGCTAGAGTGGCAGCTTGTAACACATACATACCGTTTTTGTACCGCGGTTACATTGTGTTACTTCATCAGGAGCCGTTGGTCGCGGTGTCCCCTGCTTTGGTGGTGCTATTGTCCAAACTTATTTCTTGCTTTAACCAGAATTTGAGGTTGACATAGCAATTTCTTTATTTGGGTACAAATAATTGAAAAGTACCATCGAATTATTACAAGTAAGCGATGTACTTGTTTTATTCACGAAAATAAGCCAGTATAAATCTTCAAAAATGGCAGCCGTTCTACCCGCAACCCCCCCCCCGAAAAAAATTCCTGGATACGGCCCTGCAGAGATCTGTACAGTAGCCGGGACAACCACGACTTTAATACTATAAGAACTAGCCGTAACCTAGATGACACCTCACCAGTACTGATAAAAGAAGTCAGAAAAGCTTTGGAGAGCATGCAAAGAGGCAAAGCTGCTGGTGAGGATCAGGTAACATCAGATCTGCTGAAATATGGAGGACAGATTGTTTTAGAAAAACTTGCCACTCTGTTTACGAGGTGTCTCCTGACGGGAAGAGCGCCAGAGTCTTGGAAGAATGCTAACATCATCTTAAAACATAAGAAAGGCGATGACAAGGGCTTGAACAATTACAGGCCGATCAGATTGCTCTCTGTAGTATACAAGCTATTTACAAAGGTAATTGCTAACAGAGTAAATAAAACATTAGAATTCAATCAACCAAAGGAACAAGCAGGATTTCGAACAGGCTACTCAACAATCGACCACATTCATACTGTCACTCAGGTAACAGAGAAATGCTCAGAATATAACCAACCACTATACATAGCCTTCATAGATTACGAGAAGGCGTTTGATTCAGTAGAAATATCAGCCGTCATGCAGACACTGCGGAAACAGGGCGTCGATGAAGCATATATTAACATCCTGGAAGAAATCTACAAGGGATCAACTGCTACCATAGTGCTTCATAAAGAAAGCAACAGAATACCAATCAAGAAGGGTGTAAGGCCGGGCACAAGGAATCAACTGCTACCATAGTGCTTCATAAAAAAAGCAACAGAATACCAATCAAAAAGGGTGTAAGGCAGGGAGACACAATTTCTCCAATGCTATTTACCGCGTGCTTACAGGAGGTTTTCAGAAGCCTAGAATGGGAACAGGTAGGGATAAGAGTTAATGAAGAGTACCTTAGTAACCTGCGCTTCGCCGATGACATTGCATTGCTGAGTAACTCAGGGGACGAATTGCAACTCATTATTACGGAGTTAGACAAGGAGGGCAGAAGGGTGGGTCTTAAAATTATTCTGCAGAAAACGAAAGTAATGTACAAAAACCTCGGAAAAGAGCAGCGCTTCGAGACAGGTAATAGTGCACTTCAAGTTGTAAAAGACTATGTCTACTTAGGGCAGGTAATAACCGCGGAGCCTAACCACGAGACTGAAGTAACTAGAATAATAAGAATTGGGTGCAACACATTTGGCAAGCACTCTCAAATTATGACTGGTAGATTGCCACTATCCCTCAAGAGGAAGGTATATAACAGCTGTATCTTACCGGTACTTAGCTACGGAGCAGAAACCTGGGGACTTACAAAGAGGGTTCAGCTTAAATTGAGGACGACGCAGCGAGCAATGGAAAGAAAAATGGTAGGTGTAACCTTAAGAGACAAGAAGAGAGCAGAGTGGATTAGGGAACAAACGGGGCTTAAGGATATCATAGCTGAAATGAAGAAGAAGAAATGGACATGGGCTGGGCATGTAGCGTGTAGACAGGATAACCGCTGGTCATTGAGGGTAACTAACTGGATTCCCAGAGAAGGCCAGCGGGTTAGGGGGAGACAGAAGGTTAGGTTGGCAGACGAAATTAAGAAGTTTGCGTGTATAAATTGGCAGCAGCAAGCACAGGACCGGGTTAACTGACGGAACATGGGAGAGGCCGATGTCCTTCAGTGGACGTAGTCAGGCTGATGATGATGATGATTTATTGTTCTCGTGAGCACCACTCCGCGTAACCAACAAATTAAAACTTATGTGCATGCTGACCATATCGCGTTATATTTTATGGCAGACTGCGCTGAAATCTCATATAAACGGCTTCAGTCTTACCGAAACACACTGCAGAACTGGCTAGATGACAATCACCTCTTACTGAATCCGAGTAAATGGGCCCTTCTTCTTTATCCCCTACAATACCCTATGCACAACTTATTGTACCAAGCTTATAAGGACATACCAGAGGCGGAGTCTATTAAATACATTTGGATAATTTATAATACAACTCTTAACTGTTGACAACACATCTTACACATAGCTGGAAAAAATGCACGAGCCGTCGGTACGTAGGTTAAGTAACTACCAAACAGGCATGAGAAGAATTACACTAGTGATGATATATCGAATGTATTTTCGTTTTATTTGAGAATTTGGTTTCATGCTTTTCTCCAGTGCTCCAACCTACAAAATCCGGCCTCTAATTCTTTTTGAAGAGACGTCCTGTGCTTATGCTTTGGCCTTCCTAAAACAATTTTAACTGCTTTTTATACGTACACAGTAAGCTATTTACACGATTAAGGATGTGAAAGCATTTTTTTATATTTACACCCTTTACACAATTTAACATCATTTTATTAACAAGCATAACCTACAAGAATGGTGTAAAGGCAAAAAAGGTGTTGATATGCTTGTCGTGAAAGTGTTACAGGAAGAGCTAGAGGATGCACATTTTATTTGCAATAATAATTGAAGTTTAACGTCCCAAACCTGTAGACTTATGAGAACACCGTAATGGAAGGTTTCAGAAATTTTAGTCAACCTGGAGATCTTTAACTTGCACCTAAAACCATGTACACGGGCCTCTAACACATTCGCCACCATCGAAAATGCTGCTGCCACAGCTAGCATTCGATACCACAACTTGCGGGTTAACAGTCGAGCACCATATAGACCACCAAAGTGGGTGGTGCACGCGTGTAAATGTTGAGCTTGTCTTGTCTTGTCACTTGTCGTACTGACGTTTCTCAGGTTACAATGTCATAAAGATCACAAAACAAGGAAGTTTTAGAGGCTTTGGCACATTTCACAGACGCTCTAAGAACAATCAAGAAAATTTGCAAGAATTTTTTCGCGCTGCATCATTCGACATTGTTTTACCGCTTTAATTTCCCACATGAAATGTCAATGAATGGACGGGCTACTGCCACGAGCTACTGATAGCACATATAAAAATGGAAAAGCAGTTGAGAAAAAACCTTGAATTTATTACAAAACCCTTCCTCGGCCTGAAGCCATCTGGGCACACGTCGTTCTCACAAGGTTCTCAAATACAAGACACGCCTGATCGAAAAGGAAAATAAGGCAGCATTTCCTGCAACTATTACGGGAGCACAGTAAAGGGATTCCTAAGGGAAAGAAAAAAATCACAGCATATCCACGGAATAAATGATGATGAGTGGGGCGAAGCGTCCATACGTTTATACGTGCGCCCATTCGTGCGTCTGTTCCTGCGTCCGTTCGTGTGTCCATCCGTGCGTCCGTTCATGCATCCGTTCGTGCGTGCGTCCGTCCGTCCGTGTGTCTGTTTGCCTGTGCGTTTATCCGTCTATCTAGTGAACACTTCAAGTACCGCCATCTCACTGCTTTTTATCATCTATTCATCATATACAAGTACCGCCATCCAGCGTACAATCTAAGGAGGACTAAACGAAAGTATGTACCACATTTATGCTGTCAGCGATTTGTTAACACCGAAAGCGTGATACCAACACGGTACTACATTTTTCGTCGCATGTGGACATGCGAAAATGGGCTCGAGGGCGGGTATATGCCACTGACATGCGGGCATGTGCTACAGGCCACGCACTGCGACAACGAGGGACGCAGAAGACATGTCATAAGGAGCTTCGACACTAAAAAGGCGTAGCACAGTCGCAGCGAAAGCAAGAAGAGCGGCCTTTCAGGGCCTTTTCTAAACACTCATTGGGTAACTGCTGCAAGCACACTTGCTTGATACCCACTACGGCAATAGTAGTAAAAATGTTATGTCAGGGTAAAAGGCCGGCCTTCGCTATGTTACCCTTCGTCATTCTTCTGAGAAGCGTGGTATGCGCTAAACACTTGCGAGGAATTTTGTGCCAATTCTTCATGCAGTGGTTGACGACTATAAGGAAATATGCCTGAAGTGGGTATGCGCCACAGTTAATAGCTGAACAAAAACAAGCTTTTGTAATGTATTGGGGCATTGGGTGACCCACTCGTTGTGCTATTTGCATTGCGCGACGATCGCTTGTTGTTTCGCTGTTCTAAAACGCTTCATAAGTCGTAATAACGCGATTGCTTTCCCGAAATCAAGCCTGCCCAAGGCAAGTTTACGAACTCCCAAGCACCGGTGTGGCTCAGTGGTAGAATTCTGCTTCGAGCCCCACTGTGTGATGGATACTACTTTTTTTTCTAATTTCTTGCAATGTGGTTGCGGACACCGGTGGCGGCGGACAACTAGGGCACTGTGTGAGACCCGAGTTGTTATCTCATAACAGCTGTCGCTGTAAAATAAAGGTCAGATAATGGCCCGGTAAGCAGACACAGTGCCTTTGAGAAGAGCAGAAGGGCATAAAACAAGTCACCAGAGTAAGGAGGGAGAGCAGCTACCACCCGCCTGTCATGCCTACGATCGGGAGCATTTGCGAAGCACGCGTCTCTGTAGCAGCAAAGGCCACTACCAGGCGTGCGCAGAACCTCTCCTCTCTGCTGCGCCGAGGAATAAAATAGCTCTGTGCTTTGCTGTGTAACTCTTTCTTCATTCGCATTCTCTCACTCCTCCAAGAAAGAGTGCGATTGCACCCATGGGCTCATGCATGCGCTCTTGAACGAGTTCCGTCATGACTGACCGGGGCTCTTCACCACGTGGCGATGCGTTTTAGCTGTTTTGTTCGCTTGAACGTCGCTTTTTGTGAACACGTTGGAAGTTTAACGTCACTTTTGTGAGTTCCGTCATCTGAGGCGCCACCTATACGTTGTATTTTTATATATCTCCAAGCCAAACGGTCGAAATCCTTGGAGAAGGTTCCTTGGTCTCTATGAAACAATAATTTAAGCTGCAGCATCTCCAGTTCTTGGGCCCCAAGTGCTGCATATTCCATGAAGTGGCCGCTTACTTGTCCAATTTTGTATTTGGCGGGAGCTCCGATAACTACTTTTCACGCTCGATGACAGCCGAGGCACCGAAATTTGGCAACGAGCTGCGCAAATGCGTATATAGTTACGTATTTAAACGCTGAGAATGAGGGCTTGTACTATTGTAAGGTAGGTACTGGACCAATGTGACGTACTTCAATGCGATGTTCTTCATCGGAGCGCCAATTTATCTAACGGGAGGTCAATAAGATGCTCACAAAAGGCATCATAGAGCCTTCTTAGAGTCCGTGGGCGTCCCCTGTAGTGTTAGTTAAAAAAAGACAATACCTGGTGTTTTTGTATGAACTCTCGGCATTTAAACATGGTTACCAAAAAGGATGTCTACCCGCTTCCTCGTATTGAAGATTTCCTGGTTTGCATTCATAGTGCAACCTATTTTTCTTCGATAGACTTAAGCTCTGGTTACTGGCAAATCGCCGTGGACGGCTTCGACCGGGAGAAGACCGTCTTTGTAACGCCTGATGGCCTCTATCAATTCAAGGTAATGCCGTTTGGCTTGTGCAATGCGCCAGCCACAATCGAGCTGATGATGGACACGCTTTTGCACAGCTTTGAATTGTCTATCTGCCTGTCTTATGTGGAGGACGTGATTGTGTTTGCCCCAACCTTTGAGTCTCACCTCGAGTGACTTTCGTTCATTCTAATAGTATTTAGTGAGGCTGGGCTACAACTTAATTCTTCAAACTGACATTTTAGGCTTCGCCAAGTTACTATTCTAGGGCAGCTCTTTGACCCATCCGGCATTCGCCCCGATCCGGGCAAAGTTCGCGCTGTCCTCAATTTTCCCGTACCTACTTGTGCCAAGCACGTTCAAAGTTTTGTAGGCCTAGGCTCAAATTTCTAACAATTCATCAGAAACTTCGCAGAGGTCGTGCGCCCCCTTCACTATCACTGACACTGTCTTCTGAAGAAAGATAGTGTCATTTGAGTGGGGCCCTGATCAAGCCATGGCTCTTTCCCGGCTCATAACAATTCTTACCACACCACCGATTGTCGCCCGCTTCAACTCGTCCGCTCCAACCGAAGTCCGCATTGATGCTAGTGGCTACTGCATTGGCGCGGAGTTAGCCCAGCGTCACTCTGGCTATAATAGAGTTCTTGCGTATGCCAGCCGGCTATTTTCTCCTGCTTAACGCAATTACTTTATTACTGAGCGCGAGTGCCTGGCGCTTGTATGGGCAGTTAGTAAATTCCGCCCCTATTTATATGACTGGCCTTTAACCGTTACCACTGACCATCACGCTCTATGCTGGCTTTCAGCTCTCAAAGATCCAACAGGGCGCCTTGCTCGTTGGGCTCTGCGCGTCCAGGAATTCACATACACAGTGCTTCACAAGTGCAGCCAAGACGCTTACTGCCTCTCTCGGTACCCCATTGATGCTCCAGATCTCGTAACGGACGACGCGTCTATCTCTATTTCCTTGCTCTCCGCTTTCGGTAACATAGAATGTGAACAACACGGGACGCGTCCTTAGAATATCTAATCGACTGCCTGAATACTGGCTCTACAGACAGTTCGCTTCGAATGTTCGTCATCATAGACGGCATCCTATACCACCGCAACATGTACCCCGTGGGACACGAAGTACTACCAGGCCCCGGAAACTCTCAAGTTGAAGTGATCACCTGTAGGAGGCGAAAAAATTAACCGCGGCGCGTTTTTGCTTCAAACACACAGAGTGGATCTACTAACCTCTCTTGCCACTCGCGCTATTGCAAGTTCTTGTAGGGGCGCCGTCGTCAGGGCCAAGTTTCAATTCTAAAATGATCGAATACTACATATTTGCGTACTGCTACACATGAAAAACAATTTGTTTACAGAGAAAGTAGTTTTTCCTAAACATTTGTTGCATCGTAAATTTTTTCTAAGTTTTTGCTCCAGCTGCTTCGTAGTGAGCAGCAGTCTGTCGACATCATTATCCTCATTTCAAAATACACGGCGGCCAACGGTATACCTATGGCAGGTAACAGCTCGTTCGGATGAGTCTCGCACCGTTTCGTTTCGCTGTAAATATTTCGAGCCACTGCCGGCCGACGCACTCTTTCGTTCTGTTGCCATATATATATATATATATATATATATATATATATATATATATAGAGAGAGAGAGAGAGAGAGAGTTTCTTTGATACACTTCAGTGCTTTTATCAACGGAAAGCCAGTATTTGCAATTGTCAATACAGGACCAACAATTACTTGTATCAGCGATGATGTATACAAACAGCTAAAACTTCAGTTGATGAAAGACTCCAAAATCATGGTCCCGAATTTCGCTTCGATAATTTGAGTTTTGGGTCGCGTAAATATTCAGCTAAAAATTTGGAACGTCACAAAAAAGTTTCTGTACACGTTCAGCGATGCACGAGAACGCAAATAATTCTTGGCCTTGACAGCACTTAGTACTTCAATCTTTCTGTAAATCTAGAAAGCAAGTCAGTGACACAAGCGCGTGAGAATTTGAACTTTCCACAACACAAAGAAAAGAAAACCACTGAAGCCGCGTTGATGTGAACCCTAACTTCAGAAAAATTGTCAGAGCATGAGTCTACGGTGCTCGACTCTCTTTTAAACAAGTATGACAAAATCTTTTCAAAACTTAAGACAGATATTGGGTGCATCACTACTGAGCAACATAGGATCGTACTTATCAATGTTGTCCCAATTTATTGAGCACCATACCGATGTTCACAGGCAGACAAAGCGGAAATTAACGAGCAAGTTGACGCCCTCATTAAGCAAGGTGTTTTGAGGCCTTCATTGTCACCCTTTGCCACACCTGTCATTTGAGCGGAAAAGAAAGGTGAAGGACGTACTCATCTATGTATTGACTACTGAAAACTTAACGCCATAACGGCACCCGAAGTTCTACCAATTTTACGTATAGATGGTACTGTTGATCACTTGGGAAAGGCAAAGTTTTTCACTACGATGGATGTAACATCGAAATACTGGCATGTCCAAATGCATCCCGACAACATTATTAAAGCTGCATTTGTCACGCCTGGTGGTCATCTTGAGTTATTGGTAATGCCGTTCGGGTTGAACAACGCTCCGGCTACATTTGAAAGAGCCGTGAAATCAATAATAGCGAAACTTGAGCTCACCAATGTTGGTAATTACTTTGACAATGCGGTCGTATACTCCAAGACATTTGATGATCATATACGACACATTGAGGCGCTATTGAAAGCTCTCAAAACTGAGAACGTAAAGCTCAAACGAAAGAAGTGCTGTTATGACTGGCAGAGCAAGGACATAGCCCTGCAAGAAACAGTCATGGCGGGCCCTGCTAACGTGGTCTGCATCCTGCAGCAACGTGAGAGGCGTCCGTGTGCGCTACATCAAACACGCATCGGCGTCGCTGAGACGCGCAGTCGGCGTCGGACAAGAAGTGCGTGAACGGACGAGGGTATAAAAAGTGCGCCACTTCTATGAGAGCTCTCTTTCTGGCCTTTGTGACAGCCGATCTTGTCTCAAGGCATTGCTCATGTAAAGGCGCGTCTGCTTGCCTAGTTTTGCAAGTATTGTAAATATGTGAATAAATCATCTGTCCTTTATGCGAGGAAGAAGCCTCGCAAGGGTTCTCTTTCCCCCGCGCCTGCACTCTAGGACAAAATTACCCGAAAAAGTAGTAACGGAGCCCAATAGGCGCGCCCGTTGAGGAGCAACCACAGAGAGAAGCGTGCAGCGCGAAACCAAAGGGATGAACCGCCCAGGGATTGCAGGCAGCGCGAAAAGCGTTGCCAAGGTGACCACCCTCCTTATCCAAAGAACACATGTCCTTCTCCTCCTCTGCCGGCTCAGTCTTTCCCCGTATTTTGCAGGCGACGGTTCGCGTTGCGTCGCGCTCGGAGTGCTCGACCACGGCCGCCTGGATTCGACGATCTAAGAATTACGACGTGGTGCATGTGTGTACGCTTGGATGAGCGTGGGCTGCTGCTTTTCCGTTTCTCTGCACCCATAAAGTCTGGAGCAAGCCTCGACACGTCACCACGCTGCGCTGTATATCTCTGGCTTCAAGATAGTCACGACCAACATACGAAAGAAACAGTTGGGGAGGCCAATACGGCAGCCGAGAAGTCAACAGGCCTATCGGATATATACTTCAGTCCGACTCAGGGCAGAAAACAGTACTGCATTCTAAGGCAAGTGGGTTATCATTCTTTATTCTACTCTACTTGTTGCGTGTGCGATACGGATCACGCTTGCCGGAAACAGGCTCGGTCGTGTTGTATATCGCACGCACGAAATGCATCGCGAAGATCAGCTTCGGCGTCCTCAGTTCGCCTGTGCTTTGCAACGGCCTGGAAATTGGCCGCCATTGCCGTCGGCCTCCCGTACGCTCGCTCATCGAGCGCTCGCCTGTCTTCGCCGTCGCGATGAGCTCCGGGCTGACAATATTGGGCTGAGACCTCATCGCTGTGTTGGCAGTCATCGAAAACACGTTGTGGGTTCTCGTAAAGAGCTTGGTTGTAGTATGTCGCGTGCTGTAAGTACACCAGCACGGGCTGGCGGGGCTTTCGCTAGCGTCGGATCTCACTAAAAATTGGTCGCCATTACAGTTGGTAGCAAGCAGCTCGGCGCCGTCCGTTGGCCGCGGCGGCGGACTCACGTTTGCGCGCTGCACTCGCTTGAGTTTGTGGAAAAGGGTCGTATTACCGTCGATTTCTTCAGCGCTAGCTCCAAACCAGCTCGGTGCTGTTAGTGGCGGCGGCCAAGCGTACGCTCGCTCTCCTGTTCGAAGTTCGCTGGCGGCAGACACTCCGCGTGCAGCACCGGGTTTGGTATCGCGTTCGCTTGCTCGAGGTGAACGACGTCGCTCGCTTAGGACTCGCCGACTTGTTAGCGGCACGGAAGTTCACGGAGTTGTGGCTGCGGCCGCCGCTCCTAAGCTGTTGTGCTACGGGGATAGAAATGAGTCTTTGACGATGTGTGCATGACATCAAAGTGAAACTATTAGCATGTCCTA
Organism: Rhipicephalus annulatus; assembly: GCA_013436015.1. Classification (NCBI taxonomy): domain Eukaryota; kingdom Metazoa; phylum Arthropoda; class Arachnida; order Ixodida; family Ixodidae; genus Rhipicephalus; species Rhipicephalus annulatus. The sequence goes on along the minus strand of WOVY01010234.1, from coordinate 2,157,991 downwards.
TCTCACGTATGTTTTAATTTCACTTTGCACGTATTTCTCACATGCATTTATTTGTATTCATCCTCTGTCATGTGTGGCTCACTATTTTACATACTTATTGTGCAGCCGTGGGCACACTGCGTGCTGAAGGCTGTGTGCTCTGTCGTCTGCGATGACTGTCATCCATCTCTTTCGTCAGAGCAGCTTCAGAAGGACTGTGCGAGATGTGAAGGTAAAGTTATTTGTGTGTCATATTTTAACGCTTGTTTTTATATTAACGTGCACGTACTATTCATATGCGTCCATCTTCATCTGTCACGTGTGTCTAACAATGTTTACTATATTATTGTACGTGCAGCCGTGGGAACAAAACAGGCAGAAGGCTGCGTGCGCTGGCGTCGGCAATGCCTGTCATCTATCGCTTCCGTCGGAGGAGTTCCCCAAGGAGTGAACAAGATTTGACAACAAGACTGGACTTGTACACATCACCATGAATTCACTTAAAAGAATGAAGAAACTTCATGTGTATGTAGAAAAATAAACGATTTTGATGTCTCACTTTTGTCGTTCGTTGTTGCCGTGACTACAAAATCAGTTACACATAGGTGGCTAACTACTTTTTAGCGTGTTCTTTTCTGCGCAATTTGTTGCTAACTGCGCAGAAAAACAGGTGAAAAAAGTATTAGGCCTGGCGGAAAATAAACAAAAAATGAACTGGGGACAAAAAGTTCATCCAATTAGAGTATTTGAGTGGATCAACCGTTCGTCCGGCAAGGTGCAACTGTCAGGACAAATGGTTGCTAGGTAACGTGTAAATGTTGGGATGAACAGTTGCTCTATAATGTGCAAATGTGAGGAATAAATGTTAGTCCTTTGAGGTGAATTGTGGGACTAACGCTTACACAGTAAGGTGTAAGTGTTAGGACTAAATGTTAGTCTCTTGAGCTCATCTGTGGGGACTAAATGTTAGACCCGGTGCCATTAGTCCTTAAAGAGATTAATGGTTGTGGCAGCCCCATTAGTCCCCAAAAAGACGAACTACACACCCTTTCAACACCCTTTAGCTTTAGAGTGTGGGTGACTACCTGTAACCCACTCCTCGGTCACATCAGTTTCAATTTACACGCTGCAGCATTGAATACCTGGGTTGCACTTTTTCACAAGGTACAGTGACACCTAAGCAAAGTAATTTGGCTGCCACACTCAAGTTTCCGACACCCACACGACAAAAAAATATCCAGTGTTTTTGGGCACTGTAAACACCTACCGTCAATACATCCCTCACTTCAGCGATATCGCTCTTCCACTCACAAAACTACTCCGCAAAGGCAGCAAGTGGACGTGGACAGAAGCATGCGAGCAAGCCTTTCAGGAACTGAGAGAGCGGATAACTGAAGAACCGGAGCTTCGCGTAGCGGCCTTTCGAGACCATGTACTGTGTACTGTGACGCACATGGCGAAGGCATTGGTGCAGTGCTAAAACAACCTGACGACAAAGGCAAAAAAAACATCCTGTTGCCTATGATTCCCACAAACTACTTAAACACGATGCAAACTATGCTATTACAAAAGAGAATGTCTTGCCATTGTACATGCCATTAGTAATGGTATTGCTACCTTCATGGAAAGCCATTCACTGTTGTAACAAATCACTCTGCACTCTAGTAGCTGAAGAATGTTAAAAATCCTCAAGGTCGTCTGTTCGCCTGGTTTTCGAAACTGTCAATGTATGATGTAAACATCAAACATCATCATCATTATCATCAGCCTGACTACGTCCACTTCAGGACAAAGGCCTCTCCAGTGTTCCACCAGTCAACCCGGTCCTGTGCTTGCTGCTGCCAATTTATACCCGCAAACATCTTAATCTCATCTGCCCACCTAACCATCTGTCTCCCCCTAACCCGCTTGCCTTCTCTTGGAATCCAGTTAGTTACCCTTAATGACCAGCGGTTGTCCTGTCTACGCGCTACATGCCCGGCCCATGTCTATTTCTTCTTTTTAATTTCAGCTATGATATCCTTAACCCCCGTTTGTTCCCTAATCCACTCTGCTCTCTTCTTGTCTCTTAAGGTTACACCTACCATTTTCTTTCCATTGCTCGCTGCGTCGTCCTCAATTTAAGCGGAACCCTCTTTGTAAATCTCCAAGTTTCTGCTCCGTAGCTAAGTACCGGCAAGATACAGCTGTTATATATCTTCCTCTTGAGGGATAGTGGCAATCTACCTGTCATAGTTTGAGAGTGCTTGCCAAATGTGCTCCACTCCATTCTTATTCTTCTAGTTACTTCAATCTCATAGTTCGGCTCTGCGGTTATTACCTGCCCTAAGTAGACATAGTCTTTTATAACTTGAAGCGCACTATTACCTATCTCAAAGCGCTGCTCTTTTCCACATTCGACCACATTCATACTATCAATCAGGTAATAGAGAAATGCTCAGAATATAACCAACCACTATACATAGGCTTCATAGATTACGAGAAGGCGTTTGATTCAGTAGAAATATCAGCCGTCATGCAGACAATGCGGAATCAGGGCGTCGATGAAGTATATGTAAACATCCTGGAAGAAATCTACAAGGGATCAACTGCTACCATAGTGCTTCATAAAGAAAGTAACAAAATACCAATCAAGAAGGGTGTAAGGCAGGGGGACACAATCTCCCCAATGCTATTTACCGCGTGCTTAGAGGAGGTTTTCAGAAGCCTAGAATGGGAACAGTTAGGGATAAGAGTTAATGGAAAGTACCTTAGTAACCTGCGCTTCGCCGATGACATTGCATTGCTGAGTAACTCAGGGGACGAATCGCAACTCATGATTACTGAGTTAGACAAGGAGAGCAGAAAGGTGGGTCTTAAAATGAATCTGCAGAAAACGAAAGTAATGTACAATAACCTCGGAAACATCAAACATCAAATGGGCGCAAATAACGTTGAAGCAGATGCGCTCTCCAGAGCTCCACTAGTTAACCTCCTATCACACGATGAGCTTCAAAGATGCAACAATGAGCGTCCAAAAGGAACGCATTCGTTGGAAAACAACATCACCGTCGTCAAAAACAAGGACTACGGAAGATATACGTGCCCTATTAACTACGCCCAATCAGTCTTAAGAATGCACATCAACATTTTGGTCATGTCGGAGTGAAGAAGACGCCATCACTCCTGACTTCGCAATAATATTGGCCGGATATGGTAACCAATGTTTCCACCTGCATTCATCATTGTGATTATTGGGCATTGTGATATATTCCAGAGATGCAATAAAATGAAAACAAAAAATTTTGGGACACTTGAATCACTGCCTCCAGCTGAAGAGCCATTTGACCTATTTACAAGGAAACCATTGGAGAATTTTCTTCATACGGCTTATCAAAAAGGTTTATTCACTTGGTTATTGATCATGTGACCCACTACGTATGGGCGTTTGCTCATGAAAGTGAGAACAGTGACGCATACATCTCATGCTTAAAAACAATTTTTTTTCTTCTGGAAAACCACGGAAGTTCCTTTCAGATTGTGGAACAGGATTCAATGCAGGAAAATTTAGCCAGTTCAAAAACATACTCGTATACACCAACTATTCAACTTATCTCATCATCCGCCATGCAACGACATGAACCAGCGGACAAACTAGACCATTGTAACAAGACTTAAATGTAAGATCAATGACGAACCACACAAGTCTTGGACTAAGATGCTTCCGGGGGTAATTGACGAATAAAACAGAACACCCCACGAAGTAACCGGCTGCGCACCTTCCTTCCTTATGTATGGAATTCTATCTTGTCTTACTATACAGGAACAACCAGGAGAAACTGTTGAAGAAGCGCGAAAAACTGCAGTTACCAATTCTATCACCTACCACAATAAGAACAAGGTCATCTATGATAAAAAATTACTTTCAATTGAGTTCCAAGTCGGTGAAATAGTGCAACCTCGGTGATCGAGCACGTAGTGCTTTATTGGACGAGTTTAATGAATCTTGGAGAGCTGTAGCTCTTTCCAGAGAATATAAAACAAGCCGTTTGGTTCCAATTCTCATAACTGAAACACCACCTCTAGCACTGATGTCATACCGACCAATAGCGCTGGCTATTTGCGTGGGCAAGCTGATGAAGTGAATGGTTCTTGCCAGGCTCGAGTGATTCTTAGAACGATACAGAGTCTATTCAGACGCCATGGCCGGCTTTCGTCGTCTTCGTAGCTCCATTTACAACGTCATTGATCTCGTGACATACGCAAAACAGCAGAAAATGAGCCGATGGGTGTCTGTAGCATTGTTTTTGGATGTCAAAGGAGCATATGGCAATATCTTATACGAAGCCATAATTGACGCCTTCGAGTCAGTTGGCTAGGGTGGGCGAGTGTACCGCTGGATCTGCTGCTACCTTCAGATGAGATTACTGTTTACGAAAACTGATGATGGACCGACTTGGGATTACATACACCGTGGTGTTCCCCAAGGCGGTGTATTGAGACCCACACTATTCAGTCTTGTTATGATCGGCCTCGTGGAAACTATACCAGAGTCTCTGCAAATATCTATCAATGCAGATGATATTACTGTTTGGAGATCTTGTCCTTCACGAGAATCCATGGCATTCCAACAACGGTAAACTGAGTCCCGTCATGGAAGGACCTTACAAGATTCTACGTGAGGTCTCAACAGTGAACTATGAGATCAACCACTCCATGCTACCCTTAGGTAAAAACTCTGGCATTGTGTATGTGAGCAAACTGCGAAGTTATTTTGTACGTTCAGAACTGAGACTTTCTCGAGGGGAGGGAGAAGTGTGACCCATTAACAAGGTGAATATATATATATATATATATATATATATATATATATATATATATATATATATATATATATATATATATATTGTGAAGCGGACCTAACAGAGAACAATTTCTGTTATTCCCCTTTGCAGTGATTAATAGCGTTTCTCGTGCATTCGTGCATGCCCATTCGAGGCTCCATGCGAGTTAGTATAGGCGGTCGCACAGACCCCTCCTAACCGTGAGTAGAAGGGTGTTAAAGTGTAAGAACAACGTAACATCCTAAGTTTTATTTTGCTGGAAATCTTTTGTTTAAAGTGTTCAGATAACACCCTTTGATGAGGGAGCATCCAAAAACTCTCATGAAGTGTCTCTCTAGCCACGATCTCATTGACACCCTCAAGGGTGTAAGAATTTTCCTGTGTAGGATTAAGAGTTCTTTCTCTTTGGTGCAGGTTTAGTATTTTGACCGTTCGGATGTTCTTGAGAGTTTACGAGTCACCGCTGCCGCAATCGCAGATGGTTTTCATTTCCTCTCCAGCATTATTTGTTTTGGGTGCTAGATGGCTACGATTTCGCCCCCCACAAATTACTTTTGTACAAAATTTACTGGACCCGTTGAATGTGCGAATCTTCGAGATACCATCGACTGTAGCGGTAATTCACCCCATCTGAATGTTCAATTTGACGACATTTTTTTTAATATTGAAAAATTACGCCCCCATCACACTTCAGATATCAACTTCATCACACTTCAAACGTATTTATTGCTACACATTCATATCACAGCGTGATGAAAGGTCAGCTGTTGGTATATTTAACCCAGATTTCTATTGGTCTTATCGCCTTCAACTGCCTTATTTCACACCCGTTTTTGTGGCTTAATTGCTGGCAATCGTACTCGCCTTACGATAGTTAAACACGGAAATTACAAAAGCTGTTATAATTACAGATTTTCTGTTCCCTTGCGCTGCACTTTCTGTTAGTGCTGATTCACACATAATAAAGGCATTTCGTTAATAATAGCCACACATTTGAGCAAAGTTCAATTAGTTTGGATGCGTGGTCATCAAGAGCTGCTCCTAAATGAAATGGCTGATTATTTAGTGAATTCGTCAATAAGTGGGCCAATTTCACCTTGTTTCCCTCCATCCGCTTATGTGACGGCTGAGCGATTTAGCAGGCGTAACACATTGGAAAGTTTTGCAGGTACAACACTAATATATTTCACATAATATCAGCACCTATTACATTCCTGGAGACGATCATTGGGTAAAACCCGGTGATTGGAAGCGGCAATTACGAGGCGGCGCTGTCACCAGACCGAAACTAAATTCCTACCAACACAGGCCTGGTTAGGCTCTTTCTCCAATGTGCGCTTTCTGTGGCGAGCCAGAAAACTATAGGCTATTTCTTTTTGAAATGTAGGCGATTTACTACAGCTCGAAGATCTAAATTAGAAAGTTATTTAGGTGCTATTGTAATGAATTCATGCGTGCCCGTGATTCTGTCTTTTGAAGCCTCTACTTCGGGGTTCTACAGTGCGAACATCTGCGTGGCTGTGCATAATTATCTGAATGAAATCGAAAGACTAGCAAACAGATTTACATTATCTTGAATAATTTCATTTTAGTTACCTATATTTTCGTTTTTAAATCGAGTGTTGATTCAAACATGACCTGTTACATATAAAAAAGCATGATGTAGTTGAGTTTCACTTAAATTTCATTCTACAATTTGTAATGTAATGGGCCCTCTCTTTGCAGATCAGTCATCGCTTTACGTGATGGCTTTAAACCCTAATTGGAAAAGAACAGAAAGCGTAAGCGCTCCACATCTTGGAGTGCTCTGCATGCACTCATCAACTTCGAAAATAGGGTATCTCACATTTCAGGTGATCACTGAAAAACCAGTACACAATCGGCAAAGGCAGCAGCAATGGCGTTTACTAAGAACAATTGCCAGAGAGTACTTGAGTTGCCACTTTTACCTCTTGGTCCCTGGTTTTACAGCGAAAGCTGTTATAAGATCACAGCTAGGGTCACGCGCAGTTGTCCGCTGCCAGTGTCTGTAACACAGTCGCGTGAAATTAGAAAAAAAAATAGCACCAATGACACAGTGGGGCTTGAGCCCGAGTTCGCTGGGTGCCAGCCCAGCATTCCTCCACTGATATACACCACTTCTTGGACTTGTTGGCAAACTAGCCTTACGCAGGATTGATGTCGCGAAAGCAATCGTGATAGTACGACCTCTAAAGCGTTTTAAAACAGCGGAAGAACAACCAGTCCTAGCACAATGCGAATAGCGTAACGAGTGAGCCGTTCGATGCTCAAACCCATTACATAGGCTTGTACTTGTTCCCCTATTAGCTGTTGCGCATACCCGCTTCAGCCATAATTCCTCATTTTCATCAGCCACTGCATGAACAAATGATACAAAATTACTTCTAAGTGTTCAGCAGATACCATGCTTCTCAGAATAATGACGAATAATGGCATAGCTAATGCCAGCCTACTACTTAAAAATTATTATTAACGCTGTAGTTGCTATCAAGCCAGTGTGCTTGCAGTAGTTACCCAATGAGTGTTTTGAAAGGGCTCTGAAAGGCCACTCTTCTAGCTTTCGCTGTGACTGTGCTGCGCCTTCAGCGCAGGCCTGCGTTTCTTTAGGGCTTTCTCTAGAATATCTTTTACCAACTTGCCTACCAATTCATCCTTCAAGGATATCCAATGAACTGTTTGCATCACTTCTTAGGCTTAGTCCCGGACTGTGACAGTAAATTAATTCCTGGAGAAATGGTTAGAAAAATTGCTACAATTTATGCTTCAACAACAGCAACTGTGATATCAAGCGCGCTCATCCTGGTGTACACTCATTTTTATTGTCATGAAGATAATTGCATGAAGATAATCTTTTTTAACACGAAAGTGATTGATGCCGGCGTTCCCCATGGTCCTGCTGACGTGTTTCTGTCACATATATGACGTTGTAAAATATACAATGACAGATTGCGAAAAAAAAAGTTCTGTCGCCGCACGTCTAACCTACGACCTCTCACTCCGCAGCGAGAGGGCGTGAAATCACCAGGCCACAAAGCGTACGTTGTCCACCGTGCTAACAGCAAGCTATTCATATTCACTATATACCGTTGGCGCTCCTCAGAGCTTAGCAACTTCACCTCTCTTTGGTCATCAGTAGTAACATGGCGCGAACGGCGCGCGTTGAGCGCTTCATAAAGGTCGTTGCCCCACACATTTTGATGTGCGCCCACCTCCACTGGGCCTGGCCACTCATGGGCGCGCGTGCCTATTTCGTGATTTCGGTGCTTTGTGTCGCGCTTCCACCGCAAGTTTGGTTTCAAGTTAAAGTGCTTAAAAAGAGTCCAAAAGTCACTTCACTCGCTACCACGGCCGCGTTTACGAAAGGAGAGCACTAATCACACACAAAGAAGTAGGCATTGTGACAGTTGTTCTCGCTCGTCCTCTGTATGCTTATGAGTTCGTTTCGTGCCTCTTTCATTCTGTTTGAGCAGTGCGCTTTAAAAGGGCTGGGAAACAACGCTGAGGTCCAAAAGTTTTCACGAAGAGAAATATGCGCACTTTTGATACATGACCATGCTGCTGCAAGATTTTTCCGAATGAATGATATAAGATAGGTTACACGTGTTAGAGCATCCTTTTCAGCTGGTTTTATATTTGCGCGTGGCCTCACCACCCTTCTCCACCGTCAGGGGAGGGGGGAGAGAAAGCGCCGCCCATCACCGTGGCTTCATGCACTTCGGCAACGTGACATGATGTCGGCGATACGTCATCGGCACGCAGCCAACGACCCAGCAGGGCAGGCCCCGTATGAGCCCGTGTCATAGCGGCGCTGGGAAGAAGCGCGATGCCAAGAGCACCCTTTCCCTGTCGGTAAAATAGCAAGACACCTCTTTATCTTAGAAGCTCGGGCTCCACAAAACAGCACAGGGAAGGACAGGAAAATGAAAATGCGGACTGAGTAGCCAAAACTGCATCACCTCAAGGCCAAGGCGCCGTTTAGTAGGGTAAAGAACCAATCGACGAGCTCAGTCGTATGTCCGGTGGCCCACGGGCAAGCTCGCGTCGATGGAGCTTACGTCACTGCGCACACAAGAGGGATTAGTCAAAAAGAAAGAGGTTCGAGAATTATTTTAAGTAGTGAAAGGTCTGCGTGGCGCGCAGCACTGTAATACTGGAAAAGTATGATCGCCATGGTTTACTGTACGAATTGGCAAGCTTCTTTTTTTGTTTTCTTTGGAGAGGTTGGGGGAGGTACAGTTGTAAAAAACGCCAGACCTGCGCGGAACACTCAGCACAGTCACAGCGAAAGCTGAATGAGCGACTTTTCAGAGCCTTTTCTAAACACTCTTTGTAACTGCTACAAGCACAAATACAGGGTACCCACTATACCTTAAATAATCATAATTTTTGTGTAGTAAGCAAGCATTCACTATGCTATCCTTCGCCATTTTTCGAAGAAGTGCGGTATCCGCTACACAGTTGCTAGGAATTTGTGTTTTATGCATTGGCTGACGACGATGAAGAATTTTGCCGGAAGTGAGTATGCGACAAAGTTGATAGTTGATCAAGTACAAGCTTTCAAATGGGTTGGAGCATTGGACGACCCCATCGTTATGCAATTCTCTTTGTGTGACGCCTGGTTGTTCCTTTGATTTTCTAAAACGTTTTGTTACTCATAATAACAAGATTCCATTCCCGAAATCAAGCCTACCTAAGCCCGGATTAGGAACAATTCTAAACACCGGTGTGGAAAAAGACGAAGAAGCCACTCTGCAAAGAATCCAAAATCTCTAAGGAGACAAGACAAGACAAGACAACGTGAAACCGTCGAGACACGGACAGACCCCGTCGCTTGCCTGACGTTTGCCTGCTCTGAGGGTTTGGCCAAGGATTTGGAAGTTGTGATTGATTTTTTTATTTTTTTATTTTTTTCTTAGGCGTTTCTATAGTGTCCTTTTTGATTAGCGATTGTTTTTTTAGATAGTAAGACCAGACAGGTGCCGTTTTTTTCACCTGGACCAGGAGCTTTCCTATGGTCTGCTTCTCTTCCTCCGCAGGAATTACCAGTCAACTTGTTTCTACGCAATGGAATCTCATCCGTGCCTGTGCCATTAGTCCCAAGCAACGATGGTATTATACGAATTAAGAATCCATTCAGATAGAGAACTCACTACCAAAGCATTACGAGGTCAGGCAGTTCGGCAAAGGTGGCATCCTCTGCTTCTCGTCTAACAAACTCTGTGTTCGAGACCTACTAAAATGCTCGGTATTCGCTACCAACCCGGTGAGCGCATTCATTCCACCTCACCTAGCTTGTGTCAAAGACTTCGTTCGGGGCGTCGATGTCAACTTGACTCCAACTGAGATATTAGACATGTTTTCAAAAAAAGGTATGATAGCAGTCTATAGATGTAGTCGAATTGTGGACAAAAACAAGGTCCCAACGGAGTCTGTGATTGCTACGTTTGCCGGGTCTAATTGCCCAACCCAAATCAAAGCGGGGCCTTTAATATACAGAGTGGAGCCGCTATCACCTCGTCCCCTACAGTGCATTAAGTGTTGGCGTTATAGGCACTCAGTGAAAGAATGCAGGTCAATACCTAGATGCAGAATTTGTGGTGAGACGCACAACTCAAACGACTGAAAGTAATGAGGAAAAGTGCTGTTTTTGCCATGAAGCACACTGTGCTGATAACCTAAATTGCTCAGCCAAAGCACGTGGAATTCAAATTCTTGAAATTGTAGACAGAAGACGATGCTCCCGAAAAGATGCCATTGCTGAAATTCAAGCCAGACCTCAAGAGTACGAAGGAGCAGCTGCCCGACATAACATAGCAATGGAAGCATCATTTTCCCTATCAATTGCGGGCATGATCGAGAAGGCTGTGGATAAGGCTATGCAATGCCTTGCTACCACCCTGTGTGAGTCAATGTCACTTGGTGCGGCATGCCCCATTCGACGTTTCGCTACACACGGGGGCGAAGGAGCTATCAGTAGCAGGCTCCCCCTCCCCCCCTCCCCCCAAGGGGCGCCTTAGCATGCACGGTCGGGTGACTTCGTACCCTCGTAATGAAGCTCAAAACAAACAAACTTGCACAGCCATGCTTAGTTCCGTAAAAAATAATTAATAAAACGCCATCGTAGAGGACAAGCAGGTCGCAACAGCGGCAAAAGCTGATTATTCACGACTCCGACAGGTAAGCCTAGCATGGCGGGCGCCGGCCGTCATCTACGCCGTTCACACGCGAACTCATGATCAAGCGCTTCTTTTTGACTACACTATCAAGCTTTGCACTCGTATGTAATGCCTTAGCATACGCTACTACTTTGTCGATGTCATCGATGGGACGAGCAGAGGTGGAAGTGAAGCAAGCCGGCGCTGAGACGCCGGTGTCGCTGCGTTTGCCTGCAAAACGACCTTGTTTTGTTGCTCACAATCTCCTATCTCGTTAAAGGCTTCAAAATGGGCGATATCTTGCAGGAATGGCACACTTCAAACATCACTTTACTCAATCCGGAATAATTTCACGTCACAAGGGAAGTGTGTTCAACGATTTCAGCAAATGCAGGCTTGCTCCACTCCATCGACTCGCCTGAACCAGCCTAGACCACGGAAGATGGGCGCGGTGACAAAGAGATAGTGCCAACAGCAGTGTGACGTCACTCGTCTGCTCTCGCTGTGATTGGCGCCTGCCATGTGGTGGTGAGATGTGCTGACGAAAATATCTGGCAGGTTTGATACTCGCCGGACCGACTATGTGGCGGTGGGATGCGATAGTACGTCTTGAAACGTCACCACTCCGGCTGCCGCATCGTCGGAATGCACGCCGCATTGCACGGAAAATCGCAGCATCTCTCTCGCGCTTAGAGCGACGTTCCAAAGTAGCTTCAACACACTAGCGGTGCCGCGAATTCTACTAGGCCGTCGACTATCGGACCAAAAAGCCTTTCGAGACGCCTGACCGATGTACTACCACAAGCGACGATTACAGACTGAGCTGTCGCCTCCTCTGCGTTGCTCGGGTTCTCGCGTCACACTGGACAATGGGCCGAGCATCTTGACTTGGTTTGCGAAAACGTTTTCCACATTCCTTGGTCAGCGGCCGTGCCTTAGTGCATTCTTGTCTTCGCGACCTGCCAGGAGCTAGCAGCTGTGGATGAGTCAACCCTGAATCTTACCAACTGGATTATTCAACTCTACTCGAGGAGTTCCAGGTCATCGCACTGTGCCAGTGGTGCCGTATTGCCCCTCCCTGTGCAACGAGGAGTGTGCACCTTTGCCCTTTCCTACAAGGAGGCGCTTTGCCTCTTCGAGGGCGGAGTGGAGTATGACTATCCTATTGAATGATCCTAGACACAATTGTAATGCTTGCAGGAAATCCCAGGAAGACGAAGGATATAAAACGCGAGCGCAGAGGCACTCCGGTGTGCTTCATCTGTTTCATGTTGTTCCGCGTTACCATAAACTTGTTAATGCTGTACTTAAACGCTTCTTATTACCAACTCCGGCTCCTCTACTCGTCTTCTCCGGAGACTCGGATGGCTCCAGTTAGGACCACGCTACCCAAGGTCGCGACAATCATGGACGTGGTGAAATGCCTCGACACGCTAATTCTAACACTACAGGCCATGCTCATGGTGCGCTCGCAATCGTTTCGCTAGCTTCACATATACAAGATTTGGTATTACGCAACGTGAATAGATATGAAGGTATATGACTGGTGCAAACATGATAATAATGCATGCGTGTTATGTAATATCATCTCTACAAGCCACGCTCATGATGTTCTCACGGTAGTTTCGCTAGCTTCACATATATAGAATTTGGTATCACGCGACGCGAACGTATGTAGAAGGTAAATGACACGTCCAAACAACAAAATCATGACATGCAAGTCACGTAAAACATGACTACATGCCACGCTCGAGCTGCGCTCGCAGTCGTTTCACTGGCTTCGCATTTATCAAATGTGGTGTTGTGTAACGTCAATAGACGACTAAGGTTAATTACACGTCCAAACACGATAATCATGGCATGTGTGCCATGTAAAACATCACTACATATGCTACGCTCGTAGTGCCCTCGCGGCCGTTTGGCTAGCTTCACATATACCAAATTTGGTATTAGGTTACTTCAATGAACGGTTAACACAAATGGCAGGCGCAAACGTGATAATCCTGACGTGAAAGTCATGTATGGCTTAACATATCATATTTCCTCATTCGCGCTTTGCGTGTCATAGATTCCCACGAACATGTGATCTGACAATTTTTTTTTATCGAGATATTCCCTGGAAGTGTTGTTGGTGAGCTGGGGTTGGCGAGTTCAAGGCTCCCTCCACTTAATTCACGCCTTCGATCACTAAAAATGAAAATGGTGCATGAATTACACTTCTGTGCAAAACGTGTGAGTATACGTGAGTATGAAAGTGACTCCAGGTAATGTTCACAGCAATGCTGAAGATCAGTAGATAGGACCATATGTTGGCAAGAACAATAATGTGGAATTCACTCGAACTCAAACGCAGCAAAATATTACTCACCCGGACTCACTCAGGCTCATTGCTCGTTTTGAGACCGAGTGACTCAATTCATGAGTGAGTTCGCCGACCTATGCTTTGGGGTTTATGAGATGCAAGTTTTTGAAATGTGGAAAGGTGTTAACCTGAATTAGTCTAAGGCGGCGAGCTTCGTCAACATTAAGTTATTTGTGCATACCGCTGAGTTGCTTTACGCTGATGCTCCCGTATATCGCGTGCAGTGTGAAAATCGTAGTGATTAGGGCTCTGACTCGATTGCTCAAACCACGAGTGAAACTGTGCCCCAACTCACTACCCAAGATACCCTCGTGGCCTTGACACCAGATTATGGCATGATCCTGTGTCAGGTAGTCATCGAGTATCTTCAAGGCGACATTTAGTAGTCCACCACGTAGAAACATTCTGCAGGCTTCCTGCGCATCAGAGAAGACAAGCGTGGATGTATTCTGTGTCTCTTTAGATGTATATTAGCTAGCGCAATAGCCGCTGCTTCCACAATTGTTTTACAGGTCGTTTTAATTCATTAATTGATATGTGGGGTTTAACGTCCCAACACCATCATATGATTATGATAGACGCCGTAGTGGAGGGCTCCGGAAATTTCGACCACCTGGGGTTCTTTAACGTGCACCCAAATCTGAGCACACGGACCTACAAGATTTCCGCCTTCATTGGAAATGCAGCCGCCGCAGCCGGAATTCAATCCCGCGACCTGGGGGTCAGCAGCCGAGTACCTTAGCCACTAAACCACTGTGGCGGGGTCGTTTTAATTGACGCTGCGACCGTTTTAACCGTATGTGACAGTGACTGAACTGCTACTCTGATGCTGCACTGGCTTGATTTGGCGGCAATGTGTACCACCTCATGAGTTTAGCCAAACTGTTTTTGAAGCCGTTGATATAGTAGTAACGTTCTCCCGGAAGTATTGTGGTGTAGTAGGGTATCCCAAGCGAATGAGGTTTTTTGCCTACCTTTGGCAGGCATATAGTCGTTTCATCTGCGGAAGAAGCGTTGCTGGCGTAAGCTCTTCGAACAAACTGCACACACGAAACGTTCCCACTTTGTCATTTTATGCATCAGCGGTATGCCTAAGCCAGCTTTGTAGGTTCCCTGTATGATCATGACAATCTTCATTTTCCGTTGGTGTGAGCTCCTTATACGGTACCCACATGTGACTCTTATAAAGATGAAATCTTGTACCAAGCGTGGAGTTTCCCCTTTGTTCAGCCCTTTTCCTTTTTTTGTTATCCTATGGAGCGATGGGGCTATGGTTTAGATGCGAAGCATCTCTTTGACTAGACTGTGTAACGCTGTCCCTCCTTCCGCACTGCTCCCCTCGCCGCAGGTGTTGGAGCGCTGCCAAGTAGCTCACGCCCTCCTAGCAGTAAGCGGTGACGTCTTTCTCCCTCGCCTGCCACGCGCTCACTGCGTGCCAGCTCTTTCGCTTACCCTCTCCACTGCTCGCAACGCTCGAGCCCACTCCTCACGTGGGCTTTATCCGCACCACCGCTCTCCATCTGTTGGAGAGAGGAAGCCGCGAGCCGGTGGGTGCGCGTGGCGCGCGCCTCGAGAATCTCGCGGAGCCGTCCATGGCCTACGAGGTGGCGGGCGCGCTGCGAGTTTCCATCTCAGAGGTCATGCGACGACAATGTAGACAGCGCGCCACTGCTTGCCACGCGATCGCGCCGATGGGTGGGACGCCGTCGCGGCATGCTTACCGCTAGTGTGCGCGTACCTTTCCCGGCTGTCACTGGCGTAGCGAGGGTTAGCGAAGCCGATTGCGTTCGCGAATGGCAACGTCAACACCGACGAGGCGTGAGCCAGGGAAGCCGAACGCAAGCGTCGGCAGTGGAAGACCAATGACGTCGACGATGTGCGAGTCAAGAACACCGATCGCGTTCGAGAATACGGACAGCGCGCTGGTAACAGTGACGAGACGCGAGCCAAGGAAGCCGAGCGCAAGAGTCTTCAACGCATTCCCGCCTCCCACGTCTTTCGTCTCAAACAAACGTTTACTAGAGTAAATACTACGCAGAGCTTCGCTTCAAACCATTTTTTCAAGCACCCCCATCGACGCCCGTTTCAACCAGGTCAACGCCGCGCGCATCGCTGCTGCTTGGCATCCCATCAGGGTTCCCTTCAGGTAAATGGTTCACACTTGTTTATTGTGCATTTCAGTAATTTATTTGTATAGGTGGCTCTTTTGCTGCTTTGCAGCTGTAATCCCAATATTTTCATCATATGTCTCTGCGACAGCGTTTGATTCCTATGCTTAGTTATATAAGGCTGGTTGGTTGCTATAATTTATGCCATAGACTCCAATAAACTCTAATTGATCGGGTGCGCATGCACACCATTCCCTTTGGCAAACGCCTACATGCACTGTGTTGACCACTTTTCGTAAGATTTTCGCCTTCTATCTCAGTGAGCCTTTATCGAACCACAGTGTGATTTTATCTGCAAAGACCGTGAATTCGAGGTTATAGATTCGCTCCAGCTGCTTTGCTATATTTTTCGCTATATTAAAAAGGAGTGGAGACAGGACAGCGCCTCTCGGCGTGCCTTTATTTGACATTGGAAATTTTTGAGAACGTATGTTGTTCATGCTAATGGTAGCTGTGCTGTTCGAAAGAAATGATGTGGCATAGAAAAATGTTGGAGCCCAGCAAATGAACAATTTAAGTTCTTTCATTATATTTCTGTCAGATATATTACCGAATGCCTGCCTCAAACCCAGCGCTTTGTAAAAACGTACAAGAACGACAAGGAACGTCAAGACTTTAAAATCCAAGCAAGCGTCAGCAGGGGTCATGGGGATACCACTATCGCTGTGGCTAGCTTTCTTGGCTGCTTCGTCGACATCACGCATTGTTCACTACACAAAATATTTAGTGCGCGGCAAACTTAAACGTCTGAATAAATATATTTTTTGCTAATCAACTGTATAAGTAATTCATTCATCATAGTTACTATAATGTAGGAATGATAGGTGGTGAGATCCCAAGACGCGTTCGCTCTAACAATTTTTTAAAAAAACACGAAGGTCGATATAACAATGCCCCAATGGTTAAGCAATGTACTAGGGCAGTTCCGTTACTAGGGTGCTTCAATGCGCGAACCACTCGCATATTGGTCACAGGTCTGCTGCAGTGATGATGTATAGACCTTTCTGAATGGCACCTCGGATTCTGGTTATTTTAGAAAGTTCCGCTTAGTGATTGCATGTTGTTTGATTATGTGAAAGATGATCACAATTTTTAGATTTCTATTGGAAGGCCCAGCGTGCCGTTTTTTTCACTGTTAGGCAACTATCAAAACCAAACCGGAATGTAGGCAAGTTTTCGGTTACATTTTTCTAACATCCTCGCAGGAATCTTTGCGATTCAAGTGTTTGACACGTACAAATATTCGGCACACAGGGTCGAGACTACAGCAGATGATGGGTAGGCAACTCACCCATGAGCCGACTCACCCAGACTCACATCAAGTCATGAGTGTTAGTGAGTAATATTGCCACAAGGCAGTAGTGGGATTGGGGCATAAAGCGGTAGAGGGTCCCTGGCTGAGAGAGAAGACTACGAAGTGGTTAGAGACTGGTTCCAGCCCGCCAGTGCGCCAGGCATTGTCATCGCGTGTAATCGTTGTAAATATCTGTAAATATACGTTTTCTTGTAAGATTATTGGTGGAGGTGCTGGGTACGCCTACCTGGCTTTTCCGGCAAACCAACACGGAACTTCGGAGTGGTCGCCACCTTCATTTTCCTGCAATGGCTCAACAGGCCCACCTACAAGAGCAACAGCAGCCGCAGCTGCAGCAGCAGCAGCAGCACCAGCACCAGCAGCACCAGCACCAGCAGCACCAGCACCAGCACCACCAGCTGCCTCCTCTGATTCTCCTGCCTCCACGAGACCCCGGAACCTTCTCGGGCACAGGCAAGGACAAGGTGAATGTTGAAGATTGGGTTGCTTTGTACGAGCGCGTGAGTGAATACTATAGGTGGGACCCTACGTTGATGCTGGCCAACGTTGTATTTTACTTGCGGGATACGGCGCTCACCTGGTATGAGACGCATGAGTCGGAGTTGACCAGCTGGGACGTTTGCAAATTGAAGCTTCTCGAGTTATTCAGCAGGCCATTTGGGCGACAGCAGGCCGCGAGGAAAGACCTGGAATGTCGCGTGCAGACATCGACAGAATCATATGTATCTTACATACAGGACGTATTGGGCCTCTGTCGAAAGGTGGACGAGAACATGAGCGAAACTGACAAAATCGCTCACATATTGAAGGGAATTGCCGATGACGCGTTCAATCTGTTGATCGTTAAAGATTGCGCCACCGTTGACGCGGTTGTGAAGGAGTGTCAGCGCTTCGAGCACGCCAAGAACCGTCGCATAACCCGCCAGTTTGCGCGTCTGCCTAATACTGCAGCCACTTCGACCTGTGAAGACAGCCCCAAGTTCACCCAAGCTACATCGTCCGAGAATGTCACCCGAATCGTTCGTCGCGAACTCGAAGCAATGGCTCCTGCAGCCATCGCCTCTGACGGTCCTCAAGACAACGCATCCACCGTTTCCCTCATCCAAGCCGTCGTTCGCCAAGAAATAGCAAATCTCGGCATCACACCTGTTTGCGCTGTTCGCACCACCGAGAGCTCGGCTTCTGTTAACCAGATTCCGGTGTACCCTTCACGCTACCCTTCCCGCTACCGGAACCCTGCTGAGTGGAGAACGTCGGATGATAGACCGATCTGCTTTCACTGCTCTCGCGCCGGCCACATTGCACGCTACTGTCGCAATCGTTGGTCATCCCATTCGTCTTGGAACACTGGGACATGGCGTCGCTTTGAAGGCAGTTCTCGCCGCTTTTCTACTCCGTACGATCCACAGCCTGCTCCTACTGACCTTCAGGGCCGAAGGTTCAGCCGGTCACCATCACCCCAAGGACGCCGATCTCTCTCGCCGATGATTTCTCGATCCAGGTCCCCTGCACGACCTGGGCCCTCAACCTCGGGAAACTAGACCATGCAGCTCCCGGAGGTGACGCTGCATTAACGACCCATTCTGCAAATCCTCTGTTGACGATTCCTACACGCCGCAATATTTTGGACCTTTTGGTGGATGACGTTACCGTTACAGCCCTCATAGACACTGGTGCACAAATTTCAGTCATGAGCGCTGCTCTCTGTATTAAACTGCGAAAAGTGATCACGCCTCCTATTAAGTGTGCAGTAATGTTTGCCGATGGGAGCACATCTGCCGTTCTCGGCATGTGTACCTCTCGCGTGTGTATTGCTGGGCGCCAGACCGTCGTATTGTTCACCGTGCTTGAGCAGTGCCCACATGACGTGATTCTTGGCCTCGACTTTCTCTCTGCGCACTCCGCCCTTATCGACTGCTCGACGGGTCTTCTTCAGTTGGAACTGCCTTTTGACGCCGCTGTTGCCCATGACGCTCAAAGTCGCCTTTGTGCCACCGAGTTCCTGCATCTTCCGCCGCAAGCCGCGACTTACGTGCAGCTCGTGTGTGATCCGCCTGTGCACGATGGTGAATATGTCGTTTCACCTATTACCGACGTTGTGCTAAAGCACTCCATTGCTGTCCCGCACACCGTGGTGAGAGTATGCCACAATCAGACCCATCTGTCTCTTTTGAACTTTGGTTTCTCCACGCATGTGCTGCCTGCTGGTATTAAACTAGGCGTCATGTCGTCGTTGCAAGAGTGTGATATTTCTGAACTGCCGGCTCAGCAACCTACTCCGCACGTCAACTTGCTCACTGCGCCCAACCTGTCAAGCATTGACATTGCCAAAATGATAGCGCCAGATCTTTCGCCCTCCGAAGCACAAGACCTCCACCGTCTGTTGACATCCTATGCGGACATATTTGATCTTGACAACCGCCCTTTAGGCCAGACATCAGTTGTGACCCATCACATCAACACCGGCGATGCCAACCCAATTCATCGCCGCCCTTACCGCGTCTCCGCTGCCGAACGCTCTGTCATCCAGAAAGAGGTCGAGAAAATGCTCGCCAAAGGCGTCGTCGAACACTCATCTAGTCCGTGGGCATCCCCGGTCGTGCTTGTCAAGAAGAAGGACAACACATGGCGGTTTTGCGTCGACTATAGACATCTCAACAAGGTCACTAAGAAGGACGTTTACCCTTTACCAAGAATAGATGACGCCCTTGACTGCCTTCATGGCGCAAAGTTTTTCTCGTCCATTGACCTTCGATCTGGTTATTGGCAGATCGCTGTTGACCCACGGGACCGAGAAAAAACAGCATTTGTAACCCCCGATGGGTTATACCAATTTAAAGTAATGCCGTTTGGGCTTTGTAATGCGCCGGCCACCTTTGAGCGCATGATGGACTCCCTTCTGCGCGGCTTCAAATGGTCCACTTCCTTATGCTACTTAGATGATATAATTGTTTTTTCACCGACGTTCGCAAGCCATCTAGAGCGACTGTCCAGTATTCTCCAAGTATTTCGCAACGCTGGTCTCCAGCTGAACTCCTCCAAATGCCGTTTCGGCCGTCGCGAAATAACTGTACTTGGCCACCTCGTTAACGCATCTGGGGTACAGCCCGATCCGGACAAAATTCGCGCATTGACTCAATTTCCCGTACCCTCTTCTCATAAGGATGTCCGGAGCTTCCTTGGTTTGTGCTCCTACTTTCGCCGCTTCATCCGAAATTTCGCCGATATTGCGCGGCCTCTCACCGAGCTTCTTAAAAAAGACGTCCCATTTACTTGGAATTCGCCTCAGAGTGCTGCATTTTCGGCGCTCATTGCAGCCCTCACGACTACGCCAATATTAGCCCACTTCGATCAGACTGCCCCGACAGAAGTTCGTACGGACGCGAGTGGCCACGGAATTGGTGCTGTTTTAGCTCAGCGTCAGCATGGACGTGACTGTGTCATCGCCTACGCCAGCCGCCTTTTATCCCCTGCCGAGAGGAACTATTCCATCACCGAAAGAGAGTGTCTTGCTCTTGTTTGGGCTGTCGCTAAATTTCGCCCGTACCTCTTCGGCCGCAGTTTTACTGTTGTAACTGATCATCATGCACTCTGCTGGCTTTCCTCGCTAAAGGATCCCACGGGACGTCTCGGTCGTTGGTCTCTACGCCTCCAAGAATACACCTTCTCGGTCGTGTATAAATCTGGTCACCTCCATCAAGACGCCGACTGCCTGTCACGGTATCCAGTGGATCCACCAGACGCAACAGAGAGAGCTACGGAGGCTTGCGTCTTATCAATATCAGACTTTCTTGATATCGCTTCTGAGCAACGCCGCGACCCGGATTTACTTCCCATCATAGAAAGCCTGAGTTCCGCTACTCCACCCACTTCTCTGAACTTGTATTTCCTTCATGAAGGAGTTCTCTACCGCCACAACATGCGCTCTAATGGTCCTGACCGCCTTCTCGTCGTGCCTTCCCATTTGCGTGTAGATGTTCTCCGACAGCTTCACGATGAACCTGCCGCTGGTCACCTGGGAGTCACCCGCACTTATGATCGCGTCCGGCGCCGTTTTTTCTGGCCACGCCTATATCGCTCTGTGCAAAAGTATGTCGCCAGCTGCGACCTTTGTCAACGTCGAAAACGACCAACATCGCTTCCAGCTGGCCTTCTTAACCCTATTGAGATCCCTGCTGAACCATTCTACCGCGTAGGGCTCGACCTTCTCGGGCCATTTCCCACTTCTGCATCCGGGAACAAATGGGTTGCCGTGGCGACCGACTACGCGACACGTTACGCGATCACCCGCGCTCTTCCAACGAGCTGTGCTACCGATGTCGCCGACTTTCTGCTACATGACATCATATTGCATCACGGCGCTCCTCGACAGCTCGTTACTGACCAAGGCCGATACTTTTTATCTCGCGTCGTCCAGGATATCGTACGTTCCTGTTCCACGAACCACAAGTTCACAACGGCTTACCATCCACAAACTAATGGACTTACAGAGCGCCTGAATCGCACTATCACGGACATGTTGTCAATGTATGTTTCTCCAGACCACCGTGACTGGGACGCAACGTTACCCTACGTCACCTTCGCTTACAACTCCTCCAGACATGACACCGCAGGCTATTCCCCGTTCTACCTTCTTTATGGACGGGAACCCTCTCTGCCTCTTGATACACTCCTTCCCGCTGGTTCAGGCTCCCCTGTCACATACGTCCGCGATGCCATAGAGCGAGCCCACAAAGCACGGCAGATTGCCCGAGAACGACTCATGCTCTCTCAAGCCTCTCAGAAAGATCGATACGATCGTCACCACCGCGAAGTTTCGTATGCACCAGGTTCTCTCGTACTCTTGTGGACCCCATGTCGTCACATCGGCCTCTCAGAAAAACTTTTATTTCGCTATGACGGACCATACAAAGTCCTTCGCAAGATCACCAATCTCACCTACGAGATACAGCGAGTCGTCGACGAAGCGCACTCAATGCCACCACCATCCACTGTTGTGCACGTCGTGAGACTGAAGCCTTATGTGTCACCCAACACTCCCCTTTCATGACAAGCGCCGGGTCGGCGCTTTAACGCCGCGGGGTAGTGCCACAAGGCAGTAGTGGGATTGGGGCATAAAGCGGTAGAGGGTCCCTGGCTGAGAGAGAAGACTACGAAGTGGTTAGAGACTGGTTCCAGCCCGCCAGTGCGCCAGGCATTGTCATCGCGTGTAATCGTTGTAAATATCTGTAAATATACGTTTTCTTGTAAGAATATTTACGTGCTTTTGAGTCTGAGTGAGTCCCGTTCAGAAACAAATTGAGTGAGTGTGAGTGCGCGTGAGTCCGGTTGAGGAAGGCTTCACTGAATCTGACTCTAAGGGAGTCCTAGGCGCAAAATATATTCTTTAGTATTAGTGAGCTCTACATTTTCTCACCGACGTATGGTCTTATCTGGTCAGCATTACTGTCAGCTTTATGTCAGCTCACGTTTATTGGCACCCACGTCTGCCAACACTTACTTCAGTGTACTATGTATAGCGCCAATACGCAAGCTCAATATTTATTGATCAGAGGGGCAATTTGCGTAGGAACGGAAGGGGTGGAGATGCCACTCTGCACGAAAGAAAGGGGATCTTAAAGCATTCGCTATCGGAGCGAACATTTCCAGCCTCGAAGTCGATATCATATCGACTTCGCGAACGCGCCCCTGGACCCCATCGCCTCTATACACAAGGCATCCTAATTTGGATGGCTGGCATCAAAATTTAAAAGCGAATTGGCAGACTGCCTAACACTTACGGCGCATACTACGGCCCGTGGTGTACTGGTGTGTGCCACACGTGTCAGGAGGAAAGGGTTCGACGTCGCGTGTGATGGGATTTCCAAATTACTCATGTCATGCATGACCACACAGTCATAATCATCAAAGCTTCTTACTTTCCAGCCCTAATTTTTTGGTCAACCCCATGTTAAGGGGAGATCACGAGACCACCCACACGTTGGCAGCTAGATAGACAGACACGTTAAAAGCGTATACAGTGCGCAAAGAAGTGCTTCGCACTAAAAAAAATGTTGGCGAGATGACGCTGTGGGCGTGCTTGGCAGCGTTCAGTTTGTGAAGTAGTGGATGCGTTATTTGAGGGTCACACGTTCGATTCCCGCCAGCAGCAAGTTATCTTTTCGACCACTTTGCTTTCTTCCCATTTACATCATAATAAATAGAAATGATATTTTCTATATTTTTCTTAGTTTTCTTGTGTGTTACTTTTCATTACTGTTGTGCTTAACAAAAAAAAATTGGCAGATTTCACGTACACTGGGAATCGATGATATGTGAAGCACGAATGTGGAATGTTGATATGTCACTTTAAAATCAGCACAACGTTACGAGGCGAGCGTAAAATATGCCGTACATGACTTTCCTGTCATGATTATCTTAATCGCGCCTGGAATTCGTGTTCATCATTCACACATGTTGCGTAATACAAAATTCGGTATATGTGAACCTAGCGAAACCACCGCGAGCACGCTATGAATATAGCATGTAGTGATGTTTTACATGACACGGATGTCATGTTTTTATGTTTGGACGTGACATTTACCTTCATCGTCCCTTCGCGCCACGTCATTCTAAATTTGGTATATGTGAAGGTAGCCAAAAAAACGCGAGCTCATAATCAGTGTGACATGTAGACATGCTATTACATGACACAAATGTCATGATTATTATGTTTGCATCATAGACCTTTGTCATTCATTCGCGTCACGGAACACCAAATTTACTATATGTCAAGCTAGCGAAACGGCCGTGAGCGCACCAAACGTAGCATGTAGCCGTGTTGTACAAGACACGCATATCATGATTTCCACGTTAGTGTCACTTATGTTAGTGACGCAGTAATGTCACACCATACCAGTTTTACAATATGTAACTTGAACAAGACCACCCCAAGAGCAGCAAAGCCTTGACATGTAAATCATGACATTCATGACATACACATTATGATTTCCATGTAACGACTTGTCATTTATGCTCGTCATACAGTCATGTTATGCAATACCAATTTTCGTATAGATCCCATTGTCGAAACTGACAGGAGAGCTAAAAGTCGTAGCGGCTAGACAGACAGACAGACAGACAGACAGACAGACAGACAGACAGACAGACAGACAGACAGACAGACAGACAGACAGACAGACAGACAGACAGACAGACAGACAGACAGACAGACAGATAGATAGATAGATAGATAGATAGATAGATAGATAGATAGATAGATAGATAGATAGATAGATAGATAGATAGATAGATAGATAGATAGATAGATAGATAGATAGATAGACAGACAGACAGACAGACAGACAGACAGACAGACAGACAGACAGACAGACAGACAGACAGACAGACAGACAGACAGACAGACAGACAGACAGACAGACAGACAGACAGACAGATAGATAGATAGATAGATAGATAGATAGATAGATAGATAGATAGATAGATAGATAGATAGATAGATAGATAGATAGATAGACAGACAGACAGACAGACAGACAGACAGACAGACAGACAGACAGACAGACAGACAGACAGACAGACAGATAGATAGATAGATAGATAGATAGATAGATAGATAGATAGATAGATAGATAGATAGATAGATAGATAGATAGATAGATAGATAGATAGATAGATAGATAGATAGATAGACAGACAGACAGACAGACAGACAGACAGATAGATAGATAGATAGATAGATAGATAGATAGATAGATAGATAGATAGATAGATAGATAGATAGATAGATAGATAGATAGATAGATAGATAGATAGATAGATAGATAGATAGATAGATAGATAGATAGATAGATAGATAGATAGATAGATAGATAGATAGATAGATAGATAGATAGATAGATAGATAGATTCGAACTCGCCGAAATTTGCTAAGAAATGCTTTGCGTTTAAAAGTGGCTCCGACCCAGTCTCTCAGTGCACCTCCGGAAAAGAAGCCCCTATACGCCACGGCGGATCAGTGGTGAAGGAAGGTGCCGCAGCTGCTGACCCGAAATACTCGAGTACTATCCCGGCCACAGCGGTTGCATCTTGGTGGAGGCGAAATAGTATAGAGGCCCGTGTACTGTGCGATGTCCGTGCACGTTCAAAAAACAAAAAAAACAAATGGTTCATATTTCCGGAGTCCTCCTCGACGGGCTCTCTGGGATCCATATCGTGGCTTTAGGATGTACAATCCTTAATATATTAAAGAAAAGCCTGTTTCAGTGTACTGTAATTCCAGCACACTGCAAACACGTTCAACAGAAAGACGAGCTGCTCCTCTCTATCATGAATTTCGCCTTTTCATGAAAAGAGAAGTCCGCGCGTAGTGCGCAATGACAGAGACATAGATAACGACCACAGATGAAGAATGGACTTAATTGTGCGTGCTTTTTACCGCGCTGACTTCATCCACTTCTCAAAACAGTACAATGTATCCGTTCTTTTCATCGAAATTCTTCATCGCTATGAAAAAGTATTGGTATATGAAAGAACACTAGGTGTTCTGGAAGTTTATCTGGTGCATGCGCTTTTTTAGATATAGTTGTAACGCTATAGTCGATTATTGTTCCGGAAATATATGGCTAAACCCACCTGAGGTTTATTTAGTGCCTAGCATGCATGCATGATAAATGTATTTCCTTAGATTAGGCAGTTACAAATATTTCTTTTGTTTCACCACCTCTTGGCTATAACTCGGTCTTAGATGCATAGCCAGTGTTTCCTGTATAAAAGGAAAGTTCTTTTCTGCTTTTGTGAGCTGCTCTTGAGAATACATCTACGTCATTCATATCTGCGTATCTCCCTTTGTGTTAGCGTTTATCTGAGCTTGTCAAGATCAGCCCAGTCAGTGCAACTATTTCAAGGTATATGACAACATTCAAGGGGTGTGACAATGTGTATCCCAAATTTGTGCGTTCAACAAAAAAAGTCATAGCTTTACCGCAAAGGCGAAACAATGAACGCGATAGTAATAAATTGGAAGGTCACGCGCAGAACGGCAAGCAGATCGAAATGGGCCCCGCGTTTCTCACGCACAAATGACTGATGAAACGTACTCACAAGTACAGATGAATGAGAATAAGCGTCTCAGTTGCTACTTCACTGTGTCTGAAAAGCGTGCCATTTTCACAAACGGAAGCTGTGCAACGATTGTAGTGACTTTTGTGCGCCCAGTAACTACAACAGAATCGTTCCAGCGAAACTCAAAGGCTAGCCAAGACATACGATCTTCCTCACTGCAAGATAAGGGCACGCGATCGAGCGTACACCCCTTTATTTTCTACGTGGGTCAAAGTACGCGTGTAAGATGAGAGCCGCCGCGCGCTCACAGCGCCATCTTGCTGATAATGCTGAAAACACGATAGTTCTCCCCGAGATGCCTGCCAACAGGGGTAAGTGGTAGACATAAATACCTTGCCGTTTGAACGTCCACTGAGGTACCCCTCGGTGGCTCAGTGGTTAACGCCTCGCATTCACGACGCGGAGGTCCCAAGTTCGATTTCCGCGCACCGCAGTGCTTTTTTCTGGATATTTTTCTTTGTTGCGTTTTCATATATATAGATACATACATATACGGTGCATGACGCCGGCGGCGAAATCCAGCAGACAGTGTACACGTATTCTTCTGGTGAAAGAATTTATACGTCGGCACTCTCTGAAGTTCTCCTTAAGAGAGTGAATTCGTTATGATTAGCGTGCATCCAGAAGCAGCCGCAAAACGGGCCTAGTATTCCAACAGATTTCACGACACCTCGAACCAACAGTCAAAGCGAAGGTATTTCCGGCGTATTGAAAGGCGGCATAAACCAGTCGCAGAGCGCACATACCGCTAATTGCGACAACACGTGTAGGCTCCGTCCTCCAAACTCCCGCATCGCTGTCCACGGGTCTGCCATTGTGATGGTAGATATGCTATAGGATCGTCCCCTTCATAAAAGGGGCGGTGGCCTGAGAGCTGACCAGATAAATTTTAATTTTGGCCTAATGTCCTGCATAATGAAGTAAACATTTTTCCAGCGGAAGAAAGACCAACAATTTGCTTTCTTTCTGTAACGATTCTTTCTGTTATGCTAGTTTGTTTCTGTCCTTGCCCCCTCCTTTCGTTCAACAATCCTTTAGCCGCCTTTTCCTGATCTCTCTTCACTACACGTTCATCTTTCCCGTGCTGTCCCAGCAGCTGTAGGCCATTACCCAAATTTACAACCGGGTTGATATACTCACACTCAAATAATAAGGTAGGCTTCATCGTTTGCCCGGCTAAAACCTGAGCAAGTCCTGCCGACTCCCTTTCTACTGAATCTCGCTTCATACTTACGCTTGCAAAAGCAACACGACTTGGTTTCATTTTGATTGATATCTTGGGTACATCTCTCATCTTAGTGACATCTTGTGATGTTCAAAGAAATAGAGCGGCTGGTCACGTGCGGCTCTTGGCGATTGAGCACGTCATTGAGAATCAGTGATAGCGGGCTCGATAATCGAGGCATGCGTCGTGAAAACTAGGACCAGGCGTCAAAAATGCTAAATTACATTAAAAAATTTTCACTTAAAGAAGTGCGCTTGTCCATCGTAGATCAGTTTTGCTACATATTCCCGGAATATAAGATAAATATTTCTCAGTCGGGAAGTAGATTACCTCGCTTCTGCACTGTAAATTGTGGTATCCAAGATTTACTAAATGAATGTAAGCTTGTTTATCTGCCTGTAAACTTGTTTTTATGATCGCGCACAATTTTGATATATTTCATCCTGTAACAATGATTACTGGACACAGCGTGCGACCAGCGGCATCAAGTTTCGACGGCTCTCTGAACAACTATCCACTCAAAAGTGTTTCCAATGTAATTCCAGGTTGCTCATGTCTTCATTCTGGTATTTTACAACCATGCTTCTGTTTTGCGTGCGCCCATACATCGGCACGGGATTTTTGTTCCTCGTCCGCTTACAGAAGGGATGTCCGAGACCAATAGGGCGAGGTTTGAGCGCCGTTAATTGTCGCCCTCAGGCCGGGCTGTCGCCAGCGCGTCGTTATCCAGGAGCGCGGCAGCAAACAAGGCCTGCTAGCAGCTGGAGGTAACTGATCCCGGAGCAGGCCCGGCAGCAGCCCGCCTCCTCCGGGAGGATGCTTGGCTGGAGCCGGCCAACAAGCTGGCCTGAAACAAAACACAAATACAGCAACAGGGTGGAAGCGATCAAACAAAAAGCGAGCAGATAGAGGAGGGCGGGCGCGAGAAAAGCGCACAAAGATAACAGACGGAAGGAGAAGAGAAGGGAGGCAGGTAGGATGCGCGCTGCAGAGACGATTCAGCCGAACAGGTATACGAAAAGCTGGCTGCCTTTGGGTCGGCCCGGGGAGGCTCTCGAAGCGCCAAAAGAGTAACAAGTCCTGGACGGAGGCAGCCAAAAGACCGTAAAGGGCGGCTCGAGTATAAACACGACCGGGGGAGTCCTCTTGAAGAAACGAATGTTCGAAGAAGACGAAACACTGTAGCCAGTCAAAAAACAAGAAAAGCTCAGGGAAAGCGAGAACATCATAGAAATGATTCCTAGAGAGGAGACGTGGAAAGAGATGGGGAGGGGACTGACAAGATGGGGTCGAGACTGATGGGAGGGAGGGGAGCGCCGCGGGGCTCCAAATCCGGTCTTGGAGCAAGAAGTGGTGCTGCTGTTGGGGGGGGGGGGGCAGCGATTCAAGAGAACCCAACGGGGCTCGGCGGCAACACACCTCCGCAATGCCCCTCTTCCTAATGACGCAGCACGAGCCAAGAGCCCGCTACTGGAAGGCACGAGCCGCTGCGCTGCCCCGCTCCCAAGCTTCCCCCCACACACATCTTCTGCCTTCACTCCCCTCCCACCTGTCCCTCAGCCAGCGGGCTGTTCACTGCTGCTTTTCGGCGCGCCACTGTTATAAGACCTTTTCTTTTTTCTCCGGTATCTTCTTTGCTTTTCACGCCTGGCGATCCTCTTTCGCATCTCTCTGCCCCGATGCTTATCTGACCTAGCGCTGATCCATCAGCGGCTTGCGACCTTCCATTGTGTCATACTAGCCTTTTATTCGCACTCGCTCCATCGACTACAGGCCGCAGCTAGCCGGGAGGCCCCGGCTGCTGTTTGCCCTTCCTAAAACAGAACCTCCGAGATTCGACGTTGCACTAAGAAACATGAGCATCCGTCTCCCTCCGTAGACATTGTGCACGCATATGGGCGGGGGCGCAGTGTTTAGCCGACGCATTCGTACGTCGACAAGGTTCTATTTGTTTACTTTAAATGACATGCACTCACGCGTATCAAGGAACGCGCACCATTTGCAAGCCATACCTTCATATGACTGTCGACTATTTTCATTGCAGTGGTACACTTATCGAGGCCAATTCAGATTCTGTATTAGGCTGAGTAGTTTTGTTAGTTTTTTTTTCTCTCACAAGATTGTAGGTCAGTTTGCAGTGTATGCTGGAAAACTTCAGTCAATGCGTGAAGTTGAATGCTTGTTTTTTTTTGCAATTTGGGCAAAAGTAAGATTATTATTTCCTTTTAAAGCATTTACCACAGAGCACTGCATTCATTTCTGCCTTATAATTGCCAACAGGGGAGACAACCAATAAAAAACCGTCAAATTTATCCATGTGCCTATATATGGGTTCATGATCTGGCAATATAATGCAAAATTACATTCACTGCAGAAGAAAGTAAAGTAACTGCTCATTGACCAAAGAAATAATAAATAGCTGGCGCCATTATCTGCGTGTGGTTACAGCATGTTATGAAAGAGTTTGAGTTAAGTTTATTTGAGGAATCGAGCTGGGCCATATTAATGGGTAGTCGCAAAGAAACTTCTGACCAAAATGTAGCCATAACAGCAGAAATCCGCTTCTGTAGCTTTGTGATTTCTCAAGCAAGGGAAAACCTAATTGGATGGTGATCGACAGAAGCCTATTTTGGTCGATCACCACAGGTTAGCAAGCTTCGTGCTTGAAACTCCACACAAACACTCCTTTAAGCACCCTACACACCCAACTTCCTATCGACGCGCGCCTCTGGCGGCTGTGGGCGCATTTTTGTCGGGAGAGTGCCTACCAGGCCTTGGTGACTACAGCAGCGAAGCGGCAGTTGCATCGCTCTCCACCGCATCCGCCATGACCACTTACAAGGGATTGAACGCTTAGCGTAGTTCTTCCGCAATTAGTTGAAGTTAGTAAAGTTGGTTTTGCGTGCCTGTTGTGATGCGGGATACATAGTATATACAGAGTGTTTTCTGACCGCATGACGAGAGATAGAAAGCTTAACGTAGTGCCTCCGCAATAAGTTTAGGGTGGTTGTGTTGCGGGATCCCACAGCGTATACAGGGTGTTTGCTTTTTGGTTTAAATAATAGAGATATTTTATTACAGCGAAGCCCTTAGATGTCTCATCAAACGCGAAAATTGTCAGTGTCCACGTCGGCGTCAACATGAGCGATGCCAAAAATCATCATTACGCGATGACGTCGCTATACAACGTCATCATGGCATCCCAAATCACGAAGATTTTTGACGGCATTAAACCATGAAATCCTTGCTATGTCAAGGGTGGGCCGATCACCGAGACAGTACATAACCAGGTGAGGTGCCTCTGATCGCGAAGGCAGTGAAGACTTCACTTTAGTTGCAGATCGCATTCAGAGAGTGAAAGGGCAGCAGATCATTGATGATTTATATGTGGGGTTTAACGCCCCCAAACCACTATATGATTATGAGAGACGCCGTAGTGGAGGGCTCCGGAAATTTAGACCACCTGGGGTTCTTTAACGTGCACAGAAATCTGAGCACACAGGCCAAGAGCGTTTTCGCCTCCATCGGAAATGTAGCCGCCGCAGCCGGGATTCGATCCGGCGACCTGTGGCTCAGAAGCCGAGTACATAAGCCGCTAGACCACCACGGCGGGGCGAGCAGCATATCTGCTGAGAAGAAAAAAGAAAAGCGGATATCGCCTTCCAGTTGTCAAATGTGAATGCATAAGGGGCCTTGTGAATTTTTATAAAAATTGATTTGACACTTATGCCTCTGTGGTCTTCGCAAACAAGCTCTACGTTGAGGCGGAAGAACTTAGCCCCACTTATAGTTTCATTGAAACTAGTAATTAACATAAATGCATTATTGACTTTTAATTTATAACTCGAGGACAGTACTCTATATGGGAAAGTTGTGGGACATGACAGTTTATGGGGTACCAAACTATTTTTTTAATTCACCCCAAAAAACACGTAATATGAAATATTTACACTCGTAGAAATTCGAGGCCCCGATTTCAATTGTGTAGACACTGAGCGCGCTGGTTGCGCAGTTTATATGTCGCTGCGATGCCTCATATCACCGTTTTGATATCGCCGGGAGGCAGTAACACAGACGCCGCAGACATGGCGTCTGTGTTACGTTAGGTCGAAAGCTTCGTTCACCACCACATTGTATTGTACAGGGCTTCACGCTTGACGTGGATGCGTCAGGAGCGCTTTTTTTTTATGCGCGTCCACAAAACAGCTTAAATCTCTGTACAATGAACGAACTTATGGAATTATTTGAGGCGAGGCACAACAAAAAGTTAATATTTTACCGAACCAACCAAACGAATTGGCCTGTCTCGCATTCTTGGCGTCACACAAGTCTAGGGGATAAAGAAATGGTACCAGACTCATTAGCCGTACATCAGCAAAGCCCTCAGCAAAACACGTTGATGACATGCAGACTACAGAAGTAGATCCTCACTGACCATAGCATCATCACAGCATCATCGGCGGATCCAGATTTCAAAGTACACCAGATCAGCGGACGATATGGACCCGTACAGGACTGGTTCGGCATAGTCGAGCTCCCCGCTGCCTCTGCATCATGGTTGGAACGGGACATGGTCACCCATTTCATCGACAACGTCCCTTTGAGGACTTCCAATGTTACGTGACGCGCATCTTACAGAACAATGAATCAGGGGGGGGGGGGGAAGCAATCGGAGTAAAGATGATCACCCGTTTTAATGAGTATGATGACGACTCGCTTATAACACACCATTCGGAGACAATTGCACTCTGTCGTCACAGTCACAAGCAGTTTTCACGCATCCGAACACCGAGCATGCATTTCTTTATTCCCGACATAAGGCGCGCCTGCGCTCACGGACTAAAAAAAACCGGTCGCTTTTCCAAAAGATCTTACCTTAATTCCACCAAGTTTCACATCTGCGCAAAGATCACCATTGCCTACATCTTCAGTGCAGTAGTAAAATAATCAAGTTAACCATCCGATTGGCTTCATTGCACGTCGTCCTAGGCGAGCGCACGAAGAGACGGGACAGGCCCAATGCCACATAGAAAAATATTTTCAGACCCGTTTTGCTCGAGTGAGCGCGCGTACGGGAGGCTGTGAATACATTGCCACCATCGTCTCCCGTTAAAAGATAAAGAGTTTGCGGCAAGTTTTACATGCTTAACATCTTTATTCTGCTTTTTTCGTAAAAAAACGCTGGTTCAATAACTGTATTACGCTTGAAACTATTTGGAAATTTATCTGTGAGCTATTTCTTCTATGAAAATGCCAAATTGTGCGCTATCAAACGTGTGGTCGATCTAAAAGAGCAAAATTTTATGGGCCGACAAAGAGACAAAATAAATAACGTAAACTACATTCATTTTTCTATTTTTTACACACACGTACGCACGCACACACACTCCCACACACACACACACACACACACACACACAATCTACAACATGCAGAGACACTGTTCCTACTCATTTGCAGTTTTTGCAGTTTTATTTGTACTTTTGAACATCTGTCTTCATACACAAGTAGTTATTAAGGAGAGTGTGTGGTGCTGCCACAAGTATGTTATTCAGCACAATATCGGGGCGATGACCACTACAAGTGAAAACTAAATCTTTCGTTTCACAAACATCTCTTGTGACCGACACAAGAAGTGGCGTTTCTATTTTGCTCTGGCCCCTCTCGCAGAAGTGCGTATAACTTATGGCCTGGGAAAGATGTTCGTACTGGTTCTAGATTAAACCACGTAGCTTCCATGGGCACTTCTACTGCACTGTCGGTTTTTGGATCGGTATATTTGGCAGTGGTTCTTAAATATTCTAGCTTGATGTTAGAGCTCACACACCTGAAAACCTTTTAAGAAAGCACTTTACCATAAGTGTCTACACGCATATAAATTTCAAGGTAGCATATTAGGCTAAGGTGCTGGTGAGACTGGCACGAAATTTTAATACCGCAATAAAGTGATTGGAGCGCCAGCAAAAATATACTATGCACAAAACATATGCACTAAGAAATGCAACAGCATTCCTTCTATTTCTCTCAACCTAGTAAACATAACTAATACAAGAAATCTGCTGCCCTGATCGCCAATAAAAAAATGTTTACCGACCTTGAAGAAAAACACCTACTCTGAAAACTTAGTGCCATGCGAGTGTATTATTTTAATGCCAGGGCTTACACTAACAAGTCATAAGCACACATGACCCCTGCATTTAGAAAAGAAATATGTAGAACAGCCACACGTACCTTCGGGTCGTGAACAAAACGGATGTCGATGTCAGCTTGATGAACGACACGCTCCCATTTAGTTCTTCGGTTTTCCTTGGGAATTAAGCGAAAACACTCGCAACTTCGGTCCCTTTGCCGTGACTAATCGCCACACAGCATCACCCAGCCATTCAGATTTGCAGCCGTAGAGATTGCCAATATCCAGTGCACAAAGAGCATCACATATCTACACTGCAGTTATTCACGGACGCAGAAAAGCATGGTCTTCTCGACTCGCCAACAAGCACACCAGCAAGCCCCGAAAACGTTCGTTAGACTTGCCAACCCAAGTCTGTCTAGCGACAAAATCAGCGTAGGCACGTCTGTGCAGGAAAACACACCAGTCTAAACGAAGTGATGCCAGAGCCTGCTCGAGAAAAAGTGAGCAGGCCTGAAATTATCTATGTGGCATTGACATGCTGCGCCATATAAGGCACCCTGCATACGTTTACGCTCGTCTGGCTTACGTGGTCCACCCCCTGGTTTTCCGTCAAGTGGTTCTTCTGTCACAGCTTTCAGCCCCCTTCTCATGAGATTGTTGACTTACGTACACGACAGATCAGCTGGACTATAAGAAAAATACCCTGCCGAGTGCACGTAGTAAACATGCGTTTACATTAATCCAATAAGCCCTAGAGTGACATAATAGTACACCAGAGGGAAATCAGCAGGCACTAAAGTCTATGGGAGTTGCAACGTATATGACGCTTCACCAATCATATGATTGTTATATGTAGTAAACGGATTGCCTAAGCTTCGTTCTTGCAGCTCAATGTGACTTCGTACTGCCTGCATAGGTCAGCCAAATCACTTATAAGTCGACTCACTCAGACGCGGATTGAGCCACAAGTCCGATTACGTATTCGGTTGGGTGTTTGCGAGCGTTCTGAAAAGTGGCAGCCCATTCGGTTAGCGGAATTCGAGCGCCCGGACTATCTTCGGCTGGTTCTTTCAGAGCATCAACTTCCGACTCAGAGCGCTCCCGACCACTCTGACTTCTAAATGGTGTGATCTGACCGGGACGACGGATCACGTGACACAAGCCGGTCAATCACGCAGCCACAGGTGAACCGTGGAGGTGAAACAGAACCAAGTGCGAGCGTGCATTTGGCGCATTTCGGAAGGGGATATTGCCGGGCGCGTAATACTTCGGGCACGTGCTTTGTTGTTAAGCGTGTGCGTGGCGAGTTCACATCTATAGAAAGCCATAAACGCACCATGTCAAAAAGGAGGTGGTGGCTAGCGAAGGCGGAAGAAACGTCAATGCAGTCGTTACCACAGCTTGCAGAGAGCCACGAGAATTGCTTGAAGATGGCAGCTCGGACGATGACGATCGCCAGATTTATGTGCTGAGCTCGGAATTCTGTCGCTGCGTTCACCTATGTCGCAGATGGCCACTCAACTGAGTGATCGGTGCCATTTGTAGATGCAGCGCCACATGGAGGAAGTAATACCGGCGTTGGTTGCACGGTAGTGCTACTGGTGCACTGCTCCGAAATCAGCGATAAACTCTGTTGGTACACTGCCTCTCGCGCTCTAATTGCGAGCTTCCTCGTCATCTAATGACTTCGATCCAGAAAACCAGAACGGCCAATCGGATACGCCATGAGTCTGGGTGAATCCGGGTGAGTGATATCTCGGTGAGTTTCAGTCCGAGTAAGTCCGGTTGAAGAGAATGTTTTTAAGTGCGAGTCCGAGGGCTTTCGGCTCAGAAGAAGTAAAGTGAGTCCTAGTCCAAGTGAGTCCAAAGTGCAATATCTATTTTTTGAATCAGTGTCTGAATGAGTTCTTGTTATGTAGCCGAAATATAGTCTCATCTTTAGCATAACTCATCTTAAGCATCAGCCTAACCAACATTCACGTTTATACACACGTTTACTCACACGTACTCCGAAGCAGTATTGTCCATACATTATTTCAATGTTTATTGGTCAAAGGCGTAAGCTACGTAGCGGAGTGCCTTGATTCTCCCCCACTTCCAACTGTTCAAAGAAAGCTCTTAATAAATATATATTGTGTTTTCATCTCTTTCAAGAAGAATGGTCTCACTGATTTACGAGCACTCGTAATTCGTATTTGAAGGTACTGTATCAAAAGATTCCAAGAACAGCACTGATTACGTGATATATTAGAGTCATAGAGCACTAACATTATGGTCGAAAAAGATAAATTTAGGCTAGCTGACTCATGAGTCGACTCACCCGTACTCACTCAAGCTCAGATCCAGGCATGAGTCTGAGTGAGTCCGGGTAAGTAATATTTTGGTGAGCCTTATTCCGAGTGAGCCATTAGAGCGAAATATGGCTCTACAAGTTTTGCCGACCTACAATTGTCTGTAGCCCTTTTGTCACAAGATGAAGTTAAGCAAAATTTCAACAGTCCCACTTCACTACCTTGACCCCTTTAGGTTCACCAGTTGAAATCAGCTCATAAACTTCACAACGAAGCAGTTTTTTTATTATTCGAAACAAAAGACAAATCTCAACCATGAACAAAGTCATAAGCGCCATGAAATACCCACAATTTTCATGGTGGCTGAACGATCGCAGTGCCAGAGTTCCTTCTAGTAAATATCGTAGGATATTCTATGCCTTTTTCAACTTGACTGCGTCATATGGCATTAACGCGCACAAAGGTCACATTCCGCTCACGCTAGGTAAAGACTTGGATGACTGCATGTCGAGTCTTGTCTTCTACTCCAACAGCGATGAAATGCAAGATTTGTAAGTACAAAAAAAAGACAATTGCTCAAGGGGTTCCCCTCTGTGTTAGATACAACCAAGGAAACGAACATATAGTCAAATTAAGCAAAGCAAAGGGGACATTGTTGTCTTGAACTGTAGTTTAATGATTTTGACTGCATTTGAAAAAAATGAAAGTAGAGGAAAAAGCGCCCTTTTCGTCGTTGGGATCCCGACACCTACAGTTTTAGAATCACGCATGACTCCTTGGGATTTAACGCATATAAATATGAACAAAAACTAGAAGAGGGAGCGCGCTACATAGTATCTCCGCAAGCAGAGCACACAACACGTAATTCGAAGCGTTATTTTCGGATTCCACTCGCGGAAAGGGTGCTTTTTAAATGCGAAGCATTTCTTGGGGACCTTCGGCGACCTTGAGCGTATCTATCTATCTATCTATTTATCTATCTATATATCTATCTATTTATCTATCTATCTATCTATCTATCAACTATCTATCTATTTATTTATCTATCTATCTATCTATCTATCTATCTATCTATCTATCTTTCTGTCTGCGACTTTTAGCTCTCCTGGCCGTTTCGATGATGACATCGATACCAGAATTGGTATGGCTTATCATGACTGTATGACGAGCATAACTGACTAGTCATAGAGTCAAAATCATGACATGCATGTGATGAATTTTATGATTTACATTGCATGGTCTTGATGCACTTGCGGTGGTTTCGTTCACAAGACATATTACAAAAATGGTATGGTATGTTATGACGGCAGGTTAAACATAATTGACAGACCCTAACGTGAAAACCATGACATGCATGTCTTGTAAGCCATGACTACACGCAACGCTCATGGTGCGCTCGCTGTTTTTTCGCTAGTTCACATATGCCAAATTTATTGTTACGCGACATCAATGGATGACGAAGGTATGTGACTGGCGCAAACATTATAATCATCACATGCGTGTCATGTGAAAATATGGCATCATACCACGCTTATAATGCGCTCGCGGCCATTTTAGTAGCTTCACATATACAAACTTTGGTATTACATGACGCGAATGGACGACAAAGGTAAATGACCCGTCAAAACATGATAATCATGACATGCGCGTCATGTAAAACATGACTACATGCTACGCTCATAGCGTTCTCGCGGCCGTTTTCCTAGCTCCACATATACTAACTTTTGTATCACATGACTTGAAAAGATTACGAAGGTAAATGACACGTTCGAACATGATAATTATGACATCGAAGTCATGCACGGCATAATTTACGTGGGTCTCGTATAGTTGTGTTGATTTTAAAGTGACATATCAACCTTCCTCATTCGTACTTCACATGCGATCAGTTCCCACTGTACATGGGATCTGCCCATTTTTTTCGTCTACTGTCACTCCTTTCAATTTAGGACACATTCATTAAACTTCAGTGTGAAAAACAAGTGATAATGCCTCCTACAATTTCCTTGGCTTAATTACCTGCTGGTGTGGCTGGTTGAGCCTAAGATTTGTAAGGTGCAACTATATGTGCTTCTATTCATAGCTTCCCTGAGTTAGTTATATAATGCCAATGCTTGGGTCTACTATAGTGCATCCCAGGTTTCGGCTGCCTACATAAATTGAGCGAGCATCGCCATGGTGAGAAGCAGTCCCGTACGAAGTAGTGCAGCGAGGAGGTTATTGATATAGCATGAGACTCGCGAATGCTTTGCTAGGAATGTGTCAATGCATATTGGATTATACAGTTAGCTACAAGCTCCATTGCAAGCCCAAAACACAAGACGTTATCTTATACCACCTCTTTTATCTGAAATGAATGTCTGCCGTACGTGGCTTGTAGCTTTGTTCTTGCAACTCAAGTCTTCTCCTCAGCCAGCAATGGGAGATAACTCTCGTCAGTGTGGAATGCCCGCAGTGCCTCTCCTTGCAACTGCGCATGCGTCTTCTCGGCGCCATCGAATCTCTGGAAAGTGAAACAAAATCATACCGTGGCGCCGCAAGCGAAATGTGACGATCGCCAGGCGCCAAGGAGGCCTGCCCAATATCCTGAATCGCAGGGCATCAATGGACGGCACGCTTTGCCGCCTCCGTACAATGAAAGAAGCAATCGCCGGAGACTCCCAGCTTCTATCCCGCCAGCCCCGCTGAAAAAGCCACCGACCCAGATAAGGCACGGCTGGTCTGTTTCGTCCAGCTCGCTGCGCCCCTCCGACGGCACAGCCAATGCACCGTGACTGACGGTGAAACGCGAAACGCTCGAACTGTAGTACGTCAAGCTAGCTACTGCACCCTATCCGGATCGGTACGGCCCTCCTCCATCTCTTTCTGGACGACTGCATCGCTGGCAGCTAGCGTGAGTTATCTTTTTTTTCAACTTCCTGCACAATCGAATAAACATGCGTGTGCTCATCCTTCTTCCTCATACAAAGAGTGCGTGCTGTCACTTGCGTGGCCAATGTCTATGCTGTTCTACGTTTCTGCCGAATAAACGCAGCATTGCTGCGGCGCCTTACTATATACACTCTTACCTTGACCTGTTTACCTCCAAAGCTCCCTTGTAGGTACTTCTTTTTCGCGAGTTGTAAAGTATGAAAGAGGCTATAATGGTGACACCATTTTCTTCCTCGACTGTACGACAACAACAAACAGGTCAATTCATCCCTTGTTTTTAGCTTGTCGACACAAGCATAGCGTCTCATCGGCATCTTTTTATACTTGCACGATGAGCAAAGTTGGCTTTTAAGAAATGTCGAATGAAAAATTTATGTTCTCGTTTATTGGTATTTATTTTTTCTGCTATTTTGTCGCATAGAATGCCTTTAATTCGTATGAGTGCACCTGTGTTTAGGTTATGGGCATGAGCAAAGGTCTCCTTTCCAAGAAAGCAATGGTATACTACATCTATGACAGCACCACATAACTGACGCTGAAGTACAACTGAATTCACGCAAAGCTTTTTTTTTATATGTAGTCTTTGCCATTAGCTTGCCCATTTAGAAACAGTTGTGTATATATATATATATATATATATATATATATATATATATATATAGAGAGAGAGAGAGAGAGAGAGAGAGAGAGGTAAGGGATATGGCACAACGGGAGCGTTGTAATGTCAACCAGGATAAATACATTTATTTCCCAACAGTTTCGGAAGGGGTCCTCCTTTCGCTCCCGTTGTGCCATATCCCATACCTTCACGAAGACTAACTGGCCCATTGAATTATTACTCTCTCTCTCTCTCTCTCTATATATATATATATATATATATATATATATATATATATATATATATATAGAGAGAGAGAGAGAGAGAGAGAGAGAGAGTAATAATTCAAGAGTAAAAAAATTCTAAAAAAAAATAAACAGGGACAGGGAGAAATAGAGTGTGAGCCAATAGTCAAAGAAGGCAAGGATGCGGAATATTTTTGATGTATTGAAAATAATACATGTTTTTTTTTTGCTTGCATTATTACGTAACAAGTTATCACTGCGCCAACTTGAAACTTTCTTCATGTCAGTGCTTAGCTTGTCAGAGAGAAGTGAAATGCTTTTGTCATAAGTAAATACGGTAGTGTCATCGGCATACGAAATGGAATTATTGAAGGACAGACAGGTAAAAAGATTATAATATAGATAAAATAATAGGAGTGGTCCCAAATGTATCCTTGAGAGACACCAATATTAGTAGATAATTCTTTAGAATATACATTACAAGTTGACAAAAGTTGAACGCAGTTATGTAGGTAGCTTTTTAGTAGCACTATAGCAGGTCCACACACACTGATCGCTTCAAGTTTAGTAAAGAGAATAAGATCGTCTAAGCTGTCGAATGAATACTTTTGTTAGATCAATGAATACTGATTCTGCAAATAAACCTTCGTCAATGATTTTTTTGTTGATCGATTTGATTGAATAAGTGCCAGATAAGTACAGAAATGATTGCGAAAGCCGGACTGACAAGGGGGCAGAAAATATTAAATATATCAAGGTAATTTGATAGGCGCACTGCAACTAACTTCTCGAGAACTTCGCCAAAAAAGGGCAGTGTGCCGATGGGTCAGTAATTATTAATCATTGTGCTACCACCTTTTTTATGAACTGAGGTTACTTTATCGCGTTCAAGCTCATTAGGGAATGCGCTAGTCTTGAATAATAAATTCTTAATGAAACGCAAAACATCAAAAGTTAGGTGAGAAATCAATTTGGTATGACCATGTAGGACTTCCACTATTCCTGCACTGGTGGAATCGAGGTGTTTTTTGACAGAATTCATTTCTTCAGGAGTGGTGGGCAATAGAAA
The DNA here is from genome assembly GCA_013436015.1 of Rhipicephalus annulatus. Lineage (NCBI taxonomy): Eukaryota > Metazoa > Arthropoda > Arachnida > Ixodida > Ixodidae > Rhipicephalus > Rhipicephalus annulatus. The sequence goes on along the minus strand of WOVY01010234.1, from coordinate 2,117,553 downwards.
AAAAGAGTGAGGTAGACGTTTTGGTGGTGCGATTTGTGTGGGACAGGGTGCGTCAACGCTAAAAATTGGTAAGAACAGAATGCGTCCGCTATCTCAATTGGCGAGTAAAATTCAACGTTTTCGATTACAATTCTAGGTACTTGGCGTCGAGAATTTCCGTTTAGAAAGCAGTTTACAAAGTCCCATTTGTGTTTAGCATTATTACCTGCTTGCGATACATTTTTTTTCGAGAAATCAACATTTTGCAGCTTTTAGTTGTTGGTTCACAGAGTTACGTAATTTTTGTAGCATTCAATTACCTTTCTAATAAATGGCTGACTTCTGCTTTTTTTGTAGAAGTTATCACACTTGCGTGAAGTTGCTAATAGCTTTTGAAATGTTAATGGGTTATGGGGAAATGCCAAAATTTTTCACACCTTTTGCAAGTGAATTTTTGAATATGTGAATTAATTAAAAAACAATTTAGAACACACTTTCCGAGGGTCATTACAAGAATTACCTGTCGTCCAATCTAAGTCAGCCATGGCAGTTGTAAAGCTCTCTTTATTCAGAACATTATCGGAATGTGGAAGAGTACAAGGACGTGATTGGCGATTAAAGCGTAGGAGCAATGGATAATGATCAGTAATGTCAATGTCGAGAACTTTCACCTGCGGACATGTTAGCGTGTTGGAGAAAGTATGATGTGTCAGCGTCCTAGCACCATTGGGAACTTTCCGTGTAGGAACATCAATTAGGATTCAAATGCATAGATTTGCAGTAGACAGGTGTAATTAACAACAGGTAACGTGTAATTGAGTAAGTTACTTTTGATGTCGCCCATTAAAATGGCAGTTTTATTCTCAAGAGAAATGATATGTAGGACATTTTCAAGATTAGAAAAAAATATTTGAGTAAGGATGAGGGAGATCGGTAATCACAGCCAAATATGAAATCTCTCTGATCGCAAGATGAAGAGCAGTTAGCGATTTCAATCCAAACTGATTTGCAATTAGTTACAGGCAATTGCAAATCATATCTCTTTGTATAAGAAAGGCCGGAGTTATATAAATGGCCGCACCACCACGACTGCTAGTTGGTCGCTTACAATATTCCTAGTTGTAATTAGGGAAGCAATACAGATTTCTGTCATCAACTAATAATCATGTTTCCGTTATGGCAATAATCGAAAAAGAGTTACTATATGAAGGAAGGAGATTATCGATTTCATCGAAATGTTTGCGGAAGCTCCTAGCACTAAAATGAATTATAGAAATATATCCACTTCTGAACGAGTTTGCATGGTCGGGTTCTATAAGAGCATTCATGTTGATGCAATAAAAATGATGCAATGAACACATTGTGATAGGCTGAGCCTATTTTGGTAAAATCAGAGTTATCGCAAATTCGCAGAACTTGGCTATTAGTAGTCTTTCTAACTTCTTTTTGATAGTAGTCCGTCCAGAGAAACATCCAGTTCTTTTTTCTTTTTTTTAGTGTTAAGCCTTTGGAAAAGAAGACCTTGCTGCTTAGGGTCAAATGATCATGGACAAAGACGGGGGCATTAGAAATGCCTGTGATGCCAAGATCACTAACACAGATCTTCGCCTTACGTGCTTTCTGATGAAGTCAGATTTATTAGTTCTAAAGCAGAAGCGTTGCAAAAAGGCTTTTTTTATTATTAGAACGTGTGGGCACGCGATGCACAATGCGGAGATCACAAGGTGATATGGAACAGCCAGCTTTCTCCCCTATCATTTTCATGATTACACTGCAGTCTTCCCCCTGGGAGCAAGGAACGCCCTTGATCTCTACAGTGTCCATGCCTGATTATTGTTCCAGTCCCTCAGCCTTGCAGCTGAGGGAATCATTCTGGGTTTTCAGTTGCTTGTTTTCATTTACCAATGTGACATTTTGGCTAAGCAGGTCTTCAAAAACTTCATTCAAGGGTTCTGCACTCTGTTGTTAGGATACTTCTTTTTTCAATTCCGTAACATCTATATGCGGATTTTTTCATCTTGAGTAAAAACCTGCCGAGGACATTCTCAGATGTGTCTTTGTTGCTCTAGAATCTTTGTTGCTCTAGAACATATACTTTTTGGAAACGGCATTTTATTGTGCAAAATTTGGTATGCCGCAATGCGTGCTTTAGTTCTTTGCAAACTGGCAAAAAAGATCTTCCCGAGACATATGAAAAAATGACAATTTTCGCGTGGTAACGTAATAGTTAAAATCTAATTGCGGCTTCCGTGACCAGGAGGCATCGTTTTGCTAATTAGATGACATTTTAAAAAGCACGCGAAAATTTTCAACTCTGATCCTAGCTATCTCGAGTTCAAAAAATCAGGGTCTTTTAGGGGTTTTTACGCAACAGCGATTACAAACGCGTCTGTGCTAGAGGGAGGAATACAAAAAAAAGGACTTCTGAATGAACATCTATGATCAAAGTATACTCAAGAAAGAGTGTCAACGTGTTCTCACCGTTCACGTGTTTTCTGTGGAAGCGAAACACAAAGAATTAGATCGCAGTGTCGAGAAGTAGACGTGACAGACGTTCTGGCAGCACGCGTGCAGCTATTAGTGAAAAATGCTTTAATTACGTGTCCCGCAACTCTTCAAACGTGCTATCAGCAGTGTTCCTGGAACGGACGACATCCACCGATGAATCTTCGCCATAGTTTCACGCTACTCATTGGACTAAACGGCACGAGTCCCTGCAGAGAGCGATTATCACCGTTAAGCGGCCTTTCACAACAGAAGTTGCGTCGGCATCGTGGTTTACTTAGCACGTACGCGCGACCGCTGTTTATTCTGAGAAATATTTATGGGCTCGTTATTGCGACTTTGGTGGACCCAAGAACAAGGTACACATGTCTTGACGCGCCAGCATGGTTATCGCCGGTAATTGACGCTTCCAAATCCGACGTTGGCGCAGTTTCGCGCAACTTGCGTTGATAATATCAGAATGGCGCCGTAAATCTGATTTGGCGCACTTTTGCGCAGTTGGCACTGCAGTGTTCTACACAGGCGTGTTCTACCACACAGCCACGCCTCTGCTTGTGAATATAGTGAAAATAACTCCCTTTGCTTAGAAATGCAGTGAATGTAATTTTAATGCATTGCAAACACACGAGCCCCGAAGACGTGCTTCACAATACAACATGAAATATTGCATTAATAGTGCGTGGTACAAGCGTACATTGCCATCGGGCGTCAGGACATGGGATTATGACGTCATAGTTTAAAGTGCAGTCACCCACTGCAAAAGGCACACACACTTAGAGCCATGTAGTGGGTCCATAGCAAGTTCGGAAAGATTTCATACGCTAAGTGTTCGAAGTACGCACTAGGAACTGAATATCGCTATCGCGTTCAAGTCCTAAAGGCGAAGTTAAAGGGTCCCCCTTTTTTTTCTGTGGAACATGAACGCGCTCCCGCCCGCGAAATGCAAGACTGAGGCAGAAAGCAAGCTAGCCCGGAGGCGAGAGTTCCGGAAGCAGCGGCAAAGCAGCAATGCCGACAACTAGCTGCTACTTCAGAGGTAAGAGCGCGGCATGCGGCGGCTCAAGCTACCCCGAAATGGAGAGCTCGGGAAGCAGCGATCAATCACTCCGCACCTCCCGTTCATGAGAATCAGGTGTTAAATGCATGGCAACGGGTGGCACGGAATGAAAGGTCAAGTCGTCAACGTCCCGATGTAATACGTTCAGAAAAGGGTGCAATGCCTGCTGTAAGAGCATCGAGACAGAGCGCCTGCTGCGCTATGCGCTCTGTCTCGATGCTCGGTTGTGCCACCGCATCCGGGTAACGCGTAGCGAAGTCTACCATCGTTAAGACATACTTGTTGCCCTTGGATGACGTTGGTGACAGCGGGCCAATAATATCGATGGCGACCCGCTGAAAAGGTGTGTCTATAATAGGCATATTTCCCAATGGAACTCGTCCGACGAGGTGTTTAGGCACGGTCCTCTGACATACGTCGCACGACTTCACGAACCGTATCACATCAGCCCGTACACCCGGCCAATAAAACTCTGTAAGGACACGGTCTGTTGTCCTTCTTTGCCCTTGGTGACCAGACAGAAGGCCTTCATGAGCCATCTTCATTACGGTGTTCCGAAGATCCTTGGGTACTACAAGTTGCTCCAAGTCTCGCCTTTCTGCCGTGCGGTGGCGCCGGAAAAGAATGTCACGTACTAGCACAAACTCAGTGACTGCTGGCTTCTTAGATATGATCTTTCCCAATGCGGCGAAGCAGGTTTCCAGCGTGGGATCTGCGTGCTGTAAATTCTTTAGCGCTTCCCGGCTGATATCCAGGGGTTGGATCCGAGAAACAATCAGTTCACGGGGCTTTTTTCCTTTCTTTTCCTGCAGCCGCCAACATGTCATCTTGTCGTCTTCTATCAGATGAGGTTGCATCCTCAGGTTCTTCTTCAGTGCATACTGGATCACGGTGAATCTGTGCTAGTTTTGGACGTCCTGCTGGCTGCTTCGGGGCTGGTTGGGCAGCTGACAGTACACTCGCAATGTTGCCAAGCACGACTTCATACAATGGATTCTCCATACAAACAGCAAGCACCCGACCTCTGAAAAACGGAGAATCTATGTACACCTCTGCTTCTGGTAAGACTTTTGCAGATCGGTCCAATAAGCGAATGGTACGGGTGTTGCCAGTCAAGTTGCAGTCAGGAACTAGTGATTGTTTCACCACTACTGTATTGCAACTGGTATCCCGCAATACGGTAACCAGCTTCCCTTCAAGATAGCCCTTTACAGTTGGCATTTGTTTTGACCCGTTGTCGCAAGTTGCGTTGCTTTGGGTCCCATCACACATGTCATGACAATGTTTCTCATCCTGATTGTCAGGCGCATCTTCCATTGATTTCTCATGCTGCGCTTTCTGGTATCCCAAGACGGAACATGATGCCTCTCTACGTTTTCCCGAGCTTGAGGGACAACTATCGAATCTGTGCCCCGACTTCTTACAGATCCAGCATGACGTCGACTTGGGCGCTCGAAACTTTGTCCAGCAATCGGAAGCTCGATGACCCGGCTTGTTGCACAGAAAACAAAGCGGTTTTCCTTTGCTTTCGCTGACAGTGTCAACTTTAGCTGTAGCCATTGGTTTCCCTTTTTCGTCTTTTCCTCTAGCGAGATTCACAATTCCCTGAGCTTCCAAATATTGATCAGCCGTCGTTGCCAACGTGTCCAGGTTATGACATCCTCGCTCCTTCAGGAAGACTGCCAACTTCTCGTCGCACCACCTGAGAAATCGCTCGGACACCATCTTGTCTCGCAGTGCATCATATGTTTTGGGAGTCTTCGCCAGCTCCTGCAAATGGTCGAAGTATCCACAGAGACGTCCCGTGGACTGTCGACCTGTCTCAGTATTCTCGGGCCGGGCATCCCTCAACTTCGTGCGGTATCCCTCCTCTGTATAACGGAACCGCTGGAGGAGCGTCTCCTTGAGCTTTGCGTAGTCCGTAGAGTCTTCTGCAGACATCCGTCCTACCACGGTCAAGGCTTCTCCCATTAGACACAAGCTCAGTGACAGGGCCCACTTGTCGGTTGGCCAGCCTTGGCTCATGGCAACCTTCTCAAATCTCTGGATGTACGCATCCAGTTCCTCCCTACTCTCTGTGTAGGGCGGAATCATTTTGTGTGGGCTGCGAAAACTCTGACCACCACCCATACTATCGTCCGCAGAACTCGTGCTCGGCCGCTGCGCTTCTGCGACACGACGTCGCTCCTCGAGCAGGAGCCTTTCAGCCTCCACGCGAGCTATTTCACGCTCATGCTCCACCTGTGCTGCTAGCCGTGCCTGCTCTCGACCTTTCGCTCTCTGGTCCCTCATTTCTTTTTCCTCAGCGCTCACCCATGCCAGCAAAGCCTCACCACTCAGCCCCATCTCCTTCCCTAGCTCAACTAGCTTTCTCTTGTCGTCCATCCTCGTCCGCCTCACATCTGCCTATAGAAACATACCTGACGACGCAGCCATCGACGTGCACATAAAGCGAAAGCTGATATAAGCAAGCCCTCGTACTTGTCCGGCCAGTGCCTCCACCATTGCTTCAGTGCCACTCAGCAGTCCACGGCCGGGCTAGACTGCACCTGCGCGCTCCCTTCTTAAGGCCTTCGCAACGGGTGTAGTACATGCCTCTCGCCACTCCTTTGAGGGGGGTGCTGCGACCCTGCCATCTTCTTATGGCAGTGTATGCTTAAGATGAGCAACTACAGCAAAATTTTTATTCAGAAAGGCAAATTGAAATAGCCACTAAACAAATTGAGAAAGTAATCACTGGGGATAATAAAACATTATGGACATATACGAATCTAATTAGACTGTTTGAGCTAGAGCTTGCTAAGGCACGTGACAAGTTACCCCAGAAAAGAAGACACAAACCCAAAAGTTGGTGGGATGAGGAAGTTAAGAGAGCCATAGCACAACGTCAGGAAGCCTCTAGGGAACACAGACATGCTAAGCAGCGGGGTGAACCGACAGATGATGTTGAAAGAAAATGGGAAATCTTTCTAAGCTGTAGAATGCATGCATCTCTTCTGATAAATGAAAAGATTAGAAGAAAGGGAGCCCAGTGGCTGGCAGAAGTACATAAAAAAAGATAGAAAGGCAGCCGCGAAATTTTGGAACCATTTAAACTCCCTAAGAAATGAGACGAGCCTAAAACAGAGGTTTATAACTACAGCTCAAGGTTCTAGGCTAGAAGGGGACTAAGCTATTGATTATATAAGGACAAGGGTGAAAGAAAAATTTCAACAAAGAAGTGCTTTATGCACCACAATAGACAAGGATGAATCAAGTGGCGCAATGGCTTCATTTTCACAAGAAGAGTGGAAAAGGGCTGAGAAAAGGGTTCCTAGTAGTACGTCAACAGGCCCAGATGGCATTCCAATTATGCTGATAAAGACATTAGGTCCGAAGTCTAAGCAGGCTTTGAGAGAGGCAGTGAGCAAAATAATAATCGATGGAGAAGTTCTGGATGGATGGAAACTTAGCAGGATGAGCATGATTTATTAAAAAAAGGGGGGACAAAGCTGACATAAACAACTACCGTCCTATAACAGTGACATCAGTGGTCTACAGGATGGCGATGCAGATTATAAAGGAAAGAGTGCAGGCATGGATAGAGGATGAGGGTTTGCTTGGGGAACTGCAGAATGGGTTTTGAAAACACAGGAGGTTGGACGACAATCTGTTCTCACTGACGCAGTGCATCAAAATAGCAGAAAAGGAACACAGGCCCCTGTGGCTAGCAATTTTCGATATCAAGGGAGCGTACGATAGCGTGGTTCAAGAGGAATTGTGGGGAATACTGGACACACTAGGCGTGGAAGATGTAGTCACTAATCTTTTAAAGGATATCTATAAAGGTAACAAGGTAGTTATAAAGTGAGAAAAACAGGTATCCAAGCCTGCAGAGGTAAAACAGGGGCTTAGGCAGGGGTGTCCCCTGTCACCCTTATTATTCATGATGTACCTACAAGGATTAGAGGCCAAATTAGAGGGAAGTGGACTGGGCTTCAACCTCCCTTTCTTCAAACAAGGAAAACACTTTGAACAGGCACTACCAGCATTGACGTACGCAGATGATATAGTGCTAATGGCCGACAACATGGAAGATTCGCAGAAATTGGTGGACATCTGCGGTAATGAGGGAGATAGGTAAGATTTCAGATTCAGTAAGGAAAAATCAGCAATCATGATTTTTAATGACAATGAAGGAAGTCAGCTTAGAATACTGGAGGTCACGCTAGAGATAACAGATAAATACAAATATCTGGGCGTATGAATAAGCAATGGGGCCGAGTACCTAAGGGAACACGAAATATACGTGTCGACTAAAGGTAACAGGAATGCAGCGGTAATGAAAAACAGGGCACTGAGGACTTACAATGGGTATGATGTTGTGAGAGGAATATGGAAAGGGGTCATGGTTCCTGGTCTGACGTTCGGCAATGCGGTCTTGTGCATGAGATCAGAAGTTCAAGCAAGATTAGAAATTAAGCAACATGGAATAGGTAGGCTTGCCTTAGGAGCTCACGGGAATACACCAAATTAGGGAGTACAAGGTGATATGGGATGGACATCATTTTAGGGCAGGGAAGCTAGCAGCAAGATAAAATTTGAGAAGCGATTGAGAGAAATGGGGGAGGAGCGTTAGGCTAGGAAGGTATTCAGCTACTTGTACATGAAGAATGTCGATACAAAATGGCGGAAGCGAACCAGAAAATTGACTGGTATATACTTGAAAAACAGCAGGGGGCCAAACCAAAAAGAATTATCGGTTAAGAAGAAGGTGAAGGAAGCTGAGACAGATATGGGGAGAATTGGCATGATTAAGAAGTTCGCACTAGAGATCTATCCAACTTTTAAGCAGGAAATCGCCAAGAAAAGGATCTATGATAATACTCGGGGTAGTTCTCTGCTGTTTGAGGCTAGGACGGTAGTATTGCGAACCAAGACATATCGGGCTAAATACGAAGGGGTAGACACGGTATGCAGTGCGTGTGAAGAGGAAGAAGAAACTGCGGAACACTCGTTAATGTTCTGCAAAGGGCTTCACCCTATTGTTCAGGATGATGGTGCAGAGTTTTTCAAAGCACTGGGGTTTAGGGACAGTGAGTGCAAAATAGACTTTAAGCGGGTAGAATTAACTGGAAGGAGGTTATCTGACTGGTGGCTTAAGTCAAGGCACGAGTGAAAATTAAATCCTTCACTGCAAAGTATGAATCCTTAACGTCCCTATTTAAGGGAAAAAATTAAATGTTTTGATTCATTAAGTATTACGGCTTGGTGGCGCTAGCCACCACCTGATCTAAAGTGTACAGCCATATCCATCCATCCATCCATCCATTCTGCTTTTCGTACAGCGCGCGAAAACATGAATTCGGGCGCGCTTCTCCACTCACCGCACGTTGAAAAACAAGTTGCCTAATGGCGGAAGGCACAGAAATCGCTTGTTTTGACGGTTTATTTACGCTAGGTGCATCAATCTTACATTTATTGAAAACTGTGTAAATGTAAGAGCCCGAAGTACAGCTCTCCGCCATAAAGCGTGTAGACATTCTGAGGTCTGAAAATAAATATTTATTGCTCATAAGCACAGGAAAGTTGAACACTTTCAAGTGAAAAACTTTGCCGGACTTTACAAATGTCTTGTTCACAGCCTAAAATGCTTCGTAGTCAGCTTGTGTGTGTGTTGGTGGAAGGCTTGTCGTTTGCGCCAATCAGTTGGTTTGTGTGGTTGACGAGGAGAATTCTTGGAGATTTTTTGACTATGAGATCTGCGGACCGTCGGCAGTGGCTGTCGTCAACGCTTTCAGGGCAGCTTAAGATAGGAGCGCGTTGCAAGTAGGGCTGGACTGGTGTTTGCTAAACTTCTAGCACATTTCTGCGTGGCCGGTGTTCAGAGACCTTTTGAAAAAAATACCACTATCTTGTCCAAAAGCGGTCGTCAGCAGCGCAGTGCAAGAGTCGCATCCGAGGTCTGTAATAAACTTGGCGATGTAATGGCCGAGGTATGCTAAGCTGGAGAAGGTGACAGATGGAGACTGACAAGCCTCGTGCTCCAACAAAGACCTCGGGCCCTTATCAAGTATATTCAATATCACAGCAGCCTCTTCTTCAACTTCCACATTTTATAACTTGATTGCTTTCGGTCTTGGGATGTGCAACTTAACGATGTGGTTCAGAGCAGCGGTGACGGCTCTAGCATCTAGCATGCCATTGCCGCCGCACGACTACACCTTTCCGAAGATTACTTCGATAGAGTAACTTCAATTTCTTTGTCAGGACATGACTGACGCCTTGCTCCAGGGGGAACAGTGTTGTTTCCACTGTCAACCTTGTTGTAAAAAGTAAGGCTTCATACGTCTCGTTGGTGAAGCCAGCACTCACTGATCCGATGGAACTCTTTTGTATTTTTTCCACGCATGAGATAAACTCATCCTTCAGCCACAGTAGGCGATTGTCATCGCTCCTAAAAATGGGAGCTTTGTGACTGCTTCCACTGAATTAAGTGTCATGGATGTCAAAGCATTTCTTTATGGACTTCATGAAGAAAACGGTTGAACTTTCTGCTTTGAAATCTCTGCCAGCACCCATGGAATTTTGCTGAAGGTACTTTACGGCTGCAGACACTTGAGTGGCGAAAACTTCAACTGCTCGCAGCATATTCATTTTTTTTCAAATAGGAAGGGTAGACATATTTCCATCTGTAACACATGTTGCCATCTGTAAGTGTACGTACGAGGAACTGGTATCTAACGTTTTTGAGCACGTGGCACGGGTCAAAACTCAAAAAGATAACGCGGTTGGCGTCATGTTGGTGACGTACAACTGTGTTGAGATTGCCGTTACCTATGTGCTTAAACATCGTCACGTTTGCTGAATAATTGTCCGTGACAATTCGAATGGTGATAAAGTCACATGATTCCACAGCAGCAACGGCCTCCTTCGTCCATGCAGAGATGTCTACACCGCTCAGTTGCTTCGAGAAGTTTTGATTGATTGATATGTGGGGTTTAACGTCCCAAAACCACTATATGATTATGAGAGACGCAGTAGTGGAGGGCTCCAAAAATTTCGACCACCTGGGGCCCATGCACCCAAATATGAGTACACGGGCCTACAACATTTCCGCCTCCATCGGAAATGCAGCCGCCACAGCCGGGATTTGATCCCGCGAACTGTGGGTCAGCAGCCGAGTACCTTAAGACCACCGTGACGGGGCTTACTTCGTGAAGTAGTACGAGCATGGAATCTTGTACCGACTAGTGGTACCATCCAGCACGAAGCAGAGGACTCTGTTCGCATTCGCAAGGACTTCTTTCGCTCTATTCACCATGCTACTCTCTGGCTTGTCCTTGAGGCCAAAAACTGCATCAGCCTCCCTACAATAGATGTACTTTTGTTTTATGCTAGCTTCATCTATAAATAATGAGGCCATATGTTCTTTGCTGCTGAGTAGCAAGGCCTCGTGAACCAGATGGTCCTTCATAGCATTGCTCATACCCGATGATGTTGGGCTTGGACCTATATACCTCTCAAGAGTGCACTTCACTGGCAGTGTCAGAATCACCGAAGTGCGAGCGTGATCGCAGCCTTTTGGGGACAGAAAGCGCCATATCACACTCTCCCTAACAACTTCTTCTGGGTACGCTGAATGCTTATCGCCATGGAATTCTATTTGATGCAAAAGAAACACGGAATCCCCCCCCCTTTCTGTGCATCTATTGCAATTTTCTTAACACACGCGCGGTGCGTGCTTTCGCAATAATATGCGGATGCATTTTTCTCTTCTTTCAACAACTGCTGCACCTTCTCACATTTCGAACGATGGTACGACACTTAGGAGCGTAATCTTCCTATCATAGCCAGGTATCGACTCGCGCGATGAGCATTTCTGTTCAATTGTTTGCGTAAAAACACTTGCTGCTTCTTGTTCAGTGAAAGCATCTTGTTAAGTAGCAACATCCAGGTCTAATTCATTGGTCTCCGCTTTTCTCTTCCTTGATGTTTGGCGCAGGGGTGAAGCACGTGAAGCAGGATCTTTGCGGGGCTTCTTTGCACTTGGTCTCATGTAGGAAGGATAGTCCTCGAAGAGAGTGGGCACAGAGTCGGCAAGAAGTTTTCTGATGTGGCACACAGGCACATAGTCTACATCACGGAAGTGTCTGCTGCATACGGCAGTCGATGCAGAGTTGTCGTTGATGATGAGGTTCTCTCTCACAATATTCGTTTGCAATTTTGCACACAGTTGAGTATTGCTTGGGAATTGGTGAAGAGAAACACCAGGTGTTTTCCCCGAACAGGACTTGCATTATGGAACACAACAATACACCATCGCACATGTAATATATATTCATACGTACTGCTCGTACTGAAGGTTGTATGACCGTCTTTCTGAGTCGAAAAATCAATGCAGATTGAACTCTGAGAAAGCTCTGAACAAACTGCAGCCGTGGTGGGCAAATACCAGAATAAATCAAGTCGTACTAGACGGAAAGAAAAATTGACAACAACCTGTTTGTAGAGCCACAAGAGAAATGTAAAAAAACTGTTTACTAGCCGAAAAGTTGGGATGTCAGTTTTTTTTTCCTTAACATGTTTTTTCCATGAACTCGAAGTAAAGCGCAGAAATGATTTGCACTAGAGATTTTAGTTCGAAAGCAAGCGGCTTGCGAGCGTAAGCAGCTGCATTCTTCACATTATTCATGGATGTGACTTGCAGTACGAAGGAACGCCAAAAAGCTCGGGGTCTCTGGAATGAATGTTTACGGGCGGTGTTAACACCTTGAAAATGCACGCCACTCCTTCAGGGCATGCCATCCAAAGTGGTTAATGAGCAGCAAAAGTCCACTTTTTTTACTTATATTTTTAACCGTTAGGGATAAAAGTCACGTACATGTTTCAAAGAGCTGTCAAGCAGCATACTGCAGCTTTTAGCCCGGAAAACCACTACAGATTTATTTGTAAGAATAAAGAAATAGAAAATAGCTAGCAATAGGAAGGTGTGCTTGTCATTTCTGTTAGCGACCTTTAATTGTGGCCTCGTTGTCTAACGAGAGCAAGTGCCAAATGTGTTTGGTGCTTACCGCTTGCAGAACAGATGCAGTGTTGTTTATCTCTCTATCTCTCTCTGATTGTTGCCAAAGCTTTATGCTTCATGCATTATGCCTCGTTAGCCAATTTTCCACATTTTTTTCTGAGTTTCAACTTGTATTATCGACGAGTACATGCACACCTAAATTATGCGTCGAGCTGTCTGATAACATTAGTTTTTTTAAAGGAGAGATGATCCCTCTACACGCGACTTCTTGGGTAATCCCCCCCTCAGTCGAGAACCCTTATTCCACGGTTTCACATCGACAATCTCCCTTGTGCCGTGTGCGCGGCGCAGAAGATGCAATGGCAGAGTCCCTGTGCTCCTAATACCGACGGGTGGCAAAAGATACTCAGAAACTCTCCCATTGTATTTGCGACGGTTGAGACGGCCGTAAGAAAACAAGTGCGCGCAGGTGCAGTCTGCCCCGGCCGTGGGCCGTCAGCGTTTGTGTGGCTTCACGCCGCCAGGTGCCGCCACCGAAGGTCCTCTCCGATGTGCCACTATATGGCTGTTCTGTGGTACTGCCGCGTCGCCTCTCGCGCAAACGAATGCGGCAGCTGCATTGTAAGCTGTTATGAGGTTCGGTTATCGGCTGTATTCACATACTTATAAACGAGAATCGTGAAGCACTGGTTCTGAGCACTCAGCTTATTTCAAAGCCATATGTCGTTCTTGACTGTTTGATCGAGGTGCTCTTGCATCGTCTGCTAGGTCGATACCAGAGAACGCAGGCCAGTAATCCGCGGAAGATCAATTCGTCACCGTTACGTTCGCTTGACTGAGAGATGCTTTTTTTACTCACTGAAAGACAATTTTTAGAGCCGCATTTGCAGGGAGTTCATGTTAAAAGCTTGGGTGGCCAATGTTTCTATAATCTTGCTACTTTTACGTGCTATACATTATACGCAAGCTTGGAGTTCATGCGCTAAATAGCACAAACTTCCACTTGGGTGCTTCAAGGGACATAGGCAGATATAGGTGAACATGCGTTCCCTTCGTAAAGCTTTTGAGAATGACATGTGTTTCCACTGAGAGAAAGCAGGTGCCAGAAACAGAGTAACTATGCCAGGTTATTTCACCATCTGCGAGCTTAAATAAATAAATCGTGGCGGTACGAAAAATAAATAAAAACAGCTCCTTATCCAGCGTGATTCTTGCAAATATGACCGATGTTTTGAGCAGGCGTTTAGTTAAGGTCGAAAGCCTAATGAAGACTCTCAACTTGAGCCATGGTGACCGGCGTAAAAAATGCAGCCTGTGTCAGTTGCTTGAGCCCGTCTGTGTATTTGAGAACGGATTGTCGTAGCCTCAATATCCAGCTACTCAGGCCTCTTTTTTTGTTTTTTCTGGCCTATTTGGAAGCGAGCAGAATAGAGGCCGAATGGCTGTTGGCCTGGACGCTTTTGTCACAAGGGGCACGCTTTAAAAGCACGCATTCGTTACGACACTACGTGATACTTGCCGCTTGTTTCGCCGATAACTCTTGTGGTGCTCGTAGTCTCCCATTCAGCTTCGGGACGTAATGTTAGCACTGCACAAGATCGCGAGGCAGCGTTACTACTGCTAGACTCATTCGTTGACTGTTCCACGGCTGCTTGATCTCAGGCTTTGGTGCGGCTTGCCGAGTCGTTACCAGAACAAAAGAGCACGCATGAAATTAAAAGTTGACTGACCAGTGTTATGCCTGGGAGTACAAACCGAACGTCATTGTTTCTGCAAAGGCAACCAGTGTCAAAACCAGTGCCAACACATGGCAAGCTCCCTCTACCCACATGTCTGATTCAGCCCAATGATGCAGTCGACGTCATCTAGCCCGGCGTGTCTTGTGCAACGCGTGGCAATACCACTCGCTCATAGGGGCAATTCATCGGTGGTTCCTGATCGGAGGTGTTGACGCAATGTGAGGCGGCGGTTTTGGATTAGAGACTGCTGACGTTAGGTCTACTCAGGGCCTATAAAAGAACCAAGCGGCGTGACTCAGCAGACCTGAGCGTTTGAATGCCCGAGGGTGTCAGAGAAGACGAAAGAGTCAGAGCGTTCGAATATATCCGGGCTAATCGTCGAGCTCCTTAAGCTGTCGGCCCCAGTGGGCCGAATATGTATCGTCTCTGTTTATGCTGTACAAAAATGTTGCCTTAGCTCACCGTCGCCTTGTCCGGTTCGTCTACCAGCTCTGCGCAGAAGCAGCCACGAGCTGAGAGACACGCGCTATTCAACAGTGGTGACAGCGATGCACTACACAACAGTGGTGGCCGTGGTGGGACCCGCTGGCGTCAGCTACCTCAATGTGGCGAGCGCCTGATGTTTTTCCCTCAGTTCACCAGATTGCTCTATCACAGGTTATAGTAGTTTATAGAAGTGCTGTGTGAAGCATTGACATGAGCTTTGATCCCTTCAAGCCAAGTCAGGGAGCTTTGAAACCAAAGTTAATGCGGGGGGTGTAAACACGGAAGTGTTGAAAGTTGCTTGCACGTCTGGCTAGTAAACTTAAAGTAGGTACGGCGAGTAGATTCTTAACAATGGCAAACAGCAAGAGGGTAGTGTGAATGATGAATAACTTTAAATTGAAGTAACTCATCGAAATTTGTGAGGAACTTGGCCTTACCATGGGCCTTGCGAAACGAAAGCAAGCAATTCTTGAGGTGATGAAAGAGGAAATAGTTACGGCTGAGGAAATCGACGAGGCCTGGGCGGATATTAAAGTACGCAGCGAGGAGGCCGAAAGGCAAGAACTTTGCGAATGCGAAGAAGCAGAAAGGCGAGAACATCGCGAGCGCGAGCAGGCCGAAAAACAAGAGCGCCTCAAGTCCAAAAAAAAAAGTCACAGCTTTGCAGCAAAGGTGAAGCAATGAACGTGATAGCAACAAATTGGAAGGTCACGCGCAGAATGACAAGCAGATCAAAACGTGCCCCGCGTTTCTCACGTACAATTGGCGCAGGATACATACTCAAAGGTACAGATGAAAGTGAATAAGCGTCTCAGCCATTACTTCTCTGTGTGGGAAAAGCGCACCCTTTTCGCAAACGGAGGCTGTGCAACGATTGCAGTGATCTTTGTGCGCACCGTAACTACAACAGACTCGTTCCAGTGCCCCAATGCCAGCCAAGACATGTGATTCTCCCCGCCGGGAGATAACGGCACGCGAGAGACTATCCACTCTGCTCTTCTAGGCGGGCCAAAGTAAGCGTGAGAGATGAGAGCATCTGCGCGCTCATTGCGCCATGTTGCTGATAATGCTGAAAACGTGATACCCCCCCCCCTGAGATGCCCGCCAACAGCGATGAGTGGTAGATATAAGTAGCTTGCCGTTTGAACGTCGAAGGAGGTACCCTTCGGGGGCTCAGTGGTTAACGCATCGCATTCGTGACGTGGAGGTGCCACGTTCGATTCCGCGCACCGGGGTCTTTTTCTGATTTTTTTCCCTTTCTTGCGTTTTCACATGTATACATACGTATACCTATACGGTGCATGGCATCGACGCCGACGCCGGGGGCGACATCCAGCCGTGATTGTCCATATAATTTCTATCAATATAATATAATTGGCAAACCTGCTGCGTTCGAAGGCACCTAGCGTAGCTTCTGCAATGGTTCACGTCAGTGGTTATAGAATTCGGGACCACCTGCCACCATTCGTAGTAGGCGAGGATATGGCGAAGTATCTCGTCAAGTTCGAACATGGATGGATGGATGTGGATGGATATGGCTGTACCCTTTAGTTCGGGCGGTGGCTAGTGCCACCAAGCCGTAATACTTGATGAACCGAAAACTAGATTTACTTATTTTTTTTCTTAAACAGTGAGGTTGAGGATTCGTACTTTGGAGTGAAGGGTTTAATTTTCACTCGTGCCTTGATTTTAGCCACCAATCAGATAACCTCCTTCTAGTTAATTCTACCCGCTTAAAGTCTATTTTGCCCTCACTGTCCCTAAACCCCAGTGCTTTGAAAAACTCTGTGCCATCATTCTGAACTATAGGGTGAAGCCCTTTACAGAACATTATCAAGTGTTCCGCAGTTTCTTCTTCCTCTCCACACGCAGTGCATACCGTGTCTATCCCTTCGTATTTGGCCCGATATGTCTTGGTTCGCAATACTCCGGTCCTTGCCTCAAACAGTAGAGAACTAGACCGAGTATTATCATAGATCCTTTCCTTGGCAATTTCCTGCTTAAAAGTTCGATAGATCTCTAGTGCGAACTTCTTAATCATGCCAATTCTCCCCATATCTGTCTCAGCTTCCTTCACCTTCTTCTTAACCGATAATTCTTTTTGGTTTGGCCCCCTGCTGTTTTTCAAGTATATACCAGTCAATTTTCTGGTTCGCTTCCGCCATTTTGTATCAACATTCTTCATGTACAAGTAGCTGAATACCTTCCTAGCCTAACGCTCCTCCCCCATTTCTCTCAATCGCTTCTCAAATTTTATCTTGCTGCTAGCTTCCCTGCCCTCAAATGATGTCCATCCCATATCACCTTGTACTCCCTAATTTGGTGTATTCCCGTGAGCTCCTAAGGCAAGCCTACCTATTCCATGTTGCTTAATTTCTAATCTTGCTTGAACTTCTGATCTCATGCACAAGACCGCATTGCCGAACGTCAGACCAGGAACCATGACCCCTTTCCATATTCCTCTCACAACATCATACCCATTGTAAGTCCTCAGTGCCCTGTTTTTCATTACCGCTGCATTCCTGTTACCTTTAGTCGACACGTATATTTCGTGTTCCCTTAGGTACTCGGCCCCATTGCTTATTCATACGCCCAGATATTTGTATTTATCTGTTATCTCTAGCGTGACCTCCAGTATTCTAAGCTGACTTCCTTCATTGTCATTAAAAATCATGATTGCTGATTTTTCCTTACTGAATCTGAAATCTTACCTATCTCCCTCATTACCGCAGATGTCCACCAATTTCTGCGAATCTTCCATGTTGTCGGCCATTAGCACTATATCATCTGCGTACGTCAATGCTGGTAGTGCCTGTTCAAAGCGTTTTCCTTGTTTGAAGAAAGGGAGGTTGAAGCCCAGTCCACTTCCTTCTAATTTGGCCTCTAATCCTTGTAGGTACATCATGAATAATAAGGGTGACAGGGGACACCCCTGCCTAAGCCCCTGTTTTACCTCTGCAGGCTTGGATACCTGTTTTTCTCACTTTATAATTACCTTGTTACCTTTATAGATATACTTTAAAAGATTGGTGACTACATCTTCCACGCCTAGTGTGTCCAGTATTCCCCACAATTCCTCTTGAACCACTCTATCGTACGCCCGCATGATATCCAAAAATGCTAACCACAGGGGCCTGTGTTCCTTTTCTGCTATTTCGATGCACTGCGTCAGTGAGAACAGATTGTCTTCCAACCTCCTGTGTTTCCGAAACCCATTCTGCAATTTCCCCTAGCACCCCCTCATCCTCTATCCATGCCTGCAGTCTTTCCTTTATAATCTGAATCGCCAGCCTGTAGACCACTGATGTCACTGTTATAGGACGGTAGTTGTTTATGTCAGCTTTGTCCCCCTTTCCTTTATAGATCATGCTCATCCTGCTAAGTTTCCATCCATCGGGAACTTCTCCATCGATCGGGAACTTCGATCGGGGACTTCTCCATCGAACACGTCTGTGAGCAAAATGCCATCTAGCGGTCCTTTTGGTAGATGTACCTGTTAGCTCTACTTCCCGGCGAAGTATCAGACGGGATCACGTACTTGTCGAGGGAAGCGTTTCAGAGCTATGATGAAGTTAGGAAGTTCTCTTGAGACGATTATGACCCTGGACGTACCAGGTCCGTGATGCCTACAGGCGCGTAGGTAGCCGCGATGTCTCTAGTGTCTCGACGGGGCCCGAGCGGCTGATGGCTGCCTCCACCCCTGCGGCTATAGACGCGGGCCGCGACATCGGCGGCATGGACTTTCGAGAGGCAGACGCGCATGATCTTGCGACTTTGCGAGACTCGAATACATGAGACACTGGCAGTCCCAGGCAGCAAGAGCTTGATGGAGACTGGCAGGTACCGCTGACACTGCGTAAGCGAAAGGCACAGGCTCGCGAGCGCAAGCAAAGAATGCTGAACTAGGCCGGTGTTGCTAGCCAGCCGCCACCCTATCACGTGAGGACCCAGGAGCGCCCGCGCAGGAAGCCGAAGTATCGCAGGCTTCCACCTCTTCCTAAGAACAATTTGAAGGTCATAGTGAGACTGCACCAGGGCCTTCCCATAAGAAGTCTCACAATCTCGACGCTCGTCGGCGTGGTGACAGCCGCATGCGAAGGCTTGATTCCAGGTGAGAAATTTTCGCTTCGCATCAAGCCTGGCTCCAACATTTTCATAGTCTCAAGGCCGCACCAAGAGGTTGCTGACAAAGTCAGTCGCATCACTAGTTTGATGGTAAATGGGCGGCCGCATGCAGTCAACGCCTACGCGGCGACCGGCGAGGGAGCCACCCGATGCGTGATACATGGAGTTCAGCCACACACCCCAACCGAAGAGCTCAAGGAAAATCTCCGGGTGATCTCCGGGTGCGCACACAAGGCGTGCAAGTCCTACATGCACGGATGCTCGGCGACACGAAAACTGCGGTAATCACCTTTTACGGTGGGCGTGTGCCACGCTGCGTCTATTAGCATGGCGGTGAGCTTCTTTGCTACCCCTACAAGAACACCATGCAAGTGTGCAAAGTGTATTACCACGTTGGCCATAAATCTGACGTATGCCCTCAACCTGACACTCCAGTACGTGTGCCGCATTTGTGGCATGCGAAACCCTGTTCCCAGTCACGAATGCTCGCCCAAGTGTGCAACTTTTTTTATTCACATATATCCTAAAGACCCATTCGGGCATTACATAAGGGGCTTTTAGATGTAAAATAAATTTGTAAGTCAAAACATTGTTATTATATTATGAAAATGGTAAGCAAAGTAAAAAACAGTTATACAGGAAACATGCAGAAGAGAGAAAAAAATGAAGACATTAATGAAACCTCAATAAGAGGAGCACAGTTATAATGCGGAAAAGTATATACAGAAAAATGTCATAAAAAAGAAATTCATTAACAATGGAAATAAGAATAAACAAAAATACATACATACAAACACGCCTAAATAGGTAATTCATATGTTCAAGAAATTATTCGACTTTTTTACAAAAGCGACATGATCAATATATATATATATATATATATATATATATATATATATAGAGAGAGAGAGAGAGAGATGTGTGTGTGTGTGTGTGTGTGTGTGTGTGTGTGTGTGTGTGTGTGTGTGTGTGTGTGTGTGTGTGTGTGTGTGTGTGTGTGTGTGTGTGTGTGTGTGTGTGTGTGTGTGTGTGTGTGTGTGTGTGTGTGTGTGTGTGTGTGTGTGTGTGTGTGTGTGTTCATTCCATGATAGGTCAGATGATAAATGAATTCGGAGGTATTTAAACATGGATACTTTTTCAATGAGGACACCTTGACTTTTATATTGGTTCAGTTATATTTTATGTGCCCTTGTAAATGTCGTGGCCTTAGTTTTGGAGGTGTTATTTTTGTATTGGTCATTGGTTGCACCAAAGGGCGAGCTTACTTAATGTCGCACTATAATGATTCGTAAGCTTTGGTGCTATCAATGTTTCTATAAATGATGCACTCATCTGCAAACAATCTGATTGTAGATGATAAACCATGCCAATGTCGTTGATGTAAATGAGAAACAAAATTGGTTCCATGACCGATCCCTGCGGAACACCAAACTTTACATGTGAAAGTGAACATTCATGTCCATTCACATAAAATAATTGGCGGCGGTTAGTCAGGAAATTAGTTATCCATGTAATGATTTTGCTGTTCATGTTCAGATTCGTTAATTAGGCCCGTGTGCTCAAATTTGGGTGCACGTTAAAGAACCCCAGGTGGTCTAAATTTCCGGAGCCCTCCACTACGGCGTCTCTCATAATCATGTAGTGGTTTTGGGACGTTAAACCCCACATATCAATCAATCAATCATATTTGTTAACTTCATTATTAGGCGGATGTGTGGAACCTTGTCAAATTCTTTTTGCAACATCAATGAATACAGCGTCCATTTAAAAACCAGCGTGAATGGCTTCGTGTAAATCTGCTATCAATTGAAACAGTTGAGTGTCATATGAACGATCGTGAAGGAAACCATGCTGATTGTAGGAAAAGGAGCTTAGTTTCGATAGAAATGTCATGACAGTGGATGATATGATGTGCTCTAACAATTTACAGCATATGCTCGTTAGTGAAATGGGCCTGTAGTTAACTAGATACTAAGGATGAATCGCCGGATTCAAAAATAGGAACCACGCGCGCAATTTTCCAGGTGTCAGGAACGCATTCCGTATCAACCAATTGCTGAAAATGGCAACTAAAATAGGAGATACAGGTGTTTTATGTTAGTTTCAACATTTTGGAGCAGATGTTATCAGGTCTGGGAGCTGAACTTATTACTTGAATGCGATCTATAGCAGCCTCTACACCCTCCCGAGTGATTATTAGGGCAGGCGTTGCGGCGTTTATTTTACAGAACTTGAGATTCGGCAGTATTGGTTCTTCTAATGTAAAAAGCGTACAAAAATAGTTGTATAGTTCGTCTAAAGCATTGGACTGCAAAAGTGGCTCACCGTTCTTCGTTATTGACACAACGAACGAAGATGATGATTTCAATTTCACTATTTCTCAAAGCTTTTTATAGTTGTTTTTTTTTAAGTTGTGATAAGTCGTAGTTGTAAAACTTCCCTTTCGCTAAGTCGATTTCCGCTTTGCACAGTCTTGACTGTTCACGATAGCAATCCTAGTCGTTGGTCGCATTCGAACGTTTCGCCTTTAAGTACAATCTTTTTTGCCTATTTATGGAGCGTTTCACTTGTTTTGTAAATCACTTATTTCTGTTTAAAGACGCGATGGTGATCTTGGGATACGTTTTTCTTTAAGTTTATGTAACGCAGTTTCAAGAATCTACCAGTTTTTATTTGTTTCACGATCGTGAAATGTCATAAAAAACTTCCTAGAAAATGATTCTAGATCTCTATTTAACCCGCGTGCATTGCCTCTGTTGTAGTCGTGTATTGTTTTTTTTGTTTTGCAAGTTTTTTTAGATATCTTGGTTTACTCGCAGTGGATAACATTGTGGTCGTTTATGCAGTCAAGGACTCTCAATACCATCCTTTGCGGGTCTGTACTCAGCACGAGATCTAACAGTAAAATACCACGCTCGGGACATGTCACCATCTGGCTTTAACTAAACAAAGAAAGAATATCAAGGAACTGACGGCATTCATGCTTTCTTGCGCCATCGATAGGTTTGCATCGCAGCCAATCGATTCCGTGATAGTTAAAATTATCTGCAAGTATAATTTGTGATGAATGATATTTGGTTTAAATAACGTTTAACAAATCGTGAAATATTTCGACAAAATAATACAACTGGGTGGCCGAGAGCAAACTTCGACAACGCAAGTAACAGAAGGTGATAACTGCAGCGCGATCCATAATATTTCGGCGTCACACAAAGTGTCTATAATATCCGCACTGAAATTCTTATCAACAGCAAAAATAACGTCACCACCGCGTGATGTATATCTATATTTTCTAAATAAAGAAAAACTTTTCGATAGCGATATTTCACTGTCAGCTATGTCACCAGTCAGCCAAGTCTCGGTACCAAGAGCTACAATCACGGAACAGCATTCAATGAAAGTGTGCGGTTTACCTTGTTTGTTTAAAACACTTCGAAAGTTTGATACTATGATTGATAAGGAAAGACTGGGATGTATTTTTTTCATGCCATTTGTTTCTCTCACGAGTATGGTGATGTGGGAGCACTACCACTTTGTTTACGGAGGAATCGAACACATATTGCTTATTAGCAAGAATTAGCTTATCAAAAACCAATTCTAATTTCTCATTCGGTTGGCGGTTTGCCCGAGCGAAATCACGAAGCTTATTTCTGATCTGACGCAGATGCGGTGAATACCCTTCTTCTACCCATACCCGAACAGAAACACTGTCTTCAAGTTTGAAGACATTCTTTAAAATTTGGCCTGTGTCCTTAAAGTCTAGAAACATTACTATTATGGGGCGATTGTGTTCCGTCTTGGTTGCAAATCTCGTCTTGGTACCGTATTGGTTGCAACTGGCTGCAAATCCCGTATGCTGCTCGTTGCTGAGGCCTTTTATAGATGATGGGTTGGCACTGTGAGCCCCGCCGCGGTGGTCTAGTGGCTAAGGTACTCGGCTGCTGACCCGCAGGTCGCGGAATTGAATCCCGGCTGCAGCGGCTGCATTTCCAATATAGGCGGAAATATTGTAGGCCCGTGTGCTCATATTAGGGTGCGCGTTAAAGAACCCCAGGTGGTCGAAGTTTCCGGAGCTCTTCACTACGGCGTCTCTCATAATCATATGGTGGTTTTTGGGGCGTTAAACCCCACATATCAATCAATCAAATCAATGGGTTAGCACTGCGATGCGTCCTGGAATTACTTGCGCGTGATTGCACAGTGATGCATGGCTCCAAAGGCGCAAGGCGATATGAGACCAAGGCACGAGGAAGCAATGTGCGTGTTGTGTTTCGCATGGTCCGTCCGCTTCCGAGCGCAGGCAGCTGAATTGTAACAGCGATCAGTGGGCACTTCGCAGGTATACGCGCAGGTTTCTCACCTGAAATGGCAAAAGAAACCACTTAGTACAGTGCAACTGGCTGCAAATCCTCTTTGGAGAATATCCCCTCACAGCCGGTCGCACTTGCAAGAAGAGGCTCAAACTTCTGTACCACACTCGCTACAACGCTTCCAACAAGCAAACATCTAACTCACCACTAGGACACGCTATGACGAAGACGAAGAAGCATCTCCAGTAGCTCAGCTCGAACGCCGAAGACCTGGACATAACCTGGCCCTGTCTTCCACCTCCCACAGATAGGCCTTACTCCAATGTCCACTCAAGATCAGGGTCCATGACAACATTCCGGACAAAGTCGCAGTCGATTTCCCGGTAACGGTCGCGGTCAAGATCCTGGTCGAGGTCCCGGTCATGGTTCCAGAATAAACGTCCTTCTAAACCGCAACAACACGCAACAACACGTCCACTTTTCCCGAAGCCGCAAAGCCAGGGCTCCAGGCCGACCTACGTCGCCTTATCCAAACTAACAATCCAGAATACCAGCTAATTGTAGCCGAGAACCAACTCCTTCGTGAGAGTCTGGCTGAGATTAAGAAAGAGTGGGCATTTCTCCAAGCTGTCCACATAAAAACCCCACGCGTGGTCTCTCATTACGCGTCTGGCCACGTTTCGGGCCAAAATTAAATGTCTTCAGGGTCAACTAAATGTGTGCTCCCACAAATTATGCAGCAACTTGAAAGAATGCAAGCTTTTCAGCAGAAGATATATTCCAAATTTTAGAATCCCAAACCTTCCAGACGCCAAACATCAAGAAATGTCTGTAAATGTGTCAAGTCACTCCAACGTTACTTCAAGGTACTCAATATTCTATTGTCACAAAAATAACGAGATATTGTTCAATCTATGTGTGTCATAGTAACTCGTTCTAACTAAGTTACAATTAAATATTTGTTTATCCTGAAGTCATTGGTACTTACTTTTGGTATAAATAGAATCTAATTTCAGGCTACAAATGTAATGCAAATATTTTTTTGGTTTTGTCAATTGTGAGCAAGGAAATGCTTTTCACATTGCTTGCAGGAAGCGGCACATCTCACGACTCATCAAACGTAGTAGTGTCTTCATAAAAGTGATCATAGGTATCAGCAAACTGCAAAATGAGGTTAAAGGAAGACAAATTATTGATTCAGGAGGTTCAATTCATCTAATGTACGATATATTTTGCTCTTGTTTAGCCTCTACTTGATGCAAATATCGAAAACGAGTGGTGTACACGAGTGTGTACATAGCTTCTGAAAGGGGTACAGCTGACGTTGATGAATGTGTCACTAAAGTTAAAAGTAACATGAGAAAACGCACAAAAGCTAGCCCAGGCTCGCCGGTAAGCTGCAGTGGTCGAAACAGGCAGGCGACGCGGACATTGCCGCTATCCATTATAGCGAATGTACGCACACAAGTAAACCATCTGGAGATTTGGCATTTGAACTGTGACACGCCATAAGCGCGTTGCAGTTTTACACCAGAATATGCACGCAACACCAGTTAAGCCAGATATTATTTGTCTGAAGTTTACAGGTGTAGAGCCAGTCACGCTACCAGGTATTGTATACTTTATCCAATAAAGATTTTCCCGAAATCGCGACGCTGGTGGCTAAGGATATCTCATCAAATGTAAATTACATCACAGGACGTTCAACTTCTCCCCATATTATTGAGATTTACGCACGTGAGGGCAACGAGGCCAGCACGTTTATTGTAAATGTGCATAGCCCGCCCAAAGAAAAGGCACAGACTTTTAAGCACTGATTGCTGGGACAGTCTTACTTTTACGCAAGCAGGACTACTTCGTTTTTCTATGATTTCAAAGCCCCTCACCAAAACTGGGTGTATTGACGGGACTCTCAAAAATAAATTTGTAGGAAAAAGCTGTATAGAATCACGGGATACATCTCATCACGCTCCCCACAGCACCTACACAGTTGGGAAACAGTATAAGTGTCGACACTTCTCTCGACTTACCATTTACGTTAAACTTATCTGACGCCACCTGGACTAACCTTGAGGAAACCTTAGGCAGCGACCACTACATAATTAGTGTGTCCATAGCCTCTCCGAAGGTTCGTCGTATTACTGATCAGGTGACGGTAACAGACAGGTCAAAATACAGAAAAATTTATCTACCACAGAACACCGTTAAGGATGCCAAAGCATGGGCAAGCCATTTGCGTGATGCGCATGGTTCCATTTCCAAATGCATAGCCCTTACATCAGAAGCCCTGGATGTTTACCGTCAGTTCCTTCATACGTTAGAAAGTATACGCAACCCAATTACGCGGTGGAAGCGCCAGCGCCTCAATCGTAAACTGCGTCTCAAACCGAAGAAGTTTCGGAGCGTGCCAACGAATATGCTCGTAAACTCACGCCGAAAAGCTGGGTGCAGTTCGGTGACTCGATGAGTAATACGTTAAGCATGGCGAAGAAATGGGCTATTTTCCGAAGCTTGCTCGACCCTGGTAGCACTAAATCTGCGGTGTCCTCTACGAGCCAAAGGTTGGTGGGTGCTTTCGCAGGCACAGAGCAACAGCTCTTGAAAATTCTCCATTCGACATACGTGGGTGACGCCAGCAGCCCGCCATGCACGCTTAGATACGAGGGCAACCAAATGCAGCACTTGAATGAGCGTATCACAAGGGCTGAACTTTTTTCCGCGGCACAATCTGCGAAATCTAACACAGCACCGGGACCTGTCGAGTTCCTATAACGCCATGTTACCAAACCTTAGTTATGACGGCCTGGATAAATTTGTCCGCTATTTTAATGAGCTCATTTGGGAGCCTGGATTTGTTCCACCAGAATGAAAAGAGGTCTCAATTGCACTAATCTCTAAGCATGGGAAAACCCCCACCTTACAAAAACTCCATCCAATTCCGCTCACATCCTACCTCGGGAAGCTCTTCAACTAAGTCATTTACAGGCACCTATCACACTATCTCTAAGAACGGGGTTTTTTAAAGACGATAGCCTTTCTTGGGCACCTTCAACGCAAAAATGTTGGTCTGTCTGTCTGTCTGTCTGTCTGTCTGTCTGTCCATCCGTTCGTTCGTCCGTCCGCCATGAATGGTACCCTAAACGGCATCAAAGGGGTCGAACGATACTCCGAACGGCCGTCCTCATCCGCAGCACCCAGCAATATTGGTCAAAATACCGCGTTCATATTTGTGCGATTTTCAAATAAAAAGCAACTATTGCGCATATCTGAGGCACCATAACAACACGTCAATATTCTGTATGTATGTCTCTTACTAGAAAAAGCATACCAGTAATTATAAGGACCGTAGCGTTTATCCCAGTGCGCTGACCATGCAACAATTGCACGAACAAGCAAGTGTTTTCAATGCTCTGCTAAGACGACACGGTGGCGGCACCTGCCTCTCGCTTTGCGTTCTACGCCAAATCACCTCCGAGACGGGCGCGCAGGGCGCGCGCGCTTTGTTTTCCAAGATAACTGCCAGGTAGCTCTCATGTCTCACGTGTGACGTGACTTGATGCGCTCGTTCGCCACCGCTACATGCTCGAGGCACTCTAACGCAGCGCCTCCAGAATATCATTCACCGATTTTCTTGCGCAGAGCATGAAATAAACGTTTTGTTCACTCTCTCCAGACGCAAGACTATCGTCTTTTGGCGACATTTGCTGTGTAACATGCAGATACGGGGCCAATTTTCTCTCTACCAACATGTATGGTTCCCGCCACAATCTCTCAACACAAAACCTCTTCGTCCGGCTTCGGGAAAAAGTATTACGCGACATTCCCTCAGGCTAGGGCACTGCACGGGCCTGGGCCGGCCTGAAGCCCGGACCCGACCCGGCCTGCGGGCCGGGCCGGGGCGGGTAAGGCATGGTTGGATCGGGCCTGGGCTGAGCGCGGGCCTCTGAGCTTCAGACTCTGGTCGGGCCCGGGCCTAGAGCAGGATTGTATCAGGCCCTAGTCTTGTATACCGGGTTCTGAAGAATTACAGAATGGCGGTATCCGCATGCTGCTTGCGGCGTTCTGTTTACTTTTGCAGAATTCATCTTCAAATGTGTACAAATAATGTTCACGGCAATATTTATTTAAAGTAAAAAGTTAACTTTTTTACACATTTTGAAACCAATAACTTATCATCGACGATATTTTCGAAGTGAAAGGGAAATGGGCTGCTTGGTGCGCTGGTTTCGGTTTCGCCACCTTTATCACACAGATTTCATCGCTCCACAGTGATTACCCGTGGCCGCCTTCCGAAAATTTCAAAGTGGCTACAGGCTATCTGTAGTAAGAACTTTAATTGGCCTATTTGACCCGACCGGCTATTTCGAGTGGTTAAAAGGTCAATTGTTTTAACTTCTGTAATTACTTTCGCATTTAGTGCAGACGGAAGCTGTCGTCATTCATTTGATATGCGGCGACATTACCGAATCATGAAAGACGAATACTGTTAACGAAGTTATCATTGCAGAAGGTCAACCATTGGCGGTTTCAGTTGTTTTCCCAAGCGCCACCTGCGATCCCTGAGGAGGTCTTCTAATTGGATCAGACCGATTTTGAAAAGTAATGCCAAATGACAGCGGAGTTCATTGGGTGTCGGATAAGAGAGCGTTAATCCCCATTCGACTCTCCAAAGACCATAATTCGTCGAGGAGCAAGTTGGACATTATGCGAGCAGTCATATCTGCGCCCTGCAAAGCGATGTTTATGAGAGGAGAATTTCTCTTTCTTGTAACAACGAGTTTATGAGCCCTATACCAGTGGTATTGCCGGAAAGACATTCTCGATGTAGGACATCAATATAAGAGGGTTCAACAAAACCATCGATTTCCAAAATGGTCGCGAAGAAGTTCCGCTACCAATGACATCAGCGAAGGATCGTGGCAGTGTTGTCATTTATTTGAAGAAAGGAACAGTTCAACCTTGTGCCACCCATGAAAAAATAATCACTTCATGTCCTGCTAAAAAGAACCATGTGAAGATGCGAAGCAGTGGGGCCAACGCCTACACTGGTGGCGACGTTGACGCTGGCGCTCAGCTTGGCGTTGCGCAGAAGAGAAACCTGGGGAGGCACAAAGCACGCAGTCGTGAACCGGTGTTTTCTATATACTGGAGCATGCTAATCACGGCTAATGGGCGGGCAATGCAAAACAAAACCACCGAATTCACACAGAGACCCGCATTGCGATTTCAGATAATGCGCACGCTGCGAATATTTATTGCTAACAGCGCACTGAAGAAACCTCCCACCACCAGTACCCTGAAGGTCAAGCTCCAGTGCCTGCCTGTATGTACGGTGTGGCCGGTGAATAGTTGTGTAGCGCGATCAGTCGTTTTAGGGGCGAAGCTCCTTATAGCGGCACCCGTTCGTCCCTCGTAGTCGTAGTCATAGTCGTAGTGTGTAACCAGTCTTACGTTTTGACCTGCAAGGTGGTGCCGGTGGGAGATTTCTCCTGTGCGTTGTTGAACGATAAAAAATTCGTAGCGTGCGCGTTAACTAAAAGCCGATTTCTCCTGTCTCTCATTCCCCATTAGCAGCTATTGTCATGTACATTGGGCACTATCTGACAAGAAAGGGTTGCTATGTTATACTCGCTGGGCGTAACCTCCCAGGTTTTAGAGTTTTAGCGAGCGTTGAGCCGCAGTGCCATGAATACAGTGAAGTAGTATATGCCGTGAACTCAAGGTGGTTAAAGGTGGGAAGTAGGTACGAAGCGCAAGCCGTAAGAAAGTAAAAGCCGAATTCTCCTGTCTCTCATTCCCCATTAGCAGCCATTGGCATGTACATTGAGAACTATCTGACAAAAAAGGGTTGCTACGTTATACTCGCCGGGCGTAACCACCTTGGTTTTAGAAAGGTTTAGCGAGCGTTGGGCCGCAGTGCCATGAATACAGTGAACTAATATATACCATGAAGTCGAGGTGGTTAAAGGTGGGTAGTAGACACGAAGCGCAAGCCGTAAGAAAGCGTGCGTGTGCCACCTCTCGTTTGTCCTTAGAATGCTGCCATTTTTAATAAACAAACAGACGGTGCCCACGTCGGCGTTGCGAGACGTGAGAGGGAGAGTGAACGCGCATGTGCCATAAAGGTGGTCACGCCGCACACCAGAATGAGCTCCATCCTAAGCTGCTTCACATCTGAAACGGACATGTGGAGAACATCGCCACTGATAAAGTGTCAAAAGTAATGCGCGAAACATGTACCACAAGAGCCCCGGTTGTGTTTGTCGCATCTTGGAATGAAGAAGAAGAGTACCCTTCAAAGTCCAACTTGAACAGGGAGCTGAAGAAAAGAGACTCTGACGTCAGCTCTCCCTTCGAAAACGCAACAACTTCCGAAGGCGGCAACTGGCCTGAATAGCTGTTGCCATGTCAACATTATGCACACATCAATTCGAGTGACCTGCATCGATGCCGTCGTCATGGTGGCCTCCATAGCAGTCTCGCTGAGCTATATGAACGGTTGTGGTCACTAAGGCGACGCCTACGTGTTGAACAAGTGCACACTAATTGTGATGCATGGACGTGATTTTCGCCCAATGCTCGCCAACAGCTAATGCAAATGAGTTCTATGGAAACCCGCAAGGTGGTGGAAGGGTTAAGAAATGGAAAGAAGGCAACCACCAGTTTGTAGCACGAAGCCACAAGAAAGTCCATACGGATTTCTAAAAAAACCTCCTAGGTGCCGAAAAAATCGTCCTGGTCTGGGGTCTTGACCCCGTACTAGGACCACTCCGTCCTGACGGCGGATCAGGACAAATTTTTCGGCAACTAAGAGGCTTTTTTGTCGGTGAAATCCATACGAATTTCCTCGCTTAACAGCTGCAACACCTTTCCAAAAGACAGTGTGTCCAGATCAAAGCTGCATCAAGTCGGCAGTGTCTACAGTGTCTGTGCCTGTGGCTGCGGAAGAGAATTTACCGTGAAAGGGTATATTGTCATCGTTAAACGTGCGCAGGTTAGCGCAGTGTACATATTTGAAGTGACAGTGTGGCTAACGCATCTCTCAAGGCTTTCCGTCCTTTTATCGCACAGAGTTTCATATCGCCATAAGGAAGTAACACTCAAGACAGATAGTCGTGAACCGAAGTCGAGACTCTTGAAACACATGCATACAAAAGGCACATTGTTTTAGGACTTCTCTACACTCATGCGAAAATTCTGAAATGTGAAATTCTAAGTGAGCGTTATTTATTGTGGAGCACATTTGTGGAAGGTTGATACCGACTGTAAAACATGCCTGCGGATAATAGTGAAATTATCGGGATGAAGGATGAAAAAATTGCGCGTGACATGGACTGAAGAGACGAAGAAGGGGAGTGGGGCAGAAGTGTGTTGGTTCTTGGACTGTTCGAACGTACGCCATGTTGTAGACGGTACTGTGCTGAGCGCAAATACAGGCCGCATAAAGATTTTGACATAAATACATCGTACTTTCAAAGATCGAAGGCCGTATCAAGAAGACGACGCGATAGGCATCTTCAGGGAA
This sequence comes from Rhipicephalus annulatus, assembly GCA_013436015.1. NCBI lineage: Eukaryota > Metazoa > Arthropoda > Arachnida > Ixodida > Ixodidae > Rhipicephalus > Rhipicephalus annulatus. The sequence goes on along the minus strand of WOVY01010234.1, from coordinate 2,086,820 downwards.
AAAATTCGCAACATATCCACGGAGTGAATATGATGAGTGGGGCGAAGCGTCCATCCGTCTGTCTGGTTGTCTATGTATCCACCCGTCAACTATATGAAAACGTCCATCCGTCCGTCCTTCTGCCTGCCTGCCTGCCTGTCCGTCTGTCTGTCTGTCTGTCTGTCTGTCTGTCTGTCTGTCTGTCTGTCTGTCTGTCTGTCTGTCTGTCTGTCTGTCTGTCTGTCTGTCTGTCTGTCTGTCTGTATGTATGTATGTATGTATGTATGTATGTATGTATGTATGTATGTATGTATGTATGTATGTATGTATGTATGTATGTATGTATGTATGTATGTATACCAACTACACAAAATCGTCAACTATACGAAAACCACTAACGCCATCTACTGATATTTCCAAGTGCATGTACACACATTGCGATCTATTGAGCAATTCACAAACTATATGTGGCTACATACTACTACTACTACTACTACTACTACTACTACTACTACTACTGCTACTACTACTACTACTACTGCTACTACTACTACTACTACTTCAGAGAGAAGGGAACGACCCACACCCTAAGAAGCTTCGCCCCTAAAACGAAGGTAGTGGCATGCTCGCTAATGGGTGAAGCTCGCTTTGGCAGATTCTGGAACTGCTGTGGTGGCTACTAGGGAAGAAGGGTGAGGAAAATAACCTTCTTATTTTGAGCTCCAACACATGGTATACATTGGAGACAGCCCAGGAGCCAATACGACCGCTTTAATTTTTGTAACACTGCCCAGCATGGTGTATCCCTCCCAGAAACAGCTACAGCATCTTTTTGAGGTGCGAAGATCCTCTAGTTTAATAACCGGCAAACTCTCCTGAAAAGTATAACAGATGACGCTGTCTCTTCAACATTTACTGACTCATTTCTGTGATGGCGTGGGTCCAATAAAACTGTGTGAAATGGGACGGACGGACGCCCGGATGGACAGACATGCAGACGAACACACGCAAGCACCCACGCACGGATGGAAGGACAGATGGACGCAAGGATGAATGCACGAGAGGACGGACGAAAGCACGCATGCACCGACAGACCGACCGTGATGGACGAAAGGACGGGCGAACAGATGCACGGACGGACAGGCCAACGAACACATGGACGAACGCATTGCCCCACTCATCGTCATTAACTCCGTGGATATGTTTTTCACTTTTTTATTGCATGACGTTGCGCCCATGGTGTCTGTCTCTTCTAGTCCAAATGTATGGTGCGCAAAAATAGCCATAATACATCACGTTCGTAGGAGACGTGTTACTTTTATTTGACAGCCACGGCTCGCGTTCAATTTATGTAGACCCAAACTATAGGTGCCTGCCATTTTCCCCACCTTATGTGGGTATGTTTTGTAGTGGTTCTTTGAAATGCAAAATAAAATATTGTGTGGTTAGCTCTGCGTACATGAGACAGCCAGGTATGACTACAAATATATTACCTTGCAGTTATTTCCCAATTGTGTTAGAGGCGTAAATAACTGAAAGTACACAAAGTGCACCAGCTTAAGTAGTGACACTGAAAGAAGTTCTAAAACTCCTACTAGAATATCTTTTGTGTGAGGAAGATACCTTCACAATAACCGAAGAGTGAAAAAAAACGAATGGTGGGCATGGTGGAAACCACCACCCACCATTATAGTGGATTAGTGTAGTGGGTGAATGGTGGGAAACGCCCACCATGGCGCATGGTGGGTATGGTGGGTGCTGCAGTGCCGGCAACACTTGAGCGTGAAATGACGTCATAATCACCGTGACGAGCTGCCACGAAAAATAAAAAAGAATTCTATAAAAACAGTATAAAAAACACCCGTCCCGTAAAAAAAAAAACAAGGCGCCACGGAGGATCGAACGTGCAACCTGCGGATTCTCATTCGAAGCCGCTAACCACTGCGCCACACCAACATGACGTTGTATGGGTGTTAAATACTTAGTTGGCATACAAACTTACGGTTCAACTTAAGTTATGTTTGTCGTTTACACAACATAGACAAGATCTACACCTGCTACTAAAAATTGATAATTTATTAAACACAAGCGACTGCGGCCTGTAACGATTGCCACTATGTTAACGGCACTAGTGCTATTTTTTTTACAATTCACAACTTCAAGAAAAAAACCAAGTGAACTGAGGAGCAGCAACACTTTACCGGCGGGGTCTGCCAAGTTTAATATCCGTTTCGCGCTCGTTCTAAAGGTTGACATCTGCTCACGCTTTATGACGCCTCTAGGCTCAATCCATAGATACGCCCACCTAATTTATTTGATTGAGTATTGGGATGCTTTTCGCGCAACGTAGAGGGCGGTCGTGCCAGCGCAATGCTGTAGCTTTTTCGCTAAAGCGACTTCATAATGGCTTGGCCAAAACGAATGCAGTGTGCCGGAAACATTACGCTTCATGTTGGTTCACCAAGCATACGAATTGCCACGTCTGAGTTCTCGTACAAAAGCTAGAGAAGTGCCGGCGAGTGCGACCGGCGGCTGTCGGTGAGAAGACACTTAATTACGTTCTCTGGGAGTGCTTTAATCGCGTCGCATCGATGTTTGTTGCTTCTTGAGTGGACACCATACACAATGAAAAATGCTTCATTTAGGTTAATTGATGCCATGGCTGCGCTGTATTGTCATACTTAATCGTCGAAATCGTGTATTCTGAAACCCGGAAGCACGGATAACACAATTGTACGGGCTCGGTCGGTAGGCCTAACTTTGATGGAAATCATGGTGGTAGAACATGTAGTGTACTGATCCCAGATTGGTACACTATATAAGTTGCCCGCCATTATAAGCCCACCCATCATCTGCTTACTGCTTCCCAGCATTATCGCGATGGTGGGCAGAGCTTCTCAGCTTGGTACACCATGTGGCCCACCATAACAAGCAGCCCCCATCATCTGCTTAGTGCTTCCCAGCATTATCGCAATGGTGGGAAGAGTTTCTCAACTTGGTACACCATGTAGCCCACCATAATAAGCACCACCCACCATATGCTTAGAGCTACCCAGCATTATCGCAATGGTGGGCAGAGTATCCCATTATTGCCCACTATCTAGCCTCTGCTTTCCACCATCATTTCCACTTCACCCATCATCTGTACACCATACCACCCAGTATGCCCCGGCATAACCACCATATTTTTCACTACGTCCCACCATAGCCATCATAATTTCCACCATGCCCACTATTATTTCCACCATGCCCACTATTATTTCCACTATGCCCACCATGTTTTCCAGTATCCACCATGGCAATTTTTCCGATAGGGTTGGCGGTGCCTCGTTTATGTTCAAGGCAAAACTGGCTGAAACGGGCCGAGCCGGGCCCAGACCATTTGGGCCCGGGCCGGTTACGGGCCGTATATAAAAACACCGGGCCAGGCTGGGCGGGCCGGAGCACGAAGTTTTCGCGCTGGGCCGGGCTCGGACCAGAAAAAAGGACCCGTGCAGTGCTCTGCTCGAACACGGAACGCATATTGGTTGCTTTGGACCTAAAAAGTGTGTTCACCATGGGCCAAAACATCATCTTCTAGGAGCTCCTCCAGCTGTGAGGAAACAATATACCGCTATATCCAGTCTTTAGTGACTCATCGGACTGCAACAATAGGCTTAGGTGGCATAAGATCATCGAATTTTCATATGCCCAATAAAGGCACGCCTCAAGGAGCCATATTATCTTTTTTGCTCTTTATTATTGGGATGGTCCACCTTGCCCTACAGTTCGAGTCTATATTAGACTGGGGCTACGCCCTGTATGCTGATGATATAACCCTTTGGGCAACCCGAGGCTCTCTCTACCACAAGGAAACTACTCTCCAAGAAGCAGCTCAGACAGACCTCTTCGCGGAGAGCTGTGGTGTGAGTTGCTCCCCAGAAAAACCAGAATCAGTTCGGGTCCATCGTAGGGGTTACCGAAGTAAACCACCATTTGCACTGAAAGTAGGTGACCATTCCATACGAGAGGTAGCGCGTACACGTATACTTGGTCTCTGGGTACTGAAAAATAGGCACGTGGATTCCACCCTCAGATCTCTTCGAACTGCTGTTAAACAAGATGCGCGCATGGTACACCGAGTGATGCATCATCGTAAAGCATTTTGAGAGGCAGACACACTTCTTACAGAATAATGAATAACGTATGGTCTCCCTTACGAAGAGCTCAGTAAGACTGAGATTGAACAAGTGGATACCCTCATTGGTACCGCCCACGTTTGTCCTCGGCCTACTAATGGGAACATCCACAGATCGGCTTCTTGTCTTAGGAGATAGAGGACAAGAACAACAAAAGAGAAGGCAGGGAGGTTAATCCAGCACATGCCCGGTTTGCTACCCTACGCTGGGGAATGAGAAGGGGGATTATAAAGTTGAGAGAGAGAGGAAAAAGAAAGAGACAAAATATTGTCAGTCAATGGGCTGATGCGTATGCACCAGTGGCACTACACAAAAGTTGAAGGTGTTCACATAAGCATGTAGTCCTCAAAAAACGCAGAGCTGCTTTGACTGCCTTTTGAGCCGACGAAAGACGAGGACGGTGCTCAAGCAGTATCTGCACAGAGAGTGGCCGATCGGTCACTTGTCGCAATGCGTCAGAAAGCTTTTGTCTTTCATAGACAAATTGAGGGCAACGGCATAGCAGATGGTCGATGTCTTCTTCGGTGCCACAGACGTCGCATTCCGCGCCATCGGTCAATGCAATGAGAGTTGTATATGCTTTTGAGAAGTCAACCCACAACCAAAGCCGACAAAAAAGCGAAGCTTCTCATCGACGAGGTCCGGATGGAGGTCGAAGTTCAGGGCGGGTGTTTCTTTGGTAGAGTTTTGTATGTCTTATGCTTGGGTGTTCCACTACAGCAGACCAGGCTACGTGCCAGGTGGCGAAGTTTACTTGCAGCGTCTGTCCTTGACAAAGGCATCAGAACGGTGTGCTGTTCTTGGTGGGATGTGCGAGCCGCGTCGTCTGCGGAATCATTGCCTCTGATCCCACAATGACAATGTAGCCACTGAAAATTGACCTCGTGGTCTCTTTCTGTGACGTGGTGAAAAAGTTTGACAACTTCGTGCGATAAGTGTTCATGGCAACCTCGTCGAAGGACTGGCTGCATGCTCTGTAAGGTTGGTTTCGAGTCGGAAAACACAGCCCATTTACTCGGTCTCAGGGATGTGATGTACTATAGGGCACCATGCAAAGCGGCAAGTTTTACCGCCGTAGAAGTAGTGACTTGCGACAGCTTGATTCGCACGGTGATTCCTCAAGCTGGTATCACCACCATCCCGCCAGAACTTGACGCTGTGGTAGAACCATAGGTGTATATGTGCACGTGGTTATTGTACATTTCGTGCAAGAGATGCAGGCTAATTGTTTTAGGACTGACGTGGGCAAATTTGATTTCTTCTGTATTCTTGGAATTGTAAGACGTACTCAGGGCCGGGGCAGGCACCACGGAGGATACACCGATTTCGCTGCGGGCGTAAAACCTGACGTAAATGATGCACGATGCGCACACACAATTGCACTAAATTTCGTGCACGGCCTCTCAGTAGCAAGGCTCACCAAGTGGTCGGAAGGGTTCCTAGCATGTTGCCTGAGGTACGTACGCATCGTTTCAATGGTGATGTGCGTCATGATCGGGTAGTCCTGTGCAGTGGCTTCAGGTGTTGATGCACAAGGGGGTAAACTAAAGCATATCCTACCAGCCGGGGCTTGAATGTTTTGGAGTGTACGCAGGTTGATTTTGCACCTGTTAGATATTACAGGTAGGCTGTACCACAGAAAGTTAACAAACAATACTTTGTAAAGCTGTAACATAGACTCAAATCAGACACTCCCCAAGTTTTTCTGGCAAGCAACCTGAACAAGTGACAAACGGCAGTCGGCCGCTTTTTCACGTAGTTTACGCGCGGGGTCCGAGACAGATTTCGGTCGATTATGACTCCAAAAAACCTGTGACTCTGTCTAAATGACACAGACTGCCCGTTAATTTATATGTGGTAAGAGGACATTGGCTTTCTGGTGAACGTCACGACTGCACACTTTGCACTTGCAATCTCGAGCTCCTGTTTACGTAGGTAGTGCGATGTAACTGATGCTGCCTTCTGAAGTCGAGCGCGAAGTTGAAGTTGAGTCACACCACTCTGAAGGCGCCGTAGCTGTTGCACGTCGGCGCGATTTCAATCTACTGGCCTCTGGGTCACCAGCTTCACCGAATAACCATGGCCATCGAGGAGCCGATCAATCGTCGACGTGCTCACTTCAATATTAGGCATCTCATCCATGATAGCCCTCTTTATTTGTTCCAGCGTGAAGGATAGATTTTCCTGTGCGATTTGTTGCAGGGCGCTCACCACGTCCGGTCCAAACATCCTTGACAAACCACCACGTGTTTTAGCTGTGTCACGGCCCGTAGCGGCAATAGAACGCGCGGTCTTTATATTGTTACGAGTGACTGTGTTTATTTAGAGATGAGGTGAAATGGCGTTGTGAAAGAGCAACAGTCCAAGCGCCGCTCCACTACTCTTCTTCTTCTTCCGCGCGCCGTTGGCTCGCGCATCTTCGTTGCATTTCCCCCGGCGGCAGACGAAGCTCGCCGAGCGAGTTAGATAGGCCTATGATGGTACTGTTTGAGGCGGGCTACGTGAACAATTTGCGTAGTGCACGAACGCCGGTTACTAACTGTGACTCGGGCGACAACGTAATTCACGTCACTGAGACGAGTGACTATCACGAATGGGCCGGATTAGTTTGCTAGAAACTTCCGGTACAATCTTTTTCTACGAACAGGAGTCCACAGTCAAACCTAGTTGCCAGGAGAAAACTCTACGGGGATATGCTAGGCATCGTAGCGACTCTTGCTGTGTTCTTCAGAAGACAATGTTCGAAGTCGCGCTAATCGACGTGCTTCTTTTGCGCGACACAACATCTGAGCGATGGACAGATCTTCCTGATGCGAGAAAGGTAATAGAGTGTCCAGAAAACTCCGTGTATTTCGTGCGTAAAGCAGAAAGAAGGGCGAATGTCCAGTAACTTCATGCTTGGCGATGTTATATGCGTAAGTAACGAACGGTAAGGCGACGTTCCAGTTCCTGTGGTCAGCATCAGCGTACATCGATAGCATATTTGTAAGAGTTCGATTAGTTCTCTCAGTGAGACCATTAGTTTGCGGATGGTAAGGGGCGGAGTGGCGATAAGAGGAGCCACAGGGGCGCAAAATTTCTTCAACCACATCGGCGATAAATTGTCATCCACGGTCACTGATGACAACCCGTGGAGCACCGTGACGCAGTATGACCCCTTGTAACAGAAAGGAAGAAATAGCGGCTGCTGTGGCCGATGTCAGTGCGTCCGTTTCCGTATAACGCGTTAAATAATACACGCACACTATAACATATCGGTGGCCCGATGGGGTCTTAGGAAGGGGTCCGAGCAAGTCGATGCCGACTTTTTCAAAAGGGAATGTCGGTGGAGGGATGGGCTGCAAATAACCTGCCAGGGCAGTGGTGGATCGCGTGTGGCGCTGACATATAGCGCAGCTGGCGACGTACTGTTTTGTGGTCTTCCACATTTCCGGCCAGTATAACCTCTCACGTAGTCGATGTAGCGTACGTGTGAAACCGAGATGACCGGATGTTATGTCATCGTGCATAGAACGAAGGACGACCTGGTGCAGGCTTTCCGGCACCACAAGAAGCAACGGGAGGCCATCGGCTGAATAGTTTCTTTTATACAGCAAGCCATTTGAAATTTTAAAGTGCTTGTCGATGGAGTTATGTGCAGCTTCGAGCAAGGGTTTCAGAGTAGGGTCACGCTGTTGCTCACGTTTTAAGCTGCTGGTATCTGAGAAGTCAGACGAGACAGAAACTAAATAGTCATCAATGTCATCGTCGTCAGCGTTGGTGTGTAATGGAGGAAGGCGGGATAAGCAGTCGGCATCTGTGTGACATCGTCCACTCTCATAGGTCACAGAAAAGCTGTATGTACTCTTGGAGGCGCAACGCCCAACGAGCCAGCCGTCCAGACGGGTCACGAAGTCACACAAGCCAGCATAGTGAGTGGCGATCGGTCACTATTGCGAACTCACAGCCATGTAGATACGGTCGGAACTTCTGAATGGTGAAGACGACTGCTAAGCACTCGAGCTCCGTGACGGTGTAGTTCTTCTCTGCTCGGGTCACTGTCCGACTGGCATATGCTACGACGTGCTGACGGCTGTTGCAGAGTTGTACCAGCACAGCACCAACACCTAGCCCACTAGCATCAGTATGAAGTTCAGTCAAAGCATCAGGATCAAAATGCTTTAAGATTGGTCCTGAAGTCAATAAAAACTTCAGCTGTTGAAATGCAGCCTCACATTTATCATCCCACAAGTATGGTGGGTTTTTATGAAGAAGGGACGTCAGTGGGGAAGCAGGTTGTGCGAAGTTCTTAATAAATCGGTGGAAATATGAGCACAGACCCAGAAAACTTCGCATGTCCTTCACTGTTCGTGGTGGTTCAAAGTTGCGAACCCTGCGCTCTTCTGTGGGTATGGTCGCACTCCTTCTTTATTCACGAGAAAGCCTAATACGAGGGCTTGACGTTCTCCGAAATGGCACTTATTTGAGTTTAAAACAAGGCCAGCTTCGCGTAAGCATTCAAACACAAGCGACAAGTGGTGGTTATGCTCTTGAAAAGTCTTGCCGTAGATAATCACGTCATCTAAATAGCACATGCAAATTTCCCATTTTACTCCACGGAGTACTGTGTCCATAAATCTCTTGAATGTCGCTGGAGCATTGCACAAACCAAAGGGCATAACGTTAAACTCAAAGAGACCGTCTGGTGTTACGAAGGCAGTCTTCTCTTTATCTGAGGGATGTATAGGCATTTGCCAATACCCAGAACGCAAGTCAACAGAAGAAAAATAGGAGGCAGAATGCAGGCAGTCCACGGCGTGATCTATACGTGGCAAAGGGTAGACGTCTTTTTTTGGTGGCATTTAGACGACGATAGTCTACGCAGAATTTCCATGAATTGTCCTTTTTCCTAACTAGAATGACAGGAGCTGCCCATGGACTTCACGATTCTTGTATGACGTCCTTCTTTAGCATGTCTTCAACTTGCTCAGCGATAACTTTCCTTTCGGAAGGTGATACGCGATAGGGCTTCTGGCGTATTGGTTGTGCTTGGCCTGTATAGATGCGGTGTTGCGTACGTAAAGACGGTGGCGTAACGGTAGACGTCTCGTCTTGGGCAAAGTCAAAGACTGAGGCGTAGCGTGCGATCACCTCCTGCAGCAGCGACCGTTCAGTTGATGGAAGTGACTTGTTGATTATATGGCCAATGCTGGCAGAATAGTCGGGGTACGAGTTGGCGTGGGGTTTCTTTACATCCACCGACAGCTGGAGTGACCATATGGTAAGAGTACTTTGCTCTTAAAAGCTTGCCAATTTAAGTCCTGCAGGCAGATATATGGGCTGCGCGGAAACGTTCACAGTCCACAAATCGGCACAACCATCGACAGTGAGCACGAGGCAACGAAGCACAATAACGTTTTTCTTAAGGGCGTTACTGAAGTTCGGCTTGGCTAAACAATAGTAAGAACCCGCACAAGAACGCGAAGAGTTTACACGCACAAACATTACGGTATGCGGGGCCAAGCAGACGTCTTCAGACACGGAAAACACTTCCAAGTAGTCATCAACGGTATCTTTCGTCAATGGAGACGGCCACACGGGACGAAAAATAATCCCACCACTACCACAATCTAAAGTTGCACCACATTCCCACAAAAATCTATACCTAGAATGATGTCGTGGGTCGCTCTTGCAAGAATTGTTAGTTCAGCTCGAAACGTTTGATTTCCTACAGAAAGTAAAACATAACAAATACCAACCGGGCTCAACGTTTTTCCCCCTACGCCGCGGAACGTAACACTCCGATTTCAAGCAAACCTTACTTTCGTCCCAAGGCGATTTTTAAAAGACATGCTCATTATGGAAACGGCAGCACCGGTATCAACTAGTGCAACAGTACTCACATTGTCTACAAAAACACTCACTTTGTTCTCAACCATTACAACACAAGGGGGTCTTGCGGAAGATGATTTTGTGGCCTCGCCCCCATCGGTCGCACCAGTTAGTTTCCCAGTGGTGGTGGCGACCACGAGCAGCGACGCGGGGACGGGGATCGCTGTTGGCGTGCGGGTGGTGGGGTAACGCTGCGGTCGGAACAAGGCGAGTCAGCACGTGCTGCGTGTTGCCGTTGAAAAGAGCCCTGAAATGGTCGAGACTCGCCAGCAGGTACATAGGGCGTGTACACGTTGAATCGTGGAGCTCGATGCTGGCGACAGTAGCAGTACCAAGCGACGTGCCCAGGAAGCCCGCAGTTGTAGCAAGTACGGGTGTCGCGTCTAGTCGTCCCCGGCGAAGTAGACCTTGTCGGTTGTTAAAAGCCGGGCGATGGTGGCCGAGGAGTAAATCATTGTGATGCAGCTTGCCTGCGTTCCTGGTTTTCGAGTGGCTGTTCACTCCTTCGTTCGAACCAATCGGTGTAATTCGGGTGAGGCTCAAAGTAGCTCTATCGCATCCGAGGTACCAGTGGTTCACGGGGCCATTGGTTGAATGCACACTGATGGCAGACACCGGCTGTGTCCACAGCTTACAGTTGAGCAAGTTCTTCCTTAACCACTCGTCTTATAAGAGATGTCGTCCTGCGATGGAAGGTTGACACTTGCAATCGTGGGCACATTGTCAAGACGTCCAAATTTCGGTAGGGCTCTCCTCCTCTTTAGCGCTTCAAACGCTCGGCAGTGTCTCCTTAGGTCGGAAGGTGTGTGGAAGTCTTCCTTAGTAATAAGAAAATTGTACACGTCTTCAGCGATTCCCTTGAGCAGATGACCTATCTTATCTTCGTCACACATGGTCGCACTCACGATTCCACAAAGCTTAAAGACGGCCTCGATGTAGGTGGTGCATGTTTCGCCAAGTAACTGAGCTCTGTCTGAAAGGGTTTGCTCCGTCTGCTTGACCTTAGCTGTTGAGTCACCGAAACAGCTCTTCAGCTCGTCCACGAAAATGTTCCATATGGTCAATGCACTCTCATGGTTGTCGAACCAAAGAGACGTGGTGCCGACGAGAAAAAACACCACATTCTCGAGCTGCTTAGCAGTGCTCCAGCGGTTGCTGAGACTCAATCTTTGGTAGTGCTTGAGCCAGTCCTCAACATCGTCATCTGGTTGCCCCGAAAAGGTCCTCGGCTGACGTTCCGGCATGCCGCAGCGAGCTTGTCCTGGCGGGTGAGCGTGTTGCTCATCAGCAGCGAGGTTGTTATGGCCTGCTCCCGCATCCTCCATGTCTGGTAGCTGCGGTGGCAAGCCTGCCAAGCGTCTGCTCCGTCGCGAAATCGGTAGAGCTGGGTCGTCCAGATCGATGTACCTGGCACCTTCCACCAAACTGTTACGAGTGACTGTGTTTATTTAAAGATGATGTGAAATGGCGTTGTGAAAGAGCAGCGTACTTCTGAGACAGGCCTAGAACGCTTCACACAACCACACAGTCCAAGCGCCGCTCCACTGCTCTTCTTCTTCTTCCGCGCCTCGTAGGCTCGCATATATTCGTTGCAGTATTTATTCCCAGTGTTTCGGAGAGCACTTTTAAATCACCTCTGCATTCGTGATTATCTATTATCCGGCGACGATCTACAGGGGAAACGCAAGCATACTTTTTCTTCGATTCATCAGGTGCCTTCCGGGGCGTCAAGTGTCTCAGTCTTCCATAGCACCAGTGGTCGCCGCGCAAACTTTGGCTTATTCCAAGGCCCGAAAAAGCGCTCGCCTAACGATGACACGAGCAGAAACTTGGAACTACGCCGGTTTGTCGCTCGCGTTGCACCACGTCTTCCCATCGTCTGCCTGAAACAGACTCGCCAAAAACAGCTAGAAACAATAGTAACGCAAGAAGCGAAATAGGCATTTGCATATAATCCGGCCTCTAGTCATAACACTTTATATACATAATCAAGCATAAGACACACTGTCTGCCTGTTCCAAAACTTGCTACAAAAAGATTTGTCAACCACTCTTTCAGCTCAAATAATATTTCATCTGGTTATCCTGTGAAACAAATCTGTTGTAGTCGTGGGTAGTTCCCGTACTTGAGATACATACTATTGGTATTTCCAAGTGGTCATTTGCTGATGCGCCATTGAACGCTGTGCCTCACTCATTACTTTCTTTCTACAGTCTACGTCACGCCGTTTCTTATTGGTTAGTTTGCTTGGAATAAGCGTGCCTGTTTGGTGTAGAACGCCTGTCCGTTCACCGTAATGCGGTTGGCTGCCCACGTTTCTAAGGCATACTTCGGAACACGAGAAGAGACAAAAAAGCCGCCCAAATCTTCCCACACGACGACCTGCACTCTAAGGCAAAAGGGTGTGTGGTTCGTCCTTTTGGGGACTAATGGGACTGCCACAACCATTAATCCCTTTAAGGTCTAACGGCACCGGGTCTATCAGTTAGTCCCCACAGACCAACTCAGGGGACTAACATTTAGTCCTCACATTTACACCTTAGTGAGTAACCGTTAGTCCCACAATTCACCTCAATGGACTAACATTTAGTCCTCACACTTGCACCTTATAGAGCAACTGTTAATCTCCACATTTACACCTTACCGAACAACCGTTAGTCCTCGCAGTTGCACCTTGCCTGACGAAGGGTTAATCCACTCAAATACTCCAATCGGATGAACTTTTTGTCTCCAGTTCAAACGTTGTTTTTTTGTTTATTTTCCCCCAGATCTGATACTTTTTTCGCCTGTTTTTCTGCGCAGTGAGCAACAAATTGTGCAGAAAAGAACACGCGAAAAAGTAGTTAGCTACCCAAGTGTAACTGCTTTCGCAGTCACGGCAACAACAAAAGACAAAAGTGAGCCATCGAAATCTTTTATTTTTCTAAATACACATGAAGTTCCTCCATTCTTTTGAGTTAATTCAAGGTGAAGTGTACAAGTGCAGTCTCGTTGTCACATCTTGTTCACTCCTTGTAGAGCTCCTCCAACGGAAGCGATAAATGACAGGCATTGCAGACGCCAGCGCATGCAGCCTTCTGCCTGTTGTGTTCCCATGGCTGCACGTACAATAATATAGTAAAAATTGTTAGACACACGTGACAGAAGATGAAGATGCACGCATATGAAAAGTACGTGCACGTTAATATAAAAACAAGAGTTAAAAATGGCACACAAATAACTTTACCTTCACATCTCGGACAGTCCTTCTGAAGCTGCTCGGACGAAAGAGATGGATGACAGGCATCGCAGACGCCATCGCATACAGCCTTCAGCACGGTGTGTGCCCACGGCTGCACAATAAGTATGTAAAATAGTGAGTCACACGTGACAGAAGATGAATACAAATGCATATGAGAAATACGTGCACGGTGAAATGAAAACATACGTGAGATAAGACATGCTAATAATTTCACCGTGATGTCACACATCGTCAGAGACTCATTTCGATCCCCGTAGCGCAACAGCTTAGGAGCGGCGGCTGCAGCCACAACTCCGCGATCCACCGTGCCGCTAACAAGTCGGCGAGTCCTAAGCGAGCGACGTCGTTCACCTGGAGCAAGCGAACGCGGGACCAAACACGGTGCTGCACGCGGAGTGTCTGCGGCCAGCGAACTTCGAAAAGGAGAGCGAGCGTACGCTTGGCCGCCGCCACTAAGAGCACCGAGCTGGTTTGGAGCTAGCGCCGAAGAAATCGACGGTAATGCGACCCTTTTCCACAAACTCGAGCGAGTGCAGCGCGCAAACGTGAGTCCGCCGCCGCGGCCAACGGACGGCGCCGAGCTGTTGCGACCGACTGACGGGAAAGCCAACTGTAATGGTGACCAATTTTCAGGAAGTTCCAACGCTAGCGAAAGCCCCGCCAGCCCGTGCTGGCGCACTTACAGCGCGCGACATACTACAGCCAAGCTCTTTACGAGAACCCGCAACGTGTTTTCGACGACTCCCAACACAGCGACGAGGTCTCAGCCCAATATCGTCAGCCCGGAGCTGATCGCGGCGGCGAAGACAGGCGAGCCCTCGATGAGCGAGCGTATGGGAGGCCGACGGCAATGGCGGCCGATTTCCAGGCGGTCGCAAAGCACAGACGAACTGTAGACGCCGAAGCTGATCTTCGCGATGCATTTCGTGCGTGCGATACACAACACGATCGAGCCCGTTGCCGGCAAGCGCGATCCGTATCGCACACGCGAGAAGTAGAGTAGAATAAAGAATTATAACCTACTTGCCTTAGAATCCAGCGCTGTTTTCTGCCCTGAGTCGGACTGAAGTATATATCTGATAGGCCTGTTGTCATCTCGGCCGCCATACTGGCTTTCCCAACTGTTGCTGTCGTGTGTTGGTCGTGACTATCTTGAAGCCAGAGATATACAGCATGGCGTGGTGACGTGTCGAGGCTTGCTCCAGACTTCGTGGGTGCAGCGAAACGCAAAATCAGCAGCCCACGCTCACCCAAGCGTACACACAAGCACCACGTCGTAATTCTTAGACCGTCGAATCCAGGCGGCCGTGGTCGAGCACTCCGAGCGCGACGCAACGCCAACCGTCGCCGGCAAAATACGGGCAAAGACCGAGCTAGCAGTGGAGGAGAAGGACTGCTCACCTTGGCAACGCTTTTCGCGCTGTCTGCAATACACTTCAGGCACTGCGCCGTGCTCCCAACCGGGCTGCAGAAATTAGGTGCCTTTTCTCATCTTCTAACCACTACCACTACCACCACCAATAGACCTCTACCGGGGTACGTCACAGCGTGACGTCACCGGTGCACGTGCGAGACGGTGGTTGGCAAAATAATCCCGCCGGTGGCTGAGTGGGATGAAGCGCTCGGTGCTTGGGGCAATGTTTTTTTTTTCTTTTTGAAAGCCTAATCTTCATCTCACAGGAACAACATTAGCTGTGGTATGTGGCAGAGAACATCTAGGTTTGTGATAAAGTGCGTGATGAAATATTCACCACGCTGGCTGGCTCTTTATCTCGGAGAAGTGAACACACGTGGCGGCCTGTGCGAGGAACAGGGGCAGTGTATTCGAAAATGTGCAGTGTTGACTGTGTGTGCATTGCCCCGCCGCGGTGGTCTAGTGGCTAAGGTACTCGGCTGCTGACCCACAGGTCGCGGGATCGAATCGCGGCTGCGGCGGCTGCATTTCCGATGGAGGCGGAAATGTTGTAGGCCTGTGTGCTCAAATTTGGGCGCACGTTGAAGAACCCCAGGTGGTCGAAATCTCCGGAGCCCTTCACTACGATGTCTCATAATCATATGGTGGTTTTGGGACGTTAAACACCACATATCAATCAAACCGTGTGTGCAGTAAGAATAACGCGGTGCGCCCTGTTTGCGAAAACACTGGCATTCGTTGTGGGCCGGTATCAGTAACTGGTTGGCGATGGAAATTTACGATCTGACATTTTAGTGAAGGTAAAAATACATTTGACGCGATCATCTGCGAGTGTGTAGATATCGTATGCGTGGCGTGCAGAAAAATAAAAGTGCATCTCCGGGTGATAAATACAACTACGCATGAGCTATAAGCATGTTGTATCATTGCCGGATCTGCATATATGCTTCACCACGGATACAACTCGTATTATCGAATACCTGATTCGTGTTAATGGAAACGGTGGAAATTTTAGTTTCTTATCTACTTTCTACTTTTATGGACAGATTTTTATGGAGTGACAATAGGCATAAGAAGTGTGTAATGGGCCTAAAGGAGCAATATAGGTACGAAAACACGTTATATGTGTCAAATGCAGCAAGGTAAATGTGCCAGATAATATTATAAATTATTAAGATGTCGGGTTTTACATCACATGAATTTTAACTAGGTTATTGAAAAACGCAGTGGCAGAATTTTACTTTGATTTTTATGAAGATATGTTAAGCTCAGACTAACCCACGGCAAGAAGTGTTTCTTTTTTTTTCATTCATCTCCGATCAGACTTTTGAGCAATGAGTCAGAATCTTATCCGTCATGTCGCGCACAGCAGCTCAAAACCATGCTGCCGCCAATGCTGTACCTCGTTTAAAACTGCATTGCACATGCCACGATGGAAATTCAATAAGTTTACATCTATGTCACGCAAATATTTCTCAAAGTGCCTGTATAACCGTGTATATTCAAAACGTTCGCTTTCGAAAAAGATCAGATTTTTTTTTATGGCTGCCATCTACGTGGGTGAATCCCACTGTGTGCTAGCCGCGTCTCTAAGTACTCTAAACAAAGTTTCTTCATTGATCCAGCTAGGACGAGCAAATTTCCACACTATGAGCAGTGACCCTTTCGCGACCCCCTTCTTTCAAAAGCTGTGACTTTAGAACATAGCAATGTAGAAATTTCTGTCGAAGGAATGTAGACACGCAGCTCTGCTTTGCAGAAAGACGCCGTCTGAGGAACTTTCTCACCAACCAGCACCTTCTCCGAGTGAGGGTATGGGGGGCGGGGTGCCCGCAGTGACGTCACACTGTTTACAAACAGGGAGAGGTCTATCCCCGGGCGGTTCATCCCTTTGGAGGGTGTTTGGAGACTAAGTGGTTTCGCGCGGCACACTTCTCTCTGTGGTTGCTCCTCAACGGTCTATCCGTTCATCGCGCGTGCCTATTGGGCTCTGTTACTCTTTTTTCGGGTAATTTTGCCTTAGAGTGTGGAGTAATGCGTCGCAGAGTGTTGAGGGTATCGGTTGAATATCGCATGACTGATTTTGGTTTGGAAATGCTTCATTGTCATTTCGTCTTTATTTTTCTTATTTATGAAATGCGGGAAAAGCGTTGCCTTCGACGAGAGGTGGGACGCTGATGTTTGGTTGTACCCCTCTACGGCTTGAAGGTACTGTTGCTTCAATCGCGTCTACTCGAGTCAAGAAAAGCGTCAAGTGAAGCGAAAGCCATGTAAAGACGCCTTTGACTGAATTGGAAACGCACGAACCAGTGCCTACTTATGCCGGTTGGCAGGTGAACGGCTGTGCAGCGCGAGCAGTCAGTTTTTTTACTAGCAGATGCTGCCTGCAACAGCCTTCAAGTTATTACTCTAGCAACGACGTTTCGTTTGATATTCATGAAGGCACATTAGAGAGTGCTTGCGTGAGTGTTAGGCGTGATGACGTCATGTGAGTCACTAGTGATAAAGTGATAGTGATATTCATGAAGGCACATTAGAGAGTGCTTGCGTGAGTGTTAGGCGTGATGACGTCATGTGAGTCACTAGTGATAAAGTCGGTTGGCTGAGTCATAAGTGTGACGTTATTCTTCTCTCAAAGATGGTTTGTTTGATATGTATGAAGACAGGTTAGGACAACACTACGTGGGTGTTAGGCATGATGACGTCACGTGAGTCACTAGTGATCACGTCACTAGGCCGGGTAACAGCGTTCAAGTTATTACCCTCTCAAAGGCGTTTCGTTTGATATGCATGAAGACAGGTTAGACATTGCCTGCTTGGGTGATAGTCGAGATGACTTCACGTGAGTCGCTAGTGATCACGTTACTAGGTCGAGTGATAGCGTTCAAGTTATTAGCCTTTCACAGACGTTTCGTTTGATGTGCATGAAGGCAGGTTAAATAGTGCTTGCGTGGGTGTTAGCCACGATGACGTCGCGCACTTCACTACTGATCAGGTCACTAGGCCGAGTAAAAGCCTTCAAGTTATTACACCTTCAATTACGTTTCGTTTGATGAAGGCAGGTTAGAGAGTGCTTGCGTGAGTGTTAGGTGTGATGACGTATCGTGAGTCACTAGTGATCAAGTCGATTGGCCGAGTGACGGCGTTCAAGTTATTACCCTCTCAAGGACGTTTCGTTTGATATGCATGAAGGCACATTAGAGAGCACTTGCGAGAGTGTTAGGCGTGATGACGTCACGCGAGTTACTAGTGATCACGTCACTGGGCCAAGTGACAGCGTTGAAATTATTACCTTCTCAAAGACGTTTCGTTTGATATACATGAAGGCAAGTAGACAGTGCTTGCGTGGTTGTTATGCGTGATCACGTCACGCAAGTCACTAGTGATCAGGTCCCTAGGCCGAGTAACAGCGTTCAAGTAATTACTCTCTCAAAGGCGTTTCGTTTGATATGCATGAAGGCGGGTTAGAGAGTGCTTGCGTGAGTGTTAGGTATGATGACGTCACATTAGTTACTGGTGATCAAGTCACTTGGCCGAGTTTTAGTTATCAAACTACCGCCCTTTCAAAAACGTTTTGTTTGATATGCATGGCGGAAGGTTAAGACAGTGCGTGCATGAGTGATATGCGTGATGATGTCCCCTGAGTCACTACTGATCAGATCATTGGCGTAAGCAAAAGATATCAAGTTGTTACTGTGTGGACGGCGTTTCCTTTTATATGCATGTCGAAGGCGTGAATAGTGCTTACGCGGGAGATAGGCGTGATGAAGTCGCGCGAGTCCCATTGTGTCACTAGTGACCCAGTCATTGTTTTTTTCTCTTAAATTCACTCCAAAGCAATTCACTCTACGCATTCTCAAAAATTCTGGGTCGTTTTGAAGTCACGATGTCATGAGAAATAAATTCGGTAGCGTCTGGATTAAATCGGCTGCCAGTTGGATAAGTTTCATTGGCACTTGGATTAAAATTAATGGCACCTGGATATATATTAGGGGCAGCTGGAATAAATTGACTGGCCCCTAGAATAATTTGGCTGGCGCTTGGATTAATTTGAGCGTGAAAGCCTGTAGTACATTGTGGCAGCCGCTTCTGTGTGGAGTTGGCTTGAGCGTCGCTCCGCGCAGCAGTCTCTGCCAAGAAAAATATGGTCTTTACTGGCAACTACAAAAATTCCAGCGCAAACTGCTATTATCCCGATAAAAGACCAGGTTAGCACATTAAAACCAGCTTATAATCGATACATTTTTATTGAGGAAACATTACTTTTTGAAGCAGGCATGTACGAATTACGCATGTGACTGGCGCACCTTTAACGGCTGCATTTCTTTTTCAATTTGGCCAGCGCCGAGAGCCTCGCAAAATAAATAACCGTGCTTGGAGCTATGTTGAGTCTTTAATGGGACGGCCATTCGCTCTCCCATAGTGGAGTACTCAGTACTCTGAATCGTTAACATCCTAAAGGGCCACTCACCAGGCCCCCAAAATACAAAAAAGTGCAATAACTTTTCCTGATATTTTTCGTCCTTTCTGGCACACGAATGTGGCAGTAGTTCGCGTGACGTCCGCACCGTACATGCTCTCGATTCGTTGATATACGCAAAATATCAGATGTGATTTGTCTCCTTCACTGCTTTGACATGCAGCCGCTCATCCGGTCTTCTTTGCCTCGAAAGAGTATCGTGTACAATCAACCAATCTAGCTTCTTTTTTTTTTCGTGTGCGCAAGCGGCGATAAGAGCGTGCAGCAGAGATGCGCGAAGTCCTGATAAGCTCTAGCGCTTAGTGCTGATATTGTTCACATGCATTAAAGAACAAAGGAGCGAGGAGGATGCATCGTGTGTAAGAAGGAGAGGAGAAAATCACCCCATCGTCTTTAAACGCGGGGTGGTGGGTGACCCTTTAAGGCGGACACACACATTATCAGTAGGTTGCACTATTCCTGGAAGAGCAATTGGCAGACTCACCTCGGCAAAAAGAGCTCGGGGACTCTTGACTTCACTTGACCAAGTAAAGGCCCTCGATTGCCTCAGAAACGCGTACAGAAATATACAGAACACGTTGTCTCTTAATGTTTTATTGAGTGTTCGTAGTGTTCGTAGTGTTCGCCAGGGTTGTTCACCATGATATATGTACTTTTTGAACTCAGCCTCGAAATATTCCTAGGCTCGCTACTTGCTGATCCACACGTTCGAGGCATTCCACTTTCAGATAGTGGTACCATGGCCTGCGAGATTGCGGGCGCGCGGCCTTTAGAAACCCGCTGCGCGCCCGCCATCTCGGAGGCAATGACGCGTCGCGTGCGAGCCT
The DNA here is from genome assembly GCA_013436015.1 of Rhipicephalus annulatus. NCBI lineage: Eukaryota > Metazoa > Arthropoda > Arachnida > Ixodida > Ixodidae > Rhipicephalus > Rhipicephalus annulatus. Next base: position 2,066,830 of record WOVY01010234.1, on the reverse strand, counting down.
TCGTGCTCCGCTGTCGAAGAGAGAGATTGTGCGCCGCAGTGAGCATGCGCCGCAGCGCCTCTAGCAGGCTTTCTAGGTACTATATTTCTCACGCCATAGCCTCCTCTATAGAGGAGGCTATGCTCACGCCCACGGGGTGACAAGGCTCGACCTCATGGAGCTTCGCCCCGAATATGTAAAAGACCTGGTGTAAATATACGAAGAGAGACCAATTGCATGACCACAGCTCACTACACAGCCCTAATAGCGAATTGCTTTTTAATCGGCAATCATTAGGCGTATTCCCTTGTCAGCGTGCTGACTCATGGCCGTCGAGAGAACTTCGCGAAATGAATAAAGGGGTTTAATTTACAACTAAAATTTACTCCCCTGCATCACGCATATTGTATCCCCATTGATGCCGCTGTGTAACCTAAACGTCTAAATTTAGTTTCAAAGGACCGATTTCGAGAGAAATTCTTGCTCTTAGTGTTTTAAATGTTGCTCTGTTTATTTAGCGACTCCACAATCTACAAATGCGAGAGTTCAGACTTTTACTTATATTTAATTCTAAATTATAAGCCTGCTTGACAAGAGAAGGCATCGCAATAGCGCGGGAACATGTTCTTTATTTACGCCTATCCTAATTAACCAGGACCACAAGATCACCAGGCAAAAGCTAGGACAACGCAATAACAGACAAAGTACGATCGGTGTCCTATACATGATTAGCGCGTTTTGAGATCAGCTATAGCTGACAGCCACGCTAGTTGGTATTCGTTCCCTAATAATGTGGCGCGATAGGTGGACGTTAAACGAGTTCAACAAACACTCGCCCCGTTTCGTAACCAGCTCATCATCTTCAAAACCGCTCACGTTGTACTTGAAGCACTGTGGCTACGTAATATAACTACAGTGGACTGTAACAGCTCGGCATGCGTGCATGCGCACGCGAGTTATTGCGCGCGTCTTCGATATTTTTCTTTGGGGGGGGGGGGGGGGGGCTTTTTTTATTGGGGAAATGAAGCCTGGTCGTGGTATGAATGCAACAAAATATATGATATTGGCCCGAGTACAAAAACTTAGGCATCCGTACCCAATACCGTCATCACCAGAAGCATGCAGAAAGCTTACTTTCGCAGACGCAGACACGCAATATTTCCGTGCCGTTGACATATCAACGCCTGCTCACATATCGGTCTTTAATTGCTGGATCTCTGAGCTTATGCAAACGAGTGCACACATATCCGTACTTATGTTGTATTCTTCAGCCAGATTTATGGCCAGGCTGTAAGGTTTATTTCTATATGGCATATAAACATAACAGTCCCTGCAAATGAGTTTAGCTTTTCCCTTCTGGGAACGCACTACACTGCGTCTTCGTCCACTTTTCTCCGAATCGATCAAATTTCACGTGGTTCTCAACATGGTCCAAGTATAGTTCCCAATGTTTTATCTTCTCGTGGTATAATTGTCTTTTGGCATTTAAAATTGTAGGCGTTTTGATGTTAACGCCTTTGGATGATTTGGCTTCCTAATTTTCCGCCTTAAATGCATGCAAATAAACATTACACAGAAATTTTATGCCTGCCTGTCGGGCAGCGTCATGTCTCACTGACTCTAGCAGCTTTCCGGGTGTAAATTGTTTGGTATATTCTCGTCATGCGAGGGCATGTGTAAACTTTTTATAATTCTTTAGGCAAGCAATTAGATCTTAGGTGGCCAAAAACCATGGGCTAATTTTTGCTCACAAAATGCGAGATTATAGGTGCCGACACAGCACAAGCTATTTTTATTACACATTTTCCGAACGAGCAACAGAGACTCGCATTTAAAGCAAGTGCTTCGACGCTCCGTATGTGCACCGGGCGCGCCTTGCGAGTGCATAAGTTGCACGTGACGTCACTGACAGGTTTTCTGTGCTAGGTAGCTGAGGGTGGCAGCCACCATGACTTTTTATCGCACTTGAAAGCACCAGTGCAATGGACTAAAGCCCCTCCAGTGCGTCTACAGCTGCTTTTTTGGGTAGCGTGAACTATTGTTCCACCACCGCCGCCTTGTTCCGGAGCCGCCGAAAGGAAGTTATTAAGCCACTTCTTTCCGCTTTCTTTCTTCCCCTTTGTTTCTGAGCAGGTGAGAAAGTAAATATTTTTTTTCTTTGTTCCGCGAGTGTTGTCTGGAAGTGTGGCAGCTTGGGCTAGTTGGTATGACATGACGATAGTTATAGCGCGAGAACAGAACGACCACAGAGAGACAAGAAGGACACGAAGGACACAAGTGTGGCAGCTTGGGCTAGTTGGTATGGCATGGCGATAGTTATAGCGCGAGAACAGAACGACGACAGAGAGACAAGAAGGACACGAAGGACACAAGTGTGGCAGCTTGGGCTAGTTGGTATGACATGACGATAGTTATAGCGCGAGAACAGAACGACGACAGAGAGACAAGAAGGACACGAAGGACACAAGTGTGGCAGGTTGGGCTAGTTGGTAAGACATGACGATAGTTATAGCGCGAGAACAGAACGACGACAGAGAGACAAGAAGGACGCGTAGGACACAAGTGTGGCAGCTTGGGCTAGTTGGTATGACATGGCGATAGTTATAGCGCGAGAACAGAACGTTCGTGACTTCATGTCCTTCTTGTCTGTGTGTAGACATGTAATTCGTTTGTCTTAGCGTCATATTACGCAATATCAATTCGGTTGTACAAGCTAGCGACATGGTCATTAGCGCACCGTGAGCAGGGCACGTAAATCGTGTTGTACATGCCATGGATTTTATGATTGTCATCTTTACACCTACAATAATCGCTAGTCACATGACCGAATTCCTAATTGGGAACATGTAAAGCTAGTCGAACGACCACATACGCACCATGCGTACGGCATATTGTCATGCTACATGACATGGACTTCATGATTTTCACATTACTATCTGTCATTTATGTTAGTCATACACAAATGCCTCATCGTATCGATTTCGATATACATCAAGTTAATGAAACGGCCACTATAGCACCACGACCATGGCATATAAACAATGTTGTTCATGAGAAGAAAGACATGACTTTAATATGACCTGTCATTTATGATCGTGATACAGTCGTGTTATGCCCCAGCAGTTTTGATATAAACCTCATGAACGATGTGGTCCAGAGAGCACAAAGTCATAAGCGGCTAGATAGAAAGACAGATACGCCCAAAGTTACCAAAGTTCATTAATGAATGCTTCACATTTAAGGTACTCTTGCACGATATGGTTATTCCGAATGAACCCATTCTATTTTCGCTGCAGCAATCTTTAGTCCTCTATCTGGTGCACAAATTGCAGTTCAAACCTCGTGATCTTTTTATACGAGTGATACGTGAGAAAGTAAACGCAAGAAAAATTACATGCATTGAAAAACATTTTGAGCACCGCGAGCAGTTCTGAAAAACACCGATGCAAATGCGGGCCTTGAAGACAACAAATAAGCGCATTTCGTATTCCGCAAGTTCGCTTCTCTGCACTGCATATTCGCCCAACTAACGGCAGCACATGCCGTTCATCAAGTGGAAATGAGGCCCTGGTTGCACATGTACGCGTTTTCCTCGTCAGAGTGTAAGCAAACAACGCAACACGCTATTTACTTATTGTTAGCTGGCGTCTCCGTTATGCAAGATACTTTGCAGAAATGCCAGCTTAAATTATGAAAAGGGTTTATAAGGTTGACAAAAATGACTCAGGAAGCTACATGGCTTTAGCTACAAAATAACTCATTACATCAATAGAAAGATCATTTATCGGCCATTCTAAAACCTGGAGTCGTTTTTGAAATCGATTTTCTAAGCTTTGCAATCGATGTTTAAAGAGGCCAAGGTGTGTCAAAATTGGGCCTGCTCCCATAGGCTGTGCGGAAAAATATTCAGATTGTCTGTGAAGGAAGGCACTTAGTGGCACTTTATTGAAATTTAGCCTCAAATCTTCTGGTGGTGGCGTAGTATGATAAACCGGGAGTCGCTTTTGATATCGTGTCTGGTTCGTGAGATATGATTTTTTTTTTTCGTGCGCTTCCCATTCATTACGGTGAGGTGACCGGCCGCCACCGAGAGATGGCGTAACATGTTTTAGCTAGATAGAGTTACGGTATATGCTACCTAAAGGTAGCATATACAGTAACTTTACGTCTAGAATTTCTGGGGATAGTGACTAAAAGCGCAGCACGTTTGGCGGCAGTGATGTGATAGTATTTTGATTTCGCAAACTTTCAACCGAGGCTGGCAAAGAATTAAGAAGTGCAGTTGTCTTACCGCAGAATAAATATTTTGTTATTTCTGCTTAAGCACTGCAAATTTTGGATTGAACATTTTTCTCTAGAGTCACTATTACAATGTTCATTAAGCAATTTGTTTTTACTTCGTAGCTTGGCGGACTGGAAAAAAAATTCTGACATGCTATATATGGCTCAGAAGCATACTGCACTGGTTGGAGACGTGTAGTGCTCATGTATGTATTTTTTTATTAATTAGCAATTTTAGCCCCTGTATAAGTGACAAGATATGAACGATAGGGCGCAGTGTTCCGCAATCAGACTCTATGCGCATCGAAAACAAGTTATAGGCGCGTGTTGGGCACAACACTGTAATGCTAATCTCAATGGCACAAACAAATATATCCCGTTAGAAAAGATACCGCGCCACTGTGCAATGAGATACTGTGAGACATAGCACTTATCAGATTCATTGGCACCATTCAAACGTATTGGCACCGTGAAAACGAAATCATACAAAAAACGACAACAAAAAAAGAACAATTTTGTGACGGAATTGTCCCCACGAACAGAGGTAGTCAGTGGCAGCATGGAACTGTACATGCACTCTATACTTTAGTCGAATTCTAAGAAGTGTCACTATAATATTCAAGCACGCTGGACAACTTACCAGCGTTTTCATTTACCTCCTAGAAGCCGCTTTCAACTTGTTAAATAAAGCTTACTCGTGCTTTTTGTGCTTATATTGTGAAGTGAATCCCACTTTCAATATCGTCGCCCTACATGATTTGAATGTATATGCCCGATGGTGGGAACGTGTATAGATATTGGCTAATGAAGCATGGAGTGCACATTCGCGTTGTGATTATTGAACCGGTACCAAAACGCATTGTTGCTTTGACCGGTATACAGCAACTTGCAAATGGAGCACTCAAGTATGTAAACTACATTATCAGTCTCACAAAAAAAATCTCTACGAATTTTCAAGCTTAAATCCTTAATGGTATTTTAGCCGCAGTGGTACTCATCTGATTGCACGCCTTGCGTTAAAGTTTCCGACATTAATGGCAACCAGTGGGTGAAATATAGTTATTATTGCGAACTTTGGAGGAAGTAAGAATGTCCTGCAAATTGCTACAACGCCGATACATGGCACGGAGTGGCTCTGAAAAAAACTTTCCTTGCGCTCTCGGTTAGCGTTCACTTGTTGCAATGTTTTTTTTTTTTTTAGAATTGCTGACGTTTGGCGCGGAGGACTTATGCGCGAGTACAAGGTTTCTTGTCTTGCGCGATATACTTCTTATTGCTGTTGTGATTCGCCGTGGAGTGTGCTGTCCACCAAGCGCCGCTAATTTGTTCTTGATGTGCAAATATATTCTGCAGTGCGCTTAGTGTACATCTACTCACCTACATATAGAGCCGCTAACATGCAGTACATCCATGGTGTGTGTGTGTGTGCGTGTGCGTGCGTGCGTGTGTGTGTGTGTGTGCGTGTGTGTGTGTATGTGTGTGTGTGTGTGTGTGTCTGTGAGAGAGAGAGAGAAAGAGGGAGAGAGAGACCTGAATAAAACAAGATATCTAATGACACAGGAGTGACACTCACGTCTGTCACGCTCTGCGGCGGTCCTAACAACTATAATGATACTTGGGGTGTAACGTCTCGAAATCACGGCATGGTTATTATGGAGGCCGTATAGTGGAGGGCTCCGGAAATTTTCAACCACCGGGGGTTCTTTATCGTGTACGCTAACAGGAGTAATGTGACGCTAACAGGAGTATCAAGTAATAGTATGGAAAAGTGGGCGAGCTGGTTTGAGGACAATCTTGGTGACATTTCGGTGCACACAGTGAACTGTGTGCGCTCCGAAGTGTTATTAAGAAAGGAGTATCTCGCCTATATCCGTACCGACCGTGAGTACCAAACTCAATATGTACCAGCCTTGATCGCGAGCAAAGATGTCCGTGCGACACCGAGATCATGGTGCGGTGTGAAAGCAAGCCTGACTGCGTGCGTAAGTTCGAGCCACAGCCGCTTCGACGGCGGCAAGCTGGAAGTGGCAGCCACTCTTCGACAAGAACTTAATGAAAACAACAAAATACATACCTTTAACTTTGTTTTCATTCTCTCATTGGAGGCGTAAATGTTATAGGCCCATGTACTCAGATTTGGGTGCACGTTAAAGAACCCCAGGTGGTCGAAATTTCCGGAGCCCTCCACTACGGCGTCTCTCATCATCATATGGTGGTTTTGGGGCGGTAAACTTCACAAATCAATCAATTCATTCTCTCATTTTTAGCGTTCTCAAAGTTATCCTATTTTACTTTGACGTAACGCAAACAGCAAGCGAGCATCACCTAAGTAGCGCACACACACACAAAAAAATGGTTACTATATAAACGTAGTGTCTTGTTCGTACGCAGGCATACTGCTTGACACTCGGCGAACACGAAACCCTGAAAGGAGAATGCGTATCTAATATCCACACCGATACGGCTGCGCAGATACTAAAAACAAACAAATCAAAGGCTTTCTCTTTTATAACACCAAGCGTGTGTCTATGCTGGCCAGATTTCCATGCGAAATGCTTCGAGCTGTCTGGCACAGTATGCACGGTATGTCCCAAAAAACTGTCAATCGATTGCCAGTAGCCGCCGTCGAGATAACGCCGACGCACCGCGTTCTTGTCTGCGCACTGAGGTGAAGCCACGGTGTAAGATACACACACTTTAGGTTGGGACACTCGCGAGACGCGATCGACCAGATAAAGTAACATCGACGCGCGTCCGTCGGACCACTGCCAGCAGCGTGCCTATCGGCGAGTAGACGCAACTTGAAGACAGAAAACGCGTTGCTATAACCACCGGTCCTTCACGGGAAATTTGAACTGAGTGGCACAGGAGCGTTGTTCGTGCCAAAGAGTGGAAAGCGATTACTGCTGTCTGCAAGCACGACGGGGGCTTCAGTCACGTGAACAGCACGATTTACATGCCTCTCTACGGAACGCATGGCGATATTTGAAGTGGTTCTCGCACGTCCTGTGAGCTTACTACTGCTTAGAGCGTAACAGATATGCACATAACTAACATGTATTCCAAAATTTTGTATCAAGTGTTTTTTTTATTTAAATCACCTAGTTCGTATCGGCAAGCTGTATCTGCGAAGCGCACGGAAGGCGTGTAGGGCAAGGGTGGCACATGCTTTTGATGACGAGCAGAGCATAACTTGAATAAGACCACGTGACTGCTCGTAAACCACTTACCCCAGTATTCACAAACGCTACTCTACTCGACTTTCATCCTTCACTTAAAAGAGTTGAGCACTGCGCCGCTGATAATAACGCTGCGTCACTCAAGAATCGCAGATTATCGCTTATATGAAGTGACTTGCCGTGCCTACAGGCGGCGCTCCTATCGGCTTTCTCAAGTGAAGGTGAAGCGTCGAGTGAAGAGACGTTCTTGAATACGGGGGCTAGATACCTTGACCGATTCTTTGGCGTAAATTACATAGATGCCGTCCGGTGTTGGAACAAATTTTATTTTCGCGGCTCTAACGATAACTATAAGCCGAAAAGTTCACGATCCTGTGATTGCCCACTGGGTGACAAGTTTAGGGGGGACCCTGCGCATATCTTCTCGCTGATTTCACCATTCTTTCTTACCGTTCTCGGAAAGAGGATGACATACAGACAGACAATTACAGTATTTTTTTCGCATTGAACAATCAGCACACCTTTTTTAGGAATGTCACTAGAAACTTGCTCACGAAAAAAGCAGTGCACAACGTAATACAGTAAAAAGCCCCCTACGCCTGTGACAGAAAAAAAAACACTATTTACTGCACGTATCATTGTGTTGCATAAACATAAAACAAATGGTCGCGCAGCAAAAATTATTCATTCACATTTACGACGAATCAGTTCATCCGTGAAGTGTTTGCTGCAGACTGCATTCTTTGTGCTGAACGGACGGTCCTTCCTGGAAACTGCTTGAGTGCATGCTTTGAGGCGTTCGGGATCAGAAGAAAAATTGGATAATACTACTTTTTTTGTTTTGGCACGTAGGGTAACCTGACCGGCAACCATTAACGGAACACTTTCTTTTCATATTCACACACTGTGTGGACGTCTTTCTTCAGCAGATTTCAATCATGGCTGCAGTCATCATATCACAAGTTCATTCCGCAAACGGGGATGCTGAAACGCGCCAAAGGCACGCTAGCAACTGAAGTGTCCAAATGGCCTTTTTTTTTTTGCGCCGGAAACACACGATGCCTTCGGAACGCCGGCGTTTCCACCAACCTCACCGGTTGCTGTAACAACGGTGCGTGATTTTTTTTTTCAAGCTGCGCTGGCTTGCCGATAGGTGCGCTGCCGGCAGTGGTCCAATGGACGCGCGTCTCTGCTACTTTATCTGGTCGATCGCGTCCCATAAGAAAGCCGAGAAGTGTCCCCACCTAAAGTGCTTGTACCTTACACCATGGGTGAAGCGAACGTTTCAGGGTGTGTGTGCACCATTTCTTTTTATTTTAATTTATTTAGTCCTATGTCACTGCATACGTCAAGGCGAGACTCTTGAATTCTTTAAGGTCGATACGCCACGTGGTGTCGTTCCGGCGAACTAAACCGCTTGTGTACCGAAAAGCTGGATCTATAGCGGAGCGTGCAGTCTGAGGTAGGCAATCGGCTCCGTCATCAGGCGACCAGTGCAAAAACTGTACCTTCTCGAAACAGGCAGTACTCCACAAGTTTTTGTGGCCGCGAGAGTGTAGGTGTTGTGAATAAAGGAGAAAGAAGGGGTGGCGGGCACGAGCCACAGGCGCTGGCTCGCTTGATCCCTTCACCTTCAACGCAGCCAGACGATCGGGTCCGGGTACCCTTCTTCGTTTCTCACAAAGGGCCCAAGGAACACGTCCCACGATGTTGGTAATTCGGCGATCACTAGCAGGAAAACCTGCACAGCGAGAACGAAATGCCTGGTTGGCGGCATGGTCACAGCTATTTCGGCGTGCCCACTGGTGAAGAGGTTCTGGGGTGTTGCTTTTATACTGACCGTGGCGTATGATGTCACGGACACGCCCAGTTCTTGAAGAGGGCTTTCCAACATGCCTGGCGTGACTGATCATCTTGATGGCGGCCGTGTGTATGAGCTTGCGTCGTTCACGAGAGGTCCAAGGTACACGTCGCAATATGTTAGTAATTCGGCGATCGCTAACAGAAAAACTTGCACAGCGAGAACGCAATTCCTGGTTAGCGGTATGGTCACAGCCATTTCGCCGTGCCCTCTGATGAAAACAATAATTAAAAGATGTGAGATGGCTGCACTTGGAGTGTTCACTAGATAGACTGACGGACATATAGATAGACGGACGGACTGATGGACAGACAGACAAAGCTAGGGGCGGACGGACAGAGGAACGGCCACACGAACAGACGCACGTACGGGTGGACAGACACACGAACGAATGAACAAATAGAATAACGGACGGAAGCACCAACGCACACGTGGACGAACGCATGGACGGACGGAAGCACGGACGAACTGGCGAGCACTTCGCCCCACCAATCATCATTCACTCCGTGAATATGCTGTGATTTTCTCATATTTATTAAGGAGATGACAGAAAAGCTCCGTGAGTTAAGGAGGAAATTTTGAGCTGTGTCACACTACTATACGTACGGAGCCTAAACAAAAAATGTAGTGTACGCCATATTGAGCTCATCAGGAAAAAGCAGTAAATTGCAGCCATGTGCTTTGTTGACGCGCACTCAATTGCCGTGGGAACAATTGCGTTTCATGTAATTCCTGGTATGCATCTTTTTGTCAAATCCCTGAGCTGTGCCAGCGCTAAGGACCATGCACCTTCAAGGTATCTGAAGTTAAAGGGGCCCTACAACACTACTTGAGCATGGTTGCCGATTGGTAGTAGAGGCTGCCGACACCACGCGAGCCAAATATTATAGCGTAGCATGCGGCCTGGCATTCACAATAAATTATCAAAGTCGGCTGAAAATTGCTTTTTCCTCTCTCGACAAATCACGGAATAAGCCCTAAAATCCCTCGTAGTAAGCCCATCTATCAGCCATTGGCTGCTTTGGACATGGCGCGCTCGGTCGTTACAGAGATCACTGCGAGAGGGCGCTACTTGTCCACGCGTGCGCACGGTACCACATTGAAAAACCCGCCCATTCGAAGGAGAAAAAAAAAGGAAAAACTGCTCAAGGTCAGGAGGCACGCGTAACGTTTTTTGTTTGCCCCTCCCATCCCTCCCTGCTTAGCTTCCAGCGCTTTCGTCGGGACGAAAGAAGAGAGAATGCGAGTGCAGCGTGTGACAAATCTTTAACTCCACTCGTACTGGACAAATAGACCTCTCCCTGTTTGTAAACAGTGTGACGTCCCTGCGGGTACCCCGCCCACCATACCCTCTTTCGGAGCAGGTATACTGGTTGGCAAGAAAGTTCCGCCGGCGGCATCTTACTGCATAGCAGAGCTGCGTGTCTGCATTCCTTCGACAGAAAATTCTACCTTGCTATGTCCCAAGTCGCAGCTTTTAAAAGGGGGTCGCGGAAGGGTCACTGCTCATAGTGTGGAAATCACTCGCCGCAGATGGATGTATGGATGGAGAAACTTTATTTAGTGAACTGAGAGACGCGATTAGCACGCAGTAGGCTTCACCCACGTAAATGGTAGCCATAAAAAAATGATCTTTTTCGAAAGCGAACGTTTTGAATGTACACGGTGACTGGCGCTTTGAGAAATATTTGCATGTCATGAATGTAAACTCATTTAATTTCCATCGTGGCATGTGCACTGCAGTTCTAAACTAGGTACAACATTGGCGGTAGCACGGTTTTGAGCTGCTGTGGCCGACGTCATGGATAAGATTCTCGCTCAGTGGGCAAAACTCTGATTGAAGATGAATGGAAAAGAGAGAGAGAGAGAAACACTTCTTGCCGTGTGTAAGGCTCAGGTTGCATGAAAATTCCTCGTGAAAATTAAAGTGAAATTCTGCCGCTGCGTTTCTCAATAACCCAGTGAAAATTATTTATGTAATGTAAAACCCGACAACCTAATAATATACAACATTTGCAACAATACTATCCGGCACAGTTACCTTGCTGCATTTGACACGTATAACGTGTTGTCGTACCTACATTGCTTCTTTAGGCCTAATACACAAACTTCTAATGCTACTTGTCACTTTATAAGGATCTAGCTGTAAAAGTACAAAGTAGGTAAGAAACGAAAATTTCCGCTGTTTCCATTAGCACGTACCAGGTATCCAATAATACCAATTATAGCTGTGGTGAAGCGTATATGCAGATTCGGCAACGCTGATTGATTGATATGTGGGATTTGACATCCCAAAACCACCATATGATTATGAGAGACACCATAGTGGAGGGCTCCAGAAATTTCGACAACATGGGGTTCTTTAACGTGCACACAAATCTGAACGCAAGGGCCTCCAACATTTCCACCTCCAACTGAAATGCAGCCGCCGCAACCGGGATTCAATCCCGCGACTTGCGGGTCAGCAGCCGAGTACCTTAGCCACAAGACCACCGTCACGGGGCGATTCGGCAACGCTGCAACATGCTTATACCTAGCCCATGCGTAGTCGTACATACCACCCGGAGATCATGATTTTTCTGCACGCCGCGCACACGTTGAGATGTGCCCACTCGCAGATAATCGCGTCCAATGCATTTTTACATTGACTAAAATGTCAGATCGTAAAGTTCCATCGATAACCGGTTACTGCAACCAGCCCACAACGAATGCCAGTGTTTTCCTAAACAGGACACATCGCGTTATTCACACTGCACACACCACGCACAATATTCCCACTTTCACCATCCGTAAAGGTGAACCAATATTTTCGATGCGTTTCAACACACACTAAACGCCACAGTCAAGACTGCACATTTTCGAGGATGATGCCGCTGTTCCTCGCACAGGCCGCCACGTGTGTTCACTTCTCCGTGATAAACAGCCAGCCAGCGTGGTAAATATTTCATCACGCACTTTACCACATACCTAGATGTTCTCTGACACATCCCACACCTAATGTTGCCACTGCGAGATGAAGATTAAGCTTTCAAAAAGAAAGACAAAAAAATTGCCCGCAGCTTCCCTCGGGGGAACACTGAGGAGGATGCGGAAGCGGTTCCGCCAACAGTTTGGCCGGCGCTGGTCGAAGGGACGTCGATCATTCTGTTTGTGGATTCGTTGGCATTCATTTCACGGCGACTTCGGACGTCGACGCGCCGTACAAACCAACGGACGAGCGGCAACTGAGCGAGCGAGCGCCGACCTTGAGTATATATACAGCGCGACGGCGCATGCGCCGTCAGCTGTCGAATGTTCTCGAAGGAGAAGCGCGCGCGCGGCACAGATGGCGACGGCGCATGCGCTGTCAGCTGTCGAATGTTCTCGAAGGAGAAGCGCGCGCGGCACAGATGGTGGGCGACGGCGCGACGGCGCATGCGCGCGCGTCACCTGTCGAATGTTCGAGAAGCGGTGCGGACGGCGCACTACAAGGCGCGAGTATAAGATGCTTCCGCATCTAAAAACTTGGCTCTAGCACCGAGCGACCCAACTCTACTCAACCACCGGCGAGTGTGTTTTGCCAACCACCGCCTTGCTCGTGCACCGGTGACGTCACGCTGTGACGTACACCGGTAGAGGTCTATTCTTGAAATTTCTGTGGCGTTGATTATTTGCGGCAATACACTTTTCCTGTGAATTAATTTCATGGTTACTCAAAAAGGTGTTTCAGTGCCCCTTTAATAACGAGTTGTTTGAAACTGTCCTCATTGCGTGTGGTAAGGCTTGAAGCAACGCACGCACTTCGTGGAAACGTTTCATAGTGACGTTCAGCGATTCGTGTAGATGATGATAAACCCTACGCATGAGCGACCACGGCTGGCTCCCAAACAACGTCCTCTCTCTCTGAACAAAACTGAGGCATATAAATATGGGAAATAAGCGTATAACTAAGGGCTAGTTTTTCCGAGTTTTTGACACAATATAATGAGATCTAACAGACAATAATGCCAAGGAATGTATAGGGGAAGTTATTAGAACCAATGTAAAGATTGGTTCTAATAACATCCCCCATACATTGCTTGGCATTATTATCTGTTATATATATATATGTATGTGTGTGTGTGTGTGTGTGTGTGTGTGTGTGTGTGTGGTGTGTGTGTGTGTGTGTGTGTGTGTGTGTGTGTGTGTGTGTGTGTGTGTGTGTGTGTGTGTGTGTGGTGTGTGTGTGTGTGTGTGTGTGTGTGTGTGTGTGTGTGTGTGTGTGTGTGTGTGGTGTGTGTGTGTGTGTGTGTGTGTGTGTGTGTGTGTGTGTGTGTGTGTGTGTGTGGTGTGTGTGTGTGTGTGTGTGTGTGTGTGTGTGTGTGTGTGTGTGTGTGTGTGTGTGTGTGTGTGTGTGTGTGTGTGTGTGTGTGTGTGTGTGTGTGTGTGTGTGTGTGTGTGTGTGTGTGTGTGTGTGTGTGTGTGTGTGTGTGTGTGTGCAGGTTTATCAGTCTAGGTACTTGACAAATTTCTATATTTGAGCCATTCTATAAGCAGGTTCAAATATTACACTTTCACATTTGTAAACACCCCGGATTTTCGTTCAGGCAGCTATTCAACTTGTACAACATGAATAGGGCTATTTCTAACTTTTATGGTAACCAGATATTGATAGAGGAATTTCTAAAATACGTCTTTTATCCAGAAACTTGTGGGGGAATGTAACGTCACCCGGCATTCCTTTTCTTTAAAATGCCAGAATTTAACTCAAGTTTCCCCCTCGGTGAGCCTCGATACCTCAGAAGGGAAAATAAGCCAACAGTATCGCGGCTGTACAGCCGTTCGTACTCCTTTTTTTTGTTTTCCTTACATTTTCCCAATGTGCCCTCTTCATAACAAAGCACTAGTCGAGCCTAACTAATTATCGAGTAAAGCGGCATGCACATGGCTATAAAACCACTTGGTAATCATCAGCCCAGGGGTTCTTATACAGTGGTGAGCGAAGCGGTCACTACTGTATAAGACAAAAAATTGTCTTATTTTCTCTTGGGGGGGGGGGCAGAAATCTCCAATCCTTTTGAGCCAGTGAGAAAACCACGCGGGGCACAGAAAAGCACGAAACATTGAATGGGAAAAAAACAAAGATGATTTTTGCATTTCAGTCACCGCAGGTGAATGCATATGGTAACCTGCGAGTTCCTTCTCTCCTGTATCACTAATGAGAAATAAAAAGAAAACACAATCCGATTTCTTTCCATCAGGTATGCAGAGTTGTACAGAGCAGTATTATATACTGAGGCATGCAAATGGTGAGGTTGCAATATTCTGAAAGAAAAAACAAAATAGACTGCTTGCGATTCCGAATACGTACAGTGGGCATGGAAAGAATCACAAATATTATGTATCTACCTTCTTTGCTTTTTAGTATTTGTTTTTAAGGGATTTTAGCCAGGATGATTAAATAAAAGGCAGAATTATGCGTTGTACAATCAAAGCCGATCTAGCTTTTTTTTTGCTACTACGCTCGAAGCCAGGTGAAAACAGTGCGTCGAGTGCTGTTACTTTTAATCCACCATGTACCCGTGAAAGCCAGCGAGAAGCACAAATGCAAATTAACTCCCATAAAAACACGAATTCGCGAGCTTCTTAATACGCGCAGCCGTGCAGCGCCAGCTTTCCGCAGTCTAATCACACAGTGTTGTCACGCGGTGCAGAGGCGGAGCGCGCGCTCGACGGCCTCAAGAGATTGTTCGCTCAGGCACTGAAAAAAAAAAAAAAAAGCGGCGGCACTTGCCCAGCCTACTTAAGCAACGAAACATTCATGCATGGTTGGAGTACCTAGAAGACTTACCCCTCTACAAATACCAAGGTATAAAAAAAATGTCTCCAGACCACCCAGGCTTTATCGACACCATGTCTTGATGTGGCACTATGAACTTGAGAAAGTGCACATTTGCAGCTACATGCAGCAGCTTGATTGGCACTGATTCCACCATCTAATCCTTTGCATCTAGTTCAAAAAGAACTACCAAACAACAAGTAAACCTCCGTCATATATTTATTGATCAAAATGTGCTTGCATGACAAACTGTTTTCAATCTACCTTCATTTTTCTATGAAAAACAGGCCTGATGCTGCACAGCTATTGCCAAAAAAGAAAAATCTAGAGTCATCCCCAACTGAATGCACGAGAAAGCGTGCAGTGCTGTCCACTTGCCCGAACTCCATGATGAATAAGCAAACCTGGGGGAAGGCGAGACAAAAACAACCAAGCAATGGCAAATAAATCTCTCTTCCAGAGTCCTTACAGCCGTAAACTTATTTCATGATAGATTCCAATAACTGCTCTATTTACACACAATACATTCTTCAAAAGCTCATCAACAGCACACTTTATAAACAATGCACCTTCTTTGCACAATAAAAAGCTACGTCTTCTCACGATGCAGTAAAAAAGGCTGCATAAAATTGCATCCACAAGCAGATTAAACAATCCAACTGCACATAATAAGGATGAGACAGCAGCCTACAGATAGTACCACGTCGATGTTGCAGGTAATTGCACACAGGTAATTTCATTAATTAATAATGCAGTACCTGCTCTTTGTAATCATTAGATGCAAGGCTGCAGCCTGCCGAACCTCACCGGTTCCCACACCACATCCACACATGCACACCACTGTTTTCCACATATGGTTAAGTCAGCACAAGGTGTAGCCGAAGCAGTAACACCTCATGTTGTTTATCAATTCAATGTGACACTCTTGCACTTGCTTGTGCTACACACGCTTAAAAGGAGAAAAAAAACATTGCAAGAGGTGTACATCTACAGCGACACCCAGCATGCATGAAAGTGCGGAGAGAGCAACTGCTGCATCACGTCTAAAACCAATGTATCGAAAATTCTGACAACTTCTTAAGTGTACCACTGTCTCTCAAGAGTTTTCCACTATTTTTTTTAAGAGAACAAATACATTAATGCTCAAATAACTAAGAAAGTTGTCCACAAGAAGGGTTAAAAAAGGATGGCCAAAATGGTACACAATGAGAACATCAAAATACAGCAACACACTACTGTCATGTTTTGCAAGTTATTGCAGCTGCACAGTCAATGCTGCAACACAAGCCGTAACAGTGCCATCGAGACCAGAGCCTTTTGCCTTATTAACAAGTATAGCACAGATCCCTCAACGCGCACGCCCTTTGTGTACCATATAAAATCAGCGACCATCAACGCATGAATTGCGCCACACTTGAAAACCGTCACCACATAGGTCACAAGACAAAACCTTGATGCAGTTGTCAATGTACACAGACCTGTACAGTGCTCTTGGGGCAACGAACAAAGTATGCACCTGAACAAGAGACTTACACAAGGCTCTCAACTGGAGACCAATTTCCCTTACCACTGTAAGCCAGATGACAGCAAGAGAATCACAGCAAAGATGCAGGCAATTCCAAACTTAACATATTCACAAAAGCTCTCTTGCAATACTTTCACCATAATCAACGTCACAATTTATGTATAGTACTGTACAGAAAGCAGTCCCCTCTAAATCTATGCACTCTTGCCAAACATCCAGCAGGGATAGAGAGGCAATTAAAGAAAAGCTCAAGACAAGAAAACCTCTGTATGTACACAAACAAGTGCTTAGGAGGAATAGCTGGACATGATGTAAGGCAACGCAATAGAATAGTGGTGACTGCTTCCGTGTATTCCCGGGGGCTGACACAAGGAGGACCTGGCTTTGGAGTGCATCCACTGCAGCAGGGTCAGACACGCATGCGTGACAATTGGGCCAGCCGGTCACACGATGGCATCTGGTAATCCAGAGCCCGCTCCTCCAAGGTGGGATCTCGTAAGCTTTTGGCTCGCCAAAGCAGGCTCTCTTCTGCAAGGAAATAAGCCAAAAAGCTTTGCATTAGCCCAGTGTTGTCTTCACTCAAGCACCTATGAATCCAGGGAATTCTACTACATAACTGCGACCAAGCACAGATTTTGAAGAAAACTCAAAAGAAAGACAAGGACCTCTACGATTTGCCGTGTTTTCAATGACAAAGCATTTCGGCATGTGCAGATTTTTCTCAAAAATGAAATTCACATCCTTCAGTCTCACTATAAGTGGTTTTCGCACTTTAATCCCATTATTAATACCTAGGGCTAATGAACTGATATATTTGTAAACAAGCTAGAATAAAATGCATAATAAAGGCAGACTTTCGCTAAACTTGTATTTAGTGATCAAAATGCCTATAGTGAATTTTATAATGAACGGAGCTTTTCTAAACAAGTGTAGTGCTGCCTGACCTTTGCAAGATAAAAGCATATATGTGGAAGAAAGCTGGTGCTGCCCTCCTGATTATGAACTTTTTAGTGAATACAATGCAGAGATTATCATTAGCATAAATCCATTCATCTCCACGAAGTGAATCATGACAAGTGGGTGAAGCTCTAGGTATCATATGGGCGAGTAATCGAGCGTTGACCCTTATAATGTAAATTGTTTGACATAAAGTGATATAACGAGTCGACGACAAAGCCAAGTCCTAAGATCAATAATGTCTACTAAAATCGCCGGCTACTAGTATAAATGTTTTGTGCTTGTAAGTGTTTTGTATTGCTTTGTCACAATCATGATTGTAGCTTGTCTATCTTAAACCCCCCCCCCCCTTTTTTTTCACATGCACACTGTGTACATTGAAGTCACCGACTATTTTTGCGCTTCTAGGTGTTCAATATTGTTCTGTCCCATTTATGATTGATATTGGTCCATTGATAAACCTTTTTTTGTGCCTCACATCCATGCATCTCCCGGTGGCGTACACCGCGGACGTGAATGGACAAGTCTCAGCCCTAAGGTGTTTCACCCCTAAAACAGATTTTTCAGCCTCCCCTCGAATCTGAAATATTAAAAAGATTTCTTTTTTTTCTAGGCAAGGAAATGACACAAACAAAATATGGCACTACCACACACTACATAAGGCAGGCTATATATATATACATTTATGTCCATTTCATTATCGAATTATTTTATATGTATATATGACATTTTCAATATTCTTTTGCTTTTCTCAGCTGTAATTTACCAAGTCGCGTGTAATTCCCGCGTCATGACATTTGGCTTGGCAGGGTACCAGAAAGATTAACAGCGTCTACAGACCTGCGTCAATAGCATTAGTCTTCGTCAGAAGCACCACTGACACCGTCTCTTTGTAGAAACTGTTACCTTAGAGCAGGTAACAAGGACATCAACTGAACTTTCTTACTTCTGGTGGAGATAATGTAGTCACGGCAGCTTGACAGCAAGATTTTTTATCTACTCTGTGGTGTTCTCTTCCTCTTCAAGAATAATTACTTGCCTAGCAATGTTCACATGGCAGAAACATCATTGTCACTTTGACCCCACTGATTAACATGTAACATTACCATAGATGCCTGCCAGATTAGATTTTATGCACTACTTAGTGCAGAGGTAAGCAACCTGCGCATGCCTGCTGGCACTGTTATGCAGCCCCCGCGTGTTGCCTACCGGATTTCCCTTACTTGTGGCAAGTGCTATATCGGACAGACCAGCAGATGCATAAATGATCCATTGCGTGAGCATAATAACAAAGTAAATAGCGATGCTCCAGACCGTTTTCTTTCCCTTCATTGCCACAGATCTCAGTGCACACCAAGGAAGGAAAGGAAGGAAGTATGTTTATTTACAGAAAGGCAGAGAGGTCGGCCTGAGCGATACTTTGCTCTAGCCTGCTACTCTACACTGGGGGAAGGAAAAGGGGAAAAGAAAGATTAATGGATGACGATGGTGAGATAGAGAGGTGAGTATGTAGTGTTCTTTCTAGCGGAGACACATTTTAGAGCCGCGCACATAGTCCAGTTGTTTCTAAAAAGGTAATAACTGCTCTTGTGACCGCAGTTGCACTGTTGGTGTCTGGCCAAGGGCCCAACATGGTCTCATCAGTTAATGACCTACTGCGATATTGTTCAGTAGAAGAAATCAGTGTTTGTCGTTCACGTGCGTATGCTGGGCAGACACAAAATATGTGCTCAAGTGTTTCTGGCACATCACAGTGTTCACAATTAGGACCGGTGTCACTGCGACCGATGATATGTGCGTAACGTCTAGTGTACGCTACACCAAGACGAATGCGGTGGATCATACTTGTGAGTTGCCGTTTCAATTTAGGAGGCATGCGGAACCTCATTTCCGGGTCCCATTTGTGAAGTCGCTGGTGTCGCCGTTCCGGTTTGGTCCAGTGCTGAAGTGTGTAGCTGCGCATCACGCAGCGAAGCAGGGCGTTCGTGTCAGCTCGTGAAAACGCAATGCGTACTTCAGGGGCACTGCTTAAGGCATTTTTAGCTTGAGCGTCTGCCTCTTCGTTTCCCACCACGCCGCAATGAGCGGGAATCCACTGGAAAGTTATAAGATGGCCATTTGTTGAAGCAACCTGAATAAGTTCTGTGATTTCTATTGCCAAGCAGTAATATGGACCTTGCTTCATGATGCAATTAATGGTTTGCAAAGCGGGTTTGGCATCACAGAAAATCGTCCAGGCTTGAGGTCGCTCTCCGAAAATAAACCTTATTGCCTCTCGGATAGCGACAAGCTCTGCGGCAGTGCACACCAAGATTTAAATAAACGGCCATCATGAGTAGAAGTAGGTGTGAGATGACGCAGTTGATAATGAAGGCTCGCAGAATTTCAGCCTTTGGCGACACTCGTGTGAGCAGTCCATCAGTGGTGTTGACAAATAAAGAACTAGATTACATGTATTCGCGATAAACAGTTTCTTGATTACACACTAGGAGAAATAAAATGAGATGATAGTGTTGTTATGTGTTGATGTATGTGCGTAGATTACAATTTTTTATGGTTGTGAGAGCTATGCACATGTGACGTACGACATTGTGTGAGTACATATACTAGCAAGATCAGAGTAATAAACTGCTGTCGAAAGTTAGCACTGTATTGTCTTGAATATGCCTTCTTTTGTCCGTGTCCTTTGTCTGCGCTACCATCAATTATCATGCTACCATACCAGCAAGCCCAAATCGCCACCTTCATAAACCCCAGCACCACTTCAGAGCCTGCACACCCCCTGTCACTTGCTGTTTTCACTGCAAGTTTATTATCGACTGTAAAGAAGCTTTAGGTGTTAAAGATGCGAGGTTACTTTTTCAGTTTAAATAAACATGATATCTGTTCCAGTAGCGTACATTTTTGTCAACTCGAATTTTTTGTTCTCGACCTGCAAACCCCTCCGATAAAGGCATGTCATGTTTCTTCGCGAGCCAAATGCACTATGTTGTTGCCAATCTTGCCCGACCAAGGGGCCAATGCCGTGGCACTATTATTGATACCGTGATGCTGTCGGCGAAGCGTCATAAAAAATGCTGTTATTTTTGACACGCTGTTGGTGATACCTCCTCCTGTAGACGCCATAGCTATACCTTGTTTAGCAATCGTGACGGCAGATCGTAGCAATGCCCGGCTCCGGAAGCAGCGTGCGCCCGTTAGGATTTGGCAGTTCTCGCGACTTCATTGCCTATGCAGCTGATGTTATCAATGCGTTGAATAGCAGCGAATCAGAGGATGACGACCTTTTGTTGATCCCCCCAGAAAAGTGAACTTCATTATTCCAAGTTGACCACAATTTTGCGTACAGGTCGACTGATTATTCGTCGGCCCCCGAAGTTTGGAGACGCATTTTATGAAAAAAAAAAAAACTTATAATCGACAATGTACTGCAACTCTACTATCAAAGGACTGGAAGCAACGTGCAGTCTGCAGGCAAACACTGCAGTTTACATTTCTTTGTTGACGCACTTAATCCTAGGAATGATTCACCAATGTGACTACGTGTAGACACCGCAGTCGGCTTGTAAGCATGCATTGTGTCGAAAACGAAAAGTGAACGGCACGATGGCGTCAAGGTCAAGACAAAGACACTGAAAACTACAGCACTGTCACAGTTTCTTTTCAGGTTGTGTCAACTGGCATTAGTTTATAAAAGTGAAGTAAAGAGACAAAAGTGAAGTAAAGAGACTGGTGCGGCAATTATACAGCATCTCTGCCAGTGTGAAAGACAGAGCAGTGGCACCCACAAGCAAAGGTTAGAAGGGAGGAAGAAAGGACATGCCAGCAGCAGCAAGATCGCTGGCTTGAAGGACAAAGGTCCTGTTCTCTAGCCACCTCATATACACTTGCACACACACCTGAGCATGTGCTGTCGCCAGGGCCGGTGTGTGCTGTGTGTATTTCATCGCTTTGTGCAGTCATAAGCGGGGCTAGCACACAAGATGCTTGCGGCATCTGCTCAAGCTAAAGTTCCTCGTTTCCGATGACCAGGCATCTGAGGTCCTTGGAGATATCCGCTCAAATAAATGTGCATTGGCTGCCACTGTTGAGAAGAATGCATACAAGATGCCTTCGTGACCCACAATCAACCCACCCTCATCCTGTTTACAGCAGGACTCCATTGCCCTCGCTCAGGACGCTTGGGGCAGATGTCACTAAAGGCTTGTTTGTTACTCACCCTATGATACGTGGCTCACCCTGATCAATTGTCATCGTGCTTGTACGGGTTAGTGCGGCTGGCCAGAACTCGCAGAAGATCGTTAAATATTGGCGATCTCAATCTTAATGTCTGCGATCCTCAGCAACAAAAATCAACATTATCTCAGAAAAGCATTCTATCGACAAAACATCGCCTATCACAAGCCTCCTCCCATCCCAGGACAAAGATCAGATACTTCGGGTTGGTGGGTGCTTGATGCGGATGGAATCTTCTGAATGTGTCAAACACCCGATTGTAGTGACAAGCGATCACCCCTTTTCAAGGCTACTAGAAATCCGAGCCCACCGCGAAGTTCTACCCGGAATTGTGTGCGATGCCCTGACTCAGTCATGAGAGCACTTCTGGGTGTGCAAAGCACGAATCCTGGGAAAAAATTGATGAGAGAATCTTACTTGTGCCAACAATCTACCATTGCACCAGGACACGCTCTCATAGGTCTTCTCAAAAAGCATTGCGTGACACCAACGCACGCATTGGAAGTGGTTGGAGTAGATTTCGTGGGACCTCTCTACGTAAAAACAACGTTGGGCGAGACAAAAAACTACATTGCTCTATTCACGTGCACAACTTCAAGAGTGATCCACCGAGAACTGTGTGTCCAGCATGGCATCTGAGGCATTTTTGATAGTTTTACGTCAGTTTTGTGCCAGACGAGGACTTCCCCAGGTGATTTATTCAGATAATGCGAAGGCCTTTAAAAAAACGTCAAGAGACTAGCGAAAGCTTTGCGGCAAGCCGTTACAAGATGACTTCACCTGACACCTGAGCAGTAAAGGCTAATACAGTCGAACCTCGATATATCGAACGACGCGGCGATCGCGAAATAGTTCGATATATCCAGAATTCGATATAAAAAAATCACGAAAAAAATGCGTCAACAGCTTGCTGAAAACAACCAACGAACCGTTCATGCGTGGTGCAGTAAATACTCACTTGAAGATTCAAACACAGTATATATTGTGTTGGTTTAAAATATTGAAAAAGGCTAGCCTGCTTTTTGTTGGCCATGGCGTGTTTGACGACTGCATCCTCAATATAGTCCAGGCGATCCATAAGTGATAGGCCGGTGCCTTCAATCTCGCCGCAGTGGCGGCACACAAGGGCCAAGGCAGCTACGACCTCAGCTGATGTCGGGAGCAGGGCATCATCAGCGCTTGCGGGATCCACCTCGGCAGAGTCTTCATTTGGCTGCTCAGCAGTAGCTTCGGCGACAATCTCCACATCCGTGAGCTCCGCCGTTGTGAGCTCCACCGTTCGGAGTTAGGCCTGTCGCGCACCACAGCGCGCGACAGGCCTAACTTCGAACGCACGAACACTACGAGCACAACGACCGATGCCTGCCGGTGCTACGGGGGAGGAGCTTGCAACAAGTGCGCAGTGTGCCGTTGACACCATAGAGACTGCAACGACTGCAAGCTGCAAGGCTGCGGCGTGAGTCCGGGTGTAAAGCGCGCACATGGCGCGCCCATGCCGGCTCACCTGACTGCTTTCCCTTTCCCGGCGGCAGCGCGGGCCGCGTCCGAGACGGTCGTCTGCGTTCTTTCCCTCCTATACTTTCCTCCTCAATCTTTACCTCCCACTCCCCCTTCCCCCGCGCGAAGCTGTGTCAGTGCCTTCGTATTGAAAGACAACAACAGCTCCGCGCTTTTCTCTTCACTTTCCTCATTCAAGAACCTCTACCCCAAGGCTGCGGTGCGCGTACGCCGCTACGTTAAAGTGGCGC
Organism: Rhipicephalus annulatus; assembly: GCA_013436015.1. Taxonomy (NCBI): domain Eukaryota; kingdom Metazoa; phylum Arthropoda; class Arachnida; order Ixodida; family Ixodidae; genus Rhipicephalus; species Rhipicephalus annulatus. The sequence continues at coordinate 2,043,267 of WOVY01010234.1, read as the reverse complement.
TCTCGGCGCCATCGATGTGTGCAGCATTCGTAAACACCCGCCGCTCTACCGCTACATTCGAGAGTTGCGGGAAAGCTCGCCGCCTGTCAATGGAGCGCGGGCGGTTTGGGTTGAATGAGTTCGATATATCCATTATATGTCAAACTTTGTTCGAAATAAAAAATCAATAATGCATGCGATTTCCAGCGTGATATAAGAACCGTTCGATATAGGCAATAATTCGATATATCCCTGTTCGATATATTGAGGTTTGACTGTAATGGAAGTTTATTGTGCCGAACACTCCATAGGGAAGTCGATGTTAGAAGGCGCTGGGAAGAACTGTGAAGACACCGCTTTGCAAGATTCTCCAAAAAACATGCCTCAACTGCGAAGAACTTACGATGGTGATCACGGAAGCTGAAGCCGTCCTTGATTCAAGACCTCCCACATTTAATGAATTCGAAGATGGCCAACCATGCACTTCGACAATGGATGACATGTTAATTGGCCAGATTCCTGGCGATACCACAAGGCAGCATCGAGCAAACAGAGATCTCGATGCGTAAGGAGGCCACCCGGAGACTTCAGTACAGAAAGCGCCTGACAGAAAACTTTTGGAAGCAACGGACCAAAGAATACTTGCTCCATCTGAGATCAGCACACTTCTGCGAAAAAGGGTGTGCAAAGACGGTTAAGGAAGGCGATGTTCTACTCGTACATGCTGAAAGCCTTCCACGTCAAATATGGCAACTCGCAAGGGTGATCGAAGTCTACGAAAAAGACAACGATCACGTTTGCCCGGGCAAGATAAAACGACAAGACTGCCTTGTGACTATGAGGGCAATACAAAGACTGTACCCGCTAGAACTACAGGTGTGACACCACTGCTCAGCCGGGAATGTTGAATTTCCTGCACTCATCGCACAAGAATAAAAACTCCAAGCAAGTGAGCTCGTGAGCTCTTTGGAAGAAGAGGACAAGAAACATTACTTCATCGTTCTGGGCTCATGCGGACGCTAATAAATGTCTGTCTGAATTCTTAAAGCCGTGTTGGTTGTTCAGTTGGCCACATATTTTCCAGAAGTCATATAGCGATGAGAACCAATTTTTCCACGTGGTCTTGCACAGCTCACAGAATCTGACACACAAGTAGTCGTCTTTAAAATGCTGCTTTGAAAGACAGAAAAGATGGTGCTAAAGCATAAAGTCTGTCTATTGTGGCTTTGTCAGCCGTCATGATTACAGTGTAGGGTAACACCAGGCCAAACAATAAACTTAAAATGTGTGAGAATGGTACTGCTAGCACAAGAACACTCACTATTGGCATTTAGATATTTCAGAGGTTGAAATGAGTTGACTGAACACAATCATTTGTTTTCAATTTTCTTGGATATTTCGTGTTTCTCGTTTTCTTTTTTTTCCCTTCCCCGATTTACAACAGCAGTCTAGAGACGCTGCTGCCCACTGTCAAGCAGGAACCGAAGAACCTAAAATAACTTAAAACCATAATGTCGCTGTTGATTCACCTCACATGTACTGCACTGCCAAGGGTCTCCACATTGTCTCGCTACTACTGAACCGAAGAACCCAAAATAACTTAAAACCGTAATGTCGCTGTTGATTCACCTCACATGTACTGCACTGCCAAGGGTCTCCACATTGTCTCGCTACTACTGCAATCAATGATTACACAGTGCAGATGTGCTTCAACGAGGTATCATCACATAGCTAGCATTTTACAACAAATAAAGCCAACATGTCTCCACATTTTGTCACACAGAAGTAGCTGCGCCAGTGTTTTAGCACTAAACAACTGAAGTATTTAAGCTAATCCAGTACACAAAATATGAAACCTCAGCAATTTGAAATCATTTGATATAATCTACAATTACACATTTCACTATTTATTAGAACATGTTTTAAGGGTGTAAGTACTGGTAAACGTCCCTCATTTGTTGTTCTAGACATGCAATTTACCAGCCCAATCTAGAACATGTTCTAAGAATGTAAGTACTGGTAAAGGTCAATCATTTGATGTTCTAGGCATGCAACTTACCAGCCCAACCTAGAACATGTTCCAAGAGTGTAAGTACTGGTAAAGGTCACTCATTTACCAGCCCAACCTAGCGCAGCATCTTTTTTTTAGCATTTCTTTAAAAACAAAACCAGAAACTGACAGCACAACCTAGCGCAGCATCTTTTTTTTAGCATTTCTTTAAAAACAAAACCAGAAACTGACTGTAGTTCTTCTCCCGGAAACAGGAGCTCCGTAGATTCGCTATGTGGTCGGCTTCCACGTCCATTTCTATTCGGTAGATGTTGCTCTTGTGTTCTGCCATGAAGTTGTCTTTCACATAGTAAGACAGTTGCAAATTCATAGTCTTACGCTCGTACTGATGTTTCCTGCAGACAAGTAAAAAGAAAACGAATAAATGTCATATGCTCAATCATAAAGGTTGTATACCACTCAGGCAGGCCCAGAGGAAGAGCACAAGAATATACAGACTACAGTTATGTAAACTTTTTTTACATACCGTATTTACTCGCATAATCCTCACACTTTTTTTGCCGGAAAACCGATGAAAGTTGGGGGGGTGCGAGAATTAAGCGGGGAAAACTTTCTACGAAAACGTACAGAGCGAAAAAGAAAACGAAGTGGCCGCAAATCGGGATTCTCACACCAGCAACTAACAGCAAGCTTTAAGGAGTACTAATTAAAACTTACCTCAACAATAAAGGCAGAGGTTCAACACAAGAGAAGATTTATTTGAGACACAAAAAGTGGAAGCAAATAGTCGAGAATTCGAATACCATACGCAAAGCTTGCGGACGTTGCGGGCGTAGTGGTAGCGTTTGTCGCTCAATAGGAGCCCTCAAAAGGTAAGCGTGGGACGTCAGCATTGGGCTGATGGCTATTTAACAGAATTGTCCGTAGTTTCCTTCTTAAGAAATAAAGCTTATCATCAATCCCAGTTTTAGGCACAAGGCCGGCCCAACGCGTCTGTGTGGCTTTCAGCAGCCATCAACAGGAGCGAACACAAAACTCGTAGACTCCGAAGGGCCTACCGACGGCCCTGTTGTCATTCTTTAGTACATGATGTATCAGTTGCAACTTGAAAGCAGCCGTACAGCCTCAGCATCACCTCATAGCTTGACAAGGTTATCGACGCAACACACAAAACACGCCGCAACACGCACTGGCCACTTCGGCTTGGCTTGAATTGGATTGAATCTCTTTGCAATAGTACACTTGATGCTTAAGAGATGGTGCCTGATGGCGTGCGCTATCATCATCAGTGGCTGGAAAGAGCAGACGACATTATTGCAGCAGTTTTTGGGGGTGCGATAATTACTCGAGGAAAAAAAGAAATCGTATTTTTGTTGGGCGATGTGGGGGTGCGAGAATTATGCGAGTGCGAGAATTACCCGAGTAAATACGGTACCTTGTAACTATACGTTCACATACTAGATATTTCGATTCTCTAAGCACTCCTTGACTACAAAATACTGTAGGAAATGCATCACTATGTTAGAGTTCTGTTCAGTGAATGCCAATAGTTTCATGCAGCTCCATGTACTACACCTGAAGCACAATAGGTGCTAAGCAGCCATTTACTTTAAAGGAGCAAGCTTGCTGACAGTCTACATGATAATCAACCAATCTCAAGAAACTCTAAAAGTGACAAGTTGCTACCAGGGCCCCTTGGCAATGACACCTGCAACAGCAGCTTCCGGTGTTTCGAGAATTCAATAAAAAAAAAAGAGGGCCAGGGGCTAACTTACAAGGTTTTAATGCCTCAGTGGTGTACTAGAGAGTCCGTATGGTCCCACAATGCCAAAAAATTCACTGTGTTCCGCCTACATTTTTGCGGAAACACATCATCTGCACATTTTGATGTGTGCACACAATGTGCACACACCAAAAGTTTAGTTTGCAACTTTTTTGCTACAATTGGTAGCTTTATGTCTGGGAATCCCAAAATTGAATATTAAATGTGCTAGTGCATCATATAATTAATGTTAACATCCTTCATTGAGAATAATCCTGTCAGTTCAAGACACCCCCCTCAGTACCATAATACAGAGCCCCATAGCGAGGCGCTAGTTTGTGAGACTATGCCTGCACAAGCTTCGGTGATGATGATTGTGCCATTTTTAAATCAGGGGATACACACACAGTGAAGAACAAAACTGTGTGGATGCTTTGAGCGAGTCAACCTCAGAAAAAAGAAAAGCATTCTAGGCATAGGCAGCCAAGATCACCTTGAGAGAGACATGCAGACAAAGGAGCGAGTGGGGTGACAAACAAAAGTCTTCACCAGGCGCCAATCAGTGTGTTGTGTGCGACTCGCAAATCTTTGATGTCAATAATGCTCATCAAAGTCATAGAATGTTACACGGGGCCTCTGTCTACGTCATACTAGCGGCGATGTCGCGAGAGGCTGTCTCAGATGAGCGCTCACGCCTACTTTAAAACTAAACTATCTTAAACTGACACTGAATTCAAACGACTTGGTTTAGATTGATAAATGCTATTCTGAGAACTCTGTTGTTATGAATTTCACCATCATAATTTCATTATTGGAAGATAAAATCAAGGTGAAAGTTTCATTTTTAAATTTCATGTCGAAATCTCCGCACATGACGTCAGTGATTTCAGAATGTATTTTTTTATTTTCGCGACATTGGATTGATAAAATTTTCTGAAACTTCCCACGTTAGATCTATGAACCCTTCCAGATGACAACGTCCTTCATTTTTACCAATTAGGAGCTACAGTCAACTCTCGTTAATTTAAACACGAAGGGACCTCTGAATTTTGTTTGAATTATCAAGAAGTTTGAATTATCGGAAGTTTTCAGATATGACTGTGGGTGAGGCGACATCTCACATTATGATTAGGCATTGATTTGTCAGATTTAAAATGTAAAATCTGACTGCAAGCAATGAACAGAAAGCAGAGGTGTAAGGTCCACAAATTTATCGGCCATTTACTGCTGATCATACCTTTTAAAAAAATCATGAATTGCCAACTGCTTCTTTGATATATGTGCCGTTAGCACAAAGCTCTATACCAGTTGAGAAGCATCACAGTTCACCGAGCGTGTGCTTCATTTCAAACATTTGACTACTAGCAACGCCTTTTTCTTTCTTGAAGGTCTGAGGTGCTTATTTTTCATTTCTAGACTGCTGGGATTATAAACCCAGCACATTTTTAAATAGTAGTGAGAAAGCAGCAAATATTTTCCGGTAAGGAGCCACAAAAAGTTTGAATTAACCGAAAGTTGAAGTTTGAATTGGGAGCCTTTCAAAAGCATTGAAACAATGGAAGGCCAACCAAAAATTAAATTTTGTTTGAATTATCGCGAGTCTACTGGCGATAATTTTTTGTTTGAATTATCGCGAGTACGTGGGACCCCATAGATGTCGTCAAAATCTACATCACAGTGTTCGGTGCGGGAATCTCAAGGTAGCGTCCTCACCTGCATTTTCTTCTTGTGCGCTTTATCACTTACCAAACGTCATCTCATGATAAGAGTGGTGTTTTTTGGATTATCAAATTGCATTTTACTAATAGTATGAAAAAAAAAATCGCTTTTCCCCTCAGGGTCCTTTCAAAGCTAATGTCCCCCAATCGGTAAAGAGTATACAGAGCACACAAACAACACAAATATCTTGAGGTCCCAATTTGGGTGCCAGGGGTTCTCTAAGCATGAAATGACAAGCGTCACATTTGCAGTTGTGATAGCAAGAGGCCACATAAGCAAAGATGGACAGACCCAAGAAAAAAAAACAATGTAATAACATGGCCAAATGCCAATGTTCAGCAGACAAATGACAATCAGAGGTACCGTGTCAAGTAACAACGATTGAGATGAGTTCAGACTCCACATTCTACTATTGTCACTCAATAGGCACACAAGGATCTGGCCTACCAGACAGCTTCAAAGAACAATGAATAACTGTTATCACACTAATACAATGAATGCTTTATAGCCAATTGACTAAACTGGTATGCTCAAGCACCATGTGTTTTTGTCACAGGTTTTTTTTTTTTCCTCTGTGGAAATATGTGTACATGTGTCAATTTTTTTCTTTTTAGTCTTCAATGATAACTGTTGCCCAAATTGAGAGGAGATGTGAGTAAAAAAACGGAAGATTTTTCCCAAATTACGTATTTATTTTTGTTGCTTTCACAAGTTCAGCTTTTCTACTTTCTCAACAAAGAAAAAAAAACTGAGAATCGTAATAGAACTCCCCTGGAAGTGGTCACCTAGAAATGGTCACCTGGCTGTCTGCCATAGCATTTCATAAGAAGAGTTCACTAAAACCACAAGCTCAAAGTAAGCATGATTGCCAAGCTCTCATGATGGAAGAAATCTTAAAAAGTACATCTTTTCTGTATTGAGGGGAGATGTGGGTTGAAAAACGCGAATTTTTTTCAAAATTAGAGATTTTTTATTTTCGCCTGTTTTAGTAAGATTAGTACCTCTACTGCTATGAAAAAAATAATACAAGTCGACACTTAACTGGAAATGCTTTAAAATTGCATCTAAAGAGCAAAGGTGCCTGTTAAAAGGTTGAAAGTGTGCAGTCTTCGAGCACCTTGCCGCCGATAATGCGCTGTTGCTCGCTATTGTTGATCACATGAGTCGAAGAGTCGAGCTTCACTCTTCAAATATTAACAGTTTCTCTCACTGATCCAGCGCAAGAAATAAGAAAAAGAAGCACTCTTCTGCGTGTTTTTCGAGCGCCGCGACTGGCTTATCACATGGTATGAATCGGGGACCGCCATTAGCCGCTGCGCGCCTGTATGTGCTGTGAAACCTATTTGCGGGGTCCATGTCTTGTCGAGCAGTGCAGCTGAGAAATGCTTTTCTCGTGTAATTATCTCCGTTATGAATGAAAAAAAGCATTGCTCGCAAGTGAAAGCCGTTGTGCGGCGCACTCTGTAGGAATAGGCTACGAGCAGCTGGTCCGATTAGCGGCAGTTGTTGGCTTGCAAAAGCCAATGCATCGAAAGTCATTCACACCCGTCAGCCGGAAAGTTCGTGATGCGGCAATGGATGACATCAGCGCCAATCTTGAGTGGTCGAAAGAACTCGCAGTGAGAGAACTTAGCAGGGACGACATTGCCATTATGTACGACAGTATGTGGCACAAGTATGGCTGCAAAATGGCATGACACTGGACTTAGTTTGGATTTCGCAGTCATGTCGAACTTCTTCCTAGTTTGCAATTGGCACAAGGCTCTGCCAGATGGAGCGGAAGTTTGGCAAGCGTTTCATGACCCTGTCTGTGAGCGAAATGTCTGTGAGGAGTCGGCTCAAAAAAGCCGAGAGAGACAAACTCATGGTGCTGGCGTATTTTAGTTGTAGTGGCCACTACAAGAAGGATTGTTCTTTTTGGTGTGCAAATTTCATCCGATTTAAGGTTACTTTCATGAATAAAAACTCCATTTTAACATTAAAACTCGTTTTTCTCAAAACACAAATTTTGCCATTTTTTCCAAAGTGCCCCTCCTTTTTCGGGCACTTCTAGTGCTCGGATCTGCAAAAAATTTTGCGCGAATTTTTTCCAAACTATGACAAATGCAATTATCTAGTTTAAATTTCAATATTTTATTGTATAATAAAAAAATTGCATGTATACCTTTACTAGGGTAGCTGAAATATGGACTTTTTACGTCAATTACATATTTTGTATGTGCTTCCTAATTAGTTATTTGCACTCTAACTTTATTTGAAGCAATATGAGCTGTGAATGGTAAAAAATTTCAGAAGTTTAGGGATGAAAAGAGCGACCCTGGGTCGCCGAAAAGAGCGGACGCGCATCACGTCAGCTCCGTCTTCCAAGAACTATTTGCCAGTGATTTTCGGTCATTCCGCCCATGAATTTTACAACAACGCGTGCGGAAAGTGACCAAGATTCCACTGACACCCAAATTCAAGGTTGGAAAGGACCTTTTGCCGGATTCAAGAGGTTTTCAACCCGCGCCCCTTTGGCCCGACGCTTACGCAAGCCGGCCACCCGACGAGACGCGCTGAGCGTCTCCTCTGACGCAGGCGCTTTCTTCGCCCATCAACGATGGAAATCCAAGTGAACGGGGAGGATATCTCCCCCGAAGAGTTTCTGGAGGGCACGGATTGGTACACCATCGGATCTAAGACCCAAGTTAACCACGCAAACGCGCAGAGCAACACCCAGAACAGAGCCCCCTCCTGCACCGGCGAGGGAGCGGACTGCAACCGACAGCGTTCGCGTCGACAACCGCGTAACATCAAGCAGCAGGTCATTAGAAAGAGCAAAATGCCACTACTCCCACAAAGCGATTTCAAGATCGTGATACGACCACGAGAAGGCCTCGACGTGGCCACCACTGGAACCATGCGCCTCGCATCGGTGATTTACCGCGCGGCCAACGTACCAGCGCATGAAGCAGGGGAGGACACGGTGTGCTCCAACAACCATCAAAACATCGTCGTGAGCACACCCCATGCCTCTCACGCCGATAAGTACAGGCAGCTTCAAGCCATCACCATCGACGACCGCCACCACGAGGTTAGTGCGTACGAGACGGCCCTCGACATCACGGTGAAGGGAATAATCAAAGACATTCCGTTGGAAGAAGATGCCAAGTCCATTCACACCAGCATCGTTCACGCACGTAACTCTTACGCCCTGGCAGCCAAACGGCTCAGTAACACGACGACCGTCATAGTGGCGTTTGAAGGACCGCGAGTGCCCACTTACGTCAGGTACGGCGGCGCTCTCCTTCGCTGCACCTTGCATCGCAAGCAAGTCGACATGTGTCACTGCTGCGGGACACTTGGTCACCGCATGGACGTGTGCCCAAAGCCCAAGGACAAAGTGTGTCGTGGTTGTGACGCCCCTAACCCAGGCCCCAACCACCAGTGTTCCCCCCATTGCAAGCTGTGCGGGGGCGCACACATGACGGCGGACCACAACTACCGTGCAAGGTACAAAACGCCCTACATCGTGATGAAGAGACAATGGGAACGACGCAGGGCCAACGAGGAGGCAGAGGCCACTGCCACCAACTATTCCACCAGCAAGCCCTGCTCAAGATCCCGGACACGCAGTCGAAGCCACTCCCGATCTCGTAGCCGTACACCGGGACCCCGAAAGCAGCAGCAACACCGAGCTCGCAGTCGAACACCTGGACGGACCCCAACGAGGGACGCCAAGGCAACTGATTCGGTGAGCTTTGCAGATGCGGTCAAAGGAGAACGCGCAACAAACGCGGAGGCTGGCGGCAAAGCACACACTAAGATAGAAGCGGAGATAGCTCAGTTAACACAGACGATACAAACTATGCAAAAGCAAATAGAATGCATGCAGGCACAGCTTCACGCAAAAGACGAACTCATACAAAAGCTCGAGTCTGCCACTCACAGCGAGACTGATCAACAGGCAATGCAGAAAACACAAAAAGAACTCATAGAGGATGGTGAGGTCGAAGGCCCTGATACTAAACGCGGGCCGGCTATCTCCCTTAAAAGGTCAGTACGTTCCAAGCGTACGCGCGCAGCAACAGGCGACACCCGAGTGAAAGCACTCGAGGCTCGCGTGAGCAGTCTCGAGGAAACTATCACCGCGACTATCACGCGTACGATTCAACAGAGCTTGGAGAGCATTTATCGCTGATTGTCCAGATTAGAAGCTGCCAACAGCGCGCTGGTGACGTCGCATAGCGAAGCGGCGCCACACATGTAGTACCACATAACCATGGCAAGACACTCTTCGAAACAAAAACATACAATATGGCAGTGGAACTGCAGAAGTTACAAAAACAAACGAGCGCACCTACAGCAATACCTGAAAACGATCCCCGAACGCCCAGACGTCATCATACTGCAGGAAACAAACGGCCCCGCCAAACTTTATGGGTACCAGTCTATAACAGGCAAGGAGGAGAATCCAAACGTCACCACACTGGTCAAGCGAGAGCTCACAGTTATCTAACACGACACCCAAGTCAAGGATATTGAAAACGTCCTTGTAGAGCTAATTCCACCGCGTAAGATGCCCGACAGCCTCTTTGTACTCAACGTCTATAGCAGTCCAAGATGCCGCAAACACTGCTTTCACGTCCTCTTCAAGCGAGCACTCGATATCGCCCAGAGGCAACAACTCTTCATTGGAGCCGACTTCAACGCGGTGCATACGGCGTGGAGTTACAAACACAATCAGCCGAAAGGCAGGCATTTGTGGGAAGCGGTGCAACTCGCTGGACTCGAGCTGGTCACTCACCCAGCGGCACCAACTAGCCTGGGCAACAGCGTCAGCACTGACACCACGCCGGACCTTACCTTTACGTGCAATGCACGAAAGGTGGCTTGGAGAAACACCATGCAAGACTTGGGCAGTGACCATTACATTATCTCTATAGAAGCAGAAGGCGGCCCACAGGAACACAATGCCGGTCGCCAAATTAAGATCACCAATTGGGAACTACTACGAAAAAATCGAGAGAAGCAACAGATTGAAGACATCAAAGACATTGAGCAATGGACCGACCAACTTCGGCGGGACATCGAGAGGGCAACGCAAATGATGCCGTCAACAGCTGGGCTTGATAGAATTGACACCCGGTTACTGCTCATGTGGCAAGCCAAGACCCAACTGCATCGCCGTTAGAAACGACATAATAGGAGACTGCGAAAACGAATAGCACAGCTCAACAAAGAAATAGAAAAGCACGCACTTAACCTGCAACAACAGAAATGGGAAGAGAAATGCGCGCAGATGGGTGGTCAGCTCACTACGAGTCGCACATGGCAGATACTGCGGTACCTCCTAGATCCCGCGAACACCAAGACCTCACAGAAGCAAGGCATATGCAAAATCATACACGCTTATGGGGAACGGAGCAAGATTTCCTACAGGAAACGGAACTCGATTACATATCCCAAACGCCCCCGCAAGTACATCCGGACTACAGGGGAGAAGGCAACGCCTACCTGGACGCAGAATTCTCAATTTCCGAAATCGAGACGGCCCTCGTCAAACTCAACACCAAGTCAGCCCCAGGCCTACATCGAATATCGAACAGGGCACTGCGTGACCTCGATTACAGATTGCTAGAGAAACTCACAGATTATATTAACGAGTGTTGGGTGCGTGGAAAGTTACCCCAGCCATGGAAAGAAGCGCAGATCATACTTATACCGAAACCCAGCAAGAAATTTCAGCTGCAGAACCTGCGCCCTATCTCCCTAATATCATGTGTAGGTAAACTGATGGAGCATGCGTTCCTCAATAGACTAACAGATTACCTCGAGGACAACAACCTATTACCACACACAATGATTGGGTTCAGAAGACATCTCTCCACACAGGACGCTCTTCTGCAACTAAAACATCAAATCATAGAAAATCCTGGGTGCTCAACGAGAGCCACCCTTGGCCTGGACCTGAAGGCCTTCGTTAACGTTCGTCACAACGCCATATTGCGACAAATAGACAGATTGAACCTCGGAATGCGAGTGTACAACTACGTCCGAGACGTCCTCACGGGAAGAACCGCACGCATGCGAGTGGGACAAATAGAATCAAATCAAATCAACATTGGAAGCTCGGGTACACCGCAGGGCTCGGTGATCTCGCCGATGCTCTTCAACCTCGTCCTGCTGAGTTTACCCAAGCGATTACATCAAATTGATGGACTGCACCACACGCTATAAGCGGATGATATTACGATCTGGACGACAACTGGCAGTGATAGAAAGATCGAGGATCGCTTACAGGTGGCCATAGAATGCGTGGAACATTACCGCAAAGGCACGGGACTCACCTGCTCGGCCGAAAAATCCGAATTACTGCTATATAGACCGGTGGAAAAGAGACGCCCGCCCAAAGACAACGTACCTTCAGAAAAACAAGAAATCAAACTAACATCATTAAACGGCTCACCAATCCCAATGGTAAAGAAGATCCGGGTACTGGGGATGATGATTGAGCAGAATGACGGCAATAGTGAAGCACTGCGCAAGATAATGGCAAAGGCCACCAGCACGATGCAACTCATCCGACGCATCACGAACAAACATGCGGGCATGCGCGAAGGCAGCGTCATACGACTCATACAAGCCTTTGTTATTTCACAACTAATGTACACGGCCCCGTTTCACAAATGGACAGTTGCGGAAAAAGACAAGCTTAACGCCCTGATACGCAAGACGTACAAGTTTGCGTTGAGACTGGCGCCCGTGTTAGCACCAGCAAACTCCTAGAGCTAGGGTTGCATAACACCCTCGAGGAACTCATGACGGCGCAACAAGTTTCCCAGCTCGAGCGCCTATCCAAGACCCGCCCAGGCCGACACCTACTCGAAAAACTCGGCATCACGTACCATACGCAGCACGGCATCAAAGTTGAAATTCCAAGATTGGTACGAGAGCAAGTATACGTACCCCCATTGCCTCGCAACATGCACGCCCAACACCATACAGGACGGCGTAAAGCCAGGGCACAACGCATTACTCAAAGCTACTCCAACGACACTGAAGCGGTTTTCACTGATGCCGCGCGTTATACCAATAAAAATAGTTTCGTGGCGGTAGTTACCAACCATCGCGGCAAATACATCACAAGCCTCACTGTGAACACGGCACTCGCTGAAACGGCAGAGGAATTGGCTATAGCACTGGCCCTCACACAGACCAATGCCACATAAGTGATTAGTGATTCGCAAACAGCAATTCGCAATTATGCCAACGGACGCATCTCGCAAGAGGCGTTTCACATACTCCAACGACATCCCATACATCCAGGAGAGGTTGACTTCGATAACCGAAGGCACCTGTTATGGATCTCGGCACATAGCGGACTGAGCACCCCCAACAAAGCGGCTCACCGCGTTGCTCGAGGCCTCACTCACCGAGCATCGCCTAAGGACGACGAGCCCCCGCGGGAAACTGCAGCCATCTGGGCATGGGAGGATCGTATGACCAGGTTTTACGACATCACCACACATTACCAGTTACAAAGACGCATATACCCGTCCCCTCACGAAAGGCTAAACAGATTGCAAGCGGTACACTTCAGACAATTACAAACAGATTCATACAGAAACCCCAGACTCATGCACGCCATGTATCCAAACATATACACTACAAACAGGTGCACGTCATGTGGCGAGGTAGCCACGCTTAATCACATGCTGTGGGAGTGTCAGGGCCTAATGAACAATTCGAACAGTGCCGATTCGTCTCACTTTTCCACCGCCAGCCTCCGCTCGCGTTGGAAGGCCGCACTGCTCAGCTCGAACCTGACAGCACAACTCTGGGCCATCCAGCGTGCCGAGGAAGCCGCTTCGAAACAAGGTCTCGGAACCACATCCGCAGTGGGTGCCCAGACCCACTAAAAAATGCCGGACTCGAATCGTCTGGATTCGACAAATAAAGTTTATGTTCTTCTTCTAGGGATGAAAAGAGGGGGGCAAAAGGGTTCAGGTTTTCACTTTGTCATGTTGCAGAGCTAAAAGTGTGTAACATAAAGAAAACTAATTATACATTTGAAATACGCATAAAAAGTTCCATAAACAGCTCAAGTTTCATTGCTCTAGGGTGAATATTAAAAAAAAGTGTCTTCGAGTAGCATCTCCCCTTAATGAGCTTTCACTTATACCTTTAAAATGTGTTTTTCTGAAGACCCATTTTTCAACAACTTCGTGAGTTTGGAAATCAGTTTTTTTATACTTCTGATAGCCCTATCGAGATGATATTTTGCCGGCACATTCCTAAACTTGTGAAGAATGCAAGTATCTCCTTTAAACTTGATATCGCCTGTATAATTATTACGAACCAGAAGCAATTATTATGGGCCGAGAATTCTAAGAATTATCGCATTGCAATTTTTCTTGACAATCAAAATGTCTTATATGCACTTTCTTCATAGTTATTTGTATTCTACAGTTAATATAGAGCAATATGAGCAATTTATGGCTCAGAATCATAAAAGTTAAGTGGCAGAAGAAGTTTGTCTAAAAAGAGCGATACTTTACACAATGTTATGGCATAAAACGAAAACAGTAAAACTTACTATAAAACTAGTTTAGTATTTCAAATCAGCATAAAAGCCTATATATACAGCAAAGATTTCAATTCAATGCCTTAGGCTACAAATTAATGCAACTTTTTTTTTTTGCGAGTCGCATCTTCCTTTAAATCGATTCCCCAAGCAAAATGATTACTAGCCACCTGATGCTATGGCTCAACTATAAGAGATGTAGGATGCATAAAACGAAAACTGTAAAACTTACTATAAAACTAGTTTAGTATTTAAAATCAGCATGAAAGCCTATATATACAGTAAAGATTTCAATGCCTTAGGCTACAAATTAATGCAACTTTTTTTTTTTGCGAGTCGCATCTTCCTTTAAATCGATTCCCCAAACAAAATTATTACTAGCCACCTAATGCTATGATTCAACTATAAGGGATGTAGTGGAGCTCCTTAATCTTGAACACAAAAGATATAATGTAAATAAGTTTATAATAATGAAGCGGCCCTCTTTGCAAACCCCATATCATACATGGTATTGCGACAAGTAATTTACACAGAACCACTACACACATCAAGCAAGGTTAGCCAGTTTTTATACAGGACAAAAAAGACAGCATAGTGGCATGATAAAATTCAGCAAGCAAGTTACAAGCAGAAAACAAGAGGCAAATCACTAACGCTGTTCTGACGAGGCTGTAAGGCGGGTCTTGTACCAGGAAGCTGGACATAAGAGACATTCCCACCAAGACTATGATGGGCATCATCTGCAGCAACACGCTGTAACTGCTCTGTAAAGAAGTAACCATACAAATCCCAATGTTATAATTTTCACATATTAACAAAAATATCTGCAGGCTCCCTCACCAGTAAACTAAAAGTGAGGCGGCAAGATCTGCTCATAAAAACCAGCTATCGAACCTGAGACGGTAATAATTTAAATTGGCATGCAATCCTAGCACATTTTTACAACACACTTGCACTTTGTGAAGCATGCCTAAAAATGATCTCTGTTGGGCTTGGCAGCCTGCTGACAACTCGATTTTGATCCGCTTCTGGGGAGGCATCACTGCATACATTCTGAGAATTGAGCAATTATGAAAACTTCTTCAAGAAACTTCTTCTTATGTCATTTCCTGCAATCTTCAACTAATTTCTTGCATCTGACAAAGTACCCTTCAAGTGAACTTCATCTCCTCCACAAAAAAGAATTCATGGCTTTTCTAAGTGAAGATTACAAAAGGTATTTCTTGGACCCAAATCTTCTAACACAGTTCTTTGGCTGTCAGGGCTTTGGTTTCAGCCAAATGCCTTCACTAAAGTTTTCATTTACAGGTTCTAAAACATAAAACTAGTTTCTCTGTCTAAACCCAAAGGACCCTTTATGGCATTCCTGAGAGTGGTAACTTGGCCCTCAATCTAAGCATCTATCTACGCACTGAGATATGATTTTTGGCTGTAAATGAAGCTTGATGAAAATTGCACTCACCAAACATTTGTTTGTTATGATTAGATAAGAGTCTCAGTGGCAATTAACATAAAATTCATGTTCATTTCTCATGCAGACAGAAAACAAGCTGAAAACGGAAGAATACATTACTTGATAAGCCAATGATGTCCTCAAATTTTTACTTAGCAGCGAATCAAATTTCAGAACTTCCCCAGGAAAAGCTATCCAGGCTGCCAGCAGAATGCATTTAAAGTCACACAAGCTCAGTTAATGTCTGGCGTGTTATGCAGGGCATACTTCACCAATTGTCGCAGTTCAACATCCCTAAACAACGACATGATTATTAGGGACCGCAGTGGAGGGCTCTGGAAATTTTGACCACCTAGGGTTCTTCACATGCGCCAAAATCTAAGTAATGGGCCTCAAGCATTTTTGCCTCTATCAAAAATGCAGCCGCCATGGCCGAGATTCAATCCTGCAATCTTAGAGCCGGTAGTCGAGCACCATAACCATAATACCACAGTAGCGGACTAACATAACCACTTTTCAGGAATAGAGCAGAAGTATTACAAGAGGAACAACCAAATTTTTCTGGTGATGCTTTCAAAGTATTGCATGCTATCTTTGCTAGAATGGCCCACTCATCACCACTGCCATGGCACACACTGTTATAAGCTAAATTATTGATTCACAAAGCATCAAGGATTACATATTAATTAATAGAGGCAAGTCATTCTAAGGCATCTAGAACATTTTCATATCGTTACACTTGAAAGAGACCGGTAGAGGTTAAAAGGGGCCGTTTAATAGGTCGTGAGGGGCAGCTCAGAAGCGGCCGACTGGCTAGAGATCCTTCTGATCCTCTTCCTCCTTTTTAATTCGGGGCGACAAGTGCGTTCACCGTATATGCTTGGTTGTCTTCGTTCACGTGCGCAACATTCCCCTCCGCGCAGACGAAGGCCGCCGGACGAGTCAGTCGAGTTGTCCTGGCATGTACAGTTTCAAGTGGGCAACATGAACCACTTGAGTTTTGGCAGCTCGTCGACCACTCGCCGCGAGGTTAGCTGTTACATAGGTGACCTTTGTAAGTCTGTCGACAATGAGAAAAGGTCCATCGTAAGTGGCCAAAAGCTTTTGGCATAACCCGCACTTGCGCATCGAAGTTCACAATCACACCAAATCACTACGGCAATAAGTCACAGGTCGATGATTAATGTCATAGCGTGCTTTCGCTTTGTCTTGCGATGCCAATGTGCATAGGCGAGCTATGCAACGCGCCTCTTCGGCGAGGCAGAAGGTCTCGGCGACAGTGACGTCGTGATCACGGAAAGGTAAGATTGTGTTGATTGTGTGCCGGGGCGAACATGCATATAACAAAAAAAAAAGGGCTATACCCTGTAGTTTGATGCTTCGCGGTGTTGAACGCGTACGTAATGAACGGGAGTACGTCATCCCAGTTCTTGTGGTCGGATGAGACACACATACACACCATGTTGATAATCGTGAGGTTGGTACGCCCATCAGCCCATTCGTTTGGGGGTGGTATGGTGTCGAGTGATGCAGGCGGGATTCACACAAACGGAGTAGCTCCTCCACGACATCCGCTGTGAGTTGAGGTCCACGATCGCTGATAATCAGGCAAGGTGGGCCGTGACAGAGGATGACCACTGTAGCAGAGACTCACTGGCTGTTGCGGAGGGGACGGCCGCCGTCTCGAAGTAGCATGTGCGGTAGTTGACGCAAACAATCATCCATCGGTTGCCCTTAGCCGATTTTGGAAAGGGGCCCAAGAAGTCAGTCCCCACTTGTTTGAAAGGTGCGCTTGGAGTTGGTATCGGCTGCAGAAGACCAGCTGGAGCAATAGATGAACGTTTGTAGTGCTGACATTGCATAGCTGGCCACATAAGTCTCAACGGACTTTTGCATACCAGGCCAATAAAAGCGTTCTTTACTCCGGTGAAGCGTCCACACTAAACCTAAATGTCCAGATATAGGGTTGTCGTGTATTACACTCGTAATAACTGTTCGCAGGCTCTCCGGGACCACTAGAAGGAAATGCGCGCCACTGCTGGAGAGGCTCCTTTTGAACAACAGTCCATCACGCATACAGGAACGGTGTGTAGTAGTGGAAGCGGATGCAGTAGCGAAGAGTGGTGCTAGTTTAGCGTCCTTCCGCTGTTCTGCTTTGAAACTGGGGTAGTCCAGGAATGTAGGCGACACACACGCTACAAGGTGGTCAAGGTCATCGGCTTCACAGTCCGTTGTGCTAAGTGACATACTTGAAAGACAGTCCGCATCAACAAGTCGACGACCACTCTTGTAAGCAATAGTAAAGCTATATTCTTGCAGTCGAAGTGCCCACCGCGCAAGGCGGCCACAAGGGTCACGAAGGTTGACAAGCCAACACAAGTGGTGGTCGGTGACGACTGTGAATAGGCGTCCGTATAGGTAAGATCGAAACCGCTGAATTGCAAATATTACCGCCAGACATTCTTGTTTCGTGACAGTGTGATTTCGCTCCGGCCTGCTTAGGGAGCGACTTGCGTATGCGATGACGTGTTCGCGGTCACCATAACGTTGTACTAGGACGGCTTCGATACCTATGCCGCTAGCATCCTTATGAAGCTCTGTTGGAGCAGAAGGACTAAAGTTCTGAAGGATGGGTCGTGACGTCAGCAGAAACTTCAATTCAATTCAATAGCACTCTGGAGTCCACTCGAAGGAAACATCCTTTTGTAAGAGGCATGTGAAAGGATATGCAACGTCGGCAAACTTCAAAATAAAGTGGCGGAAGTAGGTACAAAGCCCCAGAAAACTACGAAGTTCCTTGACGGAACGCGGCACAATGAATGCATCAACTGCTGCTTTCTTCTGGGGGTCAGGGCGGATGTCATCCTTGTCAACGAGATGCCCGAGCACAAGCGTCTGGCGGTCTCCGAAGTGGCATTTCGTAGAACTTAAAACTAGGCCAGCATTTCGAATGCAGTTCAAAACAGTATCCAGACGAGAGTTCTGTTCACTGAACGTGCAGCCAAAGATGACGTCCTCGTCGAGGTAGCACATGTAGATGTTGCACTTCAAGCCACGCAGAATGTTGTCCATAAACCTCTCGAACGTTGCCGGAGCATTGCATAGTCCAAATGGCATCACGTTGAATTCAAAGAGCCCGTCAGGGGTAACAAAGGCAGTCTTTTCCTTGTCCTCTGGGTGCATCGGAATTTGCCAATAGCCGGATCGTAAGTCTATGGAGGAAGTCCTCTAAATGTGGCAGCGGGTGTACGTCCTTTTTAGTCACGGCATTCAGTCGGCAATAGTCAACACAAGATTTTCAAGATCCATCTTTCTTCTTAACAAGGATTACTAGTGCTGCCCGCAGGCTGACCGACTCTTGTACCACTCCCTTTTGCATCATTTCCTGCATTTGGTCGTTGATAATTTCTCTTTCTGAGGGGGAAACACATAGTTTTTGCCGAATTGGACTTACCGTGCCAGTGTTGATGGTATGAAGCGTTCGAGACATGGGGATAGGGGTCACTTTGTCCTTCTGCGCAAAGTCAAATATTGAAACGTGCTTTGACAGCACATTGATTAAAGTTCGGCACTCGCTTGAGCTAAGCTACCCATTTATCATTGCCATAAGCACTCCGTCCAAACTGCGACAACCAGTTCCGACAAACACACAAGAGGTATTTCTCTTAGTAGCACGTTTCCAGCGACCTCACCCCAATCTGCCGCGCTGGCTAGTTTTCCGGTGGTGAAAAGGACGCTTTCCAACACAGCGGCGAAGGAGAACGACGAGCACGAGATTGCGGTGGAGGCGTTAAACTTCTGTCAGATGCCGGGGAGTGGTTGCCGAAGTTGCTGGGCCAATAGTTGTCCTCGGGTGGTATGTGGGCCAGCCGCTGGACACCATTTTTATTTTTTTTATTTATTTAATACTGTAAGCCTTCATCAGGCTCATACAGGGTGGGCGAGCAAATATACACAGTCGCGTACAAACCAGGCAATATCGCACATAGCGGAAGAAACAGAATCACAAGATGATGGTGAAAATAAAACTTGAACGATGAAAGCAATTGTACAAAATCATGGACAGCTCACAAAACATCGAGGTATCAGCAGGGGGTACTGTGATCAGTGTGTTCGGAAGCGCTCACAAACATAAAAAAAAACAAAAGTTGCTTTTAGTCTTCATAAAACAGGCTTTCTACATTCCGAACAAATGAATCTACAGAGGAATGATTAACGCATTCACGTGGCAATTTGTTCCACTCTTCCACTGCTGACGGGAAGAATGAATATTTAAAAGTGTCACAGCGTGACATAAATGGTCTAATGCACTTATTGTGGTTGGTACGACGGGAGTGATGGTTAGGCGGCTTTATATAGTTGTCTTTATCTATGTTTAAACCGTTGTGATACAAAAGAAAAATAAACTTTAAGGAAGAGACACGGCGACGGGCTGCAAGGGTCGGCAAGCATGCCCGCCTGCGCAGCTCAGTGACACTGTCATGCCTCGAATACTTAGAATAGATAAAGCGAAGGGCCTTGCGTTGGACGATTTCTAATTTGTCGGAAAGATATTTTTGGTGGGGGTTCCAAACAATGCTGGCGTACTCGAGGATCGGCCTTATGAGAGATTTATATGCTATCATCTTTACATTAGGAGGCGCCAATGCAAGTTTTCGACGCAGGAACCCCAGCTGGCGATAGGCTTTTGTGTATGTGCTGCTTATATGTGCATCCCACTTCAGTTTACTTGTAAAGGTAACGCCCAAGTATTTAACAGCGTCGTTTCTTGCAATGTTTGTGCCGACCAAATTGTAACTAAAATACTGGATTGTTTTTCTGCGAGTTATGCTAAGGCAAGCTGTTTTTGACACGTTAATTTCCATTCCCCACTCAAGACACCAACATGCAATATTAGCTAGTGTGGTATTAAGTCTAAGCTGGTCATCAGTTGTGCGGATAGTGGTGTAGATCACGCAGTCGTCAGCGAATAATCTCATTTTAACGTTAGGCTCAAGGCACTTATAGATATCATTAACATATATTAGGAACAAGATGGGTCCTAAAACAGAACCTTGTGGTACTTCGGAAAAAACTTCCAATGAATCAGAGGCTGTGTTGTTTACGGTTACATACTGGCTTCGATTTGATAGATACATTTTTATCCATGCTATTATGTTACTGTTAATACCAATAGACACAAGTTTGTCAATCAATTTACTGTGAGGCACCTTATCAAAAGCTTTGGCGAAGTCTATAAATATGGAGTCGGTTTGCAATTGTGAGTTAATAGTAGTTACGAAGTCATGCGTTATTTCCAAGAGTTGAGTAACGGTAGACAGGTTTTTACGGAATCCGTGTTGGTTTGGGTGCAATAAGTTGTTGTATTCTAAATAAGTAATTATTGCCTTGTTGATTACATGTTCCAATAATTTACAGCAGCAGCTAGTTAGCGAGATAGGCCTGAATGTTTCTATGGACAGCTTGCTCCCGCCTTTATGAATCGGAATAACCTTTGCACACAACCAGTCGGCAGGTAAAGAAGCTGTTAGCAGGGATGCTTTGAAAATTGCTTCAAGGAAGGGACATAGTTGCTCTGCGTAGCGTCGAAGGAATACGTTTGAAATATTGTCAGGACCCACTGATTTCTTAACATCGATCTGCAACAGCAGGTTCAGAATACCTTCCGTAGTGACAACGACATCGAGCATTAAAACAGGATGCACCGGAGCAACAGGGCTGCTTGGTGCGCATGCTCGTGTAAATACCGACTGAAAGCATTGGAAACGGCCTGCGCGTCCTTTACCATAGTACCCTCAATTCCTACTTCAGTTGTTGGGTTTTCAGGCCGTGCCAAGAAACGCCAAAATTTTTGCGGCTGATCCGTCATGAAGCGAGATAGCGTATGTGAAAAAAAAAATTGTCTTGCATTTCTAATTTCCGCCTTAAGCTGAGATGCAAGTTCCTTTAAGATGATTGGATTCCTCTTTTTCTTACGCATTCTCTGTACCCTTCTTTTAAGGTGAATAATACGGCGATTGATCCATGGTGTTTTTCTTTGTGTGCGTTTTAGTTTCGTTGGGATAAAATTTTGTTCACAGTACGTAATTATTTTTTTCAGTTGAATCCACATACCATTAACACCCTCACATTCCTCTAGAGAAAAAGTCTAACCATGAGGCTGTTCGAAGGGTCGTGAGAAAATTCGGATGGCTGGTAATACCAAGGAGTCACCCGACGATTGCAAAACCGCGATATGTGACCTGGAACACTGCAGGAAAAGCACAACGGCCAAGACAAAACGTCAGTCACTCGTCGATGAAGCGAGCGTCATCATTTGTTCTTGTAATAACTGGTATACTGGTCGCGTACATCGTAACGAGACGTGGGGTGTCGAAGAGGCATACGCTGGGAGCGTAGGTCATACCGCGAAGCGGGAAATCTGGTTGTCATCCTTAACTGTGGGGCTGGGCTGACTCCACAGTTTCCGCGCTAATAGTCAGTTGCCATGGGGTCAAAGGAGGCACATCCATAGCCGACACAACTCGAGATGGTCAGCTGTCAAACATGACATTTCCAGTGATGTCACTGAGGCCTTACGACTTGAAGCGATTTTTGGAGCAGCGAAACTTTTCAGTTGGAGCCCTTTGGAACAGTAAAATTTTTCATTTGGAGCACTTTGGAACAGTAAAATTTTCTATTTTGGAGCACTTTAGAACAGTAAAATTTTCCATTCTGGAGCAATCTGGCACAGCTAACTTCAAATCCTGGAGCAGAAGCAAATTGGATTAATATTCAAGGACATGAAAAATTATTCCGAGTCTCTTGTAAAGACCTAAAAATATTTAGATTCATTGAAAATTTCATGGAGCCAATCATCTCAGAAGCACTTCCTTAGTCACTCAATAATGCACGAATAATGACGTCGTGCTGTTGAGCATTCTGAAAAAACTTGTTCAGTGATGTGCTGTTGAGCATTCTGAAAAAACTTATTCAGTGATTATTTCCATAGCAAATAAATAGCATACTGGTTGAATAAAATTGTATTTCATGAAATAATATAAATACACCTATGTTACTATTGGCAGATATTGTAGACAAAGGCTGTAATATACAACTCCAGAGATTCACACAGTCCCAACTGCATTTCCCTAAGATGACTTAAAAATAAAGAGAGGTTCTTCTTCTTCTCGACCGATTATACTGCTGGGCGCCACATGACGTCATTCTGCTAAGCTCAGAAAGCCAACCTCCTCCGAATAATTTATGTGATTAGGGCGTTTTGTCTAAATTTAAAAGTGTCCTCTTGAAAGCCGTGCATAAAAAAATCTCACAGAGTACCTTATGCATATGCCTAAGACAACTCGAAGGCAAGATTCATTTTGTTTTTGATGAGATAGCAATTATATGAACATTCTCGAATGGTTTTTGCCGTTGCCAGGGGTGCAGCCAAACATTTAGAAAAAATTTAGGGGGGGGGGGGGGTTGCATCTTAATCTGAAAGGGGTTTGGGCAGGCAAAAAGTAATTTTGCACTTTTATGCCATGGGGAAAAAAAGAAAAAGAATTTGGAGGTCGAGGGGCACGTTCCCAATATGCCCCCCCCCCCCCTCCCAGGCTATGCCACTGGCTGTTACCTTTTGTGTAATGTCCCAATCGACATCCCCCCCCCCCCCTCCTGGCGCATCATTTTTTACATGCAGTTAAAGCGCAGGAGCGGGGATGACAAATGCGGCTAAAGCACAGATAAGAAGAGCCAACCTATCTGCTTTGTACTGAGGGTGGATGTGATAACACACCCCGTGTACCAGGCCTCCCATTGATCGTTACTCAAACAAAGAACATGCCGCCCATGTCCACGGAACAGGAAGGAGCTAGAAACGCGAGGGTGTGGGGGGCGTTATGAACTTAGCGACTTTAGGGTGTGATCGCTGGTGCACGCGCTATTTACATAGCCCCGAGAAGTTGGAGTTGCGCTGCCTGGCAGATGACGTTATGGCACGCACTCTTCGATGCGAGTTGCAGCGCACCTAAATAATTATGCGCTCGCCTCGTGCGCTGTTCCAATGTTTGTGTTTCCTTTTTTGCTTGTCTCAAGCTGCAGACGAATGAAGAAGTCAGATTTGGTAATTTTTTAGGTAAAACAATAAAAAGTTTACTTTTGGTTCTGCACAGTCATGTGCTGGGTCTTATAGCAACGTGAGTTGAGTGAAAAGGTATGTATCATGCTGCTAACCTCGATAATGCATTCCATTCATGGCCACGACAGCCGAATTCTGACATGTTTGAAAATCAAGAACACGCTTCTGTTTGAATACAACAAACTCATTGACGCATAATCATGTGATTTTGAGAAGGAAATAAAACACCATATTTACATTATAAGGTTGAGATGTGCATGGGTGATTCGAGGATATCAGGGCTCCTCCTCCCCTAGAATAATTTGTACCAAGGAAATCCATGTATCTATGACAGTGCTTTCACAGGTGTATCACTCGCATGCAGCATCCAGTACCTCAACATAACAGGAAGGGGCTCGCCCTAGAATACCGCCGCCGATGTTGCCCCGCAGGTCGCAGGATCGAATCACGGCTGCGGCGGCTGCATTTTTGATAGAGGCGAAAATGCTGTAGGCCCCCGTGCTCTGATTTGGGTGCACGTAAAAAAACTCCAGGTGGTATAAATTTTCGTAGCCCTCCACTACGGCGTCTCTCATAATTATATGGTGGTATTTAAACGTTAAACCCCACATATCTATCTACCGCCGCCGCTGTTGTGAGTTTTTCTCATGTACTTGCTCACTCAACACGTTTACTTTCATGTTTCTCTTGCAATAACTTTGAAGCTTTAATTGACCGAAATTATTGAAGTTACCTACGGTTGAGATTATGTGCAGAAATTCCTATTGCGGTCAGATTCTGTTTACGTGCAGAATCGTAGCAATGGTGCTCTCGGGCTCCGAACTACCAGTTTAGATATTGATAAGAAGTATCACTACCAGGAAAAACAAGGGAAGCGCGGATAGAGAATGAAGACAACGTTGCCTCCACTGCGATCCCTCTGAGTGGGTACGAGCCATGGCGGTGGAGATCATCATCATCATACGGTGATCGCGGACTCAGGGCCCATTAAAAACCCCATTATATTACCTTGCCCTGTGTAACAACTTGGTGGAAGGTGCTGGGTAGGACGAACCCAAAGACGGAAGCTTCACTACCAGGACTTCGTCGCAGCCGCCGCCTCGCCGGACTTCCACCTTCACCGATCGTAATGGCCCAAGAGCAGCCATCCAGCGCTTCCAGGCCAACTCCGATGGGTTCCGCGCCGTACTACAGAGTGCCGCCAAACTTCGGCGGAACCTCAGGAGAAGACGTCGACGTGTGGCTCAAGAACTACAAGCGGGTGAGCAGAAGCAATGGCTGGGACTCGAACGAACAGCTCAATCATGGCGTATTCTCGTTAACTGACACCGCCCTCATGTGGTACGAGAACCACGAGGACATGTTCACTACTTGGGAACGTTTTGTTGAAGAAGTGCAGAAGTGTTTCGGTGATTCGGATGCAAAGAAGAAACGCGCGGAGCAGACATTGTCTCAGAGGGCACAGCTTCCAGGAGAAACATGTACGACATACATTGAAGAAATATTGAAGCTGTGCAAGATCGTGAATGGGAGGATGTCTGAAGAAGACAAGGTTGGACACGTTCTCAAGGGTATAGCCGAAGACGTGTATAATTTCTTAATTGGGAAAGACCTCTTGAACTCCGTGTCTGACGTGATGAAGCATTGTCGTACCTTTGAATCCCTCAAGATGCGACGAATTTCTCCTAAATTCGGCCGCCTGTCCAACGTCCCCACTGTTGCTAGTGTTGAAACAGTGCCGCCTAACGACCTTGCTTTGACCATACGGCAGATTGTCAGAGAAGAGCTGCTTCGATCTCAGCAGACCTATCATCGCCCCAGCGATTTTCACGATGTGTACGTAAACGAACCAGAACGTGTGCGGACTCCTGTTTTTCTTCCACCATGGCAACCATCGATTAACGCTGCAGACACCTATGAATATCAAGGCAGACTGCAGGCTGGATTCTCCCGTCATCCAACTCCCAACTACGAACGAAGTTTTCGCCCGCCTGTTTACCCAACATCGCCTGCCTACAGTGCCCCTGAAGGGCGGCACCACTATCCCATGCATTCCGAGAGGAGTCGTTACTCTGGGCAGCCACGTGCCCCTCGACCAATTCCGGTATGCTACAACTGTGGCGTCCCGGGTCATATCGCACGTTTTTGTGACCACCGCCCATATCAGCAACAGTCTTGGCCTTTGTATCACCAACATTTCGACTATCCGCACTCCACGTCACGGAAACCACGCGCACCTACCGGGACACGCTACCCCTCGCCGGCCTCTGATCGAAGTTTGACGCCACCTCCAGCTCCCCGTGCTCCACAATCGCCGTCGCCACGATGACGCGCACACCGCCGCCGGAAAACTAGTCGGTGCGGCCAGTGGGGGTGAAGCCGCAAGATCACAGGTGCTATCTACAGATATACCCCCGTCAGCATTTATGTTGAAAAACAAAGTACGTGTAGTTGTCGATGGAGTGGCTACTATGGCACTTGTGGATACAGGCGCGACAGTTTCGGTGATGAGTGTAAATTTTAAGAACCTGCTAGGACCAAAAGTGATGTTTTGCCTGAACCGTGGGGTGACATTTCGTGGTGTAAGTGGTGACGTGTTGTGTCCAGTGGGATATTGTACTGTGGACGTCTCGCTGTGTGGCAAGGTGTTTTGCACAGAGTGCGCGGTTATTCCGCGGTCTACACATGACGTTATCTTGGGTATTGACTTCTTGTGTGAGTGTGGGGCAACTGTAGACTGCAGAAGTGGGCATCTTTCTATACACGGTACTTTCCTAACGGCGCTCTTGGAAAATTCCTGTCCGGAGGAATGCATCTTTTTCGTCTCCGTGGATACAGTCGTTCCTGCATTTTCTGCTGCGTGTGTTCCTGTGACATGTTCCAGTAACAACTGTGGCACGTTTGATGCCACGCTCGAACCGATTCCCTCGGCATGCCTGAAAAAGAACATTCTCATTCCCCATTGTATAGTGTCAGTCGTTGATGGATGGGCAGGTGTGTGGACAATGAACAGTTCCGTGGAGCCTGCAATTCTGCCAGGCGGCATGAAACTTGCAGTATTTAGACCCGAGTCATGTACGACGCTGGTTGCGCTTGTTGATGCTACAAGCCAAAATGAACATCTAGGCTTAGAAGGTTCAGAAGATGCCCAATTGCTACAAATGGTCAGCAAGTCACTTGACCAAAGCGAACGTCATACCCTGCTCGACGTTCTGTCTAAGCACTCGAAAGTGTTGGATTTTTCTAAATACAGCCAAAGGCCCTTAATTCCAGCGTCCCGGATACGTCATCAGATCCACACCGAATCGGCGCATCCCATTAGGCAGAAACCTTATCGAGTAGCACCATCGGAGCGCAAGATCATCAACGAGCAAGTTCAAGAGATGCTGGAAACGGGAATAATACAGGAATCGGCGAGTTCGTGGGCTGCTCCCGTCATTCTAGTGAGGAAGAAGGATGGTACGTGGAGATTTTGCGTTGACTACCGCCGACTGAATTCTGTTACCAAGAAAGACGTCTATCCACTGCCGCGCATCGATGACGCTCTAGACTGCCTGCATTCCGCGTCCTACTTTTCATCTGTCGACCTGAGATCAGGTTACTGGCAAATTCCGATGCACGCAGCTGACAAAGAAAAGATGGCATTTGTTACGACCGACGAACTTTACGAGCTCAACGTTATGCCATTCGGATTATGTAATGCTCCTGCGACATTCGAAAGATTTATGGACTCTATATTGCGTGGTTTAAAATGGCATATATGTATGTGTTACCTTGATGATGTCGTAATTTTTGGCCGTACGTTTGAGGAGCACAACACTCGCCAAGACCTCGTGCTCAGCTGCATTGAAAAAGCTGGCCTTGTATTGAATTCAAAAAAGTGCCACTTTGGCGAGCGACAGACATTGGTGTTAGGACATCTCGTCGACAAAGATGGCATTAGACCTGACCCGCAAAAGACAGCGGCCGTTGAATCGTTCGAGCGTCCTAAATCTGTGAAACAACTGCGTAGCTTCATCGGGCTCTGCTCGTATTTCCGCCGGTTCGTACCCAAGTTTGCAGATGTCGTTCACCCCCTGACGAGCCTTCTACGCAAGAACAGCCCGTTTCAGTGAACCTCCGAGTGCGATGCCGCTTTTCACAAGCTGAAGTGTTTGTTAACTTCGCAGCCAATACTTCGGCACTTCAATCCTTCGTCGCCCACGGAAATTCACACAGACGCAAGTGGCATCGGTATCGGGGCTGTTCTCGTTCAGCGTTCTGGCAAGAAGGAACACGTTGTGGCGTACGCAAGTCGTTCTTTAAGCAAGCCTGAACGCAACTACACAGTGACCGAACAGGAATGCCTAGCGGTAGTCTTTGCCGTGCAACGGTTTCGCTCATACATCTATGGTCGCCCGTTCACTATCGTCACAGATCACCATTCCCTGTGTTGGCTGGTCAACCTTCGTGACCCATCCGGCCGCCTCGCACGATGGGCCATTCGTTTGCAAGAACATGTCTTCACCATTTCATACAAGACCGGCCGTCTACACGCTGATGCGGATTGCCTCTCCAGAATGCCGCTACCATCGACAGATTGTGAAGGCGATAACTTTGACCACCTTATCGCTTCGCTGTCGTCTGGCTTTCGCCGCTGAGCAGCGTAATGACCCAAGCTTGAAAGCTCTCTTCCCTGGAGTGAGAAATTCATTAAGCAAAGGCCGATTCTGCGTCCGAAATGGTCTTCTTTACCAGAGAAACTTGTCCACGACGGGCGCCCGCTTTCTGCTAGTTGTTCCTGCGTCTCTCCAAACGTCTGTTCTGCGTCTCACGCATGATGACCCCACCTCTGGCCATCTAGGCACCGCACGAACACTTAGACGCACGAAAGAGCGGTTCTATTGGCCGAAAATGAGCAAGACAATTAAGAACTACGTGGCCAGCTGTATGCAGTGCCAGAGCCACAAGCGGCCTTCCTCGGGTCCAGTTGGTCACCTACAACCTGTAAAGCCTCCCGGTTCCCCTTTTGAAAAGGTCGGCATTGATCTGACGGGACCATTTCCACGCTCCTCAAAAGGTAACCGGTGGATAGTTGTATGCGCCGACTACCTGACGCGGTACTGCGAGACGGCTGCCTTATGCTCCACCATGGCAGTCCAGGTTTCGGAGTTCCTGTTGAATTCAGTCATCCTCCGACACGGACCTCCTCGCGTGATAATAAGTGACCGTGGACGACAATTTACCGCTGATATTGTTGAATCATTACTTCATTTGTGTGCTTCCAACTTCCGACACTCAAGTGCGTATCATCCACAAACTAACGGCCTCACCGAGCGCACAAACCGAACGTTGATCAACATGTTGTCAATGTACGTCGCCTCCGACCACAAAAACTGGGATGAAGTTTTACCATTCGTCACGTACGCCTTCAACACGTCGAAACACGAAACGACAGGCTACAGCCCTTTCTATCTGCTCTACGCTCACTCACCTAGACATACGCTGGACACTATCTTTCCTTTTGTCGTCCATGACGATTTAACAATTGCGGAAACTTTGTGTCGTGTGGAAGAGACACGTCGACTTGCCTACCTACGTACACTGGCAGCGCAAGAGTCCTCCAAAACTCGCTACGACAGTCAACACAGGTATGTAACCTATGCCCCCGGTGATCTAGTGTGGGTGTGGACCCCAATATGCAGACGTGGCTTGAGCCAAAAGCTACTGGCACACTACGCCGGTCCTTTCGTGATACTTCATCGTCTCAGCGAGGTCAACTATGAAATCGCACGTGTCACCACTAGTGGCCGACGTTCAAGCAAGACAGAGGTGACGCATGTTGCCCGCCTGAAGCCGTTTACACGGAGGATGCAAGAATGACTCGCCCAGAGGGCTTCGTCTGAGACCGGAGGAATGATAAGAAGTATCACTACCAGGAAAAACAAGGGAAGCGTGGATAGAGAATGAAGACAACGTTGCCTCCACTGCGATCCCTCTGAGTGGGTACGAGCCATGGCGGTGGAGATATCATCATACGGTGATCGCGGACTCAGGGCCCATTAAAAACCACATTATATTACCTTGCCCTGTGTAACAATATGTTAAATTTCATTGCAGTTGATGTCGGTGGACATGCATGCGAGACCAGTCGTCACCTTATCAAGGCGAAGGTGGTTAAATTATTAAATGGCCCCAGGAATTGGAGCCGGCACGCTTGCCGACATGAAGCTCAAAACACTTCTGCTCTTGCAGGTTTTTGCGGTCTTTTGGACGGAAACTGCGCATCAGCCGTTCGGCGGGCATACGGTACACGTGTGTTCTGCCATCCCATCTGCGGATACATCACGCAAAGCGTCATCAGCTCGAGCATCTTCATCGCTGGACGAGGAGTGCTGCGATCCTTGTTGGGCCGCTTGCGTGAGCGATTACGACGGCGACAGTCGCTGCATGTGTGGAACATCATGTGACCCAGAACTGGCGTATATATTTGCGCGACACCTTGGCTGCGTGGGAATTAGAGCCGGCACGCTTGCCGACATGAAGCTCAAAACACTTCTGCTCTTGCAGGTTTTTGCGGTCTTTTGGACGGAAACTGCGCATCAGCCGTTCGGCGGGCATACGGTACACGTGTGTTCTGCCATCCCATCTGCGGATACATCACGCAAAGCGTCATCAGCTCGAGCATCTTCATCGCTGGACGAGGAGTGCTGCGATCCTTGTTGGGCCGCTTGCGTGAGCGATTACGACGGCGACAGTCGCTGCATGTGTGGAACATCATGTGACCCAGAACTGGCGTATATATTTGCGCGACACCTTGGCTGCGTGGGAATTGGAGCCGGCACGCTTGCCGACATGAAGCTCAAAACACTTCTGCTCTTGCAGGTTAGTGCTGTTCGTATGCTTGAAATTCCTAAAGCACTTTTAGCGTTGCCGGCTCCTCCCACAAAGGCATGTGTCGCGAGCACCACGGTGCGAGTGTGCACTGGAGTTAATGGGAAGCGTTTTCGCTTTATTGTGAACCGAGTGCTATATGTTGCTCTTCTTCTACTACTTTCTGGAGACATTGAGCTCAATCCTGGGCCTTTCGATAAAGGTGAAATGGATTATTTGAAGAAGTTGCAGGATACTATTATGAGTAAGTTAGAGAATATTGATACTAGGATAACTAACAGTGATACTAACATAGCTGAAATAAAGAGCAAGCTAGAGATGACCGAGGGCCATATAGAAAGCGTCATGAAATTGGTACATGAGCAAGCCACTGTAATAAAGAATCTAACTCATCAGATGCGAATTCTTCAAAAGAAAAATATCGACCTCGAAAACAGAAGCCGTAGAATGAACCTTGTGTTTTATGGGATAGACGATAATGACCAGCATGAAACTTGGGAACAGTCTGAGGCCCTCGTTAAGGGCATCTGCACTGCCCAACTCGGATACGAACTGACATCAGTTCAAAGGGCACATCGCGTAGGTCGTTTTAATGAACGGAAAAAAAGGCCAATTATTGTGAACTTTTCATCTGATAAGGAAAAAGAGGTCGTCCTTAAAAAAGCCAAGAATTTGAAAGGGACACAGTACAGCATTGAGCAGGATTATTCATTCGAAACGCGCACTGTACGAAAGAAGCTTTGGGAATATGGTAAAGCGAAAAGGGCGGATAAGAAAAACCTGGTTAAGCTAAAAGCCGATAAACTGATTATAAACGGCAGAGCATTTACTTGGGATGATGAAAAGGAAGAAGTCGTTGCCTTGTCTAAACGATGACAGGAAAATTGTACCATCTGCGTTCATCGTGATTTAATTATTGCAGTAGTGAATTGCCGAAGTGTAATAAACAAAATAGACGAATTCGCTGGCTTGCTTGATACCGTGAAGGCCGATGTCGTGTTCGGTACAGAATCTTGGCTCAACCCATCCATCTCTGATCATGAAGTGTTTCCTAACAATTATACTGCCTACCGTAAAGATAGGCCGAGTCATGGGGGTGGTGTTTTCTTGTTAGTTCACTCGTCCCTTTCATCCACTAATCTTGATATCGGTAATGACGCTGTCGAATCTGTCTGGAGTACTGTTACAGTCAGTAACAATTTTTCTTTTGTAGCTGGGACGTTTTATCGACCGCCCGTCGCGAACTCCAGTATTTTGCAATTATTAGGTGACATCGTTTCACAGGCGTCTGACCGTACGATATTATTAGCAGGTGATTTTAATTTACCCGATCTAAAATGGCGAAGTCACTCATGCGAGGTGCTGCATGCCAGCCGTAATAACCTAGAAATGAAGAACATTGTTGACACTTTTGGGTTGATACAGTACGTTTTAGAACCCACAAGACTTAAGCATACCCTTGATCTTCTCTTTTGTAACTCCCCTAATTTAGTAAGTAACGTTGATATCATTCCAGGCATTAGTGACCATCAGGTTGTAGTAGCAGGTGTTACAACAAAAATTCAAAAAATCACGAAGAGTATCAGAAGAAAGTTGTTCTTTTTTGATAAAGGCGACTATCCGTCAATTTCCGCAAGGCTTCTTGATTATTTGCCTGTATTTGAATGCTTGGTAGAGGAACACAGTGTAGAGTATTTGTGGAACACATTTAAAAATAAGATACTCGAACTCTCAGAGCAGTACATACCAAGTATGGATTCGGCTAAGCTTAAGAAACGTAAAAAACCGTGGGTGACTTACAGTATCCTGAAACTAATTAAGAAACGAAGACGGGTATTCAAAAAATACAAAAAAATGAAAGGTAAAGTTCATTATAAGAAGCTACAGGAGCTAACACGTGAATATAAAGAAGAATCAGTAAATGCAAAGCAGCATTTTTTTAAACGATTGAATGAAAATATGAGTACAAATCCTAAACCTTTCTGGCAATATCTAAAGGGATGTGGGTCTGATCCGGTTGGAATAAATGAACTTATTTTCGATGGACGCACTCTTTCCAATGATACGGATAAAGCCACGTGCCTAAATAATTACTTCCAATCCGTTTTTCTTCCTAAATCTGCATTGAGCTCACCCTTGCCAAGTAGCAGTGTTCCTCTCATGGAACCTCTTGAAATTAGTGTCAGCGGTATTGAGGCCTTGCTCAGGAATCTCGACGACAGTAAAGCTATCGGCCCTGACGGTGTCTCTCCAAGAGTTTTAAAACAGTGCGTTAACCCCATTTCGCTCTACCTTTACCTGATCTTTGAAAAATCACTAAGTACTGGCCAGTTGCCACAAGACTGGAAAGTGGCAAATGTAGTCCCGATCCACAAAGGAGGTCCTAAAAAAGACGTCACGAATTATAGACCTATTTCGCTTACCTCGATATCATGTAAAATCATTGAACATGTAATATATAAGGCTCTAATGAAGCATTTATTAGATTACGATTTGTTAACAAAGACTCAACACGGTTTTCGTAAGGGCTTTTCCTGTACGACCCAGCTTCTCGAGTTCTACAACGATCTAGTATCTGAAATTGATCTAGGTGGGCAAACAGACTGCATCTTTTTAGACTTCAGTAAAGCTTTCGACACTGTTTCGCATCCTCTGCTCCTCGAAAAATTACGAATATTTAATATAGATGAAAGAATTTTTAATTGGATAGAGAATTACCTGTCACAACGCCGCCAATGTGTTGTCCTGAATGGTACTAAGTCGGAATTTCTAGAGGTCACGTCGGGCGTCCCCCAGGGACCTGTATTGGGGCCTCTGCTATTCATAATTTTTATAAATGACATTAACAAAGATATAAGCTCAAGTATACGGCTCTTTGCTGATGATTGCGTAGTCTACAGAAAAATTCAGAAAGAACATGATGTCCTTGAATTGCAGGCTGATCTTGCACGTATTCATCAATGGTGCCTTAAGTGGCAAATGAATTTAAACACAAATAAGTGCGTTCATGTGTGTTTTACAAAGAAGAAAAAAATATTTGATGCAAATTTTTGTCTAGGAGGAAATAAATTAGATAAAAAATACTCGTACAAATATTTGGGTGTATTGCTGTCGCATGATTGTTCCTGGAATGCACATGTGGATTATGTGGTTTCCAAAGCCGCGATAGCGTTGAATTATATTCAAAGGAATTTGAGATGTGCAGATCCTAACCTTAGAAGCACGGCCTACCTCACTTGTATTCGTCCAATCTTGGAGTATGCCTGTACTCTTTGGGACCCAACACAAACAGGTTTGATAAATAAATTAGAAAAAATACAAAACAGAGCAGCCAGGTTTGTTTTGGGTCGGTACGGACAAAAGCAGAGTTGTACCGAAATGAAAAAGGAGTTAAACTGGGAGTTACTGTCGTCCCGTCGCAAAAAATTGCGTTTGAAGCTTTTATACCAGATATTTCATAAAAAAACGGGACTAGACAGCGACACTTACTTAAAAAGACCAGATTACATATCTCAACGTACAGACCACATACACAAAATAAAGCCGTGCCGGGCCAGGACGAACCTGTATTCAAACTCGTTTTTTGTTAAAACTATTAACGAATGGAATTGTTTGACATCTGAGCAAGTGTGCAGTGTTAATGAAGATGTATTTTTTTCAGCTTTGTAACCCCCCTGCTGTAACGCCTCTGGCAAAGCGGGGATATGTATGAATAAAGAATAAAGAATAAAGAAGCCTATAGGTATAAATTTTTTTCGGGGTTGGGGGAGGGCACCTGCTCGCTATGGTTATATTTCTCTCTGTATGGGAAAGAAATTTGGGGGGTTGGAATCAAGCCAGGTGAGCCATTCCCTGGTTATGTCACTGCTTCGGCCACATCCGTGAGTGCACCATAGAATGCTATCAGCTGTGCTCCCAGGTAAAGCTCCCATCAGTGTTTGTGACGCGGCGGTATAATACTCCACCATTTCACACAAATCAGGGTATAAGACTACATAATCCCTGGCGACTGTGGAAAAAAAACCTGTACATATGATCCCAGTGAACAGAATTATTTCACTATTTCTGAAATCGTTCTGTGTGCGGCAGTATCGTTTTGTTTGTTTGACGAATATGTTACGAGTGCTTATGAGTCATGACAGTCATATTCATGTAATGTCTCCCGACAGAGAAAGCGTAGTTCTGTCAAATCATTTAGATAATTCACAGATGCAGGCATAACTTGCACGGTAAAGCGCAATATATTTAGTGAATTGAAAACATCCCAATTCATTTCTCATATTTCGGCGCATACATGCTATCGTCCCGGAGTCTATGCCTAGTTCTAATTAGGTTAGCAGCACTTTGCATAGTTTTTTAGCACCCATTCTGTGGTGTACGCGATAAAAACAACGAACGTCTTCTCCTGCACCACGTTCCAATAAATCTTCCGTTCGGACGAAAGTCTGCCTATCCTAAGCTAAATTATGGAAGCTTCTTACAGCTTTAAAAACTTCCACTAGTTGTGAAATTTTGCACCTTGTATGTTGAGAAATTCGTGTCGCGAAATTGAGGAGTGATCACAAATGTACCACTAAAGAGTGCGTTTACGGTCGGCGCAGAAAAAGGCGACAAGCGCCGGCGATGCAGGCGAGCCCTTGCCATGACGTCGCATCGCCGTAACCACAGAGACGCCAGTGTTCGTTCTCGGGCCTACATTGTACTCTCAACGCGAACAGACAGTGCAAGAAGCGCTTCGTTTCTAGAGCAACACAGAGCCTTGATTGCTCCATTTCGGAGGTCTATTCGTACGTGCCATTCGTGCTGTACAGATAGAATAACACTGGTCTAGAGCAGCGGAGCGCGTGCCTGTCGACACTGCTGTTGCCGGCGACTTCTATCTCATGTTAGCTACATGCTACCATTGACGATTACATTACAGCACAATAGTGTTACATGCAGTACAGCCATGTTTGATAGCATTACAGCGTCTGTCTTTAAATATTTCTGAAGAAAATCCCAGCTGGGCGCTGTAGACAAGTCAAATTCCATCTGTACGTACATCGGCGTGCAAGAGATGTTTCAGGGGTCTCTAGTCACCCAAGTCGCATACATCGAACACCACACGTGCAGCAAGTTTTTGCGAGTGCACAAACCTTGGAAATTGCAACCCTGCCGCTAGCGCTTCTCACAGATGACGCTAGCGGCATCTCACAGATGACGTCAAACCTTATTATTTGGTAGAGCAATACAATTTATCGGTATCACAATCATTGCCACGATCATAAGAGAAACTGTATCTTTTAGAACCAGTATTGCCAACATCGTGTCACTCAAAAGAACACTGGATAAAGGGACAATGATCACTCTAGTAGCCGAAGCTTTCATGCTGTCAGTTATTTAAACGCGAAGCAGAGGATAGTAGCACAAAGTTCACGAGACTAATTCAAACAACGCAGCAACCTCCCCTCCACCCGCCCTTCAAAATGAAGAATAAATGCGATGTCGTGATGTTCAATTTTTTTTTAATCGTCGCCTATAGACCCTGGAAAGCGAGAGGCGAACGTGTAACCAGGCGCAGCCACTTCACAGGCTTTCCGACACCAGAGCCGCCAGCAATGGCCTCACTATAGCTGCATGTATTAAAACTCAATTGCGGCTGCTCCAACCAAGAGGCATGCTTTTTAAATTGGATATGATTTTTAAAAAGAAAGCACACGAGAGTTTACAATTCGAACCCTAGACACTTTGAATTCGAAAGGGCAGGATCTTTTAGGGGCTTTTACTGCCACAGTGAATAAAAAAGTGGATGTACGTGCTGCGGGAAGGAATTGCGAAACAGCTCTTCTGTATGGTGATCCATAGATGAAGTATATTAGAGGAAAAGTGTCGGCGCGTTCCAACCATTTACGTATTCGTATGCAGACACGAAGCACGGAAAATTAAACAGCGATGCCCAGACATTCTGGTGGCACGCGTGCAGTTATTAGCGAAAACTGCTTTATTAAATGCCATGCAAACACGAGCTATCAGCAGCATTCCTAGAACGGATGACATCCGCTGATGAATCGCTGCTACAGTTTCACGCTACCGATTGGACTGGACGTCAGGAGGCTCTGCGTATAGCGCGTTTCACCGATAAGTGGACTTGCACAACAGAGTTGAGTAGGCACCAAACATATAGCATCGTGGACTGCTGTTTATTCAGCATAATAAAATAGGTACGTGATTGTGACTTTGGTGGCCCCGATAACAAGGTGCACATGTATAGACGCACCGACATGGCTACTGCCGGTGATATACCCTCGCAAACCCAAGTTTGGCGCAATTTCCGTTGATATTATCCGGATGACGCAGTAAAACTCATTTGGCGCACTTTGGCACAGTTGGCGCAAAAGTGGGACTACTGCATGTCTCGGTGGGACAGTTCCTCACAAACAATCTGTCGAGGCCAGGATTTGTGTCCACACTGGTAACAGTTCTTGGCCAGCTGACCAAACTTGGGCGCGATTCGACACATCTTGAGTGTTTGAAACGTTCGGCAACGCTGAATAATGTCATACACAGAACTGACGCTTTCTTTTCCAATTCGAAAATTATACACGGCGTCAGGAATCCCTTTGAGCAGATGACTTACTTTGTCCTCTTTCGACATGGTAGCGCAGACCACCTTGCACAGCCTTAACACTTCTTCTATGTAGGTGATGCATGTCTCACCCGGTTGCTGTGCCCGTTGCGACAGTGTTTGCTCAGCCTGCTTCTTTTTAGCAACTGAGTCGCCAAAACACGCCCCGAGCTCTTCAACAAAAAGGTCCCACGTCGTGAGTATGTCCTCGTCGTTCTCATACCACACCAGTGCAATGTCGGTCAGAGAGAACACCACGTTGCTTAGCTGAGCGGCTGTATCCCAACCGTTGAACTTGCTCACTACTCGGTAGTACGGAAGCGGACCAGATGGTGCTGTCCTGGGAACACCTGCTTCTTCGGGCATGACGAGGGAACTCGCGACAGATGGTGGGAGGCCGGCAAGTCAACGGCTTCGTCGAAGCTGTATCAGTGATCGTTCCGTAGTTGAAGCGCTTGCCCAGCACCTCCACCACTCTGTTACGCTTGAAAGGGGCCGTTTATTAGGTCATGAGGAGCAGCTCAGGAGCAGCGGACTGGTTAGAGATCCTCTTCCTTTTTTTTATTTCTGAGCAACACGTGCGTTCACCGTATACATTTTGTTGTCTTCGTCCATGTGCACAACAATATTTGTTTAACATACCATTGTATATTTACACAATACACTATCACATTGTGTGGAGCACTTAGAAGCCTGTGCTGTGCACATCATGGTTTGTGTGGCTGAGTAAAATTTTGTGCTGCTGTTTACTTATTTATTTCTTTACCCTCATGGTCAACAGACATTACAGAGGGGAGTGGTAAAAAATGCAACAACGAAACAAGTTTATAAGCACAAGAGGCAATGCAATGTTCCTGGTTATACAACAGCAGATTGAAACAACAACAACAAAAATGGGACATATCAAAATGATGTATAATAAAATAGAAAGATACAGTCTTGTAAAAAAAAAATGCCAGCACATCCACGGAGTGAATAATGGAGAGTGGGGCGGAGTATCCGTCCGTCCATTCGTTCTTGCTTCCGTCTCTCCATGCATGCGTCTGTGTGGCAGCCCGTGCGTTCATTCGCCTGTCCGTGCGTGCGTCTGTTCATGCGTCCGCACGTTCATCTGTACGCCCGTTCCTGCGTTCGCCCATGCATCCGCTCCTCCGTCCGTGCATGCGTCCATCTGTGCGTCCGTCCATGCATCTGTCTGTGTGTCCGTTCATCCACCTATTCAACACTCCAAGTACCACCATCTCGCTTCTTTTCATCATATATTCATCATATAGAACTACCGCCATCCAGCGGACATTCCAAGGACTGAACGAGAGGAGGCACACGCACACTTTCTTACGGATTGCGCTTCGTGTCTACTTCCCACCTTTAACCACCTTGAGTTCATGGTATATACTAGTTCACTGTATTCGTGGCACTGCGGCCCAACGCTCGCTAAACCTTTCTAAAACCAAGGAGGTTACGCCCAGTGAGTATAACGTAGCAACCCTTTCTTGTCAGATGGTGCTCAATGTACATGCCAATGGCTGCTAAGGGGGAATGATGGCTGCTAAGGGGGAATGAGAGACAGAAGAATCCGGCTTTTAGTTAACGCGCACGGTGCGAATTTTTTATTGTTCAACAACGCACAGAAGAAATCTCCCACCGGCACCACCTTGGAGGTCAAAATGTAAGACTGGTTACACACTACTACTACGCCTACAAGGGATGAACGGTTGTCGCTATAAGGAGCTTCGCCAACCGTTCACTATAAGGAGCTTCGCCCCTAAAAGATAAACATAACGTTAATAAGCATACAATGAGCGTTGTTACACTTCAGTGCAACAGACACAACAGGTAACAGTGAAATCTTAATTATAGAAATGTATAAGATGAAAACTATTACCAGGCATTCAAAGAATTGGTTAATACAGTGACAGATGC
The DNA here is from genome assembly GCA_013436015.1 of Rhipicephalus annulatus. Lineage (NCBI taxonomy): Eukaryota > Metazoa > Arthropoda > Arachnida > Ixodida > Ixodidae > Rhipicephalus > Rhipicephalus annulatus. The sequence continues at coordinate 2,004,258 of WOVY01010234.1, read as the reverse complement.
ATCATGATCTGAAATTGTTACAAACGAATCAGGAAGGCAATTCCAATCGTGTGATGTGCGTGGTAGGTATGATTATCAAAATGACTCTGTTTGAGACGATGGAATGCCAACTTTACGAGTGTGATGTAAACGACGAGAAACGTAATGCGACAGAAGTATTAGTAAATCGCGTAAGTATGAGTGGTGATAAATTTTATGAAAAAGGGTTAAACGGAGCATAGTATGACAAGTAGTAAGTGAAGGTAATTTAAGGGGAGACGCGGGTCGAAAAGTCGCGTTTTTTTTCCAAATTTCACCTTTTCTGTTTTTTGTTGCTTTATCATCTTTATACATTATATTTTGACATCTGAAAATATCACAGCGAAATAAGCATCAGAAGTCAGTGAAAAACGCGTCTGAGTGAGCGGCAGTGACGCGCGGCATCACGAAATTTACACAAAACGGGCTGCTGTTCGCGTGCTCGCGGGGCCGCGAAGAGAGCTGTCCGCCATATTGCGGCCGCTGGCTCGTGTAGAGTTGTCCTTACTCTCCACGATCCCGATTCTTGAAGTCTCGTACGTTCACGAAAAATCTAAAAAAAAAGCAACAAAAACAGTCTTTTCCCGCCGTTTCAAACCGCGCGCCACTAACGCAGGGCCGCCATTGGCTGACAGCACCCGTGTTTTCTTGCCGTAGTTCGCTTCACTGTTTTCCGGAGTTATTTTTCGCTGTTTTCGTGCCATGGCAAGCCCGAAAAAGGCCGTTGCCGACCATCGGAAATACAGAAGTAAGAACAAGTTCAGAGGGAAGCGGCGGAGGACGTACAAGAAAGCCACCGCCAACGAAAATGTCCGCGACGGGCCAGCGGCCGGTAGGCCTAACATCGACCACGGCAACGTCGACCATGGCAACTGCGACGACGAGATCAACGCTGCAGTGAATTTTGTGAGTGCATCGCAGAAAAAGATCGCGTTATTCGAAAACGACGTCAGGCCGAATGCCGATCGTGCCGAAAGCGTAGTGCTGTGCGAGTTGGGTGCATTGACGGCCGTCGTCGCAGGCGCGGCATGCCCCGTTTGTCACGAGAGTAAACTCGCAGTTCGGGCACCGAATAAAAAGCGGAAAGGCCTTTCGGCGTTTCTGGAGCTACACTGCGAGAATGCGGAGTGCTCGGAGAGCATCCTTTCGTCCGCGTACTCGTCGAAGCGGGTCGCGTCAGATGGCGGCCGCGGTGCAAGCAGAAGCTACGACAGCGGGAGTTCGCGTGACGCCTTTGCCGTGAACCTGAAAGTGGTGCTTGCAGCGCGTGCCGTCGGTATCGGGCATGAGCAACTTTCACGATTTTGTGCAGTAGTTGGATTGCCAAACCCTATGCACCATAAGACCTTCCATGCTATCGGCAAAAAGATTCACAGTGCGGCAGTGAAGGCTGTCTGTGAAAACATGCAAAGGGCACGCAGCGTCACCAAAGAGGTGGCTGGTAACAGTGACGTGCCAGTCATGTTTGACGGCACATGGCAAAAAAGAGGCCACAAAAGCCACAATGGTGTGGGAACTGTAGTGTCCTTGGACACTGGTTTGTGCCTGGACTATGAAGTGCTTTCCAACTTCTGCCTGGCGTGCAGTTTGCATAACGACATGGGAGGCGATGAAGAAACATGGCAGGCGTTTCATCATCCCGTTTGTGAGAAGAATTGCGACTGTTCTTCGCATGCCATGGAGGCCGAAGCTGCAGTGCGCATTTGGCAGAGGACTGTGGACTATGAGACACCCCTGCGGTTCACCATCTTCCTAAGCGATGGAGACAGCAAGGCCTACAACGGGGTCTGTGATGCCAACGTGTACCCTGACACTCCAATTGAAAAAGAGGAGTGCACCAACCACGTGGCGAAACGTCTGGGCACCGGCCTGCGGAAGCTGCCAACGCCACTTCCACGAGGGGAGAAGCTGAAGGAGACCACCATCCAGAAGCTTCAAACTTACTTTCAGGTGGCCATTGTGAACAATCGGGGAAATGTCCACAAGATGTACACTGCCATATGGGCCTCATGTTTGCACTCGTGCTCAACAGACGGTGCTGGAAGTCACAAGTTCTGTCCTGCAGGCCCAGACTCGTGGTGCAAGCACCGACGTGCTGAGGCGCAGGGCCAGCCTGCACCGTGCCACACCCCCCTCCTGACCAAGGCCCAGGGTTTGGCAGTCCTCCCAATCTACAAGCGTCTCACAGATGCGAAGCTGCTTGCCCGGTGCCTCCACGGCAAGACACAGAACGCGGCCGAGTCCCTGAACAGCAAAATATGGCTGCTGTGTCCAAAGACCCGGTTTGCTTCCCGGACTGCTGTGGAAACAGCCACAGCCATTGCAGTCCTGTGGTTCAACCGGGGCCACGCGAGCTTTGAAAAGGTGCTGGAAGAGCTTGGGGTGCTTCCTTCGGAGGCCCTGGTTACCCTCAGCGACCGCCGAGACAGCATGCGCATGCACAAGATGAATGTGCGTCAGACCGCTGAGGCGAGGGCACACCGTCGCAGTGCAGCCAAGAGGGCCCGGGTGGAAGAGTCCTGCCGCACCAGCCGGGAAGGGAAAACCTACGGTGCTGGAGAGTTTTAGACAACTGATATTCCCTCTGGACATGTGTGTATGTGTTCAGCACAAGTTTCGTGCTACTGCGTTTTTCATTTTTGTAAATACAGACTTTCAAACTTTCAAACGCGTTTTTCTCATTTCGCAATTTTGGCCAATTTGCATTTTTTGCGGGAAGTGTTTCGGGCACTTAGAATGGTCATACGACGACGAAATTTGGCACACACATTGAGGAGAGTGCGTAGGGTGCCGATATCTACTTGAATCAGCACAACCTATCAGCTGTAAATATCTATTAATAAATTTAATGGTGGTCGAGTGGAAAAAAAAGGGTACTTTGCTACACAGATGTTTTTTTCATAGTTTCAAAGTTGGAGCACAATTTCTAGCTAGATATCGGCACTCTATGGCTAATAGGGAGCAAAAGGAGCCATTGAACAACTCTCTGCATGAACATTTAGTATGCGCGAAAGTTCCCGGAAAACTTATCAAGTTTCACCATTACTTGAAACACAACTCCCAAACTATTGCACTTATGTAAAAACTGATTACAGATTTGAAATCAGGAGGAAAAACTGCATCAGTGGTCCAATTTCTGAAGCTCTAAGTTGAATAACAAAAAAAAAGTGCTTTCGAGGAGCGTCTCCCCTTAAGGGTAGATATCCTTAGTGTGATGCTCGTGTTTCGATTGTAATTAGTAGTTATGAAGCAAACAGATATTTTGCACCATTTCCAATGAATGCACCAAATTATTGTGGTATGGATCCCAAACCGATCCGGCATATTCAAGTTTAGTACAAACTAGTGCTTTATACAACATTAGTTTGACAGAAGAAGATGATTTTATGAAGTTATGACGAAGATATCCGAGCATGCAATTAGCATTACAAACAACACAGTTAATATGGGTATTCCATGTTAGGTTGTGACTGATTTAAACTCCGAGGTACTTGTATGAGGTGACGCTGTTTAATTGTGTGTTATGTAGGTTATAAGTAGATAAAGTGGTGATCTTTCTTGACACACGTATGAATTTACATTTTTTACGGATTAATTCTATGGGCCATGTGTTACACCAGTTAAGGAAAGCAGTAAGGTCAGATTGAAAAAGGGCAACGTCATTAGGTGCAATTATTTCACGAAAAATTACGCAATCATCGGCAAAAAAGATGAACAGATGAGGTGACGCAAGATGGCAGATCTTTATTATAGATTAAAAAAAGAAGTGGACCATGAACGGAACCCTGTGGTACACCAGAATGTACCGCACATTCCTCGGAATTAGTTCCATTAGTCGAGACGAATTGTGAGCGGTTAGTAAGAAAACTTTCAATCCAGGTTACAAGGCAGGGGTCAAGATTAAGTAGTCGTAATTTATAAATGAGCAGTTTGTGGCACACCTTTTCAAAAGCTTTAGAAAAATCGAGAAAAATGCAGTCGGCGAACAAGCTGTTGTCAAGAATCGTGTGTAGTTTATGTAAAAAAAGTGTTAATTGAGTTTGGAAGAGTATGATTTGTGAAATCCATGTTGCGATTGAGAGAAAAATGTGTGTGACTAAAAAATATCCAAGGTGAGAAGCCAAAATGTGTTCTAATACTTTACATGGTATACTAGTGAGAGAAATGGGTCTGTAGTTCAAAGGAGAATGCTTGTTACCTGATTTGTGAATTGGAACTACCTTCCAGACTTTCCACTCAGATGGGAGAACACCGTCGTTGAGGAACAGTTGAAAAATTTTGGTATTATGAATGAATAACAGACAGTATCTTGGAGAAATTGGACGTTTACTTGATCGCTACCCGGTGTCGGGGATGGTTTCAGAGACTTAATAATGCTTGCGACACCATCGTTGCTGAAAATGACAGGAAACATGATCGTGATGATATGGTTGCACATGGGGAGCGTTGGCGATGGCGAGTAAAGAAAAATGTTTTGAAAAAACATCTTCAAGTATATTCGAGCATTGGTCGGATGGTATGGCATTACCGCTAAGATCATTAAGTATTATAACATCACTCTTGAGGATTGATCACTTGCCAAAATTTTTTACGGTTTAGTCTTCAACATCGTAGGTGAGGTGTTGCTTAGGAAACAATCTTTGGCAACTTTTAAGGCCTGCACGTATTCATCAGCTCACAGCTTGTAAGCTGACCAACGGGCCCTACTATTGCTAAGTTTAGCTGATTTGAAAAGACGCTTTTTTTTATTAAACAAGCACTTAAGCTGGTGATTAAACTACGTTTCTTTAGGTTGGAGAAGATCGTGTAAGCACGGCAATGTACTTATCTGTTAGTTCCACAACCTTAGCAAAAAAGATACTCCAGTTCGATTGAACATCGCGATAGTCGAAATCATTCAAGAAAGATGGCAAGTTAATTGTTGATGATAAGAAAGTCGGCTTTGTTGTAATCTCGTAGTGTCTTAGTCATTTTAACTGCTTTAGATTGTGCAAGGCAAACTTTAAACGAGAGAAGGCTATGGTCACTTATTCCAGGCAGGTATGTTACAACAGAAACAAGATCGGGTTGCGTGGTCAATACAAGGTAGAGTGTATTTGAAACAAATGGTGTTATCCTTGTTGGTTCTTTAATCAACTGTGCAAGAGAAAATGTACTGCACAGCTTTAAGAAGTATTGCGCCATAGATGAGTTTGGGTTCACTGTGACGGGTTCATTTTTCCATAAGAGATTAGACATATTAAAACCACCAAGTAGGAAAATTGGCCGTGCAGTGTAATTGGAAAAAACACTATTAATTGCATCATGCAAATCACATACAAATGTTGTAGTGAAACTTGGAGGACGATAAACACCTGAAATTACTTTTTGCTGAGCTAGTGTTACGACGGCCCATACAATCTCCAAGTTTGATGCAGTTTGAAGGCAAACTTTTATTTTATAACCAAAAGCTCGCCACCACCAGAACGATTAATGCCGCCGCAGCGGAAAATAGAGAAATTGCATGAGTTCGGGAATAATTCATAGTCCCCGATTGCTGGTTGAAGCCAGGTTTCTGTCAATGCGATTATATCCTGTTTACATGTATCAATGGCCGAATCCAATAATAAAGATTAGGGAGCCTACTTTAACGGAACTTGCAAAAACAGCAACAAACGCAATAATATAACAGAAGCATGAACAATCAACCCAGTGGGTGGTTCAAATATTCTAAAGACAGCCTTTTTTTTTGTACAAAAACTTTCTTAGCTAATAGGCACCAATATATATAATACGTACAAGATAATTACTAAAATTAAACCACCTTATAAGAGGCATGCTCTAGCCAGCAATTCTTATCGCTTATACGAGATCTCTGTTATACGCAGAGCACCACTAGGGCATTTCTTTATAAACCCGCATTTTACTGTAGGCACACTGGTGTCTCTCATACCCATTTGTCTCTTATATCATCGTCTCTTATAAAAGGGTTCAACTGTATTACATTCAACAAAATTCCTTAACGTACCATTAACCTTAATTACTGTCTCTAGGAGCAAGTCAACAAGCACTCAGAACCTACCCTCTTGCATATTACAAGTTTCTACAAATATTGACACAAAATGTACTATACAATACATTGCTGTTCCAGCAAGCACCTTCTGCATAACACTTTCTCCGCTATAGAAACAAATAGAATGACAGTGCATTTTTCTGTCCATTATACTAGTATCATAATTATTCCCAGCAACTTTTTTATTCATAGTACAACTCCTTCAAAAGGGACCCCACAACACTTTTCCAAGTAATAATAGGGTAATCACACAATTGCATTTTACTGCCTCACAAATCTCTTGCAACGAAACTGTAACAAAGCCGTGTTACGGTTAGTTATTGCATAAATGACAAGTGTGCTAAAAGCTATGCAAAGGGGAGATGGCATACGGCAAGAAATTACACTAACACATATCATAGCCCTGAAAGTTTCACCCTTTTTTTTTCTGGCTGCCGATTCAAATTCAGATGAGCATGGTGCCTGAACATGGCACCACCCCAAGGAGGCCATGGCACCTTAAAAATTATAACATACTATCAAGGCACCATATGCACGGCACAGCAGCAACATAAAACTGCTGCGCAAATGTACGGTCAAGCTACATGAATACTTGATTTGTATTAGCATTGCCTAGCATTAGGCTGACTATACTATCATATTCAAGTTTAACATTTGAAAGTGGTTCTAATTAGTAAAGGGGGGATGTGCCTTTAGGAACCAACTTTCTTGTTTTTGATTGGATCTTGATGAAAGTTGGAACAGACACTGTGAATGGCCTCAAAGTGCTTCCATGAAAATTTCGATGGGATACCACAAAACTTGATGAGAGACAAATTATTTTTTCACTAAACCTCACGGAGAAGCTGGAGGTTTTATAAGATGACATAAATAGTTGGTAATTTTGGCACACGCAACCAAACGTATGCTACATTATCAAAATAATTTTTTTGCAACACTAAATCTTGTAGTTACGTTTTCCCCAGTAACGCTGAAATCAGCAGACTTACATTACCAACAAGAAGCCCTACAAAAAAGTTTTCGCAGTAAAATAAAAAAATAAGATTGCAGCCCCCTGAAGCACAGTTCAAGAAGCATTAAAAAACAAACCGAATCAAAATCTCTGAAGTGGTTGCCAAGATATCTGCTCCATGAGCTGAACATGACAAAAAACATGTATTGTGAAAACTGTGTTTAAAATTTCACCTTCTGTTTACGTCTCTAGAACACATAAAAATTTTGATATTTGGTTTGTCTTGAGATATTTGACTTCTTGGACATGTGGCCTCTGCCCAGTGTGCCTCTTCTGTAGCCTGTTTTTTTTCATAACCTCCTGTTTTGATCTACAAAGAACAAGTATGGATTTCAAACGAAATTTCCTGCATGAAGAAGTTGTATGATAGGCATGACAAAAAAGAATGTAATTGAATAAGGCCATATTGTGAAAATTCGTAGCTCTGCTTCATACATGTTCTTTTGCCACTCTATCCGTGAAACCCATCATCATAAGGCCGGTAGCAGAAACACTAATTTACAAGGCTTTCATTGTTTCAGAACACTCATAGGTGCTCGCGGCATTACTAAACACGACTCCAAGCACGTCTAAATCGCATCACTAGAACTTATTGACAGCACTCCATATGACCGTAAAGTGTGCGGCCGCAGAGATGGTGCGGCTGGCACGTGGTGCACTTGGCAGCATTGTTCAGTGACGATGCACGAAACGTATAGCTACTGACGAAAAATCGGCGCGTATTGCGCTTGGTGTCGTATTTTCGAGTGCCAAAGCACGACACTGCTATTATAGCTGCTGTTCTGAGCAATCCTTGGCAGTGAGGGTGGGGCGGGGGTCTGACGAGCTCGACTGTAGGGTCCGCTGCTAATGCGCAGGTGGCCCGTAGGCGGTTACGAGGAGGCAGCGAATTATGTGCTTCATTGCTTGCGAAGACCCCTAGATCACAACAAACTCTCTAGATTTTATTTTTAATGTGACTATTCAGGCTAGTTGACTCTTAACAGATAGTGCGCTCTGTAGCTAAGTTCTTCAAAATCTTTTTAAAAGTGAAAATGACTATTAACCCTCTTTCAAGGTCTTTCTTCTACACGAGTTGCATATAAAGCGCTTGTAAATGGCATTCTGTCAACGAGACAGATCTGCATGTCAAATTGACTTTGAAGATGCATCGAACACATTCGGGTCAACTGCAAGTCTGTAGCGCCTTCCTTGTACTTGTAGCTTGACAGCTGGTGGTCTAGTCATAATTTACCACAGTTGCGATCACAGTTGTAACATTTTCATTGAACATAAGTGGGCGCTCTATTACTTGCCGATAGCTACGCCTTTCCTCTGTACTTCGATCAGCTCCCTGTTTGTCACTTTCTTGCTTTCACGACGGAAGGACTGGAACAGCCTTCTTGTCCGTTTTCATCACGCTGTTTCCGCAATACTGAACCCGTACCACCTTACCAAATCTTCAGCCCTACTTTCTCTCTGTTCTATAATATTCCAGGCCATTTCACACAAGACATTGCTCGGTGAAGGCACGCAGTGAGTGTAATCTTGGCAGGTGTTTATGAGCCCTACAATATTTATCTTAATTGTTTCACAGTGCAGCAACCACTCGGGGAGCTCATGCTAAGTGCATGCTTAACTCTGACCCCGACAGAGTAATTTTCGCCAGTATTCAAACTATATCATTCTCGCATTACAGAACAGCTATTTCCTTCACATGGTTTATCAGAACACGAAGAGTATATAAATAAAACAGATTTGGGTGCACGTTAAAGAACCCCAGGTGGTCAAAATTTCCGGAGCCCTCCACTACGGCGTCTCTCATAATCATATGGTGGTTTTGGGATGTTAAACCCCACAAATGAATATTAAATAAAAAGAAAATTAGCCTTAATTTTCATTGTTTACAGCCTTTCTAGTGGAAAGAGCATGATCACTTACTAAAAGGCCTTTAATCAGGCTGTGTAATGTGACATTCCCAGATCATTAAAAATCCCTAGATTCAAGTAAAAAAAAAACAGAATCCTTAAAAAATGTTTAAAAATCCCAAAGGTTGGCATCACTGCATCTCCCGGTGCGAGCATCGGGCCACTGGCGAGGCGAGCTGAGGAAATATGGCGGACACGGCCAATTGGAGGCCTACCAACGTTCCTCAAGTATTTGCTTTTTGCATTTCTTTATGAATGGAGAAGCCAGCTGATGAGGCAATTTGAACACAAAGAAATGCTCATTCTCATGAGACCAAAAAGCTGGCTCCCGACCACGCCATTGCGAAGCTATAATTTTTTGAGAATCGCTAGTTTCTCACAATTTTTAGAATAATTTTTGCCACCTAGGAGAACAAAACTTTTTGAAATACTTCTGCACGGTTTTTCAAAGTAGATATTTTGGGATCAGATAGAAAAATAGTTCGAGAAAATGTAAACTTGATTTTCAAAAAATAGATTTTTTTTGCCATTTTTCACGATCCAAATGTCCCCCCTCCCAAGAGATGCCTGCAAACATCCAGCTTGCGAGGGGCATAGAAGAGAGCTAGCCCCCACTGGCAAGGATATTGATGGTATTGGGGACAGCAATATGCATTGGTAAGTATACTAGTATATCAAGGGCTCAGTATACAAGCGGCTGATTCAGGCACACAGCGTTTGAAAACGTACATGTGTAGTACACAGGGTGACGTCTCACACGGATGTAGGAGAAATTGAAATATTAAGCAGATGACAGTCGGTCGAGACCACAAGTGTGAAGATTTAAGTACTTTTTCATGGTTGCAAGAACGAAGGCACATATGTGGAGTACTCTCTCATTCAACGAAACCTGAAGGGACGAAGAAAATATGTTTCATTTAACAGGAATTGTTCTCTGAAAGATGAACAGTGATACAAGTATGAAACCAATTATATCAAAGGCAGTTGTTCCATTTAAGCAGCAGTTCGATTTACCATATTTTCGTTTACTAAGGGTCTCCTGAGTTTGACATTTATAGCACTTGTAACCAACAAGAGAAAAATTACTGAGGACGTTATATGATAATGAAATCAGCCAATGGTCACTACAGTCTTCCCCGCCTGCTGCAATAAACTAGGTCTTGCCTATTGTCGGCCAAGAAGGGAAGCAGCAATTTTTTACTGCTGTAATTATCCTGCTATGTACAATGCAATAATATTAGGCTCATATGTTTAAAAGAGCCTTTGACAACAGATAAGCAACGTTCTCAATGTTCAGAAAGTGATGCAGAGCCCTTTGAACATGGTGTCATAGCTCTGAATGTTGAAGAAACACTTTGGCTTCACATTGCTGAGAATTGGGAGCTCAGCACTGCTCTGCCCCTTTTTTGCCAATTTGATTTCATCTTGGCAACCTACTAATTATTGCTTTTCTAAGAGCAATCAACTAAGCTTCTTTTACATGATGCACAATACCTATGTCTCCATATGCAGTTACGGCTGTTATTGCTTACATGCTATGTCTCCATATGCAGTTACAGCTGTTATTGCTTACATGCAACACTTGCTGCTCTTTATTGACTTGGTGGAATTGCAATAAGCTGAAGAGGTAATTTTCAACACCAAAAATAAAAAATAAAAACAACAGTAAATAAAAAATAGTAGGTGGTAAACATTCACATTATGCTATTAAATTAAAAAAACAAAGAACAAGAAGACTTACATCTGCATGCGCCTCTGCTGATGCATGGCCATGCTGTTGCCTTTGATGCTGAAAACGTGGACCTCTTCGTACATAAACATTGCCTGTATAGAGAAATAACATTTTTTGGGGAAATTAAGTGGCTGAAGAAAAAATCACCTAATGGTTGACAAAATAAATATGCTCACTAACTGCTTTTTCGCTAAAAGACATTTGCAGTAAGGACACACACTACACAGCACAACCTTAATCTGAAGAAAAATACTGTGGCGTGTTTGACCAAACACTGCGAAACACGAATGTGTGGACCATGTTTCAGTCTTGCCAGAAACATTAATCCAAGTGCATGCTTACAGGTGGAAAGGTGTGTGCATGTTAAAAAGAAACTCTAGATCTACAAGCGATAGATTTTCGTTATTTCAATCAGACAAGATTGCTACCCCCCTGGTCATCTCAAGCATTGAAATTAGCTTGCACTTATGAGTCTAGTAGAGGTTCTGCCCCATCAACAAGTCAGAAGTGTGTCATTGTTATCGTCAATTCTTCTCCATAATTTGTGTTTTCAGTGATCCCACTGGGGACTGCCGATTTGGAGCAATTTTTGTAAAAGTTAAATTTTAGTTTTGGAGCCCTTTGAAGCAGTAAAATATTAGTTTTGGAGCAACTGGAGAAATAAATTTTAGTTTTGGAGCATTTTCGAGCAAGCAATCTTAGAGCACTAAAATTTTACTTTTGGAGCATTTCGGAGCAGGTAATCTTGCAATTAGGAGCATTTTGGAGCAGTAAAATTTTGGTTCTAGAGCATTATAGAGCAGGTAATCTTGCTATTAGAAGCATTTTACAGCAGTAAAAATTTAGTTTTGGAGCAGGTAATCTTACTATTAGGAGCACTTCGGCATAGGTATACAGTCAAACCTCATTATAACAAAGATGGAGTCATAATTACTTTCATTAAAACCAAATACTTCATTATAGCCATTATCCATTACTACAGACAATTAGCCAGCAAGAGAGAATGTACTCACTACCGAATATCATAGCAGCTCACCGCATAGAGAAGAACGGCCATCGGAAGGCCAAAAACTAGCAAAATAACAAAGAACAATGCACCTTCACTTCCACCAAATTTGGCACACCATATGGAAGATTACTTCGAAGAAAGTAGTTCATAACAGATTTTTACCGACTCTTCCTCACGTGGATGACTGCTTTTTAAGCTCCAGCAGCTGTTTCGAGTCCGTCACATCCAGCGCTTGTGCGGGTGTTGGTACGTAGGGTTCGCTAACATTAGGCTCAGGGGTGTCAACATATTTGTCACTGTCGTCATGCATTCCCATCGCCGCACGCATTTCCGCATCTGACAACTCTTTCGTTGTCACCGCGTCAGCATCAGCACCGACGTACATGCAGAAGGTTAGGCACAACGACGGCGTCAAGGAGAGCGTCCCACGATGTCTGGGCGTAGTCGCCCACGGCACCCTCACTGGCAACATCGTTGAAATTTTCTACTACTTCTTCTTTCTCAACACAGGACTCAACGGCTTTCAACATTGCCAACTTCTGCTCGATTGTTATATTTTTGTGCTTACATTTGCTGCTGCTATTGCCCATCTCGTGTCAGGCGGCGAAGCTAATAAAGGTGGTTTTGCTGTTCCATAGCGAACGACAAGGAACATAGCCACAGAACACCTACCACTTACATAGCCGCAATCTTCGCTGACCGACTGCAGAGCTGAAGGGGAGGAAGAGGTCAGATGCACGGGCGGGTCAATGAGTTCTACAAGAGAAGTAAAGCCGGCTGACGCACGCGCTGACGCAAGTTACTGCACGAGCAAGTCCATTAGTTCCCGAGGAAAGGGAAGGCAGGGAGACACACCCACGCGCGTGTTGGCAGGCGGCTCCCAACGAGCGCAAGGCACGAGTTATGAATAATTGCAGCCGTGATGATGCGTAAACCATCGCGCACTATAAGATATTGAATTGACGTATACCAAAATGATCAGTAAATGCTCGTTTTGGACAAAGGATGGTTCTTCATACCGATTGAGAAAAAATTTTCACTTCGTTAAAATGAAATTTTAAATATATGGGTGTCTACGAAAATTTCGGGGGGAATTACAAATGCTTTGTTATCTATTAGTTTGTCATATCCCACTTCATTTTAACGAGGTTCTACTTAACACGAAGCAGCCTGAGAAACGAACATGTGCTTTACCGCTGCTCGACAGCGGTACTCCTAACATAAAATCAAGTGCACACGCCTGCAAACTTGATTCAATCCAGGGCGTCGAATCAAGTGCACGCATGTGCACTTGATTCGACGCCCTGGATATTGTCGTTGTATGAGATTCTCACCTCAATGGCAGCGTGATGTCCTTGGAACGCGAAAATGAGGTTATCGAACCAGTACTTGAGGCCTTTGTGGTCTATTGCCCTTTTATTTTACAAAATAAACGATTGATTGATTGATTGATATGTGGGGTTTCACGTCCCAAAACCACCATATGATTATGAGAGAAGCCGTAGTGGAGGGCCCCGGAACTTTCGACCACCTAGATTTTTCGCCCTGCATAATGAACGACGAACCCCCTACATTCATCTCCTGCAGTCTCAGCGCACTCACATAATAAATGCACCAAAACTTCAGTCATCAAAATTTGGATTTTTTGCCCTGCAAAATGAACGAACCCCGTACATTCATCTCCTGCAGTCCCACTAATCAACACCTGGCGCCTACTTACTCTTTGGATCTCTTCCGTTTTTTCAATTATTATGCCGACTCCCCTTGGCTACCTCGACTCGCTCTATCCCCCCTTCGCCCACTGTTGCGTGTCGTATTGTTTTTATTTCTATCTGTGTGCGGCACGTCCCCCATCTTCATCTGTGCGCCTTGCGGGGTTCAAGAATGCGAGTGTAGAGACATCGCAGCTGATAAGCACACAGAGAGCGAAGGTCGCGAATCTGCCCGCGCGAACTGACGATGGCTTCCTGGAAGTGCAAAACTTGATGTGCATGGTGCTTGCGAGCCATAATGACAGGATTTGCAGTCACAAAGGGTCATTTGTCACATTGTGTCTCAGGTTTCTGGAAAACCAGAAAAATTGCCGCCATATCCACGAAGTGAATGATGATGAGTGGGCGAAGCTCCGGAGGTAAACCTGGTAAACCATGAATCCTCCGTACATTTTGCCCACTCTATTTTATTTCAACGCTCCCCCTAGAGTACGTCGCCGCACTAAATCAAACGATTGCCTTCCACCAATGACACGTGCCATATGTGACATCATTCCAACTTTATAACATCCCGCATCTCTCATCATCAGCTACAAGTACTGCCGTCTAGTTTATAACATCTTGCATCTTTTCATCATCAGCTACCAGTACCGCCATCTAGTGAACGCTGCAAGAACTAAACGAGAGGTGGCTACGTACAGGGGACAGTACCGCCATCTAGTGAACACTGCAAAAACTAAACAATAGGTGGCTACATTCAGGGGACGCACAGTCCACGCCTTAACGAGCTTCGCCCCTAAAAAATCGCTTGTCACCCAGAAAAGATCGTGACGATTTCCACAACATGGCAGCACCCCCGATACTCGCCTCGCTTGTTCGCCCTGCGTAAAGAAACCTCTCATGTGGAAGTGAGGCAGCAGCCGTATTTTGTCATTAATCTTGTTATCGACTGTTTGTTTTGATGTTTCGGAGGTAGCTTGCTGCAATATTGGTTACTTGCTACAATGACAACAGTGTCGTCATGCGATGTTACCAAGTAGTTGGCAAAATGCATCGTAGCACACGCTTCTGGGTGCCCCCCGAGATCACAATACCACTGTTGCGGTTAAACGATTGCAAGATCGCCGCAAAACGCTTTTCTCTTCTTGATTTCAACTATGATATCCTTAACCCCCGTTTGTTCCCTAATCCAATCTGCTCTCTTCTTGTCTCTAGAGGTTACACCTACCATTTTTCTTTCCATTGCTCGTTGCGTCGTCTTCAACTTGAGTTGAATCCTCTTTGTAAGTCTCCAGGTTTATGCTCAGTAGCCAAGTACTGGCAAGACAGCTGTTATATACCTCCCTCTTGAGGGATAGTGGCAATCTACCCGTCACGATATGAGAGTGCTTGCCAAATTTGATCCACCCCATTCTTATTCTTCTAGTTACTTCAATCTCATGGTTCGGCTCTGCGGTTATTACCTGCTCTAATAGACATACTCTTTTACAATTTCAAGTGCACTATTACCTATCTCAAAGCGCTGTTCTCTTCAGAGGTTGTTGTACATTACTTTCGTTTTCAGCAGATTAATTTTAAGACCCACCTTTCTGCTCTCTTTGTCTAACTCCGTAATCATGAGTTGCAATTCGTCCCCTCAGTTACTCAGCAATGCAATGTCATCGGCGAAGTGCAGGTTACTAAGGTATTCTCCATCAACTCTTATCCCTAACTGTTCCCATTCTAGGCTTCAAAAAACCTCTTGTAAGCACGCGGTAAATAGCATTGGGGAGATTGTGTCCCCCTGCCTTACACCCTTCTTGATTGGTATTCCGTTGCTTGCTTTGTGAAGCACTATGGTAGCAGTTGATCCCCTGTAGATTTCTTCCAGAATGTTTATATATACTTCATCTACGCCCTAATCCTGCAGTGTCTGCATGACGGCTGATATTTCTACTGAATCAAATGCCTTCTCGTAATCTATGAAGGCTATGTATAGTGGTTGGTTATACTCTGAGCATTTATGTATTACCTGACTGATAGTATAAATGTGGTCAATTGTTGAGTAGCCTGTTCGAAATCCTGCTTGTATGGTTAAGGTTAACGATTTGGTTAAGTAATCCGAATTAGCAAATTAATTACAAAAAATATGTAGTGAGTAAGATGGTTGTCAACAATATGCTACTCATTTCAATTGCCTAATATTGTATATTTAACCCTTGACTAAGACAGCTGCGACAGCCCCTGCCCTGCCCTGCCATGCATATGCGTGAAGCACATACCCAAGTGATGTACAGTTAAACCTCGTTATAACGAAATTGGAGGGCCGCCGCTATTTGCTCGTTATAACCAATATTTCGTTATAGCCGTAGCGGGCATTTACCGCAAATTTTATGCACTGTACTTACCCCGAAAAAATAGCGGGCCAAATAGCATCCCGCCGCACGGTGGTATGCAACAAAATAACCGCATTCCCAAATGAAAAAGAAAAAAGTCATGCACCTGTTTTAATGCACTTCAAAATACACAGCTTGCATTTCAGGCAGACTTAGCTGCAAAGAAGTCCGTAATTGGACGTTGATGCATCTCCCTGATGCGAACGATGGCTCTCTCAGCTGCGGCCGCAATGTTCAAGCCATCTTCGCCGCCCTCGTGAGCGCCGAAGTGCGCAGTACGTCCACCGCGTCTAATGCCTCCGACGTCGTCGGAACGTTTGTCTCCTGTTCGTCGACAGAGTCATCGTCACTGGTTTCATTACGATCACTGACAGCGCGCACAATATCGTCATCCAGGAGCTGCTCCGTTGCCACCACTTCAGAGTCCGCACTCTCATAGTCGCAAAACGACTCGCTGTCAGGCACGACACCGGCGTCACGAAGTGCCGTCCATGATGCAGCGACTTCGTTTGATGTGGCCAAACCGTCCGGCACAGTGGGCTCGTCTGATGGCTTATCGCTGGCGTCTGGTGCGGCGGCAAATGAGGCGTGTCGCAAGCAGTTTGCGATCGTGGTCGCCGTCACACTCATCCACGCCGCCTGAAGCATTTCGAGCGCAGCGTACAAGTCAACATCGGTGTCTCGCTTCATCCTCATGTTGAGCAGGAGCTGGAATCACGAGCGCAGCACGATAAAATAAAAAGCGGAAGCGGTCGAAAAAGAGAAGAAACACGCACGCAAAAGCAACGCAGCTCACGTCGGCGAGCGACAACACTTGCAGAGAAAGTAGGGAGTTTTAGTGCTGGGTACGCATTCTCTTGGGGCCTTGCGGGCTTGGGAGCGCGCGGCGTTGCGTGCCCAACCCATACCCAACCGGAATGCCTTTTAGTTGGCGCCACAGTGGCACAACGCAAACGCAAGCCGCACGAAGTTCACCCGCGCTCGCAGAGCCATAGCGTCTCGTCGCGTAAGTATCATTTAAGTCTTTTTATGATTTAAAATGTTAAATTAAACATACATAGTGATCAGGACACTTTTTTCATTGTGTACAGTAATCTGGTATACGCGAAAAAAGTGAAATACAAGGTGTGACTGTAACGACACTGTCGACATCTTGTGACACTTCGTGCAACCGCAGTCATGAACATGTTAGCTTACGCGTAATGTTTTTGAGGTGAAAATGAATAAAAGGTTACTCATTTGTAGTATTGTCGCTGCGCAGTTTTTGCACCAGATGTACAATGCACAATGTTTCTGCAATAACAAAGTCGTGGTTGTCTGTTTCACTATGGCCGCGCTAGATGGCGCCACCTATTCAGCTGGTCGGGAGCTGGCATATGTCTTTTAGTTTCTATGTTCCAGGCCATTCTAGCTTTGTAAATCTGGCTGAAACCGTGTAATCGCTATAAGTGCTCGCACTTTGGCTTATTTTAACTCGACGGCTAGAGTATCCGCAGTGCGGATACCGTGAGTTCTTGCGAAGGTGGACCGCGCGGACGCATGGCCCCATCGATCTTGCGACGCATCTGTTTGGGGTTTCGCGCATGCGCAATACCGCCGCCCCAACGTCCTGCGTACGCAAGCCGCTTGGGTACCCAGCACTAAAACTCCCTAGTGACTGTGAAGAGGAAGGGGCGCTCTTTTGCGCTGCCCTCTAGGAACCGGTTACTCAAGGGGAAGAGCGTATGTAAGATTAGGAAGCGCGCCTCAGCGCTATGAGAAAGGGGAGAGGGAGAATATAAAGAAGACACAAAAGAAAAGAAAAGCGCGAGACGTTCGCGGAACGCTCCGCTGTCGGTGGTAGCCAAGCGAACTCTCCTCCGGAAACAGCGCGTGCCGTCTGCTTTGCGCGCGTTGCTGGAGGGCGCGTGGCGGGAGTTTTGAACTGCTAAATACAGTTCTCGCGTTGCGCGCCGTCTCAAATTCGCGTTGTGCACTGTCGTGACATCGGCTCAAAATTTTACTTCCTAACAAAACTTGTTCGTTATATCCCATAACAGGCAAATTTTGCCTCGTCAAAACGAGGTTTTGAATACATTGGTTTGTATGGGGACTTTCAAGGGGAATTAGGATTTGCTCGTTATATCCATTATTTCGTTATAGCCAGTCTCATTATAACGAGGTTTAACTGTATTTATAACAAGGATTTTTTTTTATGCTATGAGGGTGCTTCAAACTTTGCATA
Source organism: Rhipicephalus annulatus (assembly GCA_013436015.1). NCBI lineage: Eukaryota > Metazoa > Arthropoda > Arachnida > Ixodida > Ixodidae > Rhipicephalus > Rhipicephalus annulatus. Next base: position 1,986,217 of record WOVY01010234.1, on the reverse strand, counting down.
TAGAAGCGAAAGTGTGTTGTGCAAAATAATCTATGCAAAATTATTGCTTCCGGACATTACTTTGGACTATTAAATATATAGACAGTTTAAACCACTTATAATGATGGCTTAACAATATATCAGATACAGTACAGAGTGTTACAACGTGAGTACCTAGAGTCATATCTGAATTATAACAAAAGCGACATTTTCAAAGGCTCCACATGTGCAATAATAATATCTGACCAGAGCCACCATGTCATCGGATGAAAAGTGCAGTCGTACATTTCACAAACTGAAATACGACTCTGTAGAAACATGTGCTGCACTACAATACTGCAGTGGCATGCAGGCAGCGTGTTACATGTGCTCCTTGTGGCCTCAGAGCACCATGATGCGACCATTTATCCATTCCTTATGGGAAAAAGGAGACAAGTGAAATCTGTTGGAAATCAGCAACGTATGCTGGCTGGAAAACATGATCATTGGAGTTATTGAAATAGGTTTGCAAGCTGGTGCAGCAGGCAAGCACTTCGGCAGCAGCTTCAGTGCACAAGTTACAAAAGCAAATGCTGTTGCTTGGAGGAGCACGTGACAATGGCCTTGTGCGAGCTTCGTGTTGCAGTGAAGCATACCTCCGCCTCTGCAGAGGCGCATTTCAGTGATGCGCAAACCAAACTGTAAACCCTAGCTTTGTTGTTTTTGTGGCAGCAATGAGGCTGTGGTGCTTCAATCATCAAAATCACGAGGCAGCCTTGCCCTGTGTCTTTGTAGGAATGTTTTATTCCTGGTTTTCTACCAAAATAAGGACTGGGAATAGTGACAGAATACAGTCGAACCTCGATATATCGAACAGCGTGGTGATCGCGAAATAGTTCGATATATCCAGAATTCGATATAAAAAATCACCAAAAAAAATGCGTCAACAGCTTGCTGAAAACAACCAACAAACCGTTCAAGCGTGGTGCAGTAAATACTCACTTGAAGATTCAAACATAGTATTTATTGTGTTGGTTTAAAATATTGAAAAAGAGTAGCCTGCTTTTTGTTGGCCATGGCGTGTTTGACGACTGCGTCCTCAATATTGTTCAGGCGGTCCATAAGTGATAGGCCGGTGCCTTCAATCGCGCCGCAATCGCGCCGGGAGCGGGGCACGATCAGCGCTTGCGGGATCCACCTCGGCAGAGTCTTTATTTGGCTGGCTGCTCAGCAGTAGCTTCGGCGACAATCTTCACATCCGTGAGCTCCGCCGTTCGGAGTTAAGCCTGTCGCGCACCACAGCGCGCGACAGGCCTAACTCCGAACGCACGAACACTGCGAGCACAACGACCAATGCCTGCCGATGCTCCGGGGATGAGCTTGCAACAAGTGCGCAGTGTGCCGTTGACACCATAGAGACTGCAACGACTGCAAGCTGCAAGGTTGCGGCGTGAGTGGTGGTAGTGGTTAGAACATGAGAAAAGGCACCTAATTTCTGCAACCCGGTCGGGAGCACGGCGCAGTGCCTAACGGCGTGAGTCCGGCTGTAAAGCGCGCACATGGCGCGCCCATGCCGGCTCGCCTGACTGCTTTCCCTTTCCCGGCAGCAGCGCGGGCCGCGCCCGAGACAGTCGTCTGCGTCCTTTCTCTCCTATACTTTCCTCCTCAATCTTTACCTCCCACTCCCCCTTCCCCCGCGCGAAGCGGTGTCGGTGCCTTCGTATTGAAAGACAATAACAGCTCCGCGCTTTTCTCTTCACTTTCCTCATTCAAGAACCTCTACCGCAAGGCTGCGGCGCGCATACGCCGCTACGTTAAAGTGGCGCTCTCGGCGCCATCGATGTGTGCAGCATTCGTAAACGCCCGCCGCTCTACCGCTACTTTCGAGAGTTGCGGAAAAGCTCGCTGCCTGTCAATGGAGCGCGGGCGGTTTGGGGTGGCTGAGTTCGATATATCCATTATATGTCAAACTGTTCGAAATAAAAAATCAACAATGCATGCGATTTCCCACGTGATATAGGAACTGTTCGATATAGGCAATAATTCGATATATCCGTGTTCGATATATTGAGGTGTGACTGTACTTGAAATATTTGAATTAACCAGGCTCATGCATACTTGCTTTAAACTATCCAGTCACATTTGCATTAGAAGATACATGACTGCAGAAATTCTTCAACTGAGGCCAGATTTCAAAAGAGGCAATTGCAATTTATTGAGGTTTTACTGTACCTTAAGTTCACCCTATAACAAGTGTGTGCCTCACAATGTCACTCTTGCAAGAGTTTGACAGCAAATAATGACTGTATTACACCAGGCAGCAATACTTGAATGACAAGTTTAGAAATTAGAAAAAATATATGCACTGTACTTTCATCTACCTAATATTGGCTGGATGTGGAGGGAAAAAGCCTTTTTACACTTTCCTGAAACTAGATAAAGCAACTCGTTATTACCTTACATTAGTAGACTTTTTTTCCCCCTTCACTGAGGATCATGAGCTGCGCAAATGTTTATTATCATTACAACCCACAAACATGTATAAATAAGAAGAAACTCACTTGAAAAGGCATTTCCGAAGAACATGTTGAAAAGCTCCTCTGGAGATATATCACCTGGTAAGAAATTAAACATACCATGTAGTTATCATTGCAGCAGTAAAATAAGTCATTATATAGTGGCTTTTGCCCCTCCCCCTGCCCCACACAAATTTGCGAACTGAAATATAAATTGCGGGGTCAACAGCTTAATGTGACCAATGTGCATATAAAGCTGGCCTATTAGCATACAATAGTAAAAAGTTGAACAAATTGGAAAATACTCATTATAGCCAGCACAAACGAGATACAAACGAGAAAATGAATGCCTGTACTGTCATTTCTTTTTCTTGTACATATCTTGTACGCACTGGCTGCCATGAGCATAGTAGAACTTTCGAAGCCTAAACATAGCCTCTTCTATGCACTATGTGCCCATTAAGCACTCCCTTAGCAACAGCCATCATTTCCTCTCACCCACAGGAGTAATATGCTGCATTCCACAGAACCAACTACACAGGGCCAAGTGTTCTGTGGGGCTACTGCCTCATGGCTTAAGCAATCATGCGTTGCGATATTCTTGTGCAACCAAGAATGTTTATTTATAGTTGCGTTTGTTTATGGCCGCTTCATTAAGTAGAGTACAGATTTGTAGACCTACAGCAGGCCATTGATGTACTGCTTTTTGTGCCGCATCCCTAGTCAGATTAAAAATAAAAGAATCTTGGCAATTCTTAAGAACTTTGTCCCCACGAGACAGCACAATAGTAAATAGAAGCTGTGCCCAATGCAACATCCAAGTACTAGGAGTATGTATCAAGCTTATTTCAGTGAGACAGACTTCAAAAAGGTAAAATGGCCAGAAGTCCAGAAGCATATTCTCCTTTTGGCATTTTCCAACTGCCCATCACACATGAGGCAACAACTGTATAGAGGTCAACAAATGTTGAGCTACACAATGTGAAAGTAAAGATAAATTAGGGCAGACTTCTGGACTAGTTGGACTTGCATTTTAGCTAAGTCAAATTAGCACCAATGAAGGCAGACTCAAAGACAAGGTAGACAAGGACAAACACTCAATTGCAGTAACCAAGCTTTGGCAGATTATGAGTGGCACACAAGAGTAATATTTATATAAAATTCTTTATTTTCTCCAGAAGTCACTAATATAAAAATTTGTGCAACTGTAACAAGTGACACTCCCCCCCTCTGAAAGTACGTATATTCAGTTTGCATCCTTTAGCTTTCACTGCAAAAAGCCCTCTGAAGCATTAGTATTTTGCACATGTGCTGTCATCTATTTGAACAGTGCAAAGCAGCTAGCTTGAAATACATTGCTGAATTCACACCAAAATAAAAATTGCATAACAACAAGCCAGTCTTCCCAATGCTCACATAAGTATGAGGTCATTTATGCAGGCATAAGCAGTTGTAGGCATCAGTCGAAATAAGTTCACTGTTGACATGTTTAGAATACATATGACTTTTGCAACTTTTGGTGAAAATACTACTGAACTGCAGCACAACCACAAAATAAATGTAAAGCGCTTTCACACTCACAGCCTTGGCCACATACTTGGCACACCTCCAGCAGCTGTCATATTTTCAACATCTCATGTTAATGATACCCCTAATAAATGGGTGATGGAGCTATGCAACTCTTACAACGGCACTTCCTACTGATGTTTTAACAGAAAGTAAATAGGAGGCTATGGCCCAAACGAAAAACTGTACCCCCCCAAAAATAGAAAGCTGTTCCTACAAAAGAAAAAACATCCACTAATGTATAAATGCTTAGGAATTAAGGAACAACTTAGTGAATAGAAAAACAAAAATAACTGGAGAAAAATTTAATAGTTCACAGGAAGTGAAAAAAGTTCAAATAAACCAAAAGCACATAAACAAATCATACCAAGAACTTATAATATTGTGGCGTGCTTGCTCAAGAAACACGATGGCAGTTGTGCATGTGCCACAAAGGACTATGAAATGAACGAAGAAGAAGAACTCGCTTGCGCGTTCTAATTAAAAAAAGATCGATCTCTGTCGATCTTTTTTTAATCTCTGTAGATCTCTGTCGATCGATCTGTGTCTCAATCTCTACGGCAAGACCTCTGTTTTGACGTCGTGACACTGGTGGAGGTGCTGGGGCCTACAACCGGATGCAGGACAGTCTTGCTCGGACCCGTTCACCTAGTCCAGAGACCCAGCCCCTCGTCACGACTCCGGTGCACCGATTCGAACGGGTCGCTATATCTAACCACTGGAACGAACAGCACAAACTTGGCCGTGCGTATTTCGCCCTGGAAGATAGCGCTCGCACGTGGTACGAGAACCACGAGGCTACTTTCCAATCTTGGGAAGATTTCCGTCGAAAGCTCCTCGCCACATTTTTGAACACTGACCGACGGGATCGCGCACAGCAATTGATTGAGGCTCGCGCACAGAAATCCAACGAAACAGCCGCCATGTACGCAGAGGGTATTATCCGTCTGTTTCGACGAGCAGACCGTGACATGCCAGAGGCGAAGAAGGTGCGTCACCTAATGCAGGGTGTCAAAAAACCAGTGTTTGCGGGCCTCGTACGAAATCCACCTACAACAGTAGATGAATTCATAAGAGAGGAGACCGTCATCGAGCGCGCACTGTGACAACGATACCGACACTTTGACCGCCTGCCGAACCACACGGCAGTAAGTGCTGCAGCTCAGAACACTGCCGTGCGTGAAAGTTTCCTGCGACAAATGATTAGGGAAATACTGCGTGAGGAACTTAGGGCCCTCTGCGTCCCTCCTACCCAACCGCCCGTCGCATCTGTTGCCGAAATCGTCCGCCAGGAGTTGAGGCAAGCCGTTACACCACCGGCACCAAGTCCTGAGCCACATCCAGCGAGCTACGCTGATGTGGTCCGTCGTCCTCCACCGTCATTTGTGGCGACACCCTTCCAGCCACGACCCGCGGCCATACCTTGGTGGCAACAGGATTCCATGAGACGACCACCAGTTCGCCGAACTGACTTGTGGCGCATGGCCGACCGTCGACCTATTTGCTTCCACTGCGGAGAACCAGGTCACATTGCTCGCTATTGCCGTCATAGCGATTCCGGCTTCGGGAACTTTTCTCGTCCCGCTTCTTTCCGCTCTGAAGACCGTCGTGCCCACGATGCCGATTAACTGTCGACTGGCCAAGCAATTACATTGCGTCGCTGGCGATCTCCATCTCCTGCGCGTCATCGTGACTTCCCTCAGAGCTACGCGGACGTCACCAGAGGCCGTTCGCCTAGCCCGCGCCGGGGAAACTAACTGCTGCGACCTCCGGGGGCAAGGTTGCCAGTTGTCGAGACACCGAAAAGTTCCCCCTATCATCGCAAGAAGATATGACGACAACCACGACGAATACTAATGCCGGTGAAGTTGTACGTGCTGATCTTGGCGTTTTCATTGACGGACATTTGACGGACATCACATTACAGCACTGGTCGACACTGGCGCCGACTTCTCAATCATGCAACAAGAACTCGCCGACCGCCTTAGAAAGGTCAAGACACCGTGGACAGGGCCACACATAAGGCGTGCTGGTGGTCAGCTGATGATTCCCACGGGTAAATGCACCGCTCGACTTCGCATTGGGGATTCTAGCTTCGTGGCCACTTTCATCCTGTTGCCAGACTGCTGTAAAGAGCTAATTTTGGGCAAATATTTTCTTTGAGATCATGGCGCTCTTATCAACATCCATCAACGTATGGTGACGTTTTGCGCACATCCGTATGTCGACGACAGCAGCGACGAACTACGCGGCAGTTTGCGAATAGCCGACGATGTGACGCTCCCACCGAGATCCTGCTGCCTTGTGTCTGTGTCCAGTGGGTGGCCTTCCTATAAGGATGGGATAGTGAAGCACATAGTCGCTCTTTTGCTCACGCAAGGCATTTCCATCGCGAGAGGCATCCTAATGCTTACTGGTGGACAGGCAGAAGTGCTCCTCACAAACTTTAGCAACGAGCGCCGTCAAATCCAGAAGGGTACCGCAATTGCCTACTTTGACCATATAGACCAAGCCGGGGATTGCTGTGCTTTGCAACTAGATGACGCGACAGTCCCTGCCTCGACAACTTTGTCGGTGGACATCTGCTCCACGCTACCGCCTCTGATAGGAAGCGCCTGCTTGGACTTATACACCAATTCGAAGACTGCTTTTCGCGTACGTCAAAGGTCCAGCGGACACCATTGACCAAGCACCGCATCATTACTGAATACAACACGCGACCGATTCCGCAGAACCCCTACCGTGTGGCTCCGAAAGAACGCGAGGAGATTCAGAAGCAAGTACAGAAGATGCTCGTGGATGACGTCATACAATACAACCTTCGAAAAGTCCTTGGGCGTCCCCCGTGGTTTTGGTCAAGAAAAAAAGACGGCAGCTTGCGTTTCTGTATTGATTATCGCAAGTTGAACCAAGTCACGAAGAAAGACGTCTATCCACTGCCTCGCATAGACGATTCACTCGATCGGCTGCGTCATCCTATTTCTCTTCAATGGACCTCCGAAGCGGCTACTGGCAAATAGAAGTCGACGAGAGAGATCGTGAAAAACAGCCTTTGTGACGCCTGATGGCCTTTACGAATTTAAGGTGCTTCCTTTTGGATTGTGCTCGGCGCCAGCCACTTTTCAGCGTCTCATGGACACCGTACTATCGGGCCTGAAGTGGCAAACATGCTTGGTCTATCTGGACGATGTTGTTGTATTCTCAGCATCATTCGAGGAACATCTCAGCCGTCTATCCACCGTACTCCAAGCCATACGCTCGGCCGGCCTGACTTTAAAACCAGCAAAAGGTCATTTTGGTTTCAACGAACTCAGCTTCCTAGGCCACGTCGTCAGTCCCGAGGGTGTTCGACTTGACCCGGCCAAAATAGACGCCGTAGCGCAATTTCCTGCACCCCGTGACAAAAAAGCTGTGAGACGCATCTTAGGGTTGTGCGCCTATTACCGGCGATTTATCGAGGACTTTTTGTCTATTGCGGCGCCATTGACACGACTCACACGTGAGGACGTCCCCTTCTTTTGGGGTGAACAGGAGCAAATGGCATTCAATGAACTGCGACAACGCTTGCAAACACCTCCACTCCTTGCGCACTTCGACCAGGACGCCCCTACAGTACTTCACACTGATGCCAGCAATGGATGTCTAGGTGCCGTTCTGGTGCAGTGGCAAGACGGCTGTGAAACAGTAATAGCCTACGCCAGCAGAACTCTCTCGCACGGAGAAGAACTACTCGACCACCGAGAAGGAGTGTCTCGCTGTGATGTGGGCAGTCATCAAATTTTGTCCGTATTTGTACGGCCGCTCCTTCAAGGTTGTTAGCGACCATCACTCTTTGTGCTGGCTCACCAACCTTAAAGATCCATCTGCTCGTTTGGCGCGCTGGAGCCTAAGACTTCAAGAGTTTGACATGACCATCGTCTACAAATCTGGGAAGAGGCACACCGACGCCGACTGTCTCTCACGGTCGCCAGTGGAAACTGTCGCTCCTGATGACGAAAACATCGGCGCGGCATTCTTGGGAGTTGTCAACACGGCCACTATTGCACGAGAGCAGCGTAATGACCCTGAGCTGTTACCACTCATTGAATATTTAGAAGGACGACGTAAAGACGTGCCGCGGTTATTTGCTAGAGGACTGCCATCTTTTTGCTTGCGAAACGATGTTCTCTATAAGAAAAACTTCTCACCAACCGGTAACCCGCACTTGCTCGTCGTGCCTGCCTCTCTTCGAAAAGAAATTATGGAAGCGTGCCATGATGAAGCAACTTCTGGTCATCTAGGCTACACCCGAACATTGTGCCGACTACGATGCAAGTACTACTGGCCAAAGTTACCTGCTGCTGTTAACCATCACGTGCGAACTTGCACCGACTGCCAAAGACGCAAAGCGCCTCTCAGCAAGCTAGCCGGTCTTTTACATCCAGTCGAAGCACCAGAAAAGCCGTTCACCCAGATTGGAATGGATTTCCTGGGTCCCTTTCCAACTTCCACAACAGGGAACAGATGGATTATTGTGGTCACTGATTACCTGTCCCATTATGCGGAGACTAAAGCTATGCAGCGTGGCACAGCAGCAGAAGCCGCTCAGTTTTTCATCGAAAACATCGTCCTTCGGCATGGCGCTCCGACAACAGTGATCACAGACAGAGGACCTGCCTTCACCGCAGAGCTTTTGGAGTCGGTTCTCAGACTCAGCGGTACAGCTCACCGGAGAACAACTGCATACCATCCGCAGACAAACGGACTGACGGAGCGCCTCAATAGGACCCTCACAGACATGATCAGCATGTACGTTGACACAGAACATAAAAACTGGGATCAGATATTGCCGTACGTGACCTTTGCTTATAACACCGCTCGACAAGAAACCACTGGAATGACACCGTTCAGTCTGATCTATGGTCGCGAAGTCACGACAACATTGGACGCCATGTTGCCGCATGAGTGTGACGACATCCATGTAGACGCCGAAGAATTCACTCAGCGTGCCGAAGAAGCCAGACAGCTCGCGCTTGCGTATCTGTCATCAGCAGCATCAAGATGCACAACGCTACGACACCCGACACAAGTTTGTTAGCTACTCACCAGGCGACAAAGTGTGGGTCTGGATTCCGATACGTCGACGTAGACTGTCTGAGAAACTGCTAGGACGGTACTTTGGTCCATACAGTGTCACACGACGCTTGAACGATGTGAACTACGAAGTCGTTCCCGACACTAATTGTAGTTCTAAGCGCCAAAAGCGTTTGCCCAAAGTCGTGCATGTCGTGCGTGTGAAACCGTATTTATCGAGTTAATTAGCTCCCGGTTCCCGTTTTCGTACGACCACTTCATACGCCTGGTAGAGCACCTAAGTTGCGCATCGGGACGATGCTTCTTTCGGAGGGAGGCAAATGTCACGTGCTTGCTCAAGAAAGACGATGGCAGTTGTGCATGTGCCACGAAGGACTACGAAATGGACGAAGAAGAAGAACTCGCTTGCGCGTTCTAATTAAAAAAAGATCGACCTGCTTCTGGTGTCTCAATCTCTACGGCAAGACCTCTGTTTTGACGTCGTGACAATATCTTTACAGTCAGTATCCGACTTTAGACTCCTAAAGGTCAGTGCAATCAAACGAATGCATGTCTTTTTTTTTCTACCCTCAAGGGTTAAAATGATCACCCCACCAACATTTAAAATCGCACTAAAGTATTTTAAATAAGCTTATTAGGTGTCTTGGTGCTTTCCAGTGCCTTTACAGAAGCAGGAGATGGCATGCACATGTGTGTATAGTAAAGGAATGCTTATTATGCTCCCCAGCTGTGACTCCTTTTTACTTTAAGTATGCTTTACCACAACATGTGATTCTTCGACTGTATGGCACCTATTTAAGTATGCTCCACCGCAACGTGTGATTCTTCGACTGTATGGCACCTATTTAAGTATGCTCCACCACAAAATGTAATTCTTCGACTGTATGGCACCTGTTCATTGCAGAAAAGTCGAATTTTCAAAGACCCAACAGCTGAAGGCAGAGTAGCAGGCGAGGACCCGATGAAAGCGGCGAGATATAAACATGGCAGCACTGGTGGTACTCATGTTTCAAACCTGTGAAGTCCCAGTAAAGACTAGGCTCGTGCAAATACTCGAATGCTTCAAATATTCGAACTAACTTCGATTCGAATTTAAATTATCGAATATTTTCGAACTATTCGCAATGAACGAATAGATGTACATTAGTCCGCATGTAATTGCCTGTAAATATGATTTGACTGCAATCTAGAAATGCTAAGCCATGAAAGCACCTATCCAAAGATGATTCGCTTTGCCGTAAAGCACCCCTTCAAATTTAAAGGGGCTCTGCAACACTTAATGAACATGGTCAGAAAACGCTGCCGATCGGTATTCGAGGCTACCGAGAATACGCGAGGCAAATATTATAGCGCGTAACGCGGCCTGTAATTCACAATCAATCTTCAAAGCTAAAAATTGCTTTCTTCCTTCAGTATATGACACTAAAAGCTCGAAAATCACTTGTCACAGCCATTGGTTGATTTGAGCATGGCGCGCTCGTCGTTACCGGGGCTGTTATGGGAGGCCGCTGCCTGTCACGAGTACATGCGCGATCGCACTGAAAAGCCGTGCATTCGAAGAAAAAAAAAAGTGCTTAAGGTCACGAGGTGCATGTGACGTATTTTCTTTCCCTGTGATATTTCTCCCTGCTCGATTTCCAGCTATTTTGTTGGGATGAGAAAAGAGAATGCTATTGCAGCGTGTGACAAATTATTGGAACTCCGCTCATATTAGACCGATTCTCGAAACTTTGCAGGGCTAAACTTGTGAGGCAACAAGCATGTTTACTGGCTCCACAGCTACTTCAAAAAGTGTTGCAGGGCCCCTTCAAAGAAACATGTTACCCTTCAAATCAATTCATTTTATTAAGCTTGTTATGACGGCTTATATGCTCCAAGTATAATAAACTTTAAAACACTAAGTATCTTATTACTCGCATTCTACCGAAACTACTACTCAAGGTTGTTTCGACTTCCTTTAAACGAAAAAAAAATGGCATTTGCATAGAGCCCCTATTTCAATTTAAAAAAATATTGTGCAGGTTATTAGGTCATGATAAATATTCCCCCTTTTTTTATATGTCATACATACCATTCGAATTCGATTCGAAATTATTCGATCGAAATCTCTATTCTCTTCGAACCTAAAATTCACTATTCGCACAAGCCTAGTAAAGACGCACCTTTTCCAATCATGGGCACACTATTTCGCCATCAGTGAGATCCAGCCACATGGCAGTCAGTCTAATACAAGCACACAAGCCACTGTTGAAGGATCTCATCGTATTGGCCGTGAAGTGCCACATCCGACACTTTGCAATACATCAAAACTAATCTGTCTGTCACATAGGCCAACATATCATATGCAGTCCAACAAACTAAAACAGCAAAAAGCATTACCACAAGCTTAACAACATTCCATTCTATGTGATAATTGTGGCACTGCACACTCTCCTGCTACTACAATAGAGCTGGATCATAGCTTCTTCTTATGCCAGAATAAACTAACGTGCAGTCAAATATTGCATCAGCTTACTGATACTTAACAAGCAACAGTGGTTCTATGGCAATGTGCAAGCCCAACAGGTGACAGCTGAGATGCCTACCTTCAAAGCCTCGGCTGTAGTCATAGCTTTCACCACTATAGCTATGTTGCTGAGGTGGTCGATTGCCATTCATGTCGTACAGCTTCCGCTTCTCGGGGTCACTGAGCACGGCATAGGCATTTCCAATAGCCTTAAAAGCATCGCCAGCTCCAGGAGCCTTGTTCTTGTCGGGGTGCACTTGTAGTGCCAGCTTACGGTACTGCTTCTTGAGCAACTCGTCGTCTGCATCACGACTCACACAGAGCACCTCGTAGTAGTCTTTGCACAGCTTAGTTCTGAAAAAATGCACATCTCAGGAACCTCAGAGAACAGGCCTATAAACGGGTAGTCACGCCAACTGAACATACTGTAGCAAGCAGTAAAGCCTTCAGAAATGAGAAACATACTAGCACAGCACAGTATGTTTATTAAATGCCACATACTCTCATGTTGAAACTTGAGAAACATTAAACAAAAGGTAAATTAAAAATAGGTACACACAAAAAAAGTTTTAGGGTTTTATATGCTAAAGCCAAAATCTTATGAGGCATGCTAAACGAATTGGGAAGTTTCTTAGCATTTCATAAACGCAATGACACAGGTGTTTCTGCATTCCACATCCAAAGGACAGGAGCTGTTGTGGCTGTCATCAAAGTCGAAATCTTATGCTCAGCAGAACAATGTCACAGCATAACACCAATGTTCAAAGCACTTTCTAATCTATATTTCAATAATTAATAGAATCTTAAAATATAAAGAAATAAAAGTGATAATTACAATCGAACTGTAGCAATGCAGCTCGAGCAAATTTAAATTGCCTAATCAATTTTTTCACATGTCATTTTAGCTCAACTTTCAGTGAGAATAAGTTTATCAGCACCACTTATAGCACTGACTTGACTTCTATTGGCAACTTGCACAATTCTGAAGAAGCACCCCAAGATTTCTGCTACTTATGTCTTAAGGTAATGAATGTTAACACTAAAGATGTTTAAGTTTGCATGCAATCCCTGGATAACTGAAGGTTTCTCAAGTACCAAAAAACAGCCATTTAACATAAGTCCAACACTTAAGCATAAAAATATAGCAACATGTTAAATAACCTTCTAACAAAATTTTAAAAACACCTAATGATTTTATTATGAAAAAGAGCTCCTTAAAGGCAAAAAAAAATATTAATAACCCCAATGAAAAATGAACTTTTCATTGAACATTTTAGACAGATCTCAGGTCAGTAAAATAGTTTATAAAATAAAGTATAACAAACAAACCTACATTGAGTCATCCAACTAGCCTAGTCAACTTGTTATTAATTCTATGATAGCCCATAGCTTTGTTGTATGCACTTTGTACACCTTTATTTTTCATAATGCCTGTAACCCCTCATGTCATAAAATCTGTTCTACAATCCTAAATCTGAGAAACTGTAAGGCTGAGCTAGACAATATACCAACTTTTCATTTAAAGCTTGTAACTCGATTTTTTGCAGAAGTATTAAGTAATATATATTAGTGTAATTTTGAACTTGGCATTTCCCAAAGCTCAATAAGAAGCCTAAGTCAATTACAGTGCACAAAAAAAGAAAACACAACATATGTCCTTCAAGGGCTAGTAAACAGCTTTATAGTCCAATGGAGAAATGAATGCACACTTGTGAGATATGAATACTCTGCCACAAGAACTTTGTGGATAAATGCTGCAATAAAAAAGTTACAGGATATAAAACAACCCGCTCCGCCTGGTTTCAGTTTTTCACTCAACCCTCCCCACCTCCACAGCAGGGCATAGCCCGTCGTCGTGACTACGAAAACATAACGTGGCAAGTGCGATTACATCATCAGCATGCATTCAACAATCTAACAAGGCTTCCTCCACGTGTCACTCGCATAACAGTGGTGCGAGGAGAAAGCATTGTGCAAGGGGTGCAAGGCACTAATGAGGTATGCACCTTTCCCCGAGTGGTAAAGTATTGGGACAACACTTGATCTCAAAGGTGTTCGTTCTGGCACTACCACTCAACACTGTAGTCTCAGGACTCTACCAAAATGGCACAGGGCAATACAGGAAAATGAAAATATGGACTTGTGCAGTCAAAACAGCCACAATTGCCTCCCCACAGGACTAAGGCACTGTTTTGAAGTACAAAAGACCATTCTACAAAGTCACTAGAGAATAATGTTACGCATGGGCAAAAAGACGTCACTTAGCATAAGAGGAGTTTTGTACAGGCACTGGAGAGGTGCATGGGAACTGTTTTTTAAAACGATGTAGCTATGCGGCACAGTAATATTCGCAAAATGTGATCACTGTAGCTTATTACACGAATTAGCAGGCTTATTTGGGAGGTGTAAAAAAAAGCCAGAGACAGTTTACTCGCCCTTTAACTATTGCCCTATCTCAATTTTTCTTCCATCAGCAAAATTATTGAGCAATTTATGAAATATATTACCACATGCCTAACTCGAAACCATATGGCTTGTGTTAAATCCGAGCTCATGTTAATACCAATCATATTGCTCATGTTGCAGGGAGATAAAAGTTGAAAAACGCCCAAAATTACATATTTTTTTGTATTTGCTTTCACAAGTTTAGTTTCCCTACTTTCACGAGATAAAAAATTGAACATTGTAATTAAACTATAAGTAGGCTGAAACCACATTTAAAGAGCACAGTGTGACTATAAAGAGCTCATTGTCTGGAGTCCCCTGGCAATTGTCACCTAGCTGCTTGTCATTACAGTTCACCAAAGCAACATGCTCTAAATAACCACGATTCCCAAGCTCTCATGATGAAAGAAATTTTAGAAAACTTATCTTTGCCGCATAGATAAGCTTTAAATTAAACCTTTAAAATGCCCTATTCTCAAGACACAATTTCGGGCAACTTCTTGAGATTTGACATTATGTTTCTGGTACCTCTGAACGCTAGATCGGGGTGAAATTTTGCCCACATATTCCTTAACATGTGGAGAGTGCAAGTATCTCCTTTAAAACTTGATATCACCAATATAATTATTACAAATCTAAAGTAAGCAATTAGTTCAGAGCATTCAATACTTCTCACATTAAAATTTTTCTTGTCAATTGAATTGTCTTATAAGCACTTTCTTGTTAGGTATTAGCATTTTATAGTTATCGTGGAGCAATATGAGCCATTAATGGCTCAAAACCATAAACATATAGAGACAGAAAAAGTGTGTCATGAAAGAGGAAACGTTACAGGAAGCCACCAAAGCTGCAGAAACATTCCCCAGTGACAGCGGACTTCACTGCACCCCAGAGAAATTGGAAATCACCCGAATACAAGGCAATCAATATAAATGTAATGGTAACATAGAAATTTAAGTGGAAGGGAACAACATTCGGGAGGCATAGCAAGAATCCTTGTATTCTAGATCCAAAGCAATGGTTGAGCAAGCCACACCATCACTACACAAAAAACCACAACAAAACCAATTGCACGGATGATCCAAAGGATAAAATTTTATCGGTAAGGCATGAACAAAAAAGAAACATTACGACTACTGCGGGCGCTAGTAATTATGAGGATAACATACAGCCTGCCTTTCTACACACAAACAAAAGTCGACTCTAGAACTCAAAGTGCTTATAAAGTGACTTTGGGACTACCACCAACCACCAAATTAAAGCTCGGCATGTACAATATGTAAGCTGAGCTAAAGGCAAAAGTTCTCATGTCTCAGAGGAGCTGTCTAAGCAAAACATGGTCTGGCAGGGAGATCCTGACAAGGCTAGCTAACCCACCAAAACCCAAACTTAGATGAGAAACTGATGATGTGCCAGAAGATATTTGTCCCATGATTTCGGTGGCGCCTTTACTGAAAAATATTAGAGACAAAGAAACAAACAAGGAGGAGGCTAGAACATAGACAGTGGCTTAAGAAGCAATTAACAGGAAAGACAAAATCACATACATTGACAGTGCCAGATGTTATTGTGCAAAAGAAATGCATAGCAACAGCTGTTGACTGGAATGTGAAGATGGACACAAGTGCCTCTCTAAGCACTTCCTCAACTGCCATAGGCTCGGCTATTAAAGAGCAAAAACATTAAGAATATGACTGATCGCTCTTCCTCTCTAGCTTCCAAGAAACGTGCCGCCTTTATATGAACAGACAGACGCTTACCTGCAAAAATAATTAAATTAATAGGACCGAACTTAACCAAGAGAAACCAGCTAATCTGGTGTCTGCACAAGCTGGCATGGAAGGGAAGGAGAGAGCCAACACTTTAGCTCGTAATTTGACACACCGAGCGGAGCGTCAGCATCCTGCAACTGAACCCCATTTAATGGCCCCAAAAGACATTCTCACTTACCAGCAAAGCACAAGACTAAGATATGCTGTCCACATAAATCACCTGAAGGGAAAGACTATTGATCTCCACAGGATACAGATGGGAGTCTTTTTAAATTTATGGTGGCTGAGCAAAATATATTCTATGTTATACTGTGATGCTTGTCCGTCGTAGAGCAGTTTGCCTACTTTATACCATATATCTTGGGATGGTGGCCGAAAGCTAGAGAACTTAAAATCATTTCTAGCCAAGAACACTGTAAGCAGTGTAAGCAGAAAGAGACAAAACTTGTCAGGTCGGACCAGAAGTGGCATTAGCACTTATGAGTTGTGTTAGGCGAGCAGTGAAAACCAGTGGGGCCCTAGAGTTGGAGCCCCAATAAATATGCTCCCAAGATCCCCCTTTTGTACCCCTTCCCTCAAACTGCGGCTTTTCTTCTTATTCTTTTTCTCTACACACTTAAATTAGCATCACTGCATGCATTCAAACAAGAACTCAAACTTGATCTTGTATAATCAGTTTGTCAAGGACAATTATTTCTTGAAGGGGTACTGACACAAAATTGTCCACTTATTTTTTTTTCGTCAAATGATAAACCAAGCTTCCAAGAGTGTAGGAAATATATCGGTAAGTGTGAGTGCACCCTGAAAAATTGATTCCAGCATGCTTTTAAAAGCTAGTTTCAGTTCCTACTGTATGTTGACGTCACGACATGGTATAAGCAGCGCCACAAGGTGGTAGTATGTGCATATGCAAGTTTTCGTGTCGTATCCTCATCCGCTCGTAGCTTCAAATAATTTGTTTGCCCTCTGATAAGCGTATATTTTGTATTTAGGTGCACGTAGACTATTCCACACTCCGCTTACTCACTTCACAAGTACACTGGATGATGATGCAGTGACCGCACGGCGCAAGCAGACGATCGAGAAGGCAACTCGCAAACAGCCATATTTTGTGTTTTGGCGCTTGACGTCATCTCAACTAGCCAGACTGCTGTATGAAGTCACCAGCATTACTACTGTAGCCTGACGTCAAGTTAGTTTTGATGCCTGTAGGTTTGCCGCAAGAAAATTGATTTTAATAACATCGAAATAAAATATTGTATGAACATTTCCTGAGCGTCTAGCTTGCTCAGAGCAGTCTCCGTATACAGGAGATCGGTATGGCAGAGTAAACTCGCCTTCGAAAAAAGGTGTCAGTACCCTTTGAAATTTTTAAAGAAGTGTACATCATTACCTTTAAACATGTTTTTAAATTTAGATTTATATCATGGTATGCTCACATACACTCTTATATAAGAGTGAAGGTGTTTTTTCTATAAGTATGCCCTCTATTCCTGTACTTCTACCTTATGAAATTTTGACCAGCTACAATAATTCATTTCAATGTTGTGCGGAAAAAGCTTCGCTGAAAAACGGACAAGGACTAAGAAAGACACGACACAGGTGCTGTATCTTGTGTTCTGTTTGCTCCAGCTTGCAAACAAGAACTTCGGGTTCGCACAAGACCTTCACCGATTGCCTAGACAAAAAAAAAATAGATATATTCATTGTAAATCATGTGTTTTATATAGTGTGCCATTACCATGCAGGGGGTTTATATAGGACAAACCAGGTGGTGCGTTAATGTTTAAAGGAACATCTATCCTTGCTAACGGCTTCTGATGGTTCGCACTTGTCCGCTCATTGTAGAGTGTGTGGCTGCCAGCCGATAGCAGAGGAAGCCTCTTGTTTGGCCATCGAGTCAAATGCACTAGGGAGGTCGTGGAAGCTTTTCTCAATAAAAGAGAGGGAGAAAGGGTGCGTAAGCGAACCGTCAGTAGCCCTTCGCGAGAAGAAAGTTTTGGGTCCAATTTTGCCGTGTTAGAGGAGTCATTTTTGTGGACACTTACGCATATTTTTTGCCTGTAGATGGTTAGCTCTCTTTTTGGAGTGTTTTCACAGATGTTGCATTTAATTGTGATAAGCTATTTTTGTGGATCCTGTTTGCTCTGCGGTGCAGACGCCATGGGGTGTCACATGACAAGGTCAGCTGCTTTATATATTAGGAGCGTGCTTTCCACTAAATTTTTAGCGGCGACTTCAACACTTGTGTCGTATCTTCCTCAGTCCTCGTCCGACGTTTTTCAGTGCTTTTTTTCCTTCACAATGATTAACCATCTAGCCCAAGTTTCAATTCAAGTGCATTTCAATGTTCTTGTTGACCAACACTGTACCACTGTAGTTGTTTGAATTTGGGACTCTCCTCTGCATACTACGAATAATGAACCTATGTGTATTGAATTAATAATAAACTAAAAGTAAAAAAAAAACTCCAGAAAATAGATATTACAAAATAAGTCTAAAATGTTTCTTGCAGCTGTGAGCATGCAATGAGCATGTGCTGGTCGAAAATGTCACATTTTTAAAAAGGCTTTGAATATGAGGCAGACCATGATGGGGAACTCCGATTTATGAGGGGACTCACAATTTTCGCCACCTGGGGTTTTTTGATGTCCATCTAAATTCAAGTACATAGCCTCACTCCCATCGAAATGAACCAACCACTGCCAAGCATCCTCAAATTTAGAAGTGCAACACCTTAGTTGCTAAGCTGCCACAGTGCTGAAAATTGAATGGAATACAAGTGCACAGAACTGTGCTGAAACAAAAAAAAATGTAAAGGTACCAATTCTACTCACATGAAAGTTGATGATTGGTGGTTAGCACTTTATGAAAACACCA
This sequence comes from Rhipicephalus annulatus, assembly GCA_013436015.1. Classification (NCBI taxonomy): domain Eukaryota; kingdom Metazoa; phylum Arthropoda; class Arachnida; order Ixodida; family Ixodidae; genus Rhipicephalus; species Rhipicephalus annulatus. The sequence continues at coordinate 1,967,501 of WOVY01010234.1, read as the reverse complement.
ACAGAGTCATGAGTCTATATATATCTTATAGACTGGAGAGCAGAACCTCAACAATGATGCAAATATTATTCATATGCCATAGTACACAATACACGCCCAAGTCAAAATTCATTTCAAAGTTGTTATTTCTTTAACCACTAATTAAGAGCACTATAGTGGCAATGCCACCAACTCCACAATGCTCACCATGCATAGCATCTATAGAGCTGGCATTTGCATGTGGTCAGACTGGTAGGCTACTAGCAAATGCAACTGCTCACATTAGATGCTGCTGGTTTTCTGGTAGAATAGTATTAATTTTTGATGCACTATTATCAGTCAGGTTCTATCAGCCACAACGCAACCCTGATGCGAGCCTGCCAGACTTGTTCGTGTTCCCAATTTCCAAGAGTAGCCGCAAAGGCCACCGTTCTGACAATGTTCTGGCCATATAACGGGCTGTCACAGCCTTGCTGAAAGCGCTCACAGCAGCTGACTTTCAGGGAATCTCCGTAGCATGGCGACTGCTTTCTAATAAATATGGTGATGCCAAAGAAAGCTATTTTGAAGAAGTTTATTATGGGTGTGCGAATAGATAAATTTCATCTCATAGGAAATTGTGCCGAAGAGTGACCAAAATATTGAATATCAAATACAAAAGACTGTCAAAAACTGAAAGAGTACAAATCAATGAAATCTGCTCATGTTCTCAAGCACATAACGTGGCGAGTTACTGCTACCAAAAGACGACAAGTAGTCGTGCAGAAACACAAGCTGTTCCACATGATCTGGCTTCAGGCTCTCTAGCAGCGATGTTAGTGTTTTCTTCAGTTGAAAGCAAGCTCTCACTGGGCACTTTAGGAACAGGGATAGGAAGATATTGCAAAGCAATTTTGGCCGCTCCATGCTCTGAGGTGCAGCAGTGGTGACAGCACAGTGTGAAGGACAAATGCTCACATGTGAAGTCAGCCAGACCGAATTTGAGGTGTTTTATGGCGTTTGCGGTATGGGCGACCAAACTACACAAGAAGTGAGTGCCTTCATCTCGGAAACAAAGTTGCGGGGGTTTGACAGTATTTTCTTGTGCGGAATAAGACAATTTTCCATTTCTTCAAAATAGACATGCAGTCGCTTTCGAAGAAATATATAGGGGAAAGTTTCGACGAAAGGCTTACTATAATGACATTAGCATTAGTTTTAGTCGCCCCACTCTAACCAAGTTGCACCATTGGCCTTTCTCGTGTTTTAGATATTTGTCCTTTCATATTATAGTAAAAGCTAGTTAATTCAAACTCGAAGGGGAGGACAACACTTCAAATTTAGGAGAGTTAAAATTAGTGGGTGGGCACTGTAGAATGAATAGACATCATGCCACACTGCGCAAACAGAGCCCAAAGCAGGCACCTATGGACTAGTTATCACAAATTAGGCCATACAAAACATCTGTGGCAGGTACCTTCATAAATTAGGTTCATGGAGCTGCGACAGTGAACAGAAATTAAGTGACGAGTCAGTGACAAGCCAGCAAGAAGCACCGACATGTACTAATGTGAGCGTGTACAAATTTCATGCCATTTATGCTTGAAATAATATTTATTTGCACGGAAGCATTAACGCACTCAAAATTAAAAGTAATCAGTAATTTGCATTTGATGGGCTTTCTAGTGTCTTGACTCCATCAGCGTCATTTCCAGTTTGCTTCAGTGCATCTGAATACTCATCTACTCAGAGATGCTGCCATTTTGTTGTTTAGCATATTTAGTAATTTTGGTTTGGTTTAGTTTTGTCAGATTGTGATTCCTCAGGGCCGACTTCTTTGACGATCGATGAAAAGCAGAGGCTCAGAGTAGAAATGAACAGTTGTCAACACTGATGTGTTCAAATTATTGGGGGTTTCACCCCATAGAAATGCACAGGACTGTGCGGTCAGAGTTCAAATTAACTGTTGTGGACCCTGATGTGTTCGAAGTATCAGGAAACTTTCCCCATAGAAATGAACAGGGGTGTGCAGAGACCAGAGCTTCAGTTCAAATTAACCAAGTTCAAATTTACAAGCTTTTACTGTATTAAAAACTTCTAATACTAGTTTTTTGACAGTCCAATCAAGTAATTCAAAGGTATTATTAATCAAAGTTTGAAACTCCAATATTCACACACACACACCCAATTTTGTTATTTACCAATAGAATCCCCAGATTCCTTTTACCAGACCCAATCACATTACATTATGGACAGACCCTGTACACGTAAACGGCTTAAATAGCTTTGAACAAAGCAGAAAAATTTGAGAAAAGCTTGGCATTCCAAAACAACCACAACATAATACTAATACTACTTCTGAATGAATTAGCATCCACAAAAGCAATGCATGAAAAACCAACAGAAACATCTAAGCAATTCTTACAAGAATGCTCAAAACAAAAATACAAGCTCAGTGAAGTTGTAAAAGAATTCTAACCTTTTTAAACACTATAAAACAGGAAGTGGAGCTGGAATGAAAGGTCAGCCTTCGGGAATTTGTCGTTTTACTTGGGTCAAAACAATTGATTATTAATGAAGGAATTTGTCATCAAAAACCAAATATCTCTTGCTCCATTTCTCTCGCCCTAAATGTAGCACTTAAGCAGCGAACATCAGAGGGCACCATGATACATCACAGCGAGCATAAATGGCCGCCGCTTTCATGTTTGCCCCAACGCACAGTTGAACGAGGGTAATACTGAACTTTTGTGAATAAAATTATCCTTTGTAGCAAACCATCTTCAAACACAACAATTTTTTTATGTCTACGCATAGAGAAATTTACAGCTACATCTGACAAAAATAGCCACAGCACTTGATACATAGAACATCGGGCAGTGGAAAACGCCCCCAAGAAATTGGCTTTCCCTGGCAATGTTGCAATGTTCCTTTCATTAAAGGGACCTTTCCAGCATGCATTTGGGAAAGTGAGCAGTATAAATAGGAAGTGCTATACAGAGGGAGTGAAAACTAGCTCTTGACATCACTGCTTTCCCCCACGATTCCTTGTCATTGCATTGCCATTCGCTTCTGCGCTCATTTCGTTCACCCAATTGATGCTGTAAAAGAATCTGCTGTTTAATACAATGCTCACGATAATCACATCTGTCAAAGTTGGGGAAAACAAAGAATTATGTTGCCACTACACACATCATCCTGAGAAGCACCCCAAGTATGATACTGAATAACATGGCAGACATCAGGGCCAATGCACTCTTTAGTTTATGGCACCCAACAACCACGCACAACTGCATGTGAAGATTTTCAGGCACCACTTAGATAAATACCGTATTTTCACGAGTATACTGCTCCTTTCTATAACCATGTAGCTTCACCTACAAACAACAGAAAAATAAAAACAAAAAGGTACTGCCATGAAGTTGTCTTTCTTTCATTATCATGAGGTAATGCCGTGAAGCTAACTTGTTCACGGGAATTCGCACCGCAACTACAATAATGTAAAAGTTGCATATCAAATTATAGATATATCAGACTAAAGCACATTTTTGCGAGTTCAATATATGCAGGTCTGACTGCATACAGTCGAACCCGTATATCTTGAACTCTCGAAAATGTGAAACCACATGCTATATAGTTGCTGATGCTAAACCTTGCAGCAAAGATCATACCAAGAAAACAGAATTGCATTTAAGTGACTGTCAAACTGATGTTCAATGATCCTGACATGGCATGTGCTTCTGGCAGTCTTATTTAACCACCAAGATTAACTATCCAATTGTTAAATACATTCATGAGTGCGTAGTCATCAAGCTCCTACTGTTTCTGAGCTCCGATACAGATTCAATTAAATGTGAATCGGACTCACGCCAGTAAGCCAACATGCACAGGAACGATGACAAGAGGGAAGAAGTCTTTTGTTCGTCGTTCCCATGCGCCCTGCCCTTTACTCATGACGAATACGTACCAACTCACTTAAAGTGCCATTTTATTGCAGTACGCCAAGCCACTTAATATGTGTAATGTATACAGTAAGTCTTTGTATGCACAAGGGCAATAAAAAACACTATGCAGGAGAAGACTGAGAAGCCATGTCAGCAGTTACGATAGTAAGTAATCAGAACTTTTTGCTTTTCAGTATTAGGCTCGCACACACTTTTTTTTTTTCCAGATTTGGCTAGATAGGGGCAGTGGATATTCCTCGAGCTAGACATACTGCTGCATCAAGTGCGACTGACCCAAATCCTCCGTTGATGCTCCCTACTAATAAGAACTTGCTGGAAGTGCATGTGGATGGTCTTTCTTTGACGGCTTTAGTTGACACTGGAGCTCAGGTGTCTATATTGAGTGCTCATCCCTGTCACCGCCTCAAAAAAGTCGCCTGTCACAACACAAGCCGTCCGTGTCGCCGATGGTGGCACTGTGGCCGTAATTGTAATGTGTACCGCTCGTATTAGCCTTGTAGGCCGCCATGTTCCTTTTTTACTTACCGTGCTTGACAATTGCCCTCATGACCTCATCTTCAGAATGAACTTCTTTTTTGACACATTCTGCCCTGATCGACTGTTCCGCCGGCACTCTCTGTTTAGAACTTCTTCTTCTTCCATATTTTCACCCCAAGCTCCCGAAAAGCCTCTGTACTACAGACTTCAGTCATATACTGCCAAAAGCCCTCAAATTCATTGAATTGGCAACAAGTTCACCCATTATTGACTGTGATTATGTCGTCATGCCTATTCCTGGTGTTCTCCTGACGCGCGACATCACTGTGCCACACTTCGTCGTAACCATGGCCTCTAACCAAACATGTCAGCCCGTTATCAATTTCGGTTTCAGGCAGCAAGTACTACCACACAGAATTTCAGTCGCCACGCTTTGACGCTTAATACACGCCCACGTCACCCCTTTTGCGGCAGACGCATGCTCCAATCTTCCATGTCGCCCGCAGGATGCCAAATCCCTCAATGCGGCCTTGCGCTCCATGATCGACCCGAAACTCAAACCTGAGCAATCCGACGCTCTATGCCGCCCTTCTAGTTTCGTACCGCTTCATATTTGACATCAACAGTAGTCCATTCGGTTAGACTTCCTTCGTTAAGCACCGCATTAATACTTCCGATTCTCCTCCCATTCACTGCCGACCATACCGGGTGTCTGTCACAGAGCGTAAGGTAATTCAAGAACAAGTCAATAAGATGCTATCCAAAGAAATTATTGAACTCTCCTTGAGCCCTTGGGCATCTCCTGTTGTGCTCGTTAAAAAGAAAGATGACACGTGGCACTACTGCGTTGATTTCCGCCATCTTAATCGAATCACGTTTATCCTTTGCCCCGAATCGATGATGCCCTCGAATGTCTTCACAGCGCGCGATAATTTTCTTCAATTGACCTACATTCTGGCTGTTGGCAGATAGCAGTGGACAAGAAAGACCAAGAAAAGACTGCGTTCGTAACTCCCGACGGCCTATACAGATTCAAGGTGATGCCGTTTGGGCTATGCAACGCCTTAGCCACGTTTGAGCGTATGATGGACTCCCTATTACAAGGTTTCAAGTGGTCAACATGCCTGTGCTACCTGGACAATGTCCTTGTATATTCGCCTACATTTGAGACACATCTTCAGCGGTTCTCAACATCTTCTGCATTTGGCCTTCAACTAAACTCATCGAAAAGTCACTTCGGCCGCCAGCAGATTACGACGTTGAGCCACCTTGTCGACGCATCAGGTGTGCAGCCCACCCAGAGAAAATTCGTGCAGTCACGAGCTTTCCTGTACCCGTCTGTCAAGGACGTCCGGAGCTTTGTGGGACTTTCCTATTTTAAAAAGTTCGTGAAAGACTTTGCAACAATCGCTCAACCACTCACCGACCTTCTGAAGAAAGACGCGACTTTTACGTGGGTTTGGCTCAAGCTGCCACTTTTTCTTAGTTCATCACCCTCCTCACCACTCCACCTATACTGGCCCACTTTGACCCGTCCGCTCCGACAGAAGTCCGAACCGCTGTGAGTGGTCACCGTATTGGAGCCGTCCTAGCCCAACGCCAGCGGGGACACGACTGAGTTATCGCCTACACTAGCCGCCTTCTCACAGCTGCCAAGCGCAACTATTCAATAACAAAGCATGAATATCTTGCTCTTGTTTGGGCATAACTGAATGCAGGAACAGCACAACCTAGAAGTAGTTACTTCGTAACTACGGAAGCAAAAAAAAAAAGCAAGGACAGCAAAGAGCGCCTAAAATGGTCAGACCTAGAATGGTCAGAAAACGCTGCTGATCGGTAGTAGAGGCCCCCAACAACACGTGAGCCAAATATTATAGCGCAGCACGCGGCCTCGAATTCACAATAAATTATCAGTCAGCTAAAAATAGCTTTCTCTTTTCTCAACCAATCAAGAAAAATAAGCCCAGTAAACCCATCTATCAGCTGTTGGCTGATTTGAATATGGCGAGCTCAGCTGTTACATTGGTCGCCGCAAGTGGCCTCCACTTGTCCACACTGAAAAAACGGCGTATTTGAAGGGGAAAAAAAAAGAAAAAATGCTCAAGGTCACCAGGCGCGAGTAACGTTTTTTGTTTGCCCCTTCCATCCCTCCCTGCTCAGCTTCCAGCACTTTCGTTGCAACGAGAATGTGATTGCAGCGTGTGACAAATCTTTGTAACTCTGCTCGTACTGGACGAATTCTTAAAATTTTTGTGGCATTCAATTTGTGAGTTAATACGCTTTTCCAGTGATTTATATCCATGGTTACTCAAAAAAGTGTTCAGGGCCCCTTTAACTACAACTTCTCAGCAGCCTTATTTGTAACAAAGATGTAGCAGCTTTATTGAAATGGACCAACTAGAGCACATGGCACATCCTTCCCACTATTGCGATTTTCAACCCTTTACTGTCGAATGTTGCGAATTCACGACATACCGAGAAACTTCGAGGAAGCAAGCCAAGAAATGCATGCCGCCTTTAACGCCAGCTGTCAAGTACTCACTGGGAATAGAGCTTTCAGCATGAAAAATCTGCCACTGTCTCGTCCAAGGCATTTTATGCTCAAACCAAATGTTATGTAGCTGATGGCGGAGAGCAAGAAGCACATACAACAGCTCTCACTTCATTCTTTTTCGCCTGAGTTGCGTAAGTTCTATCGTCAATAATTTTTTTATTTCATGTACCCAAGAGGTGGCACATGAAACGGTACGACGTTTTGAAGTACGTTTTTAATTCCAAGGTCGTTGCTTTTGTGACATATGGAGAATTAATGACATACATAAAGGTATGCATTAAAGTAGCATTTTAAACCATTTGACTATAGAATCATTTAACGCTGCAAAATGAAAACAATGTTGTTTTTTGGCAGTTTTATCATTGAGGAATTGAAAGGTTAAAGGGGTCCTGGAACACCTTTCCAAGCTATCATAGGAAAACCTTACTACTGAACCCTGGAGCCTTATTGCGAGAATTTTTAGGGGCGAAGCTCCTTATGGCGTGGCTTGGGCGTCCCTCGTATGTAACCACCAGTGGCACATACCCGAAATAGGTATAACACTTGACCTCCAAGGTGGTGCCAGTGAGAGATTTCTTCTGTGCGTTGTTTAACAATAAAAAATAGTGCTCAATGTACATGCCAATGGCTGCTAATGGGGAATGAGAGACATGAGCATTCGGCTTTTAGTCAACGCGCACGCTGCGATCCCCATTAGCAGCCATTGGCATGTACATTGAGCACTATCGGACAAGAAAGGGATGCTACATTATACTCGCTAGGTGTAACCTCCTTAGCTTTAGAAAGGTTTAGCGAGCGTTGAGCCGCAGTGCCATGAATACAATGAACTTGTATATACCATGAATGAACTCAAGGTGGTTAAAAATGAGAAGTAGATACGAAGCGCAAGCCGTAAGAAAGTAAAAGCCGAATTCTCCTGTCTCTCATTTCTCATTAGCAGCCACTGGCATGTAAATTGAGCCCTATCTGACAGGGAAAGGTTGCTACGTTATACTCGCTGGGCGTAACCTCCTTGGTTTTCGAAAGGTTTAGCGAGCGTTTGGTCGCAGTGCCATGAATACAGTGAACTAGAATATACCATGAACTCGAGGTGGTTAAAGGTGGGAAGTGGACCCAAAGCGCAGGCCGTAAGAAAGTGTGCGTGTGCCACCTCTCGTTTAGTCCTTGGAATGTCCGCTGGATGGCAGTGCTTCTATATGGGGAATATATGATAAAAAGATGCGAGATGGTGGGACTTGGAGTGTTGAATAGATGAACGAACGGACACACAAACAGATGCATGGATGGACGCATGAACGGACGCAGGGGCGGATGCATGAAAGAACGCAGGGACGGTCACACAGACGGACGCATGGACGGACGAATGCTTCGCCGCACTCTCCATCATTCACTCCGTGTATATACTGCCATTTTTTTAAATACACCAAGTAATGTTATCACATAAAATGCATAATTTCTGTCATTTCATCACAGATAGCATGCTACACCTGGAGGCTTTACATGAGGAAAGGTGACAAGAGGCTGAAGTGTGGTCGATTAGTTACGTTACCGTGTGCCACGGATATGGCCTTTTGTCTTCTTTTTCTTTCATCGTATCGGAACATACGTCTGCTTCAAATGCGCATGGCACCAGCACGGGCATAAAATAAGCCAATACTTAACATGCTACAACTTGCTCTTGTCAGCTAGGCGATTTGCCGAGAGGGAAGTAAGCAATTTTTTGCGGTTTTTACATTAAATTGTCAATCCCCTGTTGCATGCAGTGCTATGTTTGGCTCACATGTTTACAGGAGTCTTGACATTTTAAAAAAAACAGCCTTTTCAGGCTAAGATCAAAAAGTATTTCAGGGTCCCTTTAGTATTCTCTTTTGGACACCTGTCATGATATTTACGAATCACAGAAGATCAGAAAATTCATACTCTAGCTGATATCTTTGAAACTTAGATGAGTACAGATTCAGAAACAAAAAAATTTGTCAGGATGTTCTTGAACATCCCAGTTATTACAACACAAACACCAGCACAGAGATGGCCATTTGTATTGGCCATCTCTGTTTGGTGGCGACTATAATGACTGTCACAAACGGCATAGAAACCAAGCTTCGTGGTAACAATCTACATGCTATGCTAATAGGATACAAGTAATAACCACACAGTTCAACTGTGCAACAAAGTTGTCTTCTCCTGCAGTGTTTGCAGCTAGGATGTTAGCACAGCACAACCTGTTTTGCAACAGAAAAATCAAACATACAATGCACAACAAAGACAAGATTAAAAGGGAAATGAAAGGTTTGTACCGAATCCACTCAAATTTAGGTTGACCTGTTTATTTTGTTCTTCGGAAATGTCAACCACAGATAAAACACAGCTCCGACCAAAGAAATAACATCTTTTTAAAAAGATGTTTCGGTTCTCACATGGAGCCTTGTTTAGACCAAAGCAAAAACGCATTTTGGCTACCACACGGGAGCCTTGTTCAGATTGCGAACAAGGCTCCAGTGTGGGAGCCCAAACGTCTTTTCAAGAATATTTTTTTACTTTGGTCAGTGCTGTGTTTTCTTCATTGCATTCCCCAGCCATGCGGAACTCCAACCAGCTTTCAACTTCATTTCACCCATAGTTATCTAGTGACCTCAATTCGTAACGAAAGAAACAACAAATATTTGTGAGCAAAGTTAACAAAATTACCAAGATAATGCAGTTCCCCTGTAGGGCCCGCCTTTCTTCTAGCCGTACCACATACAGTTGTATATCACACATTGATATTTGCAGCGAATTCACGTACCACAAAATAAAAAAAGCATTATAAACTCTAATAAAAATGTTCAGAAATCATCGTGAATTCTGTCAACCACAGTTCCCACTCAGCCACCGTAGCTGCACATGTTTCGTTGGTGGATAAAATTATGGAAATGAGAATGAATGGCATCATCACTGTATGCGATTTCATTCTCACCTAAAGTCAAGATAATTCAGGTCTCCAAAGTGATGCTTACACTCATAGAAAAATTGCACGGAATCTGTTTTTTGTATTATTCTTACAAGCTGGGCTAATCATAGACACAGGTATGTGATGTCTCAATTTTTCAGTTCCTCAAAAAATTCGAGTTGACTTATATTAAAATAATTTTTTTTTATTTTTAGAAGAGCATATCATGTAAGGGTCGACCTGTATGAGTAAATACGGAACGAAACCAAGGCAAAGCAGCAAACTTTAACTCCAGCTGCATTTGCACAAGAAAGACTTAATGAAGGATGAATAAAAGGTCAAGCTTGTCTTTTCGAATTCTACACACTAAGGACAAAAATGATTAAAACTTGCGATGAAAAAACTGTAAGCAGGGGTTTAGTGTTAGAGCGGACATATTGACAGGTTGACTTGTTTTCTGGCCTGGAAGAAGACAAGTCCCCTTGTCAAAACGTCCGCTCGAGCCCACAACCCCCATTTACAGATTCTTTCAACACACTAGAAACAGTGATATAGAAACTGTGCTTTCAAATATATAATTTGCACACAAAAAAAATCTAGACAGCAATAGTTCTCAATGCACTGCAATTAAAAATTAGTGATGTGGCTGAACTACGTATCGCCAGGACATGCATCGCAAGTCTACAAGTAAACTGTGGCAACATTTTTCATAGTACCCTCCTAAATGTTTCTAAACTCATGAGTAAAGCTTTTCCTGGCGGAAAGGCCTTCCAGCCAGCACATCAAAAGTGGCCGACCCACCTTCGAACTGCCTCGATCTGCTCCTTGGTATATTCTATTGCACGACGCTCTTCGGAACTGTCACGTCCTGCAGGTCGAGCTCGATGTCGAACCCCTGGTGAAGCAGGCTGCCCCTGAGGAGACGAACTGCGCGAATTGTGGTGGTTGTTGTTTCCCTGTGTGCTGCTATCACAGCTTGTTGTGCCGTTTAGCTTTTGCAGCTGCTCTATGAGGTCTGTTACAGAGGGGCACGGAAGAAAAAGAGGGGGGAGGGAAAAATCTTTTTAAGCTGTTGCCATCCAGAGATTTCTCACGTGGTCTGGTTAGGTTGATTGCAAGATTACCAGACCTTCACAGATGAAATTGCTTTTGCATGAATGAAATTGCGAGATGAGATGAGTTGGCTTCATTCAAGGGCTTTTGATGCTCTCTGAAGCGCGTGCTGACACAAAAATCTGTCTGACCAATGTATATTTGCGAACACAAAAGGAATTCGGTAAGAAACTCTTGCAAACAATTGGCATGCCTGTCATTGCAATTTTTTTCTGCCTACTGCAGACCCCTGCGACCTTTAGCGCTCTACGAAAGAAATGTTACTAAGCTAATGATGCGGAAAACGTAACCCTCACCTCGTATCGTTTAGAACTTCCTTTCCGACTGTGGAGAACGTAAGCATAGAATAACTACAACATTCGTAGTTTCTTCGCGAGTGAAGGTCGTCCGATTGCAGTGTGAATAAGCTGTTCACAAACCGATGCAATATAATATAGGAAGGACACCGCAACTTTTTGCAGCTCGAAATTATTGCTCATGTTATTTGCCCAAGTTTTCTTTTTTCCTTTGCCGAGCGTAAGTACATCATTATTCCTGATTGAACAATATTTGAATGCGTCGATGCAAAATTCAATAGTGGTCTCACTCAATGGGGAATATACTCACTCAATGTGGCCTCACTCAACGCGGAATATGGTTGAACTGAAACATCCACAAGAACCTCTAACTACAAGACATGCATTAGTGCATGCTAAAAGTGGAACATTAAGAAGGCCACCCAACAAAGTGATTACAAATGCTACATAATGACGGCTGTGCATTTGCATTCTACTCATATTCAACACTGGCTGCTAGTCGTATTCCACATCCCCCGCTGACTTCGGGAAGGTTTCATTACTCAGTGCAACAAAATTGCTGTTTTACTAGGTGTCTCAAACACTAAAAATTTGTCAAGGAAACGCCAGCGAGAGGTACTGCTGACAAGTTACCTACGTTACATATAACTTGTGTACTTGAATGCACAGCTTCGACGCGGATTAGAACAGGAGAGAGACCTACACATGGCCAGCAGCAGTTGTTAAGAAAGAAACCAGCAAATCTTTCAAGTACGTGTGTCTATCCGCTGCATTATAAAAATAATACTTGCATGGACATTGGTGCCACCTTACTGCCCTCGACTACCATCTGTTGTGTTCTCCCCAAAGCCATCCCAATTCATGATCTAGTAATGCCACATTTGACACTAGTGAGAATACACACAGATTTTATAATAGACGATGTCTAATAATACAATGCTTCATTGCACAGCAGCACTAGTGGCACATACGGAAAGCACGATACCGTGTGTAAAAATATAAAAACGTCCTTGGAACAAGGAAGCTCGGGCGCGCAGGAAGAAAATGCAACTTAACCCATAGCGCCATCCAATACTTGGCAGCTCAATCGTGAATGGTTACTATAGCAAGCACGAATGCCCGGTGGCAAAACATAGCAGTACACCTGAACCTCTTCCAAAGCACTCAGGCGATAACCTTGGTCAAAACAAACTTCGAAAAACCTTGAGTCGTATAAATGAACAAAACTTTTTTCAAAGACTACATACACACGCACATTCCCAGGCACACTAATATACTTGGCATTGCCGACTTCGCATAGAAGGTATGCGAGACCTTCAAATTATATTTTTGGGAAAACAGTGCGCTTGTATTTCTTTGTGTCAATTGAGAAAACTTTTACTATGACACCAAACGGATTGGCCTTCACGTCTGATCAGACAGAGCTTTGAAAGAGCATGCTCGCGGCTGTCAGAAGAGCAACGAAAGCAACTTTTACTTCCAGTTTCGGCAGGTTATTCCTTAGCAAAAACCGCAGTAGGCCTATTTTGTTAGTCGTCGGCAATACATATGTGGGTCAACTCACTCCATAACACCAACAGTACTCGTCTCGAAGCAAAACACACAACCATGCACTGGTTGATATTTCGATAACGTTCTTTACGCGTTGGTAAGCAGGGCACAAATGTCTGAAATTGCGTCAGGAACATAGGCTTACGTGGATCTTGTATACAGCAGCCATAGCTCACCTTTAGCGAGTTTTGATGGGTACAGGTGTTCTGCCTTTCGAAGAAACTTGAGCGCCTTTTCTTTGTGTCCCTGTGCAATGTATATTTGTGCCAGCTGAATACAACGCTTGCTTTCTTCTTTATTTCCTTCCATAACGGAGCCGAAACGCTCCTACATACTTTGCCTGATCGGCACAGATATGGCCCACACAAGATCCCGTTGGCCGACGACGCAAGTACGCACTTTACGCTGATGCTTCCAGGACATCGCATAGTTACATTTCAATTATTTAACATATTTTGTAAATGCAAAAACTTTTTTACCTAAGTATTAATTAAAAGAATAAATCCTACTTCAACTTATTTTTTAATAAAAAACTCAAAAACAAATTTATTGTAATAAAAAAACAAATTTTTATTTGAAAAAAATTGATTAATAAAAACAAGAAGTTATATTACTTTTACAATACTATAATGATCGTGTAAAATTAGAAATGTTTTTTCGTGAAACGATTGGAAAATAACCCTGTCATATTATCTCCGTCTGTGCTTCGATTGGTGCGTTGTGGTCACGTGGGAAGTTTTGCATTAACCGTTTCCAGCTTGTCGTTGGCGGGTGGTGTTATTAGCGGTTCGCTGCGGTGATTGTTGGACGTGTCGTTCTGTCTACGTTCGAGTTGTTCTGTGAAGAATGGTAAATCCATGCAATCCTTTGCAACTGTCCAATATCTTGCTGCAAAGTTTGCGCCTCGTTTATCTTTTATGCATTATTATTGTTTCTCGCAGCGTATTTTGCCCCGAAATATTGGTTTTCATCATATTTTTCTTGATTTGTAGGCTGGTGGCAAAGCCGGGAAAGACTCTGGAAAGGCGAAGGCCAAGGCAGTATCCAGGTCGGCGAGAGCTGGACTTCAGGCAAGTTTCAGTGCTTGTTCTACTTAGTTTTTTTTTATATGATTGCAGTGGGGTGTGTGTTCGTTCGTTCGTTTTGCTACTTTCCGGAAGAACTCCTAAAATGAAAACTACTGTTAGGCCTAATCACTGTTACTTCACTGCCGCTGTTAGAGTTGTATTGCTTGCGGACTTTTTTTCTTTTGGCCAGTACGAGCAAGCCGTGCAAATCTAACATACGCTGTTATTCCTTCATGCAGTTTGTTGCGCGTTTGAATTCCTCGGTGTTTTTTTTTTCTTTGTGCTGTGTCGACAAACTCGATTTAGGCTGCGTCTGTGTTAGTGGTAGTGTGGGAGGGCTGTTGCATTGTTAACTCGTGGTACTGCGTTGGCAGGAGCTTGAGAATCGCTTGTGCAGGCAGACTAAGCTTTTAGGTTCTTTTGAAATTTTAAGTAATATCAGTCATGTAGTTGTGGTCGAGTCATTTCTTCCGCAATGATATCATATTAACTCATTTTTCTCGCAGTTTCACTGCGTCTTCCGGTTTTTTTCTTTCGCGTTCATTATGCAACCGACGATAGGAATTGCTTTTGGGCATCGCAGTGGCATATCTAGGTTTTAGCTTGCGGTGTTATGTTTAAATACTTGTGGGGCTGCCGGGTGACGCTTGCTGGTTCGCGTGCGCTGTCATTTTGAGCGTTGTCCAATCGTTATCCCTCCCGCCTTTTTGTTAGGGCAGCACATAGAGAATCCACCACCATTGATAGCTGCGTCATTTCAGTTGCTTGAGCTATTAGACCACTTGCGGGCTGCTTTGCCTACGTCGTGAACTTTTTTAAGCGGCGTCAATTTTCGCAGCTTTTTTTTTTACTTACGAATTTTTTTATTGCGTCTGTGATCTTACTGTCACCTGTAATGTGATATTAGACGCAGCTACTTCATTTGGCTGCGAACATCACCTGTTCATAATGGTGGGAGCAATTTCTTTAATGTTTACTGGTTGCATTTTGCACCAATTCGCTATTTTCATAGTTTGTATGATTTAGAATCGTGGCGCGTGTGCTATCACAGCCACTGCGCATGCGCGGGTTAGTCTCTCGAAAAAAAAGGCCTGTTGACAGGCAGGGCATTAAAATTGAAACACAACCTTCATTTCAGACAAACTAAAGTGAAATACTAAATTCAGTTTTTTCACCTAAGGCAGTGCATAGCGGCCATGCTGTTAAGTCATTCACGTCAGAGCTGAATGTATTGCATCTACAGCGACAATATCAACAGCAGTGCCCTACTTACTGTGAAATTAGGTAACTGGTACAAGAGTACATGTGCTGCAGTAGGACATATTCACAATCATCCAAATGATGCCAGATGAGCTGCCTACAATTAATCACTATTAATCTTTCTAGCTGCACTAAAGAACCTTCCGTGCATCAAGAGATGCAATAAAATGTTCCTTGTTCGTTTCTTTTCTTCGTAAAATAAAGAAAACTTGCCGGACGTTACTATGGGGAATGGCTCGAATAGTTCAAAAATGCAATTTTCACATGGTTTAACTGGAGAGGCCGTGCCTTCCAATGGGGCCCAGTTGAATTAAAACACATCTGCCATCTCAGAGCCAATGGCAGGAAATTGATCAATGGCCGTTGTTGCTACTATGGCGGCCTCGCAGTAAAGCTGGTCGGTGTTGTGCACGCGACGGAGACGTTCTTCCACTGAAGACTACACCGAAATTGTGTGCGACAAGGCAAAAGCTACTATACATGGGGTGATGGCACCCCTGCAAATAATGCACACGTAGTGTTAGACTCGGAGCATTACTTGTACGTGTTTATTATACATAGTGTTCATGTGATGTCACTTCCGCCGTTCTCGCCCTCTCCCGCCATGCCCGGGTACCTACAGCAGTTCACGTGCTGCAGCGCAGTTTGTTGGGGGCTCTTCTGTTGCTTTGTGCTATGTTGAAAGGGCAGAATTGTAGTTTTCGAATCGGGAAGGCCTCGCTTGTTCACTTGATATAAGACCAGAAAATCCAGATATGCGACATGTATACCAACCACCGCGTGCACCGGCTGCCTGCCACGACCTACGAGGGCCCAGTCTCTCGAGCCGCAATTTTAAGAGTGCATTGGCGAAGTGCAGCAGCTCCCATTGCAAACGAGTCGTGCAGAGCTAGGCAAGTTTACAAGAGATTCATCATATATTGCTGCGACCCACGCCACCAAAGTAGCAGTGCTGATTGAGCCTCTTTGATTGTAATTTGTGAAAAACAGCAGAGGAAAATATTATGCGAGGTGATTAACTTTACGTCGTGCATGCCGAAGTGATGCCGTTCACTTTATTTTTTTAGTATGTTTTGACACAATTTTTCACCTTTTATTTTACTTTTGTTTTAGGCTAATGTACAGTGGAGTCCCTGAAAATTTTTTGTTTGTTTTAATGCAATGCCCGAATTACCGTGATCGCCATTTCAAATTTAACAACCTCCCTGACACTCTAATTGTGGTCGCGGACAAGTTTGTATGCACAGTATATTAAGACTACACCGGAATTGTGTGCGACAACGCTACAGCTACTATACATGGGGTGATAGCACACCCGCAAATGATGCTCAGTGTTTAGAGTATTACTTGTAGAACATTACTGTAGGTAAGTGCTTGGCTATAGCACTAACCTTCAACGAAGTTACACCTGAAGACGTATATATCAGTTTCAAGTATTTGTTATTCTGCGTCAGCCAAACATGCCAGTATTTTTCGGAAAATCTCAATGTGCGTTATCAATTTTAATAACTTTCGGCAAAGAGAACACCCAGAAGCACTGCTCCTTTTTCGTGGACTACTAAATGAACTTGCCTCACTAGCAGCTGATCATTCCTCAAACTTGCATCGCGAGTCAAAACTACACGAGTGCAAGCATGAGGAAACACTGCAGTGGTAAGACTGAGTCTGTAGGTACCCAGGCATGTCGGTGGCACATTTCGGAAGTGAAGGGGCACTGGGTGATGTACGTGCTCACTATGTATGTGCATTGGAAGCCACTGTGGGTTTAGCACCTAAAAAGTTAGTAGAAATGTGCTAGTTCCATTCGCTGCTGGGGCAACCGTATCTGCGTGTGTGATTACTGTGTTTTCTGGTGTATTAGATGCATCTTTAGTTTTTATGAGTCGTGTAAAAAAAGGATATACAAGGCTCAACTTTTTTTGACGCTGTGAACATGAGGAAATGCAATGCACGCAGTGTGCATTGTGAAATACTTGTTCGCCCACAGTGCCATAAACTCTGTAAATGCCATCCGGAGGGGCAGAAAACTATTTATTTTCTTCTAGAGGATTTAGTCTGTGGTGCTGTGTAGTTTTCCCACCTCGGTTGGCAGTATTGCGAGGTTGCTCTTGTCAAACTCCGAGTAACTCTTTGATGCAGTATTGAAAGCACCTTGAAGAACAATCTTATTGTTATTGTGGCATTGAGACTTACTGGGAACACCGATCGCATTGAGTGATTGACAACTATGTACACACGCATACAAAATGTATATGGCAACTGGAAGCTGCGACTGCTACAGGACTGGAGCAATGCTTCATGTGGAAACAGCTAACGGAGTCGTACTTTCCTTTTTTTAACTGGTATTGCGGGCACTACAATGTTACAATGATATATTGTGGTGCTCTTCATTCTTTTTTTCGTCAGCTTTGTTGGTTTACGATTCTAGGAACGAACCATCCGATCAGCACAATTGTTTGCGTCATGATGGCAGCTTTTATTGCGGCTGTATTCTCTGATAGCTGCCAGGCTTGAACAAGTATTGTCTAAACAAGTAACATCTAAAGCTACACCTGCTTCGTTGTTCTAATATTGGATACCTTTTTACGGATGCTCTCATGCACAATTTATCAAGCTCATGTCAACTTACCGAGTATATAAGGCACACCATCAAAAATATTGAAAAAGTGTCTTATACATCAAAAAATGATTTCGGCTGTACTAAAGTTTGGATGCACATTAAAAATCTCAAGTATGTGTAGTTCACTGCTGCTTTTGCATAACATCTCATTGGGTGTTCATGCTTTAAACAGCAATTTTCTAAAGTGTAGTTGTTTTAACACTTTCGGGACCAGGGAAAATCAGTCCCAAAGAGTGTTATGATAAATATTTTTAGTAAGCCAGATGTACAAGATACTCATGTATATATATCAAAATGAAGGTAATTGAATGGTCTTTTAGATGCATGCTAAATATTACACAGAAAAAGTTTATACATAATAATGAAGTGTCAAACAAAAGTGTCACGAAAAACAAACATAAAAGTTTTAAAAGGCATGCATATACAAGTAAAAATGTAAACTAAAAATTTCAACGTATACTGCCTTTGCTCAGCCTGCTTCACACTCGGAGCGCTCGTGTGCCCGTCACAGCTGATGGCTCTCATGCCACTGCAAGAAACAATTTCTAGTTGCTGTAAAACACAAGTTCTGTAAAAACAATTGTTTTGCGTTCAACTTTCTTGCTGTTATAGCACAGCTTGCAGCTTCTGTGCCTTTCTGCCGAAAAGGCTTGTGGAGCGTTTGTTTAGTGGGGAGTGGAGGAGGAGTGCGTGCTGGCTTGGCACTATGAATGTTGAAGATCTGACAAACGAGCTCTTCTCTGAATGCCAGGTGGTCGTATTCAGCTTTTTTTTTTCACGTTCGGAGATATCTGGGTGTGATGTACGGTGTGCTTGAAATAAAATGAAACTATTCACACAGGCAATATCAATTTAGTGGAAGAAGTGTCTTCCACCACCGAACACTTCTCATGAGGACATTGTAATAGCCAATCTGGTCTGATTTATCTACTCCTAGCATTCCAGCATTGTATTCATGTATAAGAATTGACTTTGGTACAGAAGTTTGAGCCCAAGTATTTCCCCTTTTTTCCCTTCTTTTTGCTGTGACGGTCATATTGGCTGTGTGAATAGTGCTCATGTTGACAACACGACGGTCCTTCCACTGGAGCCATCTTATGTCCCCACGTCGCGCTTTTCCATCGTGAGTCTTTCACTTCAACCAGAAATCCTTGCCGGTCATTTCTCGTACCGCAAGCAAATGCCGGGATCAGCTAGGACCCCGAGCTTATAGCCCCATTTTGTAACCTTATCTTTCATATACTGCCAGATTCCCGATCGCCCTTTGGATTTCACCATTTGTTCGTCCACGGAGAGATCACGGTTTCGCTGAAAAAGGTTTGCGGACACTTGATTCACATGCTCCATGAGCCACCACACGAACTGGAGTTTTCCTCTCGATAGCTGGCTCACATAGTCCCAGTCGGCAACATGGAGCATAGCGAGCAACTCTATGAAGCGGCGTCTGGGCATTCATCGTGTGAGCAGGCCACTGTAGAGCTCACCCACGTTCCAGTAGAGCTTCAGGCGTGGAACCTTGACAATGCCCATGTAAATTATGAGGCCAACAAATTTCATCCGGGGTCACCTCTTTTCACGAACCATCGGGACGAGCGTGCGTCGGTTTTTCTAGTATATTCGTCCAGCCGTACTTGTTAGTTTTCACATAGCATAGCGATCACTTGAGTTGTGAAAAAAGAGCGAAGTCGAGGGCCGTCAGAAATTTTCTTGGTCCGCTCCCGAGTGCCACGCCTACGTAGTCAGTGATATAAACACCAGGTGTTCGAGGGGCGCAAAGACGATTCACTGGTGGCAGGAAGTCATTGCCGTACGTTGTGGAAACCCTGCCAAATCAACATAACACAATGTCTGACGACCGTGCAAGCTTACAGGATAGCGAAACTAACCTTGGTCCACTTGAACTTTCAAGCTGATCGTCCCCAGACTCGCTGTCCGAACTAAAATCCGAGCTTCCAAAGTAGCAGACTCTTCGCTGCTCGTATTATCAACGAAATCAGCCGTTGAAGCAGCGGAAACGAGAGATCCGGGCAGTTTTTCAAGCGCGCCGTGTCGCGAACTTGAAGCCATTCTCTCCATCAGGTGGCGCTACCGCACCCAAGAGAAACTGCAATTGTCCACCGCCACCTCCCGGAAAAAACAAACTACTAAAAAAATGGATGAGTGGTGTTAAAAACACCACGCAGATGGCGCTGCATGTCAAACCGCACAAAAAAATTCAGTTTGAAAGTGCGTTAAAACCCATCGGTCGTATATGACCGACGACCCTATGGGCTGGTCCTGAAAGTGTTAAAGGCTAATAAGTGGTCATTTATAATAGTACAAAAATAATTGGAGCAAATGAACAGCTTCCAGAATGACCTGTCCCGTAGTTATTTTTTGCTGTCCCTGTCTAGTAACCAGCGATACAATAGTAAAGCAGGTTATGACTCCCTAAAGTTCCTTTCACATTCTGTATCTGTCTAGTGTGGTTATGAAATGCCCCCTTTTTTATGGGATAAGGCCGAATTGCATGAATCATGCCAAGATCCATGGATTCGCTCCAAGCTAGGAGACATGCGACAAAAGTGGGTGTTGCATGACATGTAGGCCAGAGCAAATGGTGTAAAGCTGGAACACGATGTCAAAGACTGGCTAAGAAAGCAAATCTCCAAACCTTCACGCACGTCGAAAAAGAAATCTATGCAGCTCTTCCGGAATTTTTGTCACTTTGTTACGCTAGGTACCAGTGGCCTCATGTTAGTTTCAGTACACAGTAGCCGCTCTCATGTCAGCAATAGTTTATCACCAAAGCCATAGTGTGAATTTTGCTTGGGACGAAGGAGCTAACAACCAGTTGCATGTATTTTCACACGTATACCGTTTATGATTCACGACACATTCTTGTGCAAGTAGTGTGCTTTTATAGTTTTATCATTGTTGCTTTTTGTTGCAGTTTCCCGTGGGTCGTATTCATCGGCACCTGAAAAATCGTACCACCAGTCATGGCCGTGTTGGGGCTACTGCAGCTGTTTACAGTGCAGCTATTTTGGAGTACCTGACTGCTGAGGCATGTGTTTATTCTATTGCTCATTGTATTTCATATTGTAAAGCTTTGCATTACGGCCCTACAAATAGCTTTGTATTTAAATTTTTGAAGCGATGATTTAAATATTCCTGCTAAAGTTACATTTTTCCACATTACTCTAGTTTATTTGTGAAAGTTAATAAGGGTCTTTGAAATTTACGTTTGTTTTCAAGGGCTTAAAAGTGCTGGAAATTTTACAAAACCTTGATTTTTATTTTACATTGTCACACTTTCACAGTGAAATATTTGTGATGCCATAATTGCAGTGGGTTCCATATGTAATCTGCCCATCACAAAAGCATCGAAAACTTCTGTGTGGAACCACCACAGTGGATTTTTGGAAACTCTGAAAACGCAGGGGGACCGGGAAGACGTGTTGCACTGAGAAGACGTTGCAACCCTCATTAAAAAATTAAACTGGGAGCTGCAGTGAAAAACTTAACTGCTACAGCAACAGAAAAGGCATGGGCAACTAGCTATCTGATCAAGTCAAATAGCCTAAGGAAGGATGCCACGACCAAGCAGCAGGAGACAGCTGCGCATATAGCGCTTTTTTTTTTTTACAAGTTTGTTTTCTTGTGCCAAGCTGCTCTATAGCATAACTCAAATTGCACCGAACTGCTGAACCTCAAACGCAAAAATTGATGCCAACCTCAGCTTCAGTGGGGAGAAAAGGCTTAGTTTACATTATTTTCCCGAGCAGCACTTAGAATACAAAGACTTCTTTAGGTGTTTTTTTTTTTTACTTTTCACTTTTCTGGCGACGAAGGCTCCCATGGTCCCGCCATAATCTCTACTAACCGTGCTTTCAGTGTGCTGCTTTTGCTAGCTAGGCTGTGTTCTGGCACCACTGTCGTTTAGTGAAACCTGATTTGGCAACCAAAACAGTGTCATGCGTAGAGGTGTTAACTCTAGAGTTCTTTGTGCATAGCACATTCCGGTCACTGCATTTTTCATGTGAATCTTATCGACGCTGCTGCTGCTGCTGCATGTGGTCACCCATATCGTATTTACTTGCTTATTGATGTATCGATCTATTTTATTTCTGTGTGGTAGCCAGTGCCGTTGACTATCGAAACGTCAAACCGTTGTTTCGATAGGACAAACATCTTTGTTAGCCACGCGAGCACAGCAACACCAAAACTAAGGGCATGGCCTCCGCATTGGTGGGCGCGCAGTGTTTCTACGCCGTGCCCCCGCCATCTAGGAGACCATGCAAAGGGCAACTGTGCCGACGGCGCTGCGTTTTTGTTGTCTGGTTTCTTGCCGTGAACTTTTCGGGGACACCTGTGCAGGGTGTGTTCAGCCGGTACGCTAGGTACTTGGCGGATTACAAGCTGCGCATGGCAACCTGGCGGCACAATGGGAATTCAATGCATTCAAAAAGTGTCACATCCTGAAGGAGCCAAAAGCAGCACATAACTTGTTGAGACAACCAAAAACAATAGTTTCGTGGACGGACTACAAAGCACCCCGATCTAAAAACTATTTGCTGAATTTGTTCAGGAGCTGCATGCAAGGTCACTACCAGTAAAAGAGCGGAGGGCATCCGTGTGAAAGCTTTTATCTGAAGCAGACTTTAGTTCAGCAATTCTCAGGCAGCCGTGAACAGCATGAAGCTACACGCTTTCTCTTCTCGCTAGGTGCACGGTGGTAGCCCACTTGTTGCCTTGGCCTGTTTGCTCTAGCTGCAGTTCATGCAAAATATGTGAACTAGACTCCTCATTCCCAGGTTGAAATGTGTAACAGCGTTTGCCACAGCAGTCTCAACAGCAAACAACTCATTCTTGTCCTTTTATGACAGGCTCCACATAAAGAGTGCACTGCCTCATTTGCATTCTGCGTTTTTCCTCTCGCATCTTTGCAGGAGCTTCTTGTCAGACAAGCGCTCGCACATAAGGTGCAGTGCATAGCTGACAGCCTCTGGCAAGTTGTACTTGGTTTTTGGCATGGGCTCATTCCTTGCTATGGCGGCATTTTGCGTGCACCATGACTCGGGGTCCTGTGAACAACAGCTGAGGTTAGCTTTTCAGTCGGTGACATCACATGGTAATGTGTAGCACAAACGTTGTTGTGCATCTCGTCCACATTCCTGGAATGGCATTTGAGAGCCCGTGCGTAGTGTACCTCTTCAATCTTCTGTGATGAGGTAACCCGTGAGGAGTCCTTTGCCACTCATGCGCTCTTCACCCTCCCTTTTGTTCTGCTGCACATGGTTCGCACAGTCTTCTTTCTCAACAGTGGTAGAGCCATACACTTTAGCTTTGTTCACGGCACTGTACTACCGGCTGTCACCATCACAAAGCATGGTGGTATATCCGAGGCCATGAAGCGAATGAAATCATTGCTGCCTCTACTTCCATTTGGCCAGCCTTGCGTAAGGTGTTTTTCTGGAATGGACAGCACTACATGAAAACCTCTTTTACAGAAGCCACTTCATTAGGAGAGGTGTCCTCTTGTGGGCCAGTTTCCATCAAGACTGCAATATTTTCAGAGTTGCGGAAATTAAGGTCCTTCTGAAGGCTCTGCACTGTCGCAACAGATTTAGCCATATGATTGGCTGGAGCTGTTTTTAGGTACTGCTGGTAGGTTTTCCTATGAAGACCTCGGGGTGGAACACCCATAGCGACAAATATATTTTTCAGTGCCGTCTGCCTGTTTCCTGTGCTCTGCATACATAGCACACGCCGTGCAAACGTTATCTCGAACAGGTTGCAGTTATTGCTACCACCAACTCTTTGCGAACTCCATTTTGAGCAAACTTCCCTGCAGTTTCTGCTCTGAAGCTTCGATTCCGATACCAAAACTTTCAGGGATGGCTGTGAATGTGTGCTTGCGCGTGCGTAATTCAATCGTCGGGCGCCATTCACTCGCGTGATCGCTATGGGCCAATGATACGGTGTGGTTCTTTCGCTTGTTTTTGCCTGGTAGTGCACGTTAGCAGCAGCATTTGGAGGTTTATATATGGTGGGAAAGCAAGCCAGAAAGATGCTCTTTCAAAGCCTCATTCCGGTGAGCGGCTTGCATTAAACGAGCAAGACAAAACGCGGTAGTTTTTGGCATTTTTTTCAAGTGAAGCAGACTCGTCATTTCAAGCCGAATTTATGCTGGTAGGCATTATATGGTACGCATCGAGACTGTACTTTCAAATGGGAAATGGGCCTGCAGTGTCGCCAAAAACAACTTTCCAAGCATGTTCCAGTCACTCTTACAACCAGACGCAGAGAAGTATGGACCTTTTGAGGATTTTCTTTCTACAAAAGCAGACGTCGCAGCCACTTCAGTGCATTTCTTGGGGGGTCGCATGCACTGACAACAGCCCAGAGAAGACTGGCGGCGCCCATAGATCCTAGAGTGATAAGGTCTATAGACTAAAAGAACAAATGCGGCAAAAGAGAAATGGCGGCTGTGACGTCATCACTTGTTTAACAGCAGTATGGCGACTAGAAGAAAGCAGGGGGTCCGCTTCGAGGGTGTCATTGGCACGGAGTCGAGGGCTCGTGCGAACTTCTAGGTGAATAGATTAATTTAAAATACCTTCCAAGCTACATTCACTGTTGATTTTTGCGGATATATGAATGTTCACTGGAATTGACCCCCGCAGGCTGGGATATTTTTTACGTGCAATTGCTGTTTTTTTTTTTTTTTTTAGTCTCTGTCTGTAATGAGGTAGTGCAGTGCAATTTGTATTATAAGTGATTTAAAATGTGCACTAGTAGTGCCCTCACATTGCAAATGTTTTTTTTTTTTTTTTTTGAAGTTTCCTAGACAACATATTAAATGGTGCTAAGGTTCGTGTGCTCAAAAATTTAATTTGCTGCTCCAAAAACTGCTCCCAGTCTCTGCTGTCTCACCTCTGTAGAGTGTAAACGAACTACAACGGACAATTTACCACGCAGCACCTAACAAAGTCGCACGCACAGCCTTGACAGTGTT
Source organism: Rhipicephalus annulatus (assembly GCA_013436015.1). NCBI lineage: Eukaryota > Metazoa > Arthropoda > Arachnida > Ixodida > Ixodidae > Rhipicephalus > Rhipicephalus annulatus. Next base: position 1,942,711 of record WOVY01010234.1, on the reverse strand, counting down.
CACACATACATATATATGTGTGTGTGTGTGTGTGTGTGAAAGTAGATGCGCTTTCACATAACTGTTTATTGAACCCACGTTTAGACGGCAACCCCGTCTTTTTCAAGGCATACTATTTACACGTGTTCCGTGTCTTCTTTTAGCCTGTTGAGACAGGAGGGAACGGTCAAAAAGAAAGGAAAAAAAGAGGAAACAGCGAAACGGGAGGACAAACATTAAATAAATTATAGAAAATCTAGGAGAAGCAAGACCAACACGTCGTAATTAGAAAGGGGCAGCATTTCAACAGAGTAGGGCAGAGGTAAATGAGCAATGTCATCATTGTCAACAATACCTCCCCCGCACCCACTCTTCCCCAAGTGGGCAGTGAGCCGCCGTTCTTGTATTTCACCTTTCCGTGTAGTCCGCTGGCGGCTCGTTCCTCTTTGAAGTTTAGGAGGACAAGTTTACGACAACTTGTCCTAAAGTAGTTTAGGACTACTTTCATATTTATAACCTTGCAGCAACTGAAGTTATTCTTCTGTGTGTGTGTGTGTGTGTGTGTGTGTGTGTGTGTGTGTGTGTGTGTGTATATATATATATATATATATATATATATATATATATATATATATTGTTGTGTAAATTAGCATAAATCCTGACGAAAGAACTTTGGGGTCATACAGGTGTTGGAGTTGGCTGGCAACGCTAGCAAGGACTTGAAGGTGAAGCGTATCACTCCTCGTCATCTTCAGCTTGCCATCCGTGGAGATGAGGAGCTTGACTCCCTCATCAAGGCAACCATCGCCGGTGGTGGTGTGATTCCTCACATCCACAAGTCTCTGATTGGCAAGAAGGGATCCCAGAAGGCGCCCTAAGTCTACAAATCATTTGCAAGCACTCACTCATTCAAAAATAAGGCTGCATGATTGCTCCTTTTTTCAACCAGGTGTCCACATTTCTTTCATATATATATTCAGCTCATTTGAATACTACATCCACATAAACTTCTTGCAGTTCGGTATTAGTGTGACAGTACGACTTCTCATGTCTACAACACCACCATCATGTTGTGTATCATATATTCTGCTTCGTTGTGAATAAAAGTTCTGTCAGGAGTCTTCGAATGCTTGTGTTGCTCTGCAATGTTTCAAATATATTTTTACTTGGTTCTTGAAAGTAGCTTCCGTATGTATTGCTATAAAAAGTAACTTGGTATGTGCAGTGAAGACAAGTTTGACAACAATCTGCAGCTGCTTTTTAAACTAAGGCTTCTCAAGTGGGAAACGGGTGTATCTCCCCTGCACTGTGTCTGTGGAGCTGTGCTAGCATGGCTCTTAAAAACGAGATTGCAGGCTGCAGCTGTTATGAGCACTCCCTTGTTCGAGTACATTTTCGCCCGGTGTTTATAGAGCTTGCCTTTTATAGAGACGCACATATTGCAAACAGCATTGGTAGGCAACATTGACTTAGTTTGGATTGGGAAAACTGCTGGAGCTGTTGAACAGATTTAAAACGAAAATTCTGGCTGCAGCATTCGGGCATTTTACTTGCAATGCATAAATTTTTGGATACTGCTGTAAAATTGCCAGGACTTCTTTCATTCTCAGGGAGAGCAGAATTTTGTTTGGGTGTACTGCTGTCTGTACTCTGCTCCGTTTCTAGCAAGACAAATGACCATGAGAACTCTGCAGCTGTGACAGGTAGTAATCACAAATAGGTCGCTGGGCTGATGGTGGTGGTGGTAGGGGGGGGGGGGGGGGGGGGGGGGGGCTCTAAATAAGAAAAAGTTTTCAATACCTCTCAGCAGGAACTGTTTTTATTGTTTGTGCAAGCTGCTTCTAAAAGAGTGCCACAAATGTTCGATTGTCAACAGCAGGTGAAGTGGACATTGGGGCAAGAACAGTGCATCATTCTAATTTAAATGCTTGTGTTGAGGGCACCCTTATCGCAGTGCGCAGAGAAGGCAATTGGGGAGAATGAAGGTCTAGCAGCGCCCAACCGACTCTGTCTGACGGCAGCTGTTCTGGGAGGGTTGCCGCATTTTTTCCAAGCAACTAACATGTAGCAGCTGTTTTGAACCAGATTTTTTGTTGAAGGAATCTGAGGAATAAGTTGGTGCTTCCATTAGCGTTGTAGCACCCTATGACAGAAGAGTAAAAGATACGCAGCACTGCTTTTGAGGTACGAGCTCAACACGTGCGGTTCGGTTTTGGGTTTCTGCGCTGGTCTATAGCCGAACTGATGACCGAGTGCAGCTACCTGTACTCGGCGACAACTTTTCGTGGCACCGAAGAGAAAGCTACAGGGGCATAGCTTCGGCACTTGTAGCACTACGCGAAGTAGTCCGATGGGGCGCGCTTCTCGTAACACTGTGGAAAGTGACGGGGGAGCACCAACAGCATTTCCTCTAGACACAGACGCCGCTCAGCGTTTGAGGTACATGTAATAAGGCGAGACTCTCGTGCGCTCATAAAAGTGAAGTCACAACGAGTAAATAAAAGAAATACGAATATCTTACTGGTGTGAGCCGTGTCCTGTCTCAAATAGCTCCACGAAGGAAATAACGGAGGAATTTTTATACTTAATGTTGAAACTATGGCCGCTCTTGTGGAACTACTTTCACTGGCGGTAGGATGCACATAATTTGGCTCTGTAGCCTTCACTCCAGTGGCAAGAAAAGTCGCCGAGTATAACACCTTCGGCGTCACTTGACCAAGTGCCTTATGCACGTCACAGCCTTCAGATTCGCTTGATCACGTTCTGGCACAACCACTACCAATTTCGGTTCGTCCAGGTCAAAGCTGTCTTTAATCTGCCCACATCACTTTATGGTAGGGGTGTGCGAATAGTTAATTTTTGAACCGGATATAATATTGGAATTGTATGACAATTGTTTTTGAATAGTATAGGTGATTTTTAGAGCAGTTGTAGAACACATTTTATTTGAAACAAATACTAGACTAAACATTGAAGTCTGTTTCAATAGACTCAACCACAATTTTGAAAACTAAAGTAAGCTCGTATAAAGTAGGGCTGTACGAGCCTTATAGTATTGTGTAACTGTGGGTTAAAATATAGCATTTAGTGACCTTTTTAATGTGATACCTAGTCGCCCGATTTTAAAGTTTTGGACAAAACTCGACTATCAACCAAACACTATGGATAAAGCTTAATAAGGAATGAAGCTGATCGACCTGCCATCACAACATGGCTTGCGCACCGAAAGCATGTGTCCATTGGCGTTTAAATATACACTGGCAAGAACACTTTGCGCATATGGAACACTTGTGTTTGTTGTTACTCGTGAAGCTGCAAGCAGACGTAATCCCCACCTTCAGTTATTACAAGATGATGACAGGAGCTTAAGCATAGTAAAAAGTAAGCAAGAAGGCAGCTTTCAGAAGGAACTCGTTCATTCGCCAATTAATCGGTATAGTGTCAGTAGTCTCATGAAAGTTTGGGCTGCGTGGTGACAACTTTAGGAGCGTAAGGGAAAAAATAACCTTTAGCTGTGCTAAGGCTTTGTTTTGGGATTCTCCCATCGATAGTAATTATCTGAAAAATCTTTTCTATTTTTAAATATGTACTATTCGATTCGAACTCGTATCGAATACAGTCATTCCATACATTGCTTGAAACTTTCGGATATTCGCAGACCCTCAATTTAGAGATTTCTCGGTTTCGCCACTTGCTTTGCAAGGTGGCTCAAGTGTTGGTGGACATCACAATTAACCGCACCACTTCACAATTGAACGACACCCCGTAACAGCGCCTGAAACAGTTGCCAGCTGTAGCGTAATTTTGGAATTTTTCGGCCAGCGTAAGGTAGTAGCGCAGCAATACGATTTTCTCATAAAACACAGGGTAATTTCACCATTTTGTGAAATATGGAAGATCCATGGGACTTATCCGAGGGTGACATTTCTGAAGGAATATTGAACTAAATTTTACCTTGAGTAAAATTGGAAGTGTCTTAATTCACGTCACCAGCACATGGAACAGACGAAATATCAGGCGTTACGCATCCTTGTGCTAGCATTGTTTTTTTTTTCTTGTGGTTGGGTTTTCCCTCCTGGTGATCTGGTATTTGGCACGATGGTGGTCGGTGTTATTAAGGTGGAAGAAAGCCTCAGACACCTCATCAAACATGAAAGGTAATTGTTAGCAGCAACACGAGTGTTCCAAAAAATCATGATTAAATGACACCTCTTCACGGCGTCATATATCGCCAGAATTTTTTGTGTCATCATGCAGTGGTGTAGTCAGGGGGTGGCACTCTGGCCCGTGCCCCTCCCAGAATTTTTTTCACCATGCATACATAGCACATAACAATCATCGGCCTGCCCAGCCCCCACTTTAAAAATGAAGAACAGCCCCCATCCCCCCAAAAACAATTTCTGCATACAATCCTGTCATCATGAAGTCACTGACACAACAATGTGGCGTCAAATGATGACGTCATCGTCGCAGAGTCATGGGTGGGCTGATCCCACAGGCACAGAGGTGTTGAAAGCTTTGCGATGCCTCCTATCCCAGAACCAATGAAAGACCCCACTAGGTGCAGATCTCTTTCGTCTCAGTCAGCACAGTCGACTGAGAAGAAGAAAATAAAATGGCTTTGACCATCCAGCCATCTCAGGTGAATGCAATAGGGACCATGCAAGCTTTTTGAATGACCAAGAATGAATGAAATATCTTCTCTCTTATAATGAGGCTGAGACCACTTCTCAAGCTCATGGTTAATATTCTCATTATTATTTTTAAAGGGTCAGTTAACAACCCTGAGCTCCAAAAATTATAATAAAGAGTAATATGCGCTCTTTTGCTGTGTGAACATGCTGCCAGAAGAATTTTGCGAATATGTGCTATAATAAGGTAGTTACGGGGGTTATAGCATTAATTTCAGCTGGTTTCAAATTTTCGCACGGCCACTTCCTACCCTTCTCTGCCATTGAGAGGGGAAGAAGTGTCTCTTTGTCGTGACTCCGCCCACTTCAGCAATGTGACACGATGTCCGTGACACATGACCGGAGCGCAACCAATGACTGAGCAGGGCTTCCCTCACATAAACACGTGCCATAGCGACGCGAGCTGGAACGTAGAGCAAGGAGCACTTTTCCTCTCACGGTTAAGTAGTAAGATGCCTCTTTATCTCTCGGGATTTTGTTCTGACAACACCGCTTCTGGAGTCTCGGTCTCTACAAAATGGCAGCCGGCAGCACAGAAAAATGAAAAGGTGGACGGCGTGGCCAAATCTGCATTGCTGCAGTGCCAAGGTGGCGTTTCATAGGCCAAAAAACAATCAAAGTGAATTTCAAACCTATTCTTTTTTCTACATCAAGGTTGACGAGAAAGCACTGCAGCACCTGAATGACACTTCGATGTGGCCTCTCAGATGCCTCTTCAAGCCTTTTGTGGGGTGCTGCGCAATTACATGCTTCATACCTCTGAGCTAGTGCCTTGTGTTGAAAGTGCGGTGTAATGTAGACATTCTCAACCAGTATGCTTGTGGTCTGCGTACCAAGATGAACGAGTTTTTTGCCAATGTTCTTTTGTCTTAATTCTCTTTCTATTATCAGTGTATCAGAAACCTGGTTGGGCCCTGCAATTCCCTCATCTGACTTTTTCCCCCCGACTTTCACTACCTTCCTCAGTGAAAAAAGACTTCTGTGCAACCAAACGAAAAGGCGGTAGCGTGCTGATTGCCATTGACAGTTCAATGAAATCTGTTAGAAGGAAACAGCTGGAATTTTGCAAAGAATTGATCTGGTTAGAAATCAGCCTTGAGCACTGGGAAAGTTGTTGATTTAATGTTCCTATTTCCCATGGATTGTTTCCCGTGCCTCCTTTCATGATGTTATATCTTCCATTAAACTTGCGATACCTTCTCTCAGCGGGCACGTAATTGATGTTCTTGGTGCCTCAGTGGGCACATAATTAATGTTCTTGGTGATTTAAATGCACCTGAATTGACTCTCTGGATCCGGACAGGCCGCCATTGAAACCTGAACTTGGCAACGTTTAATGCTAGAACCTTATCTAGTTAGGCAAGTCTAGCTGTACTATTCGAGGAGCTAGAAGATGTTAAATGGGATATAATAGGGGGCTCAGTGAGATTAGGAAGACAGATGAGGCCTATACGATGCTACAGATTGGGCACGTCTTTTGCTATTGAGGCTTGGCTGATAGAAGAGAACTGGGAGTTGAGTTCCTAATTCACAGAAACATAGCTGGCAACATAAAGGAATACTAGAGCATTAATGAAAGGGTGGTAGGTATCGTAATTAAACTCAATAAGGGATAGAAGATCAAGGTGGTATAGGCTTACACACCTACATCCAACCATGATGACGCTTCAGTTGAAAGCTTCTATGGAGACGTGGAATCTGCAATGAGTAAGGTAAAAACACTATATTATACTGATGGGAAATTGTAATGCTAAGGTAGGGAAGAAGTAGGCTGGAGATCAGGCAATAGGAGATTATTGCATCGGTACTAGAAATGCCAGAGGAGAGCTACTAGTAGAATTTGCAGAACGCAATGATTTACGGATTTTGAATACCATCTACCGAAAATGAGGAAACCGCAAGTGGACATGGAGTAGCCCTAATGGGGAAAATAACAACGATATAGACTTTATAATGAGTGCACACCCAGGCATTGTACAGGATGTGGAAGTGGTTGGCAAGGTACGATGCAGTGACTATAGAATGGTACGGTCTCGAATTCGCCTAGACTTGAAGAAGGAACGACAGAAACTGATACTCAAGAAGCCAATCAATGAGCTAGCACTGAGAGGGAAAGTACAGGAATTCAGAATCTCGTTTCAGAACAGGTACTCGGCTCTTATTGAGGAAACCAACCTTAGCGTAGATACAATGAATGATCATCTGACGAGTATCATTAAGGAGTGTGCAGTGGAAGTTGCAGGCACAGTAGTTAGACGGGACACTGGCAAGCTTTCCCAGGAAACGAAGAATCTCATTAAGAAGCGTCAAAGCACGAAAGTCTCAAGTACAACAGACAAAATGGAACTGGCAGAGCTTTCAAAGTTGATTAATAGGCGTAAGGTATCCGATGTAAGAAGGTATAACATGGAGATAATTGAACACGCTCTGAAAAACGGAGGAAGCGTCAAAGCAGTCAAAAGGAAACTTGGTGTAAGCTAAAATCAGATGTATGCACTAAGGGACAAAGAAGGCAAAGTAACTACCAATATAGATAGGATAGTTAAAATAGCGGAGTTTTTTTTACAGAGATCTGTACAGTAGCCTGCAAAACCACGACCTTAATATAAGAACTAGCAGTAAACCAGATGACACCCCACCAGTAATGATAGAAGAAGCCAGAAAAGCCTTGGAGAGCATGCAAAGAGGCAAGACTGCTGGTGAGGATCAGGTAACATCAGATCTGCTGAAAGATGGAGGACAGATTGTGTTAGAAAAACTAGCCACCCTGTTTATGAGGTTTATCCTGATGGGAAGAGTGCCAGAGTATTGGAAGAATGCTAACATCATCTTAATAGATAAGAGAGGAGATGACAAAGACTTGAAGAATTACAGGCCGATCAGCTTGCTCTCCGTAGTATACAAGCTATTTATAACGGTAATTGCTAACAGTGGGGGGACTCGACATCGTATTTTGGTAACTGCGATCTCGGTCCTTCTGGAGGGACACCATCGATTCTTCCAACAATAATTGAGGTGAGGGAACTCGGAAACTGACAACGCAGACTTTGCGAAGTTGTTCTATATGGCAAGTTTTTCAGAACGTGCCGCAGTTACAAACGCCAACGTCAGAAAATAGACATTATCGGACCATTACATGATAAAAGTGCGAGTGCATACGCTTGTTCATTTAGAGGAATACCTTTGTGTACAGCTACCCATATCAATCGAATAATACGTATATGTCTTGGAATGAGGGAATAAAATATTTCTAAAGAATTTGAAAATTTTGATGCAGTTAAAGAGGAACAGAAGGATAGGCTGTCTGTCAGAATTATGGCTTCTGATAGTGATGGGGTAATTTCTGTAGAGCTAATATAATGGCAAGTAATTCCACATGATAAATAGGAGTAAAGTCCGGTAATCGAAGTGAAAAAGACCAATCTAAATATAATGATGCAATTCCCACCCCTGCCTTTTCTTCACAAACTGAAGCGTCAGTTGCTATCACTGCAGCCGTTTCTAATCTAGATGAATGGTCCTCCAAAGTACAATTTAAGTATTTACTGGGTAAATGTTTGCAATTATTTGGAAATATGTCATCAATTTCTATTCGACTTGTTTGTACAGTTGTGCTTATGAATAGTATCTCACGGAGCTGCACTTGTAATGTTTCCAATTGTATCTGTGCGAAAATGACTTGGGGAAACCGTAATCTTGGCCACTGATGGCCAAAGAATTTCATTCAAGAAAAATGTATTGCGATCTCCTCAATGGCGATGCATAGATCTTTAGAAATGTACGCACGGTTAGGATGTTAAACCGAGTACGAAGAGAAGGCAGGCGTGCTTCTTTGTACAAAATAGTATTTGATACAAATTTTGGAAGTCCAAGACATAATCGTAACGATTCGCATTCTAAAAGAACCAGTGGTCGTAGTTTGTATACAGGTGCACCAGAAAACAAGACGCAGCCGAACTCTAATATCGGGCGCATATACATGCAGTAAACCATGATAAGAACATCACGGCGTAAACCTGCACATTTGCTGCTGAGTCTACGAAGCATCCCCAGCGCACGAGTTCCTTTGGCAGCCTTGTTTTCTATATGTGGACTCCAATTAAGTTTTTCAGTATAAGTGATACCTCAATACTTAACGGATTCTACCTGAGAAATAACGTCTTGCCAGTAATGCAAAGCGATATGGACTGGAACACTCAGAGGAAAAACTACCATCACACTTTTTTTGACATTCAGTGATAAATTTAGTTTTTCTAACCACGTTTGTAGAGCATTCATATACGTCTGCAGACTTAGATAAAGTGAATGTATACCTGCAGCTGTAGCAAAAAACGTGATATCCTCAGCATACACTTGCACGTCCACCTGTACAGGAATAGTGCATAGTAAAATATTAAATAACGATGGCGATAACACCGATCCTTGTGGGAAACCTCTAGTTTGTTTGTGCCTTAGAGACGACAAACCAGATTGAGAACAGTAAAGTTCCCTGTCGTTTAAGAAGGAATTCACCCATGCTACAAAGTATTGTGGTAGACCTGCGTTTTTAAGTGAATTTATTAGTTGTTAATGTTTCACGCTGTCATAAGCTTTTGTGATGTCTAGGGTTAATAAGGCGGCATATTGTTTCTTCTTACGAGCAAGCTGTATTCTACTCTCTAAATCGACATGGGCACACCAAATTGAGCAACCACGCCTGAAGCCAATTTGGCATGGGCTCAAGACCATGTTTTCGTTCAACCAATTATCTATCCTAATGCATAAGATTCTTTCAATTAGTTTTACCAGATTGGATGTCAGTGCTATAGGCCTGATGTTATTATCGTAAACCCAGCACCTTGTTTTTTTAATAAAGGAATTTACTTAGCGATTCTCCAATCAGGTGTAATCCATGAGTTTCTGATAGAGTGGTTAACCAATGTCAGGAGTTCCCGTAGTAAAACCTTATGGATGATCTTTATTGTCGAATTAATTATGCTGTCAGGACCTGGCACAGTATTGGGCAAGTTTCTTACTACTTGTTCTCACTCCAAAGCAGTGATCTCCTCAAAACTGTCACTTATCTTGGAAGATCGCGAATGGTTTGAGAAGCTAAGTGCATTTTGTATGCCGATGATATGACCGTACTTTTTTCGTTGGACTTGTTTGACCAGATCGGAAGGGAAACTAACGCTGTCTTGCAGTCTATTCAATGCTGGTCAATTACTAATCGATTAAAAATAAACGCAAACAAGTCTAAAGCTATACTGTTTCGACCCCGAAATAAACAAATCATTGTTCCGCAGTATGTTAAATTTGGTTCTGACTCAATAGAAATCGTTGAATGCCTGAAGGTATTAGGAGTGCACTTCAGTAGTCACCTTACTTGGGATGACCACGTTAATTCTGTAATGATAAAATTGTCTCGCATTGCAGGAATTCTTAGCAAACACCGCCACTTAATTCCACTTAAAGTTAAGTTACTGCTTTATAAATCTTTGTTTGAATCTTATCTAAATTACACTCACCTAGTTTGAGGAACTACTACGCTTGCTAATAAAAATAGACTCAATTTACTGCAAAAAAAATCCTTGCGTTCCATTTGGAATTTGAGCTTCTCGGCCCACACTGGTCATTTATTTCAGAAATACTGCATTACCAAAATTTTCGATCTTTATAATGTAAGATTAGCTCTTAGCTTCAAGAAAGAACTAGCAAAAAATTGCAAAAATTTATCTGAGCTGGCCTGCCTTTGCCCGAATGCGCCTGTATACACTTGCAGAAACACTGAACGATGGCACTTGCCCACCTTTCGTACATCATACGGTCTGCAAACGTTATCTAATACTTTGCCGCGCTTACTGAACAAACTGGAAGCAAGAAACATAGATATGACGCGTACTTCCAAAAAGGAAGTGCGTAAATTGATAGCGTCATCCTGGTAAGGTTTCTCTTTTTTTTCTTTTTTTTTTTGTTTTACGTCGCCCATTTTGTTACCGCCAAGTGTCTATCGATGCTGCCTTGCCGACCTTCGTTACAGACCTTCTTTTTACTCCTTTTCTTTGCTACTCAAATTTTTCGCGCCTTCAACAACAAACATTACTTTTTTTTTTTCCTGTGTGTACAGTTTTAATGCATTATGCATCCAATTTTTCGAGCCTTCAATTAATAGCCGTTGGTTTTCCTATGTGTAACATTTTAGTGCATATGCATCTCAGTGTGGGTGATACCCTAATTGGTGTAATCATTTTTTTTTTTGAAGCGCTTATTCCTGTTCGTTTGTGTGCAGTAGCTCATATGTATATTTTTTATTATCAGTCTTTCTTTTACCGGTGCATCTTTTTTTTTTTGTAAATTGACACTATTTGCACTTTTGTATGTTTCAGTATTGCCTCGTCGTTTTTCTTTTTCTTGTTTGTAGCGTTCCCATGTTTTTCGAATACAATATCGTTTCTTTGTTTAGTTGTTAGCGTGCATATACTTTTTACTTGCATATTTTTGTTATCGCAATAGAATTGCGATACTTTGGTGTGCTGTGTCTATTACTGTAAATTGTTGTGTCTATTACTGTAAATTTCTACAGCATGCATATCTGCCGTCTGCTGCTGACGTTTGAATTGGGCTGACGGGCCTGTCAAGCTGCTTGTATGCAGCTTTTGTCGTCAGCCTTTCAATGTATTTACGATAAATAAATAAAGAATACCTCACAAAAAGGCAGACATAAAGTGACTTTGAAGTCATTTGGCAATATTTTCGAGAAAACTAGACAGTTCACTTGGAGTAGAAACCGCTGATTCAATGTTGTTGGGTGAAGGTATAAGTTTTTTGGTTCTGAGGAAATTAAAGAGGGATTTTCTGTTGCTGGGTTTTGAAAGAAACTCAGAACGCTGACTGTCATAGCTGTCTTTCGCAGCGGCAACTGTTCTCTTAAAAATGGCAGCCGCGTATTTGTAGTCACTCCAATTTTTAGGGCATTAGTTGTAAAGTAGTTTATGCCACGCAGCTCTTCTTAGTCTGTAATCGTGTGCACAAGTTGAATTCCACCAAGGATTAGAAGGACCTTTGATAGTTCCCTTTACGTTTACATTGAATTTCGATTTATTTACCAATTCTTTTATCACGTTACTTAATTTCATGGCCGTTCGCTCTTCACTTTCAACTATTCAATGTGACCAGGCGGCCCGTAGTGATTTTTCAAATGTACTAAAATTTATGTGAGTTATTGAGTGGCTGATTACCGAGGTCACCGGACATACAATCTCAAAATATATAGGCAAGTGGTCACTACTTGTACCCAAGTTTAGGGTAGACCATGTAGAGATAATGAGGTTAGGACTGTGGAAAGTAAGGTCAATCGTGGATCGAGACTGACTACTAACAAAAGTGGGTGTTCGTGTGTTAATACTTGTTAGGTTATACTGTGAAACCAGATCCCACAAACGCTTCCCACTCATATCGGTTCTGAAACCCCACGATGTATGGTGAGAACTGAAGTTACCCGCCAATACTATTTGCTTTCTACATGACGAAATTACAGAATTAAGCACAGAAATATCTTGAACACCCATTGGAAAATAAGCATTCACCAACGAAAAAGTGGGGCATCCTGGAAGAGAGATATCTAACGCTAAAATTTCATTTTCTGAATCCATTACTTGACCTGTAATTTTAACTCGATGAGCAATTTTTGAAGTAATAAATACGGCTAGGCCGCCACCCCTAGAGGGTCGGTCTAACTTAAAGATGCAGTAATTTTTTCTATAAAAACTCTTTTCTTGTGAAAGCCAAGTTTCTTGCAAAAGAATTACACCGGGAACATATTGATTACAAAGGTAGTATAAATCAGTTGTTGCCAAAAAAATTGATCGGCAGTTCCACTGTAATATTTTTAATCCACCTATTTTGATGAGATACCAGCACTGCCTTTTCATATGCACTGCCTTTTCCAAGATGCTATCTTTCAAAAAGTCCTCTCTTGAAACGCTTTTCTTCTGATATTTTTTGCTCTTCATCTTGTGAATCACTGGAGAACCCTGAGTTATAGGCGACGCACACCGTTTCATGTTTCTAGATGATGTGGGGATCTGAGGCGCGCCTGCGACCATTTCGCGGGCATTCCGCCACACGGCCACACCCTTTTGCTTCCCTGCTCTGTTAACACCACGTGGCGATAGATGGCGCCACGTGCGGGCACAGCACGTGGTACGCGCGCGTAGTGGGGTCGCCATACTGGCGCCCAACGCGGTATCAAAGGCTCATTAAGCCTTTGATTAGTCTTAGCCGAGTCGGCCCGCCTTTGCGAATCAGGCTCGCCGCGTTTGCCCGCGTTATGTCTGCTCCGCGTGAGTTCTGTCCGCTGACGCTTTTAGCAGATACCGCATTGCTCGAGAACAGGGCCAGTGCCCCCCTTGAGCATCACAATCGCGCACCCTCACTTGTCACAAGCCCCAGTCGGGATGACACGAGGCGCTACGTATCAGCTCCCACTGGAGAGGTAGCGTGTTTTGGGTCCGGGGCCATAGCCCAACCCGAACAGTGCACAAGGGCAAATTGGACTACTACTGCTCCCTTTGGAATGCATGGCAGTTCCATGTCACAGCACTCCGAAACGGCTCTCAGTGGAGCTTCCGGGGCGCAGATCGGCACCGTGGCCGAATTTCAATTGCCCGCTGGCTGCTATGCAACCTAGCAGCCGGGTACCCAACGCGGTATCAAAGGCTCATTAAGCCTTTGGTTAGTCTTAGCGAGCCAGTTCGCCTGCGCGATTCGGGCTCGTCGCAACATGTCTGCTTCGTGGCATGCCACGTTGCACAAAGAGGCCACCGCCTCTATCGACGGGCGCCCTTCGGCGCTCGCCTGTGTCGTCACCCCTTCTTGTGGTGAATACACTCCTATGTGGTAGCTGACGCGCTATCTCGTGCCCCCTGTTGTCTGCCGAGAACCTGGATTCCGGTGCGACGGCCGCTCGCGGTGCCTTAGCACTGGCAAGCGTCGGGGGCGAAACAGCGGCGAAAAGGGGGAGTCCCCATGAGGACAACCTTGGCTGCTCTCCAGGAAAGCGGCGCACTGCGTAGCGGCCGAGCGGGGGGAACTTTCCGAAGGCCACCGTGCCGAGAGCGAACCCGTGACGCCGTGCACGCGGCGGTTGCTGCGGTCCTGAGTGGGCGCGATACCAGACTCCCACATTTGGGAGAATGGGAGTTGCTTTCGGCAGCGAAGAACTACTGAAGGCTCAGCAGAGTGATCGGTTTCGCTCGCAGGATTTCAAGCTGGACGGTTGTGCCCTCGCGATCTCCGACTTCAGCGTAGCTCCCGCCGACTGGTTCGCCCTCCGCGGTCTCCTGAAGCCGTGCAGCTCTCGCATTGTGGCACCCCGCCCTTGGACTGCTTCGACCGGATCCCCACTTTCCTATCTCCTTCTTTTTTCTCTCGTTGGCTCTCTTCTTCTCCTTCTGTTTTCCTTCTATTCTTTTTATCCCTCCTTCCCCCCACCCCTATAAGGCACTGCGCCGTGTCGCCTGAAGGCAGACAGAAATTAGGTGCCTTTTTCCTCTTCATTTTAACCACTACCACCACCAGCAGAGTGATCCGTTTCGAGTCTCGGAGGGACGGAGCGCCGTATACGCTGCTTGCTTTGCGGCGGGCGCCGTTAAACCGTCTTGAGAGGCGCGCCCTTACGCTGCTTGTTCTGCGGCGGGCGCGATTAGGGGGCTGAAACAGCGTGTGTCGCTGAGTCCCCGGCGGATTCATTGTGCTGGACCATGACGGGCTCCTGCTGAAGTATATAGCCACTGACGACGAGTCCATAGACCCGTTTAAGGTGGTTATGCCCAAAAGTCTGAGAGCCGCACTGTTGCGAGCCTCTCATGACGAGCCCATTGCCGGTCACCTGAGTGGCTCTAAAGTTTTGCGAAACTGAGCAAGGTTGTGACTTGGCTTGGCGGGAAGCGTGACATTTTTCGCTATTGCCGTTCCTGCCACGTCTGTCAAACGGTGAAATCAAGGGGTGGCAAGCCGCCCGGCTTGATGAAACCGATTGTCAGTGAGCGTCCGTGGCAAGTAGCCACCTGCGATCTAATGGGGCCGTTCTCCAGGAGTAAGCAGGGGTTCATACATCTGATGGTAGTTGTTGATCATTTTTCCAAATGGGTGGAGCTGTTTCCGCTGCGGAAAGTGACAGCACGAGCGGCGCTAGAGAGGCTACAGGAAGTGTTTTGTCGGTTCGGCTTTCCGAAAAGATTGATCACGGACAATGCGTCGTGTTTCACCGCTCGGGTGTTTGGTGATACGTGCCGTTCCCTAGGAATAGATCACTGCACCACCTCATCCTACCATCCCCAGTCCAATTTGACGGAGCGAACCAATCGTACGCTCAAACCGATGTTGGCGGCCTTTGCTGAAAGTCAAAGGGACTGGGCAGACCATTTGAGTGAACTCGCGTTTGCAATCCGAACCTCCGAGAGTCGCTCTACTGGTTTCTCTCCCGCCGTCCTTAATTTCGGAAGGGAGTTGGCAAATCCGGTGACCAGTGTCATGCAATGCCAGCTCGGAGACGAGGAAGAACCGGCAGACTGTTCTGCTTACGCTTCCACACTTCAGGACAGGCTTTGTCGAGCTCTCAGTAGAGCGAGGCAGAGTTTGGCATCGGCCAGGGCCGAGCAAAAGGCCCAGTACGACCGAAAACGTCGCCACCTTTCATTTAAGGTGGGTGACGTCGTCCTGAAGCGCAACCGCGCTCTTAGCGACGCGAGCAAGGGTTTCTCAACTTCGCTCGCTCCAAAGTGGCTTGGTCCGTACCGAGTGGAAAAAGCTTGGATCCACTCGCGTACTTGCTGAAAGACCCTCTTTCGGGAAAACTCAGCCGTGCCCACATCGCAGACCTGAAAGCCTTTGCGTCAAGGTCTGACGAGCCTGCGCCAGCGCCCAGTGGCTCTTCGCGCAAGCAACGGCGCACACCCGGCGCGGCGGACCGCATTCGGACCACGCACCGGTGTAATCTGAGGAAGCGGTCACCTTAGTGATTTCGCGCTGGACGGCGGGCTTATTTCCGCAACCGAAGGCCCTCCTCTTTACTGTCTAGTCTCAGTTAGCTAACTTCTTTACAGCCAGTGCTTGCAAAGAAGTCGGTTCCGCCCAGTTACTGCTGCTGATTGTCATTTGAGTGTTGTTGTTTACTTGATGTTTATTTCGTGTTTTCTTTTTTTTCTTCTCGCTGAAGGAGGGGATTGTGAATTGGTGCGTTAGCGTGGGGAGAGGGACAAATGACACTCTGCGCTTCCCTTGCGGTGCGCGTTTGGAGAGACCCGAACATCGGAGGTGTGTGCGTGTGGCGGCAACTTAGGAAGTCACCGACCCCTACACCACTTTGGACTCTGGAGGTGTTCGGAGACCTGCACGAGACTCCTGCACGAGGCCCGCTGTCGCAGACGCTGTGCACGACTCGACCGACGCCGCAGGACGCCTCGCAGCCAATGGATTTGGCGACCATTATTCCAGCAGAAGGGCCGGCTGTCGCAGCGAGGTCCATCCGAACCTCCACCGAGGCGGCGTTCGTCGGACTCGCAGGGCTATCGTCAACATCGACGAGACGAAGGTGAGCCCGTTCCTCGCATGAAGGCCTCAACCAGAACCCTCCCCTTGAACTCTCGAGAGTTCAAGGGGAGGGTTTAATCACCCAAGTCAGACATTACGTGACGCTGCCCCTCCGAGCCGTGGACGCGCTCTCGCGTGAGCATCATGAACTCCCGTTACCCCTCTTCCGCGGAGCCATTGTATTTGTCAAGTGTATTCTTGTGTTGTTTTTTTTCTTCAGCAGCAGTTGCAGAGCGAGGCTGAGGCTAGCTGTTGCCCATTGCATGACGCCTTTGCATGCATTGGCGACGACCGGCTGCCTTTGCAGACCGGTATATAGGGTGAATTAAGGAGAGGAGGATGTGGGGATCTGAGGCGCGCCTGTGACCATTTCGCGGGCATTCCGCCACATGGCCACACCCTTTTGCTTCCCTGCTCTGTTAACACCACGTGGCGATAGATGGCGCCACGTGCGGGCACGGCACGCGGTACGCGCGTGCCGAGGGAGCGCGCTTTTGCTCCGTGGCCGGCGCCGGGTAAGCACGTGTTTTCCTTCGTCCGCGTCCCCTTTGGGAATCGCGGACGAAGGAGCCTGCCCGGGGTGGCCTTGGGCACCCCGGCAGGCGTGTTTACTTGAGTGCTGGCTTCGGTAGCGTACGCTAAGCCCAGAGCGGTGCCTAGTGCTTGAAGTGGTCGTACCACAACGAGCCGCACTTGCGTTAGGCCTACGCGTACGAGGTTTGCCCTAACACTCGCGACCAGGCCCATTGGCCATCGTGAGAGTGCGCAGCATAGCCGCGAGGGACCTTTTCCCGACCGGCGTGTCAAAGCTCGCCATTGCCAGCTGCGACGTGCTCGCGGTTTTCCCCTTATTGTGAACGTCCGCGTGCGGGTGCCTTTGCTACCCGCGTCCCGGGAGCGGACGTTGTACTGTTGTTCGGGGGGCCACCAGAGGCAATAAAGTGTTGTGTACTTTTACATTAGAACACGGTCTAATAGCCGCGCCGCGCTAAACGCCTTATCAATTGAGCGCGGAGCGGTGCGCTACACGCGAGTAAACGGAGTAGCGGCCCTGTGGCTCGCTAAGCGTGAACCCGCGGTGATCGTCCGCTGCAGTTAATAGCGGGGGTCACCATAATTCCGAGTCCATTTGCGATTCATGGGAACTTGAATCGGAACTCCAATCCAAGTCCTGCTCTCCTAAGCTTACGGTTCATGTTACCTGGGGAGTACACCTCTTCATCGGCAGGTATTGTTTCCTTCCGGGTGGTTACCGTTGAAGCTGATTCTATCGACCGCGCATTAAGCTCCTTAGGTGGTGTGGATGGCAAAGAAGTCATACCCGGTTGTATAACGCTCTGCAGCATTTTCGTCATCTGCACGTTCACTATTTGTGTCAAAGATTCGGTTAAGGTTGGGAAAAGATTTTCCATAGCCTTTGCCATTGACCTAATCAATAGTTGATGCTATTACTTGTGGGAGAGAGGAATCTATCGCCTGATTGAGATGACTCGTAGCACTGGCGTATCCCCGAGACCGCTCTACAATGATGATTCGAGCTTCGCGTCTAGAACAACGTTTCTGCTGAACGATTTCCATTATTTGCATTTCCTGAGCCCTTGCAGGACAGTTAATGTCGTCAGCTGCGTGAGACTGATTGCACAGACAACAACGTCTTTCATGTGCTGTACATTCTTTAGCGTTATGTTGCCCTGCACACACCTGACAACGGACCACCGACCTGTACCCCTTTATGCTGTGACCGTAACGCCAGCATTTGACGCAATGCAGTGGACGAGGGGTTATCGATTCAACCCGGTATATGAGAGGCCACGCCTTGATTTCGGTTGGTCGAGTTGTACCAGCAAGCGTAACAATCACCGACTCAGTCGGAATCTTCTTTTTGTCGATGGTACGCGAGCACCGGAACACTGATACGGCTCCTGCTACGGAAAACATTTCTAAAATTTCTGGGGGAGTTAGGCTCAAGTCCACCCCACGGTCTAAACCTTTGACACATGCCAAATGTGGAGGTATGAAACAGCTCACCGGTAGAGATGCAAAAGTTGTGCATTTGAGGAGATCTGCTTCACAGGCCTGGTCCGGCGAACAGCAAAGAATACCTCCGCGACCGAACTGTCGCACCTCAGTGATCAACTGGTAGTGTTCATTCACCTTCCGAAGCTCTTCCTGAATGATTTTTGGATTTTTCATTCAAATGGAATCTCCGTTACAGGTAACCAGGGCCACTGGAACGCTGCTCACACCGCTTCGTAAGAAAAGATCGATTGGTAACTCCGGGTGGTTACCGTTGAAGCTGATTCTATCGACCGCGCATTAAGATCCTTAGGTGGTGTGGATGGTAAAGGGGTACATTGGGAGCTAGGAAGGCCGACCAGGCAGCATTTGTCTGGCAGGGAGAAGAGAGAGACATCACAGCGTGATGTCTAATTCAGCACCGCCCGATCAGACCACACCCCCCGGGAGTATGCACCAGGACACCGCAAACGAAGAGGTTGGCTGGTTACAGAACCCTACTTGTCTTGTCTTCAGCGAGCGTGTTGCGCGAGAGTTTTGCTACGCAAGCTTCTAACGCATGTACAGGCGTCTTCGTCGTCTTCGCAAAGTGCCACGCTTGCTCCTGTCGATGATGCACCGTAACAACATCATTGAGGCCGATCTTGCCACTGGTCGATGGCTAGGATAATAATAATAATTGTTGGAAACCCCCAAACCATGATATATGATTATGAGAGAGGCCGTAGTGGGAGTCTGTGGACATAAGCATACAAATCTCGGAGGCCATTCAGGTGCATTGCCGTGTTACACTTTATTAGCGATATGCATGTCACTTTATTGCCGAAATTTTATGCCGGGTTAGTTGGTAGTTGGACTGTGGTTTAGTTCGGAAGCCGGAGCCACCGTTTTCAGGGGAGCATGCAAGCTAGGTGTGATGTACTGGAACGGGGCAGTACGTCTGGCGCCGAAAGTGTGATTAAAATGACGGCCTGCAGTGCCAGGGTAGGGTAGCCAGAGCACACCGGATTTATTTCGCCATATGTCGCTGTACCCTTAGATAACACATAGAAAGCGGAGATACAAAGTCTCCGAGATGAATATTTTGTAGTTACCTTACCACGCTGGTAGTGCGTTTACGCGGAAAACCGTCGATTGCTCCATTCTGTTTTTATGAGGCGCACGTTAGTGTATTTCTGAGTATGCATGGCCGACTCGGTGTTTGCGGAAGCCTGCAACGTAGAACCGTAGTTCTTGCGCCCAACGACAAAGAATATCTTTAATAATTCATGTTCTTTGATGCCCCTATGAGGAGTAAAATGTCTAAAGTAATGAAGTGGTATGCCATTGAGCGTTATTATTTTTATTTCGAAAACCCTGCTACCGCTCTGCATGCTGGCTGATATGCTGGTGAGAGGTCGTCGTGAAATTCAGCTTTTATAGTGTCCTGTAAGACCCTGGCGTGGTCCGCGGAGCGGGGCATATTTCCAAACTTTCCTCTAAAATTTACAACTTTGCACACGCACCCACACAAAAGTTTTGGCTACACTACTGCTTTAAGACCTCCTTCTCGCGTGTTTTCTCGCATAACTCTAAATTAGTATGACATATAGACAGGCGCACATATGCATGGAATAAACAGTGATGAACTTTTTTTATGCTTTCTGCGGTCAAAACAGTAAACATGCAGTTGCAGCCGATCCAGGCTGGAGGCATTGATCCAGTACACTGCTCTGTGATGAGAAGCGATCGGAAATGAACGTTTCAGACGACGCAGAAGTGGCTTTATTTATTGCAATGGTGTTCCCAAATGTGTCGAAGTACTTAAATTTTGCGAATATTTTAGATTTCATTGTTTTATGTGACCATTTATTGAAGAACTGCAGAAAGCTTCGCACTGCCCATTCAATTTTAGCGCGCCAATTAGATTTGTTGGTGGCGTCTTATGGTGGCATCGATAGAGATCTATCGAACTTTTAAGCAGGAAATTGTCAAAGAAAGGATCTATGATAATACTCGCGGTAGTTCGTTACAGTTTGAGGCCAGGACGGGAGTACTGCGAACCAAGGCATATCGGGCCAAATACGAAGGGGTAGACACAGTATGCAGTGCGTGTGGAGAGGAAGAAGAAACTGCCGAACACTTGTTAATGTTCTGTAAAGGGCTTCACCCTATAGTTCAGGATGACGGCGCAGAGTTTTTCAAAGCACTGGGGTTTAGGGACAGGGAGGGCAAAATAGACCTTAAGCGGGTAGACTTAACTAGAAGAAGGTTATCTGATTGGTGGCTAAAGTCAAGGCACGAGTGAAAATCAAACCCTTCGCTGTAAAGTACGAATCCTCAACCTCACTATTTAAAAAAAAAGATAAATCTAATGGTTAGTTCACTAAGTATTACGGCTAGGTAGCGCTGGCCGCCGCCCGATCTAAAGGGTACAGCCATATCCATTCATCCATCTATCGTCGCAAGTTCTTCTATTGGCTATTGACTACATGTGATGTTTTATAGTTAATAAATATGTGAAATAGTGTTTGTTACTTTCTTTTAGTAACTTTTATAGTAAATAAAATACATGATTTGGCAATAAATTGACAGGGTGACGAAAAATTTATAACTAACTATTATGACGCAATTCCTTTTCCGTTGCTCGTCTTCCCCACGCGGTTCTGCGCCATTCATCGCTCAGTGATGACTTTAGCGCAGTAAGATTAAACTTAGCGTACAAGCCCGTAATATCACTTTTTCTGAGCCACAGAAACTACTCCTATGGACCGCCAAAGCGCTGGTTATTTCGGGGCCGCGTATCCGGCGATTGATCCGAGCTTCCAAGTACCAGGTATGTGAAAGCGTTTTCTGTGCCTCGCGGGTTAGCGACCTTGCGCCCTTTTCGGCAGTGGATAAGTGCACTAAGTGCCGTTCTTGTCATGATGATTTGTTGCATCACCTCAATCTTCTTCCACGAGCAGCGAACTTGCTTTACTGCTTTCTAAACATGTCGGCCATGCTGATACATATCCACAATGTTCACTGAGCACCATTCATGACACAGTGCCCTTAGCCGCAAGAAGAGTTTCCTTCGCTATAGCATAGAAATTATAATTTTTCACTCAAATGATTACAGTGAAATTGAGTAGGAGGAGTTTAGCTTACGCAACTTCTGCCGTCGTGCTGTTACGTAATGTAGATAAACTTGTGTGTGCTCACTGGTTTCTTCACCTTTTGCTACCCGTATGCATGTATACTAGTGGTTAAACATGCCTTACGCTGCTGCGCTAATGTCATGTATCGAATGATATTTGCTGTGTACTATAATAAGGTTTGCGCAGGCGTGGTATGGAGGTGTGAAACAAGCATACTTTTGTGTAGCTTCAGTCATAAATACGTCCATGATTTGCGCTGCTACCGGTGCGTAAAACTAGTCGCTTTTGTGCCGTGGGACCTGATTTAACAGCCTAGTGTGTAACACGCGTACTATACTGGTGTAACAGGACTCTCTTCAATCGCTACCAAGACAGATCCGTTTCGAATTACTCGACCGCGCTTGGCTCACTGTTTCATCTTGTGCGAATATGCCAATCGTGATCACAAACTCGATCCCGATAGGTCCCGTTCGCAATTAAATGTGCATCTTGTGACACCCGTATTGTACTCCTTCGATGGGCGTCGGTGTGGGACACTTAGTAGCACCTCATTCGTCGTCTTTTAAGAACTGCTCATAGTATTGGGATTGAAGCTGATGACATTAATTAATGCTCATCTCGGGATAGGGTCAATTGGGAAAACCAGATGTACATTTTCGTGTTATAAAAATAATTCCAAGGTCTGCCTGCAAAACCTGAACTAGTGTACGTACAAGGTGTGCACCCGGCTATTCGCTTTAGCCGTGCAGCATTGCCATCCTATGCCATTAATTCCAAAAGTGCAGGAGAGATGCAGCACTGGTTCATTAACTGTCCCAACTTATAGTGCCAGCTTGGTGAAAATGTGTGGGTGTCGAGCAGCAGTGGAGCAGACGACGTAAGCACAAAGGTGTAGGACCATTTAAAGACCACTTATGCGCATCTGTTGTGTCTATCAATGTAAGGTGTGTTTATGTCACACAAACTTACTGTAGATGCATAACTTCGAAATCTTAGCACCAAAAAATATGGAGACAAAAGGAAGAGACATAGACAACATGAGCGCAAGATGCAGATGTAGATGCAGCTTGCGGTCATTCAGACATTCGTGATCATGTGGACAAAACATGGGTATTGCACTTGCTTCTGCCAGTTTCTGAGCTCCTTGTATTGCGCCATGAAATGGTTCAGAGTGGTGCAGATTAATCGAACACACTTATATCAATCTACAGTGCCATTCACTGCTGTGCAGAGTACCCACTTCACTATGCAGTGTGATACATTGTAGTGATTGCAGAGTTCAAGATATTGCATATAGGTACATGCCCAACCCAACAAATCTGCCAACGTGTTCTCACACCTTTAAACCAGCAGTGATGCTACGATAGTACCTGCGCTTGCTTTGCTGTGTGTGTTCATTGCCCATGCTTTATGGCTGTGCCAGTCACAGCTAAACGAAAACACTCATTGGTTAATAAAACATTTTTATTTATTTATTTATTTAGGTACCCTAAGGGCCCAAATGGGCATTAGTTGATTTGTTGTGTCACAATGTTGATTTGTCGTGTCACAATGTGTGAGAAAAGTACATCAAATTTCAATGAATTCAGATGTCAACAGCCAATAAACTGTACTTAATGCTTATAGTAAGCAGAGTAACTGTATATATGTCCTAGCACCTTCAAAAAAGTCTTCACCCGAACCTTTCAAAATACAGCGGAAAAAGTATGTGAAGCATCCAGTAAAGGCATGGGGTTTGTCGTGAAATGATTACGTGTAGTTTATTATAAAACAATGGATTCGAAGCAATGAATTTGAGCATCTGGAGAAGAAAAACGAAATTGTAAAAACAATTTTATAAGCTAAATCTTTTTGAACCTTCAAGAAATTCCCATAATGCATCAGTAATCTTCCCGTTACTGTGGCCAAGAGACAAAGCCTCGAAGGATAGTACATTTCATGCACTGATATCTAACCTAAGGACATGGAAAATTGCGTCTAAAGTAAGTTTGCACAAGTTATGGTACCTCTTGCAGAACATGCGATGGTGCTGTGTTGTCTCATGTATTCCACAAAGAGAACAACTAGGGGAAGCTGCCACACCAGCTCTCTGTAGGCGTAGTCTTGTGATTGCGACTTCAGTTGCTTCTGACTGGCATATTTTAGTATTCCACTGATGATAGGAATGCTGGAAATCTAATATGGTCTTTAATGACTCTGCAGCAAATTCCTCTAGCATAATTTTTCTCTTAAATCTAGCAGCACCTATAATAAAATTGGATGCCGGCAAATCCTGAATTACCGGACCATTCAAAGATAACTTAGCTGGAGCATTTGCCATTTCATTCATAAATAAGCCTTTGTGCCCTGGAACCCAAACTAACTTGAGTAAGTTTATGTGCTGTGGAACCAATTGTTTAAGAGCATTCAAAAAGTCCGAATCCTCATTTGCTGTGAGGGCCGAACATACCGATAGCGAATCTGTCAAAATTATTTCCGAGCTTATTAATTCTGATATAGTTTACGCAAAGCTAGAATAATTGCTAAAACTTATGCTGTATGGATGGGCACAAACCTTGAAAAGCGAAGACAAAACGACCAATGTGGAGTAAGAGAGAAAATTCCAATTCCACATTTTTCTTCACTTTGTGAAGTATCCATCACTATGACTCTGTTTATTTACGTATGTTGCCGCTGATTGTTTATATAGTGTTTAATAAGCAGAGTGACAGTTTTGCATTGCTTGGCAAAATCTCGCTAAACTCCTTTAATACAGTTGTTGCTATTAATGATTATGCGTGGGTGAATAATGTGAAGATGTATTTTTTCAACACTGCTTTCTGTAATTAAAACTTGAGGCGTATGAAATCTTGGTCAATATGCTTTAAAAAAACAAGTCGCGATGTGGATGGACAACGGGGGGATTCATATAGACTTAGAAACGGCTGTACTGCTAACAATTTGAACCGGGTCGCAAGTGATGGAAGCCTAGCTTTCATATACAAGACCTTAGTTGCCACAAATTGCAGAATACCTAAGCATAATCTCAAATCTTGTCTTTGGAGGACTACAGGAGGATGAAGATTATATAAGCAGGAGCTCCAGAGTATAAGATGTGCCCGAATTCAAGCACTGGGTGAACATACGTGCAGTGCAAGCGTCCAATTTACTTCCTATTCGTCTCTGCTTTGCCTTTCGCAGGATTTACTAACCCTCGGCCTGCTGCTTGTTTCCTGTGCTTCTCTCTCTTTTTTTTCTTTCTGTCCTTGTGTATCTGTGTGTGCAAGTTTAATAATAATAATAATAATAATAATAATAATAATAATAATAATAATAATAATAATAATAATTTCAACCAGTGAAGTTGGCGATAACACCTCCGATTTCAGTGCGCTTGAGTTGGCAGACTTCGAGGAAACACGACATGCTGCCCGATTGTTCATGGATAATGGCCACAGATTCTCCATTCTTTGACATCAAACATAGACGATGGTTAACCTGTGTCCACTGGGTGATAGTGCAAATTTTCACGAAGGTGCCAATGTGCACATGTGAAGTCTAGCGCTTCTCATAGAAGTAAACATTTTTGTGGTTGTGACACTTGCGCTGTTTCTACAAAAAATTGTGTGAATTAGCATGTTTTCTGAATTCTTTGCTAAACTGATTTAGGCCTTAAAATAAATCTGTGGTTTTATGTGCGATATCTTGCGACAGAACAATGGTGATTGAATGCTTGAAAACACAATGTGTCATTGTACCATGTTTCAAGGTTGTATATGCATAACTTATTCCCACCAAAATTTTCTTTTTCACTGGAGCATTGAAAAGGGTGGTCATGCGACTGCACAATTTTTTCGAACAAAAATACTTCACTAAGACCACTCTCACAATTACCTTCCAGCTCAAATTTTTTCACTAGAATCACTGGTGTATGAATTGTGGGCCGAGATGTGTCTTGTGAGATGACCTATTAGGCTGCACATGCCACAAACATGTAACAAGCAGTTGCCACCACCAGGTGTTGCCCTATAGAGCAGAGGGTTCGCACTTACGTCTCAGGTGGCACCAGTGGAGTTTGCATGGGGGCAGCTGACCCCTAAAACCCAAATTTCCACCTGCCCCCCCCCCCCCCCTTCTCGTTTTGTGTCCCCACTAGCAACCATATTCAAAACAGCCCAGGACTGGCATATCGTGAGCATGTCTCTGTAAAAATAGCCTGGTGCTCTTCACAGATGCAGACTGCACTCTGTATGACCTTTCTAGTGCTGCAAAATGTGAAAGCAGTTTGTTTCCCAAATATATACACCCCATGTCTTGCATGAAGTCAGCGAAATCACTCAGTGTTGTTTAAGTTGTCGTCTGTATGTATGTAAATTTGTAAGTTTATTCTTTCTTTGATGTGTGTTGCAGTGTTCTATTTTTACAAGTTTTTTTTTTTGCTTTCACCTGTAATTGCTTCTGTAGGTGGGCAGAATGTACCAGTGTCACCTTACCTAAACTTCGATCCAGCATACATCAATGCGGTAAGCATGCTGAATCACTTACCTTGAGATTACCAAAAGCTAGAAGCTTCACTGAGTGTTTAACTGCTTAGCACTATGTAGTAATGGTATGTTGGGCTTGCAGAAGCTCATATAAGTTGTTTCTACTCGAGCTGCCATTTCGTATTCTAGCCAGGGGCCAAAGCATTGGAACCTTACTATTACTCACTGCAAAAGTAAATTTTTCAGTGGTGGCCATGTGATTTACTCTCACCTTTTTTTGCAGTAGAAGTTGTTATCTAGCATGTGAAAATTATATTGAACTTAAAGCTTTTTGTCAAAGGTATGGTAGGTTGTATTTAATTGGCTACTTTAAACTTAGTAAACACTAAAGCCATGATGTCCCACTGTAGTTATAAATGTTGGGCAGATTCTTGCATAAGCTTACTGGAGCAAAAAAAGAAGAGCAAAACACTTAAGACAGGGAAGTGGATGTCAGCTTGCCTCATTATTTTATTTGTCCTCTTATTCTATGAAATAAATTTCTATTGTCAGACTTATTACATTTGTGATGCTTATAAAGTTGTTCATTTGAGAAAACCAGGTTATTTAATAAAGAAATGTAGAATTATTCACTCTTGCTTAACTATGTTATGAATATTTGATAAATAAATAAAAGAGAGAGAGAGAACTGTTTTTTGTATTAAACAAAAATTTCTTCCAAAAGGTGACTGGTACATGTGTAATGCTTAAAGTGACTGATACATGGCTGTGTTACAAGACACTGGTGCAGTTAGAAAAGCTGCGTGTTATAGTGACAGAATCGAGCATTTTTTTGTCAATACAATAGGATTTGTATTTTCATATTGCATTTGAAAGTTCGAAAACCGGCATTTTACATTGCGTGGTGACAATACTTGGTATTGTGTGAATGAGTCATTCGGATAGCTATTTGTATAGCCAGGTGGAATTACAGAAGACTGGGTCTTTTCCTGCTCGAAGGCGGAGGGAGGCAAGCTTGCCTCAATGTGCATACATTCCAGACTCACATGAGCCAGCCGGCCGGCTGGCTCAAGTGGGTGGCCTTTGGAGAACATCGTCAACTGCATAAGCAGGACTATTTCTTTAGCCGTGAATGCCCATCTTTTTTTTCTTTCTTAAAATCTTGATTGGTAATTCTCTGTGAGACACTTAAGTTTGTTATGGTGTTTCTGGGGCTTGAAAAAGGGGTAGGGGGTAGTTCTGGGCCTCTCTAAGGTGCTTCATAGTGTATAAAATGTAAATTTCTTTTTCTAAGTTATCTGAAGTTCCCCAAAATCTTAGTTTGGTTGTTTAAAAAAATGTTTCAAGATGGAAAGTTACCTGCCATAAAATGCTCCAAGATAAAAATTCTGCCTCTCCAAAAATTTCTTCATTGTTTTAAACCTATCAGGAATGTGGTGATTACACTGGAAAATGCGTACTCCTGTGGTATGCACAGCTTTTATGTTTAGCTCATGTGACCTTGCCTTCCTTGTGCTTGGGGCAGCTCTAGAAAACCTGTAAGCCGTATATATAGTTGCAGTGAAGCTTGTAAGGAGCTGTGTGTCATGCATGTGACCCGATGCCTGACATGAGGCCCTTACTTAAAACCATGGAAACATTATTTTATGTTTTACATAGGAACAATATAGCACTATTTAGGCAAACTCTGGTGATCGTGTGTTCAATTTGTGTTAGACAAAAAAAAAGTTATGCAGATTTGATGGCATGCATTTATTTCAATACATTGCTGCAAGCTTCTGGTTTTATTCTTTTTGCTTTCTTTCTGCCAAATATGAGACTAGGCCTGCAATGCAGATTACTGTAAAATACTGAGCGAGCACCCCCTCCAATTCACTGCTAATTTCAAATTTCCTAGCCATTCCAGGAGAGCCCCCCCCTCTTTCCCAAACTTGACGCGCCTGACTTCCTGTTTCTAAAAGTTTTCATTGAAATATGATTTTTCTTTCCCGCATAACAGTTGCAACCTTAAAAGTGCAGGACATGAAGATTTGCTATCTTCTGCAAGCTAAAGCATGGCCTTTGCGATCTATATCAGAAGATTGTACCTATGACGATGTGTGCAACAAAAGCAAGGCCTCTGATATGTGTGTTTTTAGCTTATAGCTCTTGTGTTGGTTTATCAGACGTGCTTCTACTCGGTTGTGTTTCCTGTGGTCCGATAGCAATGTCATTGTGTCTTGCATTTATGAGCCATTGTGATACACCACACCATTAACGAGAGTGAGAATACTTCTGAGGAAGTGCACATTCACTTTATTTTTATTCTAGCAGGAAAACTTTGTGGCTGCCATCCTGAGTTATGGTGTTGTTAAAAGCCCCTCCCCCCTCCTCTCAGCTAGTAAGTTCGACTTGCTGAGAAGGGGCATTTGTTTGGGATATTAAAGTATAGGCTGCTTTCAAATACACCACACCATTAACGAGAGTGAGAATACTTCTGAGGAAGTGCACATTCACTTTATTTTTATTCTAGCAGGAAAACTTTGTGGCTGCCATCCTGAGTTATGGTGTTGTTAAAAGCCCCTCCCCCCTCCTCTCAGCTAGTAAGTTCGACTTGCTGAGAAGGGGCATTTGTTTGGGATATTAAAGTATAGGCTGCTTTCAACGACCTTTTTGTTCTCCCTAGATATGCAAATATTTTTTATGGAAATTCTTGACAACTCCACATAGAAAGCAAAAACATTTGAGGGCCCAAATTTGTCCTTTCGCATTTGTAACTGAAAGGCTTACCTTACATATTAAAAAAAATGGCAGGAAGGGGAAAATGAAATCTGGCAAAGAAAAAAAATCCATAAACACTAGTTGTGTGCTCGAGCCACAACTCATATTTATGGTTTTTTTTGCTTGTGTATGATATTCGTAACATGTCAGGGTAGCATTTTTCTTTGTTCATATAATCCAGAAAGAACATACTTGTGAGCTGGGGTTGTACACTCCACTGTTAACTCTGCGGTTTGTTGTCAGCCTTCACTCGACCATGCAACATAGCCGCAGTGGCCCGTGGTCGGGCACTGTGGGACAAGTTCTTTCATAGTTGATTCGTGCGCACGTTTTCTCACTACGTTATGTGCCATTTGTAAAACAGTAAGTAAACCTTTTTTACTTGAGATTCTAGTCTCTTTCAGAATATAATGGGTGGAATGTGGTAAAGGGTTTTGTACAGCAAAAGGTAACATGTGCTTTAGACGCTATAAGAAGGCTTTAAATGCAGTCCTCTTGTATTAAAAGAAGTATTAAAAAGCCAGCAGGCAATCTCGTTGTCCAAAAATATGTGATGGAGAGTTAACTGCTTACTTGTGTAACGTCAATATGCTGCTATTAGAGCGTTGCAAATAAATAATGTAATGAGCAAGTTACAGGGCGCACAATAACCTGCTTTGGCTGGTTTTAATTGATGGCTTGGCCTTCTCACTCTTGGCATTTCTTGTAACTCTGCCCACTTTAGCAAGGGAACACGACGTCACCTACCACGATGGTCTAGTGCTTGCGGTACTCGACTGCTGACCCGAAGGTCGCGGGATCGAATTCCGGCCGTGGTGGCCGCATTTTCAATGGAGATGATAATGCTTGAGTTCCGTGTACTTAAATTTAGGTTCACAGTAAAATACCCCAGGTGGTCGAAATTTCCAGAGCCTTTCACTACAGTGTCTCATATTCATATCGTGGTTTTGGGATGTTAAACTCCAGATATTACTATTATTATTATTATTATTATTGTTATTATTATTATTATTATCATTATTATTAGGAACACGATGTCAGGGATTATGTCATTGATGCGCAGCTAATGACTAAGCTATGTGTTGCTCATGTGAGAGCGGTGTGATGAGGAAGTGTGGTGTGAAGTGTGCAAGGCACTGGCGAGGTAAACAAGTATGTGACGGGCGGCACATGTGCCTTTTTGTAATGACATCGTGAGGCGCCTCCTGATCTTGATGATTTTGATTGATTTGTGGGGTTTTAACATCCCAAAACCACCATATGATTATGAGAGACGCTGTAGTGGAGGGCTCCGGAAGTTTCGACCACCTGGGGTTCTTTAATGTGCACCCAAATCTGAGCACACGGGCCTACAACATTTCCGCCTCCATCGGAAATGCAGCCGCCGCAGCCGGGATTCGAACCCGCGACCTGCGGGTCAGCAGCCGAGTACCTTAGCCACTAGACCACCGCGGCGGGGCCGCCTCCTGATCTTGGAAACTTTCGTTCTGGCAATAGTGTTTGTCTTGTAGTCTCTGCACTGAGAGAATGGGGAAGGGCAGCACAGAAAAATATGGACTGCGAGGCCGAAACTGCATCACCACAGGCCCAAGGCACTGCTTTGTAGTGCAAAGAACCAATAGACAAAGTTGGTGCTATGTAATGTTCTCCACAGGCGAGACTACTTTTCACCGTGCAGCCGAAGAGGACTAAGTGCAGGAGAGGGGTGCAGGAATGGTTTTTGGAAATGGAGCATTTGCATGATGCATAGTGCTGTGCCATTTCCAGAATGTCATCGGCACAGTAAAAAAAAAAAGCCTGTTTACTGGTTCTGTGTTGCTACCCTCTTTTCTAGCACTTATTCTTGTGCTTTACAAATAAGGTTCAACATGTGCTCTTTGGACTGGAATCTCTTATTTCTAGTGGAATTGCATCCGGTTTTCACGTCACAGAATGGCTGGTAAAACATATTGTTCTCTTATAT
Organism: Rhipicephalus annulatus; assembly: GCA_013436015.1. Taxonomy (NCBI): domain Eukaryota; kingdom Metazoa; phylum Arthropoda; class Arachnida; order Ixodida; family Ixodidae; genus Rhipicephalus; species Rhipicephalus annulatus. Next base: position 1,912,149 of record WOVY01010234.1, on the reverse strand, counting down.
GACAGAATGACTAAAAAAGCATATATTTCTTTTATGTCACAAAATAACTGGAAAATCATGTGTTTCTTCAGATATGTTATTGTTACTGCCTCCGAACTGCTGAGGCTCGTTTCATCTTCTGGAGAATTGACCAGTTGTGGGCATTGTGCAGTCAAGAGTCATTGCTAAGTGTAATGCTTCTGCGTAACTGGTTTTGCCTAAGCAAAATGCTTTAACAAAGAACCTTTTGTTACTATGTGGCTATTGTTGGGCAGATTCCCAGAAATATTAAAAAGAGATACAACCAGGATTTATTTGGTATTTTGCCATCATTTATTTTTTAGTGGGAAGAGTAAATCTGCAGACATCAGTACTAGGAGTAAATATTTTAGTGGCCGTGAAACCAGTATGAAGCTGCCCGATTGTAACCTTCCTTGCTAATTAGACATGCCGATTCTGAAATATTTTGGTGCAATATTCAATCTATAATTAATTATGTTCATTTGTTATACAAAAAGTGCTGCATAACTTATCAAAGTAGAAGCAACGTTCGTGATGGCTTTACAGCCCCATAACTGAGATGGTGTGATGCTACGAACCTCAGTAAACTATGGCTCAGCAAGCATCGCTGTGTCGCCATGTTTTCTTGGCAATAGAGACTTTTCATTGGTTGACTTAAAGTAATGTCAGCCTTACAGTTGAGGGCAATGTGAGGGGGGAATCAAAATCAAGCTTTTATAGCTATTTAACCCAGACGATGAAACAAGTCTAGGTATAGTATTGAAGGGACAGCCAGGATTCTGAATACACACGAAGTTGAACATTTCTGGGAAAGTTTCATGACCCCTTTAAGAAAACAGCCAAGCAGACAAAGTTTTTGTTCTGCACCTTAACATTGTCTTTTGACATTTGTTTATTGTAATGCAGGGTGGACCAGAGTGGATTTTCCCGGAGGGCGCATCACGGCAACGGGGGCGTTTTGAATTGGCCTTTTCACAAATTGGAGGGTCAGTAATGGTTGGTAAGTACAATTTAACACTGATTTCACACTGGCACTTTTTGTGCATATCAGTTCTCTCTGTTTTTCTTAGGAATGCCCCAATATCACTTGAAAGCTGGGATGCAAGAAACAATGAAAGTAATTGTTCACAATGAGTATATCTTATGTGTCTTGAGGGACAATTGAAACATGAATAGCCATTTGTGCCAATCTAAATCACAAATGGCATGCAAAGTTTATTGAAAATTCCGAATGTCGTACCCTTCATAAGAGACACTGATACACGAGACAAATGGGTATAAGAGACACCAGTGTGCCTAGAGTAAAATATGGGTGGATAAGAAAATGCATATGAGCTACCCTGCTTATGAAAGCCATCTCATATAAAAGACAAGAACTGCTGCCCAGGGCATGCCTCTTATAAAGGGGGATTATTGGCTAATCAAATTTGAATAAGGAAGAAACTGTTCAATTATTAAATGAAATATTGAAGGTGTGTAGTGTTAAAAAGTTGCCCCGCCGCGGTGGTCTAGTGGCTAAGGTACTCGGCTGCTGACCCGCAGGTCGCGGGTTCGATTCCCGGCTGCGGCGGCTGCATTTCCGATGGAGGCGGAAATGTTGTAGGCCCGTGTACTCAAATTTGGGTGCCCGTTAAAGAACCCCAGGTGGTCGAAATTTTCGGAGCCCTCCACTACGGCGTCTCTCATAATCATATGGTGGTTTTGTGACGTTAAACCCCATAGATCGATCGATCACCTTTTGTCCTGGCAGCGGATGAGGACATTTTTTGAGAAGTTCTCCCCCTTCAGCAGCGTCTTTCATTTGAACACCACGTAGGGTGGTAGCTTGCGACCGTCTGCAGGGCAGGACAACATTACAGTCACCCGGGTTTTTTTTTGTTTCCAGTTGATGGCATGACAACTTGCCTGAAGCCTATCTGATGTATCGTTAGCGCCGAAGGCATATCCAGGTAGACTGGCGTTTGATCTCCGTTACTGATCGGGCCCAGTTGAAGGGGGGACAGCCTTTGAAGCTTTTGAAACTTCACAAGGTCCTCTTCGTAGCTCTTTGGTAGCTTCTGTGAGATCGACATACGCCGACGTTGGGAGAACCCCAGTGCGTCGCAAAAAGGGAGACACACAATGCTTGCTCACTTTGAAATCCTCAGGCTGAATGCCCTTGTCTCGGGCGATCTCCCTTGCCTTCGCTTTTAGCAGCTCGATGTTAACAGTGAGATGTGCAGCTCAATGCTCCCGCGCAAAGTCTGCGAGTTCTCATTCCACGTCAGGAAACGCTCCATTTTTTGGTCCACGGAAACTTCTTCGCTGGCCGCTTCTGCTTCCGCCAATCGCGAATACTTCGCTCGTTGACTCCAAACTGCCGCTTCGCAGCACAGTTGCCAATGATTTCTGCAGCAGCAATAACTTTCCTTTTAAAAGCAGCTGAGTACTGCCTGCGCACTAGTGACATGGCATAAAATCACAGGAGAAAAATCGTGGCCGTCGTTATAGGTGCCAAGTTGAAGCAAAGGCCACTGACCACCGTGGCACGCGTGGGTCAATAAGACTAACGCCTGCTACCGCTGCTAACACTACCTAGCACCTTTTAGCACAGAAGCGTGCCAATACCTGAAGATGATGATAGCACCTCGCTATGTCGGTTGCTCCTCCGGTTGCTCGCCAATTAGCTCGCCGCACAGGATATTCAAGAATCTTGAGTACCAAAAGCTGTCGAAACAAACCAAGCAATTATAGTTAAACCTGGTTATAATGAAATTGATAAATTTCCGGAAAAATTCATCATAAAGAGGATTTCGTTCTATGCAGGTTCGATACGAAAATTCTGAAAATAAACGCACAAATTAAACAAAAGGGGGACTTGGCTATTCGCAGAACTTGGCTATTAGTAGTCTTTCTAACTTCAATTTTTCCGATGGAGGCGGAAATGTTGTAGGCCCGTGTACTCAGATTTGGGTGCACGTTAAAGAACCCCAGGTGGTCGAAATTTCCGGAGCCCTCCACTACGGCGTCTCTCATAATCATATGGTGGTTTTGGGACGTTAAACCCCACAAATCAATTAGTGTTAAAAAGTTGCAGAACACTCATTTAAAATAATGTAACTGCATTTAGTTAAGCTGCTACATGTTGAGGAAACTTATGGGAATTCACCCATTATGAATTATCATGTACTTAACTAACTACTTGACATGTTTTGAAAGTGTTCTGTGTGCATAACAAGACATTTGTAGGTAGGAAAGACCTTTTGCAGTTGGAAGTGGTAGGATATAATACTATACCTAATGCCTGTGCAAGGTCATTTCTTTCTAAACATTCACATATTGCTTAGATTACATTCTTGATGGCTTTTACAATTCTTTGTAGAACATAAATGTATGTATTGCACAAAAAGTGCTTGGTATAAAAAATACTGATCCAGTCCCATGAGCGTACAGGAGATATGGTTCACTGTGCAAAATGGGTAATGCGCGCATTGCGCATATTTCTGAGTGAATACAGAAAATCGCTAATTGCCTGGAATACAAAATAACTATGCACTGCCCGACATTATGCAGTAGTTGTAAGTACAAATTTGTATCTCCTTGCAATGCTACCAACAGAGAAATAAATGCAATCACGCAGTAGGTGTTGCCTAAAGAACTCATTAAAAGTACTAGTCTTTTGTTGCCGTAGCTTGGGCGATGACATGTGTTGGCAATGCCAAGGAAAATTTTGAAGCTATGATGACAAGGAACAAGCAGCTGCAGAAGTAATGGCAGAGTTTCGAATGACTTGCCTGTCCTTCCGCAATGTGTGTGTTTCTTGTGTTAATGCAGCGGTATACTAATGAGTTAACACAAATGCCATTCTGTTGTCAAAATGCAATAGCTGCTTTCAAAGAGCATCGAACCAGTTGTCTCCTGCCTAGTGGCCTGCAGAGCATCACCTGCTTCTACAGTCATTGCCGTTGCACTGTTGGCAAACCACTGTTGCTTGGTGTCACACGCATGTGTTCTTTGTACCTACTCAGCTCCTCTCTGTGCAGAGGTGCTACGGGTGCAGCAAGAATTTTGTTTCGAAACCGGTGCCGCTTGATTGTTGAAATGAAGTCAGTGCTAGTGTGCTCGTTGTACTGGCAGTGAGTTAGTTTTGATAATCGAGCGGCACCGGTTTTCAAACAAAATTCTCGCTGCACCCATGGCCTTTGTTCAGACAACAGCTGTGCAGATATCAAGGAAATATGCACATATTGGCTACTAGCAGCTCTCACTGACATTTCTTTGTTTAAATGTACGTATATACCCCATGAACACAACCCCATTAAACTTAACAAGAAATGCAAGATGAGGTTGTATAGGCATACACACCTACATCCAGCCATGATGACGTATTAGTTGAAAGCTTCTGTGGAGACAGGCAATCGGCAATGAGTGAGGTAAAAACACAGTATACAATACTGATGGGCGAATTCAATGCCAAGGTAGGGAGAAGGCAGGCTGGAGACCAGGCAGTAGGGGATTATGGCATCGGTACCTGAAATTCTAGGGAAGAGTTAATATTATAATTCGCTGAACACAATAATTTACGGATCTTGAATACCTTCTACCGAAATAGAGTGAACTGTAAGTGGACATGGAGGAGCCCTAATGGCGAAAGTAAGAACAAAATAGAATTTATACTGAGTGTACACCCAGGCGTTGTTGAGGATGGGGAAGTGCTTGGCATGGTACGATGCAGTCACTATAGAATGGTAAGGTCTCAAATTCGCATTGACTTGAAGAAACGACAGAAACTGATACACAAGAAGCCAATCAATGAGCTAGCACTGAGAGGGAAAGTACAGGAATTCAGAGTCTTGCTTCTGAACAGATAGTCTGCTCTTATCGAGAAAATCGGCCTTAGAGTTGACTCTATGATTGATAATCTGACGAGTATCATTACAGAGTGTGCAGTGGAAGTTGGAGGTACGGTAGTTAGACAGGACGCTAGCAAGCTGTCCTGGGAAACAAAGAACCTTGTTAAGAAGTGTCAAAGCATGTAAACCTCAAACATGACACATGAAATAGAACTGGCAGAGCTTTTGAAGTTGATAAATAAGTGTAAAGTAGCCGATGTAAGAAGGTATAACATAAAGAGAATTTAACATGCTCTAAAGAACAGAGGAAGCGTCAAAGCGGTGAAGAGGAAACTTGGGATAGGCAAAAACCAGATGTATGCACAAAGGGACGAGGAAGGCAAAGTAACTACTATTATGATGGGATAGATAAAGTAGGGGAAGGAGTTTTACAGATATCTGTACTGTAGCCGGGCAACCACAATTATAATGTAAGAACTAGCAGAACCACAGATGACATCCCACCAGTAATGACAGAAGTCGGGAAAGCCTTGGAGGGAAGAGGCAAAGCTGCTGGTGAGGATTAGGTAACATCAGATCTGCTGAAAGACAGAGGGCAGATTGTGTTAGAAAATTCTGGCCACCCTATTTACTAAGTGTCTCCTGATGGGGAGGGTACCGAAATCTTGGAAGAATGCTAACATCATCTTAATTTATAAGAAATGGCACGACAAGGACTTGAGGAATTACAGGCCGATCAGCTTGCTCTCTGTAGTATACAAGCGATTTACAAAGGTAATTGCTAACAGAGTTAAGAAAACATTAGAATTCAATCAACCAAAGGAACAAGCAGGATTTCGAACAGGCTACTCAACAATTGACCACATTCATAGTATCAATCGGGTGATGAAGAAATGCTCAGAATACACCCAACCACTATACATAGCCTTTATAGATTACGAGAAGGCGTTTGATTCAGCAGAAATATCAGCCGTCATGCAGACACTGCGGAATCAGGGCGTCGATGAAGTATATATAAACATCCTGGAAGAAATCTACAGGGGATCGACTGCTATCATAGTGCTTCATAAAGAAATCAACAGAATACCAATCAAGAAGGGTGTAAGGCAGGGGAACACAATCTCCCCAATGCTATTTACCGCGTGCTTACAGGAAGTTTTCAGAAGCCTAGAATGGGAACAGTTAGGGATAAGAATTATTAGAGAGCACCTTAGTAACCTGCGCTTCGCCGATGACATTGCATTGCTGAGTAACTCAGGGTATGAATTGCAACTCATGATTACGGAGTTGGACAAGGAGAGCAGGAAGGTGGGTCTTAAAATTAATCTGCAGAAAACGAAAGTAATGTACAACAACCACGGAAGGGATCAGCGCTTCGAGATAGGTAATAGTGCACTTGAAGTTGTAAAAGACTACATCTACTTAGAACAGGTAATAACCGTGGAGCCTAACCACGAGACTGAAGTGACTAGAAGAATAAGAATGGGGTGGAGCGCATTCGGCAAGCACTCTCAAATTATGACATGTAGATTGCCTCTATCACTCAAGAGGAAGGTATATAACAGCTGTATCTTGCCGGTACTTATAATCCGTTTCATACATCAGGTGCAACGCTGTGAAGGCTAGGCAAGTAGTCCGTAAAGAAAACACGAGGTGTTGCTCCGCGCGGTTTCGTAGCCGAGTGGTCTGACGCGTCGCTCCGGAGAATTCACCGTAGTTTTGAAGTGCATGGGTTGGAATCCACGTGGTGCTATTTTTTTTAAATAATTTTTGCGAGTTCAATTCGAAATCTTGTTTTTTTTTTCAGTAACTTCAACTTACTTGCACGCGGAAGTGAACTGCACGTATCTATTCATTTGTAGCATACCGTGTTCCCTTGTGAGGGCCGGAACCTGCTGAGCTGGCACCGAAGTTTGACCAGCATGGCGATTTTGTCGCGATTATACCGCATTGTCGGTTTACCTCGTTGATGTGAGCGAGTACTGCGTGTAAGATGACGTTAATTCATTGATTAGGTGCCACAACTGCCACAACAAGTAAAGCTGCCACAACAAGTTAAAAAAAACGGCGGCGCGGGTCGCACGGAGAGCGAAAACCTGATACGAAAGCGACAAACATAAATTACCAACTCGCATATTTGGATTGTTTATCCGACAATACAGGTGTTTGTTTTTTAACCTGATGACAAATATGTATGCTTAGAAGTTTCCCGAGAAGCATTTATTGATTCTCATACACCCCAAGCGACGCACTACTTTTTGGTCGCGGCAGTACACAGCACAAACAAGAGCGCTAGCTTTGACAGCATTGCACATGATGTATGAAACGGAGTATAGGTACGCAGCAGAAACCTGGAGACTTACAAAGATGGTTCAGCTTAAATTGAGGATGACGCAGCGAGCAATGGAAAGAAAAATGGTAGGTGTAACTTTAAGAGACAAGAAGAGAGCAGAGTGGATTGGGGAACAAATAGGTGTTAAGGACATCATAGTCAAAATCGAAAGAAGAAATGGACATGGGACGGGCACGTAGCAGGAAGGAAAGATAACCGCTGGGTATTAAGGATCACAGATCTCTAAGAGAAGGAAAGCATGTGTAGGGGAGAGAGAAAGTTAGGTGGGCAAATGAGATTAGAAAGTTTGCGGGTATAAAGTCGCAGCAGAAAGCACAGGTTCGAGTTGACTGGCGCAACATGGGAGAGGCCTTTGACCTGCAGTGGGCGTAGTCAGGCTGCTTCTGCTGCTGAGGATGATGAGGATATACCCCATAAAGTGGATGGGAGGATAACTGGTGCTGTAGTTCAGTTGGTAGAGCGTCGAACATGTTATTCGAAGGTCGCAGATTCGTTCCCTGCCAGTGGCAAGTTATCTTTTCATCCACTTCTGTTTCTTCACATTCATATTATAGTTACTACAGACATCTCCTTGACATAATTATCTGCTACTTCTCATTAATAACTTATTAGCAATGTTTTGGTGTAAAAATTAGAGTGAATAGCTGTTGTTCGTTATTCAAATATTCAGTTTGTCAGACTATTTTCCTATTGTTCTGCATTTTCTGAATATTCAAAAACGTGAAATTTTCACATAAAAATGCATGATATAAAAAGTATATTGCATTTTTATTAGAAATTTGAAGCATTTGCACATCCCTATAATTTTATTTTTATATTTCACTTTTAGTGGTTCTGGCTCATGCATCCTGTGGTATTGAGACATGCAACTGTGTCGTCATATTGATGAGTTGGTATACAGGGGTAGTACAGCTGTGTCAGTATGAGTGATACATTTGTGGTGTGGTGCTTTAAAACCATAAAAGATGCAGCTAAAGTGGTTGCTTGGGCATGTTGGTATGACATAGTGAAAAAACAAACAGCGCAGAAAACGAGAGACTAGAAGAAGTACACATACAGAGCGCTGACTTACAACAAAAACTTTTTTCTTCAAACCACGCATATATACCTATGCAGTTGAACAAAAAAAAAAAAGAAGAAACAAAAGTGATAGTTGAAGAAAAATTATAAAATCATTATCATAGCTCGTGCAATAAACCAGATAAAAAGACAGCTTACTTTTCTGAGAGGGCAACTGCGAAAGTAAACCGCAAAATAAGTACGCTGTCATTCCGTACATCCACAGGGTGGCCCACAACCTAACGAGGATAGCCGGCAGATGTGACGTCGAGGTTATTTTTTCTGCCCTGGAGAAGCTGGATAGCATATGTAGGGCCATCAACCCAGGAGCTAGGGAGACCACCACCTGCTGAACTAAGCATCGGAATAAGTTCATCGGAATAATTCCATGCGTTCATGGCGTAGTGTATTTCATACCATTGTCCTGTGGCAAACTATACATAGGACAAACTGGGCGATGTCTGAATGAGCGTCTCAAGGTACACGCTTACAGTGTTTCCTCGACGGTGTCTGACCACCTAGGCATTCTTTGCTGATATTGTGGGTGTATTCCTGATTTTCAGTCATGTGCGGTTATTAAGCGTCATTGGGATCAGCTTACCCGTGAAATACTGGGCGCCCTGGAGATTGCTAGACTGGGGGACGCATTCGTGAGTAGGCCTTCGGTTGCCCTCTCAGAAGAGGAAGTTGTCTTTTTATCTGGTTGATTGCACGAGCTATGAGAATGACTTTATGGTTTTTCTTTGACTATTGTTGCGACCGGGGTTTCCAGACACCGGAGGTCCGGGATGAAGTTGTCGAGGCAGGAGGAAGAGAGACTTGAAGAGGGTTTATTTACAATATATACATTGCGAACTCCCTACACGGTGAGCCCTCAAACGTGGCAGGCCTCTACATGACTCCTAACATAGCGCTCCATGGTGCTTGGTTCTACATGGTTCTGCTCGGTTCTGCTCTGTTCTGCCTGGTTCTCTTCTCGAAAAAAAGCACACCGAATGAGCCGTGGGGGCTCATTATAAAGGGTCTGTCCTCCCCAGATCCCTAGATCGGGGACCGCGTACAGAGGGCACCGTCCAACCACGGATCACACATTACCCGCGAGGGTGACGAGCACGCACGGTCCACGTGAACGTTCAAAATTGAAGCGTGGTCACTGCACGGCCATGTGGCACGAACGTGGCTCCTCCTCGTCAAGGGGTGTCGCTGGGCGAGGGGTCTGAAGTTGATGACTGCATCCATCGAAAGGGCCGCCGTAAACAAGCTTCAAATGGTCGCCGAACGACTCGTTCAATTAGCGGGACGATTTCCGGCCGCCGCCGCCGCCGTCATCTTCCAAAGAAGAAGCTGCACTTGTGGTCTCCCGAACTGCTCACGGTGTCGTGGCGGCAAGACGCCGCACCCTCCGGCCAGGGGGGAACAATACATGGCGGACACAGGCCGCCAACCCGTTTGGCGACTAAAAAGGAACATCAAAAGGAACGCCGATCCATTGTCAGACCTGGCGCCGGTCCTAACAGTAGGCAGCCGGTCGTTCGGTTACTTGTTTGGAGATTAAAGGAGCGCCGCTCCCTCGTCAGCTCGGGCGCCGGTCACAACAGCTCGTCCGCCGGCGGGAGAAGCGACCTGAGGGTGACCAGCTGCACAGGTTGCCCGAAGTGTCGCTGTGTAGTGCTGGCTTCCAGGCCACTGCTGATGACGCTCAGCCAAGGACTCTTTCCCTCTCGTTCCTTGTGGCTCCCCTCTGGGAAAAGCATTCATACACACCACCACAGGCACGGGAGAGCACCCTGCCCGCACTGAGACACGTCGAGTCCGACAAATTATCCAAAAGCAACCTTACTTAAGCAGTATTACCAAACACAAAGCAGCAATCGGGACGTTTCTCTGAGGTTTCACCAAAACTCCTAATCCCGATCCGATAATAATCTTCCCATCAAACTGCTTTCAAGAAAACTAACTGTCAAGTGATGCGCTCACCGTGGCATACCCGAGTGCTTGCGTGAGTAATCCGCCGTAACCCACCAGGTATCATACTCATAAAATAAAGCATTTTACTTCACGCTATCTTTTAGTTCCCGAAATTTAGTGCCGCCAAAGCCAGTCGTCAATTCCTTTTGAGAAGACGAAAGCATAACTGCCGTGCTGTACCTGCATCAGGAACATCTTTATTATACATCCGCAAACGCACATCACAGTGCTATAGTGCTCCTGCATGGATGAACCACTCATTAACTCTCGTGAGGTTACCACTCTACACTCAAGCTCATGAACTAAAACGTACACGTAAACCCACGAATACCTTTCCTTACTTCAACACCGGAGACATGCGAACAAAACAAAAAATAACAACAAAAAAACTTTCGCATGAATCCTGAAAACCTCGCAAGAATATCCTTGCGTCCGTGCGCTCACTCAAAATTCGTCTCTAACGTCGGTCCTACTTGACAAACGCCCCTAACGTGTCGTTATACTGCCGCAAAACGGTTACCTTTAAAACCAATACATACAAAGCTTAAAAAATAAACAGCATGGTACCTGCTACGTAAACGCTATCTAGTAGCAGAAGTACAAAACACATTCCAAAAGGAAAACTGACCTAAACAGTCAAAACAGATATTCAAAACTAAAAAATACAAATCCGCGGGAGAGCCCTCCGAAACGCTTACCGCTGTCACTTAATTTTGAGACGAACGCGCGGCGTCGCGTCCTGTGGGTCTTTCTAGGCGAACGGGAATGGAACAATGGCAAAACCCATTCGCTTCGCCTCCGACCCCCGCAAAGCTCTGCGCTGACAACCTGCGTTCTTACTCTCGCTGAGTACCTCGCACTCCCGCAGTCCATCAAACATGCCGTCGATAGAGCGACGAAAGGGTCTGCCTTTCTACCCAACGTGCTTTTTTTTTTTTTTTTCGTTTTGTCCGGCGGCTCGGACGCATACAAACCAACTCCGGTGCCGATGACAAACGCCTAATTCTGTACGCTCTAATGCGTGTCACTATCCTTCCAATAGATCTCCTTACAACGCATATCGGCAACTAAAACGATAGAGTGCTAACGAAAACAAAGTTCAAACTAGTTATTTACAAAATCACTAAAGTAAACAACCAAAACATTCCTTTTTACAGTCCCGAGTCGACGTTTTCTGACAGGCTAACAGCTGTTCTCACTAACTTTTAGTCTAACTCGTGGTGGTCGCGCCCGGAACGATTTTCTCGAGAAGCGGGGTCTACAACACGCGTCAATCGCCCTGCTACCGAACCCCGCGACGTTCCTCGAAGCCGACTTGCTGTCGCTTCCTGCCCCTCGAAAACCACCGACTCTTTTGCCCCGCACCCCGTCCAATGCACCGCGAGAACAACGGAAGGGTCTCTTGCCCTTCGGCCACTTACGCACACAATGCGCTTCTCTTTTCTTTGTTCTCTGGCCGCTCGGACGCTTGCGATACGGCAACTTTCTTGAAATTTCGCTCCGCCATTTGAATACATTCCTCAAACGCGTCGCGATTTTTGCCTCGTCTTTACGGCGCTTTCTCCGTTTGTCACGCTTCTTCGTGCCGTCTACGGAGCCTTTCGCCAACCTCTGATGCTCGTCAGCACCCACTTGCTTGTTAGCTTTCCCGCGCGCACTGTCTGAATGATTGCCTAGCAATTCATCCTTCCAACACTGCCGCGTACGATGCGCTTTTCTTTTCCGGCGGTTCGGACGCATACGATACAGACCCGTCAGAGAAGACAACGGCACTTTTCTCGCGATGTCACTCCGCCGTTTGAAAACCTTACTCGAACGCGTTGTGCTCATCGCGAGCTTTGCCTTACTGTTGCCCTTCGGACGCTTTCTCCCCTGTGCACGCTTCTTTGCGCGGACCTGGGAGCCTTTCGTCCTACTCTGACGTTCTTCATCACCGATATGCTCCTCCGCCGTCTCGCGCGCCCAGTCCTGATGATCACTTATCAGTTCATCGCTAGACCGCGGCCGCGTAGATTGCGCTTTTCTTTTCCTCACTCTCCGGCCGCTTAGACGCATGCGATTCGAGCCAGTCAGAGAAGACAACGGGCCTTTTCTCGCGAATCCGCCACGCCGTTTGAAGGTCCTCGTCAAACGCGCCGCGCTGATCGCGAGCCTTGCCGCGCTTCTGTTTTTCGGACGCTTTCTCCGTTTGGCACATTCCTTGGTGCCAAACCTGGAGCCTTTCGTCCGCCTCTGATGCTCATCAACATGGTCTACAGGGCTGCAAGGTTCGATGGAACACTCTGTTAATCTTAACTCCGTTTCCACCACCACGGAACCCTCACACCCTGCTGCGACCGCGAGCTCTTTTCCCTCAGAATGGGTTAAAACCTGTTCCATTCCCTTACAGGCACTAGCCTTTTCTTCGGCCTCAAACGGCACCGCCGCTATATCTACAGATATCAGACATGTAGCCTCCGCTTCAGTTGTAAACGGCACCGCCGTTACATCGCACCGTTCGTGCGCTACATCTACAACTTTCTGACCTGTAGCCTTCTCTTCAACCTTAAACGGCACCGCCGCTACCTTGCACCGCTCGTGCGCTACATCTACGGATTGACCACTCTGCTGCAATGCCACCCCTCTACGCCGAATCCTATCTATCTCTTCGTCTAATTCCTGCATCCTTTTCATATGTTCTTCATGCCTGCGCTCAGCTTCCAATTCCTCCTGGCGCCATCTTTCCTTTCTTTGCGCCCTTTGTACTTCCATATGTTCTTCATGCCTGCGCTCAGCTTCCAATTCCTCCTGGCGCCATCTTTCCTTTCTTTGCGCCCTTTTTACTTCCTCCTCCTGGTCCAATAAGTACATATTCCCGAAGTGCTCGATTTCCTCATTGTCACTATTGCTTTCGAGAATCACTTCGCGGAGTTTAGAAGCAGGCATATCATCATTAAAATCTAGCTCCAGATCCCAACACAGGTTCAGCAGGTTCTCTCTCGTCAATCTCGTAAGATCCATGGCGACTACTTTGCTTTGGCTCAGCTGTGACCAAACACAAACCCACCAGCGTTTCAATTCTGGGTCTAGAGAAATTGAAGCCTGGCAAATCTCACAGCGGAGACCACAAGCTTAAGCACCCAAGTAGCACTACGTGGCCAACATCCCTCTCTACTTTTTCTTGTTAATTTTTCACTCCTGCTTTTTACAACATCCTAAAATTTAACCCGCAACGTACCCTTAGAAATTTTGAAACATTACCACTTGTTCCTATTGAATCATCTAAGCTTTCCTGCTTTAGCGTACTTGCTCAGATAATCATCCAGTGCTGCCTTGTGCTGAGATAACAACCACAGTGGCCAGGCAGTTGTTGGTTATATCTATCTTTTAACGAATCTAGGCTAAAAGACTCGATATATCTCAAGCACAAAGCCAGGCACTCACCCCATTACGTGCGGTGGTGGTACGCTGCTTCGATCCCGCCGAGTTCCAGGGCTTTCGGCTGGCCTCCGGTACATGTCGCTCTCCGTCGCAGACTCGTATCCCACCGCTGCCAACCAGTTGTTGCGACCGGGGTTTCCAGACACCGGAGGTCCGGGATGAAGTTGTCGAGGCAGGAGGAAGAGAGACTTGAAGAGGGTTTATTTACAATATATACATTGCGAACTCCCTACACGGTGAGCCCTCAAACGTGGCAGGCCTCTACATGACTCCTAACATAGCGCTCCATGGTGCTTGGTTCTACATGGTTCTGCTCGGTTCTGCTCTGTTCTGCCTGGTTCTCTTCTCGAAAAAAAGCACACCGAATGAGCCGTGGGGGCTCATTATAAAGGGTCTGTCCTCCCCAGATCCCTAGATCGGGGACCGCGTACAGAGGGCACCGTCCAACCACGGATCACACATTACCCGCGAGGGTGACGAGCACGCACGGTCCACGTGAACGTTCAAAATTGAAGCGTGGTCACTGCACGGCCATGTGGCACGAACGTGGCTCCTCCTCGTCAAGGGGTGTCGCTGGGCGAGGGGTCTGAAGTTGATGACTGCATCCATCGAAAGGGCCGCCGTAAACAAGCTTCAAATGGTCGCCGAACGACTCGTTCAATTAGCGGGACGATTTCCGGCCGCCGCCGCCGCCGTCATCTTCCAAAGAAGAAGCTGCACTTGTGGTCTCCCGAACTGCTCACGGTGTCGTGGCGGCAAGACGCCGCACCCTCCGGCCAGGGGGGAACAATACATGGCGGACACAGGCCGCCAACCCGTTTGGCGACTAAAAAGGAACATCAAAAGGAACGCCGATCCATTGTCAGACCTGGCGCCGGTCCTAACAGTAGGCAGCCGGTCGTTCGGTTACTTGTTTGGAGATTAAAGGAGCGCCGCTCCCTCGTCAGCTCGGGCGCCGGTCACAACACTATCACTTTTGTTTCTTCTTTTTTTGTTCCACTGCATAGGTATATATGCGTGGTCTGAAGAATAAAGTTTCTGTTGTAAGTCAGTGGCTCTCCATGTATACTTCTTTGTCTGGTCTCTTGTTTTTCGTGCTGCTTGTTTTTTTTTTCAAAAAAGATTCCTTCAATTGTGCATGAGCAGCTGCAAAATAATGTGTGCCACTTTCAAGAGTTTGTAAAAAAATAGAAAAGGTTATGATTGCTAGTCACTGGACTTGCTGAGCGCCATTCTAGCTTGCATTCTTTGTATTCAAGTGATGTGATATGTGCGAATGTATTATAGTGTGCCCACAGACTGGTGTTTGGGCTTTGTCAGAGACTTATCAAGGGCACACGAGCACTCCTTTGCCTTAGTTATGAGCAACTTTAGCACTCCTTTGCCTCATATGCCAGTGTTAGAGATGTTCCTCAGTCAAACATTTGGTTATTCTTTTGGGTTCTCCTGTCAGATGGGGGACACCAAGATTAACAAAGAGATACCCAGTAATACAGGCCTTCAAATTCACTCATAGGTTGACCATGTTAGACTGAACTTGAGTCCAAGTGAGTTTAGTTGAGAAAATTTTTTATGAGCCTAAGAACTAGCGTGCCTTAAGTGTAAAGTATATTTCTTGAGTAAGCTCAACATTCTTTATCAACCAATGGTCCTATCTACTCAACTTTTCTTTACTATCAGCGTTATGTCGGCTCACATTTATAATTGCGTTTACTCACAGAATGTTGCAATGAACAAATGGGCATGTTGGTGTCGCGTGATCCTAAGTAAAAGATGCTAAGATGATGCTATACAGTGTGTTTTTGTGTCTCTCTCTCTTCTCCATCGTAGTCATCACACCTGTTTCTTCAGATCTACTCGCACATCTTACGTCAACGCACTAGTGTTAATATGCTAGCTCAGTATTATAGGTGTGAGTTGGGGGGGGGGGGAGGGTTGCAAGCATTGATAACTCGTGTTTGTAAGTATGTGATCAAAAGGCACCAAGTAGAGCACCAATTACGTGAGATGTTGTTTAAAAGCACTGACACCGTGATTGAAAAAGATATTCAATTATATGCTAACTGGCTCATGAGTAGAATCAATCATGCTCACTCTGACTCAGATTGAGCTTAGAGGGAGTCAAAGTAAGAGATATTTTGGTGAGTTTGAGCCTGAATGAGTCCAGTTCGGAAAAATTAAACTGAATCTTATCCTAAGTGAGCCATAAGTGCAAAATAAATTTCTTGAATGAGTCCAAGTGAGCTCAACATTTTTTTCCGACCTATGCCTTACAGCATAAAGAAGCTATCTTTGGTTATCTATTGTCCACCACACAAATGAAATTGTTGAGCATTCTCTGTTACTGTGGGAGGTCGAGTTATATTGGAATTGTTACTGAGTGCTTAGTGGTCAATTAGGCATAAGCACACTCCCAGCCTGGTGCTCGAGCAAACAGCATGAGAACGCCACCTGGCCGGAAGTCGCCAGCACGGGACTGGCAGTCATCCTTTTAACAAACAAGAGACTTTGGTGGATCAGCTCTCCGACTCTCCACTTCTGAGCATTGTTGCTGCTGTTGCTGTTTCTGATTTTGCTGTTCATGGTTTGTTGTAGCCATGTCAATGACTCCCGCAGCATCCACAAAGGTGGTTCTGGTGGATGCACTACTTACAGAAATGAATGAAGCATGAGCGCTGTCATGGAAAGAGGGCAGTTGCATCATGAGTATGCTCCAGCCCTAGTTTCAGTTCTTTCCAACATGATCAAAAAAAGATAGAGAGTGCAATGTCATGTGAACTGAAGTGTTTTTAATTGCTGACTGTAATAAAATCATACCTTGTATTAGTTACATATTTATAAATGTGTGATATGATGAAGCATGTTCTTGCTGAATCTGCAAGGCTGGCAGTTGTCAGCATAGCTAAATTTGTAGGGATTTGATTTTTCTGTGTTTGCTAAACACTAGGAAGCAGTATTCAGCAGTGTCTTGTGTGACCTGAAGTTGGATGTATGACTGTGAAAGAGTTAGTGCCGGAAAGGAAAGCCTAAAGTAACTGTAGAAATAAATTTAGCTATGTTCAAATTGGATGTATTAGGTTCTAAACAAATTTCTGCAAGTTCTGCATACACTGATCTAAAAATTGCTGCAAAAGCTGTTCAAGCTTTCTAACTTGGTTGAATAGTTCAGTCAAAGTGTCAATTTTGGTGAGTAGATTATGCATATAGAAATCAATATGTGCAAATAAAGTCGGGTACTGGACACACGTTACAGTAATAATAAATTAATTTTTTATGCAGTGTGCATGCTCTCAATGTATGCTCCACACCTGGATGCTAGTATGCACACAGTGTCATGTCTTGTCTTGCTTTTATGCAAAAGCATAAAGGCAGAAATACGATAGCATTGTGCATGTATATTTTCTGCTTTTCGACCCCCTTGTCCATGTTCTATTAAATGAAAATTTTGAAGCAACAAAATCCACTGTAAATCATCTGTTCTGTTGAGGCTGCTTGGTTGTTCCTCTTTGAAAAGTGTTTTGACTCTTAACAATACATTTCTTTCAGGGGCAGCCTTTGGTGGAGTAGCAGGATTCTACAGAGGCCTACGAGAGACGAGCCTTGCAGGGCACACAGGAAGTGTGCGACGCACTCAGTAGGTTCATCTGAGTTTTTCTTTGTGCATATGTATTTTTTACTTTGACTGCTCCTAGAAGATGCTTGATTAGTTTTTATTCTTTGCAGTTGGCGCTCATTTATAATGTTGGCTCGTTTCTATTTTTCTGCATTTTTTCTGTATCACAGTGAGATTCCATGAGTTGTTGAGTGCTTATAAAATGAAGTTCAGAATATTCTGAGGGCTATGGTCATACTTCCTGTGCTGATAATTTTTTTTTGTTAGCCGTAGTATGACAGGATTTTTTGCTATCATTTGGAACTAAGTTTTTTTTTTGCTGTGTAGGAGGTAAATTTCATCAGCTTTATATGCGACATTGATACTTGTAGCGCTCATAAATGTGGAAAAACTATTTTAAATTACAATGCTCAGCATAACTTTGACAAGGCATGCACTTTTCACGTTGTGAATGTCTATTGTGCTGGTGCACTGAATCTAGACATGAATGTAAAAGGACTGCTTAAAATATTTGTATCACCTAGGGCTAGATGCCTGTATATATCAGGAATTTTGAATAGAAATTGAAGTTTTTCTTATTTCAAGCAAATTCTGTTAAAATGAATCAGATTGGAATATCTTTGAATATGTGGTTGTGAACGAAAATTCAACATTATTGGTGAATATTCAGAAACAGTATCTCGGAAATTAACTAATTACTTAAGACCCGCATAGGTGGTTTAGTGGTTATGCTACTCGACTGCTGACCCGAAGGCTGTGGAATCCAATCCCAGCTGCCGTAGCAGCATTTTCGATGGGGGCTAGAATTATTGACGATTGTATTTAATTTCAGGCGCACTCCAGATCCCTCCACTACGGCACCCCTCATAATCATACCGTGGTTTTGGGAATTAAACCCCAATAATTATTATTAACTAATTACCTGAAGGCTAGGCATCCTCATGTTTACAATGACCACTGTAAAGTGTACCTTTTTTTAACACATTGCAGTTAAAATATAGTTTGATAGTTTTGAGGATTCTTTGACTTAGGCTTAAGGGGGGATGCTACACCTTCCAAAAACTCTTTTATTTTTGCGAGTACCTCAGTCAAATTTGGAGAGCCTATGTAGATTTTACTGCTAATTTCAAAAATCTAATTCTCTTTTTGCTGTGACAATTAGTTTTAAAGATATAATGAACTGCGACTTTCCAATTAAGGCCTAATTAGCTAATTAACTGTAACTTGGATATTGATGTGCAACCTATAGAACCAATTCGGTATGTTCACAGTGTGCAATAAAGTATAAATCATTGTTCTGGGCTATTTCGAAGCAAAGTTGTGGGATGTTGAATATGACATGAAAAATTTCCCCATCTACACTTGAAACAAAAGATCCATTTAGAGAATTTTCTCCAAAAATTATTACAATAAAACTTACTTTACGACACATCCCCTGCATTTATCTTTGAAACAAAAAAGAAATCGTAATAACCCAGATAGAACAAGAGACATTGCTCCGGCATAATGGGAAGCACATGAAAATTGTCGTTTTGAGAAATCGAGAAAAAACGTGGGCACACATTTTTATTGCAGAAGATGCAACAAGACAACCTCAAAACGCACCAGAAGCATAGTCTGAATGCATTCTGTGCTCATGCCTCCTCTTCACTAGCTTCCGGAGTTCCAATGAGGCTGTTCTTTTCTTGTTGGAGACAATGCTGCGACGGTGGTCTTTTTCTCTCGCTCTCCTGGCACCAGTACTTGTCGCATTCATGTCCATTTCACCTAAGATTGCCGTTGCAGAATTCAAATTGCCCGTGTTGAAGCGCAGCACTGCTTCTGCAACAGCTGCTTCAACAGCGAACAGGGACGCATGGTGCTCCTTGGGGGCCAAACTCCAGATTACCGAATGTAGGCTCTCGTTGGAGTTCTGCGTTTTGCCGCGTGCGCACCTCTGAAGCAGGGCTCTTTCCGAAAGCCGGGTATAAACCGGTAGTAATGCCTCTGCCACGTCTTTCGGTAGATTGTAGGCATGCCTGGGGTCGGGCTCACCCTTTGCTTTTGCGGCATTGTGCCGACACCATGAAGTTTCACCAGCTGGGCACAGACTGTGGTCCGAGCATTCATCAGTGGAGGTGACGTGGCGGTATGTGGCCATCACAGCCTTTTGCATCTCGCCCACGTCACCTTCATGCGATTTCAGAGCCCGGCCATAATATGTGCTCAGCCTGGTGATCAGCTCACCTGTGAGCCTGCCTTTCCCACCAAGGCCTCTTTTCCCATCGCACTTTTGTTTCTGCACCAGGTTTCTCAATGCGGTGCCCATCCGTTTCTGTACATGATTAATACAGTCTTCATTCTGCACGTCAATGTAACCATACACCTTGGCGTCTTGTATGGCGCAAAATGTTCTAGAGTCTCCATCAGACAGCATAGTTGTGTAGCGCAGGCCATGGTGTTCAAGCGACCTCTGAAATAGAATTAGAGCCGCCTCCACTTCCATTTGCCCCGCTTTGCTGTTCGTATTTTTTTGGCATTTGTGGTTAGCCTTCCATTCTTGATAGCCCTCACTACTAGGCTTTGGGCCCACCTCGCAGCCTAGGCAAAAGTTGGAAAGAACGACGTAGTCCAACACGTAGCCACTAATGTTGAATTCCAATGGCGGAGTCGGAGCAAGTTTTTCTGCTCCTTTCAGAGCAAGTGTGTTCCAATGACAGAGTGAGAGCGAGTCAAAAGTTCCAATGAGAGAGCCGGAGGGGATTCAGAGCGGGAGTCCCTCCGTGGAGCAGGAAAAACTGCACCGCCGAAATCGGTGGAGTGGACCGGAACTCCACGTGACGTATTTCCTTGAACACGTTTGCCTGCTTGGGGGCGTGGCTGGCGCGGCACGAGTTGTGTTGATAATGGTGGACGGCATGGACGGCTCGGCTACCTCGGCAAAGCGTGCGGCAATGCTTCTGCTACTCGATAGCGACAACAGACATCGTGGACAATAGCTGTTGCACGCTTGGCGTGATATCCATTCCACACAAATGAATAGCGCTGAACAAGCAAACGAACGATGCGGCGATGCTGGTAAACCACGTGGGAAACAGACAGCGCAAAAGACCCCCGCGCAAGGTATCCTGGGTAACGCGGCAGCTTCCGCCTTGCTCCAGCAGGGCGGGTTGTGTTCCGATGGCGGATTTGGAGGATTTGCTCTACGCCAGAGTCGAGTGCTCGCTCGCGAAGTCGGTCCGCTGCACCGACTCCGCCATTGGAATTCAACATAAGTAATTCGATAACTGTGCCCACGCCGATGTGGGAAGAATGGCCTCGCGTCTTCCACGTGCCGTCGTAGCTAACGGCAATATTGCCCCGGTGGCCGAAGCACAAGTCATCATAAATTGTTCTAACCTTTTCCGCACATTCGCTCATAGCGGACTCAGCCGCTCGCATTGCAGCGGGTGCCAGCGTGTTCTTCAAATGCCGCTGAAACGTCTTGTGGTGCATACCGCGGTGTGAGATGCCCATTGTTGCGAAAATATCGTTCATTTTCGTTTGGCCGTTGCCGGTAGCCACCATCGCCCTCGAAGCGAGAAGATTTACTTCAAACGGATTGCACATTTTCGTGCCGTTCGCGCGGGGCGAAGTCCATTCATTCGCGATCTCGCGGCACCTTTCACACTGCACTAGCACTTTCACGGCAAGTCCGTAGTCCCGATCCCCTCTGACGATCGTAGCCGGTCCGTGGCAGGCTTTGCAACACAAGGCACCCATTATCGCGTTTAGGATATCTAGATGCATAAGCAGATAAGGAGCAGCGTGGTCCGAGTCTTGTGCGGTTGCCTCGCTACAACTCGCGGTGAAAAAGTCAATTTTCCGTGCAGTTGCTGGCGCCGATGAAAGCCGGTCGAGCGTCGCTTTCTCCCGGGCATGATTTTCTTCAACTTCGGCGTTTGTCACCACCTTGGCGTCGATTCGTAGTCGTCCGGAGTTCGCTTCACCGTCATCGTCGTCGGAGGCAACGCGCTCGGTCGCACCATCGCTGAACGGCCGCGGAGCGTCGACACATCGTTCGTCGGAGTCAACCAAGGGCTCTGATGACTTCGTAGACTTTCTCCCACGACCTTTGCGTTTCCTGCGACCAAATGCGTGCACGGTCCAATACTTTTTTGCGTTTCCAGGCATGGCGATACGATCAGAAGCTTCAGAGTGCTCTGCCGATTTCGAGGCGTCACAGCGGTAACCCTTTCAAAATGGCGTCGGGTCGCGTATGCAGGCGCAAGCCGCGAGCTTCCAGCCAACCGGAAAGCGCCATTTCAGTCACGTGCGCTGTTTAGCCAATGGCAGTGAGCGCGGCTCTTCGTCTTTGAGGCCCCGTTTTTCGAGCCGGGGAAATGCTCAATGTTGCTTACTGAATAAAAAAAATAGCTGAAAACGCGTTCTTTCAAACAAGACCAAAATGGCGCCGATCGAGCGCGTAGTTCCCGCGTATCGTAGAGCCGAAACCTGCTCTATTCGCCCTCAATTTAAAGGGCAGGACGCCCGTTTTCGGTTTTTTTAAAGTTGAATAACGATAAAAGTTGATGGTATTCGGCTATGAAATTTTGTAAATAGGTGCGCAATGATGTCGGGAACGCGAAAAGAAGGTCCGCGAAAACGCGATTTTTTGGCTGATTTTCGGTCCCGAAGTGCCGCGTCCCCCCTTAATAGAGCCTGACTAGAGTAGCTTGTCATATATGTATTGGTTAGTGTGTACCGTGATCACTTAGTTGCCCAACAGGTGAATTACACCCCTAAATTTGTGATGTGGCTCCTGCCACAAATATGCCACAATAGGTCGACCCATTTTGGAAAGTTCTGAGGCCAGCCGACTAATGACCGGTAGAGTCATGCAGAACAACACGCATGTATCTTTTTTGTGACAAATATACATTTTTCGTTTTTTTGTTTTAAGTCACCAAGAGAAAGGAGAGTGGGTATAAGTGTACTGCACTTTGTATTTTTGATATTTGACAATACGAACACGCTGCTGCATTTTTAGCGTGTTGACCCTACAGGATATTTGGCAAGCCTGTGCGTGGTCAGGAGCAGAGTGGGTACGAAGAACACTACTGTGGCAAATGCATGCATATGGTAGAGCTAGTGCCTGGGGTGTAATAAGGGAGCTTAAGAAGTTACTCTGTGCACACGGCTGGCTAGGGATGATAAGTTCCATGTGGCAGCAGGTACCAATTTCACCAAAACACTGCTGGTTTTTATTCTTGATGTAGCCTAACCCAAGGATAATCCAGCTGTATCAACTTACTGTTCCTTATATTGAAGAATTAACGTTCCGAAGCAGCATCAAGAATACAGCGCATGGCCCAATATATGGCGACATAGAATTCAAACTTATTATCTGAATTATTCAACCCTTGCTGTAACGAAGAGCTCTGTGAGCTGGGTTTTTTTTCAGTGAGCCTGGAAAACATTTGCTTTGGGTGCTGCCATAGTCTTGCCAATACAGCTTTCAAGTAGCACATCTGGTGGTAAGTTGTTAGGCATTAGGTGGTGGGTTGTAAGACCCTGGATAAGAAGCAACAACAACAATAAAGCAACTGAGAAGTGTTCTTTAAGTGGCACTCTGTGAAGCTTGTGTTTGATGTAGAATGGAACTATGTGGGAAGCATATAGCATTGCTTGACTAGATGGCATATCCTGCTTTTGCGAGTGACTGCACACAGAAGCATCTGCAAAGCAGTCAAATGTCCAGTTTTTGCAATTAGATTGACCCTCCATGCCTGCATCTTTCTTCTTGCTACATTAACCCATTGGCTTCCACAATCTCGGTGGCCGTTCCTGCCTGGCATTTCAGCCGAAAATTTGCACGCCCGCTGGCAATATGGGTCGGTGCACCTAAATCACAATAAACCCACAACAAGCATCATAGAATAACCAACTTTGTTTTATTCAATTAACAATGCTTGACTGCATCAGGTGCTCCAGTATTATTTTTGTCTGTGAAAAAGTTTGAAGCACACGAGCATGTGAAGAGCAACTAACACTCCCATCGGCTCTCTGACTTTTCGCCCTGTGCCTTACAAACTAAGCAAAGTCTTCATGAAATCTGCTTGAGTTTGTTTGCGAGGATGTGGCAAGGAAAACGAGCTCGTTTGGCGGCTTGTAGGCACATTGGTGAGGCCGCGACAGGAGGGTTTCTTCCACATGCCTTCCGCGACGTCATGTTTCGAAAAGGCTGAGATAGTGCACTGCTTAAGAAAGTGATACACACTAATGAACAACTGTAAAATGTGGACAGCTATGTCCGTCGAGCAAATAATATACCAAGCGAAAGGCACACACAAAATTATTTGCTGCGATCTATGAAACAATGTAAAAAACAAACATTTTCTAGGCGGCCAGCGATTGGGCGGTCAAAGCACTTTTGGCCTCACCGGCCCGGCCGGCGGGCCGCCTGCGCAGAAGCCGATGGGTCAAGGTGATATTAATGTAACTGGCTTTATGGCCAACAGTATGTTTTATGGCGTGCAATTTCATTAACATTTTTATGGATAAGCTTGTGCAGCATGCAATTTGAATGGAGGCGACAGATTTCACCCATCTCAAAGTACAAAAACTAACATATGTGGGTATTCTCTTTATTTTCATTTCAGAATGCTCAACTTCATAACCAAAGGAGGAGCTGGGTCTGCAAATGTCCTAGGTGTCATAGGTGAGAAACTCTAGTAATGTTCCTAGTGGATTGCATTCAAGTTAATAGGTACCCTGCTTGTACAGGATTTAATAGCCAGTGAACCTGTCATTGGAATTGTGGATACTTCAGAAGCCTTTGTGTAGTGGCTGTCAGCAGTATTTGCAGTAGTGTACCATAAATAATGTGGTTGTAAAAAATTAAGTGAGAAACTGCTTACCTTCTACATTATATGAACCCAAATGATCGTGAAGCCAGGGAAGCCATATAGGGCATCATTTGTAGGATTTAGGTGAAATGTAATAGTTAAATAAAGTGAAATGATTGAAAAGACAAATTGAAGCCTACAGAGACCTTTCTATTGAATGTGGAATGCGCTCTACCAAATGAGCTGCAACAGCAATATTTTCGTTTTTTCTGTATGTGTAACTCTGGGAGTATTAGCCAGCACCACTCATACCCCTGGCAGTGAATACAGGAACGTTCTACCTTTGCCGGATGGTTCTGTAAAGCACGAATAGCATGTGGTGCTACCTTCTTGTGTATTTCAGATTAGTATAGTTGTGTGTCCACCTTTGCATTCTCGTAGATTTAAATGTTTCAAGTCAAGCGTAGTGAGACTGAACAACCACATTTACCCCATTGCAAGTTGACTCGAGCGCATTCCAAGCAACACATTTGCTCTGCACTATGTGTCTTCACTGGTGTCATTATCCTCACTCTTGCTTCCTCCATCACATTTGCTGCGGTCCCACAGCACATCATTGTCCTGGTATATCCTCACTTCACAAAAAATTGCACCATGACGTCGTAGGAAAAAGCAACCATCCATGTGTAAAGGATCCACACACACGAAGTTGCCAAGATAATTCTATTCGCATGCCCAGTTGGCATAAGTTTGCAGTCTTCCACCAACAGCCACTGATACTCTCATTGCAACATGTTCTTTAAAAAAAAAACTTGATGCTTATGTCAAGAAGCTTGAGCTGTCTGTCAAACCATAGGCAGTCGACCCGCCGTGATAGTCAAGTGACTGAGGTACTCTGCTGCTGACCTGCAGGTCACGGGATCGAATCCTGGCTTTGGCGGCTGCATTTTCGATGGAGGCGAAAAAAGCTGTAGGCCAGTGTGCTCAGATTTGGGTGCCGGTTAAAGAACCCCCGAGGTGGTTGAAATTTCCAGAGCCCTCCTCTATGGTGTCTCATAATTATATGGTGGTTCTGGTACGTTAAACCGCACAAATCAATCAGTCAGCCATTGGCAGTCGTGAACAGATTAGTGTAATCCTTCTGAAGCTGGGCTTTCCTTTGGCAGTGAAGGGTCCTCAGAAAGCATTAGTGCAAGGAATTTGGAGATGTCCAACCATGGGAACCACGCCATGTTGTATCGTTCATCCTCCTTATTATGTGTCGTAAACTCATTTGCTCGTACACTTCAATACTGTTAGGAAACACTTGCTTTGGCATTGTCTCTCTTAAAAACAATTTATAGGCAGTGCTTTGTACATCTGTCTAGCATCACAGCATCATGGTAACATGAAGCTTTTCATTTTCTCTTGTATTAAGGTTTGCCTCGCAAGCTTCCTTCACCCTCAGTGTTATTGCTGACCATGTCAAAATACATGAGAGTTTGATTTGCATTGCTGATCTAGCCGAGCAAGTAGTACTCCTGATTTGCAGAGCTTGTCAAAGTGCTTGTGGAAGGGAGGTCTTTTGCATAGTATGCAGTCGGCAATTTCGTGCACACGCAGGTATGTCGATGTAGAGATAAGTCAGCTTTCTTCATGAAGTTCGTGATGCCGAGGCCCTACTGTGTTTGAAGGGAGATCTTTCAGTATTCCTCTATTGAAGTGAAAACCTAGGCTTGTCACGTGAACACTGCACATGTCACCAGTAGAGATCTATTATGTAGGTCTGCTGCATATGCTGCAAGCTTTGTCTCCACCACCCCTTGAAAGTGTTCCCACTATGGCTTGCAAAAACCTCGCTGTGTGGCATCACATTAGAAGACTTGGCTATGCTGCTGTTGCCACTTTTGCCTCCTGTTCCCAAACTCCAAATTTGCATCCTGCTGTGCATTTGTCAGTGATTTGGTGCGGATGATTGCAGCACTCTTTAATGCTGCTATGTTAAAGCGCTGATAGTTCTTTGGGTTGTGACATGACGAGCTAGCATGTCGGTAACACGTGGTCCCCAAGAAAATGTATTAGTACGCAGAAAAACAATTTCACCAAAAAGGTGACTTTCTTCCTCCAACTACCAATACCCCCTGAACAAATTGCTGGTGTTTGCTGCCATTGGTGCCACTGCTAATTGGAACAGCAGGCCATCTATCAATGATCGACACTCCCATAAAAGGCGTGCGTGTGCTGCATTCTGAACTCTATGATGGGTGCGATTGGAGTAGAAAAAGAAAGGGAAAAGTTCCTGATCAGGCACGTGAAAAAAACCTATGGTGAAAACAAGTTTTCAGCATGCCGTAGTGCTACTGATTTGACATTATTTTTGCCTTTACTGGTTGTGCATTTTTTGGTTTCGATTGCAAGTTGACCCAACTTCACATTTTTATACCCAAGTTCGACTAGCAATCATGCAAATATGGTACAAGAGACAAATTATTTCTTCATTGAACCTCGTGCAGGGGCTGAGCATAATGTCAAAAAAACAGTATTGAGAAAACTGCGTTTAAAGTTTCAACTTTTCTTAACGTCTCTAAGACACCTAAAAATTGTGTTCTCAGGTTTGTCTTGTGATATTTGACTTTTCAGGCATCTGGTCTCTGACCAATGTGCCTTGGTTGCCTTTTTTTCCCCCATAACCTCCTTTTCATGATTTACAAAGAACAAGTATGGATTTCAAATCAAGTTCTTTGTATGAAGGAGTGGTGTGATAGGCATGACAGAAAAGATTATAATTAAATGAGACCATATACTGTAATGATTACACATATTTCTTGTGCTGAATTTGTAATTAGCATAATTAAGTACTTGATTACAAATAATCACTGAACATTTCTTTATTTGGAGAGAGGCTCATTGCATCAGAAAAATGGATCACACCATGACGGCCTATGCCTTCTTTCTAAATAACAAAGTTATGGGCAGAAGACTGGTGGCGCAGGAATTTTTAGCAGTATAATTAATGCCGCCAAACGGGCATATAAAAATACGTGCCCCTGATTCATACATGCTCTTTTGCCACTCTAGCTGTGAAACGCATCATCATACAACCGGTCGCGGAAACTCTAATTTACGAGGCTTTCATTTCCTCAAAATATTCATAGACGTTCGTGGCGATATCAAGCACGGCTCCAAGCATGTCTAAATCGCATCACAAAAGCTTATTGACAGCACTCCATATGACCGTGGAGTGCGCGGCCGCATGGACAGTGCAGTCGGTGCGTAATGCACTTGCTGGCGGCGTTCGGTGACGATGCACGAAAGGTGTAACTACGATGACAAAAATCGGCGCGCACTGCGCTTGGCATCGCATTTTAGAGTGACGACGCGCGAAACTGCTAGCTGCTGTTCCGAGCAATCCTTGGCAGTGAAGGGGGTGGGGGGTAACGAGCTTTACTGTGTGGTCCGCTGCGGATGCGTAAAATGCCCGTACGTGGTTCAGAGGAGCTAGCGAGTGATGTGCTTCATTTCTTGCGAAGAAGCACGTCGCCACGAGTGCGCTAGCCTGTCGTTCCTGCCCGCAGTCTTGCTGTCGGCAGAGTTAGGGCTAAAGACGACTCCGATGACGCGTCGGGCTCGTAGACCGCGCGCCCGCTCGTAGTAACATGATCCCGCATCCGCTTACTGCTCCTAACTAATAACTAAAGCGTAATTATATCTTAAGTGATCATCGTGCCGTGAACACGTCACGAAGTAGCTATTTTCGAGAGCCATGTCCTTGCGACGCACAAGCAGCAGACGACGATCTCCCGGAGCGAGCATCGGGCCAATGGCGAGGCGAGCTGAGGGAATATGGCGGCCACAGCCGATCAAGGGCCTCAAAACAACCTTTGAACATTTGCTTTTTGTGCGCTTGATTTTAAAAGGAGGAGCCAGCTGAGGTGGGAAAGTTACACACGGAGAAATGCTCTTTCCGATGAGCCCAAGAAGCTGGTCTCCCGGCCCCGCCATCGCGAAGCCACAATTTTTTGAAAATCACTGGTTTCTTGCGATTTACAGAAAAGGTTTCGCTACCTATGTAGGTGAAATGAATTTTTTGAAGCACTTCTACGCTGTTTTCAGTGTGGATATTTTGTAATCGGATAGAAAAAGGGTTCCAGAAACTGAAGACTTGATTTTCAAAAAATCGATTGTTTTGCCATTTTTTGTGATCCCAAAGCCACATCCCCCCTTAAAGCCTGTTGGTAGTATTTGTTGTTAAGGCAAAGGATAGCTTGAGATTAGCAGCAGATTTGTTGCACAACGATGAATCTTGCTGCAGTAGGTGGTGCCAACTTCCTTGGGAGCCTTGCTCACTCAATAAAACTTGGTGCTATTCCTGAGGCACAGTAATCGTGCCGTATGGATATGGCATTTGTTAAAGGGACCCTTAAATGATTTTAGTGATTTTGTGCAAATACGTTGAGCCAATAGAGCAAACCACCCAGAGATCAAAATTCAGTTGTGGTGGGGAAATTGTGTATGATGAACACTGAGCCGTGAGAATTTTTCGAAATGGTGCAGTAATAGCGGTGTTAGACGCGTTGGATTATCGAAACCGTGACGACCACTTCTTTCGCTCTATTCTTCGCTTCCCTCTGCTGGTATACTCTCCCACGCTGCTTTGCCCTCTTGCCGATCGCACCTCCCATGCACGTTCCAATCTTGTGTGGAATACGTCATCGCCGACGCGCTGCTTGAAACGCCGTCGACTTCTGGTTGCCGCTACTCCGGCCGTCGACTCTGTCTGTTGCGGGCTTTTTGGTGAACCGTGGCTGTCGTAATTGCGCCGGTATGGAACCTGTGTTGCGCACACGCCTTTGAAGAATTGCCAACGTGATGGACCTGTACAGCGCCCCACCGCGGTGGTCTAGTGGCTAAGGTACTCGGCTGCTGACCCGCAGGTCGCGAGTTCGAATCCCGGCTGCGGCGGCTGCATTTCCAATGGAGGTGGAAATGTTGTAGGCCCGTGTGCTCAGATTTGGGTGCACGTTAAGGAACCCCAGGTGGTCGAAATTTCCGGAGCCCTCCACTACGGCGTCTCTCATAATCATATGGTGGTTTTGGGAGGTCAAACCCCACAAATCAATCAATCAATGGACCTATACGGCAACACGTCGTGCCCCGCACATGTTACACGCACGCGGGCAACATGACGAACAAGAAGCAGCGCGGACATAGGCTCTTGCTCGACCAGTCACAGCATATTTGGCATATTTGACTCGGCGCGTCGTAGATGTGGCACGGCGCATCACGCGGAGGCCCAAAAGGGCCGAAAAGGAGGAAAGATTGTTTCTTGGAATTCGTGGTGCACTGGCGGCTCGTAGCACTGCCACGTGCAGACTCGTTAATCGCAACCGCATTCTGCACATGATGCACGCGTTTACTTGAAATGCTTGAAAAAATATCGGAGGTGGTTTACGGGCCATTTAAGGATAATTAGCAGACCTATTTAAGCTTTCTTTTAATTTATTACAAAATTTTGAACCTGTGTATTGCTGCATTTTGCAGCAGCTTGACCAAACGAGTTTTCAATCACCCACTGTCATTATACGTACCATTATTCTATTATATGTAGCTCTGGGAAATGTCTGATTGGATAGGTCCACTGTAATCAGTGACCATTTTTTCAGTCTAATTGTGAACAAATTTTGCTTATAATAGTTAAAACACATCATAATTTGTTGTTAAAATATTGGTTATAGAATAGGAAGTGAAAGGGAATTTTCAAGTACAATTAACCTCCTTGGGGTTGGGAATCACTGGTAAATAGTGAGCGTCATCTGCCTGTGTTGACGGGAACTGTGTGGCAGTATTTAGGTTAAGGTTTGTTTTCTCGGACACCGCGAATTGCCCTAGCTGCTTGTGTGCTGCAAATATAGCAATTAGTGAATTGTAATGCTGTGACACTGTGTAATGCATGTAAGGCAATTCGCGAACAGGGCTGTTACTGTTGAGAATGTTGGGCTCTCGCTATTGGGTAGATCAACACCTGGATCCACATGTCTGGGG
This sequence comes from Rhipicephalus annulatus, assembly GCA_013436015.1. NCBI lineage: Eukaryota > Metazoa > Arthropoda > Arachnida > Ixodida > Ixodidae > Rhipicephalus > Rhipicephalus annulatus. The sequence goes on along the minus strand of WOVY01010234.1, from coordinate 1,882,077 downwards.
CCGTAACAGTACCCCTGAAGACACCATCGGATTGGCCGTGTTCATGCTAATCAGTGATACTAATCACTGATGAGCACCATGCTGTTAGCACTAATCATGCTAATCAGAGCGTGCAGATTATCAGCATACAAGAGAATAAAGTTGGAATACCTGATAGTATTGCAGCACCTGGTGGAGCAGATCTGAACGGCTCTTTCGCAGTGCAGCGTCCCCACTGGTGCGCTTGCAGAGTTGGTTGTAGAAGTGACACAGAGGGAAGCACAGCTCAACCAGCTCAGTGCACTGCTTTTGTTGGCGAGGGCTGCACACCTAAGTTAAGGAGCAGGATAGAATACTGGGCGAGTCGGTGTAGATTCATCATTACGAACTGTGCGACTAACATGGATGAAGGGAAAAAGTGTCCCCGTCATTTCTTCGTGCGCACTATGCTGTTGGCTAAAATGAGCTAAATGGACCCTGAAACAGTTTTGGAAGTTTTGTGAGTGTTTAGGTAAGAGCATCATTAAGCCGCACCACAAGTTTAGTGACACACCGTGTACCAAGGCCGCTATGGACAATTATATCACACCCTTCTCACCTCTGCCTTGCTTCCTCAACTCGCGAGACACGCTGGTATCGTCGATGATTGCAGAGCTCTCATGAGCGCACTCAACGATTTGAGCTTCGCCCAGTCTAGACCTCTGGGACTGCACGCCAACAGGTTGAGCTCAATCTTCGAGGCCATCACACAGTGCACCTGGCAGCAATTACACCGTTTATCAACAGAGACATATATCGCAGAGTGGTTTATACCTGCACCGACAGGTGCCGCCACCCTACCAGCTTATCTTACTTCTGCACATTCCTCAGCCAATTAGATGAGCAGCCAGGACGAAGTCGCTTTACCAGAGCATGCCATTCTGTGAATGGGTGATTGAGAACGAGTTTGGCTGAGTCGCAGCTATGTGCAGCAATTTGCAGCTTTTGAGCATTGTCATAAATTGCAGTTTACACAGGGAGCTGAAATCTGTTTGTAAACTACGGTTAGGACTTGGTCTACTGGTCTAATGTGTTTGTACAAAGTAGTCAGAATCATTTCAAGGTACCTTTAAGGTGAAGGGGCATTGCTGAGATGGAGTGGAAACGGGATTGTCCATAGCTGCCATGATGAAAAGTGCATTGCTTAATTTATGGTGGGAATCGACTTGATTATGCTTAGCCTAAATGCAGCAAAAAAAAGTTTGAGGGCTTAAACTTTCGAGCAACAGTTTAGAAACTATGTGTTGTTTTGTTACAGATTTGTCTGATAAGCTAAGACATGTATATGTCAGTGTACATCGGTATGTTTTTTCTGAGGATTAAAACATTGGTTCTCCAAGCTTTTAAAATGCCCTGATACTGGTGTTTACTTGTGCTGAGTGTGACCTAAGGATAGTATCAAGGATTGTTTGTCTAGCAGAAATAAGTGATGATGACTGGTGTTATGTTTCAGCGGTGATGTACAGCGGATTCGGAGTGCTTTTGTCATTTGCACGAGGGGCAGATGATGAGCTCAACACCCTGGCAGCAGGGACTCTTACTGGGCTTCTCTACAAGTCGAGCAGTGAGTTCCTTTAGGTTGATTACTGTCATCTGCTTTAAGTATTTTGTTTTTGCAGTTTTAAGGTGCTGTGTGTCCTTTTTAACTTAGGAAAATATTTTTCTGTGCACTGTAACCATGCCTCGTAACTATGGACTGTGCAGGAAATATTGTAGTGTATCTTAAGTGCCCCATTCTTTTGGAAAAGGGGGACCTTGTCTGTACTACTCTTTGCATTGCTGCATGAACTGTATGTCTCAGTTCTTATGCATACCGATGTTGCCTGGGTAATTATTATGAAGTGATATGTTGCTCAATCATCGCTCTACCTTATGGTGCTCTATTCTAGTTTAATGTTTATGTTCCAACGCTGCTATTTTACATTGATAGGACACTAAAGAGAAAAAGTTTTCTCCTATTTGTAAATTTCCCATTCACAATAGAAAAAGATTTAAATTTAATCAGTCTTGCTGCATGAAAACGCTTGGTAAGCTAGAGAAGGTATTAAAAAAAAGTGCTGGTGGGGATGTCGCTTTGAATTTCATGCACCAAGTCACAGTAATGTCATAGCTTTTGATGGCATAATCTACGGCCTGTAGGGTTTTTAATCAGTAAAGATCTATGACATTGTCCTTTGAGAGGCCCAAAGATGTAACACACCAAGTCTCGGGACGTAGGCAATTTCGAAAGAAATTTCGTTGAGTCAGTACAGCCGAACCCCGGTACAACGACCGCTGCTTCAACAAAATTTCCACTACAACGAAAAAATTCTCAGTTCCCCGTCAGCATTCCATAGGAGTCAATGCATAAATGTTCTCGCCACAACGAACACTTTTTCTTCTGCCGTTCTGCTTCAACAAAATTTGACGGTGCAACTCCAGGCTCAGATATTTAATGCTATGCAGTAAACACAATCTTTAACATATTGATGCATTTTTAGAACCTGAAAATATGGTAACGAAGTCTAAAACACACGTTGGCACCACCAGAAACCGCTGCTGTTATGGCAGGGCCCGTGCTATCGAGCAATGGGCACTGCCATTGCTCAATAGCGATAGCAATGAGACTGCCCTGCTATTGCCACTAGCTTGTTTTTGAGGCACAAACGATCAGAAGCTCAGTCGCTCGGTTCATGGTTGTCTTCACGCAGTGGCTGAGGGCAGTCGCGGAACGATGCCTTATTCGACGCCAATGCTTATCATTCTATTTGCACTTGGCCAGTGTAGTAACTCATCAGAGTGGCTGTTTGTCCGCATTATGAACAAAATCAGCCAGCCGCGAGAGATGGATGATAAAAATAGCACAGAAAAAGGCGAAAATCATCGCTCCACGATACCCGGCTCCATTTCAGTGTTGCTTGATACGCTTTGATGGCGGACAGCTGCTGGTGTTAACTTGTTAATGCAATTGTTAATTTTATTCACGAGAGCCGCTGTGGCTATTGTTTTAGCATGCTTTTCACCATGGCATCACAAAGTATGGGTGAGAATCGCGGCGTGACGCAGCCGACACTTTTTGAATTTTGGGAATAAAACTTTTTTTGTTTGGCTAGCTCAGATCAGCTATAATTTTTAATTTTACTACAATGAAATTATCACTTCAACGAAATTTTTCCCATGCCTCGTCAGTTTTGTTGTATCAAGGTTTCACTGTAAGTTCAAAATATGATAAAACACTTTGAAACCCATAATATAGCTGATGCTCACAGTTATAAAAAGTGACTTTGACACCAGATTTAAAAATTTGTTTCACTTTCGTTTTATCTTCTGTTGATAAACTCATTATTGTAAAATTAATGACAGTATACCTTTAAATGAATATTTTATCACTTTAGTCTCTCTTTAAGCTACTACAGTGAGAGTTCTTTTTCTGAATTTGAGAAAAATGTGTATGTAAATTGCAGAAACTAAAGTAGAAAATGGAGATATGTTTGCTGAAGTCCTAAGAATTGTGCATCACATAACTGTGGTGGGCCATGGGACATAAGCCTCAAATGTTCCATGCCTCACTGGTGGTTAATATCAAGTTCATTCACCAAACTGCATTGAGATAGTATTATTGTTCTGTAGCTGGTACTTGGTACGAATGTTTAAGAGTACTGAAAGCATGTGCAGTCAAGTGCTGGTACAATCAAGTTTGTACCATAATGATAAATTTGATTCTGCATCAGCTGGCCATAGAAAATAATATGACAAACGTCTCTTCATAACAAATAATCTTTCTAGAGGTATGTGATGTGAAAGAGGTACTTGCATAGTGTTGTTCCGAAAATTATAATGGCAACCTCACAATATTGCGAGTGTTTGTAATGTGCTTTGCAGTGTGGCCACACTGAAAGACCCTAGTCTTCATGTAAAATGCACTTTTCACTATGACATGCCCTTCTTGACAAATTTTTTTTAATTGAGCTGGTTTGCAAGAAATTATCCATTTTTAATTATGCAACGGGAAGTTTTTAAGCTCGCGTGGCCCATGATAGAGTCGTTCATTGTCAAAAAGCTCTGCCATGTTTGGGACATTGCACATGCGTTGCAATGTGTCGCTACCGAACTACTGCATGTTTGCTGTTAATTTCGCGATCATGAATGATAGCCACATTCTTCTGAAGACTCGTGTTTGGCCAATGTGCACTGAGTCATAACGAGATTACATTTTGCTTAACTTTCTGTGAATTAAACTGCAGTCACTACTGTTGCAATCATCGATATCAGCCTTGCAGTTCTAAAGGCACTTGGTCAGTGCGGCGGTAGTTTAATGGCAGTGAAGCCATAAAAAGTAGAAACCATTGCATCTCCTTGTTCATTGATTATTTGGTTCTGGGAACTTCGGTGCTTTGTTTCAGTGAGCTGCTATACTCCGGGACAACTTTCTGTGGCAATGCAGTCAAGGCTACAGAGCCAAACCACGTTCCGCCGTGGTGGTCTAGTGGCCAAGGTATTCAGCTGCTGACCCCCAGGTCACGAGATTGAATCCCGGCTGCGGCGGCTGTATTTTAGATGGAGAGGAAAATGCTGTATGCCAATGTGCTCAGATTTGGGTGCGCATTGAAGAACCCCAGGTGGTTGAAATTTCCAAAGCCCTCCACTACGGTGTCTCTCATAATCATGTGGTACTTTTGGGATGTTAAACCCCACATATAATCAGAGCTGAACCACACTGTTTCATCAGTTTTACTGTGCAGCTGTAAGTACTGTAAAAGCCCGCATATATAATCCGCGGTGTAATTCGGGGATAGCAAACGTGAGAAAAAAGTTTTCACCCAAATATAGCCAGAGTATAACGGAAAAATGCATTTATTGACACACTTCATTCATCATCGTCGTCAGATGCACCCTCTTCCGAAGCTCCCTTGTCGGAAATGTTCTCCCACAGCACATCATTCTCAGCACTATCAAGTGCGTTTGAGATGGAGCACTTTTTCGATGTGCGGCGAATGAGCGCCTTGGGAATGCATGCCCAAGCCTCATCTATCCATGAGCACAGCATCGTTGGCGAGGCTTGTTTCAGCCGTCCGGCAGGGCTCACTTCTGGTTCTCCAGACCTCATCCACTCCACGTACAGGCGCTTGACATGGTCCTTAAATGGCTTATTAAGGCACACATCAAGCGGCTGCAGCACTGATGTCATCCCTCCTGGATGACGACGAGCTCGGTGCGGGAGTCGCGTAGCAGTCACCTTACGCAGTCGGTCAGGTGACATTGAAACCTGTCGAGCACAAACATCCAAGGGAGTCCCAGCAGTGCTCTTCGGCCGTCGACATCACATGGACGTTATACAGTCAAGCACTAGCGACTCATCTATTCACCCCTTGTCCTCTGCCCCGCCATGGTGGTATAGTGGCTAAGGTACTCGGCTGCTGACCCGCAGGTCGTGGGATCGAATCCCGGCTGTGGCAGCTGCATTTCCGATGGAGGCGGAAATGTTGTAGGCCCGTGTACTCAAATTTGGGTGCCCGTTAAAGAACCCCAGGTGGTCGAAATTTTCGGAGCCCTCCACTACGGCGTCTCTCATAATCATATGGTGGTTTTGTGACGTTAAACCCCATAGATCGATCGATCACCTTTTGTCCTGGCAGCGGATGAGGACATTTTTTGAGAAGTTCTCCCCCTTCAGCAGCGTCTTTCATTTGAACACCACGTAGGGTGGTAGCTTGCGACCGTCTGCAGGGCAGGACAACATTACAGTCACCCGGGTTTTTTTTTGTTTCCAGTTGATGGCATGACAACTTGCCTGAAGCCTATCTGATGTATCGTTAGCGCCGAAGGCATATCCAGGTAGACTGGCGTTTGATCTCCGTTACTGATCGGGCCCAGTTGAAGGGGGGACAGCCTTTGAAGCTTTTGAAACTTCACAAGGTCCTCTTCGTAGCTCTTTGGTAGCTTTTGTGAGATCGACATACGCCGACGTTGGGAGAACCCCAGTGCGTCGCAAAAAGGGAGACACACAATGCTTGCTCGCTTTGAAATCCTCAGGCTGAATGCCCTTGTCTCGGGCGATCTCCCTTGCCTTCTCTTTTAGCAGCTCGATGTTAACAGTGAGATGTGCAGCTCAATGCTCCCGCGCAAAGTCTGCGAGTTCTCATTCCACGTCAGGAAACGCTCCATTTTTTGGTCCACGGAAACTTCTTCGCTGGCCGCTTCTGCTTCCGCCAATCGCGAATACTTCGCTCGTTGACTCCAAACTGCCGCTTCGCAGCACAGTTGCCAATGATTTCTGCAGCAGCAATAACTTTCCTTTTAAAAGCAGCTGAGTACTGCCTGCGCACTAGTGACATGGCATAAAATCACAGGAGAAAAATCGTGGCCGTCGTTATAGGTGCCAAGTTGAAGCAAAGGCCACTGACCACCGTGGCACGCGTGGGTCAATAAGACTAACGCCTGCTACCGCTGCTAACACTACCTAGCACCTTTTAGCACAGAAGCGTGCCAATACCTGAAGATGATGATAGCACCTCGCTATGTCGGTTGCTCCTCCGGTTGCTCGCCAATTAGCTCGCCGCACAGGATATTCAAGAATCTTGAGTACCAAAAGCTGTCGAAACAAACCAAGCAATTATAGTTAAACCTGGTTATAATGAAATTGATAAATTTCCGGAAAAATTCATCATAAAGAGGATTTCGTTCTATGCAGGTTCGATACGAAAATTCTGAAAATAAACGCACAAATTAAACAAAAGGGGGACTGAAGGCAAAGCTAACACAAAACACTTATGTTATAGTAATTAAACTACGCTATTATTGCAATAGCAATTATATGGGCACTTTTGGGAGGGTTTCTGATGTCGCCGCCATGTTTTGTAACAAGTCTAAATTGATAGCATTCCCCCGCGCATCATAACTTTCACGAGCAGGTAAAAGCACGCGAGTGCTGCTGAAGCAGAGATCAAATGATTCAGCCCATCCCTATCGAAAAGTTCATAACATCTCCCGCGTGTTAGAACTGCCATGGAATGCTCAAACAGAAAGTAAACCACCTGTCTTAAACGAGCATGCAACAATGCGGGGGGGTGGGGGGGGATCGCTTGAAAAGCAATAATGAACTTGGACTTTAAGGGTGGTCGCGATCGCTGGCACACCTTCTATCTCGGCGAGTATCAGTGCGGTTTTAACGTGAAGGGACTGTGGAAAAAGAGCGAAGTGATCTTTGTGTGCCTGGCAAACGCAATCGCTCTGGTCAAAGTCGAAGGCGCGCAATTCTCCTCACCGAAGGATAACCGTGCGGGCACAACTATCTAACCCCCCCCCCCCCCCCCCGTCCGCATTCGCGGGGCAAAGGACGCGTGGGAAATAAGCGCGTGTCGACGCATCGTGACGAGCTGGGCTTTCAGTTTTCATATATATAGGTGTAGAAAACAGATTGAAGATGGAGCTCGGAGGCGAGGAAGGAGAAGTAGCCAGGGGCACGCTCTGCATATTTTTTTTTTCCTGTTCTGTCAACGAAAACAATAAACCGAAGACGTATCGGTTCTGTGGTCTCTCTGGTCCTTCTGAAACATGGTGCCGTGACCAGGATGATCTGAAGACAGACGCACAGACTTCAACCCCATTCACAACAACGTGTTGAAGAACGAAGCAGCGGCGTCTGGCTCAAGGACGAACCGTCGAGAGAAGGACTACGACCGACGACTGTTGGCGACGCACATAAACAGGCAAGAGCTCTTTCAACACGTGTTAAGCATGAATAAAGAGGTCCTATCGAAAAAGCGGAAGACGCTTCGAGCAAATGTGACGACGCTTACGAGCGAAATCGATAAGAAGATAGAAGAAGACGCCGATCGAGTGCAACTTATGACGCTTCTGAACCAGATGAAGAGCGCGTCACAGACGCTAAGACAAGCTAACGAACAGATTGAACCGTTCATTGAAGAAGGCGACGCGGAGGTAGAATTTGAAAGAGTTTTACATTATGAGATGAAGATTGTCGCTGCAACGACAAAAATAGAGGAGCAATTACGCGAGTTGGAACAAGCGACGCAACTGACTACGAGAATAGTCACAGAACAGGCGAGCTCAGTGCAAGGTACAGACGCAAGAGCTTCTTAAGTTGCCACGTCTTGAGATGATCAAGTTTGATGGGGAAAAAACAGCATGGCCAAAGTTTTGGCATCAGTTCGAGACATCGGTGCATAACAGAGCGAACATGCCGAAGAATCAAAAATTTAATTACCTTCTGGCGTCTCTTAGCGGGGAGGCTGCGTCCCTCATAGAAGGTTTGCAGTTTTCTGATCAGAATTACGAGCATGCAGTCACTCTTTTGAAAGAAACCTTCGGACGAGAAGATAATTTGAAAGAGACCTACATAAAAGGGCTTGCAAACTTGGAAGCAGTGAAGAGTCCTAAAGATGTAGATGGGTTGAAGAAACTCTTCCTAAAGTTGCAAGTGAACACACGAGCACTGCAGTTGTTAGGAGTGGAAATGGATAGTTATGCCACAGTGATAGCTCCTGTTGTAAAATCTGCGCCACCGGTGGATATGAGGATTGATATGAAGATAAAGGAGATAGAGAAAGGTCACAACACACCAGGAACTACGGAATCGGACTCGGCGTCAAGAGACAGCACGAGCAGTTTGAAAGAAACTATGGAGTTTTTAAACATATATATACGCAGCAGAGAAGAAACTCGAGAGGAAAAATACGACATGACCCAGTCACCGCACAGTATGAGGCGGACTAGAGCATCTACGCTTCAAAGCATATCGATTAAAAAATGCATCTTCTGTGAGATGACTGGACACTACACGGAAGATTGCAGAAGAAGCATTAGTATGCAACGGAAGAAAGAAGCCTTGCAACGGGAACGAAGGTGCTTCAGATGCACCAGACCTCACCACACGGCGAAGATATCGCGCTAATGTACGCTGCAAAACATGCAAGGGAAGGCACGCGACATCCATGTGTCGATCACGCACGCCTGCAGGAAAGTCAGCACAGCAGCAAAGCGGTGATGTTGAGCAAGTGCGTAAAAGCGCGCTACCTGACTGGTTAGACACCAGCAAGTCCTGCAACATGCACGCACATCAGTCTGATGAACACAAGTGCATACTACTGCAGACAGCCTTTTCGTGGACGGAGGGAGAAGACAGTGGGTGCTACGCACGTATTCTGCTGGACAACGGGAGCCAGAGGACATTCATCCTCAAAAGATGGTCAATAAAACTAGCGTGCAAGGTAAAAAGATCCGAAAGGATTACTGTAGGATCATTTGGAGGAGGAGAGATGGAACTAGACATGAAAGTCATCGAGGTCAGTGTGAGGAAGGATCCCATCTCGGAGCCAGTCACGATTGCCCCGCCGCGGTGGTCTAGTGGCTAAGGTACTCGGCTGCTGACCCGCAGGGCGTGGGTTCGAATCCCGGCTGCGGCGGCTGCATTTCCGATGGAGGCGGAAATGTTGTAGGCCCGTGTGCTCAGATTTGGGTGCACGTTAAAGAACCCCAGGTGGTCTAAATTTCCGGAGCCCTCCACTACGGCGTCTCTCATAATCATATAGTGGTTTTGGGACGTTAAACCCCACATATCAATCAAAAACCAGTCACGATTGAGGCACTGGAGATAGAAGTTATATCCTGTGACATGCTATCATCGCCACCGTGGACAATACACGAAAGAGCAAGATCGATGGGAATTTGTTTGGCTGATGACAACGAGAAGACGGACAAAGAAAGAAAAAATATGGAAACTTCTATATTAATTGGAGCAGATTATTATTGGACTGTAGTCGCTGGTCGCATTTGCGAGATTCATCCAAAAGTAATGGCAATAGAAACAATATTGGGATGGACGGTCCAAGGTCCTGTAGGACTTCATTGTGTGCCGATGAAATCATCGATGGTTATGGTACTCAAGGTCAGTACCAAGTCGGACACGACTGTGGACGAACTGCAGAGATTCTGGGACTTGGAAAACATGGGCATCAAGGAGAAACCAGCAACAAAGATGAGTGATCAACATGTGCTAGAGTACGTCCGACAAACAATGGAGTTCAAGGCAGGAAGATACCAAGTGCGGCTACCATGGAAGGAAAACGTGACATTGGACAAAAACAACACCATTGCAGAGAAGAGGCTTATCCAGGTGACCAAGAAGTTATGCAAGTATTAATATGAGCTCCTAGCCTATGACAAAGCTATTCGAGAGTACTTCGAGCAAGAAATAGCGGAAAACGTAGAAGAAGATGCTGGATCCGATATACAGAACGAATTTGTATACTACATGCCGCATCAAGCAGTAATTAAGAAGGACCGAACGACAAAAATACGGATCGTCTTTGACGCATCGTCAAGCCAGAATCCAGGTGAATCCTTGAATGACAACTTGGAAAAGGGGCCAAACCTAAACCCCGACAACACAAGCTTGCTGATGAACTTTCGACATCACAAGATCGCTATGTCAGCCGACGTGGAAAAAGCATTCTTGCAGATCAAGATACATGAAAATGACCGAGACGCACTGTGATTTATGTGGTGGGAAAGAATACCCAGCGAAGATATGCCAACCCCGAATATAAAAACGTGGAGGATGACGAGGGTTACTTTTGGAACTACACCAAGTAGCTTCCTTCTAGCGGCCACGATTCATCGACATTTAGATAAATTCGAAGAAAAATATCCTGCAATTGTGGCGCAACTCCGGAAAGGAATCTAAATTGATGACGTTTTACTAGAAGCCGACGAATACTCGACATCGACAAAGATATACAAAGAAGCATGAGATATTTTTCGCAATGCGGGAATGAATTTAAGAAAATGAATTTCAAATGACGCCGAGCTAAGAAAACTCTTTGATGAAGAAGGAGAGGATCTGAATCGAGGGATAAGAAAAGAGGGACAAATCAAGATTTTGGGACTGAAATGGAATTTCCTAGACGACGTGTTGAGCTTTCCCGACACTACATGGCGAAATGACAAGGACATGAGACAACTCTCAAAAAGACAGGTTTTGCAGGCCACGGCAAAGCTATATGACCCTTTAGGTTTTTTGACACCATTTTCAGTTAGAGCAAAAATGTTGCTGCAAAAAATTTGGATGGATAAACTGAAATGGGATGACCCGTTACCAAGCCAGCATAGATCAGCTTGGAAGGACTGGTCGGAGGAGCTTCAGCACTTAGATGACTTCACCGTTAACAGATGCTATGACAACAGGCAAGCTGAAGTGAAAGCATCGACTCTACACGTGTTCTCCGTTGCGAGTCCAATGGCGTATGGAGCAGCAGCATACATTGTAACAGAATACTCTGATGGAAGCAATGAAGCCAATTTAATCATTGCAAAAGGTGGAGTCGCTCCAATCAAAAAGGTTACACTAGCAAGATTGGAGTTGTTGGCCGCCACAATATCAGTCAGATTGGCCAGTCATATAACTGAGAATTTCATCGGGAAACTAAGGAATGTGAAATTCTGGACTGACTCTCAAATTGTATTATGCTGGATAAAGTCTAACAAGGCGAAAAATCTGTTTGTTCACAATTGCACCGCAGAAATTAAGAGCAAGTCCAATGAGAGTCAATGGGGTTATGTTAAAAGTGATGAAAATTCTGCGGATTTGATGACAAGGGGGATGGAGATGAAACGTTTGCTGGACAGTGAATTATGGTGGAAAGGTCCCACGTGGATCAAGAATGAAAAACAAAGGCCTGATTATGACATCATGCAAGAATCGGACAGTAATGACAACAAAGACGAAGAAAAGACCGTGGTAAGCTTAACTACCACCACGAGTGTAGAAAAGATAATTGATGTGAGCAGGTTTGGATCATACAAGAAAGCATTACGAGTTACCGCGTGGGTGATGCGTTATATAGGAAACCGAAGAAAAGAAAGGAAAACAGGTTCGCTGACCGAAGAAGAATTTGACAATGCAGAGTTTGTGCTGATAAAGCAGGAGCAGAAAACGCTACAAAATGCAGTGACACGAATATATGACAACATGAATCTGTACGGCACGAACATCTTCGAAGATGATCAAGGTGTCCTAAAAGTAAAAGGGAGGCTTCAGTGGAGTGATTTGAGCTTTGATGAGAAGCATCCTATTATTTTACCAAGAGAAAGTCACTTTTCAGAACTCCTAGTTCTGAACGCGCATCAAGTAACAATGCACGGTGGCGTTGCGGCAACATTGACACATCTAAGAACGAAGTTTTGGATTGTGCGTGCCCGACAGATGGTGAAATATGTGATAAAGAAATGCATCACATGTAGGAGATTCAATTCTAGACCAATGGCACAAGAAATTCCACCACTTCCAGCTGACAGAATAAGACAGATGAGGCCATTCGACACAGTTGCTATAGACTTTGCTGGACTGCTAAATGCTCGAGAGGAGAAAGGCGAAAAAATTACAGTTTTACATTGTCATATTTACGTGTGCAATAACAAGAGTCATACAACTGGAGTTGGTCAAGAGGATGTCATCAGAAGCGTTTATACAAGCATTCCGAAGATTCGTAGCTAAAAGAGGATTGTGTACAACTATTTACATTGATAATGCAAGAACATTCAAGAAATCTGTGAAAGAGATTAACAAGATAATAAAGATGGCAGATGAAAGGGTTCAACAGTATACCAGTAACCTGAAAATAAAATGAAGGTTTATTTTAGAGTTAGCTCCATTGCGGGGAGGATTTTATGAAAGATTGATCAGAAGCTTTAAGACATCCATGGCAAAAACTATAGGTGCTCGACTTTTGGATGAAGAACTATGGACTGTGGTTGTTGAAGTAGAAGGAGTAATTAACAACTGGCCTCTTACTTATGTGTATGACGATCCTAACAAGCCACAACCCATCACACCGGCGGACGTTATAGGAGGCAGGCAAGCAATGAACAAGCAGGAAGGAAACACTCGGAGAATACAGTTTGCTGAATTACTGGAGTGCAAGAAAACAGGCAATGATAATATGGTGGACCAGATAGAAAAAGGAGTACCTGAGGGAGCTAAAGTGTGCCAGCATAAAAATAGAGGGTCACACAAATAAATAAGAAGATGTACTTTTGCTTGGAGAAGCACGAAAAAGAACACGGTGGAAACTCTGCAAGGTCGAAAAGATTTCCCAGGCAAGGATGGACTAGTGAGAACATGCTTGCTCGTACACCTGAAGCCAAATTAGTCAAGAGGCCGATTCAACTGTTGTATTCGCTCGAAGGTTACTTCGGTTGAATCTGGCCGGCGGGAAGATGTAGAAAACAGATTGAAGATGGAGCTCGGAGGCGAGGAAGAAGTAGCCAGGGGCATGCTCTGCATATTTTTTTCTTGTTCTGTCAACAATAAACCGAAGACGTATCGGTTCTGTGGTCTCTCTGGTCCTTCTGAAACAATAGGTACGTATTGTGGGGTCTCGAAATGGCGAGCGCCACCGCCACGCTCTTGGAGTGAAAGGCCACAGCAGACGGGGTCGGTCCAAACCAAACAACATACGTTTATTTAACTAATTTAGAATGACGATATCGTCCGCCAAATTGATACATCAATCGTTATCAACATGCTAGGACATTCATACACAATATTACCATACACTCCATGACAAACACAATAACATGACAGACACACAATAACATGACAAACACAATAACACACCCAAGGCGGCGGCGCCAACGCTTTACTTACCACGAGGGCCCCCGACACGCAGCCAGCGGTGCCACGCACAGGGGACTCATGCTAGAGACAACTGTTCGCGGCAACTGCCACGTGCAGAAGAGACTCTCGGCTCTCCCCCGCCATCAAGGCTTGCCTTCCGTCAGGGGTCACAGCCGGCGCTACCACTCTACCAACCATGATGATGATGAAGGTGCTCAACGGGAACCACGGTGTAGGAATATTTAGGTGTTGACACTGCGCGCGGCGGCGCGGCCAGATCTTGTTCGGAATTCCATACGCTTCTCTGGAACGCCGGCAGACAGCGCCGCGCCACGGGGGCCCTTCACGTTCGCAATGTCGCGGCGGCCAAGGTGCAGATGTTGCGGGATCGTTCCGTGGAGCACCATGTACGTGAAATTCTTTTAAGTGCAGCAGGGCACACGACGATTGAAACTGCTGTTGACACCAAATAATTTTCGTATACCTCCATTGTTACTTGCTGAAACTGTAGGAGTGCGCGGAAGAGCAGTGTGAACACGGCCGTGCGACCTTTCCGAGCTCTTCGTGGAAATGAGTCTATTGCCAATAATTTTGGTGTGCAAAAACGCTGCCAGATCCCAGGGGCTTCTGGCCGACAGCTAAAAACTCCACTTGGCTGTTCTAAATAATGTTTTATTACATCTCTCTTTTTTTCCTTCATGCGCACGACTCCCGAGAGCATACAGCTACTTCACCGCCTCGTGAAATAAAATGTCCTAAACAAGCATGATCGCCAGTTCGTGCCAAGGAGCCTACGCGTATCATGAAAAGTTGCTTGAGCAGTGTAATGCCCGCCGGGTAGAGAATATGGTAAAATTCACCCGACTGACTGGGGTTCTTCAACTACGTTTTGTATTTCGACTGCATCTGAAATATAGCCTCCGCCGCCCTACACGCGATTTCTCAGGCCAAAACGAAACCAAGACTACCTTTATTTAGTGGCTAAAGTACTCGGCTGCTGACCCGCAGTTCGCGGGATCAAATTCCGCGTTTCCGATGGAGGCGGAAACGTTGTAGGCCCGTGTGCTCAGATTTGGTCGCACCCTAGGTGGTCAAAATTTCCGGAGCCCTCCACTACGGCGTCTCTCATAATCATATGGTGGTTTTGGGACGTTAAACTCCACATATCAATCAATCAAAGACTACCTTTATTACGCTTATATGGCTAGGGCAGTGCATTGATACCTACACGGCACAAAAATGCCCAATGAAAATGTCCCTCGCATTCCTCCTGTCAAGCTCGTCGTTTACGCTGATACTGATGCTGCTGAGCGGTTGTCTATCTCACGAAAACACGGGTATGCCCGCGCAGGTATCACATACTTAGGCGAATGTACATTGGTATTGGCGGATGTCATTTGAGAATAATTGAAGTAGCTTTGTGGGCCACAAAATTCTCCACTGAACATTAGGGGCACCAACATATGTGGCACGAAACTTACAGCGAGTGGAAACTGGTTCTGAGATGGCAGCCTAAAACTAATTGTTCTGCTGCCATGACATACGGCAGGTGGTGTGCTTGTGTAATTGCTTCTTCGAAAACACTTGAAGACCGCATTGGTCACCTAAATTATTTCTGACTAAATTTTGAACTTGGGCTTGTTGGTTCTTCTGCACATTTTGAGGGAAAACAACGCGTAGATGAGGACAATGAAAGGAAAACACGAGAGCTTGTTTTTGGATTTTTCTTTCTTCGTCCTTGTCTATAAGCGGTTTTCGTCAAAATGTGCAGGGGTCTCAATTATTAAGTTTGTGAATTTTGTGACTATGAGACTCTTGATCCAGAGATGTTTTACTGATCAGGAAGCTCAACTGGGGAACTTAAGTGCAACATCAACTGTGGCATCAGCGAGAGAATGCAAATGTGCCCATGTCCCGTGTAATGTGAAGAATCCCATGTGGTTCTTCAAGATATGAAACAAAATTTTTACAATATGAAACAACATTCAGGGCAGAAAACAAAACAATTTATTTTTGTTCCACTGAAGCCAAAATACTCAGTTGGTGTACGACACATTTATCCCTATAAGTCACCTTCCTCAAAGACTAAAGAAAACGTAATACGCAATCTACTTCAAGTTGCCTTTTTAACAGACTAGAGTACACACAATGCACACCAAGTATTGTTTCTGATAGTCTGATAGCCTTTCGCTATTGCAAAACAAAGTGCACAAGGAAACTTTCTAAGAGACTAGAGAAAACACAATGAAAAAGTCACCTTCTGAGAAACTAACGAACACAGAAAACAATTCACTGAGTAATTGAACCAGCTAGGATGTGCACAGCTTGGCCTGCTTTTTTTCTTGGGATTTCTTCGTCATCATTGCATCCACATGCCTGCAGTGCTGCCTCATATGCATGCTGACATAATAGTGGAGGAGCTGAGCAATTACTTCTTCTTTGTGGTCAGCGCATAGTAATGTCATCGTATACGTGTCGATAACTGCGTCTATGGTGCCCGAATGCACAGTGTGGCAGTCTGCGTAGTCGCCAAAAAACCGCTCCGTGTGCTTGAGAAGATGGAATATGTTAGCCTTGGGGTGGGTGAGACCTCCTCTGGTCTTCACAATTGTGAGGTCTGCTTCAGCAGAAGAGTTACTCTCTACGCTGAAGGCCGACAAGCAAGTAGGGCAGCTACTTACTCTTTGCATGTTTCTGCACAAGAAACCGGTCACATAGTAAATTATGCAGTCCGTAACGTGCCCTACATCCGATTTGTGTTTGAGAATCATGTCTTCGCATTCCCAACCTTCCAATGAAACAAAATCATCCAGCTTTTCCTTAATTTGACTGACGAAGTCAGGGCCTGGTGCTGCTGTGTCATTTGTTTTACAAGGGTTCGGAAAAACGAAGCACCTAACAATGGTTGCTCATCATCGATGACTGTACAATTGCCATACTTCGAAGGTTTAAGGATGCTGTAGATCGACAATGTCTGGTAAAGCTGTAGAAAGGTTGGCATAGAAGGTTGGTCATTTTGGCTTCCCGCCAACCGTACTTTACCAAAGAACGGTTCAACTGGGTCTTGATTCATTTTGCTTGTCAAGACATATTTGAAATCATGGCAGCCAAGCAGATTGTCACAAAGATCTATCGGGGACTGCAATGTAACTCGAAGTCCCTGACAGGTGTTTTTTCTCAAAAAGTGGTCCTTTGTAATTGCACCGCTTTCCAACTCTCTCCCAGCTGTCCAGCCAGTGAAGGCCATGCTTGAGAATCGTGAGGTCTCGACTGTTTCTTGTGATCCCTTCTGCGGGAAATTGCCGGTTTAGGGCATCAAACAAATCGTTTAGAAACAACGTGAACTCTTGGGTTTTCTTGCTGCCTACAAAACTGCGAAGACCTTGTCCCCTCTAAATCTGAATACCTGCTGCCGTAGAGCGGCTGAATACTTGGGTGGCTAATTTCACACGCATCTTTTCAGAGTTGCTGGGGTATATGTGAGCACGTGTCACTTTCGAGCAGACTTTTAAGCCACCCATGTTGGCAATGTCTTCTTTGTAGACTTCAGCATAATACTCCCACTTTATCCACTCGCCTCCGTTCTTCAAATACCGCTGTTGTGTGAGCCTGTTTCTGACGCACTTAAACAAGTATGGCGTGTCAGAAAAAGCAAAGACCTTTCTTTCAGGGTCAACTGGATGTGTGAAGGAGTTGCAGCTGCCCTCGAGGCACCCACTTACACCGAGACTATTCCACATGCTTCTGTTGGTTGAGGCGCCATCGCACACGAAGCCGTGAATCTTTGCACCAGCTTCTTTAAGCAAAACAATAGCTTGGACAAGCAACTGGGCGAGAATGGAACCTTTGGTTGCATTTTTTGCTGCAAACACCCCTATAGAGTGCGTGTAGCTATTGCCAAAAAGGCAGAACATGAAAACAAGGGCGTGATCAGCGAGCTCCTCACTTTCTGCAGTTTTTATTTCCAGCCCTACATAAGTCATCGTACGAGAATGACCTGCTTACTTTTACGCACCTGCATTTCATCAAACATGATGATTCCGTGTCGCTTGAAATCATTCATTTTAATAGCTTCTTTTTTAGAGCAGAAAAAAATTTGCTGTCAAATCTAGACTTCAATCCCACCATTGAGATATAGCGACGTATCGTTCGGACTGGCGGCAGTGGAGGCGAAAATGGAGGCGAAAATGTTCAGGCGGCCACACTTTTGGTGGAGGCGAAAATGTACGAGGCCCGTGTACCTAAATTTAGGTGCACGTTAAAGAACACCAGGTGGTCGAAATTTCCAGAGCCTTCAACTATGGCGGATCTCATAATCGTATTGTGGTTTAGGGACATTAAACCCCAAATAATATTATCAGCACACTTTGAGGGCTATTATAGTTAGCTCAGTATAAAACCAAATATGTCCAAATTGGAAGATTTGATTTTAATAATTAATGCATGTCCTTGTGGGGATAAGGAGTTTAAGTCAAAATCATTGAATTTTCCAAAAATGTTTTTTTTTCTGAGATTCTGCAGCAATGAAATGTCACAGTAATGAATTATTTGCATGCGCCATTGATTATATTGTAGTAGGATTTAACAGGGGTGCAACAGCTGTGCCAGTTGTACCAATTTGATACGATTCCGAAATTTGGCACCAAGCTGTACCAAAAGCATGAAATTTGCCAAAAATGCACCACACTGTGCCAACATGCCCGACCAGCCTCAAAATTTTCTCAGTTGGGCCAATTTCAGTGAGAGACACCACGTAGGCCACCTGTAGTTTGCGTCATCAATCTAGGTGGGCACACCTTAATCCTAAACCAAGGAACAAGAAGATATATACTCATTAGGCCAGAACACTCGCGAAACGCAATTGACCAGATAAAGTAACAAAACCGCGCACCTGTCGGTCCGCTTACAGCAGCAGTGGAGGCCACTTGGCCATATCACTTGGCGGGACAGCTCAACTTGAGGACAAAAATGTGTTGCCGTAGTTACCAACACGTCGTGGGAAACACGAGTTTTCTAGTTCGCAGATGCGGCTATGGCATGTTAGGAATTAAAGCTGAAAGCATATGCCGCTGTTATTGCACCCGAACAAACTCAACGTGCGGCTAACGCCGGCGTTGCTGGCAGCTTCGTAGTTGCTATAGCAATGGCACATGGGATAAATAGCAGGTGCCGTTGCCGGGCCAACGGGCATATGCTGTGGTTACTTTATCTAGTCAAGCCCGCTTTCCAAGTTAGCCAAGAAGTTGTACCCTAAACATAACCCCATCGCAAAAAAGGGGGGGGGGGGGGGGATTGTGTAGCTGCTCAAAAATTTCGTGATCTTGTTTTACTCCATGCAAACACGACTTAATCCACCTTTGCCGCAATACAGCAGTGGCCTGCGGAAAAGTGTTTTAAGATTAGGAAGGAGTAGGACAGAGCACAGTTTGTTCAATTAATCATGCAAGTATTCACCACATAATTTTGAGTGCTAATATGATCGCTTACACCTTAAAAGGTTTCTGGCAGCAATTCGAAACACTGTATGATATTTTTGTAGCCCTAGAAAGTCAAACAAATCTTTGTGCTTTTTTTTTTTTGCCGCTTCTACTCCTCACTTTTACGAATCTACCAAGGTCGCCACCTCTTCCAAGATCGTCATCTTGGCAGATCCATGTTTTAATCCTCAGAGCCTGTCACAGGATTTGACAGGCATGGCAAATGCAGATGTGGACGTTATCATTGTTTGCCGAATGGGATGGTTCACAATATTACTTTTATTGGAATAGCACTGCGCATTTATTCTGCATGATTAATGGGATGTTGAATGGTTTGCACATATTTTTCTTTTGTACATACTTCTTTTTCATATGCTCCAAATTTGGTCTTTCGTGATAAAAAATGAATGTTTTTCCCCCCTTAACATGTTCCAAACTTGGATTTTAGTGCTCCATGAGTAGCAATTTGCTGCTCAAAAATTGCACCGTATCTTATATCTGCTATTGCTATTCTGATTTAACTTTGACAGTGGAGATCCAATTATATATATGATTTTGAGACGACTATGTAAAACGGACGTATAATCCATGCTTCGTGTAATAAGAAAGATATAGGAAGTGCCTTGACAAAAAAAAAAAAAAAGATGACCTTACATGCCTCATTTGGTGTCGGTAAAGGGCCTTAAAGGGGCACTAAAGTCAACTATTAATTTGACATTTATTGTTGAAATGACGGTCCAGAAACTTTATAGTGTTACTTTTGTGCCAAGGAAGGGCCTACTTTGAAATAAAGTCGCGTTTCAGTGCTCCAAATTGGGTTAGCACACTTCAAATTACCCGCCTCAAGAAGCTGACCGACCGGACCGTCTCACGTCACTGTTGCCATGCACAATGTTGCCCGGCTTTACTACGCTAATAGCAGCAGACCGAAAGCAGCGGGAACTACAGCAACAACAACGGCCATTGATCAATTTCCCCTCATTGGCTTTGAGATTGCAGACGCTTTTGTTTCAACTGCGCCCCGCTAGATGGCACCGCCTATCCTGTACAACCACGCGAAAATCGAATGTTTGAACCACTTGCGCCATTCCCCATACTAATGTCCGGCGGTTCTTTTTTCCATGAATCAAACAAAAACGAACAAGCAGCGTTTTATTGTGTCTATTAATACACAAAAAGTTCTTTATTTAGTGTAGTTAGATCAGTTACTAGTCATTAATTATAGGTGGTCCGTCTGATGTCATAGAGATCATTTTGAAAATGTCCTACTGCGGCGCTTGTGTTCTTGTGCATTTGCTTTTATGTCTCGGTAAGTAGGGCGCTGTTGTTGATAATATTGTCGTTTTAGATGTTGTCATACATTGAGCTTTCACTCTGACGTAAATTGTTATTTGACTTTAGTGACCCTTTAAACCACGTTTGGGCATTGCAAACAGATGAGTGAGGTGCATAGATTGGTTGGCGGCAATTGTATCTGCAAAATAGAGTACATCAAGGTGGTGCAAGATTTAATGAAATTTAGAACCAAAGACCACATGCATTCCCTGTCAAGGGAAATGTGCATTGAGATAGAGGGTACCTGTGTAGCAGGTTCATCTCTATGAAACAGGCACTTATCACTTTCACTGAGTAATCAAAATTTGTAATGTGGCCTTATGAGGAGATTTGTTAACATGTGTGGTGTTGTAACAAGCATACGAATAATTTGCCTTTGGCAGGTGGCCTGCGGAGATGCATGTTGGGCGGAGGAGTGGGCCTGGGTCTGGCTGCGCTGTGTTGCCTATGGACAAGCAAGGACCGCATGAAGCAGATGTTTCTCACAAATCCAGCTTGACTGCTGGCTAGCCTGCTAGGTGTGCAAGACTGCGTGTCTCGTAAGGATGTCCACTTTTTAAAATGTTTCGTGCATTCCTGTGCTTTAGCTGTAGTAGGGTCATATGGTGTTACAGTAGAATGTCGATGATACGATTACGGTTGATGGGAATTCCGCAGTGATATAAATTTCAGGGTTGCTTCTGATGGACTACATTATATAAAATACGCCGTGATTCGGTGTTTTACGAACGGTTTTCCAGGCAACCGCGGACAGCTGCACGCCAGCGGCGCAAGGCGGCATGTCTGTGGGAGGAAGACCTGTTCACACTTGGCCTCGAATAGAGCGAGTGTGGCAAAACTAACTACGGTTTCTCCTGCTTTGCTGCCGCGAGGCCGATGGGAAAAAATCGGTCCTAGGCCAATTTTTCTGCCACGTGAAAGCGGATCGTCTTTCTGCTACAGCTTTGGCTACACTGGCTGCACTAGCACTCAAACCACGTGAAGTGAACAACCAGCAGTACATTCAACATGGCGACCAAGGTGTCGGCAATGGCTCGCATCAGCATAATTGCAAACTACCCGTGCATGACGTCAAAGCTCACAGCCTTGAAAAAGACGGGTTCATCGAGAGCCTAGTTTGAATCACGATCACTGCGAACACTGGAAGTAAAAGAAAGTGAAGCAGCAATGAGTCGGCATGCCCTAACATGTCTCGTTTTGCACTGCCTGCTGAATCTGTCACCGCCCCTGCGCCAGCTGGTATCATTTCTTCGGGTGTATCTCCCGAGACGTTTGTAAAGGTGTGAACTGTTTCTTTTCAGTGCTTTTCATGCATAACTAGAACTCGGCATGCTCAAGAATGAATTCTCAAGCGGCGATGGTGGCAGGCAGGGCCGGATTATCCAGGGTTCAAAGGGTTCAAATTAACCGAGCTCTCCGGTTTTAGGGGCCCCCCTGAGGGTCAGAAAGAATGCCCCACTTCGTTGTTTTGTTTGAAAAAGTTTAACCCTCCTGCGTGATTCCTCTGATAGAAACAGAGTATATATTTCAGTTACTAATATACATGCTTCTAAGAGATTGCTCGTTGCATAACATGCATAATCTTGAACTCGGCTCACAGTTCTGCAGTGTGTGGTAAAAACATTTTACTCACCCAAGATCATGCATCGTGTAGAGGGAAGAAGCTGATCCAGCGGATGGACACACAGAGCAGCCTGACAAGGATTTTAGCAGCTGCGGTCGAACGTGCAATGAAAATGCGCATAGAGAGTGGTTCCTGTTTGAAATATTATTTAATATGCTTAATATTTAATATGCCTAATATTTATTATTGAAGTTTTAAACCATCTATATTACTTGTCGAGATCAGTAGGTATATAAGTATGCATAATAGCACTATATCGAAATGCTGCCTTAGAAGAGCTTAAGAGGGTATGTTAGGATAAATGGTAGTTTTAGTGTAATACTGTTGGAAGCGGCTGCAAGTATTCCCATAAAATTTTATGTGCTCATAAAAACGCCACTGTGTATCAAGTAACACTCTTTTTTTATGCCTAGGTTGCCTATCCTTCCTATGGTCCTCTCCCAAATTTTAAAGTGGGTTCACTTATTTTATGTACTCTTTGTCTGCAACTCCCAAATGCAATGTAATGATATTCAGCCGTGTTATCCTAGAGACTCATAAGTTACATCTGAACTAAAGATATACCGTATTTACTCGCATAATCGGCGCACTCGCATAATAGGCGCACCCCTAGTTTGGTCGCAGAAAATTCGATTTTTTTAATTCCGCGCATAATAGGCGCACCCCGAACTTGGCCCTGATCAGAAACGATTCTACCCCTCAGCGGTACAGTTGGAACGCGGTCCCCGTACCCTGAAGAAAAAAAGAAAGCAAATCGACGAGCAAATAAAAAAAATTCGAAGTGCAACGACCTAACCAACGTGTTTGTCGAAATAAAACTTGAAAAAAAAAAAAGCGTCCATGAGCGAAAAAAAAAAACGGCTGTTCCATCAATTACTGATACCCCCCAAATCGCCGCGCTTTTTGGAGGTCACGTGTACAACGCCGGGGGCTCGATCGCCATCACCACCATCAGAGAAAATGAAAGAAACGCCATTTTGCGAGTGGTGTGCGTATGTTGTGGTCGTGTATTGAACTTTGGTTCCACCATGGGGAAGTACGCGAGCTACACGGCTGGGTTTAAACTGAAGGCAGTGCAGTACGCGCTGGAGCATGGCAATCGGGCTGCAAGCAGGCATTTCGGCATTGGAGAAACCAGTATTCGGTACTGGAGGGACCAAGAAGAAAAACTTAAGGAGACGAAGAAGACACGACGGGCTTTCCGACGGGCTTTCCGGGCGGCCTCACATCGATACTGCAGCCTTTGGACGTGTCCTTGAATAAACCTTTCAAGGACAATGTTCGAAGGCTGTACACCACCTGGATGGCTGGAGGACAACATTAGCTGACTCCAGCTGGTAAGAT
This sequence comes from Rhipicephalus annulatus, assembly GCA_013436015.1. NCBI lineage: Eukaryota > Metazoa > Arthropoda > Arachnida > Ixodida > Ixodidae > Rhipicephalus > Rhipicephalus annulatus. Next base: position 1,858,664 of record WOVY01010234.1, on the reverse strand, counting down.
TAAGAGGCCGCCTGTGGAAATGCTGTGCGCTTGGATCGTGGAAGCGTGGCAGGCGATCTCCGACGAAGTCGCCAGGAAAAGCTTCAAGAAGAAGCTTTTCCTTACTTGACAAGTGTGCAGATTTAAAGCGCAAGAACAGAGTTGAAAAAATTTTCGAAAATTTTACCCCGCGTAAATGGCGCACCCCTAACTTCGAGCCGGATTTTCTGAAAAAAAAGTGCGCCTATTATGCGAGTAAATACGGTATTACATTTTCCGTGAACTTTTCGAAAAAAAAAAAAATTACTGCATGCTCAAAGCCACATGGGGTGTGTATTGTTGTGTAATTTTTTATACCTTCACTTATGAAATGGCCGTTTCGTAATTGTGATTGTTTCTAACTTGTTGTAACTATCATGCATACGAAGTTTCATTGAAATCAATTCACCTTTTTGAGAAAAGGTACAATGAGCTTGAAAATTTTATTAAAAAATGCAATATGAGAAAAACCAAGTTTTATGTGAGCGTACTGCTTACGCCATAGGGCGTGGCATTTGAACCACTTGAAGCGGTCGCTTGACGTCGGGCTTCCGCAAGTTAGTTCCTCAGGGTACAGTGGATCTTTTGGCGTCAGAATTGCAAATTCAATTTTTTGGGTTGGGGGGGTGGGTTATCCTATCATACCTCCCTTAAACGTGTGTTATATCAAATCAAAATCAGCTAAACGATTGGTAGCATATTTACTGTAAGTACATGCAAACAGTTTCTCCTTCCTGTCAACTTCTGCAGTGCTCGCACGCAGGAAACAAAGCGTGCGGTACCGAATCAGTGAAGCTGAAAGCAAATAGAGGAAGCTATTTTTACTAAGGCTCTCAGTGGGTTTTCGAGGGAAGATGTCCTCTATTGTGTGAGACGACACCAGGTACGAAGGAGCGACCATTGTATTTTCAACACAGACGCATGATCCAGAAACCGAACACGTGACGAGAGGCTACGATAATGATAATCACGATGATTTGTATGTGCAGGTGAAGATGATGAACTACACAGTCAGTGCTCACACTATTGCCCCCCTACACGAAAGCGGTCAGCAAGACGCCCATTTAGTAAGGGTACGAGCGCCGGGTATATGGCTTCAGACGAGACACATAGACGATCTCGGTCCCGCGACGACGCTATCAGAAGCCGAAGTAATCGGAGCGATGCGATAATTCACGACCGATGTTCGTTCAAGCACGGTGTAAGGACCTAGTTATCTGTGAACAAATTTTTCACAGAGGCAGTGTGTGCGAACAGGTGTCCAGAGGAGCACTTCGTCGCCTGGGTAGAAGGACACAACTCGACGTGTCACATCACAACGAACTTTCCGCTGGGCCTGAATGGTAGAGGTGTTGGCGCGTGCAATTGTGCGGCAGTGGTTGACACGGGCAGCGAACTCATCCAGAAGGGACACAGGTGGGACAGAGGGCGTGGTCAGGAAGCTGGTGTCTAGAACAAAAGATAGTGCATGGCCATACACAAGGAAAAGCGGGTTGTAACTTGTAGTGCATTGAATGGCAGTGTTATTGGCAAACGTGACGAAAGGTAGTATTGTGTCCCAGTTCTTGTGATCGGGCTGGACATAATAGAGATTATGTCTGAAAAAGTTCTATGAAAACGCTCAGTGAGACCATTTGTTTGCGGATAATATGCCTAGGTGGTCTTTTGGATGGTGTCAGAGGCCTGTAGATCTTCAGCGAGCACATGAGAAAGAAATGTCTTGCCAAGGTCACTCAGGAGAACACGAGGGGCACCGTGGCGCAAGATAGCGGCACACAGGACAAAGTCGGCTACTTCGGAGGCAGTGCCAGAAGGAAGAGCTGCTGTCTCAGCGTAAAGTAAGATGGTCTATGGCAATAACAATCTAGTGGTGACCGGCGGCAGTAAGCGGAAGGGGTTCGTATAAGTCTATACCGACGAACTCGAAGGGAACGGATGGGCACGGGAGAGGTTGTATTTATCATAAATTCTTAGTCAGCTAGAAATCGCTCCCACTTCCCTGATGATGCTATACTATACTCAAATCACTGCTCCACATACCCAAAGTCCATGGCCGTTGGCTGGTTTGGGCATTCTGAGATTCATACTACGTTGTCACCATGGGATGCCGCCATGTGCTTGTACACGCTCTTGTGATCACACTGAAAGTAAGCTATGCACTTGAAGAAGGAAAAAGAGTGCTGACGAAGAATTGCATCTTGTTACCCCCTTGTCATCCCCATCTCTGCGTATTTCATTCAGGGGCTTTATCCTTGCATAGCTTTCAGTGCACTCATTGGTAAGAAACTGGTGGAGGCCTCACCATAGTGGTCTAGTGGCTAAGGTACTTGTCTGCTGACCCGCAAGTCGGGGGATCAAATCCCGGCTGCGGCAGCTGTATTTCTAATGGAGGCGGAAATGTTGGAGGCCCGTGTGCTCAGATTTGGGTAAGGTACTTGGCTGCTGACCCGCAAGTCGCGGGATCAAATCCCGGCTGCGGCAGCTGCATTTCTAATGGAGGCGGAAATGTTGGAGGCCCGTGTGCTCAGATTTGGGTGCACGTTGAAGAACTCCAGGTGGTCGAAAATTCTAGAGCCATCTGCTACGGCGTCTCTCATAATCATACGGTGGTTTTGGGAGGTTAAACTCCACAAATCAATCAATCAAGAAAGGGGTGTCTCTTGTGCCTCGTCGAAGCCAGCCTCGTGTAGGAAACACGCTCTTAGATATTTCAATCCGATTACTTCTTGGTTATGTTTGTTAAATATACTTTTTCAGATACCGTTCATTCATTTCAACCTAGTTTTGAGCATTTCTAACATTTTTACAGCATGTAGTGAGCACTTTAGTGTGAGCATGGTCACGCCACATAAGATGTATAGACGACAGGCTGGGAACCTGAAGTGCTTTGCACTCGGAATTCTTCAAGTGCGTGGCAAATTGCTGCAATGCCTTTTGTACTTGGTAGATTGCAAAATTTTTTTGTGGCATTTGTTGCATGAGTCAGTAAACCACTTTAATGAAGCGATCAGACCATTATTTGGAAGAGTTTTGCAGGGTCCCCTTAAAGGGGCCCTGAAACACCTTTTCAGGTAACCATGGAATGAATTCAGTGGAATTCACATGAACTCAACATCGCAAAAATTTTAAGAATCTGTCCAGTGCGAGTGGAGTTACAAAGGTTTGTCGCATGCTGCAATTGCATTCTTTTTTCTCTTGTCCCGACGAAAGCACTGGAAGCTGAGCAGGGAGGAATGGGAGGGGTAAACAAAACACGTCATCCGCGCCTCGTGACCTTGAGCACTTTTTCTTTTCTTTGAATGCGCTGCTTTTTCAGTGTGATCGTGCGCGAACATGTGGACAAGTAGCAGCCTCCTGTGCCGATCTCTGTAACGAGTCAGGGCGCCATGTTAAAATCAGTTAATGGCTGATAGATGGGCTTACTATGTGTAATTTTTGGGCATATTGCGTGATTTGTCGAGAGAAGAGAAAGAAATTTTTAGCTGAGTTTGATAATTTATTGTGAATTCCAGGCCGCGTGCTGTGCTGTAATATTCGGCTAGCGTGTTGTCGGGAGCCTTTACTATCGATTGGCAGCGTTTTCTGACAATGCTCAAAAAGTGTTGCAGGGCCTTTTTAAGAAACTATAAGTGCGGCTGTGGCTGTTAGAGGTCATTTTTTAGTTTTATGGTTGATGTATAATATGTGCAGGTTGGATTATAAGCTTAACAAAATAAACTTTACTGTTTCTGTATACTTTCATCATTAGACCTAATACTACATGTGTCTTGACTAGTAGAGTAATGTCCCATCCTGTTTTCAAAACACCTTGTTTGTGTATGCGCTAGTGCTCTCTCGTGAAAATTTATCGTATATACTCTTTTTCCCACTCTTTTTTTCATCTAATCTTGCTTGAGTGTAGGTTATATACGAACCGGGCCTATAGCTACACATTAACAAGTTTTCACGCGATTGTGACTACTGTGGTGTATAACTAAAAAACTGGTTGCAAATAGGAATCTTTTATTTCCCTATTCAATGTATAATCACTGTCGAATGAGCTCGGCTCATCGGTGCACTCCCAGAGGTGATCAACCTTTTAAACAATAGGAAGTTTTAGCTTGTACGTATACTTTAAAGGGGGACGCGGCCTTTGAAAACAGAAAAATCGCGAAAAAGTCGATTTTTGGCAAACCACATATTCGGGCAGTATGTGTCATAAACTACCTTTTCTGTAAATATCAACGTCTAATTCGTCGCGAAACCATTTGAAATAAAGTTTAGAACATGCCGCGGCGGCCCTCGAGCGGCGCACGAGCGCTCAAAATACCCCAACTTGGCGTGATCGCAGTTTCTCGACCGCTTGACGGAGCGCCGCCATTTTGGTGTTGTTTTGTTTCTGAATTCTTGCTCTTTCTTTCCCCGTCGCCGGCGGCAGCGCAGGAGAGGAGCAAGCCGCTCTTGATTGGAGGGCTCGCGAAAGCTTTCCAGTTTCCCGTGGCTGAGGCGCGCAGCTGGGATTGGGCGAAGCGCGCGCTCCCCAAGGACGCGGGGGAGCCCGCGACTGCCATTGGCTGCTGCGCGCGATGACGTAGCGCTCTTGCACATAATGCGGCCGATGCGGCCGCTCGTCTGCTGCTCCTCCGTCCGGCGTCTTTGTGTTCCGCTCGCTTCCGTGTATCGTTGCAGCCGTTCGCATACTCTCCACGTTTCAACTGTCTTCGAAACGATTTTCAACCGTCTTTACGAGACGATTTCCAACCGTCTATATGAGACCGTTGTTGTGTTCGCTCACGATGCGCCCAACGAAAAAGAAGACGCTACAATCGTTCGGTGCAAGGAAGCGAGCTACGAAGCTTGTCCGCGCGGCGAGGCTCTCCTCTCCGCTCGCACGTGCGCCGACGGTGATCGCGCCGACGGTACCTGTGGGGCAGCTTCTGCTTCATCTACGCAAGAGAGTGGTCGCATCGACGCGCCTAGCAACGGGACTCCTGCTCCGCCGGTGCAAGAATTTGTCATTACAAGTGCGCCTGGTGTCTCGTGCTCATCGACAGTGGCTTCCGCATCTTCTCTTTCACCGGCCTCGAGTGCGATCGCGTCGTCAACTGTGCATTTGCGAACAAGTTTCCTGACGTGCGAGGAGAAAGAGGCAGCGGATCAACAACGCGCTGCTGTGCAAAGAGAACTTGGCGCTATGCCAGCGACGGAGCGGAAATTTCAGGCAATGGAGCGCGATCATGAAGCTGCCACCGCTACAAGTGAAGGCGAAAAATTTTTCCTTGTGTAAATGGATGCCCTAGACGACCTGCTATCTCGGACCCCGTGCCACCGGTGCACCGCGATTGGGATGATGGTACGAGGAGGCACCTAACTTGGACTTGCTGGAAAGCTTGAGCTAGTATGCTTGCATTGTGGAGTAGTTTCAAGCTCATGGAGTTCATCTCGTCAGGATGACACAAAGGCCTTTGATGTGAATGTATGAGCCATTATGGCAACAAAACAAATAGGCAAGGGACAAACAGCTCTCAACGACTTTTGGGCAGCGATGAACGTGTCCCATCGTGGCCTCCATCACAAGACCTTTCAGAAGCACCTTAAGAAATTCAGGGAACCGCAGACACAATGCGTAGAAAATTTTTATGCAGAATCTGCTTCTGCTGTAAAATCCACTTACAAAGAAATGGATCAATATTTCACCAGCGATATAACAGTTTGTTATGATGGAACATGGCACAAGCGTGGGCACACATCCCATATTGGAGTCGGGGCAATTATCGAATACCATATGGGCCTTATCTTGGACGCCGTTGTTCTGTCTAATCAGTGCCTTGGTTGCCAAGTAGGGCCAAAGCCTGGAGACGCAGACTATGCATGCTGGCTGGAGAATCATGTGTGCCAGAAAAACACGGACTCTAAATCAGGGAGAATGGAGGTTGAGGCAGCTATCATCCTCTTTTCACGCTCACTGTCGAAGCACAACCTCCGTTACACAACGCTCGTGTCTGATGGAGATAGTGCCACCTTCTCTGCCCTTGTACAAGAAAATGTTTATGGACTGGTCCCCATTTCAAAAGAGGAATGCCTGAACCACGTTCAGAAGAGGATGGGGACTGCACTTCGCAACCTTGTGCAGAAAAGTGACAAGGCTTTGGGAGGGAAGGGCAGGCTGACAAAGGCCCTCATCGACAAGTTGACAGATTATTATGGCTGGGCCCTACGGAACAATTCCAATGATGTGGCTGCAATGCGGCGGGCAGTGATGGCATCGTACCACCATGTGACGTCGACGGATGAGGAGCCGCACCACGACTTGTGCCCAGAGGGTGCAGACTCCTGGTGTCGTCACAATGCCAGCAAGATTACCGGTGTTCCACCTCCGAAGCATTCGTACAAGCTGCCACGCTATGTTGCAGATGCACTTCTACCCATTTATGAGAGGCTCTCACAGGCTTCTCTTCTGCAACGCTGCCTGGGAGCAAAGACGCAGAATGCATCAGAGTCCTTTCACTCTGTGCTGTGGTCCCTCATGCCCAAAGAGCAGCATGCGTCACTGATTGCTGTGGAGACAGCACTGCATGATGCAGTGCTAAGATACAATGCTGGCTGCTACAGGGCCACCCAAGAGCTAGCTTCATCAGTGGGGCTAACACCTGGCCACCTGGCCATTCAACGGGCAGCCGAGAAAGATTCTCTGCGCTTGAAAAAGGCTAAGAAGCGATTCCTAGAGAAGATGGAAGGGGGCAAAGAAAGAGAGTGCCAAAGGACACCTCCAGTTACGCTGCAGGTTCATTTTAGAACTGCCTATGTGCTCAAAACTTTCAAACGTCGTTTTCTCAAAATGACTTTTTTGGCTAGTGAGGCTGCTTATTCCAGCCATATCTCTGGAACCACTCATTGGATTTCCATAAGTCTTTTTTATTATGTACATGAATAAATTTCTGAGGGGGTGGCAAGCCCATTTTTTCAATATATTGTGTGTGTTATTTATTATATTTAATCAAAATTTGATTGATAATATCCTAATCACGAACACAAAGTTTGATGGTCTGCTAAAACTTTTCAGCAAGGAAATTCAAAAAAAGGGCTCTGTTACCCCCTGGAGTATCAATCTGGGAATCATCATAGTTAATTTCACAGTTCCAGCACCTTTTGAAAGTTCTCCAGGCCTGGAATAAGAGAACCATGTGCACTATCCTGATATTCTGCTGTAACTTGAAAACCAGTGAACATAACTTGATGAAATTTTGTAGTTCTTCTAATGCTTTTGCTATAAGTCTATCCTGAAAATTTCATTGAGATATCTCAATAAACAAAAGAGTTGGTATCCGATGGTAGCCTCCCCCCTTAAGTTAATGTTTTACCGGATACCGGTTTGTGTTTACTGTCTTACAGGAACGCACATCTTTCAACGTTCTAGCTCCTCATACGTAAACGTTTACGTACGTACGTGAACACATATGCCTTTACGTTTTTACAAACCATAAATGGCAATGCTAACTGCATATAAACTGCATTTGACTTAGATAAGATTAAATCACCGTTGTGCCAAAATCACGAGAAGTTATTTTATCGTGTACAGATTTCTCGTATGCGCAAAAGGGTGAAAAATACAAGGCTACTGCAACGATGGTGTCGACATCTTGTGACACTTCTGGCAACCACAGTCATGGACACGTTGGATAACGCGTAATGTTTTTGAGGTGAAAATGATTGAAAGGGTAACTCATTTGTACTAACGCTGCTGCGTGGTTTTTGCATCAGATGTACAATGCACGATGTTTCTCCAATAACAATTTTGTGATTACCTGGTTCACTATTGCTCCCCTAGATGGCGCCACCTATCCAGCTTGTCTGGAGTTTGCATGTTTACAGCGTCTATGTCCTAGGCAATTCTAGGTTTGGTGATCCGGCTGAAATGATGTAATGGCTATTGGCACTTGCAATTCAGGTTATTTCAACTCAACGGCTCGAGTCCTCGTAATACGTATACCACAAGTTTCTACGAACGAAGGTAGTTTTGCGAGATATGGTGAAAAGCGTAAAGCCTATATGGCGGGAGTTGTTAACTTTTAAACCCCATCCGGCAGGAAACGTACAGGTTTACGTTTCGTAAAGATCCACACATGCACAGATTCTATCCGGTAGCCGGTAACAGGATAACAAAAAGAAGTGTACGTACAAGCTAAAAGCCCCTACTATCTTGAAGTGACGAGGTGCGCGCAACACAACAGACTCCACCAGCTGTCTACACACTCCCCAACAACATATCAGATGGCCTCCTGATTGGTGCGCAGCGGCACGCTTGCCGCTGGGTGTATTTTTGAAGACCATAGTTTTGGTAAATTCTAGTTTTTTTTTTGTTTCAGATTTTTGCGTCTGAAGATTGGGGGTGCAGCCTATCCATGGGGGTGGCTTATACATGAGTATATTATGCATAAACCTATATATTGTTCACCCCACCACTTACCATCAGTTTTTGTCGAGGATTGTTTAGCACTAATGCTAGAAATTCCCAAGCTTTGCTTGAGAAACCAAAGCTTCACTCAGTCTTTTAATTTTGCTTCTACTCTGGCTTCGAACCTTGTTATCCCGATAGTCTGCATTAATATATTAGCAATGTTGAGTCATCGCGTCTCTCATAATCATATGGTGGTTTTGGTACGTTAAACCCCACATATCAATCAATCAATGTTGAGTCATCTTTATATTGCTTTTTTTTTTCTCTTTTTCAGCATTTCAGGTGTGCTACCAGCCTGCATTGGACTGTTCTGTCAGCAAAAAAAGTGTGGCTGGTCTCTTAGTTGTGGACGCTGATACTAAAGCATGAATAAACAAGGGGCATAGTTGTACATAGCAACACCTTCCCAATTGCCTGTTTCTACTGCAGTGAAGATGTTTTCCGACTTAATTCATTTGTTTAGGCCCATAGGCATTAAGGTGGAAATGCAACGACAGTCGTTCAACCAAGCACTGTTCTTACATTGATAAACTAATAAAAGGATGAAATATGTCTTGCTGTGTTAAGTGGTTCCACCTCTAGCATTTTGTCTCCATTGAAATGTGGCTGCTGCAGCTGGAATTCGATACCATGACTTTCAGGTCAGTTGGAGTGCTGCGAATTCAAACAAATTGAAAATTGAAACATATGATGATTGCTTCAACCAAAAATGGAGATGAAGACTGTCTACCTTTCTATAAGGCACGCATTTGATCACTTCGCACAAATTACCCGGCTTGAGAGCATGGTACGTATGCAGGGTGTCATGAAAGATAAAAAGAAAAAAAAAAGCAGAGAAAAAGGCAGATCTCATGCCTTGTGAGAATTGATTTTATGCTGAGTAATTAAGGAGTAATTGTTCTTGCTGCTTTCTTTTTTTGCTTTGAGCCAAGCAATTATGAAATGGATTGACATATTTTTGTAAGTGTAGTAACGTGCACATTATGGGCCTCCCAGTACGTTGACTACGCTGGTACTTCACGATGCACCTCCCGGTAACGTTGACTATGCTGGCATAAGATAACCTATAGTTTGACATAATGGAAAAAGCCTGACATCAGTATTATTGAAACAAAAGTGCATTTTACTGTCTGACGTGAATATCGGCAAGCTAGGTCAAGCAATGCTTGCACATAGCTTGTCGAGTCATAGGAAAAAAGGCAGAATAAACTTTTATTGTTAGCAAGCCCACTGTGCGCCCAAGGTGGGCAGGCGGCCTTTTTATTCCAAGTAGCCACGGGCCTTCTCAGTCTGTCGTGCTCGTTGAACCAGGTTTTCCCTATTCTTATGGTCTTAATCTGATAACTCCCACTGTTCTTCTGCTAGTGTAGCGGTGCTAAAGTTTTGTGTGCATTCCCATACCATATGGCATAGGGTGTCCGGGACATTACAGTAGTACTTGAAGATGTACCAGTATGAAGTCAGGCGAGATGCAGTGTATTGTACCGTGAACATTAGTGTTGATTTGAAAATTTGTCTCTTCCCTTGTCAGGCTGGAGTGAGCAGGCAGATAACTTCTGCCTAGTCGGTAATGCTGCATTACTTAACATTTTTACTTTCACTTTACTTTTTGAGTGCATTTTCCCCCTCGCTGCATCCTGTGCGAAGGCCTGATGAACATGAGCTCAGGTGAAAGCATTGGCTGCCTCATTTCCTCGTGACCAGGAGTCCAAACAATGTATGTTTTTTGTAGGTTCTTCTGGAAATTCCCCTTTTATGAAAATATCAACAAACTGCTTTGGAATCTGTTAGTATTGTTGCTGTCTCGGCACAGGTTGGAACTGCTAGGGCTGTGGCTGGTGCTTCTGCCATACCTATTCTGCAGTTAAGATGCTACCTGCCCTTCTTTCTTCTTTGTTGTTAACTACGCTGACAGCATGGGGTGGCACTTCTGTATATTTCACTGCATCAGTGTATCTTGTGTCTGGATTTCAAACGTCTTGTCACAGTTTCTTTATTCTGGATTTTCTTGTGAGATGGTAGGTATCAGGCATATTTTGTGAAATGCGGGCTATTGAGATGTACTGCGTAATCATTGCTGAGATAATTTGTTTATCGTAACATTGTTGCATGGCTTTAGAATAGCCGAGTCTTCGAAGCGCTTCCCTCCTTGTTTTAACAAGTCTAAGGTGTTCATGTTAATTTACTTTTTATGCTTCCACCAGCTCCTCCCATATATTGCAGAAACCCAAGTGTAGTAGTTCTGTGGAAGCTCGGTCAGAGATCTCTATGGCAGTGTTGATGGCCTTTCGTGGGAGGGTATCCAGTTTTTCAATTTCTGCATCCAAGTAAGGGGTCCCATAATTGATGCTGCTGGTAATGAGTGCTTATCATTTTGATTGTGTCTTGTTCTTTCAAGCTATGCCTTTTGTTCAATACCCGTCATACCAAGTGCACAACTTGCATTATTGTTTCTTCAATCAAGGTTTTGTAATGTGGCCGCACCTGATCTGTCTGGATGTGTAGACCAAGGACTTTGAGCAAATCTATTTCATGAATTCATACTCCATTCAATCAAAGCCTTGGTTCTGAGATTTAACCTGTTGGGGATTGTCCCATTGTTCTGTTTAACAAAAGCTGCTGAGACTTTACTGGCACACAAATGTAAACACACGAACATTAAGATGCAGTCTACCGCCTCTTTTATTGAATCCCGTTAAATTCCTGGAGAGCCGCAGTTGTCCATCTGGTTAGGTTATGTGCATATAGGGCATGTCTTGTGCCCTCTGTTTCAATATGTTCGGCAGTTTCATCATGGTAATATTGAAAAAGGAGTGGCGAGGTGGCAGAGCCTTGAAGGGTTCCTTTGTTGGCCATTTAAAATTAGTCTGATTTCAAAGTACCAAGGCGCACTGTTACTGTTCTGCTAGTAAGAAAGTTTTGTACGTAGCGGTATGTTCCTTCGTCAGAGTGCGTGTCCAGGAGGCTCCTCAGTATGCCCTTATGAGAGACATTTTCAAACACTTGCATCTGATGCTCAGACGGCGCTCTTACTGTGTTTCCCTTGGTGATTGATGACATACTCCATTTGCTGCAACAAGATGTTTTGTGCTGCTAAAAATAACTAGTGGTGGAATCCATACATCGTGTCGGCTTAGTACCGGTTTTGCTTCAAGGACCATATGCTCATACAGCTTACCAGCGCAGGGTGTCGGGGATGTGGGTTGGATATTTCCTATTTCCAGTCGTTTATCTGGCTTTGGAATCGCGGGGATCTCGATCTTCTTTGATAGTGCGGGAATGGTCCCACATTGCCTGCTGTGATTGGTAGCTTTTAAGAGGTAATCTTTCTCATTTTTGCCTAGGTAGCGGAGCATTTTTTTTACGTGGCCTTTACCTGGGGCTGTGTTTCGAGTAGTTTTGTCAATGGCGCTTGCATTTCTTCCTCTGTGAATGAATTATTTGGCTTGCTAGTGTATTCGAGGTCCAGAGCAGGAATTCCTTCAACTTGGGTATTTCCCGTGAACTTTCATAGTTCTTGAGTTTTGCCTTCCGAGCTCCGTAATTGTGAATGAACTTTGTCAGGTTCTTTCTGAAGTCGGTTTTTGATTCCATTGGGTGCAATAGGGATTTGATAGGTTCCAGATTTCGCTGATGCTTAATGTTTCTTAGAGAGTGTCCCATATCGCATTTGTCAGCTTGCCCGGTGAATTCGGCTATGTGTATTTTAAAAAGAACCTGTTCCGTTTCTTTTTCTTCTATTTAAAGCTTCTACGAGTTTCCCTCAGGTGGAGAAGGTGGGGGCCGCAGCTTGGTTGGATTTTATTAGACGGCTAGAAAGGCGGACGTCTACCCGGCATGACTGCTGTATGATAGGAGTGTGAAATCAATGTTTATTAGTTCGTTAAAAAATTAGACAGCCAGCATAGCAACCAAATCGACGTTGCACCAGCATGACGGGTGTATAGTCTCTCTTTCTTTAAAGCACTTTCAAGATCTGGCTTGGATCTTTGGTAGAATGCCTAAATACCACACAGAATGCTTGGGTTCAATATCTGCTAGTATTTTGATTTTTATCCCTTGCATTCGTCGGTTCAATGCTGCCTTTTCTTAATGGTTGATGCGCTAGCACTTAAATGGGCCATTTCTGTTCTCGCCGTTCTTGGGTAATCACCTGTGGCACATTTCCGCATACCATGTCTCGTGGTATCTGCTGGTATGTGCCACGTGTCTGGAGGAAAAGATTTGACGACATGCGTGACAGGATTTTACCCTTATTCATGCCATGACCAAGCATATTTGCCAAACCCTCTTACCTAGCTTCACCAAATTAAGAAGGCGATCACTGGAGCACCCAGACGCTGGCGGCTAGATAGATTCGTAGATAAAGAAACTCACAGTTTCTTTAGTTTACCAAGAAAAGACATGGTTGTGCAAGATCTTACTGCGTCAGCAACAGCAAAGCAAAGCTCTGCGTAGTGGACACGTGCACCTTGTGTGGCGTGAGTGCAAACTAGTCTTCACCTCACCATATGGTACCAAAGCGGGACAATAGCGACTCCCGGCATTGTGCTATTTACCAAACTTTGAATGCAGTCACTGCTGCACATCAATGTATCACTCCACATTAATGACTTCGGCGCTCGTCTCGCAGAAGCAAAACTTGCTGCAAGGTTGATTTGATGGTTGCCTATTGTCAATTTACTGTCGCATCAAGTAACATTGCCATTCGGCCTATTTGAGCTTGTCCACATGCCTTAAAGGGGTAGTGAAACATTCTCCGAAAGCTTTGAACTATGTGTGTATTCAGAATCCTGACCATCCAGTCAATACCTCGAGTAGTTTCATCGTCCGGGTTAGTTCGGGTTCATGCAATAGCTATGAAAGCACATTTTTTATTCCCCAGCTCACGTCCCCCTCAACTGCACAGGTGGCGTCACTTTAAGTCAACCAACGAAATGCGTCTGTCGTCAGAGCAAACTATGGCGAAGCAGTGATGTTTGCCTGGTCATATAGTAGACCTAAGTTCGTAGCATCATATCATCTCGATTGCGTTGCCGTAAAGACTACAGTGTAGTAAAGACGTCGCGAACGTTGCTTCCACTTCGATAAGTTGTGCGGCACTGTCTGACACGACGCACAGTTACTGTATATGCTGCCTTTAGGTAAGGTAGCCCATGGTAGGTGTAGGGAAAACTTAGCCATACAAACCAATACACGCCGTAAAACCCAACATAAAGCAACCAGCAATAAAAAAAAAACGGACGCTACACCGAGTGTGCGAAGGCCACGTAGTTTGTATTGACGTCACCATGGCCGCCATCTTAGGGCTCCCATGCAGCTGGTTGACATACTACGCGAGCTCAAACGGCGACATCAGATTAGTGCTGGTGCACCTCCAGTTCCTTTGTATTCCGCCTTGGTGCGGCTTACGAACAAGAGAAAGTGATGATGATGATGATGCTCCTTGGATCATTGGCACCTACCCACTCTGGGGGATCGGCCATGGGTCGGGCGGATCATACATACTGAGTTATGATTAATATTTAGTTAGAGCTAAAATAATTCTGAGATGATTTTTTGAATGTAACGTTATTTATGAGTAATTGTAATTTCAAGTCGCACTATTATGTGTAATATCCCAGAGACTGAATATCTTTTGACTAGGAAGGCTGAATAAAGAATTGTTAGTAGTTGATACAGCTACCAAATCTTTTCGAGTCGCATATAAACTTTTCGAGAGTTTTGAAAATATTCCTGTCCGAGTGCCCTAGCGCAAAGGCCCCAAATGATAGTAGAACGACCGACTTAACCGGTAGAACGCATGCCGCAATATAATTTCGATACGTTGTCTGTGCAAGGAAAAACATCGGCAGCCTAATAAGAAGTGTTCAATAGTTTCGAGTTTGTTGCAATAGGAGCAATAAGGGGAGACTGTCAAACCCGCTCTGTGCATGTAAAAAAATAGATTTGGAATTCTACAATGCATTCTCGTTATTGCAACTTCAGCTCGTCTTGCGGCACACCATTTCCTGCTCCAAGGGAACTGTAGGTGCAGCAACTGGTGATGAATCGAGATTTGTAGTGAACACAGATAATGCATACTTTCTGAACCTTGCCGCAGCAACAAAGGCCGTAACAGGAAAGAGAGAGAGAACTGCACCTGTCAGAGAAGCTTTCGCCAGAGAGTCTGCAACTTCATTGAGTACAATTCCTGTGTGTCCCGGCACCCAAATTAATCGCAAGTTTTGCAAATGGTGAGAAATAATCTTAAAATATCCAAATCTGTTGACGCAGTTAGTGCCGAACACGACAATGAATCTGTAACTATAGTCACAGAAGTAATGGTTAAAGGAACTTTACGTAAGGCTAATATAACAGCTAAGAACTCGGCCAAAAATATTTGGGTGTAATCAGGAAGCCTAGCTGAAAACGACCAGTTTATTGGTGTAGAAAAAATTCCCACCTCGGCCTGCACACTGTGAAGCATCAGTTGCTATCACAACCGTAGAATTAGTTTGATTTAAGTGTTCTTGAAAAATGCCGTTCAGAAGATTACTAGATAGTAATTTTGCATTGTTAGGAAATATATCGTCATAAGATATGGCTAATTCACTTAACCTGCCACTCGTAGGCACTATATGATTAAGTCTTATCTGTTATAGGTTCAACTGCAGATTATGGGTAACGATTACCTGAGGGGTATGAAAGCGAGGTCATGTTATATTAAAAACAAAGCTGGATCACTGATAAATATATATTCTTCTCGTCTTATCGGTGAGTCATAGACTCTTAAGAATGTTTGAATTGTTAATAATTTGAATCTAACAGGTAAAAGAAGAACTCATGATTCCTTATATAGAACAGAGTTTGCTACAAATTTGAGTAACCCCAGGCACTAGCGAAGTGCTTGGCGCTCAATTAGAACTAAGGGACGTATCTTCCATGCATGCTGGTACGCCAGAGAATAAGGCACACCCAAACTTCAGTATAGCGCGTATGTACATCCGGTAAATTATTATTAAGGCGTCTGTCCGCATGCCCCATCGACTGTTACTAATCCTTCTAAGTAGGCCTAACACATGTGACACCTTGGTCACTGTATGTTCAATATGCATCCTCCAGTGGAGCTAGCTTTCCATCATAGATGATTCCAAGGTACTTGAGTGTTTGCACTTGGGGAATGTCTGCTTGGTGGAATGATAGTGATATATTTATATTGCCTTGCAGGGAGAACGTTAGAACTGCACATTTTTGTACATTAAGAGCTAAACAAATGCTGTCTAGCCAAGCTTCCAAGGTAGGTAAGTATCCTTGTAAAAGGGTATAAAGTGATTGTATGTCATCCGCAGACGCAAAGAATGCTATGTCATCAGCGTAAACATACGTGTTCACCCTTTGATGACGAGGAATGGAGCTAACCGAGATATTAAATAGTAGCGGGGACTAAACCGCTCCTTGGGGAACACCTCGTGTTTGTCTGGATTTCTCTGTTGATATCCCACCCTGTACACAGTAAAACTCCCTGTCCAGTAAGAACTCCGTCGTCCACGCAATATAAAAGTGAGGCAAGCCAATCTCTCTCATCCTTCTAAGTAAAATTGGGTATTTGACACTATCGTAGGCTTTAGAAATATCTAGTGTAACTAATGCTGCATACTGTTTCTGTCGCCGTGCTAGCGCCGTGCTCCAAATCAACGTGAGCACACCAGATAGACATTCCTGTTCTAAAAACAATTTGACAGGGACTTAATATTTTTATTAACAGTAACAAATTTAGTTATCTGAGCATGTAATACTCAATTATTTTTACAAAATTGCATGTTAACGAAATTGGTCGAATGTTGTCTAGAATAAGTCGCTTGTTTTTATATTTAAGCAGTGGTATCACTTTAGCTACCTTCCACACAGAAGGAATCCAAGAGTCTTTTATAGAATAATTTACGGTATCCAATAACGCATTTGGAGCAACATCCAAGAAGATTTTCAGCATATTCGTAGTAATTCCATCAGGGCCTGGTGCTGCCGCTGGTAAACGTGCTACAACTGACGAGAGGACCAACCGTGATATATCTTCAGTATTTTCGAGAGTGTCTTGCCTCACAAGATGTGAATGAATACAGGTAGAAAATGTAGCCTCCAAACGCCTGGTGATTGCACCTAGTGAATCTTCTATTTCTTGGGTAGTATGCACTATTGATTCTGCATTTAAGGGACATGGCATTAATATGATAGATCTGAGATACCGGAACAATGTGCTTTTATTGTTTGATTTTGAAAGGAAATCAAAATGGCGAATGTTATATTCATCTTTTCCTTTCGCGACAGTACGCTTGAAACTCGCTGCAATAAACTTGTAGTTGTTCCAGTTACTAGGAGACTGATTATGCATGAGTTGCTTCCACGCTGCTTTCCGGTGTTTGTAGTCCCTCGAGCAGTCGTCATTCCACCAAATATTAGCTGTAGGGTCTTTTCTTCCTTCTATCTTGGACTCCAACCTCTTACGAGCAGAGTCAAGAATATTGCAAACTTTATCTGCGCTGCTTGGATTTTCAGCCAAAGATGTAAAAATTGCCCTCAAATTAATTTTAAACCTATTGTGGTCAATAAACGAACAAACGAGACACTGTATTATACTGTGACCCGTGAATCTCAAATATCACGGGAACGTGGTCGCTGATCGAACCAGTGTCAGCCGTCTTGCAGGGCAGCACCAAAAGTCCTGGAACCGAAAACGTAAGATCTCGCACCGATCGGGACTGGCCCTGTAAAAATGTTAATTATCCAGTGTTGTGACAGGTGAACTTGTTCAATGCCGCCCAGTCTCATCGACGTTTCCCATTCTGACCTGTTCTAAATCCCCATGATATATAATGAGAGTTAAAATCTCCAGCTAGCACAACCTTTTTCCCACAGTTTAGAAGAATTGAATCTAGTGACTGAGCATTTAGCACACCTCAAGGAAAATATGCATTAAGCAAACAAATTTGAGACCTCCTGGAAGAGTTGGTTCTACTTCTAATATTTCACTTTCTGTAGACATTAGTTTAGAGCATAGCCTTGCTTTATGCTTTATGGCAGAATTTATTAGACAGAAGAATGAGTAAACCACCTCCTCTGGATGGACGATCTAACCGAAATGGTCGGTAATTACGCAGACTAAAGAGTTTATCTGGAGATAACCACGTTTCTTGTAATATGATGACATCTGGATTAATCTGAGAAATAAAAATGTTGAGATCAGTAGAAGCAGCAAATACGGATTGACAGTTCAACTGCAGCGCTCTCATCTATCTTCCGGTGACAAAAACACCATAGAGGCTACAGCCTCCTCCAAAATGTTAGCTGTACCCTTGACCTGAGATAGAACTTTCTTTTATTTATAGTTAGTACATGTATCAGAAAATTTTAGCGGACGCCCCCCTTTGTTTCTGTGCACGCTGGTCAACATCCATGCTTGCACATTCCTGTAAATCTGCACGGTAGATTTGTGAGCCTGTAGAGCTAACACTCTTTGCAGACAAGCTGGAACTAGGACCCTCATTTGAGGGCATCGTCTGAACATCGTCTACTTGTGAGGGAACTCTTCCTTGGCTGTGACCCACTGTCGGAACACTACCCACTTGTTGCAATAGCCCAATTTGTGACGCTAATAACCCACTAAGTTATTCGTACGCAGTCTCTACGACACGTTCTACCAGTTTTACCATAGCTTTCTCGACTGATTCTGCGATCACTTGCGAAATATTTGCCTCAATCATTGCCTGGTGACGTACAGCTACGCTAGCATAACCACGTTCTCTTTCTTTTATTGCTGAAATAGCCGCCCTGCGTGAGCATCGCCTTTTGTCCATTATCTCTAAGACTTGTATCTCTTGGTTTCTAGCTGGGCATGTAGGGTTATGAGCCTTGTGTGTACCTCCACACAGGCATCACTTGAGGACTTGAGCAGAGCAGTCGTCCGGGGAGTGACCTTCACCACAAGAACAACTCAAAGCAGATTTGCAACCTCCCATACTATGGCCATAGCGCCAGCAGTTGCGACCTTGTAATGGACGTGAGGCAAGCGGGTCTACTCTAAAAATCAAAGGCCACACTTTGATTTCCGAAGGGCATGACATACCGGCAAATGTGGCAAATGTGTGAATAGAAAAAGTGGAGACAGCACAAAAAAAAACGCCGTGACCCAACGACTCCTCCTCTGCAGTGCCACGCACTAACGAGGTAAAAAAGTCAAAGTTGCCACCGTCTTAAGGCACCCAGCGCAGAGAACCTGTCTGTGACATCACGTGAAAACTAAGTATACGTGAAGGAGCTCGTATGCATAGAGTTTCCAAAAATTGACTGGAGGGGACTCTGGCGCTGTGATCGTTCAGCGACCATGGGAATGATGGGCAGTACACAAAATTTCCTAGTCTTGGTACTTGCGGGCAACAAATCGTACTTGCGGCTTTGTTTATTGCTGGTTTCGGTTTCATTTTGAATGAAAGAACGAACCTTCTCGAACTTCGTGACCCGATTCAAAATGGTAAGCCTAAAGAAAATTAGGTGGTCAAGCGCAACCGCTGAACATTTTTCGTGAGAAAACTGCTACAAGCTCCATGGACACACACGGAGCCAGAAATAGGCCAGAAGTACGAAGATTAGACAAATACGTTTACTAGAACACTTTACCATCATTCCCATGCTCGCTAAAGCGCCGTGCGTTGCAGCTCCCATAGACACTAGCGCCAGAGTTCCCTCTGGTGTATATTAGAAAACTCTATGCTCGTATGAGCTTGAAAGCGTAGCCAAGCTGTTCACGAGCTGTACTCGCGCAGTATACAACCTAGAGCGTGTTATCTTTTTTGCTTTCCTAAATTCTTAGCATCGCTAGGGGGCCACAGTGTGCGGACGCGCGTCGCATCGGCTCCGCAGATTTTCTATGGTTTTCGGCGATTTCTTTCCAGCCATTCCCGAGTGACTGCGAAAGTCCTGCGGTCTCTCCCGACACCATTTGTGCAGGTGAGCCCGTGTTTCGGTCACTTTTCGAAGATTGCCCGTACCGCCAGCTGGCACGACAGTCAAGCCAGTAGACAAGACACGGTAGGCCTGACAAGTCGTCGGAGCAAGCGGGTGCCCCATCCGCTGCGCCGGCCCCCGAAATGGAATTCGTGCAAGTCGAAGGGGAGGAGATATCGCCGACGGAGTTCGGAAAAGAGCAGGGATGGTGCGAGATCAAACGAAACACCAAGAAGGCGGGTGGAGACGCCAACCCGGCGAAGAACCAGCAAGCAACGCCAGCGTCTACCGAGAAGGCGGCGTTTATACAGAAAGCGACGCAGTACGTGCGGAAGATCACCATGACGAGCCGAATGCCCAACCTGCCGACGGATGACTACAAGATCATCGTGCGACCCCAGGATGGCTTCAACGTATCCCACTACCAGAAGGACCGCGTCCACTGCTGCATACGCAACGCTGCAGGGGTGGGGCGCGAGGCAGCCGAGGAGGACAGCGTCTGTCTCAATGAGCGACAAAACGTTATTGTGGTAAGCACGCCGTCAGAAGATTGCGCTAGACGATATGGAGGCATTTGCAAGCTGCGAATTGGCGACCGCGAGTTCGAAGCGAGTGCCTACAGAGCGGCTCCGGAGAACACGTCCAAAGGCTTCATCAGGGGCATATCGCTAGACGAAAAGCCGGCGGACGTCGTGAGAAGTCTGGTTAACCACCGCAACCCAAACGTCCTGCATGCCAAGCGCATGGGAAACACGACCAACGTGATAATCCTTTTCGACGGCTACTACGTGCCTCGTTACGTGAACTACGGCGGGATGGTGATAAGGTGCACTCTTTACAAGAAACATATCGATATGTGCTACGAGTGTGGTCGTCTGGGACACAGGGCCGACGTGTGCCCCAACCCGAACGACAAGAAGTGCCGTGGGTGCGGATGTGGCAACCCGCCCGACGATCATCGGTGCGAGCCGGTGTGCCAACTGTGCGGAAAGGGTCACCTCACCGGAGACCGCAAGTGCAAAGCTAAGTACAAGACACCCTACCTAGTCAAGCGCCGACAGTGGGAACGCAGAATGCGCGAGGAGGCTGAGGCTGCCTACAGCAGTAGCAGCACCGTCAACGACGGGGAGGAGGGCTACGGACGACGCCACGCACCGAGACGGCGTAGCGGCAACAGTCGATCGGCCTCGAGGGAGACCCGCGCGCGGAGCCGCACTCGCTCCCGTACTCGTTCTCGAGCCCGCTCTCGCAGCGTCTCCCGACCCCGTTCAGCGAAGCCTCGCAGCACGTCGACGGCCCGAGCCAACCACACAGCTGCAGCCAAAGGCGGAGGAGAGGTTGACCCCCATAAATTGAGGTGGGTGGACGTCGCATCCGGACGCGCGCCCAGCGCACCGCTAACGCGAACCGAGACTGCCATTGATAGAAACCCAGATGTAGACAGACGCGGCAGCTCTGCTTACAAACGCAACAGCGACCCAGAAAGTCTAATGCAGAAACGATTGGATCAATTCGAATCAATAATCCGAAAACTACAGCAGGAAAATGCAAGGTTAAGAAACGAAATCGCCACGTTGAAGGGGGAGGCCCCGACAGTTTCCTTTCCTCCTCCTCCGCCAATTAAACCCGTCGCAGCCGACGCGGCTGCTAGTACAGCCGAGAGTGGGGAGGAAGTCATGGAGACTCAAGACGCGCACCCCGCACCCACTAAACGTAAGGCACTTGACCCGGAACAATTTGACGTCAAATCACAGAAACGCGAGGAGAAACTCCGCGAACGAGTCGATAGACTCGACGACAAGGTAGACGCGATGATGACCCAACACGCGCAGCAAACCGCGCAACTTAACAACGCAATTGCTCAGCAAACCGCACAGTTGGGGGAGACGCGGAATGGGAGGCTGCGTTCGTACGGCTCTTGTGGATGCGCAACTAAATCTGTGTTTCTAGAGTTTTTTCTTCAAGTGTTCATGAACTGTTGCTCGCATCGGTTCCGAGAAGTCATCAGGATCCTACCGATACCATATTTGACCACAGTGAGTGAGTTTTTGTCAAGTTAGGAACAATATCTTTTCCTGTGGAGCGGTGCCCTCTTTAACCCTAACGAGTGCCTCGGGAGACCGCGCTTTTGCTGGGCTTGTTCTCGCCTGCGGCCGGCCCTTCGGAGGCCCGGTGCGCGGAATTATTTGCTCACGATGTAGTATGAAGTGCACGGAGAGGATATTTCAGAAGAAGAGTTTACTCAAAATAAAGGTTGGCAGTCCGCTGGGGCCAGAAGAGCTGGCGCCAAAACACGCACTGCTGACTCTAACGCGCCATCGTCGCAGCCGGGCGCACGCCGGGGCAAATCGAGAGGCGCTGCGCTGAAGTCCAAAGTAATACGCGCGGGAAAGATGACATCCCTTCCTCAAGATGACATCAAAATTGTGATCCGACCGAGAGGTGGACTCAATATCTCGAAAATTGGCGCAGCTACGGTGGCTGATGCAATACTAGTTGCCGCTGGCATAAGCCAGGAAGATTTGTGCCAGGATACTCTATGCCCGAATCTGCAGCAAAATATTATGATTGCCAGTACTCCCAAGCGCGAAAACGCAGACCGATACGTTCAGATGAAGCAAATACTCATTTCAGGCAAGGTGCACGAGCTAAGTGCCTATGAGACTGCCCCACACTCCACTTGCAAAGAGGTGATTCGTAGCGTCCCACTTCAAGACGGCCCTGACGTCATCGATGCGAAGATTGTCAACACAAATAATCCACTCGCCTTAGCAGCCAAGAGAATAGCCCAAACTGGCACGGTCATCATCGCTTTCGACGGGTATCGTGTACCGAACTTTGTCAGGTATGGACCAGTGCTGATGCAGTGCTCACTCTACCGCAAGCAAATCGACGTGTGTTATGCGTGCGGCCGTCTTGGTCATCGCGCTGACGTGTGCCCCACTCCCGGTGACACGATTTGCCGAGGCTGCGGTGCCGCAAGCCCTGACAAGCAACATGTGTGTACTCCCAAGTGCAAACTCTGTGGTGGCCAGCATCTCACGGCTAGCAAAGACTGTGCTCAAAGGTTCAAGATCCCGTACAATGTGCGCCGTCGTCGCAGTGAGCGTGCCAGAATGGCTGGTGCTGCGTCACCGTCCCCGCAACGTCACCTCGACACTGGGGACGAGTTGCAGTCTTCGTCACCCACCACGGATGCTCAGCGCAGAGGACGCCCCCGTTCCAGGGGACGCTCGGGAGGCCGCTCCAGATCCAGGCACCGTGGTGCCTCCAAGGAATGTTCCGGCTCGCGCTCCAGGTCGACAGAACGTGCCCGGGAAAGTTCCACTTCTCAGCCTCGCTCCAACTCAAAGCCGGGGCACGTTTCGTCGGGGCCGACCAGGTCCCGCTCCCGCACGCCCACCACCTCTAACAGCGAGAAGCCGACGCTCTCCTGGGCCGACAAAGCCCGAGGAAGACGTGATTCTCCTAGAGGCGACGAATCGAATCGCGGTTCTCCCCACGCGAGTGAGCTCGACGAGATGCGACGAGCTAACGAGCAGCTGAGGAAAGAAAACGCGCAGCTTAAGCAAGAAATGAGCAGGCTAGCAGCGGAGATGGCGGAGATTAGAAAGCTCGCGTCCTCGCCCCCTTCGGCGCAGCCCGCCCCAACCCCGGTCGCCATGTATACGTCTGAGGCACTTCATAGGCCTAGCGGAACCAAGCGCCGAGCGGTTGAGAACACACAAGAAGAAGAGGCGGTAAACTTATTGTCGGAACTCAAGGTTTCCTTTGCGAACATGCAGGCTGCCTTAGCGAAAATTCAAGAAGCCGTGGCACATCCAAAGATGGGATTAGGAGCACTGAGTGAACGCATAAGCAAGCTAGAAGAGGTCGATGCGAGGACAGACCCCGGTCCGACTCCTTTGCAGGTCCCAGCACAACGCAATGTACTGGCGCCACCGACTGAGGGCGCGATCTTCCGGGCTGCTATAGCTGCTCAACCATCCCCTCAGCCTAAACATGGATAGTGTGGACGAAAACTTCAGAATCTGGCAATGGAACTGTGGCGGGTTTACTCACAAAAAGCCCATTCTACAGCAATATTTAAGAACTCTCGATGTTAAGCCCCAAATCATCGCTGTTCAGGAAGTTGCGTCTGGCACCCCCATCAAAATCCCGGGTTACTTAGTAGCATCATCACATTCAGGAGGTAGGGGAGTTGCCACACTTATCAGCAAAAGGTACAATTACCTATCGCGTGACCTCGGTGCAATTGCCGATGGCACTGAGTACGTAATGACTGAAATTATAATGAACTCACCCAAGAAGGGTCTTCGAAGAAATAGCCTTTTTATTCTCAACGTATACTGCAGTCCCAGTTATCGCAGGACGAGAGCAAACTCTCTCCTCAAAAGGGCTGTGAGCATGGCCAGTAGTTACCCCCTTGTAGTTGTAGGGGATTTCAACGCCCCACACAGCGTGTGGGGATACATGTATGATACCCCAAAAGGATGCGAGCTATGGCAGACTGCGACAGAAGCCGACTTAACGCTTATAACTGACAAGGATTTCCCCACTAGGAGAGGTAACTCCATATGTAGGGATACCACCTCAGATCTGACGTTTGTGAAGAATATAGATGGAGTCAAATGGGTCAACACGGCTCTAGACCTCGGAAGTGACCACTACATCATCGAGGTATTCTTCGCGATTGCCCGCTTTACGACGAAAAAATTCAAGGTGGTCGACTGGGACGCTTTTCGTGAAGTCAGAGCTGAGAGAGCACCGACGGCTGGGACAGACTTTGAAGGATGGTACAAAGGAATCAGAGATGACGCCACGGCAGCGACCAAGGAGGTCTTCACTGACCTCGATGTTGAAAATATGGACAGCAGGTTGGCACACCTACTAGAAGCCAAGCAAGCCCTACTCACGAGGTGGAAGGGACAGAAGCATAACAGGAGGCTCCGCAAGAAGGTTTCCGAGGTTAACAGGGCGATCGAGGAGCACTGCAAAACCTTGTGTAAACAACAATGGCGTGAGCTCTGTGAGAGCATCGAGGGTCAGCTCAGATCTGGGAAGAGCTGGGGTCTTCTCAAACACCTTCTCGATCAGGGCAGCACCAGGTCCAGTCAGAGGCGATCCCTCGCGCGAGCCATCCATCTTGCTACTGACTCTACCCCGGACGAATTGGTTGTCAACAAGCTTATAGACAGGTACCTGCGAGTCGCGGATAGCTCTGCACCCACACAGTTCCCGGACTACGCGGGGTGCGACGTGCCGGAGTTGGACCAGGACTATACTGTGGCCGAGATACGGCAGGCTCTCTTTTCCCTAAATGCCAAATCCGCCCCTGGCCCTGATGGCATAACCAATAAGATGCTCAAGAACCTTGATGATAACTCCATCGAATTCCTTACGAAAAAGATTAATGAGGTGTGGCACAGTGGGGAGGTTCCCGCACAATGGAAGACGGCCTACACAGTTCTAATCCTGAAACCTGGTAAAGCACCAGGAATAGATAATCTAAGACCAATTTCTTTAACTTCCTGTGTCGGTAAGGTCGCAGAGCACGCCCTTCTGAACCGATTCAAGGTGCACCTCGAGACCAATGACATGTACACGCACAATATGATTGGTTTCAGAGCTGGTCTCTCGACACAGGATGCCATGAAGTTGATAAAGCATCAGATCATCGACCGGAGCACAGGAGATACCAGAGCCATCCTTGGATTAGACCTGGAGAAGGCTTTCGACAACGTTTCTCACGAATGCATTCTCCAGTCTATTTCCAGCCTAGGGCTAGGGAAGAAGGTCTACGACTTCATGAGATCCTTTCTTTACCAGAGAACTACCAAGCTCAAGATCGAAGGGTACTTCTCACGAGAGATCAACCTCGGTTCACGCGGCACGCCTCAGGGCTCAGTTATTTCACCAACACTATTTAACATCGTGATGATCGGGCTCTCCAAGGAACTCGCGAAGATTCAAGGAATCAATCATACCATCTACGCAGATGATATAACCATCTGGTGCAGCGGCGGGAGCGACGGTCAAGTTGAGGAAGCCATGCAGCACGCAATGGACGTGACCGAACGTTTCCTCCGTCCCACCGGTCTCAAGTGCTCCCCATCGAAATCTGAACTTCTGCTCTACAAGAAAAGACCCCGAGGCGGCGGCCACCGTGACTGGAAACCTGCGTCTCAAAGTGAAATACGGCTTTTCACTAGTGACGGGTCCCCAGTGCCAAGAGTGGATTCGCTCCAAATATTGGGAATGTATATCGAGTCCAACGGCGCTAACGGAGCTGCACTGAGACAGATCACTACCAAGACGAAAAGTGCTCTCGGCCTCATCCGTAGGATCACCAACAGACACCGCGGAATCAAGGAAGACAATCTCATCCGCATCATACATTCGTTTGTGCTCTGCCACCTTTCGTACTCGGCGGCCATGTATAATTGGCATGTTGCAGAAAGAAGTAAGCTCAATTCCCTCATAAGAAAGGTTTTCAAGCTCGCGCTTGGCTTGCCTGTAAGCACTGGCACTGAAAACCTTTTCAAGCTCGGTGTTCACAATACACTCGAAGAGATAATCGAGGCGCAAGAGCGCTCACAGCTGCTCAGGCTTTCCGGAACCAAATCGGGCCGCAAGATACTCGATGATTTGGGCCTCAACTCTATTGACCAGTGCCCCGATTCCATGCAGATTCCCAGAAACATCAGGTCTCAGCTGCGCATCGCACCCATTCCCCGCAATATGCACCCTGCGCACAACGTCGGTCGGCATAGGGCCAGGGGTAGAGCTCTGCTCGAGCACGTCCGTAGCAACCCCACTGATGCAAGCTTTGTGGATGCTGCGGCATATGTCCAACAAGTGGCATTCGCTGTTTCCATCGTCGACTCAAATTCCAGGCTCACTTGCTCCGCCACAGTACGCACATCGAAGCCCGTGATAGCCGAACAGGTTGCAATCGCGCTGGCTATGCTAGATAGTCGCAGAGAGTCAATATACAGTGACTCCAAGGCGGCTATCAAAGCCTAAGAAACCGGGATGGTAGCCCCTCAGGCCCTCCGCATTCTCCAAAGCGTCAAGAGTATCACGCCCCATTCTCTCTCTTGGTTTCCCGCTCACCTGGGGTCGATTGAGGGCCCTACCTCTGACCCGAACGAGGGCGCACACGAGGCCGCGCGAGGACTCACTGACCGCGCTGCCTCCACAGTCCCTCTGCCTCGCTGGGAACCCTTACTTACGTTCAACGAAATAACAAAGCACTTCTATCTGTCAAGAAGGGCATTCCCTCTCCCACACCCAGCCTTGCGCAGGGCGCAGGCAGTCACCCTAAGACTATTTCACGCCAGTGCGTATCCTAACCCCGTGGTTCTTCATGCCATCTACCCTGAACGGTATCCAAGTGCGGATTGCCCCGTTTGTAGACTGTTAGCCACATTCAATCATGTGTTGTGGGAATGTGAAGCCATTGGCCCCGCCCTCAGCGAGGACAGGTGGGCTGCGCTTTTACGCAGCCCCGAACTAAAGGATCAAACCCTGGCCGTCCAGAGTGCCCGCGAACGGGCCGCCAAGCTCGGCTTGACGGTCCCAACGTGGGATTAGCCGGGTGGCGCGGGGTCTCCCTTGCGTCTTCCCAGGACAAAAATAAAGTTTTAATCAATCAATAAATCAACCGAACAGTTGAGCATTGCAATATCTCAGCTCACAAAAATGGTCGTGACGCTGCAAACGCGCATAGACAATATCGAAATGCGACTTCTGGGCGCAGTGGGTCGCCCAGTACGAACGACTGGGAAATTGTACTTTAGACCGTTACCCGACGAAGAGGCTCAGGATCAGCCGGACGGCAAATCATAACTTGTACAGTCACCATGGCTCGACACGAAACCACACAAACACAACGCCCACAACAGCATAACACACGGAACACGTTCACTATCTGGCAGTGGAACTGCAGGGGGTACAGGAGGAAACGGGCGCTTCTTCAACAATTCTCACGTAGCCGGCAACGACCGGACGTAATACTATTGCAGGAAACCAATGACCCGGTCAAGCTGGCGGGGTACAAATCTATAGACGAAGCTGTGACCGCGGGAGCCCCACCGGCCGCTGCAACGCTAGTGCGACGCAACCTCACCGTGGCGCAACGCGAACTTATGAACGTTAGCATACCGCATGTACTCATAGAGCTCATCCCGACGAAAGGGCGCGGCCCGGCCTGTTTGTGCTGAACGTGTATAGCAGATCCAAAGCCAGACACCGCTTTAGCACGTTACTGCGAGAGGCGCGCGAGGCAGCTGCCGACGGGCCCTTTCTCTGCGCGGGCGACTTCAACGCGCCCACGCGGCGTGGGGGTACGGCTACGAAACGCCAAAAGGTAAGCGCCTTTGGGACGATGCGCAGAATAAGGGCCTCGAGCTCATCACAGACCCTTCCGCGCCTACGCGCAGGGGCAACAGCATATGTGCAGACACCTTACCCGACCTCACATTTACCAAGAACGTTGCTAGCGCGCGATGGCACAATACACAGGAGGACCTGGGTAGCCATCACTCAGTGATCGAGATCCAGGTCGACGCTGAACCTCACCACCGCGTTCATCGAGAAGGTACCAAGGGCAAGAACCACAGGCTGGTGGATTGGGACGCGTTTCGCAAAGTCCGGAAAGAGCAGAATCGTGGCAGTGCAGCTATTGAGGATATAGATAGCTGGACTGCGACGCTCAAGGGGGATTTAGAAACGGCGACGCGGGAGGTTCCGCCAGAAGCACAGCTCGAAGTGGTAGACAGCAAACTCCTACACAAGTGGGAAGCCAAGCGCAGCCTGCAAGACAGGTAAAAGCGTCAACGCCACAATCGAACGCTGCGCAGACGCATAGCACGGCTAAGCAAGGACATGGAAGAGCACGCGTTACAGGTATGCAAAACGCAATGGGATAGAGAACCAGCTGGGACGGGCCAAGACGTGGCATCTCCTCCGGCACCTCTTGAATCCAGAGGAGACGAAAACATCGCACGCACATAAGCTTAACAAGTTGCTGCACGACTGCAAAGGCACCCACGCGGACATTCTAGTTGACGTGCGAAGCCGTTACTTTCAGTCACGTAGCCCCCTCGCACACTCGGCATACACCTGGAAGGGTGAGGGTAACGCGGAGCTAGACGAGGACTTCAGCGTTGCAGAGGTGAGGGTGGTGCTGCACAGGCTCAACACAAATTCGGCGCCAGGCCCGGACGGTATAACCAACAAAGCGCTACGTAACTTGGACGATGAGTCGATAGAACAGCTGACGGCTTGCATGAACGAGTGCTTGAATGCGGGCGCTATACCGAACTCGTGGAAAACGGCGCGCATAATTATGATCCCCAAACCGGGCAAACGAGTACAGATTGACAACCTTCGACCGATATCCCTGACGTCCTGCGTTGGTAAGGTCATGGAACATGTGGTTCTCGCCCGCCTTACCAACTACCTCGAGGACCAAAACATGCTCCCACACACGATGCTGGGGTTCCGTCGTAACCTTTCCACGCAGGACGTTATGCTTCAACTCAAGCACGATATCGTAGACAATCCCACACGATCCACCAAAGCGATACTCGGGCTCGACCTTAAAAAGGCGTTCGACAACGTTAGCCATGCTGCGATATTTGAAAGTATACGAGCGTTGGGACTGGGCGAGAGAACGAACCACTACGTACGGGATTTTCTTACGGGCCGCCGGGCCCGATTAGCGATCGGCGGACTAGAATCGCAAGACATATACATGGGTTGTACGGGCACGCCGCAGGGCTCCGTAATCTCGCCCATGCTTTTTAACCTCGTGCTTGTCGGATTACCACGAAAACTCGCTGAGATAGAAGGCCTCCACCATAGCTTGTACGCCGATGATTTCACCCTCTGGGTTGCCGAGGGAAATGACGGCCACGTAGAGCAAACGTTGCAGGAAGCCGTCGACGTGGTGCAGGACTACCTTCGTGACACTGGCCTCGAATGTTCCGCCGCTAAATTGGAGCTCCTGCTCTATAGACCCTCGCGCAGGGGCCGTAAACCCAAGAACGCCGATTCCGCATTCGAGTTCGCATATAGAGAAATTATTGTACACACATCAGACGGCGCTGTCATCCCACAAGTTAACACCATTAGGGTACTGGGCTTGCGCCTGTCCGCCAACGGCCACAGCGGCGAAACCGTTCACAGACTAGAGGGCGCGGTCAATGAAACAATCCGGTTGCTGAAACGAATAACAAATCGGCATAGCGGAATGAAGGAAAGCAATACCATTCGCCTGGTACATGCTTTCGTTGTGAACCATATAACGTACGTCGCCTCCTACCTCAAGTGGCAGGCGACTGAACGCACCAAACTAGATTGTCTCATCCGCAAGACGTACAAACGCGCAATCGGATTACCGGCCAATACCAGCATGGAAAAATTTCTCGAGCTGGGGTTGCACAATACTCTAGATGAGATAATCGAAGCACACAACATCGCCCAGTACAAACGTCTGGCGAAGACCAGAACTGGTCGACACATCCTCGAGACACTGGGTATCAACTACCATATGCAGCACGGCGAAAAGGTCGGCATACCCAGACGTATTCGCGAGCACATCGTCGTTCTGCCGTTGCCTAAGAACATGCACCCGACACATCACATCGGTGGGCGCAACAGGCGCGCCCAAGACCTTGAAAAGAAATTCGGCAATAGCAAAGACACAGTTTACGTGGACGCGGCCCGTTACGACTGCCACCGCGGCTTCGCGGTCGCGATCACGGATCATGTAGGAACTTGCGTCACGAGTGTGACGATAGGCACGCAAGAGATGGAAGCGGCCGAAGAAGTTGCCATAGCCCTCGCGATAGCCACCACGGACGCCGAGGTGATAATAGGCGACTCGCAGGCGGCGATACGCAACTACGCCAGCGGCCGGATCTCCCGCGAAGCGGCCCGCATTCTCCAAATTCACGAACGCAACATCTGCCGCAAAAACGACAGTTTCCTCGTATGGACCCCCGCCCACACGGACCCTCCGCTTGCGGGCAACGCGACTGCCCACGCCGCAGCTCGAGGACTTACACGCCGAGCTGCGACGCCTGCCGACAGTCCCGATGTCTCGCACACTTCGACAGCGATGCGGGAATGGACGTGGGGGGATTGCATGACCACTTTCAGTGACATTACGCAACACTACAGACTGAACAGGTGCAAATATCCACCACCCCACGCCAAACTAAACAAGAAACAGCAGGTTGCCTGGAGACAACTACAGACACACATGTACCCGAATCCAGTGATCCTTCGCCTCTGCTACCCAGGCATTTATACGTCCGCCGCGTGTAAGGCGTGCGGAT
Organism: Rhipicephalus annulatus; assembly: GCA_013436015.1. Classification (NCBI taxonomy): domain Eukaryota; kingdom Metazoa; phylum Arthropoda; class Arachnida; order Ixodida; family Ixodidae; genus Rhipicephalus; species Rhipicephalus annulatus. Next base: position 1,827,881 of record WOVY01010234.1, on the reverse strand, counting down.
CCAGAGCGACGCTGCAGCACATGCTGTGGAAGTGTACCGGTAACGCGCAGCAGTCCCCTACGAACCCGGTAGATATGGCAGTCTCGAACCACGAGGCGCGATGGGAGGCGGCTCTGCTCAGCCACGGCCTTGCCGATCAACTGTGGGCCGTCCGGCAAGCCCAGGATGCCGCCCGGGTCCAAGGACTTGAGGCCGTCACCTAGGCCGGGGTGCTTGTAGCCCCACCCCGCTCAATGACGCCGGACATGTTCAATAAAGTTTTTACTCACTCACTCACTTCCTAAATTCTTATCTATCTTATTTTAGAGCAGGAGAAAGCTAACAACGTGTTCATAATTTTTCTTAGAATTATGCCATATTTTGGTGCTTATGGTGGCCGGTGGTGCCACATGGTCGTTTAGGAACCCAAGAAAACTGCGATTTCAAACCGGCGTTATTAATTTTGGACTGGATATTGCGCCGAAATATTTCAGAATCGGCATACCTAATCCTTAATAAAGCAGGAAAAAATTACAATAGGGTCGCATAATTTATCTCGACCTCTTTATGACACGAAAATTAGAAATTTTGGTCTTCTTCTACATAAAAACACTGGTGCAGAGAACACTCAAAAGAGCATCTGGTGCCTTGGGAACGCTTAGTGTATTTCAACTACCGCCAGCATAAAATCCACTACCGCTTTCGATATCTATGGGTGGTGTCACCATGGTGTCACAGTGACCTCTGAGCATGGTAGTTTGTGATCTAACTCACACAAGAGAAGCAACTCAATCAACTCGTCATGATAATGCCCATTATCGTGGAGTTGGCTCGAATTTAAAAAAAAATTAACTAATCTATTTTATACTTGCTTCCTGGCTCCAGTGTGAACAAAGCGTAGACATAGCATGTTAAAAAAAGACATCTCTGCATTGGCTCGGAATTGTGTCAGTAGAGGACCTTGGTTGGACCACGGTCGCTGGATGAAAAAGCGCCTTTTCATCCAGCGGCCGTGGTAGGACTAGGAAGAACCGCCATATACCTGCCAAAGGTTCAAGGGCAAGGTTTCGTATGGTACGAGTTCGCATTCGTATTTGTCCACCTTGTCGAAATTCTCGCGGCAAGCACAGAGAAAGAGCACGCTCACCGCCTTTTGGCGAGGCTTGATCGACAATGCCTTGGTCCTAAAGACCCAGAAAGGCATTTTCAGAGCTGAGACCCTGGATTTTCTCGCCCATCGGATAACACGCCAAAAACTTACGCTTCCTGCTTTGCCGTGAAGCACAACGGGACCGAATGAAGTAGAATAAATTAAATGACCTCTACCGGGGTTCGCCACAGCGTGACGTCACCGGCGCACGTGCAAGACGATGGTTGACAAAACATTCCCGTTGGTGCCTCAGCGAGGTACAGTCTCGTGGTGCTTGGGGTAAGTTTTTTTCTTTTTTAAACGCCTAAACATCAGCTTACTGTGGCAAGATTAGATGTGGTAGGTGCCAGAGAACATCTAGATGTGTGGTAAACTGCATGACGAAATATTCTCCACGCTGGCTCGCTGTTTATCTTAAGAAGTAAACGTACGGGCAGCCTATGCCAGGAACAGTGTCATCGTCTTCATAAATGTGCAGTGTTTATTGTGGCGTGTAGTCTGAATTGAAAGGCCTTTACGGACGGTGAAACAGAATATTGTGTGTGGCGTGTGCCGTGTGAATAACGAAAAGTCTTGTTTGCAAAAACGTGGACGCTCGTTGCGAGCCGGTGACAGTTACAGGTTGTCGACTGAACTTCACGATTCGACGTTTTATTCAAGGTAAAAGTGCATTTGATGCTATCATCTGTGGGTGGGTACTGTTGCGGCCCAGGATATACCTAACGCTTCCCTGCTGACGTGGGTTGCCGAAAAGTCAGGGTTGCGTCGTACGCGGACTCCGGTGGTAGCGTGGCGCAACTTCTGGTGGAGGAAACAAACGCTTGCAAGTCGGGGATACGAAACGCAAACAGGTTTATTGCACTATATACAACTATTTACAGCATAGAGCGTGGTGGATGAACCGTCAAACCATAGTTCAGAGCAACGTCCATCAATTTGCAGCGTCGTTTTAAGCCCTGTCGGGCTCCTCCTTCTTGATTGAAACACCAATCACACACTTCACGCCACAGACTTTGGCATGAGCCAATAACACACGACCGCCGAATAGACACCGCATCTCGTGATGCAATGCTTCCCTGGCCAGTTTCACTACAGTGGCTAGAATAGGGAAGTGTGATGAACGTGCTGGCTAGCGCGTGACGCCTTGGAAGGAAACCACCAGCTGGCGCTGGCACACGTTTGCACGTCACCCAAGCTGGCGATGCGCTGCGCATGTATGAGACGGGAATCAACCACGAGCGTGGGCAACGCGAAACATATAAAATATATTTTATTGCTCGTGCATGGTTTCAAATTGCGACCGAGAAAATATGCTAATAAGCTTCTGGAATTACTGGATGCCTACGCGGGTGCGCGACTGAACTGAAATATCGACAGGGTGCCGAAAGTGAGCGCGTTACGGCACTGAAACATTTTATTGATGTGAAATGGTAGAAGAGTGGAACGATGGACTAGGTTGTGAGCCACTGTTTGCAACACTTTCTACTGCGAACCATAATTTCAGGGACGAGAATCCCGAGTTGTATCTTAATGAAAACCTTTTATTTTCTGCACACTGGTCATACGAGGGATTTCCGAGTAGTAACTCACTATCTGTTTACAACAATGCATACTTGATAATTGATCGCGCGTCTTTTTTTTATCCCCAAGAAAAAAAGTTTTATAAGTTTTATATTTCACAAGCACCCCACAGAACATTGTTTCCTTTGGACTGAGAGCAGATGACGCGCCTGGGCTTCAGGTACTTCTTTTCACGGGAAGATGCTCGCTCCTTGTGGAGTGCCTTTGTGTAAAGACGCAAATGAGTGAGCAGAAAAAAAACGCGTTCACTTGATTGGTGAGGCTCGAACCATGTTGTGCGCAGCCCAGTGTGACATCCTTGTTTTGTTTTTGTTTTTTAATAAGAAAAAAAGGCTCTTTCAAGCTGTCATTGTGAAGCTCGTTGTAGCAAAACCACCTTGAAAAAAGGATTTCAAGAGCGTCTACAAATACGAAGAGCGTCACCGAAAAGCCTACCGATAGGCGTCTGCACAAGGGGGCAAAGGGGGTGAGCGCCCCTCCTAGTCACCTGTGAGGGGGACGCTAAATATGCTATATACATTGACTAGGCAGCGGGACACTCTTTAAGTCATCTAAAGGGGGGGGGCGCAAAATCTGCCTCATACACTGAATTAATAGTGAGGGGGCGCACAACAACAAACCTCCCCCCCCCCCCCTGAACGACAAGCACGCCTATGGGCCTACCCCTTTCTATGCGGACCATTTCGCCGTTCACAGTGAGCTCGAAATGCCAGGAGATGTACATACCTCTCGTCGAAGTGCAGCATGCACACAGCCAAGTTTTTTTGAAGCGGCTTGTCAGCGCGCGGGATCGCTCTCCGCCACTGCGCAGAGCTTTGTTCTTACTAACGCCGAACAACCTGACGTGTAGCCTGTAGTGCACCCCGGGACGAAGCAATGACTTTATTTCCGCGCCATGAGAGTGCATACAGAAGTATTGGTGTGAGAGTGCCACGGAATAAAAAAAAAAAAACGAGGACGAACGCGCTCGACCAACCTGTCGGAAATGTGCAAACAACGTTGGATGGTTGGATGGATGGATATGGCTGTACCCTTTAGATCGGGCGGTGGCTAGCGCCACCAAGCCGTAATACCTAATGAACTAAAAATATATTTATTTTTTTCCCTTAAAAAGTGAGTTTGATGATTCGTACTTTGCAGTGAAGAGTTTAATTTTCAGTCGTGCCTTGACTTTAGCCACCAATCAGATAACCTCCTTCTAGTTAAGTCTACCCGCTTAAAGTTTATTTTGCCCTCCCGGTCCCTAAACCCCAGTGCTTTGAAAAACTCTGCGCCATCATCCTGAACTATAGGGTGAAGCCCTTTACAGAACATTATCAAGTGTTCGGCAGTTTCTTCTTCCTCTCCACACGCACTGCATACTGTGTCTACCCCTCCGTATAAACGGATGTGCGCGCCCCCACGCGGCTCCTCCTCAGAGGCTTCAGTGCGCTCCGTAGGCGCTGCTTGCCGCTCATCACACTTCTCTATTCTAGCCACTGTAGTTTCAGTGAGGAGAGGGGAAGTGGGATCCTTCCCGGATTAAGGTGGCGGTTGGGTTGCTGCTGCCGTTTTTCCTGGAAGGGCGGCCAAGGAGTAAAGACTTTAATAGCTGGATCGTTCACACCGAAGGTGGGGCGGCCAAAGCGGTGAGGCGGAAAGTGGGAAAACCTCCTCTCCCGGCCGCGAAACAGAAGAAAAACCAGGCGGCTAGGCCGATCGCTCTCGGAGCAATTTTTTGCCGCCTGCCGAGGCTCGCCGCTTTTCCGCAGCCAATCAGAACGCCACGCAGAGGAGGCGCGGTGGTGGCGTGGGTGTACGTTTGGGAGAAGCACTGACACGTCATAGCGACACGTGTGCAAAAGCGCGAGATGCCCGCCTACTCTGCCGCGCGGCGATCCATGGGAGGACAGGTGCACGCACTTGCCGCTTCGTAAAACCCGCTTGCTCGCTTTGCCGCGCCGCCTTCGGTGTGAATCAGCCATTAGACGCGACCTAAGAGATCGGTCTGCTTCGTCGTTTCGCCGAACAAGCCGTAAGCAGGAAGTGCCCGTAGGGATATTGGTTACGAACAGTCGGAAGTTCCCACTTTCTAATCCCTTTGTTGCTTCCCGCTGGTGGATTCCTTTCGAGAGGAGAGCACGGGGGCTTCAGGACGTGGGAACGCCTCTCGGCTTTGCTCCTCATGGCCAGCATGGCGCGCACGGACGAGGGTCACAGCAGATCCCCCCCCCCCCCAAATGAGTCACAGATTGCAACAGTCCCCGCTGCTGCACGAAGGGACTACGGAAGTGTCCGCAGTTGAATGCCAGGAACTCGTCTTTGCTTGTCGCATTGTCTGGGTAATTGTCGAAAACTTGGACAGCTTCTCTGAAACTCGACCACATGCACAAGCAAGTACTCGGCCCCCTCCGAACAAACGAAGCCAAAAGAGGAATGGCAAACCAATTTTCAGTTCTACCTTTGAACGAAAAGCTTACACTCGAAACTCTCAGGACTCACTTATGCTGAGAAACCAAACGTGCTACCTTACACATTCACATAATAAGTTGCACAAAAAACTAAAATATCAATTTTGATACATCAAGAGCACTCCTGGACAGCTTAGAAAGAGCGGCTGAGCGCGTCAGCGTTTCCATTCAATTCACCTTTGTTCTTAATGTCAAAATATTTCTGAAGAATCAAGCTCCACCTCACAAGGCGACTCTTCCTCGATGTCGTGGTTTGCAGCCACGTAAGGGGATAATGGTCTGTCTTTACTGTAAATTTAGCACCTTAGAGAAAACACTGCAACTGCAGATGAATGACCTATACAATGCAAGCGCACTCCTTTTTTGAAGCGCAGTACGTCATCTCACGAGAGCCCAATTTCTGGCTGAAGTAAAGAACACCATGCTCGTTACCACTGCCATCCTGACATAGAACGGCACCTAGTCCTCGATTTCTCGCATAACACGGAACCGTCAGTTTCTCCGTCGTAATCTGGAGCTTTCATAAGCTGAACGGCTGATCAGAACCGAGTGGGTCGTGGCGCTAACAGCTGTCGAACTAACTTTAAGAGCCTTACTGTTGTAAAATGTTTCAAATGTGGTCAGACTGGGCACCAGGCAGACGCATGTTGTAGCAGAGCGAGTTAAACCCATCAAGTAGCCTGTGTGCAAAACGGCACCAAAAGCCGATGATGAAGACGTTGCCGACGGATTCGTAGAGCTGAAAATTGGGAAGATACTGCCGATTGTGGGTGCTGTAATGACAAAACGGCCAACAGGTGTTACGAAGGGAACGTCAATGCTACACGGAAAAATTGCGGGCAAAAAGAATACATTGTTAAGGGACACCGGAAGTTCTGTTATCGTGAGGAGATACTTGGTATGGGAAAGGGTGTTAACACGCAGAACTAAGCTGGCTTGCCTAATTGATGGTTCGGTTCGGATGCTTCCTGAAACTGAGGTTGAGGTTGAAACTCCCTACTTCAGCGGGAAGGTTACTGCCCTGTGTATGACGACCCCCCTGTAAGACCTCATCATCGGGAACATCACCGGAGCGCGAGGGCCGAAAGATCCAGAACGTTTGGGGGAAGACCCGAGGATAGAGCCTTCGCCGACACAGGGAGCGCGACATACAGTGGAGGAGCATCCCGCGACGGATTTCACCCGAGCGCAAGGTGAAGCCCGGGTGCAAAAGACAGTGAATCGGGAAATCATCGCGTTGAACGAGAAAACGTACCATGCAGCTGAAATTGCCGTGGAATGACCTCAACTGACCAACAGTGAAAAGGTGACGAACTCGGCTATCCAGACCTAACATCGTGACGCAAACAAACCAGTGAATAATCAGACAAGATCAGTTGAACGTGATGACCCGTTAACGGTGTCGAAAGTGTCCACGATAGCTGAGACAATGCTTCAGATATCGTCTTTCGAAACAGCTCATCCGACTGGAAAGAAGAAGAAGAAGAGATCGAGCGAGCACCGCAAGCAGGGGCGTAACCGCAGCACAAAGTGCACAGGGTAGGAGATTGGGTTGGATTTGCATGCGTGTAGCAGTGTTCAGTGCAATACACTGCGTTATTCTTGTTGTTATCCTGTGTCACAAGTGTCAAAGTGTTTGTTGCGGGGACGTGATGTTATCGATATGATTGTACAATTGTTGTAAAGACAAACCTTTGCACGTCAGAGTTGTTTGAAATGTGTGATAGAGTGTTGTACTAAGTAACTGTGGTTGTATTTGATGTGTTGTGAAATGCGATTGCAATGTGCATTGTATCGAGTGTTCTGCTGTGAATGTGACGCGCCATGAGTGACGGACTATGTTATGGACTTTTAGTGTGTGGAGACTGTTCACACTCATTTGTGAGGTTTTGAATATTATGTGATTATATTCTTGACGTGGGGGGCAGTGTCACAAACGAGCGCTCAGACAAGCGCGAGCCGCCGAATTCCGGTGATGGTGACAATACCAGGCGCCAGAGAGAATCGCCAACGTCAACGCTATAGAAGAAAAACAACATCCAAAGACTTCCCGGGCGTACTGTCTCTCCCCTCGGAAGCGTAGTTTCGCCAACCAATCTCCTCATATCAGCCGCCGAGCAAGCCCTGGAAAGGTCTCGAAACAAGGGGCGTAGTGATGCAGAGTTGCGTCATGTGTAGCAGGCGGCTCTCGAAACGTGTCGCCCTTTCCCCAGCCTTGTCTGTGCATCGCGCCGACGAAGCGATTAGAATTTTCTGCAATCTAGCGCTAAAGGTATTTAAGCGAGCAGCGGAAAGGCAAATCTGAAGATGAAGACAGTTTACGTTAGTGTGCGTATAGGTATAGGGACAAAGACAGTTTACGCCAGTGTGCGCAGGCAGGAGATGAAGGAAGTTTCGCGCAAGTGTGCGTAGGGTATTTACACCTGGTTTGGGTGAAGGCTTTTGTCGTCAGTGACAAAGCAAGTAATAAAGAGCATTTTCGCCGGAAGAGCGAAGGCTGGTGCTACCAGCAGAAGAATAGTGTGAGTCTACCGCCTGAGAGCGAAGACGCGTCCTGCAATCGCAACGTGTGAGAAGCCGACGTGTTTCCGGTGAAGGAGTTTCGTGCTTGGAGTGCGGACATTTGAAGACGAGGTTTCCTGTAACAGAAACTTCGGGGGCAGCGGATCGACAACAGCGCTGGACTTTGAGGGAGTATTTCCTAGGAAAGAAACATTCAATTTCGATCCAAGAACTTTGTACTGAATAAGTGTCTTGGTTGTTTGATGCATGTGATTGCATTGTAGCGCGTATTGTTGCTTGTGTCTGTTGTTTCGAGTGTATCTGATTGTACTGTGTAGTCTGTTGTATTGCGAGAAACGCCATAAGAGAGAACTTCACTTTAATTTTCACGGGGATTTGTTAACCTCAGCATAACGCATAGCAAAATGCGTTTTAGTTTTTTTTCTTTTTTTCATTCATTTGAGATCAGAACTTTTCGTAGCGAGAATATTACCCGGGACCTCGCTCACAGCAGCTCAAAACCATGCTCCTGCCAATGTTCCATGCAATGCAAATATCTTTCAAAGCGCCAGTCAGCGTGAAAATGCAGGACGTTCGCTTTCGAAGACGATTAGTCTTTTTTTGTGCCTGCCATCTACGACGAACAAGTCGCCACATGTTAACCGAACATAATCGTGCATTATAGGATGTGATCCTTCCCTCTGAAAGTTGCGACTTTGGAAAATAGCAATTCACAGAAATTTTTCTTGAAGGTATGACGACACAGGAAGCGCTCTGTGCAGAAAGATCCTGCCGGCGGAACTTCTTGCGAACTGGCGCCTGCTCCGAGGGAGAAGATGCTGAGCGTGGGGTACTCGCAGTAACGTCACACTGTCTTCAAGCAGGGCGAGGCTCGTTGGGCCGGCGAATTCCACTCGTCGAGCGGGAGCAAGTTTTCTTGCTCCGCGGCCGCTAATGTGCGTTCCGCTGGTAGATCCGGAGCAAGTTCGTGTGTTCTAGTGGCAGATTAGGAGCAACACATTCCGTGACGGAGCGTTCCGCGTGCTCCGTCTTGCAGAGACCGATTTCACCAGAACTCCGAGAATGCGTTGCCATCATTTCCGGTACAGTCGGGCCGCAATGTTGCCTTCAGCTACCTTTAGCGTTTTTTTCATTCTTTTTTTTTCGAGGTGGTGCCCTATGCACTTGTTTACATTTAGAAAATGGAATTGTTTGCTGCTGCTGGTTTGCTTCTCGCTTTAAGCGACAGCGAGAACACTAGTTATGCTATGGTCCCTAGAACTATTCTAGGGACTATAGTTATGCTAGAAGTAGCAGCAACGAGGACGACGAGCCGTATGTGCTTTCCCGCTATGAGCACAATCGAAGTCTCGACACTAAAGCCGAAGATAATCGGCTATGTCGAGCACGTTTCCGGTATTGGTTTAGTGACGTATGGGTGAACAACTTCCGGCGTGAGCTCAGTTGGGACATTCACGTGTTCTACTTGCAGGTCTGGCTTGGCACAATCAGAGGGCTCACTCCAGGATTTCAGCGGCCGCTACAGATCTACCAGTGGAATTCACACTTTAGACTTAAGGAACTCTGACATCAAATTTCAAGATCGAGATGTGCCCATCATTCAATCACTTGGTGTGCATAGGTCTTGGCCAAATTTTAATGGCGTCCATCGCGTCGAAGTTATTTTATTCGACCTCAAACAGCGTAGAAAAGCTAAAGAGAAAAAACAAAAAATAGACTGTCCTGTGACATCGACACTAGTGCTACGTGTTCGGTATGGTGGCTAGAAGATTTAGCTACCATATGTTCGGTGTGATACGTTCCAGAAATACCACCCTGAGTGACGATACGCTAGTAACGATGACGTCGACGATCTTTGAGTGTGTTTGAAGCCGACTCCCAGCCATGCTCTCACTAGTGGCTCTCCTTGCTGTGTTGAAACGCGCGTGTGATTCATGGTATCGCATCGACTGATTTGCGTTGTGCTCCACTGCGTGTCAGTACGATCATTCAGAGTGACAATGCGCACCAGAATGTCGGGGAACCGCTGCGTAGTTAGAACCTGCACCAGGCCCGTGGCATGTTGCGAGCTTCACGGCCGCACCGTGAGGAGTCACCACCATCGAAACGACGACAGTGCACCTGGCGGCGTAGGTAAACGAAACCGAACGAAGCCTTTTTTCGAAAATTTTATTTGTAAGACTTCGAAATGGTGAGCATAAAAAACCATTACTCATTTAATTTCAGGCATTCAGAAGCATGCAAATTCCGAACGCATAGAAAATCGGAAAGTGACGCACTTTAGTTGGCAGTGCAGACCAGGAAACAAACAGTCTCGCCGCACTCCTCGTGAAAGGCACGCAATTATGTTGATGTCTATACAGAAAGTTTAGCGAATACTGTCAACGAGTTGTTGCGAAATCTTGAGCTACACAAGTGCAGGGACGTAAGCGGTATGCCTTTACTTACTGCTGCGAAGGTTTCGTGCAGTGCGATGGATGTTTTGTGTTCTGCCAGTGCTGCTGATTACGAAGATGCGCTATACTCAAGCGAAGACGTGTGTGTTCGTATTGTGGAGCACTTGCCATGTATGTACCACACTGCAGCTCTCGGCGCTTTGTTATCACTGCATTCACCACGTTTTTCCTACCATGTGCACAATACGTGAGCTTTTGTTTACGTGGGGACCCAGCTTTTCTGTAGTAGTTCAGCAGTGTAAAGGCACAGTAGTGCAAAATTAAGCACGCACAAGTTTTTCTCTTTTGTGTGGAATGTGAAGCACGCACGCATAGCGGGAATTCGGCGGCTGATTTGAGCAGAGTTGTGGCGGCTGTCCGCCTCTGTCGGCAGTGGTGTTGGAGGGGGGCCCTGCTGGCGAGCGACCACTATTTTCGTTTATTAATTCTGCAGAGTTTCTTAGCTGTAGGCGTTGATGCCTGTTCATATTGTGCGCTATTGAAGTGAACGTGTCTAAGGCAGTTTCATCTGCTGTACGTTCCATTTTAAGCAGCTACAGTATTTATACGTCATGACTACTATCAGAGAATTAGTTTTGGCAAGGTTCTGTTTGGCGTCTCTCAATTTTTTTCTTGCGAGTGGCCGAATGTATGCCAGTGTGTGCATCCGCGCTGGCACGCGTCTCTATAAACTACCGTGATACTCGAGTTGATGCGTGTTTGTGTGCAGCGTGTTGCATCGCCCTAGGTAGGGCTCGCAAAGGTTGCACCTACACTTAAGTGTTCATGCAGCTTCTTTAGTAAAATTGTAACTTTCGGTATACACCAGCAACATAGGTTGCCTCATGCGTCTTGAATCCGTGCATTTTAAGCCATTCGTTTATCCTGAACTGTATTTTAGAACGAATATAATTCATGGCTAAATGTGGCCAAATTGTTGTCTTACTGTGCGAGCACTAATTCAGTCATAAGTCCGCGCGTTCGAGCACCATCGACTTTACTCTGCTTGTTTCCACTGTGCTTGTATTTTGATTTGGTTTAATTAATCCTTTATGCACCTCGCCCAACCATGGTGTTGAAATTTTGCTAAACACTTTTACGTGTATGAACAGTAAAAATAGTTTATAGCATAACCTCCAATGAAATTTTCCGAATAATGACAAGCTTAACAGTGTATTGGATAAAGTAAACTTTCTTGGCATGCGCTACAGATGTTGACAGAATCTGTGGTATGAGCAGATTCAATATTTTACTTATCACTCAAAACTCGCGATAATGTTATAAATCATGGTAAGCATGCATAAGTCATGCACGTATTGCTGTTAAAATGTAAAATTGGACACCGTATTTATTTGAGAATAATAAATAGACTGCAGGTTTTCATGCCATTGGCACTGAAGGAATTACACAAATTCGGAAATCAGTTTCATCAGATCTTATTGCCAAATAGCAGTCAATAGCTTTCAAGGTTCTGGTTCCCGGAGATGCAAGCTTCTGCAACAGCAGAAGCTTGCATGCTTTATTGGTATGATGTGTGGTTCAAGATAGGTGCCTCATATGTTTTTTTTTGTATTGACAGTCTGTGGTGCTTGAGTGAGGGGTACTGCCATTTAAGCCAACCAGAATCATTGAAACTGATGACCATAATTTGGCAGCACACAATAGTAATTTATTGACACCAATTTATGACAATATAGATATAATTGTCCCAGTATGAGCAGCCTGAAAAAAAGCTACATTAGTTGTATTTGAAATCAAATTCATGTTAAATAATATATGTTACCTGCAATGAATACTTCATGAAAGTGCATACCATCATGTATGCGTTGAAGTATCATTGAATTTGCTTTCAACGCACTGTGCACGAGTGCAATTCAAGCATGGTTTTTACACATCCGCAATGTGAAAATTGCGTTTTCTTTTATAAGGTTGCAACTGTGTTTGCCAAGAAAGTTTTGCTTGTAACATCTCTAGTTTGTGTACATCCTGCTTGTTTCAAGACCCATTGTTTCAAATCATTTTAAGTATACTGACAAATTCAGTTTTTCTAAGAAACACGCCATTAAATTGTTTTTTCGGTGTTTCCATCGCAGCCTAGGCATACACCTTTGCATCCACCAGGGTTACTGCTAGTTCTTATAGTATTAAGTTCGTGGTTGTCTTGGCTACTGTACAGATCTCTGTAAAACTCCTCCGCTATTTTAACTATCCTAGCCATATTGGTAGTTATTTTGCCTTCTTTGTCCCTTAGTGCATACATCCGACTTTTGCCTATCCCAAGTTTCCTCTTCACTGCTTTGACGCTTCCTCCGTTTTTCAGAGCGTGTTCAAGTCTCTCCATGTTATACCTTCTTACATCGTATGCCTTACGCCTATTAATTAACTTCGAAAGCTCTGCCAGTTCTATTTTGTCTGTTGTACTTGACACTTTCATGATTTGACGCTTCTTAATTAGGTTCTTCGTTTCCTGGGAAAGCTTGCCAGTGTCCTGTCTAACTACCCTGCCTCCAACTTCCACTGCACACTCCGTAATGATACTCGTCAAATTATCATTCATTGTTTCTACGCTAAGGTTGGCTTCCTCACTAAGAGCCGAGTACTTGTTCTGTAGTGACACTCAGAATTCCTGTACTTTCCCTCTCAGTGCTAGCTCGTTGATTGGCTTCTTGCGTATCAGTTTCTGTCATTCCTTCTTCAAGTCTAGGAGAATTCGAGACCGTACCATTCTATGGTCACTGCATCGTACCTTGCCAACCACTTCCACATCCTGCACGATTTCTGGGTGTGCACTCATTTTAAAGTCTATTTCGTTCTTATTTTCGCCATTGGGGCTCCTCCATGTCCACTTGCGGTTTTCTCGTTTCCGGTAGAAGAAGGTATTCAAAATCCGTAAATTATTGCGTTCTGCAAATTCTATTAGTAGCTCTCCTCTGGAGTTTCTAGTACCGAAGCCATAATCTCCTACTGCATGGTCTCCAGCCTGCTTCTTCCCAGCTTTGCATTAAAGTCGCCCATCACTATAGTACACTGTGTTTTTACCTTACTCCTTGCCGATTCCACGTCTTCATAGAAGCTTTCAACTGAAGCGTCATTCATCATGGCTGGATGTAGGCGCGTAAGCCTGTAATACCTTCATCTTGTATCTTCTATTCAGTTTAATTAAAATACCTACCACCCTTTCAATAATGCTATAGTATTCCTCTATGTTCCCAGCTATGTTTCTGTGAATTAGGAACCCTACTCACAGTTTTCTGTCTGCCAAGCTCCGATAGCAAAGGACGTGCCCATTCTGTAGCACCGTATAGGCCTCATCTGTCCTCCTAGCCTCACTGAGCCCTATTATATCCCATTTAACACCCTCTAGCTACTCGAATAGTACAGCTAGACTTCCCTCACTAGATAAGGTTCTAGCATTAAACGTTGCTAAGTTCAAGTTCCAATGGCGGCCTGTCCGGATCCAGAGATTCTTAGCACCCTCTGCTGCGTTGCAGATCTGACCGCCGCCGTGGTCAGTTGCTTCGCAGTTGCTGGGGACTGAGGGCCATGAGTCATTTGACGTATGCATGTGGGAGGTAGTGGCCGGATACTGCACCAGGGTGGCCAATCCTTCTCTGGTGAGGGAGTGCGTTCCCGGCGGTGGTTGCCGGTGAGGCCGCACCCCAGGCCTCTTAATGCAGTTTCCATGAACACGCGTTTTTTTAAAAATCCGGATGGGAACTGCGCGGCACCGGGATTTGAACCACGGACCTCTTGCATGCGAGGCGGATGCTCTAACCACTACGCCATCGTCGCGTATATACTGGGCAGATACCAAGTGTGAATCACCTGTGGCACATACCCGCATATGAGTGGCCCATACCCGCCAATGGCCCCGCCGCGGTGGTCTAGTGGCTAAGGTACTCGGCTGCTGACCCGCAGAGCGCGGGTTCGAATCCCGGCTGTGGCGGCTGCATTTCCAATGGAGGCGGAAATGTTGTAGGCCCGTGTGCTCAGATTTGGGTGCACGTTAAAGAACCCCAGGTAGTCTAAATTTCCGGAGCCCTCCGCTACGGCGTCTCTCATAATCATATAGTGGTTTTGGGACGTTAAACCCCACATATCAATCAATCAATCAATACCCGCCAATGGGTATGTGCCACTGTCTCGCGAGAAGTGTTTGACGATGTACACGACGGGATGGTGACATTATTCATGTCTTGACCAGCACGTCATATTCGTTAAACCATATTTCCCTCCAATGCTGATTTTGGTTCACGCAAAGCTAAGGGGGTGACCACAAGAGCACCCAAACGTAAGTGGCTAGATAGATACGCTCAAAGTCACTGAAGTTCGCTAAGAAATGCTTCGCATTTCAAACTCGATAGCAACATCTGCATCCACACGGGCGCACGCGTGCGCTCACACACACGTTTTAATGCCGGGTACCCCTGCCTTCCTGTAGCATGCGCACGCTATCGAGTTCCTTTGTACTCACCGCCGCACCTGTGATGATGTGTAGGGCTTAATGGCGCAAGGGCCAATCGGTGGCCAAAAAGCACAATTTCAGTGACTAAATATGTGGACAATGATATGGTGCGTGGCTGTATAGGGGCCTTAAAATTCCTCGCTTGCGTACCCAGCACTAAATCTTTGTACTATCAAACATGAAACTTTGGAGCAGCACAGAGCAGCATTTCTATTTTGGAACAGTTTAGAACACTCATAGCAGCACTCCCATCACTGTAAATATCAAATATGGATTGCAAGAGAAGACGCCTGTGGGAGAATTCTGCAGCACAGACTAAGTAATGTAAAAGTAAGTTAAAACTGTGCACAGTGACTGCGCAGCCAGGTGACAAACTCTAAAAATAACGAGCAAACACAATAGCCGAGCACTCTTTTTTAAAGTAGGTCATTTCATTATCAAGCTACAGCTTCAGTTGGGAATGGGAGCTCAAGCTATAGCGTGTGCCCAAGTATTTTGTTACTGCAATCCTTAAAATGGCATTTGTCGGACTATTTCAACTTTAATGACAAAACTGCACACGTCTCAGTTCACTGGGAAACGCAGCAGCTGTGGCGTCTGCCTCAGCGCCACTTAGGGTACAGGGCTTGCGCCTAAAAAAATTTACTTGCCTTCTTCTTTGGTGGAGCACCGCATGGATCAAGTTCACTTGTGAAAAGCTCGCCTGACGCCTCGTACGGTCTCAACGTCAAGTTGAGTGCAGGGTTGCTTGGAACGGGTGTTGCCGGTTCCAGACCCGGCATGTACTCGCACTCTGACTTCCCGTCCTATGGACCTTTCGACATTCTACCTCGAGTGTGCCGTGGCTGCAAGAGAAATAGCACTCGCTGGGGTGCAACAGCCAAAATAGAATTTAAAGCAATTTCTAGAGCCGCACACTAAAATCCAAATTTGGAGCAAGTTATGGGGAATAAAAAAATTCTTCATGAAAGATCATTGATTTGATTGAATTGTGGGGTTTAACGTCCCAAAACCACGATATGATTATGAGAGACGCCATAGTGGAGGACTCCGGAAATTTTGACCACCTCGGGTTCTTTTAACATACACACAAATCTCAGCACACAGGCCTACAACATTTCCGCCTCCATCGAAAATGGAACCGCCGCAGCAGAGATTTGATCCCGCGACCTGGGGGTCAGCAGCTGAGTACCTTAGCCCCTAGACCACCGCGGCGGGGCTTATCAGGAAACACCAAATTTGAAGCAGCGTAAAAAAGAGGCTTTCATTTAGAAGAATATATGTACAAAACATTCAACCCACCAAAATCGTGCAGAGAAAACGTGAGCACTGCCATTTAAATAAAGGTAGCATTCTGAATTACTCCCCATAGCAAAAAATGATGAAGACCACATTAGCATTTGCCGCGCCTGTCGAAACCTTTGACTGACTCTGCAAATTAAAATGTGGCTCTGCTAAGCTGGTGACCATGAAATTTGGGAGATTTTTTAAAACAGACTGCCAAACGAAATATTTTTTTAAGGTCAGCAGAAATATCATTCGCTGCGCCAAATGATTGACAGCAACTTTTCAGACGTCAGCGGCCGTACCAGTACCCATATATTATGCGGAGCATACACACATCAGTAACTGAACAAAATGTGCTGTGTCCCGTGACTAGCGCTAACAGCCCATTCCAAATTACTACATTTTTCTGCAGGACACTAGTGTACTGCGGCAAAGCTGGCTTAAGCACCGATCTGCGCAAGTTAGAACAAGGCCACAGAGGAAAAAATAGTTAGGAGGTGAAACTCCCGTTAAAACGGGCATCGGCAGGCGCCCAGATAATATCACATAAAATACAAAAATAACAAATAACCGACTGATGCATTTGGAGTTGACAGCGTCTTGCGGTGCAAACCTGCAACCACGAATAATAAAAGAAAAGGCAACGCTACCTGCCGAGTGCAGCTGAACGCGCTACGAATCCCGGCTTTGTGAATGCGGCGGAATGAGAGCAATACGCACGATCAGATAACTCTTCAACCGAAACGACGGAAATTCCCTTTTCTGCCGCAAGACACCGCCAGCATAGTTTGGCTCTCCAGCAATAATGTGACATTATCTGGTCGCATAGTTGCACCTCTTAAATGTTTCTTCCTCCACGAACAAGGCCAAGCAATTTTCTCCCCCCCTTCAAATTCTGCCTTGACTCCCCCCCCCCCACCTCTTTCTCGGTGGTGTTAGGTTTTGGAGCCTAATTTCTCGGCTTGCTTGCAAGGCGCGTTCGACCAGATAGAGTAACAACAGCGCGTCCATCAGCCTGGGGACTGGGCCGGATATCTATGGCCAAAAAGACGCAACTTCAAGCCAGAAAAATATTTACGTGTCGTAGCTATGGCAATTGAAGTGGTGGTTGGCAATGATGGTGTTCGCAGCACGTAGATCTTGTTTTAAGCGCGAAGAACGCTGCATACGTTCTAACACATCACAACACACAAGAAGACAGTGCAGTCGTCCTCGTTTCTTGTGCATTATCTATTTGCACTCAAATCTATTCCAGAAACTTTTGAGAAGTGATTTTCTGGGCAACGAAGTAGTACTTCAGTTTCACACTAAAATGACGCGACGTTTTCCTCACTAGTAATTCGTGTATTTCAACTATGTAACAAGAGTTTTTTTCAACAGATGGCTCGAATTTGAGAAGCCAGAAAGAAACCTTCAGCAGCAATCCTTCAACGAAACAGTTCTTTAGTATCACAAAAAAAAACTCGAAGATGTACTTTTTACACATGAGGCCTGTTCGAAAACTCGATGACTACCACTATCTATCCTGACATGGGAGGGGCCCACTACATGCTAGTTCACGCCCCGACTGACATAAATAAACTTTTTATATACCACACCATACCGAAATGCGATCATTGCAGCCAGTTTAGAACCTGCATCTTTCAGGTCGGCAGCCGAGTAACGTAGCCACTCCTGTCACCATGGCGACAGCCACCAGTTTCCTCTAGGTGCACTTATGCGAGACTACAATGGTAGTGTTCAAAGTTGTGACCTAGATCTCAGCAGCACAACACAGCCACTCAACAACAGCAGTACGACAATCGCTGCACGCGTTCAGTTCCTAGTATAGGAGGGTTGCACGTGACGTCATCCGCTTGAGGCGCTAGCGGCGTTTGCCTCTACCGCCATGTCAGTGGTTTAAGCGAGCCCCTTTTTGAAGCGGCGAGCGGCAGTAAGAGGTTGTGTACGTGCCGCTACGTACTGTACCAACGTGGTGAAACTCGACTTCGTGCTTACGCGCGTGACTTCCGAAGTCCGGTGAAACTTCGCTACGAACATAAGGTTCACATTTTCGGCGGATATCCTCCTGTTCGACTTCAGCAGCGATGAAGCTGTGTGTGATGTGAAGTGTTATTCCTGCATCGAGCTCACGGACATTAAGAACCACCTTGTTGGCGGCACAAGCTTCGCAACAAGGGACGAGCTTAAAGCCTGTAAATTGATGGACGCCCACAACTATGTGAATAGCGGATGGGTCCAACAGCATCGAGTTAGAGACCTCGGAGACGGCCGCCGCGTCGTCGTCGGAAATGTGACTCGTTTTCCTTGCTCAGTGCTCGGAAGAATAATTTTTTTTCACCGCGGTGGTGGCGCTTCACGAATTCTTTGTGTGGAAGGGCTCCACCATTTGCAAGAGCATGTGAGGTGATACAATTGTCATAGTTCGTTCGTGGTTGAGCCCAAGCCGCTTGCGATCAAAAATGCTCTTTGCTGCAGGGTCCAATGACGCGCGTCGGGCAGTTGCGCACCCAGAAATCACATACGGTCTCGATTGTAACTGATCGACGTTAATGTGCTCGGCTCTTTAAAGCATGGGTAAACGAGAACGCACTGCGTCGATGACTGTTTACTAACACACCGAAATCAGTAACACGCCACACCTACCTGAATGATACCGGTGATAAGCAGCGATCGCGGTCGTAGTCCGCGCGCTCGTCTCTTGATGCGTCAACAAAGCTTCATAGCGCATGTCGCGAAAACTTAAGTTTTTCACCACAAACACGAACCTCTGTGATGTGGCATAGTGTGTGGCTGAACCATTCAAACCTTTTCGATTGGTTTACAATCATTTTAGGCATGAAAAAAAAAGCTGACATCAGACGCATTGTCATGACCAGCCTTCTTCCTCGAGTGATTGTAGCAACCAAATAAGGCACAGTTCACAATTATGAGCACAGGAATCTTGCACAGGCGCGCAGCCGTGAGTGTACCACGTACTAGTGTACGTTCTGCGACTGCGTGCCCGCGGCGGCAGGGAGGGACACCACAAAGATGGATGCACTGCCTCTTCGACGCTGGCGCCATCTCGTGGGCCACGCCCCTGTGCAAGCCTCCTATACGGACACCTCTCGAGAAACATGACGCAAGGGGAGAATGGGGTATAGAAAGCCCACCTTGACCTGGTCGGGCTTTCCGTCGCGGCAGCATTGTCGGGTTTTCCGTCGCGGCACTAAAACTCTAGTGCTGGGTACCCAAGCGGCTTGCGTACGCAGGAAGTTGGGGCGGCGGTAGTGCGCATGCGCGAAGCCCCAAACAGATGCTTCGCAAGATCGCTGGGGCGATGCGTCTGTGCGCCCATAAACAACGCTGCCACCACTGGCCTCCTAGCGGAGATAAGCTGCCCCGGCGCACATGCTGGCGCATCATGTTACCTTCACGGCGAGCAAAGCCGAGGCTGGCCAGACCAACCACTTTGACATTTAAGTTTTAAGCGCAAACATTATAGTAGCTAGCCACTATACAAATAGCATGACACAAAGGCGCGAAATCTCGGACAGTATGAATCGGCCGCCTTGTAAGGTCCACCTTCGCAAGAACACCAAAGAGAGAATGGCCTGGAACATAGAAACTAGATATATGCCAGCCCCGACCAGCTGAATAGGTGGCGCCATCTAGCGAAGCTATATTGAAACAGACAACCACAACATTGTTATCAGAAACATTGTGCATTGTACCTCTGATGCAAAAACTGCACAGCGACAATATTACAAATGAGTAACGCTTTTATTTGTTTTCATCTCAAAAACATTACGCGTAAGCTAACAAGTTCATGACTGTGGTTGCACGAAGTGTCACAAATGTCAAAACTGTCATTATAGTAACCTTGTATTTTTCACTTTTTTCGTATACCAGGATACTGTACACGATAAAAAAAGTGTCCTGATCCCTATGTATGTTTAATTTTATATATTCAATCATAAAAGTATTTAAATAATACTTACGCGAGAAGACGCTATGTCGCTCCGAGCACGTGTGAACTTCGTGCGGCTTGCGTTTGCGTGCATGCCACCATGGCGACAACTAAAATGCATTCCGGTTGGGTATGGGTTGGGCACGCAACGCCGCGCGCTCCCAAGCCCACATCGCCCCAAGAGAATGCGTACCCAGCACTAAAACTCCCTATTAGGCAGGTCATCGCTGACATTGCCCTGCAGTTCCACCAGATGTGGGTTGCGTTCGGCCAGGCACGCTGGGTGCACTATCTCCCAGCACTGGAAGCACTCCATGAGTGACGAGCAGGCCTCCTGGTCCGAGCCAGGCTGCGGGGCGCCCTTCTCCCAGCCGTCCCGCCCTCACAGCATGCAGCACGCTGTGTACGGAAGTACGGGCGTAAACTCCATTATGCTTACTCACACCCTACTAAGAAAGCGCACAAGCTTATATAGTGATGAATTGACTGACCATAGTGGCACAAGTTACAAGTAGGTTTTCTTACACTTTTTTCACGTTTTGTGGCAATACCACAACATGCGAACACGTAAATATATTGTATTTGATGCTTAGACAAACAGAAGTTTATAAACGGTTGCACAATAACGAACGGAATAATTACTAGAGCTTATCTGGTTTTTACGAAAGCGAATACCCGCAAGCCATGCATAGAATGCCCATGGCATTCCAAACGCCATCTCTCGACCACTGCCACAGTTATTTTTTTTTTCTTGAAGCCTCCGAGAAAGCAAACGCTTGCCGCGCGCTAGCCATTTCGGAGGTCGCATTTTTTTTTATTATTCTTCTTGTTGCTCGGAGAGGACGCAGCATGCAGACCAAACTTTGTCTCCGTCGTGGTAGGTGTTCTGTGATCATGTCGATCTCGTTTAGTTGTTTCGTGTTAACGTTTGCTTATATTCTTTTTACATGCTTACCACAAGTGTGACCGTTAGCCATGGATACAGTACATCGCTAGCCCTTCAATGACAATGTTTTCGATGCGGTAACGACCGTCCTAGAAGTGTATACGTACGTTACAAGGCGGGTCTTGCGAGGGAAACAAGCGATGACCTCGCATCCGACGGTATTTGTTCGTGAGCTATGGCAGTGGCTGTTGGCATCGCGGCAGCTCTATTATTTGAGTGGAGGAACTATCGCTGCAGTGGTCGCTGTGAATGCATGTAAATATTTTAGTATACGCTAAAAAGTTAAATTACGAAAAAAAATTCATGGTGTAGGGGATTCAGGTTCCCTCCCTCTCCCCTCTCGACTAGCTGCCTTCTGGTTCTGCGTGCGTTTGCAACGGTATTTTTTAAAATCTCACCGCTTTCCGAGCGCAGCTAACTTCCAATATAGCAGCTCAGTTATTCTGTATATTGTAGACGCCTAACCAACGAAGAAACAGTTAAGACAGAAGAGATTGTTACAAGACACCCTCTTTCTGAATTATCTGATCTCCGGGTGAACGCGCTTTCGCACCATTAATTTCGTGGCAGTGATGGTAATACCGTTGTGTGTTAATGTACCACAATTCGAAAAAATTCTCACTGCGCAAGTTGCTCGGTTTGTACAGCCGCCTGATGAGATTATCGTAAAGGCTAATGCAGATCTTGAGAATAAAAGCAAGACTTTCATTGCTTACCGTACTGTCACCGTACGTGTTGTGTATTTCACTTGTTGCGATACGTGTAATCATGATGTCCGCTTATTGTGTGTGTAATTTAAACACGTTGCTGGTTTTAGGATCACATGTCGCTCTTCTGCTGTGCCCGATCTGCAGCGGGAGCGTTTCAACCTGGTAAAATCGGCTGCGTTGACACTGAGTGACGGACAAGTCAGCTGCTCAGTGCTGCATAACAAATTAGGGTGATACGTCACATTTGGCCCACTTTTCAAATTGCTATGCTATTTGAAATATTGAACCACCGAAAAAAATTGCAGATGAGCATCGGCGAGAGGGTAAAATGTTTTTCACTTTCGCCCAGGAGGGAACTCTTCATTGGTTAGCCAGCAGTCATGCCTCTGACATGCTGGTAATAAAATAAAAAAAGCGATTACTAAATATCCTAATTTCTGTGCTACAGTGTAAAAACATCATTTTTGTTTCTTTCATATTTTCAGTCTTAGTATAGTACGTGCTAGTCTGTAGATGCAAGATGGCAGGAACTACAGAAGATGGCAGGAAATAAACGATGAAGATCCATCGTTGGTTCACTAACTCAATCAAATGATTGCTAAAAAAACCAAGACATTGGGTGCATCGAAAATCTACCAAAATACAGACAAAAATGAGCTATTATTAACACGAGTTATGCAAGGCAGTACCAATTTTATTATTTTTTTACACTCATAAGTGTCATGTTATGAAACCAAAAAACACAGAAGTTGAGAGGAAGACAAGCTTGAAAAGGTGAAACATTTGTGAACACGGGTTGTCGCAAGCGCCATCGTCTCAACATGCAGACTTCTTCAAGGCTGCAACTGCCGACCTATCTGAATTGTGTAGGACAGATTTATGAAGATGAAGGGAACCCACATACACTGGTTCTAACAATCAGCAAACGACCACAAAACATTTCACGTATGTTGTACGAACAAGGCCAAAATTCATCCCTTGCCTACCTTAGTGCTTTTTGTATATTCTTCTTACCCTCTCCTCCATTTAAACAAAGCAGGGAAGGCCACATGCGAAAACGGGTAGAGGAAAACGAGGAGTCGGCATGCTGAATTGGGTGAGTTAAAAGCCAATCCCCCGTGATTGGTTGCGCCAGGGTAAAGGGGGCAATGAATCAAAAGCCCATGAAATATAAAGAAATTAGGGGCAGGATGGAGCAAGGGTTTCGCGTGGATGGGTACAAAAGGAGAAGACATTTTGCTGAATTATCTTTGCCTCAAGAAAGCCCCACCTGACAATGGAGATAATTAGCCTTAGAAATTTTTCGAAGAATGGCATACTTTTATAGGTTTTCGTTGTGTATGTGTCATGTCAAATGTGTTCAAGTGCCCCCATTGAAACATTTGTTGGCTGCAATGTATTAAACTTGTGAATAAGGTGTGGCATTTTTTTTCAAAAAGCTGGTTACTGTATTTAAGGTTTAAGATTGTTGAAGATATGTCCTGCCACTATAAAATGCTGCGCCATTGCTTCCAGTCATTTGCTATGATCGCCTGATGCCTATTTAATCAAACGTTAACAGGTTGTCTTTTTTGTTCAGTAGGGTTGAAAGCTTGGCTAATTGGTGAGATATCATTTTAACATGTGGTGTAGCAGCGCAACTTCGACGGGGACACAGAGGACAAGAAAAGCGAGTGTCGTGTTTTCTTGTACTCTGTGTCCCTGTTGAAGTTGTGCTGCTACATCATGTTAAAATGTTGTTCTGTTTGTGAAAATATGTATATTTAATCATGTTGATAATGTTTAAACTAGTGCAGGTAAAACTAGATTTTGTACTATGCATAAATCCCTTCTAGTGCTTTTAATTCTAACATAATCTTGAAGGTGTTTGCAGGTCTTAAGTCTTGGATGACAACTAGGTATTATGTGTACAAAAAATGCGGGTTTACTTTTGCATGCACTAACATGTCGGGTATCGTTTTCCGAAGCGGCTCGTTGCTTGTTAATGTTGGGTAATACTTGCGAAGGATATTATTTAAGTTTGAAGGTGTGTTTCAGTATTTGATTACAAAGACTAGCGGCTGGTTAGGCTGTGCTATGGTACATGTTCAGCTAGTGATGATTTCCCAATATTTAAGCTTCATTTTGTTTTTTTTTTCAGAGCGTTGTGCAGGTAATTTCGCCAAATATCTCCTTTAGCTTGCTTAATTGGTGAGCATAGTGATCGTTGTCGCTACAGACGCGTCTTAAACGCTTTGCCTGTCTGATGAATATTTCTTCTTTGCCGTATCATAGACGATAGCTTGTGTAGTCTATGTATTATAGTTGGCTATTCGTTTGCATTATGTAGAGCGTAACCTTTGATTTCTCTGTAAAAGAAAGAACTCCAAGACAGCCCCATTAAGATGCACATCACAAGAATTCACCACTGAAGATTAAATTGGGCCAAACATGTTAGCAGCAAGAACAACATTGTAAACCAAACCAAGATCTTTTTTCCTTCTTTTTGTCCGGTTCGACTGGGGGTGGAGTCCGCTTCTTCTGCACATCCTTCCTCCTCAAAATTTCACTTGGCTCTGCCCTGTTCATTTTTCATTTCTGATTGGCATTACCTGTTATATGTTTATGGTGTGGGCAAAGGATTTGTATTTTTTCATACCCCACATTAAAGAATATTTCAATAGATATCCTCATATCTAGGAAGTTAATTTTGCTTAAAGAGGGTGCATGGTAAATTTACTACTCGGGTGAAACTTCTTACAAATGCCAATTAATGCAACTGTCAAAAATGCGTCAGAAAGGGGGCTGGCAGCAGAATCTATTCTTCAGAATGATTCTATTTTCAATATTATCAGTGTTACCTCAAGACAACTATCTACTGAAAGATCAAATACAACATTTAAACCAAGAAAAATGCATGTGTTAGTCTCTGTTTATGATAGAGTTGTAAAGAACAAGTGGAATAAATGTGATGTTTTGCCACTATGAAACTAATGTGGTTTAAACTGTGGAAGGAAACTCTGGAAGGATTTATAGGCCTCTGCTGCTGTAGTCTCGAGCAGTTTGGTTCCCTTTACTGCAGCAATGCTACATGGGTGAAATCACATTGTACAAACTCCGTACTCCCAACACCAGTTTGCTGTGCAGCTTTGCACTTGATTCACAAGCTTCTTGTGTGTATTTTACAAAAGGATTAGAAGGATACTGAAGAGCAACAGTGACCTTGTTTATATTGACAAACTGCACTCTGAGAACTCTAATGCCAATGACATATGTTTAACTATCCCAAATTCTTCATTAGCGGAGAAAATTAAGGTTGAAGTTTCAATATTGAAAGTTGTGCCAAAATGTCCATGCGTGACGTCAAGAGTTTTTACATGTATTTTTCATAATTTTGCGATTGGCTCGGTGGTATTTTCTGAAACTTCGTATGCTAGGTCTACGACACACACATATGACATTGTCTTTCATTTTTATTGATTATAAGTAATGTAGAACCCAGTAAATGCCATCAAAATTAATGATGTAATGGGGTTTATTGAGACATTTTCTTTACGTGGTTTCGCACTTGCCAAGCGTCGTGTCGTGGTAAGAGTGGTGCTTTGACTTCATACTTCAATAGTATTCGAAAAATTATTTCGCTCTTTAGTGTCCCTTACACACCCGAAGAAAAAAAAAACTAACAAGATTGATGTAGAGTAGCTGACCAGCTCCTCCACCTGGCTCAAATAGAAATGAAAGTAAGTGTAGATGTAATGTTAGGTGTATCACATCGCAATGCGTATAGTTCGAGGAGGATGGAGGATAGAGAGCGTGACACAGGGGACAGTTTATTGCAACAGACACACATGTACATTTAAACGAGCCCGTGCACTGCTTTTCTCAAACAAGCAAAAAAAATGCAGTCTCACAAGTTTGCAGCACTGTGGTAACTTGTGAGACGCCGTTCATACGCCTGGGCAGAGCACTATGAAAATGTCTTTAAACAATTTAACAGTTGTACGCTCCATTAAAAAAGGTTTGCAGTCAAGGTAACTGGGTCATTAGCCACTCATTGCAACAAAAGAAATGACACGTCCAGTTTTTGTGTCGGTACTCTCTTACCATTATTTACTAACTGAATTGGAACAACTAAAACAACCGCTAAACAAAGCACATCACCTTTTGAAGGCATCTATTGGCAAACAAAAGAATTATTTTGGCCGTTGGATAGGAGCTGATGAAAACAGAAGCAGGCACGCTTTCTTCAGCTGTAGGTTGATGGTACTGTAGCCAGTCACCACTGAGCGCAGGCCACGTGCTCACGTTTTTCCTTTCATAAAGGACGACAGTGTATAGCCATGCTGACTATGACTGGTAACTTGGGAAGTGTGTTCTCACAAGCTCAAAGGCTACACATGGCTGAAGATTGCCCTCATTTGCACAACTTGTTTGATGGACATGCGAGTTTCACTATGGTGAACTAAAACTTGAAAAACGTATTTGGTATGCTGTGTTTCTTCTCTTTGCTTAGGGGTACAAGCTGTCCAGGTTCTTAGTACTTCAAAGTGAGAGATGCACACTGGCCCAAGCATTACCTCCAACTTCATACTACTGTAAATTCCCGAGAAATCTCCCCCTTGACGCCGAAAGATGATCTGGAAGGGGGCCCTTGCTTTGTCTCGGACACTAATTCAATATAGAAGTGTCTTTAAGAAAAATGCACACCTGTGTTTCGAATGAAATGCTGTATTGAATACACACGCATTTACTGTTTTACAGAACCGAGGAGAATCCTTATGTGAAATTTCAGGTGTTGTGACAAGGCGAGAAAGATGTTCTACAAATGTTCAGTCAATTTGTGACATCTTAGAATGCAGCCTCGATGCATCATACTGTAAAAGTGTTAAAAAATCTTGCACATATATTGGGACTCCCAAAACTTTGGTTCCAAATAACTGCTGCTGCAGAATTTCGTCGTAGAGAACAGGTTGAAAAATAATTGCGGCAGGGGAGGGGGTGCTTGCTCCGTCATCGGCACATATTCGAGATCTCCTGTAAAGTAAAAAGAGGCGCTTGCTGTGTATTTTACAGTGCCCACTCGCGATTGAATTTGGAATGAAGGCACTAGCATGTGCTTTTTTCATAGCATTGCCAGGGCTGCACAAGAGGCTTATTGAATGTGACTACCCGTACAACCAAGGAACGCTTGCCACTAATTCAGCTGCTCTATCTGCGGGTGTTCTCTTCCCACTATTGTAACTATGCGATGCTTTACAGTAAACATGCACACCTATTTTAATATTTTTGTGTTTCAACCAGTTTTGCTTAAATATCTTCAGTCTGAACAAAGTGGACACTTATTACAGTTTTTTATGAGAGTTTATGTTTTGAATTGCAGCCTGAGTCATGCAGGGAAGTTCATGCATGTACAGCTTACTCACCGCCACCTTTATCTGGGAGTGCAAAGATAGGCTGCTGCTTGAATTGTACAGGAAACTGAGGGAGTGGGTGGGGTAATTTGCCATGTCTGTTACAGGTAGGTGCACTTGCTGCCAAGGACCTCAAAGGAGGATAAGTGACCGTCGTGGAAATGAATCTGCACTTCAGCCAAGTGCACAACGAGTTAAGTCAGGAACATTATTGAAATGAACCACAAGTTAAGCATTTTAAGAACTGCTAATAAAGCATTGTCTTGACTTCATCATCCAACATGTGGTCGTTTTCACAATTCCTTTATTTTTCCTACATCAAAAGTCTAAAGCTGAGCATTCTATTGTTATTACTAGCGCATATATTTGGAGGTGCTTATGTTGCTGCAGTCTTGGATAGGATATTTAGTAAAAGTGCTCATTATTATTAATGTTTATCTGCTCCTTCGTTTTGTTTTAAGATGCACTTTTTTCTAGTTATGTACTTGTCTCTAATTTCAGAGAATTCATATTGATCCTTGAGGCGTGTAGTAAATAACAAGCAACTTTTTCAGGCAAGGTTACCTTATCATTTTCGGTGATATGTGGGGTTCAACGTTTCGAAACCACCATATGAATATGAGAGACGCCTAAATTTACATTTTCTTGTCAGTAACTTTTATTTAACACTCTATTTGTCCTGAACATTATTTTTTTGACACCATAGCTGCATGACTGCTGCACAATTATATAGAATTAGTTTGCCTAATGAAGATGAAGAAATTTTGTTGATTTGCAAAAGGTGTGTGTATGGGCCAACTTGAACACATAACCAACTGTCTGAAACATCCTCCCATGCAGTGAATGTTCCATGGTGAACTTGTGTTCTGGTTTGAACAAATGTGAAAAGAAGGGTTCATGTCAATAGGGAAGGCCTTGAAAAATCACACTGCTAAATAATGCCATAAATTATGTGATAAAACACACATTCACATGAAAAAAAAAACTGGGAGCAGAATATTGTAAGCACTGCACATCTATGCTGGTTTAGAGAAGAATTAGTGAAATTAAGTTCGACGGTTTCATATCGCAAAACTAAAATCTGGTTACGAGATGCACTGTTTCAAGTGAATGCTTAATTATTTTTGATCTCATAATCTCTCTGAGTGCGTGGAACTAGGACACTAGTACATATTACAACTATTAAAATGCGACTCCTGAGGTTCGGGATCAATCCTGTGATCTCGTGCAGAACGGCACGCAGTGGCGGATCCAGAAGGAGGGCGCTAGAGGCGATAGCTCCCCCCCTCCAAAGCCTGTCAATACCCCCTCCCCTCTCTTCAGTGCTTGCCGTCCACTTGTTATAACCAATTAGGACAAATGAGTTGGATTCTTTTAAGCACACTATAATAGTATTTATGCTATGATAGAGTTTTTAAGCTAGTAAAAAAACAAAAAAGTAATGACCACACCCTTTACTCCGGTGTTACTTTAAGCAACCCCCCTCCACCTAAAATGATTGGCTGGATCCACCCCTGACTGCACGGCGCCATTTCCCTTTACCTTAGGGTCAGAATAGAGATACAGACTTTCTTACCTTTACTGCACTACTTCATACTTAAATAAATACAGCCGCATTTACACTGATGATTTTTAAAGCTACATGTGTAGACTAAAAAAGCATGTATATGCGACCGATGGTATAGTGTCCTGTAGTACGAACAAACAGTATTGCTCATAGGGTCTACAACAAAATGCTGAATAACGTCACTGCCTGAGACAATAGCTTAAAAAGAACCCTCTTCGTGGTGAATGGGAGATGTGACATATTAATCTCTTTTGGCTTCTAGCATCAAACACTATGCTAAGTCGGAGTGAAATATGACAAAGACAGGCAATATTAGTACGACTTCCGGGTTGTTCAAATGTCTTTAATGAAATGCACAGACATAAAGAAGAGGACAAATATGGTCCTCAATACTAATTACTTAAATTCAATTAGTTCTACGACTATGGACATCACCAGCAATACTTTTACTGAATGATGTTACCCTCTTCATTAGATGCAATAAAACACCACATTTGAATTATGCAAGTTTTTTGTTTACTAAGTTGAGGCATTTGTTATTAGATCATTTGTGATGTGTTTGACAATCTGTGCAAATGCAGGTCAATTGAAACAGCACCTGTTAAATCAGAGCAAAAATACTCTGTTCATTACAGTGCAGTTCAATATGTTATGACACCATCCTGACACGCTAAAGAAAATCCGAATAATTTGTGACAATGTTGACTTTAGAAGTATTTAAATTTCTAGACATTTAATATTCAGGTATTAGCAGTTTGTTATAAAAGGATAGGAAAGAAGCTACATAAAGAGTAAAAATAGAGCTTAGTATAACATCGTTCGCAGGCCAGCAAAACAGGTTAAGACCTAGAAAAACAGTCGACTTTCCTCGCTGTTAGCGAAGGGCGTTAAAGCTATATTGCCAAAGACTAGCAAAGGCTTTTTTTAATCAGAATCAAGAGAAAGAAGCCTTGCCTTGGTTTTCTGCTAAGAAAGCATTTTCTTTTTGACGACCAAAGCCTCCTCATGGGGTGTTATAGCATTTAAATATCATAAGTACTTTTACCTCCTCAACTAACTCTGACCAGATAAACTTCCTTGAAATGTATGGCTTCAAGAGGAAAATCGATTTTTATTATGCTTTTAATGAAGAGCAACGTAGGTTCCTTCTATTGTGCTGTGCATGAGCCTGCAAGTACAGACACTTCTGCAAGTACAAAAGATCTGTACATTGTGACAGACTCACAATAGTGCTGTGATCAAGTGCTGCCAGCTTTTATTTAACTGCAAATAAATTGCTTAAAGTGCCACAGCTGTTGTATCATATCTACTGACCACATATTTTACACAAATATTATTATGCTGGGCTATAATCAGTAGGCATGGAGTATCGTTTGGGAGTTTTTAAAGAAAGCTAATGGACCAGCTGTTGTTGATCGTCTGAGCATGTTTTGACAACCAAAAGTTTACACAGGCATATGTTGCAACAATATAATTTATTATGCATTAAATATGCCAAGCAGTGGTCTTGGAGTTGCAGTTGAAAATTGCAATATGGTAGGGAATGATTAAAGTGTCAAGGCCCTCCACTTCCCTGGTCCTTTTAATAATGTATGAGGTGTGATATTTTATTAAATAATTTGCATTATGAAGTGGGAAAAAGCAACAAGACCATAAGTGATATTTTTTGCCCAAAATAAATTACAGCTAGATTATGAAAAGAAGATGCACCGACCGAAATACGCCGCACTTAACTGCACTGTAGATTGTACCATAATGTCAACGTTATCGTATGCCATGTACATATAAACAACACCTTCACATAAGACAGATACTAGGGCTAGTTGGTGATTGGGAATCAACATATTTGCACAGCGGAAGACTACGAGTAGTTACGACATAACTACAGAAGAAGAGACAAGGACAGAAAGAGCGCTGACTTCAACTGAAATTTTATTAGCGAAAACGCTGGAAATATATATATATATAAACAGGGACGAGAAGCACCAATAAACTGCGTGGCTAGTAGCTCAAAGCGCGTGGCTGTGATTCTCTATCTACATAGGATTTCTTACAATTTGAAAAAGATAGGTGATAAGGTAGATGTGAAGGGGGCTTTCTCTGCCGCGGAAAAGCGTTCAGCACTCTGCAAACGGGTGAATGCGCAGTCCGCACAAAGAAGTTGCTGCTCAGTCAAACATAAAAGGCTATTCGTAGCAGGTGTGATAGCCGTCGTTTATTCGCTCCCGTTGTCATGCGGCAAGATATATGTTGGAGAGACGGGCCGATGCCTGAATGAACGTTTAAAGGAGCATCATTACAATGTATACTCAGCTGTGCAAGTTCATTTGGGCATTAGTTGCAGAGATTGTGGTTGCAGACCGGAATTCGAAAAGTCACGGCACTATTGTAGCCAAGCACCGCCACCAGCTAACACGAGAAATTATGGAGGACAATGAAATATAAATACTGGGTGATCGATATATCAGCATGCCTTCGCTTGCTCTGACTAAAAAAGAAATCGAGTTTCTGGCTTCCACACAATAGTTCGTGAATTTGGGCTGAGCTGTGGCGTCGTAATCATATAATGAGATGATGATTGTCTTGCTGTGATGCAATAGGTTGCGCGATTGCGGGGTGATGTTCTGTCACGAGTATATATTTCCAGCGTTGTCGCTAATAAAATTTCAGTTGAAGTCAGCGCTCTTTCTGTCCTTGTTTCTTCTTCTCTAGTTACGTCGTCACTACTCGTAGTCTTGCGCTGTGCAAATATGTTGATACCTTCACATCACAATCAACACCTATGCATAGCCTTCATAGAGTACGAGAAGGTATTTGACTCAGCCAAGACATCAGCAGTAATGCAGGCACTACTGAATCAGGGCATCAAAGAACGCTACATAAACACACTGGAAGAAATCTACAATGGATGCACAGTCACTACAAAAAAAGCGGCAGAATCCCAATAAAGAAGGGTGTAAAGCAAGGAGATACAATCTCTCCAGAGCTATTCATCACATGTTTACAGGTGGTTTTCAGGACCCTAGCTTGGGAAGAGTTAGGAATAAGAGTTAATGGAAAGTATCTTAGTAACCTGCGATTCGCTGATGACATTGCCTCGATGACTGAATGAATTACAGCTAACGATTACAGAACTGAACATTGAAAGCAGAAAAGTAGGTCTGAAAATGAATGTGCACAAAACTAAAGTAATGTGCTACAGTCTTGGCAGAAAACAGCACTTTGCGATAGGTGGAGTGACGCTGGAAGTTGTAAAGGAATATGTCTACTTAGGACAGGTAGTAACCGTGAAGCCGAGCCATGAGAGTGAAGTAACTAGAAGAATAAAGATGGGGCTGATCACATTCAGCAAGCATTTTCTAACCATAAATGGTAATTTGCCACTAACCCTCAAGAGGAAGGCATATAACGACTGCATCTTGCCAGTATTTACCTACGGAGCAGAGCCCTGGAGGCTTACAAAGAGGGTTGAGCTGAAATTGAGGATGGCCCAGTGAGCGAAAGAAAGGAAAATGTTAGGTGTAACTTTAAAAGACAAGAAGAGAGCACAGTGGGTCAGCGAACAAACCAGGGTTCAGGATATCATAGTTGTAATTAAGAAGAAATAGACATGGGCCGGGCACATTGCACGTGGGCAGGATAACCGCTGGTCATTAGGCTAACTGACTGGATTCCCAGAGAAGGCAAACGCACGAAGGGGAGACAAAAAGTTAGGCGGGTCAATGAGATTAAAAGTTGGCAGGTATAACATGGCAACGAAAATCACAAGACCGGGTTGACTGGCAGATCATGAAAGATGCCTTTCCCCTGCAGTGGGCGTAGTATTACGAAAGACGGCGACGCCAACACGGTCCCGAAGGCGCCACTGCTCCAATCTCCACCGACACGGTCACCAGCCGTTTGGTAGCGTAGGTATCTTGGCTCGCGACTGCTTCTGCGCAGAGCTGATCGATGATCGGACGAGACGACGGTGAGTTAACAAGGTTTATGTACAGCAAAGAAATAGAGGCGTTACGAATTCGGCACTAAGGCCGACAGTTTAGAGACTCGAAGAGTCGAGCTCTCTTCTCTGACACCTAGGTCTACTGCTCGCGACGTGCCGCAGGGCTTTTTTTATAGGAACCGGGTGGATTCTTTGAGTAAGCATATGTCCAACCAGAAGCGCCGCTGGCCGCGAGGTCGGAATTCTGCAATGGGGCTTGCCGCTGGGCCGCGTCATTCTCATCGAATACGGAGCCGCTGCGCGTGGTTGCAGCTAAGGACGAGTGACGTCGCCACGCATTGCGTCAGACTCGCTAGACAGGAAGGCGCCGATTGCTTCGGCGGGCTCGTGGGCTGAGGTGCTCGCTGTGCGTTGCGCGACATAAAGGCGTCGCCGCGTGATGAAGCCGTTGAGTTGTTCGCGTCAGGCGGGCTCGCGTGCTAGCCTTGACAGAGATTGCCTTTTTCAGAGGCATGGACGTTCGGTGTGGACTCGCAGGCATAACAGTAGTCAGGATGATGATGACGACACCTTCAATATACGACGAGGTTTAGATTTAGGTGTAAAGCAAACAGTGAGCATGCCAAAGTTGCACTGAAGGCAAAGCACTCGCTTTTTATGCAGATCGCAATTTACAGGTGACCACTTGACGCACCAATCATACATTATATGTATAATGCAGTAGTCCACTGTGGCTCATGTCAGCAGAACCCTAACAACAAAATTTGCCGAAAGCGTGAGCAATAAGCTTGTTTGCAAGACCGAACATGTACATGGGCTTCTTTGCAGAAGTTTTATCTTTTTTAGAGACTTGCCTAAGTATGATACACCGTTTCTGAGTAATTTTGATCTAATTAGTAGACTGCTTTTTTCTTGCATTGTCATGTAAGCAGCAGCCAAAGAAGTAGAGGCCACAAAAGTGTACAGAACTGAACGGTTGAACTTGGTATAAGCATTCACGAGTGATCACGGACAGGGGATATCGCAGTCACAGCTTTTTTCTCTATGCTGCTTGGAATTCCTGTGCGAGTACTGGAAATAATGCGATACTCATACCGCCGGTGTCACACAGACATTTGCGATCGCAGGCAGGGCATAGCAGCAGCGACGAAGTTGTTGTGCGCGATCAAAATTTCTCGAAGAAAATCGGTAATAGTGACTACTACACGGTCCACATCAAATACAGTGCAGCGCGACCACATGCAACAAGTACCCGTGTGACAGCGTTCACTAAATCGCGTCAGAGCGCACCACGCATACAGAACTAACGTCCTGACAGAACAGTCAGCACTCACGCATCACCATATTCGCAAGGAATATTATTGCAATAATACAAACCACCACACAACACCCAAATAGAGGAAGCGCTGACACACACATAACACAGCCAGCGGCGCCTTTACATAGCCGCACTGCTCCAGCCAGCGCAGGCGCACCGCTATGGACTAAAGTGCCTAGGGATGTTCGCGCGATTTGGTACCTAGGCCGTGCGTGGTCGTGAGAAAAGCACCTAGCGATTGATTGATTGATTGAAAACTTTATTTGACTATTTACAATGTGCTCTCGCTTGTTAGCTTAAGCACCATGAAAAAAAAAACTCGCGTGACCTCAAACTGGTCAGCTTGTTACTGCAGGGTAGGGAATGGCGATCGTGCGCAAGGCAGCACATCACAGGTTCAGCCTGGCTCTGATGAGTGGGTCTTCAAGTATTTAGTTGGTAGTCCCTCCCATGTCTTGCTGTAGCTGAGGCAGGGTACGTTGGACTTTTTTTATAAAAGCAGCTTGGCTTGATTCGTGAACGGGGCATTCCCAGAGGATATGCTCCGTGGTTGCTGGCTCGTGGCAGTAGTACAGTTGGGGTCGGAGTACTTAGTCGAGTTTATCTTGTGAAGGACCGAGATTGTCGTGAAACTTCGTGTTTGCACTCTTCTGAGTGTGATCTCGTAGAGGCGGGTGGATCTTGGGGGTGGGACATTGTGTTTCGTAGCTTCTTTTAACTTGAACCTTAACTGCCGCCGGCGTTGAACTTTCGCTCGGTAGTTGCCTTCATGGGCCTCATCTTGCGTCATCGTTGCGGCCTGCTTCGAGCTCGCATCCCCGAGTCGTTCCTTGCTATGATGCTGCAAGGCTCGTTGATCAACTAGCTCATGTCCAGGTATATTTGTGTGTCCAGGAATTCAATGAACTCGTACTCGGACTGATCGTTCTTGAAGTTAGGCGGCATATTGCAGGATGTGCCTGGCGTACGCTGGTAGCTTTCTTCTTCTAGTTTGGAATGTTTGAAGCACTTGCTGCGAATCCGTGAAGATGTAAATAACTTTTGGCGGTTAAGCTGTTTGATTGTAATGGGCTAGAGCTTCCGAAATAGCTTACCCTTCAGCTGCTTCGGGCAGTAAGCAGGGTTGAGTTATAAAGAATGAGGATTCTTCCCCTGTTCTCAGGTTGAAAAATGCCCCTGTGTTGGAGCCTTCTAAAGCGCATGAGGCGTCTGTGTAGATTATATCTTCTTCGTTAGGTATACTTTCAAGGTGTTCAATATGCCCCAGAGAGTAGTATGCCCTTCGCTGATTGTCCGAGGATTGGCTCATATGTTTTAGAAGCGGCCGATTGTCTGTCACGGTAATATCTTCCCATGGCGGAATGGTGGGTATAATTTGAAGCAGGTCTTGGTTGCTTAGACCTAGCTCGTTCCTGATGGCTCTTCCAGGACGGGTAAACTTGAAGCGCTCATTTTGAGCTTGCAGTGCAGGCTCTACATAGTCACGTAATGGAAAAAGTAGACCTGTTCCGTACAGGTCTTCGACTTTGGTGAATTTCGGTAGCCCTGTGGCAATGCGAATGCATCTTTTGTTGATGCATTCAAGTTTTTCAAGCTGGGTCGGCGTCATTGGCAGGAAGGATAGTCCATATAGGAGCCTTGAGTGGACAAGCGTTTATGTGAGCCTTTTAATTTGACCTTCGGATAGGCCCCAGGCGCAATTTGTCAACTTTCGCAGCACTCTTATTGTCTGTTTCGTAGTGCACAGCGCTTTTTCTACCCATTGAGTGGACTTGCTGTTTTGTTGATATATAATGCCCAGTACCTTAATGGGCTCTTTGCGCTGTATGCTTGTGTTGCGTACAGTAAGTTGGATTTTATCTCGAATAAATTGCTGCTTGCTGTAGTTTGTAGGTTTCAAAACAACTATAAATTTTGTCGTTTCTGGTGAAATCTGGAGACCTGGCCTGTCAAGGAAAGTGGTGATAACATCAATTGCCTTCTGGAGTTGCTGCTGTTGCGTAGTGATGTTTCGCGCGTTCTACCAAATTGTAACGTCGTCGGCATAGATCCCCGCCGAGATGGACTGTACTTTACTTAGAAGAAAGGCAAGTGGGCGCATTGTTATGTTAAACAGTGCTGGAGAGATAACGGCTCCTTGTGGAACTCCGATTTTGTTAGGGTATGATTGACTGGTGAAAGAGCCTATTTTATAGAAAAGTTCCCGTCCTGGAAAAAAGTCCGGACGTAATTATACAGCCTTTTACCAACAGGCAGTTCTGACAGCTCTCGTAGTATAGTATTATGGGGCACCGAATCGAAAGCCTTCTTCACGTCAATACCTACAATAGTGCTCGGCCAATAAGGTGAGGGGTTCTTTAGTATGTCCTCGTATAGGCGCTGGAGGGGGTCTTGGGTAGACAGGTGGGGTCTAAATACAGTTTGGGTGCAGTGATAGTGCTCCCCATTTTCTAGCATACATGGGAGGCGCTTGTTTACCATTCACTCCATCACCTTTCCGATTACTGAAGTTGAACAAATTGGCCGAATGTTACTTGCAGTCATCGGAGGTTCGTTTGGTTTAGGCAGTGGTATAACATTTGAATGTTTCCACTCTTTAGGGAAATTGCCATCTTCCCATGCTTGATTGATGATGGAAAGAAGAGGTGTTAGTTGGTTCTCAGTCAGTTGCTGTAATTGTTTTTAGGTAATCATATCAGGGCCCGAAGCTGTTTCACAATTTGACTCTTTAGTGCTATTATAAGTGCTTGAATTGTGAAGGGAACATCCATTATGTCGTTGCTTTGTTTTTCCTCTTGCCACTTTGAATACTCCGGATGCCTTGCCGGTTGTAGAAAAAATGTGTTGGCGCAAGTATCAGCGGTGGCTGGTGCTGATGAATGGGAAGCCAAACAGAGTTTTTCAGCGGCTGTTCGAGTTTTGCACCGGCCTTTCAATGATTTGACATTGTTTGATAGCCTTTGATTATTAATCCTACCATGTAGCTGGTTTCAGCAATCCTGCCACTGTTGCCTACGTAGCTTGCATGCGTACTTTGATGCTTGTCTCATAAGAAGCTTAAGCTTCAGGCGACTGCGAGCTGATTTTTCAGTACTGTATGCATGTAAAGCAGCTATGCGTGCCTTCTACAAGTTTAAGAGGTCCTATCGGGCGCAGGCTTTTGAGGAATCTTTTTGTAGGTTCTGCTTGCCTTCCTTGTCGATTCTCGTATATGTTTTGTAAATTCGTCAATGGTGACTGTTTTAGGGCATCCATTCAGATAAGACCGATACTTGTCCCAGCCAATGAAAGAACACTTCTTTGACATAGTAAAAACTTCGCCCCAGGCAGTCGCAATTGGTAAGTGGTCGCCTCCAATATTGTCGGGCCATAAGTCCCAGTGCGTACCTTTTGGTAGGTGCCTAACCCACGTGAGGTCTGGCGATGTATTATTCTAAGTTCGCGCCACCAATCCTTGTGTATTGGCCTGACGTGTAGAGGAGGGTAAAGCCGGTGTCTTCCAAAGCTTTTTTGAGTTGCTTCCCTTTGGGAGAATCTTGTGAGTATCCCCAGAAGACGCATGGTGCGTTAAAGTCTCCCAGAATTAAAGTTGGATCTTTAGGGTCTATATTACTGAGGGGTAGCTCCAGATTACTTGATTTGGGAGGGCTATAGCAGTTTAATATTTCGTATGTCTTGCCCTCTATTTGAGTACGAGTCTGAATGCACGAGAATGAAACTGAAGAAAGGAGGTTGTGGACCGCCGGAAGGTTTTTCTTTGTAAACGTAGCACATAGACCAAATGAAACGACAGCATAGCCTGGAATGGGGCAATACTTACCCGGTTCCTGC
Source organism: Rhipicephalus annulatus (assembly GCA_013436015.1). Classification (NCBI taxonomy): domain Eukaryota; kingdom Metazoa; phylum Arthropoda; class Arachnida; order Ixodida; family Ixodidae; genus Rhipicephalus; species Rhipicephalus annulatus. The sequence continues at coordinate 1,790,354 of WOVY01010234.1, read as the reverse complement.
ACGCAAATGATATCGGTATTTTTTTCGAGAGCATTTATGATGTAGAGGAAGTCATCAACTTTATTGGGAAGGCTTCTCGCGTTCCACTGAACTATCAGAGGCATGATTCTGAATCTATGGTTTCTTCTTGATCTGCATTTGCAATAAGCCTGACGCGTTTGTTACCTTTATCCGACGTTTTTGGTTTGAGTGTCTCAATAATGCGTTGCATGTGCTGTAGCTGCGCAGCGAATTGCTCGAAGCGACGCTCGTATTGCTCATGCTCGGGGGGGGGGTTGCCCTTGACTCAAGGTTAGAACGTCTCTGGTAGCGTTTTGTTCTTTCAATTGGATAATCACAGTTTTAAGTTCATCAATAATTTTCTGTTGGTCACTGATAATTTGCAGATACTTCTGGGTGTTTCGTAGTTCTGCTAGTTCTTGCAGAATGCTTGGATGCATCTGTGGTGCAGGCGAGGCATTAGGTGGAGACTGTGTGTTATGCCCCTTAGCTGCATATGGGGGGGGGGACCCTAGCTGCGTCGGAGGTTGTGTTGCCGATTGCGGGTGCGTCTGCGGTGTGAGTGTTGGCTGATCGGTAGCAAGAGACGGAAAATTTTGTTGCTCTGACTGTTGCGTCTTCTGGGTATTTTGCCTGACGCGCAGCGGTTTGGTGAGGAATAGGGTGCCGCTGGCTTGGATGGTTTGTTCACTCGCTTACGAAGAGCAGCAGTAGCTGCTGCTACCTTTGGACAGTCAGGCGAGCGTGAGTCATGGGGTCCATTGCAGTGTATGCATTTCGGAGTACAGATAAAATCCTCCGCATGTTTTGTATGGCATTTTGTGCAAACTCCTGGGTCCCTTTTAGGAGCTGTGCAAACGTCAGCTCTGTGTCCTATGCCTAAGAAGTTCAAGCATGACGTTATCTTGGGTCTGTATTTGTGCACAGGGAAACGTACCGATTCGAAAGCCACGTATTCTGACAGGTTTCAATCGTTGAACGTAATTAGTGCTGTGTTAGACGACCTGAGAGGCCGTGCTGACACGATTTCGTGAGTTGAACTTGTCAGGCCTTGCATTAACTGCTCTTCAGTTAATCCCTTGATTCTGTGAATCACGCCTCTTATGCTCCCTTCACGGAGCGCAGCATATGTTATGAACTGCCCGATTTGATCGTCAATGATCAGGTGGTCCAGGTTCAGCAATAGATGTGCAGCTTGCTCTGTGTAGCAATCAACTACTGCTAGGTTAGACTTGGTGAGGTGTCTGCAGTGAATATCCGACCCCTTTATTTGAGGAAGACTTAGACGGAGTCTATACGCAAACTGGTACGGTGGAATCTGGGTGATGTTAAATGCTTTAGGCCTCATTATTATGGTCTCAAATAGGGTCTATGGCTGTAAGGAGGTTGGTGGCTTGGGTCGCGGGAGTTTTCGGTTCTGTACTACAGTCCAGCTTTCCTGGTCGTCCATAGCTGTATTCTCGGATGCCGCATGATGTTCAGCAAAAAGATGCGGGCTTACTTGGTTTCCTGTGGTGGTGGGGCCGCTTGGTGGTGTGTCGCTCGGAAGCCCTGATCCGGATGATCTTTGGGTGGTGGGGTCCACTGGCTGGCTGTTAGGAGCATCTTCCAGTTGGCTGAGGGGTTGGAATCTTGATGGTGCGATCATCTCCTCTCTTAGGTGGGCTCCTCTACAAGGGGAGCCGCCTCGGTGATGAGCGGAATAAAAGAACCGCTGACAGACGCCAGAAGGGTTCGTTGCAGCAGCGCGCCGCGACAACCTTCAAGCTCGTCGGTCGAGAAGCGTCTCCAAAAGCACCTAGCGGGAGGCTACTCTTATTAGTTCGCGCCATGGCTCGCCGTGGCACTGCAGTCACACGGCTGGAACGGTGCTGGAATATAATGTCACGGACAGGAAATTGGGGCGCAGGGAGGAAGAAGGCACCTAATTTATACAGCGCACGGCACAACACCCGAGAGAAGGAGCGGTGAAGCATTACACCTACTATCTCTTACACCCTCAGAAGCGAAGCACTGACCCTACCGCGGAGGAAGGAAAGATACGAGAGGGCATGCTTAGCCGGCGCACTACGTGAAAAGTGGGGAGGAACTGACATTACGGCGGCCATATTAACTGGGCACAATGGCGGCGTTGCTATGGTTACGTGTTGCGCAGTGTAGCTGGTGTAGCAGTGAGTGGCTGCAGCTGGCGGTGGCATTTGTGCCTCCGCAGGTCTCGTGCCGAGCCGTGGCGAACAATATCCGTGCTCAGCCCGCGTTATTGGTTACGCAGTGTTCTCTTTGCAGTTACTGTACTCTTAGCAACGTTTACAAAATCTTTCGTTCACCGCGCGGTCTAAACAGTGCGTAGAACAAGAGCATATCCACGTGTCGTGCGGTGGATGACGCGGATGAAGCATTTGAAGTGTTCAGAAAAATCGCGTTGGGCAACATGAAGACGCGGAACGACGACGAACGCCTTGCAGGTCAGTGATGGTTGGGCAGTGCTCCTGTTTGTGGCAACGGACGAAACTGTTGTGCCCAGCAAGACGCAATGAGGACCATGTGCACATACGTAGTTTCGTGTTCAGTATGTGTACAGTAACAACTTGCATGTGCTTAATAAAAAACCTTTTCTGTTCCGCTTATTATACTCGCCCCCAGCATTGTAATCTCAAGGTTATAGCAACTGCGTTCAAGTGTTACTTGCACCGTGCTCAAAATCACTATGGTCACAGAATGCTGACGCCAGTGAGTATCACGCGAAACACGGGTACAGTGGCCGGGAGCTGCGTCGGCCTCGTGTCGGAATGCAACCGCAGAAGAAGGCGCACGACCGATCATGATGTCTGTACAGTTCGTGAATTATTGACGTGAGAACACTCCCCGTTGTCAGTGCATCTAGCGCGCGTTCTCTTGTACTCGCTTCGTTGTCGGTGAGCTGTTACTTGCTGTTAATACTCGGACGAAACGATTTCGCCGAAGGTGTCCCGCTGGCCCAGTGTGTTGAGCGCCATTCCATTACTAGTTTTGAAACGTCATTACAGCGCGCTGCGCAGCCCAGGTGCTTTCCGAGCTGGAGAGAGAGTCGCGCCTTCTGCTTTACATTCGGATGTAAACAAGAGAGGAGGATTTGCCCAGTCAATGTGGCCGACTTCCGGCTTCACCGTGGCTTCACAACGAGTGACGTCAGGGCCTCTCCTAAGTTTTTTTTCTTCCTCCATGGCACCTACCATCTCCTACACTCTCTCGCACCCCATGCTCCGGTTGCTAGCGGCGAGGATAAGAGCGTGCGCCCGCAGCTGTTGCTCTGTGAGAGCATGGCCTCCAAGAGGTTCCTCAACCCCGACGAAAAACTACAAATTGACTGTACAACGCCCCCGTCCTTCACATGGCAGCAGAGGCGGCAGCGAAGCTCGAGGACTAAAACGCTACACATCTTTCACGCAGGTTTGTGCCCAAATTCCTGCTTGTTTCCATCATGTGGACACACAGCGACACTCGAACACATGCTCTGGGAGTGTAGAACAACTCCTCCCGACTCTACCTCAAGCAAGTGGGAGAGGTTCCTCAGGAGCTCACTTCTCGCCGACCAGCAATGGGCCGTCCAGCAGGCCCACGAAGCGGCCGCCAGGTACTCCCTGTCGGTCCCTACGTGGGAGACGCCCGCTACGCGCTAAGCGCGTCCTGCAGGACCGAAATAAAGTTTTTTCATTCCATTCATTCTTGAATTTTCGCCTGTTTCGTTTTGCTGCTGCTGGTGCTGCCACAAGTGTTCTGTTGTCTGTATTGACTCGTTGAGACATGGCGAAAGAGATAAGAGCACTTTTCGAGGAACTTAAGCGTGAATTACGGGCTGAATTTAAATGCTTCCAGGAAAAACACGAGCGAGACTTTCGTAATGAGCTGAGGGAAATTAAGTCCTCTGTGGCTTCCTTAAATACTGATTGTGAAAAAGTAAAGGCTGAAAATGTAAAGCTGAAGGCGACCAACGCTATGCTAGAGGCCACGTGCGCTGATCTTGCTCAAAAGGTGAAAGATCGTGAGAGTAGGCTGCTACACCTTGAGCAGTATTCTCGTAATGCAAATGTGGAGCTCAAAGGTATCCCGTACAACGCCACTGAAAACCTTATAGATACAGTGATCAAAATTGGCGAGAAAGTAGGTGTACCACTTGAGAAAGCCGATTTTGAGTCGGTGCACAGAGTACCGACCTCCAATCTAACAAAAAAGAACGCAGTAGTTCAGTTCGCACGGAGGCAGAAGAGGGACTGTTTCCTCGAGAAAGCGCGTGCTGCCCGGCTCAAGTGCTCTGACGTAGGCTTTGACTCGGAGGAGCCGTTCTTTGTTAACGAGCACCTATGCCCAGAGCTGAAACGTCTACTAGGTCAGGCTACTGCACGCAAACGCGAAACTGGTTGGAAATACGTTTGGGTGCAAAATGGCAAAATTTTCGCACGGCGCATGGACAACGCTCCAAAAATAAAGATTTCATGCAGTGGGGACGTTGCTAAAATGGTCAACCCATTATGATAGCTGGAAAATAAGACCAATGTTCCAAGCTTTGAAGGAGCCCTTTGTGGTGCTATGGCGTATCTTATCATGCCGTTCATATGTGTTAAGGAGACACACAGTTGTATATGTTGCGATAGTCTACCCGGAGCAAAGGCCATATGCGCATGCGCTGTTCGCCACACATTTGTTCTCTTTCCGATATTTGTTGCCTGCTTTTTTATTTTTTTGTCTTGCGTGCTTTAATTTTAGAAGTACTGGTTTGTAGTCCGCTTTTGCTATTTTCTGGATTGTTTGCGTTTATGTCTGTATCGCGACATGAGTTGGGAAACAACTTGGCTGCGTTTTTCTGCCCTTGTTGATGAAATCTGTAGGCACAGTGATATTTTTTGTTGTCTGTTTCTCTTTTGGAAGTATGTCACTACTTGTCTGCAAACTGACAGCACTTCTATGTTGACCCATAATAATCAGCAATGACTTTATCTTGTATTAGTCCAACCACACTCAAGTCGGATATTGTTGAAAAGTGTAAATCACCATTAACTTTTTTACATATGAACATGCAGTCATTACGCCAAAAATATGATGACTTTTGCATTTTAATAAACGAGTTCGGGTTTTCCTTCTCGGTTATTATGCTGACTGGGACGTGGTACTCTGATATTGATACCATACATTTAGATGGCTACAGTGCCGTTGCTTTGAATAGGAAATTGAAAAGGGGAGGCGGCGTATGCATGTTCACAAAACTGGGATTTACCTATGACCTCCTCGATGACTTTTCTTGGTCCACAACGGACATTGAGGTAATTTGTACAAAATGCGACAATTTTGTATTTGCTGTCGTGTATAGGCCACCTGATGGTAACTTGAGCGAATTTTTCACGTTTCTAGAGGCTATTTTCTCGTTTGTAAACGTAAACCAATACTCTTTAATTTTAGGAGGTGACGTAAACATTGATATGCTGACAAAAACTCCTAAACAGGGCGAATTATCTGCGATTCTCGATTCACATTTGTTGTTTAATGTAATAACCACCCCCACACGTATCACTGCAACTAGTGAAACTCTTATCGACCTTTTTATTACTAACCTAGCAATTAATGACCTATTTTCTGGTACCATTAATGTGACACTTAGCGACCACCTGCCTATCTATTTAGTAACTGATACGTAATATACGGCAAAAAAATTCACTGTAAATATAATATATCAAGACATCAACGCGGTTACACTGTCGCAGTTCCGAGATGAACTCGCCAGAACAAGCTGCAACGCCGTTTTTGCGTGCTCTACGGCTGATACTGCATATGAACATTTCATAGAAATTTTTTCTTCGGTATATAAAAAAACACTTTCCGTACAAAGAAATAACTAAGCCAAACCGCGCACGTAAGCCTTGGGTAACGTTAAGTATATTGAAAATGATACGTACGAAAAACAGACTGTACCAGGTGTTCTTGAAAAATCGCGATTTGAATGCACTGAAAGCGTTTAGGGCCTACAGAAACAGTCTTTCAAAAACTTTAAGGCAAGCCAAACGCGACTATTACCATACTATTTTTAACGGTATCGTAGATGTCAAGCAAATGTGGAAAAAACTAAACACAAATATATCTTTAAGTAATAGGACGCCCGGTGTCGACGAAATTACAATTGATAATCATATATTTAAAGGAAAAGCATTAGCCAATAAATTCAATGGGTACTTTACTTCTTTGTCAGAAAGTACTTACGACAGAAATGCATTAAGTTACATGCCAACACCTATAGCCCCCTCAATATTTACTGACCCTACGGAGCAAACTGAGGTAAACAACGTTTTCATGAAACTTAAAAAAAGCAAAAGTGAGGACATTGACGGCATAAAAATGGAACCGGTTATCTTTGTTATTGATTTATTACCACCCTGTCTGACGCATATTTATAATATTGTTTTAAGCACAGGTATGTTCCCTAAGCGGATGAAAAATGCCAAAGTTGCAGTGATTTATAAAGGTGGTGACAAAAATGAAATGAGTAATTACCGGCCAATATCGGTATTACCTATATTTTCAAAGGCTTTAGAAAAAATCATTTTCACTAGATTGTATAAATTTTTGAACTCGCATTCTGTGATTACAACAGCACAATATGGGTTCAGGTCCGGCGTATCGACGGAGACAGCGCTGTTGCATCAAAAAGAGTTGATACTGGGCAACATTGAAGCAAGAAAGCTAACATTAGGCGTATTCATAGACTTTACGAAGGCGTTCGACAGAATTGATCACCAAACCTTGTTAGAAAAATTGTTTTATTACGGGATTAGAGGCATCGCGCTCGATTTAATAGAAAGCTACCTTAGTGATCGGTACCAGTGTGTGTCTATAAATAGGCAAACATCTATGCCCAAAAAAATCAAACGCGGTGTACCACAGGGAAGCATATTAGGACCTCTTCTATTTAACCTTTATTAATTAATTATTTATTTATTAATTATTGGGTTGCCTTTTTCCCAATAATTGTTTGTTTGTAAACACCCAAGTATGCATCTATTCTGTACTTCATAAACAACCACTAGAATGTTATTTTCTTTTCTTTTTTTCTTTCAATCATACGTGAGCACCGTATGGAGTTTGGTGTGCCATTGTTTCTGTTGCCTTGTACAAATGGGAGGTGGGGCTAGTCAAGCTGCTATAGCGCAGCTTTTTTCCTACTTTCCATGCCCCAATTGTTTCTTGTTTGTGTAAATCACGGTGTATCGTTGTGGTGAAATAAATTTCAACTTCAACTTCAACAACTTCAACTTCAGATGGCGGGCGCGTGGTGGGTTTCTTACCGGCCATCCTAATCGCACGAAGAGAGCGTGTTTCCAGAGGTGGGCGTGCCCGCTCCTTTCTCCGCACCACGGCGCTGCTTCGTATAGTAGAGTTCAGTTCGGACTGGCACGGTGGATGGACGTGTTTTTTGAGCGCCCCCGATCAACTGCGCAGATAAGAGATTTTGCATGTTTCGAGCTTGTTTTTATAATTACTAAGGCAGCAGTTAAAACCTTTCTAGCACTTATTTATTTTATAGCTTTTCGGGGGTCAGCTACAATGTATTTACTAGTTTGTGTGTTTGTTTGTGTTCTTTCTCTTGCCACCCCGTTGGGGAAGTGCACATACACCAAACACGCAAATTTCGCAGTAGAGCTTAGACTTTATTTTTTCGTATGGCACGGTTCGTCGTACGCCGTGTTTTGTAATTATCGATCGGGACAATTCATAAGGACAATTGGTGTCAAAAGACATGATTAAAAAGACTGTAAAATGTTCAGGATGCGGGGTGGGTTTGAAAATGGACCCAATTGCAGACGCGAATAGAGAGGAGGCTGTCGCCAAGTGTAGGAAATGTGAGGTCGAGGAACAAATGGAGAAAATGATGGTTGCCCAGAGTGAACGGCTGATGAGACTCACTGAGCTGGATATGGCGTTTGCGACAGAGCGAGAGAAAACGAGGGCTATGGGAGAAAGGCTCAAGTCCGCCGAGGAGGCACTAGCAAAGGTGAACAAAGGAGCAGCCGACGGAGAGAATGGTAGGGCACCGGCCACCAGAAGGGCAGAGAATAACGAGCAAGCAAGTTCGGAAAAAACAGGTTCAGCTGGTTCAATGGTCTCAAGACCCAGCTTCAGCGAAGTAGTGGTGAGAATGGGAGGGGAGAAAGCAGCCGGCGTCACAGGTGCAAGTAACCCCCAGGTGTTGGATGCTCCAGCTGAAAAGTCACAGCACGTGATAATCGTCAGGGATTCGAGTTTAAATCGATGCGCAGAAGCAATCAAAGAGAGGATAAGAGGTGACAAGAGGGTTGCAGTAGGGACGTTCCCAGGACGCAAGCTGGAAGCAGTCATGAGGCAAGCGAGCGCAAAACTCAAATTTGCAGCTGATGGACGAAACTTCGTGAAAATTGCAGGTGACCTAAATGATGTATTAAATGAAGAGATGGCAGGACTATGCACGCCATTTATTTTCAGGTACAGGTAGTGATATGCATGATACCCGAAAGTGCCGGTGCGTGACGGCAATCTGCGAAAAGCGGTTGTCAACGCAAACCAAGAGATATAACGGATGAGCCGAGAGAAAGGCTTTGAGGTGGTAGAAATAAACAGAGAGCTACATAGGTGGGGTGTTTTTCAGCAAGACAGAATTCACTTCTATTGGAGGCTAGGTCTTGAGGTGGGTTGGCGACTTGCAGGACGCGCAGTAGCTTTTTTTGCGGAGCACGTGGGCCCTTCGGGGTGCAGGATAGCTAGTAACGAGGAAAACAACCAGGGGGACTTTTTGACATGTGGTATAGACAGATACAATTCCAAAGTGGCACCAATATCTAAGATACGTAGAGTCTTGGGCAGAAATAGACGTAGTCACGAGGGCTGAGTGAATTCAGACGTAGGGTATATTAACATGCAGGGTGGCAGGAATAGGCTGAAGTGGTAAGAGAGAGAAGAACAGCTAAGGGAGAAGAGGCCGATGATATATGGTTTTGTAGAAACACATCCCACGATCATGAAACAACCTCCTAACAATCCGGACTTGCGTGGGAATATTGTAATAGAACAGAAGGCAGCAGGAAGGGGGTTGGTATTAGAGAATTCATTCATTAAAGTACAAACTGGCAAAGGGTCAAGCAGGAGTGCTAGGAACATTGAGGGCTAAAAGGAAAAGTGACAGGGCAAATGACGCTACTGAGTTTTGTAAACTTGGTGACAGAGGCAAAAGCCAGAGAGGAAAATCAACAAATGACACAGTGCATAGGAAATGACATTGACGAAGTAGGAGACGAGTGCGAAGTAATTATATTAGGAGATACAAAGGCACACATAGAAGATATGAATGGATATACTGATCGAACAGGCAGATTGCTAATGAATATGTGTGAAAGGCATGATTTGATCATTTACAGCACCGAAAAATGCGAAGGGTAGATAACATGGGAGGTGGGAAGGCTGCAGTTGACGACAGATTACGCAATACGGTCACATAGGATTTATTATCAGTTAAGGGTGATGAACATAAATGAATGTGGGTCAGGGAGCTTAGGTAATGATCACAAAGGTATCAAGTTGAGTTTTAGAACAGAAATGAAATTGGAAAGGCGGCATTACGAGCAACCACCTGGTAATATTTATTCAGAAAAGCAAATAGAAATAGCAACTTAAGAGATTGAGAAAATGATCACCGAGAATACCAAAACAGAGTGAACGTACACAAATCTAACTCCATTGTTTGAGTTATAGCTTGCTAAGGTACGAGTCGAATCAACCGAGAAACGCAGAGACAAACCCAAAAGCTAGTGGGATTAGGAAGTTAAGGGAGCCATAGTAAGACGCCAGAAAGCCTCCAGAGAACACAGGTATGCTAAACAGAAGGGTTAACCCGAAGATGATGTCCAAAGAAAATGGGATAACTTTTTGAGCTGCAGAAGGAAAGCATCCGATTAGATCATTGAAAAGATTAGAAGAAAGGGGGAAGTAAACAAAAATGATAGAAAGGCAGCTGCAAAGTTTTGGAACCATCTCAATTCTTTGAGTAATAAGACAAGCATGAAACACAGGTTTATAACCACAGTTCAAGGGGTCAGACTAGACAAGGATGAGGCAATAGAATATATAAAAAACGATGATGACTGGAACATATAAACACCAAGAAAGCGCTGCATGCACCGTACCAGATGAGGATGGACCATTTAGCTCAGTGGCTGCACTGGGACAATGAGAGTGGGGAAGGGCAGAGAAAAGAGTTCCTAATAGCACATCAACAGGCCCTGACAGCATTCCAATCACGCTAATAAAAAAAACTAGGACCAAACTCTAAGCAAACATTAAAAGAGGCAGTGAGCAAAGCGATAATGAATGATGAAACTCCCAATGGGGGGAAACTAAGCAGGATGAACATGATCTCTAAAGGAAAGGGGGACAAAGCCGATATAAACAACTGCCATCCTAGAACAGTGACATCTGTAGTTTACAGGCTGTTGATGTAGACAGTAAAGGAAATACTACAGAGATAGGTGGAGAATGAGGGGGTGCTGGGAGAACTACAAAATGGGTTCCGTAAACGAAGGGGGTTGGAGGACAATCTGTTTTCATTGATACAGTGTATTGAAATAGCGGAAAAAGAACACATGCCCCTGTGGCTGGTATTTACAGACATCAAGGGAGCTTACGGTAGTGTTATTCAAGAAGGCTTGTGGGGAGTACTGAACACACTAAATGTGGAAGATGGAATAACTAATCTTCTAAAAGATATCTACAAAAGTAACGAGGCAGTTATCAAATGAGCAGAACAGGTATCTGAAACTATAGAGATACAACGCGGGCTTCGACAGGGCTGTCCCCTGTCACCTTTGTTAATTATGCTGTATCTCTAGGGACTAGAAGCTAACTTAGAGGGGAGTCAACTCGGAATCAGACTTTCTTTTGCAAAGAAAGGAAAACACATTGAACAGTCATTACCAGCATTGATGCATGCAGATGATATAGTATTAATAGCCGACAACAAGATGGAAGATCCGCAGAGACGGATAGACATCTGAGGCAATGAGGGAGATAAGCTAAATTTGAAGTTCAGCAGGGAAGAATCGCCAATCATGATTTTTATTGATAACAAAGGCAGTGAGCATAAGATACAGGAAGTCACGATAGAAATAGTGGATAAATACAAATATTTGGGTGTATGGATAAATAAAGGTGCTGATGTCACACCGGTCCCGTTAATTAGGGAGGCGATCGCCGGGCTAATTCCAAGAGCCGAAGTATCGTCCCCCCGAACCGCACCACGAAAGCGTGGACAATTTAGAAGTGGTCCTTTTTGGCGCGCCAGCGGACGCCAGCTGTGGCCCAAAGAACAAGTCAGAGCCGAGAGTTGATAACCAAACAAAATTATATTCTCAATAACGGCAGATAGAAAACAATACACAAGTATGCACACTCCACAATAGATGAGGATAAAATGTCACCAATCAAACAACGTATTACACAGTACAATCAGCCACACTCGAAACAACAGACACAGACAACAATACGCACTACAATGCAGTCGCATGCATTGAACAACCAAGACACTTAAAGACTAAAGAGATAGAAAACCTATTCAGTCCAAAGTCCTTGGAACAAAAGTCTGAATGATACTCTTCCGAGAATCACTCACTCAAAGTCCAGCGTTGTTGTCGTTCCGCTGCCCCCTGAAGTTTCTCTCCCAGGAAACCTCGCATCTTCAATTGGCCACTCTTCAAACTTCAACTTCTTCGCCGGAACACGTCGGCTTCACACACGCAGCTGTTGCCACGCGTCTTCGCTCGATAGCGGTAAACACACGCTCTTGCCTGTAGCTCGAGCCTTCACCCCTCAGGTGGAAATCCTCTTCATCTCCTGCTTCGTCCCTACGGACAAAACCTTCGCCGACTACACGGCGGAATCCCTACGCACTCTTGCGCCAGCTTCCGTCTTCTCCTGATCTCTCATCTCGGCTGCTCGGTTAAATATCTTGCGCGCGACATTCCAGACGGTTCTCGTCATTTCGTCGGCGCGATACGCAGCGAAGGCTGGGAAGAGGGCGAGACGGTTGGAATGCCCTCCGCGGCCGATGACTCAACTCGGTATGACCACGCCCCTTTCGTTCTAGAATTTTCGCTGGCTATCTCGGCCGCCGATGTGGGGTGAGGAGGTTCGTCGGCGAAGCCACGCTTCCAAGGGGAGAGCGCGCGCCCGGGGAGCCTTGGATGTTTGTTTTCTTTTTTTTCTTTTGACCTCCCGGCGTCTCTTCCGCGCGTTACCGCAAGAATTTGGCGGCGCGCCCATTTTTAGCGCTCGTTCTGTGACACTTCCCCCCACTTTAAGAATATTATCTCATAATATTCAAAACCACACAAACGAGCGCGAACAGTCACCACACACTCTCACAGACTGTCACATAGTCCGTCGCTCATGACACGTCACATTCACAATAGATCACTTAATACAATTGTATATTGTAATTCAATTACACAACACAGGAAATATAACCACAGGCACATGAGTACAACACTCCACCACAAATCCCCAACTATACAAATGTACAAAGTTCATTCATTGCAACAATTGTACAATACATCACATCACATCACCGTAACAAACATTTTGATTCGCTCGACACTGGATAACACAATAAAAACACAACCTATTGCAATCACTACTGTCAGACTCTTCCAAAACATTCAAACTCGGCTAAGGTAGTCGGCACCAACATTCTCGCTTCCCTTGATGTGCTCGACTCGGAACTGATACTCTTGCAGAAGCAAGCTCCACCTCAACACTCTGCTGTTGAGCTGTTTAGCCTGTTTTATGTATTGGAGAGGTTGGTGGTCAGTTTGGACCAAGAAAGGAACTCCGTAGAGATAAATATTAAACTTCTGTATCCCCCACACCAGGGCTAGACATTCTCTTTCGATGGTGCTGTAGGATGATTCCCGGGGAAGTAGTTTGCGACTGGCTTATGCTATAGGATGGAGGGTCCCTTCGTGTGACTGCAAGAGCACAGCTCCGAGGCTGGTGTCGGAAGCGTCGGTGCGGAGGATGAATTCCTTGGTTAAGTCTGGGAGGCGGAGCACGGGAGGGTTCGAGATATATTCCTTGAGTTTCGCAAATGCTTTCTCGTGTGTCGTCGTCCATTTTACTAAGTTGCTTTCACCCTTCTTGATCAGTTCTGTGAGAGGGGCGCTGATCTCGGCATAATTTGGAATGAACTCCCGGTAATATTTGGTCAACCCGAGAAAAGCGCGTGCCTGTCGCTTCGTCTTTGGGGCGGGTGCAGCTTGGATTTTGTCAAGAGTCTTTTCCAGTGGAGCAAGCATGTTTTGTCCAATGTGATGACCAAGGAAATCAATCTCATTCATTCCCAACTCACACTTGCTCGGTCTCACGGTCAACCCGGCAGCCTGAATTCGAGCGAAGAGTTGTCTGAGAGTGGATAGGTGTTCCTCCCAGGTCGTGCTTGTTATGAGTACGTCGTCGTAGTCATGTTCAACGCCCGGGATTCCCTCAGTGACTAGTCGCATCAGCCGGGCGAACACGGCGGGTGCCGTTTTGATCCCGAAAGGCATGTAGCAAAACTGGTAGAGACCGGATTTTGTCGAAAACGCAGTTTTAGGTCTCGACTGCTGGGAGAGTGGGATTTGCCAGTAGCCCTTAACAAAATCTAACTTAGAGAAGTATCTTTTGTTTGTGGCACTGGCAAAAAACGGCATCTGCTCTAGGCATGGGCTCTGCATCTGCTATCATGAGGTTGTTCAGGCGCCGGAAATCGACTACAAACCGCTTGGTTTTGTCTGGTTTGTCCACAAGCAACACTGGGGAATTATAGGGCGATTTCGAGACTTCAATTATGCCCAGTGTTTTCATTTGCTGTACCTCGGCCTCGATGCCTTTAGTCGTAGCAAAAGGTAACGGGTACTGTTTGACGTGGACTGGGGACTCCGTCACTGTCTCGAGGTGGCACTCCACCCAATCTGTCTTGCCCGGGACATTCGAAAATATTTTAGAGTGTGCTGTCATGGTTTTCTCCAACTCCTCCTTTTGTTGGTCCGTCAAACTTGGGCAGATCTTGACGTCAGTAATCCCTTCTGTGTGCACGAACTCCGGCACCGGTAGTTCCTGTTCATCTCCATTGTCAATAACCCCTACGATGACTTGGCATTGATGAGGCGCATCTTGGTTCGTTTCCCGCTCCCTCGCTTCTCTTTCTTCTCTCGCCCTTTCGGCTGCCAACTTCTCTCTCTCCAGCTCCAACTTCAATTGCTGCTCTCTTTCTTCCTTCAGCTGTCGCTCCTTTGCCTCTCTTTCTTCTTTCACCCTTTCAGCTGCCAACCTCTCTCGTTCCAACTCAGCTTCTTTTTCTGCTTTGGCTCTTTCGACCGCCAACCTCTCTCGTTCCAACTCAGCTGCTTTTTCTTCCTTGGCTCTCTCAGCTGCCTCTTTCTCCTTCTGGCTTACCCATTTCCGTAGTTCGGCGCCGGAAAGACCCATCTTCTCACCAAGCGCAACTAACTTTTCGAGATCCATTGTGTCTCGCAACTCGCAAATAAAACCTTGCCGCGTGCAAAAAGTATCTGCCTAAATCAGTCTATCGGAACACTCCCCTGCACTCGTTAACGAGAACACTGAACAACACACAAAATCGTTCCGATAGCACTATCAACAACTCGAGGCTCTTTCTCACTACTTTGGACACAGTGTGCACCAAAAGGTCCTGTTTCGCGGACGCCAGATTAATTGTCACACCGGTCCCGTTAATTAGGGAGGCGATCGCCGGGCTAATTCCAAGAGCCGAAGTATCGGCCCCCCGAACCGCACCACGAAAGCATGGACAATTTAGAAGTGGTCCTTTTTGGCGTGCCAGCGGACGCCGGCTGTGGCCCAAAGAACAAGTCATAGCCGAGAGTTGATAACCAAACAAAATTATATTCTCAATAACGGCAGATCGAAAACAATACACAAGTATGCACACTCCACAATAGATGAGGATAAAATGTCACCAATCAAACAACGTATTACACAGTACAATCAGCCACACTCGAAACAACAGACACAGACAACAATACGCACTACAATGCAGTCGCATGCATTGAACAACCAAGACACTTAAAGACTAAAGAGATAGAAAACCTATTCAGTCCAAAGTCCTTGGAACAAAAGTCTGAATGATACTCTTCCGAGAATCACTCACTCAAAGTCCAGCGTTGTTGTCGTTCCGCTGCCCCCTGAAGTTTCTCTCCCAGGAAACCTCGCGTCTTCAATTGGCCACTCTTCAAACTTCAACTTCTTCGCCGGAACACGTCGGCTTCACACACGCAGCTGTTGCCACGCGTCTTCGCTCGATAGCGGTAAACACACGCTCTTGCCTGTAGCTCGAGCCTTCACCCATCAGGTGGAAATCCTCTTCATCTCCTGCTTCGTCCCTACGGACAAAACCTTCGCCGACTACACGGCGGAATCCCTACGCACTCTTGCGCCAGCTTCCGTCTTCTCCTGATCTCTCATCTCGGCTGCTCGGTTAAATATCTTGCGCGCGACATTCCAGACGGTTCTCGTCATTTCGTCGGCGCGATACGCAGCGAAGGCTGGGAAGAGGGCGAGACGGTTGGAATGCCCTCCGCGGCCGATGACTCAACTCGGTATGACCACGCCCCTTTCGTTCTAGAACTTTCGCGGGCTATCTCGGCCGCCGATGTGGGGTGAGGAGGTTCGTCGGCGAAGCCACGCTTCCAAGGGGAGAGCGCGCGCCCGGGGAGCCTTGGATGTTTGTTTTCTTTTTTTTCTTTTGACCTCCCGGCGTCTCTTCCGCGCGTTACCGCAAGAATTTGGCGGCGCGCCCATTTTTAGCGCTCGTTCTGTGACAGCTGAGTATCTAAGGGAGCACGAAAGATACGTAATTACTAAGGACACCAGGAATGCAGCCGTAATAAAAAAATAGGGCACTGTGGAACTACAATAGGTATCACACTGTGAGAGGAATTCGGAAAGGTGTCATGATCTCGTGTTTGACGGTCGGCCATGCGGTCTTGTGCATGAAATTAGAAGTGGAAGCAAGCTTAGAAATTGAACAACGTGACATAGGTAGAGTTGCTTTGGGAGCACACGGGAATACCCTAAATGAGGGGGTACAGGGAGACATGGTATGGACATCGTTTCAGTGCAGGGAAGCTAGCAGCAAGATAGAATTGTAGAAGCGATTGAGAAAAATTTGAGAGGAGCGTTGGGCTAGGAAAGTTTTCAGGTACTTGTACATGAAGAATGTCGATACTAAATGAAGGAAACGAACTCGAAAATTGTCAAGCAAGTATTTAGACAACAGCAGAATACCAAGCCAAAAGGAAACTTCTGTTAAAAAAAAAGGTGAAGGAAACAGAGAGGGACATGTGGAAGATGGGAATGCTTACGAAATCATCACTAAAGACCTACCAAACTTTAAAGCAGGAAATTGCAAGAGAAAAGTTCTCCGCCCCACCGCGGTTGTCTAGTGGCTAAGGTACTCGGCAGCTTACCCGCAGGTCGCGGGTTCGAATCCCGGCTGCGGCGGCTGCATTTCCAATGGAGGCGGAAATGTCGTAGGCCCTTGTGTTCAGATTTGGGTGCACGTTAAATAACCCCAGATGATCAAAATTTCTGGAGCCCTCCACTACAGCGTCTCTCATAATCATATGGTGGTTTTGGGACGTTAAGCCCCACATGTCAATCAAAGAAACGTTTTACGATAATTCTCGGGGCATCTCTGCTTTTTGAGGCTAGAACGGGAGTATTGCGGACTAAGACGTACTGAGAAAAAAAACGAAGGCACATACATGGTATGTAGTGCGTGTGGAGAGGAGGGGGAAACGGCTAAACATTTGATAATGTTCTGTAAAGGGCTCCACCCTATTTTTGAAGATAATGGCGCCAAATGTTTCAAGGCATTGGGGTTTAGGGACAGAGGAGGCAAAATAGACCTTAAACGGGTAGAAATAAATAGGAGGAGGCTAACTGATTGGTGGATACAGTCGAGGCGTGAGTGAAATTCAATCCTTAAACACAATGATAGTACTTAACTTTATGGCTAGGTGGCGGGAGTCACCACCCGATCTGAAGGGCACAGCCGGATCCATCCATCCATCCATCCATCCATCCATCCATCCATCCATCCATCCATCCATCCATCCATCCATCCATCCATCCATCCATCCATCCATCCATCCATCCATCCATCCATCCATCCATCCATCCATCCATCCATCCATCCATCCATCCATCCATCCAAAAGTCTGCCGTGCTGTTGGGAATCGAAACTTGCATGTGGCGAGAAAAAAAATGGTTTTGCGCTTTCACATAGCTTCACTCTCATTTGGGAATGTCGGGCCAGGTGTACTAGAGTCAAAGTCAATGCTTGGGAGTATATTTTCACAAATGGACTTTTTTCGTAGATGTGCGCCACCCATGTGAGAGCACTTATAATTGCGATGCCTTTGCAATAGATCTGCATGTGCTGGAAACTTGAGGTCTGTCCGATTCGCCTGCACCACGTGAATCAGTTCACGAGGTGCGGTACCTTGCCATTTGTTTCAGCGATGCAGCATCGACGACCTATGAACCCTATCATTCGCTTCGAAAGGTGCAGAAGATTTGCAGCACTGGTTCACGATTTTCCAG
Source organism: Rhipicephalus annulatus (assembly GCA_013436015.1). Taxonomy (NCBI): domain Eukaryota; kingdom Metazoa; phylum Arthropoda; class Arachnida; order Ixodida; family Ixodidae; genus Rhipicephalus; species Rhipicephalus annulatus. The sequence continues at coordinate 1,772,687 of WOVY01010234.1, read as the reverse complement.
CACCTCCTACGCCGACGGTGCCGGCTTGGTGCAGCCACGCGTGCAGCTCAGCAGACGACGCAGCACTTAGGCGTACGTGCCATACCAATGATTCTTAGATAATTTCAATAAATAGATAAATTCAGGCCTTCTCACTTTATCTGCTGTGGGCTCTGACGTCCTTCCGTTTAGACCAGTGTGTTTCGCTGCATAGACGTGCCTACGCTTGATCTAGTTGCTTGACAGAGATGGATTGCCAAACCCGACGAACATTTTCGTGGCATGCTGGTGAGCTTGTTGGCGACTCGAGAAGACCGTGCTTTCTGTGTCCGTAAGCCGCAGCGTGGATATGTGATGCGTTATATACACAGGATATTCGCAGTCTGTATACAGCTGCAAATCTTAACGGTTGCGCGATGCCACGTGGCGAATAGTCGCGGCAAATAGACCGAAGTTGCGAGTGTTTTTGTATCCTAAGGACAACCGAAGAACGAAATAGGAGCGTGTCGTTCGTCAAGCTGACGTGAAAAACCGTTTTATTTGTGACCCAAATGTACGTGTGTCCGTATTACATATAGTCATTCCAATGGCCCCATCTTCAGCATGTTCCGTTCTTGCCCTAAAATAAAAGTGTCATGTGTGCTTCTGACTTGTTGGCGCAAACCCTTAATAATGAACACGTGGGGCAGTAAGTTTTCAGAACAGGCGTTTTTCCTTCAAGGTCAGTAAACAATTCGCAACTGGTGATTAGCGCCGCGGACTTGTATTACCTCTGTTCACTTGGTTGAGAAACATGGAAGGAATGCTGTTGCGTTACTCGGTGCATCGGATTGGTGTATAGTACACTCTAAAAAATATCGACTAAAAAGGGTGTCGTTTTGTCCCACAACAATAATTGTCATTAGGCTTGAGTGTGCTTCCTTTCTTGAAAACTTGGCGCTGGCCACTTTCCAATCCAGAATACAATGTAACCCTGATAATGGGCATGTCGATCGTGACCGGAATGTACCGGGCGTGGGGCGATAGCGCAAGGATGGAACGCAATATAGATGACGATTATTGTTGTGGGACAAAAAGACGCCCTTTTTACTCGCACTTTTTTAGAGTGTATTTTCTTGCCGGTGTTCTTACCACTTTATTGTGGTGTCATACTTTTTGCTAGTCTCGTCAGCACCTTAGCCTAATATGTTTCTTTGAAATTTAGATAATTGAATGACGACGACAAAGTGTTTCTCTGCCAAACGCTGCTCATTTTGTTTGGAATTTTATTTGTGAATTTACGTATTTTCTTAGGATCATCGCTCTTCTGCGGGCAGCGATAGATTCATACCCCACAGTACACAGCCCGGACTTGGTGTCGCCTTTGACGTCAACCTCAAGGAAGCGCAACAGCCGAGGTGACGACAGCACTAGTGGCAGCATTGAACTGTACACGGCGAGTAATGAAGACAGCGACGACGATTTCATCCTTGCAGTGAAGCGTAAAGCTGAAAAAAGAATGGTCGACGCATCTTCGCCAGCTAGCACCTTTGCCGTGAAGGCGGCGTGCAGCTTTAAACGCCATACCATACTTTTTGTTCCTGTTGACTCTTTGATTAATCTGAAGAACATAAACAGGCAAATTATATCGGTGCATCTTGAAGCATCGTGTTCAATGAGATACAGGATATTAAACTCAACCTACAGAATAACATCTTGGCCATATACGTTGAGCACCCGGCTGCGCTACGTACCTTGCAAACTGTCACGGAGCTTGGAAGCATTAATCTCAGTGCTTACATTCCACGGGATAGTAACACGACGACGGGCGTCATTTATGACGTTGATGTTTCCATACCAAACGCAGACCTTCCTGTTCTGATAAATCCAGCTACTGAAGTAATGGACATATTGCAAGTATGCCGGCTTGGCGAATCCCGTTGCATCCAGGTGAACGTCACAGGTGATTACATACCATCACATGTCAAGGTTGGTCATTTTCGTCACGTTGATTGACCATACATCTCTAGGTTACTACAGTGCCACAGCTGTCTGAAATTGGGTCATGTTAGTGCTATGTGCAAGAACAAGCAATCATACCCACGTTGCACCGGACCCCACAAAGCAGAGGCTTGCCAAGCGACTCTCCTCAAATGCAGGAACTCCAGCGGAAACCATGAGACCTCATCCAATGACAGCCCAGTACTCAAGAAGGAGAGGAGCATTCTGAGGCAAATGGTGAAAGACAGGTCCTCACGAAAGGAAGCGGTAACGGTTGTTCAAAGATAGCATTCCCGTCGATGGCGGTGCTCGAAAAAAATAAAAAGCAGTCCTGTGCCACGCGTGCCTTCAGTTCCACCGCCACCACCACCACCGCTACGACCACGGCAACCTCCCCCGCCCTCGCCACCAGGTGCGGCACGTCTAGAGGTGCCGGAAGACACTGTGGCGCAAAAGAGAACATCTGACTATGACTGACCCGCTTTACCGCGGGTACACATGTCTACGGAACCACAGCATCGACAGTCCGCACTCTCTTGGCTAGTATACAGATCCCTGCCGCTAAATGCACGCTGCAAGTCTTAAACACACTAGAACCAATTCTTGCCGGCCTTAAGTAACAAGATGGCGCATCATAGACTACACCAGCCTTTCCGAGAAAAAGTCTAGCGCGCTTCCATAATCCAGTAGAACACCAAATGTCTACAGTACAGAATGCCTGAGTTTAGACAGTTTATTTTATAAAATAAGCTTCCCATCATTGTCATTTGTGGACCGCATTTTTCAAAAATACCTCAACTGTCGGCCCTAATGCCTCGTTTCTTCATCGTGCACCGAGCGTAGTCAAGTTGCCGTGTACATTCGTAAACAACTCACTTATGTTCGCCAAAGAGTTGAGTCTCACAATGGAAATACCTGCACGTGTCTATATGTTAAAAAGAAGATGTGGTTGTTTACGCTGATAGGCGCATATATAGCGCCATCAGGTTGACTTGATCAACAGATATAAAACGATATATTTGCAATGGCTCCAACACCTTGGATATTTATGGGTGGCTTCAACGCCCATAATTCACTGTGGGGACGCATCAGGACAAATAAAAAAGGCACGAGCCTAGTTGATCTTGCATCAGAGCACAGGCTTCAGGCGCTGAACGACTGTAGCCCTACTTATCTACGAGTAGTAACTTATAGCAGTTGCCTGGACTTGACATTAGTGTCGGATAGTGGTCATGAAATTCCAATGGTTTACAGATGTTGAAACCTACTGCAGTGACCATATCCCCACGTAGTGATAGTGTAAGATCTGGACAATTCTTTTTCCCCAGGGCACTCAAGTTTTATTGACTGGCAAGAGTACCAGATATCAGTGGAGGGCAGGTGCATGTACGAACCGTCAGAATCCATTGAAGAAGTGATTAGTTGTGCGATGGAGACTTCCACGAAGATATGTTCAAAAGAATCGAGACATACCGCACTCGACCAAGAGTTGGAGCAACTTCGAGATTTCTGCCGACATGCTGAAAGACACATCAGACGCACGAAATTTATCTATGAGCTCAGAGAATCCAGACTCATTCAGAAGAAAATCTAGTGTCGAATGCGCGAACCCCAGGAACAACGATGGAACAGTTTTTGTGACTCACTATACCCTCAAAAGCCTTTGTCTCCCGCATGGAAGACTCTTAGAGGTATTCACTCGCATCGGCAACAGCGTCATCCCCTCGCCGCTCTGGCGCTACATCAACGTCGCCCACAGCTTGATGTTTCTGGGGAATTTTGTGCAAAGATCGCAGGCGACGTCTTTATACCGATCGACCTATCGCCACAGGACGTTCCAGTCGCACGAGATCAGTAAATGAAGATTGCATTCACTATGAAAGAACTTCATGCAGCAATGAACACATGCAGGCACTTATTGTCCCCAGGTCCGGATGAAGTGACCTATGCGGCTCTACGTTATTTAAGCCCGAAGGCACAACGCTGTCTCCTGGACATGTTCCATAACTCTTGCAGCGGTGGAATAGTGCCTGATGAGTGGAAGTGCAGTCGCTTGGTGCCTTTATTGAAACCCGGAAAGTCTCCATTAGATCTGGCATCATACCGCGGCCTATAGCACTAGCAAGCTGCGTCGGCAAGGTCATGGAGAGAATGCTGCTTGCACACGTGGAATGATACCTGAAACATTATAACATATATCCTAATGCTATGGCTGACTTTCGACGAGGTCGGTCTTGAATCGATAGCGTCATTGACTTAGTGACCTCTGTTTAGCAACAAAAAACTAAGAAGCGGCTGTCGGTAGCTCTGTTTTTAGACGTGTAAGGTGCCTATGACAACTTGTCCTATAAGGCTGTTCTCAATGCTCTCAAAACAGCTGACTTTGGAGGTCGTGTCGTTTGATGGGTAAGAATTTACCTCACAAACAGATTCATGTTTGTTCTAACTGAAGATGGGCCTACGAATAAGCATTTCAAAAGTCGTGGGATGCCACAAGGTGGCGTTTTGAGTCCGACTCTTGTCAACCTGGTTCCGGTGGGGCTCACCGAAATGCTGCCACAGACAGCTTATATATCTCTCTACGCTGATGATATGTGCATCTGGGCGACCGGCGTGACACGGCCTCAAGTGCGCGCAAGGATGCAGAAGGCGGCAACAATGACGTCAGCATACCTTCGCCATCAAGGTTTGACTATCGCCACAGAAAAATGCGCAGTGGTGGTGTTTTCACGTAAGCTTATATTTTTCTACCCATTGTGAATCGACGGCAAATTGATTGCACGTAAGAGCAGTCATAGATTTTTAGGTGTCATTGTAGATTTTGACCTAACCTGGAGCCCACATGTCGCATACCTGAAAAAAAACTTCATTGGCATTGAGAATGTATTCAAGTTCATTGTCGGAAAATTATGAGGCTCATTCGACCTCTTCATGCTGCAGCTTTATACAGCCCTATTTCTCGGACTTCTCTGCAAGAGCTTTCCTGTCCTGTCCAACACGTGCAAGACTAACATCCGTTCACTACAGAGCGTACAAGCCCGAGCACTTCGGGCATGTTTTGGCTTTCCAAGATGCACATCGACAGTGGCAACAATTGTTATCGCACAAGAACAATCAGTCACAGCGGATATCAATGTCGAGACGCTGAGATCACACATTCGGCATTTATAACGGCTTCCGTCACATCATTTAGCGTGTTTGACATCATGGAGGCCGCATTCTTTGTTCTGTGGTAATGTGACGAAACATAAGGACATATTACCACCTGGCTTCAAACTTGCGATACGTCCAGCATCTGAGTTATGAAATCTCCGCCAACCTGACGTGCACTCATTGGTTCCTCGAATCATTAAGAAGGCACGCATGTCACCACTAGTTCTGAAGCAATTGACTTTGCGCCTGTTGAACGAAACGTACTTTGATCGCATTCGACGGATCCACTAATTCCAACAGCTCTACAGGAGCAGTTGGAATTCATCTGCAGTTAGAATTACATCTGGTAATGTGTTGATTCAATTCAAGTTTTCTCACACCACGACGTCGACAGCAGCAGAACTCGCAGCACTTCAAGGTGCAGTCAAGTACATTTTTCAGCAGCAACCTGATCAATGGACCATCTTTTGTGACTCGAGGTCAGCCTTACAGAGACTACGGTTCGTTATGCAGCACAGGCTAGACGAACAATCTGTATATAAGATAAGGCACAACTACCACAAAGCGTTAAAGGAAGCTGACGATATTGTATTTCAATAGTTGCCGAGTCATTGCGTTATTGCCGGCAATGACCGCGCAGATGAAGCTGCTCGATTGACTCATGACCAAGACCTGCATTCGTCTATACCGCTCTTGTGAACATACACTGCAAGACGACTACAATCCCTTGCTCGCCGTATAACTCTGCTACAATGGAATACGCTGGGCTCCTTCAACGCGCGCCTGTATTCGATCGACCCAAACTTGCAACTTCGTTGGCCATCCGGGCTCCCACGACACGCTGAAACCTCGCCGTGTCGATGAGGCTGGGCATAGCATTTACGAATGCACATTCTTGTGTCCTTGGAATGGCGAGCAGTGCGGCATGCAACATCTGCGCCTGCGAGGAGACGCTTGAGCACATTCTATGCCACTGCCCAGCGTATCAATGTGAACGACGTATTATGGAAGCTAAGCTCCGTCAGCTGGGTTCATGACCGCTTACAGAAAAGAAGATCCTGGGACCTTGGCCGACTGTTTCGCTTACGCACAAAACCACGAAAGCCCTCTTGTACTTCTTAAAGACCACCAGACTTCACGAGCGCTTGTAAAAGAACAGCTGAGACCGTGCTGTGTAGTCTCGAGCTGAATATTCATTCATTTCTTTCTTACTTCTCTCTTATTTTTTACCTCTTTCTTTTTTATTATTCCACTTTTCGTCCACCCCAAGTGTAGGGTAGGCAACCAAGCAAAGCTTTGTTAACGTCTATGCTTTTCTTATATATTTGTCTCTTTTGAAATTTAGATGCGTTTAGACATGGCAAAGTGCTTTCTTAATTGGTGTTCGGGTATGTGAGCTCTACTTTATTAGAATATTTAAGACCCACTACCAAAAATATATCGATCCAAGAAGCAGCAGTACAGTAGATGCGCCCACGGGGGATAATCGTTTAAAGTTGTTACGTAGCTGACATATCAGAGGTCAGAAGAAGACAACGAGGAAGTAGTCTGTCGGTTTTGCGTGCTGTCCTCCATCTTAGTCGATGCTATACGCATCAGTTTCAATATAGATTCTAAATAGACACGCCTCGTGTCATGTTTACGTAACATCTTTGTGGTGGAAGTGTATGGTACTTACCTGTTTTCATCGCGAAGCTCCGCAACGGCCGCATCATGATAGGTTCAACCATGTCACAGGTTGAACATTCTTTGTCTTCACCACCTGCCCCTTCCATGACTTCTACATACGTCGTTCTACCCCCTGCTCGTGATCCCGGTGTATTTTCCGGTGAGGAAGGCGTTGACGTCGACAAATGGATCAACCGGTAAGAACGAGTCAGCGCAAGCTATAGGTGGGACACGACTCTTATGCTTGCCAATGTGCTTTTTTACCTCGATAGCACACCGTGGGTGTGGTTCAAGACGCACGAAGCGGAGATTACAAGCTGAGACTCCTTTCGAGAGAAGATCCGCGACCTTTTTGGCGACACCATTGGGTGGCAGACCGCAGCGTGGAATCAACTGGCGTCTCGTGCACAGACGTCGATGAAGTTGTACGTCGTGTACATTCACGACGTCATCACCTTATGCCACCAGATTGCCGAGCACATGACTGAGTCTGAAAAAGTGGCCCATGTGCTGAAGGGCATAGCAGACGACGCCTTTATTCTTCTAGTATACAACAGCGTTGCCACCGTCAACGCCATCATTAAAAAGAGCCGGCGGTTCGAAGAAGCCAAGAGCCGCAGTATTACTCAGCGATTCACCAAGCTGCCCAACCCAGCCGCAACCTCGTCGTGTGAAGCCGCCCACCAGTCCCCCACGTATGACAACGTCACGCGCATTGTTTGTCGGGAAATCAAAGCCACCTGTCCGGCTCCTCTTCAGCCACCCGTTGTCGCAGCGCCCGCCTCTGATCAATAACAGTAGTCAGTGGCGTTAATACAAGCTGTGGTGAGTCAGGTGTTTGCGAACCTCGGCCTTCCATCAGCATGTCCCTTGACTCGCCCTTAAGTCCCGTCTTACTCCCCAGGACACGCTCTCCGTTTACCCCCTAAACAATGCCCTTCCGTAACAATTCAGAATGGTGAACACCCGACGACCAGCCTATTTGTTTTTCCTGCCACCAGCCTGGGCACGTTTTTCGCTATTGCCGCCGTCGTTGGTCAAACGAGCCACGTCAGATCTTCTCTACCTCTGCGCACATGCACCCGACGACCCCTCGACGTTCAGTAGCCACACCCTTCAATTTCTATTCGTCGTCATCTTACGAGCCTTCCACTGACGCCCCGGTGCCCGGTCTCCACTACACTGACGCCTCTTCGTCCGGTCGCCGCAGCTCCCGCTCCCCGTCACCATTTTTCACCAATCTGGCTCTCCGCCACCTCAGTGCTTTTCCTCGCCGAGCTTCTCTGGACGATCGCAGCAGAAAAACTAGATATTGCAGCCTATAGAGTTTAAGCTGCAATACAAATGACGGCCGAATATTCTCTACTGACGCTTCCCACGCACCACAGCCTGCTTGAAGTACAATTCTACCATGTTCCTGTGAGCGCCCTCATTGATACAGGTGCGCACCTGTCTATTATGAGCGCGTCTCTACGCCGACGCTTGCAAAAGATTATGACGCCGTCTACGACGCAGGCAATGCGTGTTGCCGATGGGCGTACTGTACCAGTAATCGAAATTTGCACTGCTCGTGTCAGCATTGCCGGTCGTCACGCCATGTTCCTTTTTGCCGTGCTAGCCTGTTGCCTTCATGACCTCATACTTGGCCTTGATTTCCTTTCGGCACACTCGGCTTTAATTTACTGTTCGTCTGGTATCCGCAGCCTCAATCTTTCTGTCTTTGCCGACTACTCTGCAAAGCCCACCAGCCGCTTGAGCCCAACCACTGTCGTTCACCTGCCACCTCGAGCCGTCAAATACGCGTCTTTGTTATCGGTACCTCCCGTTCCTGACGGTGATTATATCGTTACGCCGATTACTGACGCTCGGCTGACGCGCTGTCTTACTGTGCCCCATACCATCGTGACTATAGCGGGTAACTGTGTGTTGTTTCCACTCCTTAACTTTGGTTTGACCCCTCAAGTGTTGCCCTGCCAGATGTCTCTAGCCAAGCTAACTGCCATAACAAAGGACGATGTCAGTGTTGTCGCTGTATCTGCTCCTGATCAAAGCGCAGTCTCACGGTCACCCAGCTCGGACGATGATATTTTTCGAAACATGATTGCATCGGAGCTTTCGGCTCATCAGGCCGACGCTCGCTGCCAGGTTTTGACCTCATACAATAACATTTTCGACACCGTCGATTGTTCCTTTGGCAAGACTAAAATTGTCACTCACCGAATTAACACTGGGGACTTTGCGCCCATTTACCGTCAGCCGCACCGCTTGTCAGCGTCCGAGCGAGAAGTCATTCAAAAAGAAGTGGCCAAAATGCTTACGAAAAACGTAATCGAACCATCATCGAGTCCTTGGGCATCTCCCGTGGTATTAGTAAAGAAGAAAGACGGCTCATGGCGTTTCTGCGTTGACTATCACCACTTACCGGCATTACCAAAAATTACCAAAAAAGACGTGTACCCTCTATCACGCATTGACGATGCCCTCGATTGCCCCCATGGTGCCACCTTTTTTTCATCTCTTGACCTCCGATCTGGCTACTGGCAAATTGCTGTAGATGACATGGACCGAGAAAAGGCCGCCTTCGTTACCCCTGATGGTCTTTACCAATTCAAGGTCATGTCCTTCGGTTTCTGCAACGCTCCAGCGACCTTCGAGAGAATGACGGACACGCTCCTACAAGAGTTTAAATGGTCGACATGTTTTTTTACCTTGACGATGTGATCATTTTCTCACCCACCTTCGCAACCCACTTTGAACGCCTTTCGACCATTCTATATATATTTCGACGGGCTGGCCTGCAGCTCGATTCCTCAAAGTGTCACTTCGGTCTTCATCAGATTACCACGTTGGGTTACGTTGTTGACGCTGCCGGCGTACGACCAGACCCGGCGAAAGTACGCGCTGTAACAAACTTTCCAGTCCCATGTTCTGTCCATGATGTTCACAGTTTCGTGGGCCTCTGCTCCTACTTTCGCCGGTTCGCGAAAAACTTTGCGGCCCTCACACGGCCACTCACCGACCTTATCAAACAAGACGTCCCATTTTGTTGGAGCCCTCTTAAAGCTGACGCCTTCTCTCAGCTAATCACCGCTCTAATGACACCTCCTATTCTTGCACATTTCGACTCCAATGCTCCTACATAAGTGCGAAGAGACGCGGGTGGTCATGGAGATGTTGCAGTTTTTGCGCAAATTCAGCAGGGCAACGACCGTGTAAACGGATATGCAAGCCCTGCGCTTTCAAAGTCTGAACACAATCACTCTATAACAGAACGGGAATGTCTCGCCCTTGTGTAAGTGGTTTCTAAATTCCGTCCTTACTTGTATGGCCGCCCTTTCTGTGTCATCACAGATCATCACGCGCTGTTGTCACAAGTCCCGTTAATTAGGAAGGTGATCGCTGAGCTAATTCCAAGGGCTGAAGTATCGGCCCCCCGAATTGCACCACGAAAGCGTGGACAGTTTAGAAGTGCTTCTATTTGGTGCACCAGCGAACGCCGGCTGTAGCCCAAAGAACAAGTCAGAGCGGAGAGTTGATAAACAAAACACAATTATATTCTCATTTATGGCAGATCAAAACAATAAACAAATATGCACACTCGACAATAGTTGAATACGATATGTCACCAATCAAACAACGTACTACACAGTACAATCAGCTACACTCGAAACAACGGACACAGACAACAATACGCACTACAATGCAATCGCATGCATCGAACAACCAAGACACTAAAAGACTAAAGAGTTCGCAAACTTAATCAGTCCAAAGTCCTTGAAACAAAAGTCTGAATGATACTCTTCCGAGAACCACTCATTCAAAGTCCAGCGCTGTTGTCGTTCCGCTGCCCCCAAAATTTCTCTTCCAGGAAACCTCGCATCCACAATTCGCGGTTCTACAAGCACCAAACTTCTTCGCCGGTAACACGTCGGCTTCCCACGCGGAGCTGTTGCCACGCGTCTTCGCTCGCTGGTGGTAGACACACATTCCTGCTTGTAGCAGAGTCTTCACCCAACAGGTGGAAATCCTCTTCTTTTCCTCCTTCGTCAGTGAAGGCAAAAGGCTTCACCCACACGGCGGAAAGACCCTACGCACACTAGCGCAACATTCCTTCTACTCCTTCGTCACTGAGGACAAGAGGCTTCGCCGACAGACACGGCGGAAACACCCTACGCACACTGGCGTGAAATTCCTTCTCCTGCTCTCCCATCTCTGCTGCTCGGTTAAATACCCTTCGTGCTAGATTCCAGAAAATTCTCATTGTTTCCGTCGGCGCGATGCGCAGCGAAGGATGGGGAAAGCGCGAGACGTTTCGAGGGCCTTCCGTGACACATGATGCAACTCTGCATCACCACGTCCCTTTCCCTCGAGAACCTTCCAGGGCTTGCTCGGCCGCGATGTGAGGAGGATGGTCGGCGAGACTACGCTTCCGAGAGGGGAGGAATGGCGCGCCCGGGGAGCCTTTGGTTGTATGTTTTTTTTATTGTTGACTTTGAGGTGCCTCTCTGCGCTTGGTATCGTTACTGTCACTAGAATTGGACGGCGCGCTTTTCTTCGGAGCGCTCGTTTGTGACACTGCCCCTCCAATTTAAGAATATTATCACATAATATTCAAAACCACACAAACGAGTGCGAACAGTCACCACACACTTAAAGACTGTAACATAGTCCGTCACTCATGGCGTGTCACATTCACAATAGAACACTCAATGCAATAGCACATTGCAATTCAATCTCACAACACATAAAATATAACCACAGGTACATGATTACAACACTCCATCACACCTTTTAAACAATACAAATGTACAAAAGCCTGTCTTTACAATAATCGTACAACCATACACATCACGTACCGCAACCAACACTTTGACTCTCTCGACACACACTTGTGACACAGGAAAACAACAACATTAACACAGCATATGGCACTCAGCACTGCGAAACACACTCCGATTCGACCTCAGCACCTATCCTGTGTACTTCGAGTGGCGCTTGCGCCCTTTCTTACGGTGCTTGCTCGATCTCTTCTCGTTTTTCCTCGTTCTGTTCCTGCGAGCCCTTACAATTGAGGATAACTGAGGTGGCTTCTCAGCCATCGTTGTCACTTGCGACATCGTTAACGGGTCATAACGTTCATCCGATCCTGTCTGGTTATTGACCCGCTTGTTCATGTCACGATATTGGGCCTGGCTGGCCGACTCCATCACATTTACACTCTCGGTCGGTTGAGGTCGTGCCGACGTAAGTCCAGCTGCCCTGCACGTTAACTCATCCAACACGATCATCTCCTAATTCACTGTCTCTTGCACCCCGACTTCACCTTGGGCTCGAGTGAAATCCATCACGGGATTTTTCTCCACTGTATCTCACGGCCCCTGTGTCGGCGACGGTTCCATCTTCGGGTCTTCCCCCCAAAATTCCGGATAATTCGGCCCTCGCGCCCTGTCGATGTTCCCGATGATGAGGTCGTACAGGGGTGTCGTCATACATAGGGCTGTAACCTTCCCGCTGAAGTAAGGGGTTTCAACCTCAATCTCTGCTTTGGGAAGCATCCGAACCGTGCTGTCAATTAGGCAAACCGTTTTTGTTTTTCTGTTAACTCACTTTCCCGTACCAAATTTCACCGCACGATAACAGTGGGGCTACTGGTATCCCTTAACACCGTGACCTTCTTGCCCGCAACTTTTCCAGGCAGCGTTGGCATTCCCTTCGTAACACCAGTTGGCTGCTTCATGATTACAGCACCCATAATAGGAAGTTTCTCCCCATTTTCGAGCTTTAAAAACCCGTTGGTGACGTCATCATCATCGGCTTTCGGTGCCACCTGCACACAGGCTACTTGGTGAGTTTGACTCGCTCCGTTACGACATGCGTCTGCCTTGTCTTGTGCCTGGTCTGACCACACTTGAAACATTTTACATTAGTAGGGCTCGTAAAGATAGTTCGACAGCTGTTCGCGCGATGACCCACTCGGTTACACAGAAAACATCGCGGAACACTCTCCGGTGCACGCTTCTTTTGTTCGGGTGCCGAATTTTTTTAATCTTCGGGACATTCCTTCTTAATTTTGGCCAAATTTGTGCCACCTTGCGCTTCCGAGAATTGGTCGGCCAATTTAAGTATGTCTTCAAATGACTCAGCCTTCTTCTCTTTCAAGTACAGCGACAGCCTTGGGTGGCAACTAGTAAGAAATTGCTCTCTAATTAGGAGCTCTCTAAGCTTATCATACTCCTGTGCTTTGCCTGAAAGTTCGATCCATCTGTCAAAGTAACAGCTAAGTCGGGTGGCGTACTGCGTAGCCGTCTCGCCGTCAGCTGGTTTTCCTGTCCGAAATCTGTCCCGGAAACCTTCCACAGTAAATCTAAATCGCTTCAGTAAACCAGCTTTCACCTTTGCATAGTTGGCTGCATCGGTCGGCGTCAGCCTACCATACACACTGAGCGCATCACCACTCAAGCAGGTACTCAAAGCAGTTGCCCATTGATGTTCCGGCCAATTCTGTCTCCTCGCAATTGTCTCAAATCTGTGAAGGTACGCGTCAAGGTCGTCCTTCCTTTCATCAAACGCTACGAGCAGCTTGCTTGGGTTCAAGCGGAAGCCATGGTCTTCCCGTTCGCTGCTTTCAACTCTAGCTTGGACCGGAGTTTCACTTCGCTGTTGCAAACGGAGCCACTCGAGTTTCATCTCGTGCTGCCGCTGCCGTTCTCTTTCAGCCATTTCCGCTTCTCTTTCCTTTTTCGCCCTCTCAGCAGCAAGTCTTTCTCTCTCTAGCTCCAACTTCAATTGCTGCTCTCTTTCTTCTTTAAGCTGTCGCTCTTTTGCCTCTCTTTCTTCTTTTGCCCTTTCAGCAGCGAGCCTTTCTCTCTCCAACTCGGCTGCATTTTCTTCCTTAGTCCTCTCAGCTGCCAACCCCTCTCTCTCTCAACAACTCAGCTGCTTTTTCCGCTTTGGCTGTTTCGACCGCCAACCTTTCTTTTTCCAGCTCAGCTGCCTTTTTTTCTTTGGCCCTCTCTTATTCTTCTTTTTCCTTCTGGGTGACCCACTTCCGTAGTTCGGCGCCAGAAAGACTCATCTTCTCACCAGGATCTACTAATTTTCTGAGATCCATGGTGTCCCGCAAATAAAACTTTGCCGCGTGCAAAAAGTATCTGCCTAAATCAGTCTATCGGAACACTCTCCTGCACTCGTTAACGAGAACACTGAGCAACACACAAAACCATTCCAATAGCACTATCAACAACTCGGGGCTCTTTCTCACTACTTTGGACACACTTTGCACCAAAAAGGTCCTTGTCACGGACGCCAGATTAATTGTCACAAGTCCCGTTAATTAAGGAGGCGATCGCCGAGCTAATTCCAAGGGCCGAAGTATCGGCCCCCTGAACTGCACCACGAAAGCGCGGACAATTTAGAAGTGGTCCTATTAGGCGCACCAGCGGACGCCGGCTGTGGCTCAAAGAACAAATCAGAGCCGAGAGTTAATAAAGAAGACAAAATTATATTCTCAATTATGGCAGATTGAAACGATACACAAATATGCACACTCGACAATAGTTGAATACGATATGTCACCAATCAAACAACGTACTACACAGTAGAATCAGCTACACTCGAAACAACGGACACAGACAACAATATGCACTACAATGTAATTGCATGCATCGAACAACCAAGACAATTAAAGACTAAAGAGTTTGCAAACTTTTTCAGTCCAAAGTCTTTGGAACAAAAGTATGAATGAAACTCTTGCGAGAACCACTCACTCAAAGTCCAGCGCTGTTGTCGTTCCACTGCCCCCGAAGTTTCTCTTCCAAGAAACATCGCGTCCTCAATTGGCGGCTCTGCAAGCACCAAACTTCTTCGCCGGTAATACGTCGGCTTCCCACGCGCAGCTGTTGCCACGCGTCTTCGCTCGCTGGCGGTAGACACACACTCCTGCCTCTAGCAGAGTCTTCACCCCTCAGGTGAAAATCCTCTTCTTTTCCTTCTTTGTCACTGAAGACAAAAGGCTTCGCCCACACGGCAGAAAGACCCCACGCACACTAGCGCAACATTACTTCTACTCCTCTGTCATTGAGGACAACAGGCTTCGCTGACAGACACGGCGGAAACACCCTACGCACACTGGCGTGAAATTCCTTCTTCTCCTGCTCTCCCATCTTTGCTGGTCGGTTAAATACCCTTCGCACTAGATTCCAGAAAATTCTCATCGTTTCCGTCGGCGCGATGCGCAGCGAAGGCTGGGGAAAGCGCGAGACGTTTCGAGGGCCGTCCGCGACACATGACACAACTCTGCATCACCACGCCCCTTTTCCTCGAGAACCTTCCAGGGCTTGCTCGGCCGCCGATGTGAGGAGGATGGTCGGCGAGACTACGCTACGAGGAGAGGGACGGTGCGCCCGGGAAGCCTTTGGATGTTTGTTTTTTCTTTATCGTTGACCTTGAGGCGCCTCTCGGCGCTTGGTATCGTTACTGTCGCTAGAATTCGACGGCACGCGCTTTTTCGGTGTGCTCGTTTGTGACAGCTGTGTTGGGTTTCTTCTCTGAAGGACCTCACTGGACGACTTGGCCGATGGGCATTACGCCTACAGGAATGTTCCTTCTCGGTTGCTTATAAATCTGGACGTCTCCATCTGGATGCCGATTGCTTATCCCGCTACCCTGTTGATCAGCCCGAGGAATCATACATCGAGCCTAGCCTCAGCGTCATGTCAATGTCCCACTCTCTTCAGGTTGGCGATGAACAACGTCGTGATGCTTCCCTTCGACAACATTTTGACCGTCTCGAATCTGCTCCGAACGACGCGTCGCTTCGCATGTTCGTCCTCCTGAATGACACGCTGTGCCGTCGTAGCCTCCAGCCAGATGGCCCTGAGCTCCTTCTTGTTGTGCCGAAACATATGCATTCAACCGTGCTGCACGAGCTTCACAACGAACCAACTGCTGGTCATCTTGGTGTATCTCGGACGTACGACCATGTGCATCACCATTTTTTTAGCATGGTCCCGCCAGGTCCGTTCGCCGTTACGTGTCCTCCTGCGATAAATGCCAATCTAGGAAGTGACCTACTGCGCCCCCGGCTGGACTTCTTCAACCGATCTCCATCTCAACCGAACCTTTCTTCCGTGTTTGTATAGATCTTCTTGGTCCTTTTCCTGAGTGGAAATCGGGCAACAAGTGGGTCGCCATTGCTATAGACTTTGCGAATAGGTATGCCATCCCTCGAGCGCTACCCACCAGCACCGCTACTGCCTTTGCGGACTTTTGCTCCACGATGTCATCCTACACCATGGCACTCCTCGCCAATTACTCACGGATCGCGGCCCGCGCATTTTTGTCCCGAGTAATCGACGATCTTCTGTGCTCTTTCTTGGCGCAGCACAAGTAGACCACTTCCTACCATCCCCAAACAAATGGCCTTACCGAACGCCTAAATCGCCCCCTCATGGACATTCTCGCGATGTATGTGTCCTTCGACCACCATGACTGGGACCAGCCGCTACGTCACGTGACCTTCGCGCAAAATTCTACGCGCCACGACACCACTGGTTATTCACCCTTTTATTTGCTCTATGGCCATGATCCGACGTTACCACTCGACACCCTACTTCCAACAACTACAACTCGGTCAAGCGAATATGCACGCGAGGTTATTGCTCGTGCTGACCACGCACGTCAGATTGCCCACTCTAGACTTTCGGCTTCGCAAGCCACCCAGAAAGCAATCTTCGACAGCCTGCATATTGACGTTCTTTTGTCACCCGGTTCTCTCGTTCTCCTGTGGTGCCCAGTTTGTCAAGTTGGCTTATCAGAGAAGTTGTTGTCTGACTACATGGGTGCTTACCGTATCATCCACCAGGTAACCGACGTCACGTATGAGATCATTTCTGCATCGGGGACCACAAGTCTGCCTGCAACCACACCCAGTGATGCTGTGCGCGTCATCAGGCTAAAAACTTACCACCTGCCTACTGAAAACCGTAACTAATGTGCACCGAGATACGCAGCTGACAGATCAGCGGTCAGAAGACGACAACGAGGAAGTGGTCTGTCGGATGTGCGTGCTTCCCTCCATCTTAATCGATGTTATACGCATCATTTTCAATATAGATTCTAAATAGACACGCCTCGCGTCATTTTTACGTAACAATATAAACTGAAAACTAGCATTTTTTCCAGGCCCTATGTTATAGGACCGACTACGCACCACTGCGAGAGGGACCAGAGCAAAAGAGGAAACGACGTACCCTGTGTCGGTCACAAGGTATGTTTTTGAAACGAAAGATTTTGTTTTCTCTTGCAATGGTCATAACCCCAATATTGTGATGAATAACATATTGTGGCAGCAGCACACACTCTCCCCAATAACTACGTGTCTATGAAGACAGATGCCCGAAAGTGCAAATAAGACTGCAAAAACTTCGCAAATAAGTAGGAACAGCTTCTCTGCCTGCTCTAGATAGTGTGTGTGTGTGTGCGTGCGCACGCGCGCGCGCGCGTGTGTGTGTGTGTAAATAAGCAATGGCTAAAATTCTGCTTATTTACATCGCCACTTTGTTGGTTCATCAAATTTCGCTCTTATATATTTACCACAGGTTAGATAGCGCACAATCTGACTTTTTTGTGGGTGAAATGGTTCACAGGTGAATCTCTGAACGCTTTCAAGTGCAATAATTACTTAAACCAGCCCCTTTTTGGACCCGAAAGGCAGAATTGAGCTGTTAAGCATGTATAACTCGCCGTGAACGCTTTATTTTTTAACGGGACACGATGGTGGCAATGGATTCATAGCCTCCTATACGCGCGCTCACTCGGGAAAAACGAGTGACGTCATGGCGGCTGTGAGCAGGCCTGGTAATATTCTTATAAGTGGCATTCGACGTACCCACATTTGCTAACGCAGTGTGTTCAGCCAAAATGTTTGCGCCTCATAAACTGTTCGCGTGTGCGGTGTGCCATCGGTCAGTATACTCGGGGACAACTTTCTGTGACAATGATGGGAAGGCTACGGAGCCAAAGTGGGCTTGTGCTACCGCTGTAAAATATAGTGCCACGAGTGCGTCCGTGTTTTTCGCGTGAAAGTAATAAAAAAGAACATTTATTTCTACTAGATGCTGTTTACAAAGAGACGCTGCACACGCCGATGAGGTAACAATACTTGTTGTTGCTTTCTGAAGAGTTATTTTACGTTTTTGCGTGTCTAAAGTCGTCGTATGTTTTACGTGCACCTCACCGTCAAAATGGCGTCTTCGTCTTTAGATGAGCAAACGTCACCGTCAAGCTATTTCGACGACTCGCTGAAGGAGCTTGCCGAATTTCTCTTACAAGTCGCTGTGTAAGCAGGCGTATGGAGTTGTGTGCAGTGGAATTACATGAACGTGACCGTCATTCGAAACGCAAGCCGAACCGGACTACGCAGAGGAGTACTGAAGCAGTAGCTGTGACCCCGTAGCCTTCACTTCATTGCCACAGAAAGTTGTCTCCGAGTTTCGTTGAGCGGTGTAAATTAAGCAAACAGAACTAAGGCCTGAACCTTGTAGGCACATCGTCATTCGTTTTGGGTCTCGCGTTGTGCCTGCACAGCTGAACTCGCGCTGCGCGATGTCTGAACTTTGTGTGTTCATCCGTGCAGCGGTTCTGATAGGTGCAGGTGAATCGAACGGGCTTTTCATAGACTTCAAAGTTAGCAGGCTGTATAGTATGAAGGGCACTGGCGAATAAAAAAAATGACAGCCTGATCAACAAGCTAGGTCTGAAGAATGCCGAGTTCTACGCTCCCGAGTTACACTCGATTGAAATGATTGCCTTTTTATTTTGTGGAGCTAGCACTGCTTTTCATTGCAACGCTGCTTCACTAATCCTCCCGTCAAGCCACAGAAGCAGGACACTGGGAGGAGGGTGCAGGTGGCTGCCATGCCATCTTTATACAGAACGTCGCTGGTTCTGCGACGACAACGGGATAGTTATCGGCACGTTTTGGTCACTTATGGTCCCCCATTCGCACTGTGAATTTCACGGTGTTGGTGTTCTGTGGACACGTTGTGCAACGTAAGAATGAACATCTGTTTTGTTTGTTCAATAAGTACGCAAGACGAGTTCAGAGTTTGATGTACATGGTAGCAAACGCTGTGGTATTACATAGAAGTGACCATTTGCTTTTTCTTTAACTGCGCTTCGGTCGACCACATCGCAAATATACGTACGTGATATAAAAGTAAAATTACGAGTCAGGATAGGATAGCAATACGACTCAGCGGTGATAATTAGTCCAGTTTTCACACATACAAGTACCCAGAAGAAAGGAGGAATACTAGAATTGCTCTATATTTCCCAAATCGAGGCATTTAGCAACGAGACGAAACGGTCAGCAATCATAAAAAGTCCCAGCTTTGCCGCAAAGGGGAAGCAATGAACGCGATAGCAACAATTTGGAAGGTCAGGCGAAAAGTAGCCAGTAGATCGAAACATGCCCCGCATTTCTCACGCCCAAATGACGCACGAAATGTACCAACAGGTACAGATGAACGCGAATAAGTATCTCAGTTGTTACTTTGCTGTGTCTGAAAAGTGCCTTTTTTTTCGCAAACGGAGACAGTGCTACGAGTGCAGTGACCATCGTGTGCCCGATAACTACAATGGAATTGTTCTGGTCAAAGGCCAACGCGTACTATTGTCTCCACCGCGAAATAAGCGAGCGCACGTGAGAGCGTTCCCTCTCCACGGGGCAAAGTAAATGTGGGAGACGAGAACGCACGCCGCCGCGTCGTGACAATCTGGTGACGCGGGCTCATTGCGCCATCTCGCTAGTAATGCTGAAAACACTATAATAGTTTCATAGCCTCCGATATGGCGGGCGCACGGCGGGTTTCTCTGCGGCCGTCCCAGTAGCACGGAGAGAGCGTGTTTCCAGGGGTGGCCTTCGCCCGCCGTTTTTTCCGCACCACGGCGCTCCTTCGTAAGGTCGAAAAAGATACCGCGCTGTTGGCGAAGCGTGCATGTGGCCAAAAAATGGTTTTGTGTTTTGATATAACTTCACGCTCATTTGGGAATGTCGGGCAAGGTGTACGAGAGGCAACGTCACTGTTTCGGCGTTTATATTCTCAAATGGGTTTTCTTGTAAGAGATTTGCGCCACCCATATTACAGCACTTATGGTTGCGATGCCTCTGAAAGAGATCCGGATGTGCTGGAACTTACTGTACCTGAAACTTTGCAGCCTGTATAGTATGGAGGCTACTGGCAAAGAAAGAATTACAGCCCGATCAACAAGTGAAGTCAGAAACTTGCCGCGTTCTACGCTCACTGGTTACACTAAATTAAAACAGTTGTTCTTTTATTTGTTTTCATGAAACTAGCACTGCTTTTCATTGTAACGCCGTTTCAAGAATCCTCCCGTCAAGCTGCAGAAGCAGGATACAGGGAGGAGGGTGCAGGTGATCTCCAGACGTGTCTAGACTATGTCTAGACTGAACGTCGCCGGTTCAGTGACGACCACGGGCTAGTTACAGGCACGTTTCGGTTACTTGTGGTCACCCATTCGCACCGTGAATTTTACGGTGTTCAGTAGATATGTTGGGCAATATAAGAACGTACATCGAAATGTTTTGCTTGTTCAAGAAGTACGCCGCACGCGTTCAGAGTTTGATAAACTTGGTATGAAACACTGCGGTGTTACATAGAAGTGACAATTCGCACTTTTCTTTCTTAAGTAGTCTACCTCAGCGAATAGTTAGTTTTTATTACAAAGACGCCATTATGCTACATGTGCGACTCTTCAATTTGGATGCAGTCGAGAGTACAGTAAATGAACAAGAAACGGATAGTGCCATTGTGCTATCAAAACAACGAAAATTTGGATGACGAGACAGGAGATGAGGACAACTCTTTGATTGATATGTCAGGGTCATTGTTTCAAAGCCACCATATGATTACAAAATACGCCGTAGTGGAGGGCTTCGAAAATTCTGACGACCTGGGGTTCTTTAACGTGCACCCAAATCTGAGCACACGGGACTACAGCATTTTCGCCTCCATCGTAAATGCAGCCGCCACAGCCAGGATTTGATCCCCTGACCGGCCGGGTCAGCAGCTGAGTACCTTATCTACTGGACCACCACGGCGGTGCACGATGACAACTCAGGCACTTTCGCTGGGAGAGACGTGGGGACTGAATGTAAGTCGCGTAATGAAAGCCTTCTACAATATTCCGGCAAAACTACTTCTCATGTATTCTATTTCATTGACATGACCAGGGCACTCATTCATCTAGAGCGAAACTGCGCTCCGCTTGACCCCATCATGAATATCCATACGCAATGTAGCAGTCAAATTATGAGTCAGAATAGGAGAGCTTTACGTTTCAATGACGATAACTTCATTAGCCCTGTTTTCCTCCATACAAGTCTCCAGAAATGAGGAATGCCAGAATGCCTCTAAATTTCTCAAATCGAGGTACTTATTACCAAGACAAAACGGACCGGAATGTAGGCAAAAAAGTAATACTGTTCCAGACAAATTGATACCCATTTTCTATCAGAAAGACCCAGCAGTTGCTTTGTTTTTCTTTCTAAGTTCAATTAGAATAATGCAGCAACAAAAAAAAGCTCTCCTTCAGTTCAGCCAGAAAATTCGGGCGGGGATTCTTGCTGATACGCGGAAAAGACAACCATGTGCACGCTGGAATCTCGTGTGCTCCTCTAACTGCCGCGGTCTCCGCCGCCGCAAGAATTCGCGCCCTCTCGCGGTAGTTGGGTGCACGAGGCAAACTCGTTCATTTTTCCGGGGAGCGCAGCGACTGGGACGGCCAGAGAGAAAGACGCCGCACGCCTGCCATATCGGATGCCATGGTAGTTCCCCCGAGATGCCCAGTGCTTGCGGGAAGTGGTAGATATAAATAGCTTGCCATTTGAACATTGAAGTAGGTGCTCTTTTGGGGCTTAGTGGCTAACGTCTTGCACTCACAATTCAGAGGTTGAAGGTTCAATTCCCCGTGCTGGAGTCTTTCTGGATTATTTTTCTTGTTTGCGTTTTCACACACACACAAACACACACACACACACACACACACACACACACACACACACACACACACACACACACACACACACACACACACACACACACACACACACACACACATATATATATATATATATATATATATATATATATATATATATATATATAACCTGTTTGTGATCACGACAACGTCACTGTCGCCAAGACTCTCTGCCTCACCAAGGAGGCACGTCGCATTGCTCGACTATGCATATTGGAATCGCAAGACAAAGTGAAAGCACGCTATAACATTCACCATCGACCAGTGATTTATCGTCGTTGAAATCTGGTGTAGTTGTGGACTCCGATGCGCAAGTGTGGGTTATGCCAAAAGTTTTTGGCCACTTACGACTGACTTTTTGTCATTGTCGACAGACTTACAGAGGTCACCTATGTAATAGCTCGTCTCACGGTGAGTGGTCGACGAGGTGCCAAAACTCAAGTGATTCATGTTGCCCGCCTGAAAGTGTACACGCCACGACAACTCGACTGACTCGTCCGGCGGCCTTCGTCTGCGCGGAGAGGAATGTTGCGCACATGCACGAAGACAACGTAGCGTATACGGTGAACGCACTTGTCACCCGGAGCGAGAAAGGAAGAGGAGGATCTCTAACCAGGCGGCCGCTTCTGAGCTGCCCCTCACGACCTAATAAACGGCCTCTTTCAACCTCTACCGGTCTCTTTCTAACGTAAGTATATATATATATATATATATATATATATATATATATATATATATATATATATATATATATATATATATATATATATATATATATATATATATATATATATATACTGTGCATGACGCCGACCCCCCCCCCCCCCCGTCAACGCCGGCGCCAATACCCAGCCAAGAGTGTTCATATAATTGCTATCGCAATAAAACTTAATGCAGCCACAGACGAATTAATACCCCCTTACTATTACTTACCAGGAAAATGCAGCAATGGCCATGCTTTTTTTCCCCAAATTGTACCAAAATGCATGCCGTAACAGAAAAGAATACTTTCCATCGGTTTCACCAGAAGATCCTGGTGGCGGTGATTTTTGCTCGTAGGTGAAAAAAGAAAAACAACCATGCCCACGCTGAAATCACATGCGCTCTGCCGTATGTCATGGTCTCAGCAGGTGTCTTAACTTAACTATCAATCAAGCAGGGCCTTAACTATTAATCAATGCGCCCTCTCGCGGTAGCCAGGCACGCGAGGTGATACTCGTTGGTTTTGCTGGTACAATGTACTAGAAGGGGAAGTGCGCCGTGCGGCGCCGGAAAGAGGGTCCTTCTAGCGATGACTGCTCCGTGCGCCACTAGAGGGCGCTGCTGCCTAAAGGAGCGCTACGCTCACTGTCGTGATGGCTCTGTGAGTGGCATGTGTGGCCAATTTGTGTATTGTTCCGAGTTGTCGTCACAGCTTTTTATGCGGTGAATGCCACTTAATGGTGAAATTCAGCCCTTCCGCATAGGCACTAGCGGTTCTCTAGCTATAACGAGCGTACACAAAAACACCCACTACAATTCGGTGAGGTCGTTTACACCAGCCGAAACCTTTTTTTTTTTGAGGGGACTGAATTTTATAGAGAAGTGATGTAATTTCAAATAGTATTGAGGGGATTTCAACGTATTAACTTATAGAGCTTAAATATCAATTTTTTGCATACAAGTGTCTGTGTTAGGTCCTGTTTGTTTTGTATGTTTTATATTGCTTCGCATACTAAACTGTCGGGAAGCGTCAATTGAAGGCCTCTAAATCTTATAGCTTCTGCTTTTTCAGATAACTAATTTTTTGCTTTCATTCGACTCAAGCTAATTTTTGCGCTGCTAAGCTTGGCTTTGGTTCTCCGAAGGGTACGTCGTATATTGCGAGGTCTTGTTTCGTTAAAATCTTCTGACATCGTCTCCAGGAAAGCTGGATGAGTATCAGATTTCTCTGATATTTGCAGTGAACACAAGCACTGAAGTCATTTACTACAGGCGTGCAGTTCTTCGAAGAGAACACCTCATTACACGATGGGCATTTACCAGGTAAAGGCTCCATTCCCATGCCGGGACACAAAGTAAATTTTCTCACATTGTTTATCAGCAACTCTGCCTCTTCTCGTGGTACGAGTTTCTCTTGGCGCCTTTTTTTTCTTTTATGAGAATTTCGGCGGTTGCAGCACTTTGAGCAGCTTGCTTCTTAATCTGAATGAGTTTTTTCAATGCTATCTTGCTAGGTTCAACAGCGTCCGCTTCCAACTCGGCAAAAAGAAATGAGTTCCCAACACACGGCAGGAAAGTTTCCGACCACTAATTTGGAATCATGAGCTTTGAAAAAGACAGCTTTTGAAATTCTTGGTCACGAGCTTTATCAGCGGCATCGTCTCGGCCAACATCATTCGACATTCTTTGGCGTTCCTGTTCAAGAACATCATCGACTGAACTGCGTTAATGAACGTCGTTCAATTCAACTTCTGAGAACGTGTTGTTCTCACATCTTCGCTTCGGCTTAGGGAGAATCTGATCGCTAAGCTTCCGACCCTTCTGTTTTTTTCGGCAGTGATATTGAAAGGCACTTGGGAGCATCTGAGGAAATTGTAGACATGACATCTTTTGATAAGAGTGGCAAGTTTCTGGGGATCTCAATAACCTTACCCTCGATAGTCGTCTTGAAAGTTCACTGTATGAACCTTGCTTTGAAGCGTCGCTCATAAACAGCGCTGCTCCTGTCGAGGACTTGACGTACCTCGACCATTCCTCTCGGCGGTCAGCTTCAATGGCACCCGATAAAAGGAGTACGCCTCTTCACACGAGTGGTAGCCACTGTTGCAATTTGGCACACAGGAAAAGCCGTCTCACTTGTCGCGCCATCTCCCAGCCATTTTTTTTTCATTCAAGTAGACAAGCGCAAACACAACCGTAATTTTTTCACTCATGTACAACACAATCTGGCGAGGAGCAGAGTTATTCAATGCGAGAAATACCGGCAACGAGGAACTGGTCATGCGTTAAGAGCCAAACTGACAGTATAGCATGTGTTGACACACGTGCTCCTCTAGCTAGTAGCGTACCCTAGCACCCTCAACCTGCTTCACCGCTGTGGGGGCCCCCTCGCCTCCACTGGAACGCGCTGCGCACGGCACACTTCTCCTTCTAGACTCTAGTATACTGCATTGTTGTGGAGTGCGGCTATTCAGACGGCCGGAGAGAAAGACGCCGCGCGCCCGCCATCTCGGAGGCCATGGGGAGAGGCAGTGAGAGCGGAGAGATAACACCTGGCGGCACGCGTACAACGTCGGATGCCTGACATAGCCCGACGAAGAAATGCATTCGCATTTTAAAAAAGCAGATGGGGATCTAAATTGTATGAGTCGCAGGTCGAGCCACAAATAGTCCACAGGCTGCGTGCCCTGCCACGTCAATGCCCTGTGCCGAGCATTTGGCTTTCTCTGTGCCGAGCATTTCGCCGGAAGTACGCTTGTGCTGTACTGTTAGATATCTGGCGGCAGCAATTCAATGCCTCCTACAGCAGCGGTGTATGCCTGTGATATGTGTCGTGCGCGAAGCTTCAAAGTGCGCACCATTCAAAGTGCGCGCCATACAAAGTGCGCGCTTGAAGCAGACAACGACGAAGGTAGCACGAGCGCTGAGTAGCGTGGCGGCGAAGGTACGAGAAGGAACGAGGAAGACGGGGCTCTCGACTCGGCCGTTGGGTTCCGGACCCGAGCCTAGTAACAGTCGAGCCCGGCCTACCTGCCACGTTCTACCTGCCACGGCCGTGCGTCGCTGACGTGCTGCGGCTTCAAAGCATCCTGTGCTTGAGGACACGCGGAGCTGTCGGGCTACGGGCACGAGTTCCAGCAGAGGTGTCCGGCCGGGACGCGGCCGGTGGTAGTGCCTGGTCTACCGTGCCAACTGGTCCACCTCGTCTACCGTGCGAGCAACGCGGAGCTGTCGGGCTACGGGCACGAGCTCCAGCGGATGTGTCCAGCCGCGACGCGGCTGCGGTGGCGGAGCCTACCCATCAACTAGTCGCCTGGTTGACCGTGCGGACAACGCGAGCCAGCTCAAGACGTAGCAACGAACCTCGGTGAGACCGACCTCATGTCTTGTGTCCATGCTAAAAGGAGGGACGGCTAGCTTAGGACTTTGATAGTTCACAGAGACAGTGAAGGATTCTTTAAATAGCCTGTCCATGTTATGTGTGTTCGTTTTTTGTGTGTATAAAGTGTGGCGTACAAACGGCCTCGTCTTTTCGTGGGAGTCTGGGGCGACGGCTCGGACACCCATTAACTAAGAACCTGCAATGTAACACTGGCGTCCGCTGCGACAGGACGAGGCCATTTGTATCGCTTGAGTGAGGCTGACGATTAGTGAGGAAAAGATGAGCTCGACAGATTTAATGGCGTTGGCCATGCGCATGGGTTTGGAAGGTGCCGAATTGAAAACTTGGATTGATGAGCGAGAAGCTCGAGCTCGTGAGGAAAGGGCGGCAGAAAGAGAGGCGAAGAAGGAACAAATGCAGTTGCAATTACAAGTAGAGGAGCAGGCCCAAAGGACGATCCAATTGCGCCTTCAACTGACTCAGACTGAAACCGCCAGAGAGCCTGTCGGGGCAGACATAGGTCGATCATCAAGGGTGTCTTCCAACGTCAATCCTCATAATTTTATACCAGGATTTGATGAAAACCGGGATGACCTAGATGCGTACTTAAAAAGGTTTGAGAATGTGGCGACAGGGCAAGAGTGGCCTAGAGACAAGTGGGCCACGGCTCTGAGTTTGTGCCTAAGCGGAGAAGCGCTAAAAGTGTTTGGTCGCCTATCCCCTGAAGATGCACTTGATTACGAGAAAGTGAAACTGGCTCTATTTCAGCGATTTCGCTTCACAGCGGAAGGGTACCGTGAGAAGTTCCGGCACAGTAAGCCTCAAGAGGGAGAAACCGGCCGGCAGTACGCTGCACGATTAATGAGTTTTTTCGACCGATGGGTGGAAATGTCGAAAGTAGACAAAGGATACGCGTCAGTTCGTGACCTGATTGTAGCTGAACAGTTCATCAGTAAGTGTCATGATCGAGTGGCGCTCTTTTTGCGTGAAAAGAATTGCCGTAAACTTGAAGAAATGGCTGAAGCGGCAGATCAGTTTTTAGAGGCACAGCGACAGTCTAACCTGCTTGTTTTCCGAGAAAAGGCTGAAAACGGCATGGCTGTGAAAAGTGGGAGCACGACCTCAAAAACTTCAGTGCAATGTTTTGTTTGCAACAAAATCGGCCATAAAGCCTCAGATTGTCGCGCTCGGACGAAGCAACCTTACTGTGGGCATTGTCGTAGGGCAGGACACGATACCCAAGTTTGCACCAAGAAACCCGCCACGTATAAAAAGGCTTCATGTATATTGTCCGAAGAGAACTCTAAAGACAATGATAACGCATCCGGCGGCGGGCCCGAGAATAATGTGTCGGGGGCAGTAAACACGCGACAAATGGCAACGAAATATCAGATGCCAGTTCTCCAGGGTCTCCTATTTGGTAAGCCTGTCTCGGTTCTTCGGGATACAGGAAGTAACACGACGGTTGTGCGACGTTCCCTCGTGCCCGACGAAGTGCTGACAGGAGCTATGACGACAGTATTTTTAGCCGATGGGAGCAGAATAAAAGTTCCCGAAGCAAAAGTGGAGATATTTTCGCCCTATTTTTCTGGCACGGTGATCGTTAAATGCATGACTTCCCCATTGTATGACGTCATCGTGGGAAACGTGCCAGGATCCCGTGATCCCAATGATCCAGATAGCAGGTGGAGCGAGGGACTGTCGGAAAGGAAGACGAAGTCTAAAAGCGTCAAGGAGAGATTAGGGGTGATGAAAGCAGATCGCTACGAGAAACCAATGATCAGCGTAGTCAAGAATTCAAGTACTTCGTTGGATTCGGTGAAAGCAACCGCTTTGAATATCAACCAACGAATCCTCAAGATTGAGCAGGCGGAGGACAAGAGCCTAGATCTCTGTAGGAACAAAGTTGGGCAGGTGTTTTTTGGGAGAGGATCGACAGAATATTCGTTTGTTATGCAAAAGGGAGTTTTATATCGCCATTATCGGTTATCCTCCGGCAAGATAGTACAGCAGGTAGTTGTTCCTCGCAAACTGCGGAGCCAAGTACTGCAGCTAGCTCATGAAAGTCTGATGGCGGGCCATCAAGGCATCAAGAGGACAATTGACCGAGTACTAGGATCATTCTATTGGCCAGGAGTTCAGGAAGAAGTAAAGAGATACGTGCGATCCTGTGACACTTGCCAAAGAGCATATCCAAAAGGTAAAGTAGGCAAGGCGCCTCTGGGCGTAATGCCGTTGATCGACACCCCTTTCGAGCGAGTGGCAATCGATATTATCGGTCCTTTAAAACCTGTGTCGAGAAACGGAAACCGCTACATATTGACCATGGTGGACTTCGCCACGCGCTACCCGGACGCGGTGGCCCTGCCAGCAATCGATTCGGCGACAGTAACAGAGGGCCTGGTGGAGATGTTCTCACGCGTAGGATTCCCGCGTGAAATTCTATGTGATCAAGCATCTTGTTTTACTTCCGAACTGATGAAAGAAGTCAACGAGTTACTGGCCATTAAGCACCTCAGTTCTACACCTTATCATCCTATGTGTAACGGGTTGGTGGAACGATTTAACGGTACGTTAAAACAGATGTTGCGGAAGCTCTGCCAGGAGGAACCAAAATCCTGGGATCGGTTGCTTGCCCCACTCCTTTTTGCCTATCGTGAAGTGCCTCAGACCAGCACGGGATTTTCTCCCTTCGAACTTATTTACGGGCGTGACGTCAGAGGACCACTTAGTTTGTTAAAAGAATTATGGATTGGAGAACACATCGGCGACGAGGCGAAGACAACTTACGGATATGTATTGGATCTGCGAGATCGTCTTGAAAAAACACTGCAGTTGGCTCATGAGAACTTGACACGAGCAAGAAAATCACAGAAGCAATACTATGATCGGCGAAGCACGAAACGTCAGCTTGAAGTAGGCGACCGGGCCCTTATTCTACTCCCTACTACGGAAAATAAATTACTCATGCAATGGAAAGGACCTTTTAAGGTCACCGGGAAAAAGGGCAGTCATGACTACTGGTTGGACTTGGGACGTGACACCAAGTTGTTCCACATCAACATGTTAAAGCGTTACGAGGATCGCGAACCGGAGAGGTTTACACAAACAGCGTCATTCGTAGTGATGGAAGAAGAGGAGGCAGATTCACCTATACCAGTTTACACCATTGACCAAAGGACTGAGGTGGAGCCTGGCATTGCAAGAATACTCATTTAGCATTCAGCATATAAAAGGGTCGGAGAATACCGGTGCGGACTTCATGAGTAGATTGTGAGCCAAGAGTTCGGACTTCATGCACTGTGATATTGGGTGTTGGACACTCGAAGTATGTCAGTGTATTTAACGGTGTTCTTGTGTATTTAGTAAATATTGGACCTCGACATGTGAACTATACAGAGGACATATACAGTGAAGGGGCTTACAGATCGCGCACGTGTCTGCAGTTTTTTTTTTTAAAAAGGAAAAAAAAACTTATTTAAGGGGGGGCTTTTGTGATATGTGTCGTGCGCGAAGCTTCAAAGTGCGCACCATTCAAAGTGCGCGCCATACAAAGTGCGCGCTTGAAGCAGACAACGACGAAGGTAGCACGAGCGCTGAGTAGCGTGGCGGCGAAGGTACGAGAAGGAACGAGGAAGACGGGGCTCTCGACTCGGCCGTTGGGTTCCGGACCCGAGCCTAGTAACAGTCGAGCCCGGCCTACCTGCCACGTTCTACCTGCCACGGCCGTGCGTCGCTGACGTGCTGCGGCTTCAAAGCATCCTGTGCTTGAGGACACGCGGAGCTGTCGGGCTACGGGCACGAGTTCCAGCAGAGGTGTCCGGCCGGGACGCGGCCGGTGGTAGTGCCTGGTCTACCGTGCCAACTGGTCCACCTCGTCTACCGTGCGAGCAACGCGGAGCTGTCGGGCTACGGGCACGAGCTCCAGCGGATGTGTCCAGCCGCGACGCGGCTGCGGTGGCGGAGCCTACCCATCAACTAGTCGCCTGGTTGACCGTGCGGACAACGCGAGCCAGCTCAAGACGTAGCAACGAACCTCGGTGAGACCGACCTCATGTCTTGTGTCCATGCTAAAAGGAGGGACGGCTAGCTTAGGACTTTGATAGTTCACAGAGACAGTGAAGGATTCTTTAAATAGCCTGTCCATGTTATGTGTGTTCGTTTTTTGTGTGTATAAAGTGTGGCGTACAAACGGCCTCGTCTTTTCGTGGGAGTCTGGGGCGACGGCTCGGACACCCATTAACTAAGAACCTGCAATGTAACAATGCCCCAAGGACATTAGGCCAAAACGTCCGGCGTGTGTACTGATAGGCTTTAGTTGCTAATTTTGTTGGCAATTATTCAGAGATGTTGATAAGAGTGCCCATACCACTTGTATTCTCATGGTCCCGTGTTCTGCCTTTACGCCCTTTTAAAAAATTACTCTTTAATCTGCCATTGCATAAAAAGACGGTATTCTGAAAAGACTGTTGATGAATCTAATATTTTTTTGCTTATTCACGTTATATTGTTTCTTAGGATAAATATCCCTTTTAGGCTCATTTATATTGCTAGGCACAATAGAACATACGATGGCCTAATAAGATAAACAACTAAGTCATTGAACCATGGCACTCGTACCTCCAGGCTGAGGGTGTTGTTATTGCCCAAGATTTCGCAGCTCATGCCATCCGCATAGTTTCTTTCGTGTGACCTTAGGCCTCTCACGCTGTTTTCATCTTTCTGTGTCTCCACTATTGGAAATCGCTATGGGCGCGCCATGAGCGCGGAAATGACAACTATCACTGGCGTTTTTGCAGTGCAAGACGAAATGCCTCAATCGACGCATTTATTGTTGCGGTAAGGGCAGATGAATGAGGGAGAACGCGTGCCTGAGCACACCCTGGCGAGCCTCCGTCTCGATGAAGCGCCTTAGTATGGCTGATGCCCCCAGGTTGAGCTCTTTCTTGAAGACAGCCTCAGGTATTCCAGGCAGAGGTGTCAACGTCCCCATGGTCAGGACATCCAGTGACAGTTGTTCCAGTGACAGATCCAGATGTACAGCGTATCCTGAAAGTACATAAACCACCAATGGAGAGCAGTTGTCATCAACGTTTTTCGCGAGGCACACTTCTCTACTCACAAAAATTCTTCACGCACTACTTTAAAATGTTGAAAGGCTCAGTTTCACACATATTCTAGAACTTTTGCACATACTTTTGCTTGTGTTTACCAAAGTAATACAATATGTCGATCAGTTATTCTGCTGACTAAATAAAGGCACTACAAATAGAGAGTGAGAGTGACAACAAACGGCGCTAAAACTATATATAAGAACAGTGAAATATGTTAAGTCATGAACATAGTTTTTTTTTAATGCTGTCGAGTCCCTGGCAGCTTATTATGACGCCAGAAGTGCTCATTAACGTCTGTGAAAATTATTTAATGCAAGTATTTGAGCTCATCTGTGTCCCGAAGCTCATCTGTAGTGATTACAACTTGAGTTCATAATCTAAAACAAAAGTATTGCTGAAAAGATACACGGCCAGCATGAATAATTACAAGGCTACAATAGTGATAAAAATAAAAAAAATACAGACGACACCGTCGCATAACACCCGTAAGGTTATATTGAAAAATAGTGAATATTGAGTGCACAGGACATTGCATGCTTACTTGATTCTTAAACACACACACACACACACACACACACACACACACACACACACACGCGCGCGCGCGCACACACACACACACACACACACACACACACACACACACACACACACACACACACACACACACACACACACACACACACACACACACACACACACACACACACACACACAGACACACTTAATTTTGCCTCGGAGGCAAAAATTTAGAGACTGTATGTAGTTCACTATGATACTGGAGCACACAGCGCAAGAAGATCGCGTGCAGCGGATACCTTTCTTTCTCTCAGTTGGAGCGATCCGAGCTGACGAGTTCCGGACAATAAGTATAAGGGTGACGTTCTCAACGATGGTGGAGTTGCTGTCCTCCAGTGTACCATCAAGCAGGAGCATCATACCATCGAGTTTTGCGTGGCAAGTTGTGGTGATATTCTCATTGCGCCATTGAGCAGCTTGGCAGTCTCCTTGGCGTTGCCAGTGCTTTCCTGATGATAATACACAAGTATGTAAGACTATAATAAACAATATGATCTCTCCTAAATATCTACAAAAGATCTCATATAGCTTATCACAACCGGTAATCAACGAAAATTCAGGGACCGGCCCGCAATAAATCGCCGTGACTAAATTACGTGCTAGAGGCAGTGACTACTGAGACATTCCAGCGGTTTTCGCAACAGGTATTCACTGTGGGTGTGGTTACATCAGCATTCAATACTCCCAGTCGTGTTATTAATGAGCTGAACACTTTTCTTTTAACCTTGTCTCTAATAAGCAAACAAGGAAGTAAAAAATACAGCGTTAAAATATAATCATCAACATAATTGACATCATCATCATCATCAGCTTGCTGTGGCAGGGCAAAGGCGTCTCACATAAGTTTCGCCAATTAACCCGGTCCTTTGCATGCCGCGTCTACGTATCCGTGCAAACTTTCTCTCTAACGCGCACGTTTGCCTTCCGTTGTATTCCACACTGCTGATCTTAATGATTAGCAGTTATCTTGCCTCTACGCTAGATTACCTGTCCGAACCCATTTCTTCTTAAGTTGAACTAAGATGTCCTTGGCATCCATTTGTTACTTTAACCATTCTGCTTTCTTTTTGTCCCTGGATAATACACCTATTGTTTTTCTTTCTATGGCTCGCTGCGTCGTGCTCAATTTAAGTTTAACCTTCATTGTAAGCCACCACGCCTCTGCTCCGTGGGCAAGTACCGGTGAGACGCTGCTGTTGTAAACTTTTCTCTTAAGGTAGAGTAGTAAGCTGCCATTCACGACTTGAGACTGCCTTCAAATTCGCTCCGGGTAATTCCTATTCTTCTCGTTACTTCAGCCTCATGGTTCGGCTCCGCGGTCACTACTTGTCCTAAGGAGGTGTGTTCCTTTACCACTTTCAGCGCTTCGATAGCCATCGTCGAAAAGCGCCGTTCTCCTCCGAGACTCTTGAGCATTACCTTAGTTTTCTGCATATTAGTTTTCAGACCTACCGTCCTACTTTCTTTGTCCAATTTAGTAATCATAATTTGCAATTGTTTGCTTAGTTATTCATCAAGGCAATGTCATCAACAAATCGCATGCATGTTACTGACGTACTCTACATTAACCATTCCCAGTTTAGGCCCCTGAAAACCTGTAAAGCACGCGGCGCATAGCATTCTGAAGATTGTGTCTCCGTGCTTTACACCCTGCGCGTGAAAATACATGGCGCAAAAAAAAAACTGCTAGAAGATTCAGTATCTTAGTATTGCGCACAAATCTGGGAGGGTTACTTGGGGAGACAGGCGTAATAAGCGCCTGTTATTCTTTTTAAAGTCAAAACTTGCCGAAGCCGACGAGAATGCCGTTCTCGAAAGTCAAGTTCAGCGCTCCGGTGCCATCGCTGTGGTGCACAGTGAATCCTGGAAGCAGGATCGTGGTCATTTTGGCCTCGTTCACTTGCAGCGGAAGTATCACACCTAGTATCGTGTCCAGGTAGTTGTTGGCCTCGTAAATAGCACCCGCCAAGCCATATGCTTGACCTGCGTGCACCAGAATTATAAAAGAATGTGTAGGAAGAAAATACAAATCGTGAAGTGTGGTGTGTGCTGCGTCTATAGGATGAAGGGATTTGGCGAGCGATTTCATGCGGGTAGCATAAAATATAGTATAAAATTCAATGACAGTAAACATTATTGAAATTGTATTTTACTCTCATTCTACTATTATTTACAATCTACAATACTCTACTATCCACTATCCTTACTATTATAGTAAACATTTCCGGGATATTAGCTGGATCTGAAATAAGCCTAATTAGAGGGTAATTTGATGCCAAAACGTACCAATCGTGTCGGTGGCCATCTAAAATGTATTATAAGGAAAACAAAACTGCGGATTGATTGCGCTGAAGGCATTCAGTAACTATAAAATATTTCGGAGAAAAAACATTTTAGGTTATGTGGGACTCATCCGAATTGCGCGGACTGTCGTCTGAGTGTTGTTTGTCAAAACAAAAATAATATGAGAGCACGTTTCTAGTTTCAATATCAACTATGGTTTGGATATTAGGCAAAGGCGTTTGCATAGGGCCTTAGAATCTGCTATTTCATTGCAAATTTTCTGTCATATATACCCAACCAAACTACAAAATTGTTCTACGTTCGCATTTTTAATTTTTTTTACACTACGTATCAATATCTCTATTGTACATACTTGACCTACAGAGGATATATTATGCGTTAAAACTATTTTCAGACCGTTCAAATCTCTAAATATCACAACAAAGGGTTTCAATTATGAGGAAATCGTCATTTCGGTCCATGTTGCGGTGCAATTTACACTATGGGGTGCTTCAAGTTAAAATCAGCTCAGGGCATCAATCAAACGCAAGTAAATAATTGTTATATGACATTTCTTGTGATTAAAATTTTTGTTTAAGGAAGAAAAAAAATGGCAGATCTGTTGTACAGTGGGAATCGATGATATGCGAAGCACGAATGAGGAAGGTTGATATGTCAGTTTGAAATCATTACAACGTTACGAGACGCAAGGTAAATTATGCCGTATATGACTTAAAATCAAGATTGTAATGCTTGGACGTGTAATTTACTTTAATAGTCTATTCACGTCACGTGATACGAAATTCGGTATACGTGGAGATAGCGAAACGACCGTGAAAGCACTATGAGCGCAGCAAGAATTCATTTTTTACGTGGCATGCATGTCATGATTATCATGTTTGGACGTGTCGTTTACCTTCGCCATACATTCACGTCACGAAATAATAAATTTGCTATATGTTAAGCTAGCTAAACGACCGCGAGAGAGCTATGAGTGTAGCATGTAGGCATGTTTTCCACGAACACGCACGCCATGATTATCATGTTTGGACGTGTCATTTCATTTACCTTCGTCGTCCATTCACATCATGTACTACCAAATTGGGTATATGTAAAGCTAGTGAAACGGCCACCAGCGCGTCATGAGCGTCGTATGTAGTCACGTTCTTACATGGCACGCATGTCAAGATTATCATATTTGCACCAGTCATATACCTTAGTCATCCATTCATCTCACGTAACACAAAATTTGGTATATGTGAGGCTAGTGAAACAACCGTGAGCCTACTATGCGTCTATAGCATATAGGCATGTTTTACATGAACACGCATGCCATGATTATTATGTTTGGACGGGTCGTTTACTTGCGTCACCCATTCTCGTCACGTAATGCCAAATTTGGTATATGTGAAGTTAGCCAAATGACCTCGAGCGCACCATGAGTGTGGCGTATAATGATTTTCACCGCATGGATGTCATAATTTTCATTTTAGGGTATGTCACTTATGTTCGCTATGCAGTCATGTGATACCATACCAGCTTTGCAACATGTCATGTGAACGAAACCACCGCAAGAGCGGCACGACCATGAAATGTAAATCATTACATTCATGACATACGTATAGTGATTTTCACGTTATGATAAGTCACTTATGTTCGTCATACAGTCATGTTATGCCATACCAATTCTGGTATCGATACCATTATCGATACGGTCAGGAGAGCTAAAAGTCGTAAGCGGCTAGATATTGGTTGACAGATACGCTCAAAGTGACCGAAGTTCACTAAGAAATGCTTTGCATTAAAAATAAATTTAAGTTTTCCACTGTACGCACGAACCACGATAACTGCGGAGATCAGGGGAGCCCCGCCTGAACCGACAAGTGTCCTGCTCCCTCCCTCTTGTAACAGCTGCTCTAGTGAATGCGCGCCTGAAGCGTGTTTCGGAGATCAATGCACGGCTTCGAAAACACCAAATTTCTTGAATTAGTGCACAACGCATAAACATATGCATACACAGTTTTGTAAAAAAAAGATCATTTGGAGGCAAGATTTTTATTAAAACTGTGAAGATTTCGATCTATCCGCATATAACTTCGGACCAACATTGCGTACACTTCCCAGTCCCCTTTTCTAATTTGTCTCCTCACATATCTTCAAAAACAACCCTTTAAAGACCAAGAGTCATTTAATGTGTTCAGTTCTCATTACGTGAATAAATGAAAGACATTCTAGATTAGATTTCTTCTTTTTCTGCTCTTATTTGCCCTAGACACCCAATCGATTATATCGAAAGTGCTTATGTTACTTTATATGCCATGGATCATAATATTCAAAGTAATATACTGATACTTGGCCGTACATAGAGTGCACCTTTATAATTTGTAACATTTGCGCCATATCTGTACTTATTCTCCCTTCTCTTTTGTCATGCTCTTGAAGTTACTGTTGTAGTTTCTCTACAAATAAAGTTCACGCAACACTTACTGCTCCTCTGAGTCGTGAGTAGAAGGGCTTTGTGTGCCTTGAGTCTCTTTCAGCGCTCCATGTAGCATGCGTGGTTTTTATGCTCTCTAACCATTCCTTGTTTTTGCATTACAAAGCGTATCTGCTTTTCATTAGGGCCTTCTCCTGACACTATTTTACCTTCGTGCCCCTCTTAAACCATTCGGCGTCCTTCGTCGTATGTTTTAAACCTGCTATCGAGTAAGCGTTGTGAATAATAAATGATTATCTTTGCTTAGTTATTCCGCTTAATGATGCTGATGTAGTTGTACCAACTTTTTCTGTGCACTCAGTTCCGTAGCAACTGCTGTACTTGAGTATATCTTGTGATAAATATTACATTCTTCGAACGTACATTCCGATAAAAATATGAGTTGGAATTGCTTCATTTCGTTATGCAGTAAACGTTTGCTCAGGCATAATATGTTTTATGCACATTTCGGTTGATTATTTCTCATACAGTTCGCAAATTCAGTGAGTACGCACTTATTGACTGTATGATGAAACACAGTATCTATCACAGGATTTCCCAAACGTTAGCTTTCCTGATGCAATAAAATTCTCACGTGTCAAATACATGGGGAAACATTACTAAGTGTGTTTACTTTTCCGGCAGTCGGAAGATGTTTACAAGCTGCCATCATTTGATGCATTATTGCACCGACAGCTTACTCAAAATATTTGTGCAGGCAGGCCTTTTCTGTTCCACATGCCGTTTCAGTGTAAAGTTTTATCTGCGCGGTCCTTCAACTTGGTGCCCTGCATGCCTATTTCATAAGCCGTTTTTAGGAGCCCATTTTTTTTTCACTTCTCGCTTTGTTTTGTACCTTAGCTATCGTAATGGAGCTCTAGTGAATGGGTGAATAATATATTGGCCATTTATTTGCCCAGATTAGCCCTTTCCTATGGCTTTTGTATATCTATGATATATGGTCGCGATTTGTATTTTTACGGAAATGTCATTGCACCTGTTACTGTCAAACCCAGTGGTCAATAATACCCAGATTTTAAATTGTGTGAAAGTGATGTAAAAAGCTTACTTAAAAGCGTATGGAATACTAAATAAAACAGCACTTCAATACGAGCTTCTTAAAATGAAAAGCTATGCTTTATTTTCGGGATGGAATGGCAGGCGCACTTGGCCTTGTTGCAGTTACTGGAATCAAAGCCTTAGTCAGTCATCAAGATTGAAAAATAAACAATAGGTAAAGCGTCGCACAGAGCAGGCTTACCAAGAACGGACGCCACCAAAATGCAGGCAAGCATGATCATGCTTATGCTGAGTAGCGAAGAGGAGCAAAAGTTCGGCGTCTACTAGCCACTTATGTGCTTCCTTCAATGCCGGTGATTTATGTGCCGTGCTTCCCAACACGTGTCAGCGCTCAGGAGAGACACGGCTTATCTCTTGAGAAGTGGACCATATTTCTGTCTATCATATCTATAACGACTACATCCGCCATAGGTGGGCAGGATGCATAGGGCTGTATAATCCTGGGAAAAACCCGATGTGAATATCAGTAAAAAAAAAGCAAGCATATCATTTCATCTTAGAGGTAATGGATAGCCGTGCGAAGAGATAAGACGATGGAAATACAACAGGTGATACGCGCATGTGCCGTTTGTCAGAAAAGATTGCAATCGTAGGACACAAGTTCAAGTTTTCAAATTCAAGTTTTATTCACCAATGATGTCAGTTTACAGAAAAGTTAGTACATGATTGGTAATGCACACAAGGAGCCCCAAAGTTAGAAACGGTCAGGGGGGCTCCCATACATGATGTTAACGGGAGAATAAACAAAATATACAACATTCAATTGTTACGCTATCTTCAGTAAGAGAAAAAAGCACAGTGCGAAAAAACGAAAGTAGAAATTACATATATGTTTAGCAAGGCAAAAAAGAAAACTTTGAAGAACAAACAAGTGCAAGTTATAATACAAAACGTAATGACAATATAACATGTAGCAATTGTTATCGCTACATTAAAAAGCAGTTGCTAAAATGACGACAACTGTTGCAACAAATAATTTTTTACTTGGTTTTTGAATGCATGTTCTGCGTTTGATCATTTTATTACGTAAGGAAGGGAATTCCACAGCTTGATTTTCGTAAATGGGGTAGTGAACTTACCGTAGTTTGTGCGAACTTTAGGCAGAAGGCGGTTATCAAGCTCAGAAAAGCTAGTAATATTATTTTTTACAAGGCTTTCCACGACAATGCCATCTATATGCACATTACCGCGAAAAAGCCTATACATCACATTTAATAACTTCAGCTGAAGGAGGTGATAAATAGAAAATTTAAATTATGATAAAGTGGCGTAGCATTGGTTAAGAAATGGCTGAAAGTCATGAATCGGAGTGATTGATTCTGTAGGCGCTGTAGTTGGTTGAGGTGGGTCAAATATCTGTTACCCCAGGCTGATATACAATATGATATATGGCTGTGAATTTGTGCGTGATAAAGGGAGTGGATTATGTGTGGCTGAAAATGTGAACGAGTTTTCATTATGGCGCGTATTCCAAAGGTCATCTTGCTAATGAGTGATTGCGCATGAAAATTGAATTTCATATGCCGGTCAAGAACTACACCGAGAAACGTTCTACTGTGGGACATGGGAATTAAATTATCGTCCAGGCGCACAGATATAGATTTTGAAAGTACAGTCGGGAAGGAATGAAAAACTACAAAAACGGTTTTTGATGGACTAATTTTTAGCATGTTCATTCAACACCAGGAACTTATATTATGTAGATCTACGTAAATGTTTCGTTTTAGCTCATCGACATTATCAGCATAAGTAAAGATTGTCGTGTCATCTGCATATAAGATACAGTCTGTAGCGGTCAAAACATTAGGTAGATCATTAATAAATAGCAAAAAGAGCAGCGGGCCAAGGATCGAGCCCTGAGGAACCCCTTGATTTACTTTCTTAGCTGCTGAAACTTTACCGTCAATCTGAGCAACTTGAGTGCGAATGCACAGATAACTAGATATAAATTGAAGTGCAGGGCCAGTTATGTCATACGATTCAAGTTTATATATAAGAATTTTGGGATTAATTGTGCCAAAAGCTTTGGTTAATTCTATGAATACGCCACCAACTACGAAGCCTTGGTCGATTGCCCCTTTTATTTTATCGATGAGGGTTAGAAGCACAAGCTCAGTGGAATAGCCAGGCCGAAAGCCGTTCTGTTTAGATGTGAACAGATGAAATTTTGTCAGCTAGGATATTAAAGGAGCACTGACATCAGATTTACTCATGCCAAGATTTTTGCATCAGAGAGTAGCTATGGACCCCGTAACATTAATTCGCGGCCTAAAACGCAACTGATGGATGAATAATTATCTCTTTTTACTGATTTATATTGCTAGGATGTAGAACTATTCAAAAATGGCTGGCAATCTTGCCATTTTTAGCGATTAAAGCACCAGCAGGGGCGCTACCTCACGGTCACCTCCAGATCACGCCACAGCTGACCACTTTTCCACCGAAAAGAGTGACGTCAGGCTCAGCTGCCCCACAACCATTTCGTCTGCTAGGCGGACACATTCAGTCATGCCTTGTCACCTGCATTGCCGTCGTCGCCGTACAAAGTGTCGACTCGGGTTCAATACGATAGTCTGGAGCTTGGAATCCCCGCGATTCGTGACGTCGCGAATTATGTTTGCTTCGATCAACCTCTTGCAAAACAATGATTTCGAAATGGTTGCCGTTCCAAGCAGCACTGAAGAGGTGCCCGAGGATGCACGCTTCCATGTTCGCTCGTGTGTCTCAGTTAGCTATTTTGGCATGCAAATCATTCAGGTATACGCAGAGGGGTGTGTGCAATATAGCTATCGCGAATGAGTATCAGCGGAGAAATAGAAAACATTTCCTGCTTGTCAGGTTCTTTTTTGCGCCTCCAGATGGAACCACTTATCCCGCCTTTCGCGGTTAACACGGTATTACCACTTTTACGTGGACGGAAAGTCTACAGTTGAACTAAAACTCAATGATATCTGCGTGTTACTTGTTAGCGATGATAT
Organism: Rhipicephalus annulatus; assembly: GCA_013436015.1. Lineage (NCBI taxonomy): Eukaryota > Metazoa > Arthropoda > Arachnida > Ixodida > Ixodidae > Rhipicephalus > Rhipicephalus annulatus. The sequence continues at coordinate 1,732,253 of WOVY01010234.1, read as the reverse complement.
CTGACTACACGCTCTTCCGCTTTTCATAGCTTGGGTCGCGTTGATGTGTAACACATACGTGATATGAAAGGACACCCTCATTGCTCTTTTTTTGTGCTTCGAACTAGACGCCTGAAACTCACAACGATTTCCCGACATGCTACAAGCACACGTTTATTCATGCTCTTTTCTTTTTATATTCTTCTAAAGATGATTTTCACCTTGATAATTTCACGAAATCATTAAAACCGGTGCAACAAAGATCAGACGCGACGAGCGAGTGCGTTCCTGCGCTGCGGCGCCAGTCGGCGCCACGATAAGAACGCTCGGATCGTACACGTCATCGCTACTAGGGCATCGTCCCTCAGGATGGTATTTGTGGAATCTATCACACCGAACACGTAGCACTAGTGTCGATGTCGCAGGGCAGTCTATTTTCTGTTTTTTCTCCTTAGCTTTTCTACACTGTTTGGCATCGAATTAAAATAACTTCCACGTGACGGATGCCGTTCAAATTTGGCCAAGAAGTCCTATGGATAGCGAGTGATCGAATGATAGGCACACATGGAGGCGGAAATGTTGTAGGCCCGTGTGCTCAGATTTGGGTGCACGTTAAAGAACCCCAGGTGATCTAAATTTCCGGAGCCCTCCACTACGGCGTCTCTCATAATCATATAGTAGTTTTGGGACGTTAAACCCCACATATCAATCAATCAATCAATGATGGGCACATCTCGACCTTGAAATTTGATGTCAGTGCTTCTTTAATCTTGTATGCATAAGACGCTTGATTGTTTTGCTGAAAAATGGAAGAATACAAATGGGCCTATAGTTACTCAGAAGTTAGCGATCAAGAGCCCATACATAGACAACATTTGTTCAGGATCATTAATTAACGTTCACTGCAGTTCCCGCTACCTGTGAGCATAACATTGAGATAATCTGCCTTACGCGTCGGGGCAGTTTAAAAAAAAGCTGAGACCTAATTAAAGAAAATTATCATCCGTACACCTGCTATGCCATTGGTGAGAGGTACTCTTTAATCATTTTATCAGAGACCAGATTAGATAAAAGCTTCTCTGACAAACAATTTTAGGGTATACAAAAAGCTGCTTGTTGATGAAGGCCTTATAGTCTGGACTTTATGCATCAGAGCATTCTACAAGTATATACAACACACTAAAATCCCGATAAAAAGGCTATACGACGGATTAAAAAGAACAATTCAACACTTGCAGCCGTGAAATGAAAATGTACTCACAGGCCTTTCCATCCTTGAAAGTATCTGAAACAATTATGGTCAATGGTGTGCGTTTGGTCCAGCTGTTACACTTTAGCAGTATACAGCGAAAACCAGCCAGCATTTCCGTAACAAGGAACATGCTTCCCACACCATGTTCTGCCCATCTTCCTGTCGTAGTGGCAGTCTTGCAGGGCAATCATTCATCTTGCTATTCGCAAGGTTGCTGATATTGCCTGACGAGTTCCACCTGCGGGGTGTCAAAAGCTAGCAGGAGTTTATTCATAGAGTGCTTTAAGCTGGGTTCGCACAACGAAGCGAACTTCGTGTACGAACAATACGTGGCTTCGTGACACCTAACTGCTCCGCACAAAAGAATAAATTGAATAAGGAGAAAGTGAGGAAATTGGTTGCGGCTCAACCACGTCACGCTCGTAAGCAAAATGTGGTTTGTCTTGTGAATTCGCCTCTATGAGACACAGAACGAGAAGATAGGTGACGCTTGTGCTGTTTGACATCTGAACGTTTTATTTTGCGCATATCAGATTGCAGCGAGCAAAGGATGACACGATTGCTGTGTGTCAGCCTTCTTCTGTCTGAAATATGTTTAGTGTGTTTGGAATGATTGATATATTATAAGTATTTTAAGTAGGTTCAGTAATATCAGGCTTGTCCGTGCATTGTCACATGGGCACGCAGTGGTTAATGCAGGCCTAAAAGTGGGCTATCAATGCCCCAAACGAATGCAAAATAAACTAATGTTGTGTAAAATAAAATAAACTATACAGAAATAATCAAAAATCAATCGATATGACTTATCTACAATCGCGAAGAATGCTTCTGAAACATCCGGCTGATACACACGCCATGCTATAGAGGGCGCCACCGCCTCGCAAAGCGTGCGGTTGCTAGGGGAGTCGCTGGGTTGCCCGCGCTACGCACTTTCTCATGACGGATTCCATTCGTCGAGCGGGAGTAAATTTTCTTGCTCCGTGGCCGAGAATCTGCATTCCGCTGGTATATTCGGAGCAAGTGTGCGGGCTGCACTGGCAGACTAGGAGCAACTCACTCCGTGACGGGCGTTCCGAGTGCTCCGTTTGCAGAGACGGATTCCGCGGGAGCTCCGAGAAAGCGTTGCCGTCATTTCGGGCACAGTTGGGCAGCGCTGTTGCTGCTGTTGCAGCAGTTTTGAGCGTTTTTTGTCTTTTTCGAGGCGGTGCCCTCTGCACGGGTTTACATTTCTAAAATGACATTGTTTGATGCTGTTGGACGTGCTGCGGCTGGTTTGCTTCTCGCTTTGATCGACAGCGAGAGCCCTAGAAGAAGCAGCGAGGACGAGCTGCAGTGTTTTCCCGCCGTGTGCGAGGAAGTTTTCAAGACTGGTTTAGTGACGTATGTGCAAACAACTTCCGGTGCGACCTCAGGCGGGGCATTCACGTGTTCCCCTCGCAAATCTGGCTTGGCGAAATCCAAATACTCGCTCCAGGATTTCGGCAGCCGCTTCGGATCTACCAGTGGAATTCGCCATCAGGTTTTACGGTGGTGGAGCTGCATTAAGCACAAGACATGCACCAAAAACTACACAAGGATGACATTAGCGCATGATTGAGAATTGCACCAGTTCACAAATGATGAAAAGCCATTTCTACCAGCAGGCTGTCACGAGCTTCATTTTCTGTTTAAATCACAAATATCACAGTTGTGCATGAGTCATGGTTAGATGGTGCCAGTAGAGTTTACATTGACAGCACTTCTCTTTCACCCAGAAAAAGCAAGTTCTTTGCACCGGCGAGGATATTTACACAGGTCAGTATTCGTGGTGAGATCGGGCTATAGGTGGCAGCACCGTCTCCGCGAAAGTGTGGATAGGCGGTCGGCGGCGCGTATACAAATACATGCCGCGGCGCTTCGTCGCATGTGGTCTGATCCGATTGTCGTCGTGTAAAATGCGTTGACCGCAGTTTACTGGTAATATCTGCGCTCCTCTCAACTGAAGCAGTGCACAAAGCCTATGTAAAGTTACCATCACCTGGAATAAAGCGCATTTTGTTTTTCAAAGGGATGCTCACCGTGGGTGACTGTCTGCGCTATTTCGCACTAAATCACGCTTATGCTGTGTCGTTTGTACGTGTTTAGCTTGTGCGCCGCCTGCTATACACTGCTGTAGCGTGACTGAACTACTTACTTACGTCTTTTTCATCTCCATTTAAAAAAATAGAGAGAGAAAGAGAGAGAGAATGAAAGATCGTAGAAGCCCGAATATCTGTGCGATGAGCTCAGTACCACCGTTCGTGCCTTCTACGCATATGCATTTTTTTCTCATTTTGTTTCCCATGAAATGTAGTACAGTTGATAAGTCTAGTCAGGAAAGCTAGTGGCTGACAGCGCCTTGCGCTACTTTGCGTTTACCACGTATAAGCACATGTTCTTGCACCAGTACATAATAAAAACCTTGTAAGAGTTCAGAAGAAAGCTTTCATCGATGTATTACCTGTACGACAGTGTTACGACAAAGATCTGGTTATTTCATGGGTCAAAGCATGTTCTTTTTTTATACAAAAAATGACCGCTGCCTTCCGTCGGTCAATAATAATGCCACACAAACGCTCAAGACAATGTAAAAAAGACGATTTTCAGTGAAATTATACGAAAATAAATGAGAGGCATGCCGCTTGAATTAATTTTGAACGCCTTGGCTCTTTAAAGCGTTCTTAAGTCTAAGCAAGCGATTGCGCGCGACAACTTCGTTTTAAGTAAAATTAGGCACGGAAGTATCACAGTTCATGTAGTAGCGATATTTATATGTAGTGCCAAATAAACCACGGCCAAATAAACAGAACTACGGTTCCTCGCAAATTAACCACAGTGCCGCAGGTGTGCACCTTCCAACAGCGCGCAAGTGCGTGGCCTAGAGCCTCATTTTCGTCTACAACCGAGTCGCGAAAACGCTGCATTCACGCGACACTTAATAGTCTCCCTGTTTAAGAGCAACTTAAACAAACTGCATACAATTTTTCCGTTTTCTTCAGTAGTTTCTCCAAATGCACAACTATCCGTTGTATGCGCTCATTTATTGTGTCTTACGACAAATTTTTAACTTTGTATAGCAAACGACAACGCTTTCATAGTCTTCAATGTGCAGTGTTTCAGTCACTTCATCTACATATAGTATTCAGTTTGGTGGTCTCACAGCTCATTTGCTCAGAAGTGTGCAAAACTGATAAATGCAAGAAGTGTGGTTGTAGCACCACTTTGAAGCCATGCTATGACAATGTCGAGTGATAACGAACAGTACTGTGGATACAGCTTCCAGCAATCGCTTCCGCGTGAGCACAGAGACTGTGATGCACAGTTCTGCACTTGAAAATCAACTTTGCGCTGTCCAGCGGGCCGACGAAGCCGCCAGGACTCAATAACCCCTAAACGTCTCTTAGGCGACACTTGCCGCCCTTCCCAAGAACGCACTGGACCTTTCATATAAACTAATTGCATGTGCGTAACGCAGACATTTTGTAAAAGTCATGTGACATTGAGCATACCGCCGTTTTCTCACATGAACTCTACGTAGAGGCGAAAATAATTTGCTCAGGATGAATTCTCCCTGTTGCGAAAAATTAACAAAAACTCGTTAATTTACATTGAGGTTATTGACAGTCTTTATTAAAAAACTTGTGCATGATGTTTTGTGGCATATAATTTGTTAAAAATCGCCAAAGTTGCACGTCAATTGAGATATTCATAATCACATTTCAATTTAGGGGCGATAACCCGCCCCGGTGGTCTGGCGGTTATGGTGCTCGACGGCTGACCCGTAGATCACGGGGTCGAATCCCGGCAGCGGCGGCCGCATTTTTGATGGAGGCGAAAAGACTCGAGGCTCGCGTACTTTCATTCAGAACCCCAGTTGGTCAAAATTTCTGAAGCCCTCTATTACGGCGTCTGTCATAATCATATGGTGGTTGTGGGACGTTAAACCTTGACTATTATAATTCAAGGGTTACATCAAAACTGATGACATCCGGCGCACACGAGACGCGACAACTATGTTGCGTCAGATGAGAACTACCCCGACAAGTAAGTGACGAAATTTTAATTAAAGCACGTCGTATCTTTTCATGAAAAGCGGCTAGTCCTCACTCTTTCGCCAGTGGATCACTTCACCTTTGTGTGTGGTGTTTGGTGCTTACCTGTTTCTTTCGAGCTGTGGCAAAAAAAAAAGGAAAAGAAAGAAAAAGAAGAAAAGAAGGAGAAAACGCAATATCACTTTTTTCTTTTCCTGTGACGCATAAACATCAGGAACAACACATGTGGCACTTCTTCCTCCATAGGGGATATAGCATTTCACGTCGGTTCATACTTAAAAAAAAACAGGTAATCATCATGCATCGCATGCAAAGAAATTGGAAAATGTTTGACGCAACGTCCCCTCCCTTCCACCCCATGCTCCATATTAGGTATGAAGGGTTGGGCAAGGTAATGTATGAGGCAGACTTTGCACCCCCCTCCTCTGCAGTGACTAGGGGTAAATAGAGGAACTCCCCCGCCCCTCTCTCGTGCGCATACATATGCACAAAGAATAAGCAGATATACATAAATCATCATGCTTGTCGACTTTCTTGAGCAGATTCCGCTTTGGTGCACCTTGATAAAATTTTGTCCATTCCTTGTCACTAGTAGTTCCGGTCACAATTTACAGACTGGCCGTTTTTTCTGCCCGCCCGGCGCCGTCAGTTCAGGTATCAACAAAATGTTTTTTGTCAAATATATCTCCATACATACAAGTATGGTGATTTCTAAAAAAGTGGTTATGTCATAAATGATCAAGCACGACAATTTGATAATATGTGCAGCTGCCCTCAGTTGCGTCGATGCCACTGTATATTTGCGGCAAGGTATTTTGACCTTGACAGATAGCTGTGTAAAAATGGCAGGAGCCTCCACAACCGTCATAGAATGTTTTAAAAAACCTCTATAATGAACAAACAACAAACAAACAAACAAAAACACCCACTCTAGTTTATGAGATGCTACAGAGAGTCATGCCGAGCCCCGCCGCGGTGGTCTAGTGGCTAAGGTACTCGACTGCTGACCCGCAGGGCGCGGGTTCGAATCCCGGCTGCGGTGGCTGCATTTCCGATGGAGGCGGAAATGTTGTAGGCCCGTGTGCTCAGATTTGGGTGCACGTTAAAGAACCCCAGGTGGTCTAAATTTCCGGAGCCCTCCACTACGGCGTCTCTCATAATCATATAGTGGTTTTGGGACGTTAAACCCCACATATCAATCAATCAATCAGAGAGTCATGCCGAGGAAAGTATAAGGGATGCTATATGAGGTAATTATAATGTCAATGTGAAGAAAGAAAAGTGGATGAAAAGACAACTTGCCGTGGGCAGAAACCGAACCTGCGACTTTCGAATCCAATGGTCCCAGAATCGGTCCCTGCTCACGGCAAGTTAATTTTTCATCCACTTCACAGGTTCGGTCCCTGCCCATGACGAATAATTTTTCATCCCCTTTTCATGATTCACACATTACATTTACCTCATATAACAACCCTATTACTTTAATTGGAACGATTGCCTGTTAGATCTCAATAATGTTGTGTCTAACAAAGAAAAGGAGCCCTGAAATATACACTTTTTTCATCCACTTGAGATGAAAAGAACGAAAGGGAGCGTCCATTTGATAGTTCTATGACATCAGTTTCATTTTGTTACTTATCTATACCGGATGTTGGAGACGTGGGGGAAAAATGCTGCCAGGACACGCATTGCTGACAATTATCCTTTATGCTATATTTTAGGGTCGAAAAGGTCGTATTGGGGAGTGAGCCGATAAAGTTCGTATGCATGCTCGCATCCCCATTTCTCCTCCTTTGTAGGTCGTTTTCCCGGCTGCTCTCATGTCGTACTCGAGATCTCGTGAAGTGGTAGCAGCAGAAGCAGCGCCGTGATTGAACGGCGTTATAAGGCGATAAAAGCAGCGGCTCGCCGTAATAAGAGCTGAGCCGCGTTATGAAACGCCGAGTGTTCGAGTCGCTTCAGGAACGCTCTTGAAAGCTTCGTGTTGTCGATGTCCGAGCTACCTTCGCTGGCGACATCTGCAGCGCTCGCCGTTGTAAGGGCTACATCCAGCGTTGGCGTGCTGTGGAATTTCATGCGGGTCTTTTCAATGCGGATTTCTGTCGGAGTGCCGGAAGGAGACAGAACACGCTTTATTTGAGCCGCCCAAAGGAGTTCACCTCACTGCCGTTACACTGCCTGGCTCGAAAGATGTAACATAAACATGCGGCAACGACACGAGGTAATAAATGAATGTTGAGGGTCTTGCTAACGCTTCGAGAAGTCTAGTTATTTTGCTGCAACACCGACGCGGGAATGAAGCTGTTCCACGACTCTCTTTCTGCATAAATTATGTCCAACTTCTGCCATTTCTGTCTGGCCTTCCTTAAGGTTGTCGCAACAAATTTTTTTGTTGTGCAGAGGGCTTGCCATACACCACATGTGATAGTGGCCTGCAAATATGGTATATGCCACTCTCCTCTTCTGCCATGCGCCCTCTTTTTTTAAAATATACCTTAGACATAGTTGCAGCAAGCTGGTGCACTGAAGAACGGCTATTTGGGCTAGTTGGTTTGAACTCATGGTGATAAGGGCTGCAGCGCGAGCACGAAGTTGCTAGAAGAAACGTGAAACGAAAGGCGAGGCAAGGAAAGCAAAGAGGACAACCCGAGCGCTGACTACCAACTGAAATATATTTTTCGCAGCACACATGATAATACATACAACAGGCAACCTTTTAACAGCAAACGTGAGCAACATGACATATTCTAGGGAAGGGTCTGATAAAAAGAAGGTACAATGATAAAATGGCTAACGCTTATCTAAAAGCACGAACTCTTTGTCATGCAAGGCCACCAAAGGATGGCTCACGCAGCCTGCTCTTAATCCTGTTTGGCTCTTCCAAGAAGACTTGTATTTTCTATTATTAAGCAATTATGCCAACTGCGCCCTGCTTTGATATTGCGCGTTTCCACAGTGAATGCACCCCAGACCTGTTGGTGACTAACGATGATTTTCGCCTTTCATCTCGGCTCTTACCTTAATGCTGACTAGTATTTTACAGGCGCCAAAATATTCTTTTTTTTTCTTTAAATTTAGCTTTCAGATACCAGATGCAGTACCTCCACGTACATGTAAAAAGTCACAGCATATCCATGGAGTTAATGATTGTTACGTGTGGCGAAGCGTCATCTGGCTGTGCGTCCATCCATGCGTCCATTCATCCACCCGTCCATCTGTATGCCCGTTCATCCTCCATTCATGCGTCCATCCGTCCGTGCTTGCGTCCATGCCTCCGTGCATCCGTCGGTCCGTCCGTGCGTCCGTCCTATTATACACACTTGTATTGAACCAATGCCGTCTAGCAACTTAGACAAGAAATGGTGATCATACAGCGCCACCTATTATACTGTTCGGGAGACACTGATGGTTACACCTGACGCAGGACAAGGTTAAACTGAGAGGATCTTCGCCCCTAAAAAGGCGTCAATGAATGTAAAATAAATTCAGTAAATAATTGTAAATAATGTAAATAATTCAGGTCCAGGTAAGGCTGTTGTTGTAGAGCAAAAAAAAAAGTAACTCACGTTAGGGGCGTTGGAAATTTGAGCGTTCAGTTTTGTAATTCGAATGATTGCGCTAATCTTACACGTCGCTGTCGTGAATGTGGTTTCCATCCGCTTTTCAGTAATGTCTTTTTTAGGGGGGGGGGGAGAGGAAATGGCTGAGAGAAAAGTTAAATTGTGGAGGCATACTTCTTTTAAAAAAGCGGAGATAAATGTGAGAACACTCCCTCAATTTTCCTCCTTGACCTGTATGTGAAAGAACCGCAGGTGGTAAAAATTTCCGGATCTCTCCACTACGACGTCGCTCATAATCATATGGTGGTTTTCGGACGTTCAACTATACATATCAATCATCCTCCTCGACGAGGAATTTAGTGTGTTGCAATGATAGCACTCCCTTTGTCACCGGGTGACGTACTAGGCGATACGAATGTGCTGCACATGCGTCGTGAGGTTTCCTGGCTGAAGGCTTCCTTTCAATAAAGTCAGAGTAAGTTCCAGGGGTGTTTGCGTCTGCCTCTTTCTCGTGTCTCGTGCTGGCTTTCTTCAAGTACCATGAACCAACTCGCCACGGTGGTGTAGGGGCTAAGGTACTCGGCTGCTGACCCGCTGGTCACGGGCTCAAATCATGGTCACCGCGGCGCATTTTAGATGGAAGCGAAAATGCTTGAGGCCCATGTATTTAGATTTAGGTGCACCATAAAGAACCCCAGGTGGTCGAAATTTCCGGACTCCTCCACTACGGCGTCTTTCATAATCGTATGGTGGTTTCGGGACGTTAAGCCCGAAGAATTATTATTGTGTTATGTATCATGGATACACTGGCCTATATATCAACTCTTCTGTTCCGAAGTTTTCCGCGAGTTGGAATATGCGTGGCAAGCTCGCTGCTCGAGGCTCCCGCCATCTACACATGTTTTGGTGTAGACTAAAAGAGAACAGAGCATCCCCCCATCCCCCCAAAAAAAGAGAACGAAGAAAAAAAACGCTGTATAGTCTTCATCTTCAACCAGACTTCACTACTTGTGGCTGGACTACTGTTGTGGTAACTCAGCTGATCAATGACGGCCTGTATCTTCAAAACACTCGTTTCTACCTCCTTCTTTACTATTCTCTGCGCAACAGCAGAATCGGAGTTGGTTGGAGAGCACGCAAGAGAAAAAGTGTACTTAGCTCCATGAGTGTACTTCCTTGCAGCACTGTTCCGCTTTACGGCTGACACTGCTGTCACCGACAAGTTGCAACACATAAGGGAGGGGGGTGACTCACTGGGGCTTCAGACAGGATTCTCGCTGTGGGCCGTCTGCAAGGTGGCAATGAAGGTTGCACGTTTAGTTATGTGCGTTGGTCGTGGCGAACTCCTTTTAGAAGGCGTACTGTCGCAGGGAGTTTTTTTAAATTTTGAAGCATCCCACCTACATGGCGTGCGTTAACCAGGACTCGATTAAGATTGTGGCTTCAAAGATGAACTGCTCGCAATGTTCATAGACTGCGCCGTCTAGCGGAATTCAGGAGCGTCCTCTCAAGGATGATCAGCAGATGCTCCCAACGCACCCTTGTTCGGCAGTGATAGCCGCAGTGTTAACGCGTTAGCAAGAAACGAACACAAAGTACTTTGTATGTTTCGTGTATCAGTGATTATATCGGACCGCGCGTGACACGATAAATCTGCATCGTTCTTGCAGGACGCCAAGTTTTCGGGAAAATGCGTGGCAACACAAGCTTTAGAGAGTACACATATCAGCTTTTCGAGATTTTCTGCGGGTATTTTGGATACTTAAACGTTATCACCTGACCATTCCAGTTAAAACTCACCTTGTTTTGCGTGCGTATAGCATTCTTCAGTGCTTTCGTAGTACATGAATTCCATAACTTTCGTTGTCCCGCAGAAAGTAGCGCAGGCTTGCGACTTGCGTTTCCAAACCCTGGCCTACGCTACTCCACTTGTTTTTTACGTTCATTGATAGATGACAGCACACTGTAAGCGATTGCTGTTTTGCCGGGTATCGCGGCGAAATAATCTTCACAGTGTCCGCACTTACTCCCCCTGATAAACGTGGTGAGTAATGGCGTGTCGGTGTGGTGCGTGGTGAATGAAGCAATGTTGGTGCTATCGAAGTCGTTTGGTGGAGAAATTCCTCAGATTACCTTCAGCAGTGATGTTAAAAGAAACCGTCTTGACGTCGAGGATTTTTCACTGGACGTCGGTGCTTGTCGACGCGCTGAGAGTGAAAGCGACGATGATCGATCAGCTGCTAGCTTCCGAGCAGAGAGTTGCACTTCACGTCCCGTAGTGTGTTAATTTTTTTTCAAGCTTGTAAGTCACTTTGATTGTACTTATTGTATAATATCTTTCAGTGAGCTCAAAATAGAAGCATACTTTTTCTTGTGCATTGAATCTATCCCAGTTACAGTGGATATTACAAAACGCCGCATGCCGCCAACACGCTCGAGCTTGACCAGCGAAACGAATTTGTTAGAGCAATGAAATATGTAGTTACGACAACAGTCCACGCTAGCTTCTCCTGCACTTCGCTGGTGCAGTCCAAACGACGTTGTTGTTTGACTAATTCTCGCAATTTTGACGTTGCGAAACGCGTACGCGTGTCGCTATTCTTGTTTCGGTCACGCGGATGAAACCTGCAACATCTGAGTGCGGGGAATCGCACACTGTTAGAGTCTGATCATGGCTGTGACATAAGCGCTATTTCATGGGAAGTTAAATGTTTGTGTTCCGTTGAAGAAGCAGCTGCATGATGCTTACAGCACAAGTAATGATGATGGCGTAATATGTTTGGAAACCATCCCTACGTTAAAAAATTTGGTCCAGTGCAGGCACGACGGCGCGCTACTCGCAAGGGGCTTAATACTGCGGCAAATCCGCTAGACAGGCTCGGCACCACGGAGGAAGGAAAAAGGTAAGGAGAGGGCATGCCCAGCCGGCGCAGGGCGTAAAAAATGTGGCGGAAATGACATCATGGCGGCTATATTCACTAGGCTCAATGGCGGCATTGCAATGGTTACGAGTTGCGCAGTGGAGCTGGTCTAGCAGTGAGCGGCCGCGGCTGGCAGCGGAATGTGTGCCTCCCCAGGTCTCGTGCTGAGCCGTGGCGGACAATATCTGTGCTCTGCGCTGTGTTATTGGTTACGCAGTGTTCTCCTGGCTGTTACATTACTCTTAGCAACGTTTACAAATCCATTTGTCCATCACGGGGTTTCAACAGTGCGTAGAACAAGTGCATATCCATGTGTCGTGCGGTAGATAACGCGGATGAAGCAGTTAGTGTTCAGCGAAATTGCGTTGGGCACCATAACGAAGCTGAATGACGATTAACGCCTTGCAGGTCAGTGACGGTTGAGCAGTGCTCCTGCTTGTGACAACGGACGACGCTGTTGAGCCCAGCAAGACGCCATGAGGACCATGTGCACATACGTAGTTTCGTGTTGTGTGTGTACAGTAACAACTTGCATGTGCGTATTAAAACACCTTTTTTGTTCCGCTTGGTACACTCTCCACCAGCATTGCATGTAATCTCAACGTAACAGTAACCACGTTCAACTGTCACTAGCACCGTGCTCAAAGTCACCACGGTCGCAGAATGCTGGCGCCGGTGAGTTTCACGCGGAACACGGACACAGTGGCAGGACGCTGCGTCGGCTGCGTGGCGGAATCCAACCGTAGAAGGCGCACGACCGATCGTGTTGTCTGTACAGTTGCTGAATTAATGACGTGAAAGCACTCGCCGTTGTCAGTACATCTAGCGCGCGTTCTCTCGTAGTTGCTTCTTTGTCGGCGAGCTGTTACTCCCTGTTATTACTCGGACGAAGCGATTTCGCTGAAGGTGTCCAGCTGGCTCAGAGTGATGAGCCCAGTTCCATTAGTTTCGGATTGTCCCGACACACGCGCTGCGCAACCCACGTGCTTTCCGAGCCGGAAGGGGAGTCGCGCCTTCTGCTTCGCATTCATATGTAAACAAGAGAGGAGAATTTGCCTAGTCAATATGGCCGACTTCCGGCTTCATCGCGGCTTCTCAACGAGTGACGTCAGGGCCGCTCCTTACCTTTCCTTCCTCCATGCTCGGCACAAATGATCTCAGAATGCCGTTCAGCTCATACGTTCGCACAGTTTTCTGTACCACGCGCAAGATTAAGCATTGTTGATACACGGTCGATCAGCTGACACCACCACACTTTGCACTGCGGCAAGAAATGAGGTAGCGAACATTCAGCCGTTCCTATCGGTTAAGAAAGTACCTTGGTTCGATATACATTCATTTGACGACCAAGAGTTCATCCAGTGAAAGCGGCACGGGGAGTACGCCCGTGCGTGCTATCTTTTCTTATGCGAGTTCACGGGTTGATCTTCCTTCAGCAGCCATCTTGGATTGCACGGCGCGCCAGCTATAGGCCATGGGCATTGCGAATAGGCATCGATGTTCAATGTCCCTACTGATTTGTCGGCTCTGATGTTCCAAATTACTGTGGCTCGGGCAAGTGCTTTATTACATGCTCTATGCAGGCTAGATTAACAAATACGTCAATAATTTATTCATTCATTTGTAGTTTAACTGTAGTTTGAAGGCCAAGAAACAGGGAACACATTGTGCTCTTATTTCTGTGTTTCATGTTACCCCAAATGATAATATTTATTGCTCAAATATACAAAAATATTCTTAATGCCACTTCTGCCCGTCTTTACTACCAATGTGGTGATAAAATTAAATGGCCTGGCTGCTTTCGCCTTCTTTTATCGTGAGAGCTGGCGCCTTTTCGAATGACCATATATGACAACCCTGCTCCGTGCTCCGCAGGTGAGTTGCTTATATACACTTGAATGAACACCCACGCATATGGAATGAGAATATATCTGTACAATGTGAAGCCGTTATACCCTTGGTGCAAAACAATTAGGTGTAAAAGGAGAACCCTTTCTATGATTGTTTCATTGAATATTGCTATGGTAGTTAAATGAAAGCCCTTTGCAGGACAACATGTGAAGCCGACATAGAGCACTATACCCCCAAGAAAATACACAAAACGAACATATAAAAATTTGGCAGATGCCACGTACCTGGGAATCGCCGTTATGCGAAGCATGCAGAGGGAAGGTGACCACGTTGCAATTTTTTTTATGGAGCGAAACGTAATAAAATGACGCTAAATATATGTATGAAGTTGCACACACAGACATTTGTTGAAGAATTTCTGGTGTTTATAGAACCAGTTGTTTGCACTTGCGCAACGATACGACCTAGAACATGCGTGTTAGCAACACCAGAAGCCGATATGAAGCACTGATGCTCACGAGGATGGTGGCCCTGGACACTGCTACCTAAATAAACTTCAGCGTGGGACACCTAACCACAATTGGCGTTGTAACCCGGCATGATGTCTGTATCAAATGAGTACACATGTAATGTTATGAAAGTTGGGTAGGCAGCATTGCAGCCACTATTTACGTTTCACGAAGATTACCGTCTATTTGAAAAGTAGTTCCGAGACCTGGCGTAGCTCGTGATAAAATGCTTTATCGCCACGCAGAATGCTTGCAATGGGTTCAATTTCAGCTGGGACCTTGACATGTATTCTTTGTATTCGTCGGGATGTGCCACTATCTGGCGGGAAGTGTTTGATGGCGTACGTGACGGAATCGTGACATTATTCATGTCTCGACCAGCGCGTCATATTTGTCAAACCATCTTACCCTCCCATGCTAATTTTAGTTCACGACAAGTTAAAGGGGTGACCACGAGAGCACCCAAACGTAAGCGGCTAGATAGATAGATACGCTCGAAGTCACCGAAGTTGGCTAAGAAATACTTGGCATTTAAAACAAAGAGCGTGTTTCAGTGGTCACGGGATGGGCCCTCTGAGGGGGCCGTTCCAGACCCTGAAGATTGCTGAAAAAAAGAAAGAGATATCATGTCGACGCCGGAAACAGCGCTAGAAATATACGGCCCGCATCCTACAATGAAACTCGGAGCTTACGCATAAACGCTTAAGGAAATTTGCTAATAGACCTTTTTTAAGCACTTTAGCGCCACTAACGGGTGAAGAATCGCTCATGGGAAAAGTGTGCACGCCGCAGCAGCCGCCGCAATCAGGACGTGGGCCTCGCGCTTTAGCTCTCCGCCTATGCCATGCCAGGAATTGCTAGATGAATTGAATTTGTTAAGGTGTGACATATCACAGTGTGGTTCAATCATGAACGTCAGCGCTTAGCCGCGATGATCTACCGTTGCACTTAGTGTGTTTTTTGTGTACACTGTCATTTGCTATGAAAGGGAACACGCGAGCGCGTCGCCTGCGCTCTGCGCGGGGACAGCCTCATCATCTACCGACAGCCAAAGAAAGCACTTCGGCTTTTTGGCGTCATCTACTGACAAATGAAAGAACGAGCCATGAAATTCGAACAAGCGCTGCTAGATAACAAACATGCTCCGTTCTGATAACGGGTGGTGCCCCCAAAATCCGACGTGCTTTCTTTGGCTGGCGGTTGATGGTGGTGTAGGCAGCTGTCGCAGAACACAAGTTATGCACTCGCGTGTTTCCTTTCATAATGAGGCATTATGTGACACTGCTGAGTGGTTCCAGAATGTTACTGCTGTTATTTAATTTATTATTATCATAATTTTCGCACCAGTATGCCTTACAGCGTGCATAAAATCAGAAAGTTCCACTCGGCTGCAGATGAAAGCCAGGAGCTGTCTATGAGTTTCGCGGACGCATTCGAAGTCAACTTTCACCGACACTGTTGATGAGCACAAAGAGATAATTCGAGTACACGAGAGAGTATAATTCGAGTACACGAGAGAGTAATATACAGTCAGAGTTTAGTAAAATGATATTGTTTTACCAGACAGCATGCGCGCCGTTTGCACAGTATAGTGAGAAACAAAAAGCGTCAACCACCATTACTTCCCGCTTACAGGTGTTACACATTTGATGTGTTTTCACGTGTTGGCTGCCAGACCATATATGTATACGTATATGTTTATGAGCAGTATGAGATGTAACACTTAAATTAGCTTTTAAACGCACGAGGAAAGTGAAAAATTGTTCATGACATAAATGCTAGAGTAAGAGAAAAAGTATATCTTGCAATTTACGCTGCATGTATCAGTAAATAAGCAGTGCTCTATGATTTGTAGATTCACACTCGCCGGTATTTTTTTTTACAATTTGGCTTTATATGATGAAATCCGGTTTTAATGGACAGTGTGATTCTGTTTCATTTTTTAGCAATAAAGGGTGTTTTAAGCGGTCATTGATCGTGGGCTGATTTGGCCTATATAAACTTAACCTCATTTCAACAGTATCTCGCATACCGCACCCATCGTACATCTGGCAAAGGCCTTGTGATGTGTGGAGCGGGAGAATTCTCTCGTATACACTCCACTGGACGACACTGGGACATGCCACACGACATAGAATATACGTACAGTGCACCCGTCCGCAAAGCTATTCGCAACTTCCAGATACCGTGGCGCCACTTAGCGGTTGTGGCCGGCAGCCCTGTTGAGATGATTGAAGTTTTGAGCGTGTTTCAAAGAGCAGACGCTGCGGCTTGTTTTCACGCGTTTGTGGTCCTTTTCAACGTTGTGAACGGTTTCGATATTACTGTAGCCCTTTGTGTTCCTGCAGTGAAAGAGAAAGTAGAAAAAGAAAAGGGGACTGATTTCACTGTGAGCCTCTCTGCTCACAGCCTATACACCGGGAGGAAAATTAAGCGTCCCATTCAAATTAGCGCCCCAAAAACCAATCAGGGGTTGAGAGAGTTAAATTAAGCAGGCAAATAACCAAGGCTCGTGAATATATGCAACACCCATTTTCTGCACAAGTACAGCAACTTCCAGGTTTGCAGTTCTCGCGCTTGATTCGTCTGCTCGATACAATACAATTTCGCCCATATTTATGTTACAAATATGCTACCCGGCCTTTATTTACCTAATATAGTAAGTTAGCGCTCCCCTACTTTCTCAAAAACATAAATACAAAGGTCAACGAAGCGCTGAAAATTTCAGTCTTTGCCAAAAATGTACTTTTCGGTATCGTCTCATGCGGGCCGATCATCTCAACGACCGCCATGTTAGATGTGTAGTCGCGTCACCAATAGGTCGTGAAAGTTGCGAATAGACGCAAGTCTCTGGAGTATTGCAGACACGTAGCGCCACCTGTCGGCGCAGTTTTGGGTAGTGTAAAGCCCAACTCCCCTGTACAGTTTGTGGCGCAACCAGGTGTGCCTAGCGTGTGCGACACAACGATTGAGCTTAATATTTGGTGTGCTTGCGCATTGAACACTAAAAAGAAAAAGCTACACATTTCTCTCCGCTAGTCGATAGCTTCAGTGAACCGCTATGAAGTGCTCGCTAGTTCACTCGGCAAAACGACGGCGAAAATAAGAGTAGGTGCAACAGCTCGGAGCTCTACGCAGTAAAACCTCAGTCGACGCTACTGTTGCGTTTTGAATCTCCACGGACGTAGAGAACATCAGTTTAACCGATTTCCGTAGCTTTCACGAAGCAGTACGGCGAGAGAGCTGGATACGCGGGCCGTTTTGCGAACGTGTAAGGTAAGCGTATTACTCGCGTTCGTACACGAAGCTGGTCGCATTAAAAAGTGTGACAATGCAGATCTCCTGTTATTGCTTTGAGTAGCCTGGAAGGAGAACAGTGGCAACTGATTATGAAGCTTCATAGAGCCTCTGACTGCAGTGCGCGCAGTGGTCGCAACCACACAGCATCGTGCACGCAATCCTTGAAGGCTCTAAGTTCCGATTTTAACTAGCAAATGCGAACACGTACGCCATACGGGTAAATCGCTAAATGCTGGTCGTGAGCACAATGAGGTTTTTCTTGTCGTATGTTGGCCTCCTCGATTGCCAGAGCTATCTCGGAAGCCTCGATTTTGCCTTTCGATGTACCCCGTGAAAGTAGACACGCATGTATCTCCATTTGCAGTACTGAAGACCATCGTCAACAGAACATTCTGGGATGCGCAATAATAATGAAAACAGTTTAATGCACAGGAAGCGATATATGAATTGAAAATGCAACTGCTAAGATGAAATTCGCCGAGGCCATTC
Source organism: Rhipicephalus annulatus (assembly GCA_013436015.1). NCBI lineage: Eukaryota > Metazoa > Arthropoda > Arachnida > Ixodida > Ixodidae > Rhipicephalus > Rhipicephalus annulatus. Next base: position 1,714,322 of record WOVY01010234.1, on the reverse strand, counting down.
GTGCCACAGAAGGTGAGCTTCGTATACCACTGATCGTAAGATACATTGCCTGTGTACGCACTTCATCGCTTTGGGATCATGTTCGTGCCCAAATTTAACGCATTTAGATGTTACAGAATGAACGTTGGAGTGCTTGCCTCGAACTCGATGTCATGCGATGTTCTAGCGTGCGCTTAAACTGCGAGTCGCAGCACGCCAAAATAAATGAAACAACTTTGGCATTGTACTCGCCTTTCGCTTTGATGAGCTTCCTACTTTTCTGGAGTGAGGTTGGATTGAGGGAAGAAGCTTGCCGGGTCCTTGATTTTTCGGAAACCGCGCTTCAACACCAACTAAAGAGGAGGGCCTATGCATGCTCGATGGCAGATGGCTTTCTTTGTACTGCCCAGTTATGACCAGCGTAGCGATGAGGGCGCTGGTGGTGGCGTTTTTAGCAGCACCGCCTGGGAAAAGTCACGGGAGCATGCACTGAAATCGCCGTCTGCGCTGTCTAGTGGCGAGCCGTCTGAAGTCTACATCATTGCTCTGAAGGAATTGCTGTCGAAATTATCGTTCTTGCGGAATCGGTCAGAGAAATACTCTTGAGAGCAGATGGTTGTCCAGTAGAAGGCCCAGATCACAAAAGTGTATAGATGGCAATGGTCCGTATACTTTTGCTTACAGTGTACTTCTTAAGGAATGCTTGATTTTATTACAGCAAGCTTGAAGGTTGTAATACGCACAAACCTAGGTGTTTTGTATTCGAGAATTTGCACTTGCGTGTGTATGTATATGTGCGCTCCAACCTTCCTGGAAATCAAAATACACTTTCTGTGCACTGATGGTTTGTGTACAGCCTATCATATGATCTAAGACAGGGGTCTTAGATAATATGATCTTATAGGTTAGATGATATGAATAGTGGGCCGCAGTTACAATTGTTTACTGTTGCAAGGGCTGCGATAGTGAAGAAGGAGCGAGAGGGAAGATTTAGTTTTTAAGAGGTTTAGCTAACGTTGTGATTTGAGAGGCCCTACGCATAGGTCATACATGGGTCATTTGTGAAGAATATTTGGCACCAGGATACGAACATATTGATACCGATCTCATTAATCAGAATTGCAAAAAATTTGGTGCAGGCTCTGAATTTTGTTTCACGGTTATGTACCAAGGCATGGCAATCACAGTATTCTTATGAAAAAATTATTAAGGCCAGTAATGCATGGTTTGCTCATATACATAGTTCTTAAAAAAGAAAAAAAAAGCGTATGAGGAGTGTCATGAGCGGGCCGTGGGTTCAGCAAAACGTGTGTTCAGCGTCTGTTTCGCAAGAGGGGGCTCGGCGAGCGGCGTGTTTGAGACCCCTTCCTTAGACAACATTGTATTGAGATCATTATATTATCATTGAGATATTGAACCGTTATTTTTGTACAGACAAGTATTTATGAAAAATAAATCTCATATAAATCTCATATCAAAATAAATATTAGTTTGGTGCTCCAGCTCATATTGCTGATGCATGATTATGCATCTTGACTCTAGGAGCTTACATGACCAGCCGTAGGGCGGAGACATCTTAAAGAGTGCCTCATGAAGCTCAGCCAAAACCAGTGGGTAATGGGGCACGCTATTGCCAGCTTCAACCAAATTTAGCATTATTTTCTGTGCGCCATCGTCTTGGTCATAATCGCCGCTTCTCTGAGCTACGCGAGACGCTCATGCTGTCAACAAGAGCTACCGTGGCTGTATTTACTGGTGATGTGCATGGCTAGGAGAAACTTTCCGTGTACTCGATGTCGCAGCCAGCACCAAACTCTTTCAACATGACGCTGAGCGATGCTGACGTGAGCTCACACAAGGGAGGCAACAGCTCACGACATCGAGTGCATATCTCTATACGGACGCGCGGAGGTGTCTCATACATAGGCTTCCTACTCGCAATGCGTGAACGCCGCAACGACAACTTCCGTTTTCTGTGCACTCGCTGTGTAAGACCGTGAAACACACATAACGTGTCCTAAAGAAAAAAAACAGGGAAGTAAGTACGCTACATATTTACAGAGCAAATACAAGACGCACTGGTGTGCTCCGAGCCGCCTTGCTTCACTTAAGCCAGCCCGAGTTGTTGTGGGCCCAAGCTCGCTGGGAGACGGAACATTCGCATGCCCATTCTGTTTTGGTTAGTGCATAGGAATGCACAACATCCAGGCATTCTCAGGCTTCACCAGCAGCGTTTAACACTCTATCGCAACGTTCGCCGCTGTATTGTCGAGGCTTACACGGAACCGAACGTAGACACCATGCGGGCACCAAAATGTCGCGATAGCGTGGCGTCGATGTTTGGCAACATTGAGTTTTAGCTGGCGGCGTTGCTTTGGCGGCATGTAGTGGGTCAAAGCTCATCACGCTAAGACGGCCGGTCATGTAGGCTCCCTTCTCTTGACGACATCGACACGCGATGGCTGCAACAGTTGATTCACACGCGCACTGATCACGTTATTCTTTTCGCATTTCTCGGGTAGAAATCCACTCAGATGCATTCGGCTATCTGTAGTATTTTAGAGTGGAAAAAAGCCGACAAGCGGAAACGTATTTTTTTTGTGATATCCAACCAGCAGTCAATGAGTAGCCAACGGCACCTACGAGCAGCGGGCGACCAAACAGCCATTCCGCTAGACGTACACACTTTTCCCACAGTGCTCCGCGCGCCCGCGGGACGTTCTGGGATCGCTTGAAAAAGGTTTATTACTTTGGTAGTTCTAAATTTTAGGAGGTTATGTCCCGCTAGGTGATACAAACGGCCAAAAACTTGTCGATAAATGTGTATACTATATACGAAAGGGCAAATTTCAGAGCTTTTGCCTTCGTGACGTCAAAAATTACCGCAGGTGAGTTACTAATCAAATCAATAACTTAGTTGATTTTCCATAAATATGTTTTATATCAATGTTTAAAATAAGCCCAAAAAGCCACAACACGCAGGCATGAAGGAGACAGAATATGTATATATGTGCCTGTGGGTTATGGTTTTTTTTTTGCACTTTTTTCAAACATGAATTTTAACCAAGTTGCCCAACTGTCCCTCCAAATGTCTTATATCGTATTTTCCGCTTCTACAGTTCTACAGTTCTACAGTTCTACAGTTCATAAAAAAATGTGTGAGTTGCAGTAGTAAAAAAAAAACTGCAATGACCTACAGAAAGAAACCTTGGTCAAACAAATGTTTCGAATGAAAAAAAAAACGCTAACTTTGAGTATCATATATTGCATTTTTTGTTATGTGATATAGGCATTGATGGAATGCTGCCACGAGCATGACGCCCATTGCCATATGACATGTACATCGCTACGTTGCAGAACCAGTGAGAGGCAAGTGCTGTTGTCAAGCCTATGTGGCTGTTGCCTGAGAGGTGCGGTCGCTGCTGAAGCATGCTCCGGACACCACCGGAGACAACTAACGCCACCTACTATTTAAGTTAGTTGGCACACGAATGTCTGTGCCTTACCAACACTGACCCCACTGGCGTTATCATTTGCTTCGTACAGCCGTATCTTACGGACATTGCAGCAGCTGGCATTATTCTCGGGCCAAGCGATTAGAGAGTGGTGAGAATCGGACCTTCACACACTTGAATGGCTTGCTGTGTTTCCCACGCCTAAACAGGGATGCCCCATACGAATAACTCACCAGGAGGCAGAGCGGAAATAAGGCTGACATCACTTTAAAGCAGTCCTAGCTCTATTAGCTGTCATGCGTCGTCAGTAATTGTTCAGCAGCACTGCACCTACATCACTACAGGGCCCCCGAGTCGTAAAAGCTTTGGAAGAAAGAAAGGACACGTTATCGACCACTGGGTCAAAAACATTTGCGGTTTGGTGGGTGGCTTAGGACACGGTTCCTTTTAGACTGACTTCAGGATGAACTAAATACATCGAAAGTGTATCTGTGTAATGAGTACATAATCAGGATAGCTGTTGCTGTTCTTGTACACTTCAGTGCATTAGTTTCTATTTCTTTAGGTGAAGTGAGTTTTGATTGTGCTGAAAGCTATAAGAACCACTGTTTTTTTTTCAAATTTTGCTGCAGGTTATCGCACTATACACTGTTTTAGGTTTTTTGAAAAGTAGAACAAAGCCTGTTTTCAGTGACCTATAAAAAACGTGGACAGTTGTTTCTTGCTGATATTTCGCGTAGGGATAAGTACACCGCTTCATATATCTAGCGGCCAGCTTGAAATTTACTGATCGTTGCACCTCCCTCAATTGTTTTACTGTTTCAACACGGTAAAGTAGTGCAAATGCTATAGTGTTTGGTGTGTTTTTTTCTTTTAACATTACTATGTGCGTATACCATTTGTTCCTATACACTGACCTTAGAGGATGAAACACATCATGAGTTGCTCGAACGGGATTTCTGCTGACATGAAAGTGGAGATTAGATCGTAAAACATGTTATATTTTCACAGAATTGACCACAATATCGTATTTAGTTACGAATTATGGACTGGTAGTGCTTTTTGACAAGAACTACATGCTACTTGGATCAATATGTGATAACGCATGCATCTGTTGTTGCCGAAGTTAAGCGCTTACACTACAGGCACCTACACTACAGTTACACTACAGACGTGATGGCTTCACTCGAGTAACTAAAAACCGTTATTGACCTCTGCTGTGCACCAGCCTTTATAATTGCCACCGTGGTGCAATAGCGGTCATGGTGCAATTCAGGTGGCGGCAGCTAGATTTTTGATGGAGGCGATGATGCTAGATGCCCATGCAGGGAGATTTACTATGTACCCATTAAACAACTCGAGGTATTTCTGGACTGCCCGACCACAGCATGCCTCATATTCGTATAGTGGCTTTGGCAGGTAAAATCGCAGAAGTTGACATTAGCAGTTTATCGGCACGTCGGGGCACTTCACGCTCATAGTTTGAGTTTTGAAAGTAATACAATTTGGGCTTTTCACGTGCGGAAACCATGCCATCATTATGAGGCACGCTGTAGTGGAGAGCTTTAAAAGTTTCGACCGCCCGAGGCTCAATAACGGGCGCCTAAATCTAAACATACGTGCCTGTAACATTTAGCCTCTATCAAAATGGAAGCGCTCAAGCCGGAACCGAACTCGCGACATTCAAGGAATTCAGGGAAATATTGTGAGAAGAAAAGAAAAAAAAATAGTATTAAAAATGGCCCCGTATCTGCATGTTACACTGCAAATGTCGTCGAAAGACGATAGTCTTGCGTCTAGAGAGAGTGAACAAAACGTTCATGCGCAAGAAAATCGGCGAATCGTACTCTGGAGGTGCTGCGTTACGCCTAGTTCACACTGAAGCATCCGATTTCTGCAGCGACCGAAATTCTCCTGCCGCCGAAACACCGCGTCGTTCGCACTGGACGCGCCCCGCGCCACCGTATATGCCATCTACAATGGGGCGAACGCGGGATGGATGCGCTGTCACCCGGTTGTTGCCACGGTTCGTAAACGCCGCTAGGCCATCCGGTGGTCTAGTCTTCGATGATTCTCGTACGCAGGAAGCAAGAAGAGACAGTCGTGCTTACTTTGCTGGCAAGTAACTGCCTTGTAATGCACGAAGAGCGGAAAAAAACCACCGACGCCAGTGGCGTGGGTGGGCTCGTTTTGCTCTGCAAGACCACAACAAGCTCGGTCACGCCAATGACAAGCTCGGTCACCTCTTTCACAAAATAGGGACGCGAAGTAGGCACAGAGCAGGTTAAAATCCCGTTGGTTACAACAGTCAGTTACGTGCACTGCGACGGAACAAGAGAGTAGGGCTTGGCCGACATTTTTCAAAATTCCTTGACTAGCACTCCTATTGGTCCGCAGTAACCGATTTGGTGGCAGACAGCGCAAAAATCGGTCCGAGAGCGATTGGCGCGGAGAGGACTCTTTCGGCGGATCTCGCCACCACCGAACCGGATTCGGAGCACTTTTGACGGCCGGAATGCTCAGTGTGAACGCGCCATTAGAGTGCCTCGAGCGTGCAGCTGAGGCGAACGAGTGCATCAAGTCGCCCCACCGTGGTGGTCTAGTGGCTAAGGTACTCAGCTGCTGACCCGCAGGCCGCGGGTTCAAATCCCGGCTGCGGCGGCTGCATTGCCAACGGAGGCGGAAATGTTGTAGACTCGTGTGCTCAGATTTGGGTGCTCACTAAAGAACCCCAGGTGGTCGAAATTTCTGGAGCCTTCCACTATGGCGTCTCTCATAATCATATGGTGGTTTTGGGACGTTAAACCCCACATATCAATCATTAAGTGCATCAAGTCACGTCACACGTGAGGCATGAGTGCTATCTGGCAGTTATTTTGGAAAACGAAGCGCGCACCCTGCACGCCCGTCTTGGAGGTTATAAGGTGGAGAACACAAGGCGACGGGTAGGTGCCACCACCGTGTCGTCTTAGCTAAAGCCACTTGATCTTGGGAGAGTAACGACGTTCTTCTCCATGCGCACGTTTCCTTCTCGATTCTCCTCGCCCGCTTGCAGTACGCGCCACGCGGCGCCATTTTTCGCTGACGCTACCGCGGGCGTGCCGCAGAATTCATATAAGGCGGTTTATTTGAGGCAGCTTGTGCGCCACAGTAGTGCTGAAAATTTTTAAATGGTGATGTAGCGGCGAGAGAAAAGAAGACGTGAGATGACGTCGAAGGCGGCCGATGGGGCCGTGCCGATCTCGCCACTTTATTCCAGGCCTGAAGCGGAGCCACGTTGGCTACCAGCGTCCGCCACGCCAGGCGTGTCAGCTCGTTCTAATTCTCGTGCAGCTCGAGCTAGCATTTGCTGCGCGACAGGCGCGGTGCGGTGATTGAGAAAATGATGATGATGATCATGCACTACAGGGCTCCTCCCCTAGCGCTTTGCGCGATTTGAAGTGTATATGACAAAGAAAGAGAAAGAGACTATGTACATGAACTACAATCCGCAAGGTGTCCGTTTAGGAAGTCCAGTTTGTCAACGTGTAGTGACCATCGGGAGCCAGTGGGTCTCTGGTGGGCGACACTGGGAGTTGCGCAGAGGACGAAGAAGTAAGCGTTCCGAAACTGTGTTTGGACACAAGTGGGTGACAGGATGACCAGCTGGGGCTAGCTGGGAGCGCACAGGGTGTCGCGAGTGAGCACTGCAGGTAGAGATGCGTTCAGGGTGAGGTGACGACGGGTGTACAAAAGCCGATTGGACCCCTGCGCGCGAAGCAATTAGAAGTGGCGTAGTGAAGTCCTGCAGACCACCCATCGACAAGCAATGGCCTTGACGGTGCCCTCGCGGGCGTGCACCGCACTGGTGCCGATGTCGGTACGCAGGGGTCATGACGTGAGTGGCATCTGAATATGAGTGGACATGACCACCCACGCTGGAAGTGAGCAAGTAGGATTGTACACGCCGGACAGATGTGAATGACGCATGCGGCCCGTAAAAGGGTGTGCCCACAGTCCAGTCACACGCCAGCTCGCCCACGGCTTCCGTCAAGAACTCAGCAGGAGGCGTGGCATGGGATCCAGTAGACACGGACTCCAGAGGAGGCTCAGTGGGCGTACCCTGACCCGGCGAAACACCCTCAGTAGTCGGCGCACGTCGGTTAGTGCGCAGGTCGGTATGGAAGATGGGTGCCCGCATGCCAGGCGTGAGATGTGCGGTCTGCTGTGACATAGGCAGACCAGGCACGTCGTCCTCAGGAGCGTCGGTCAGAGTCGCAACATCTCGGAAGTCTGGCCATGGTTGACAGCCCGTGGCTTCAACCTCGCCCACGAGAGACCGCGAGGGCGAGGATGGTTGCTGCCGGCAAGACACGCAGATCACCGAGGTGAGTGGAGAGGCACCTCCGGACATCGTCGACACTGAAGCCCTCGCGACCGAGGGGTGAACAGCAGGCGTGACGATGTCCGCAGTCGTTGTAGACGCCAGGACGCTCGATGACGCCGCCGTCGCAGAACCCGACGTGTCAGCCGTGCCGTGAGCCTTGGAGGTCGGGAAGTCAACAACGGGCGAAAGGTCACCTGTGCCAGACTTCGATGCGGGCGGCAAGGTGGTCATCATGGAGTCCGGTGGGGCCACGGTGTCGCGTGTTGTCGCTCTCGTGGAAAACATGGAGGTAGCAAGCATGCCAGAAGTACCATCGGCCGCGGACCTCGAAAAAACGCACCCCGTGGTGGAGAGGTCGTCGGCAGCAGGAACGACCTCAAGAACCTCGTCGGATCTGTGACCGGGTGCGAGACTCACCGCGCCAGCGGCCGGACCCAAGGCGGAGGGAGACGATGTCGGGGAAGCCAGGTTGCGGTCAGATGAGACTTTCGGGCCGGAGGGTACCACCCGCTGCGACGCAGACGAAACCTGTAAGTCGCGGGTAAACGGCAGCGGGCGGTAGGTGAGGCCATGTCTGGCAAGCACCGCCGAGCAGAGGTCATCGTAAGGCTGCTGGCTGGTGCTTGAAGTGGCAGCGAGATGGCGCAACTCTACCGGAAGGGCGTCGAGAAGAATAGCGTGCATCAGCAGCTGGTCCGTGATGCCATTCACCGCAAGAACGGCGTCGAGCTGCATAAACCATACCTTGGGGTAAGTCGATTGGTACGGTGGCACTGGCGGGCAGAGTTGCGGGAACATGGCAGCGGGCCGTTCGGCGAAGGGCGTGTTCTCCGGGTCACCAATGTAGCGGCGAGAGAAGAAGAGACGTGAGATGACGTCGAAGGCGGCCGATGGGGCCGTGCCGATCTCGCCACTTTATTCCAGGCCTGAAGCGGAGCCACGTTGGCTACCAGCGTCCGCCACGCCAGGCGTGTCAGCTCGTTCTAATTCTCGTGCAGCTCGAGCTAGCATTTGCTGCGCGACAGGCGCGGTGCGGTGATTGAGAAAATGATGATGATGATCATGCACTACAGTGATAATAAAATAATAACACTTAGACAACCGTTTAATAAATGATTAGCTTCATTCAAAGGTCATATAAGTGGGGCATGCTAAATAAATAGAAGTTTTTATGGGGAGTTCTACGATGCGGATGTTGTTCTGCCGCATGATAACATGCTGTACGTTTGCATCTAATGTAGTTCCACTAGTGGCATGTCCGTCGGTGTTTGGATTTTCTTTTCGTGCTTGTGCGCTAGTATACGACACTAGTACTTACAGCGTCACATATTGCAATGACTTCGTGGATGGTGGATCGTTTAGTCATGTTTTTATTGTCTCGGCATGAAAATATCTCTGAGCAGTGGTCTCCAACCCGAAGAAGGCCTTTGAGCAATCTCAAAAAGATTAAGTGTCGCCAACAGGGACTCATCTACAACAATAACAGAAACAAAAAGAAAAGAAATAATTGGAACTGTGTTTTGACGTTGTTGTCAAAGAAACTAGCGATCGGGTTACCTGTGAGAAGAGAAACTGTGTACCAGGAAGGTCATCATAATCTGCGTGTCGATAGCGACCAAAAAATCCTATTCGGACTGGCTGATCCCGGTCAGAACTACTTATGTGACAAAAGGTACTATAGTTTCTTATTGGGGAATGAAAGACATGCAAATGCAGGCGTCACCGAAACAATCGTGGCCACAGACTCCTAGAAAATGGCTCACTCGCTATCACCGCCTCTGTATTTTTTTATTTCTTTCGATGGGCCGCAGCTCTTTCATGATTTATGCGTGTTAATCTCTCCCAAAAACAAATAAAAATAAATACCCTTATGAAAACGAGCGCCAAATCAGTGTCATCTCAATTCATTCATTCATTTGTTTTCTCCAAAAAGTGTTTTCGTAAACATATCCTAATAGTCACAAAAAGCGCAATCGAGAAGCTGTGCAATCCCACGTATTTGTTCGTAGCAAAAGCAGACTACAGTTGTGCATTTTAGACGATTTACGAGGTGCGTGCGAAGTGAAGAAGTATGACCTGAATATTTTTATTTATTTTATTTATTAATTTAGACATACTGCAGATCAGCATTTCGGTCCAGACCGGAGGGGCATAATAAACGTCAAGTTATTCTTTACAACAAAAAGAAAAAAAAAACATGTAATCATACGCTAACAGAGGTCACATGTCAGTGAAACAGCAACAAAATTTATAACGCATTTGCACACTCTAATTTCGAAATAGCTAGCAAATTGTCAGCCGAAAAAACCTCATTAGGTAGTGAATATCATTCATCAACTGTCCTGGGAAAATAACTGTCTTTGTAAGCACTACTAGTTCGTGCAAATATGGTTGCCAAGGAGCGATTACGTTTACGGCGGGTACTCCTAGCAGTGGCTAGCTGAACGCTACAAGGGTACATGTAAGGCAACTTTCCCTGACATAATTTCGTATAAAAACGTCAAAGCATTCAACTTTATTCTTGTTTCTAACAACGGAATTCAGCATATTCATGACAACTCCAGTCTGAAGCAACGCACAAATAGCCGAGAAAAAAAAGCGCAGCATATCCATGAGGTGAATGATGACGAGTGGGGCGAAGCGTGCGGATGGACGGACGGACGAACGCACGGACAAGTGTACATACGGACGGACAGCCGCACGACCGGATGGAGGCATGGACGCACGGAAACATGGACGGACCGATGGACGTTTCACTGGACGTTGCACTCATTATAATTGACGTCCCACTCATCATAATTTACTCCATAGATATGCTGTGATACCGTTTTTATTGACATCAAACACACACACACACACACACACACACACACACACACATATATATATATATATATATATATATATATATAGTGGGAGTAATAATTCAATGGGCCAGTTAGTCTTCGTGAAGGTATGGGATATGGCACAACGGGAGCGTTGTCAACAAGGATAAATAGATTTATTTCTCAAGTTTCGGGAGGGGTCCTCCCTTCATCAGGGGATGAGTTATAACTCATCCCCTGATGAAGGGAGGACCCCTCCCGAAACTGTTGGGAAATAAATATATTTAGCCTTGTTGACAACACTCCCGTTATGCCATATCCTATATATATATATATATATATATATATATATATATATATATATATATATATATATATATATATATATATATATATATATATATATGATCTAACAGACCGTAATGTGTGTTAGATCTGATTAATATTGTGCTAAAACACGGAAAAAACGAGCCCTTAGGTATACACTTCTTTCCCTTATATATATATATATATATATATATATATATATATATATATATATATATATATATATTTAAAAAGGGTTTATTGGCGTGTGTTGTGACGGTGGCCCTACGATGAAAAAACACAATCGGGACAGAGCAACGGTTCAGCAGATGCGGCGACGATCAGCACGAGGCGAGCGAGAGAAGCCCAAAACCCAGTACCCAAGCGGTGGCGATGTTGCTTGCCAACGATGCGTTTTCTTCTTCACAATTTTCCCCCGGCGAAAAAGAGCCATCCTGGCGACCTAAGAATCTGGAGGCAGAGGGCTATGATATGGCTTGAGGCGGGCGACGTGGACAATGTCACGTCCGCGCCGGTGCATGTCGTCAGATGGGGAAAGTGGCTCAATGAGAAAATTCACCGGCGAGGTTTGCTGCAAAACGCGGTAAGGGCCCTCGTACTTAGGGACGAGTTTTGAGGAAAGGCCAGGGGTTCGGTGAGGAACGGCCAGACATACAAGTGATCCCGGGAAATAGCTGTGGCTTCGTGAAGAGTCGGCGTTGTTTTCTTTCTGGCACTGCTGTTCTTGTCACGTAAAGGTGCGTGCGAGTTCACGGCACTCTTCCGCTTTTCGGGCAGCTTCGGACACTGACGGGCATTCGGATGCGTCAGGACGGTATGGAAGGAGAGTGTCGATGGTGTGGGAGGGTTCGCGTTCATAAAGAAGAAAGGAAGGGGAAAATCTAGTGGTAGACTGTGCCGCGGTGTTGTATGCGAACGTGACGAATGAAAGAATGCGATACTAGTTAGTATGATCAGATGTCACATACATCACGAGCATATTGCCGAGGGTGCGGTTAAATCTCTCCATGAGCCTATTAGTCTGCGGGTGGTATTCCGTGGTCTTGCGACGAGCAACGTGACATTCAGAAAGCAGAGTCGTGACGATTTTTGATAGGAAGGCTCGACCTCGTATTTTTGTAGTTCTCGAGGTGCACCATGTCGTAGTATGAAGCGATGGAAGACGAAGGACGCTACGTCCCGCGCAGTGGCACTTGGAAGGGCGGCTGTCTCAGCGCAGCGTGTTAAATGGTCCACAGTGACTACGATCCGCCGATTTTCATCTGATGTTGTCGGTAGAGAGCCATAGAGATTAATTCCGATCCGATCGAAAGGTTTGGCAGGGCACGGAAGTGGTTGAAACGCACCGGACGAGTGGGAACGCGGTGATTTGCGGCGTTGAGAGTCAGGGCAGCCTATAACGAAGTTTCGAACAAAATTATACATTCCACGCCAGTAGAAGCGATGGTGAATGTGTTCGTAAGTTTTGAAAACTCCGGCATGGCCACATTGGGGATCGTGCTGAAAGGAGGCGCATATTTGTGATCGCAAACTGCGGGGGATAACCAAGAGCCACTTAGGACCTTCAGGGGCGTAACTGCGTCGGTGTAGCAGCCGATCACGAATGGCGAAATGAGCAGCTTGACACCGGAGAGATCGTGATACGGCAGTGCTTGACAATCCAGAAAGACAGTCAAAAAGGGAAGCGATCCACGGGTCCTTGTGTTGTTCACTGGCAAAGGAGTCGAGGTCGAGAGATGCGACGGAGTTGGTACCAGTGGTTCCGCAGGCCGAGTCGGGAGGTAAAGGCGAACGGGACAGGGTATCGGCGTCAGAATGCTTGCGTCCGCTGCGATAGATGACGCGAATGTCGTACTCCTAGATTTGCAGTGCACGACGATAGTTATTGCGCGAGAACAAGACGACACAGAGACAAGAAGGACACGAAAGACACGAAAGACCTTCTTGTCTCTGTGTCGTCTTGTTCTCGCGCAATAACTATCGTCATGCCATACCAACTAGCCCAAGCTGCCACACTTCTAAGTTGCAGTGCACACCGAGCTAGGCGGCCAGAAGGATCTTTCAATGTAGCGAGCCACAAAGTGCATGGTGGTCCGTTACCAGGTCGAATGGGCGACCGTACAAATAAGGGCGGAACTTGCGAAGCGCCCACACTAGCGCTAAGCACTTCTTTTCAGTGACGCTGTAATTGGCCTCAGCTTTAGTGAGCGTGCGACTTGCATAAGCGACATATTCGGAGTAGCCCGGATTGCGTTGGGCGACGACAGCGCCGAGACCAACCCCACTAACGTCTTTGTGGACTTCCATTGCAGCTGTTGGGTCGAAATGCCGAAGAATGGAAGATGTTAGCAGACTACGGAGCGTAGCAAACGCGACGTCGCAGTCAGGAGACCAGGATGAAAGGTCTACGTCACCACGTAGGAGGTCGGTCAGTGGTGACATGATCGATGCAAAATTTCGAACGAAGCGCCGGCAGTACGAGCATAGTCCGACGAAACTGCTTAATTCTTTCAGTGTAGTAGGTTAGTTGGAGCCGGAGCAGATCTGTAGGAAAATTGGGAAAGAAAACGACAATGTCGTCGAGGTAGCATAGACACACCGACCACTTCCGTCCACGCAGTGTGTTGTCCATGAGTCGTTCAAACGTGGCAGGAGCATTACAAAGCCCTAAAGGCATTACGTTAAATTCGTACAGGCCATCTGGTGTAATTAACGCAGTTTTCTGGTGATCAGCTTCTGCCATAGGAACCTGCCAGTATCCAGATCGTAAGTCTAAGGAGGAGAAGAATTCGGCTCCTTGGAGGCTGTCAAGCACGTCGTCAATGTGTGGTAATGGATAGACGTCTTTCCGCGTCACCTTGTTTAATCGCCGGTAGTCGACGCAAAATCGAATCGACCCATCCTTCTTTCAAACTAGAACAACAGGAGATAACCAATGACTGTGCGATGGTTGAACAACATCACGGCGTAGCATCTCTTCCACCTGGTCGTTGATGACGTGACGTTCTGCAGCAGAGACACGGTACGGTCTTTGACGCAATGGCTGGTGCGAACTGGTGTGAATGTAGTGGTGCACTGCGGAAGTGCGACCGAATTGCGGCTGAGAAACGTCGAGTGAATTTGCGAAGTGCTGGAGGAGATTATGAAGGTCGGCGCGTTCTTGAGCACTTAAGGTGTCGGGGATGAAACTCGAGACGATGTCACTCGACGAGCATTCCAGTGGGGAAAGGGCATGAAGTTCGGTCGAGGCGCTACTGCACGATTCGTCTAGCATGTTAAGGAATAAAGAAGAATCAAGGTACTCCAGTCGACCGAGACAATCGCCGGCAAGTAGTGTCAGCGGTGCCGAAAGGCGGTTGTGGACGAAAATATTGCTTCGCCAGCAGTGACGTCAAGTCTAGGGAAAGGCAAGAAAACGGCTCTGTGGCTCATGAAAATGTCGGAAGGTGTAAACATTACCGTAGCATCGTTATGGTCATCGCAGGAAACAGGGACAACGGCAAGAGAGGCTGGCAGAACTTCAGTGTCCTAACGCACGATGAGTTTAGGCGGCCGCTCAAGAGTTTCTTGCAAAGCTTCGTCACACAAGTGCGAAAATTGAACTTCAGCGCGTGCGCAGTCGATGAAGGCATGATGATGTGACAGAAAGTCCCACCCGAGGATAACGTCATGCGAGCACACCGAATGGACAACGAGCTCGACAACGTACTAGAGCCTTGGATGAATATGCGGGCCGTACAGGTGCCCAGAGGTCGAACTGGTTGTGCGCTAGCCGTACGAAGCGATAGTCCATAGAGCGGTGTGGTCACTTTGCGTAGGGAGCAGCAGAGCTGGGAGGAAAACGGCAGCACCTGTGTCGACGAGGGCAAAGGTAGAAACACCATCGACACATACGGCGACGATGTTAGCAGGTGAAGTGCGAGGACTTGGGCATTTCGCCGACTGCGCAGCTCTTGCTTCTGGAACTGCGGCGTTCAGTTTTCCCGCTTGGGGGAAGCGGGTCGGGGACGCATTGGGGCAGTGATCACCTGCGAGGATACGGGGAGCGGGGAGAGTGAGTCTGAGATGGGGGCTGGGGTGGTTGAGACTCGGGAAGGTTAGTGTAGCCATACTGCGGTGAAGGATAGGGAGCAGGTAGGTGCATGGGCTGTGTGTGATACGGTGACGGCCGAGTAGCGTCGTGGAGTGGTTGGAAGTGACGGTGACAATATCGTGCCACGTGTCCTGGGGTACCGCAGACGTAGCAGATCGGTCAATTGTCAGGAGTGCGCCAGGAATAGCTGACTCGCGGTGCGGCCTAAGGTGTCGAAAGAGGGGCGGAGTGGGGAGCAACTGAAGACATGGGTGGCAAATGCGGCTGGCGGGATCTGCTGTGTACCACCTGGACATACATAAGAGGCGCGGCCGCGGGCTGCATAGCCGGTGCATGGGGAACAGGCATGACCACAGGCTGCTGGTGGGCAGCGACGGGAACAGCCTGAGCTACCTCTTCGGCAATAACGTCGCGGAGTGGTGAGGGCAGACGAGAGGACGGCGGCTGCTGCGTGAAGGGAATCAATGACAGTTGCCGAGCTGCTTCTTCACGCACGAAGTCTTTAATCTCTTGCAGGTTTGGTGAGTGATCGGGAACAGAAGTAAGACTGGAGAGCGAGTCGGCGTGTGAGGAAAATGGCCGGGTCAGGGTATGCTGCTTCCTCAACTCGTCGAAACTTTGACATAAAGTGACAAGTTCCGCAACGGTGGCAGGATGACGGGCCAGAAGCCTCTGAAATTCGCCGTCATTTATCTCCTTCAAGATGTGATGAATCTTCTCCGTGTGATATTCACATGGTTGGAAAGACCAATAATGTCTTCGATGTAACTGGTGAACGATTCCGAAGGCTTCTGTGCACGAGTCCGCAAGCGTTGTTTGGCTCTAGACTAGCGGACAGCGGGTCGGCCAAAAACGTCAGCAAACGACGTTTTGAAGATGGACCACGTCGTAATGTCGTTTTTGTGGTTGTTATACTACATTTCGGCCCCGTCAGTGAGGTAAAAGATGACGTTGGTCAACTTGTCCACGTCATCCCACTTGTTGTTCGCACTCACCAGTTTGTAGTTAGTGAACTAGTCTTCCACGTCGGTCTCATCAGCTCCGCTAAAGACCTTGGGCCGTCGCAAGCGAAGAACGCCGGGGTTGCTGGAAGATGGAGGGGAAGAGCCAGGATGCGCGTTGTTGGTGGCCATGATGGGAGGTAGCATTCGGTTGCGCAGCTCCAAGTTTAGGCGACGGCGAATGGCAGCACCCAGGTTCAGGCGACGCGGAATGTCAGCACCCTCCACCAATTGAAAAGGGGTTTGTTAGCGTGTGTTGCGGCGGTGGCCCTACGATGAAAACACGATCGGGACAGAGCAAAGGTCCAGCAGATGCCGGCGACGATCAGCACGAGGCGAGCGAGAGAAGCCCAGAACCCAGTACCCAAGCGGAGCGGTGGCGATGTTGCTTGCCAACGATGCGTTTTCTTCTTCACAATATATATATATATATATATATATATATATAGATATATATATATATATATATATATATATATATATATATATATATATATATATATATATATATATATATATATATATATATATATATCCAGCGAGTGTCTCCTGGGAATCCAGTGATGAATAGAAATTGGCTTGAGCGGACAAACGTGCGAAAAATTTTATTGCTCCTACGTTTCGACCGGGGTCCGGCCTTCGTCAGGGAAAGTCAGCGTTCCCTGACAAAGGCCGGACCCCGGCCGAAACGTAGGAGCAATAAAAGTTTTCGCACGTTTGTCCGCTCAAGCCAATTTCTATATATATATATATATATATATATATATATATTATATATCTATATATATATATCTATATATATATATATATATATATATATATATATATATCTATATATCTATATATCTATATATATATATATATATCTATATATATACATATATATATCTATATATATATATATATATTGTGAAGAAGAATATACATTGTGAATATATATATATATAGGAGTCCCACACCCACCGAACACCACAGACGAGTTCCTGACGATCGACGAAACTGTGACTGCCGCGAGCCACAAGCACCCCCTCACCATCATCAACAGCGCACTACTACTAGGGGGAAGTCTGCTGAACAGCCAACACGCGTCCCTCCATTGCGGATGTCGAGACCAAAAGCACTACACGACAGCATCACTACACCACTCCTCAAAGGGAAGCCTGCCGAACTACGAAACCACGTCCCCCTATTGCGGACCCCGAAACTGCCAACGAACACGTTCACCGGGAGCCCAACGCCGAAATGCTCCCTACAACGACGAAGGCCTGCCGGACATAACTACAACCTGCGCACCTCATCAGTGCCATCCCCGCACCCAAAAGAAGATTGACTTCTGAAATGTAAGTCCAGCTCATCGCTTCCCAGTTGCAGTGCCACTTTCCTTAAAGTACGAAAACTTGCCGACAAATGAATTAGACATGAAACGCATAAATCAACATTGCAAGTGTACCTTCGTGCTAGAATAGCCCCCAAGGGTATGACACTCTCCCTCACACCAGCCACTACAAATATAGATGAACACGACCAAATAACATGAAAAAATGTCCTCCTTGAGGCATCTCTTAAATTAACAGAAATCGCTCTTAATCACAGTGATAAGCAGGTAAAGAAACTGGTCGCTATGACCAACACCATTCTCCGCCACAACACTTTATCGAACGAAGAAATCACCCGATTAAAAGAATTTGACCAGAATAAATACCAAGCCATCATGGACACAAAAATTCATAAACTTAAAAGAGACCATGTGCACAAACCCGTGTTTCCTGATATAGTTCCTTATCACTACAACACCACCACCCAGGAAACCACTAACGGTACAAACGAGCACCCATCTAGGAACACACCCTGTGACACTGTGGTTGTAAACTTATAGGACACGAGCTTGTCACCTGACGAAGAAAAACTGCTATCTTAGAGACTAAGCTTCTGCCCGACTACAAAATTTTTTCGATGAATTCCACTTGCTCTGACACCTCGACAACTTGGCTCAAAGCTTAAGGTTGCGCGAATATTTCTTGGAAAGGCCTTCTAACCACGAAACAATTCACCGTCGTAAATCAAATGATTGGACACCGAACAGTAATCACGACAAGTGCTTGGACCTTTATATCACCGCAGCACAAAAAGATATAGTACACGAATACCACAAACAGAAAGGAAACTGAGAAAACTTGACAAAATTTGAAAAAATAAGTATGAGAAATTTGGCATCTAGGACAGACATAACAATAAAACGCGCTGACAAAGGAGGAGCAATTGTAGTCCTTAATACAACCAACTACTTACAAGAAGCATACCGCCAACTAGAAGACAGAATATTTTACGAACGCCTCCCAGGTGATCCGACAGACGAATACAAACGTATCGTATCAACAGAGCTAAAGAAACGTTGGATGCAGAAAAGATAACCAAAACTGACCACAAACTGATGCGAGCAGCATACCCTCGTCCAGGTCGCTTCTACATCCTCCCAAAAATTCATAAACCCGATAACCCAGGTCGACCAATCATATCAGGCATCGGTACAATAACTGAACCCATATCAGGGTACGTGGACAAACTAATGAGCTACATTCCATGCACCCTCGCGTCGTATATAAAAGACACCACACATTTTCTTCGAGACATTGCAGGTCTGTGTGTGCCGAAAAACTCGTACTTGGTTACTCTTGATGTCTCTTCATTGTATACAAATATTCCTCACGATGACGGCATAGCTGCATTACAAAACATGTACACAAACTATAGACAATCTAACACCCCAGATTTCTCTGTCATCGCAACTTAACGAGGATGGTCCTCGAATTAAATTCATTCGAGTTTAACCAAGAGTATTTTCGACAAATCAGCGGGACCGCTATGGGCACCAAAATGGCACCTAATTATGTCAACATATTTATGGGAAAGCTAGAATCTGAGTTTCTTGCACAAAGTTCCTTGAAACCAATGTTATACAGAAGATATATAGACGACATCATTCTTATTTGGACCCACAGCGAGGACGAACTTCTCAGCTTTATCGACACTTACAATGCTGTACATCTAAACATACACTTCACACACACATACTCGCAAGTAACCGTAAATTTTCTTGATGTTACCATAACGATAGAAGAAGAGAAGCTCTCTACAACCCTATATCGCAAACCAACGGATCGACAACAATACCTACATTACCAAAGCGATCACCCACGCCACTGTAAAAACAGTATTCCATACAGCCAGGCTCACCGGTTTAAGCGAATCTGCTCTAGAGACGCTGACTTTGACCCGAGCTCACAGAGGCTGAAACTTATGCTCGAGAAACAAAAATACCCCCCCCCCCCATGTAAATAATGACGCTGTTCAAAAAGTGAGAAAACTAAAGCGAGAAGAATTACTTATGAAGTGACCACCGCAAGAAGACCCACAACGACATAAACTTCCCCAACGTAAACAAAATCCTTAAACGACATTACAACAATCTGGAACAAAGTGAACGTCTGAAACGCGCATTTCCATCCGCTCCAGGCGTCGTTTACCGACGACCACGTAACCTCAAAGACACACTTGTCCACTCTCAAATAAACAAATCACCCCCCCAATAATTCATGCCAACCTTGTTTAAAGCCACGATGTCTTGTATGTAAGGAGATGCGAGAAACACACAAAGCAACCAGCACACAATCCAACATACGAGGAAACCTAACATGCGATTCCTCTAATGTGGTGTACCTACTCGAATGCAACGTGTGTGGCATGCAGTACATCAGACAAACAAAAACACCATTTAAGATTCGCTTCAATAATCACAGAGCCCATGCGAAATCAGCCCCAAGTCTACCTCTATCAAAACATCTCAATCTTCCCGGCCATGCATTCGAAAAACTATCAGTAACGCTCTTAGAGACGGGATTTAAATCAAATCGAGAACGTGAACAACGAGAGTCATACCTTATCCACCGATTTAACACCCTCGATAGAGGAATGAATAAGAATCCTGGTACACTTGCAGCAATAAAGCATTAGAAAACAATAGTGGCAATAATGAAAATAGTAACTGAGTTCACGGCACTGCAGCTGCGAAGGGCACTGGACGACTCAAAACAATTCCAAGTGTAACTACTCTTCCTAAGTGCAGCTGTCGTCTGTTTTCTGTTTTATTTTACTACCCAATCAACTGTGCCATGCATGACATGCCCAACAGCAACCATGTGCACACCGGGAGGCCCCCACTACACGCGTAATCCAGAAGCGGGCAAGGAATTCGCATTGCACGTGCTTGCACAGCCGACCGCAATATGGGGCACCCCTATTTTTACGACGAAATGTTGACAGGAAGGCGATGTATAACCGGTCGCGCTGAGTTGACGGCTCGTGACCTCTCCCGCCCGTCGCCGTCTGCGCTTCCCCTGTCCCCATCACTCCGACGTTGCTCTTTCTCTGTCGGCCGGTACGCGCGGTACGCGCGGAGGACATCGTTCTGTTTTGTGGTAAATGCAGATCACTTTTACGTTTAAATCTTGCTTGGCACGTCCTACGACAGCTTGTTGGTTATCGTTCTCACGACCGGCTATTTTGCTCTGCCCGTAGCAGGAAATCATCTTGTGCGCCAGAAATCTCAAATACGTGCACATGAACGCTTTAATAAAGTTTCTGTTTACCTCGCCATCAGAATACATTTGCGTAAATTCACAGAATTGTCTACTAATACACAGCATTCCAACTCCGCTTGCATTTATTTTGCGTTCTTCACAGCCAGGTTCGACTATCAAAAGGCAAATACTTTCGGGTATTTTATTCTTTGTAAGTTTTGTTTTGGGTTTTTTTGCATGTGGTGTAAATTGACTTTATCACAAAAATCAAGTGCCTTTACCAATACATGTAATTTCCCCCAGAGGAAAAGCGTAGCCCAGGGTTGGTTTCGCTCTTTTTAATTCGTGTTTCATGAATCCCTGAATGGAATTGGGCATTTCGAACGTTTTTTCGGGTTTAGTGTTCGGGTTTTGGAGGAGATGAGCATCGCTCCACGCCAAGTATCCCAGACAGTACGCTAGACCATCTACGATTACACTTTAAAAAGTAATGGTTGGTCACTTTACTACACTATTCATTTTTGGAACCAATTTTCTAAAGAAAATTTTAATTTCTTAAATATGGTGGCAGTTAGGTTGCGACGAAACTTCGAAAAAGTGAAATATTATACGCAGCACGGTAAAACGATTCTAGTCGGTAGGAAAAGAACCGCATTTCCTTGTTAAAACGCATTCACCACTAGTGTATGTTAATGTGCTTTGCGGGGAAGCAATGCAGTGTTCTTGACCAAAGTCAGAAATTTTTACAGCTTTTCAACTTTTCCAGAGACAACGCAGCTGCATGGCTTGCTTGCATTGTTGATGGTAAGTGGGGGAAAAACACGAGTCGCGAAGACAGTAGTTTGGAAGCGCTGGCACATGAACTTTGAAAAATTTGCAATATTGTTCATATTCAGGCACTTATCGGTCGGTGTGGCGCTTCATATAAACAATATACACTTTGGATCATTTCAAAGGGTGCAGAAACGATATTTATTTCGGTAAGTTTAATACGAATCTTTGTTTTACGCGAGAAAATATTATATATATTTGGTACGGCGAATTCCTGGAGAGACCAGCCAGGGGTGAACAGGGGACGGTGCGTCAGGCTGCGGATACGGCAGCGGCGAGCGCTGTGCCGCAACAGAACCACTGCTGCCATCGCGTTGTGCAGTGTTAGCCAAGACACCAACACAACCACAAAGTACAGCTGGTGCAAACTGAGAAAAAATACCAAGACAGCCATCGCGGTGGCGGAGCGACAACTGCGTAAACAACCGCAGCCCCCAGCGGCGAGAGCGCAGGCTTGGAGGAGCGGAAACCGGTACCGGAAGACGGGCTTTCGGCTCGCCCCAACGCAAAGCGTCGCTCCGATCACCGCTCACCTCAACTCGTCCGTGCGAGTTCATATAAACTCGGGCGCGTCGAGGTAAGCTGAACCCGCCACTCAACTCAGCCCGCCCCCGTCGCGTCCATGTACACGGGGCTAGGGCGCGGAGTAGTTAAAGGCTTAGAACTTCCTAAAATGCCCGCTGACCAGCCTCTGCCACAATACGCGGCCCCCGTCCTTCTACGACGAATTGTTTACGGGACCCCGAGTAGTTAAAGGCTTAGGACTTCCTGAAAAGCTCTTTTTTGCCCCACACCGAACCGCCAGTGCCAGGAGGGGCCGTCTGATCGGGAGGAATGCGCTAGTGAACGGAAACATACACAGACCGCTGACATCAGAAAGGTGAAGGGGAGAGGGGGGGAGAGAGATGGGGGGGGAAGTTTAGGGAAAAGTGGAAGGGGGGCACCCGAGGGGCGTCCACCGTATATTATTTTTCTCTTTTTTCTTTTTTTTCTTTCCTTTTTTTTCTTTTTTTCTTTCCTTTTTTGCCCTCTTTCCTTGCCCTCTGATTTGAGATTGTATAAAGCTGAGCACCGACAAACTGTATCTTTATTCCTGATGAAGGCCAGACTCTAGGCCGAAACGTCGAAATAAATCACGTTGTGACCGCTCACGGAGGATCTACTAGACTACATGCAACGCTACGGCCACTCAACCACCATGCCTGCCTATATATATATATATATATATATATACATATATATATATATATATATATATATATATATATATATATTTATATATATATATATATATATATATATATGTATATATATATATATATATATATATATATATATAAAGTGTACACGTTCACTTTTCGAAAATCTCAAATTGTGCTGAGAAAATTGTACAGGCATATGTGATTGTGAGACGCAGCCTTTGAGGTGTTATATCTGTCCTCCATCTTTCGCAGATCTGCTGAAAGATGGAGGATAGATTGTGTTAGAAAAACTAGCCACCCTGTTTACGAGGTGTCTCCTGACGGGAAGAGTACCAGAGTCTTGGAAGAACGCTAACATCATCTTAATACATAAGAAAGTGATGACAAGGACTTGAAGAATTACAGGCCGATTAGCTTGCTCTCTGTAGTATATAAGCTATTTACAAAAGTAATTTCTAACAGAGTAAAGAAAACATTGCAATTCAATCAACCTAAGGAACAAGCAGGATTTCGAACAGGCTACTCAACAATCGACCACATTCATACTATCAATCAGGTAATAGAGAAATGCTCAGAATATAACCAACCACTATACATAGCCTTCATAGATTACGAGAAGGCGTTTGATTCAGTAGAAATATCAGCCGTCATGCAGACACTGCGGAATCAGGGCGTCGATGATGTATATATAAACATCCTGGAAGAAATCTACAGGGGATCAACTGCTACCATAGTGCTTCATAAAGAAAGCAACAGAATACCAATCAAGAAGGGTGTAAGGCAGGGGGACACAATCTCTCCAATGCTATTTACC
The DNA here is from genome assembly GCA_013436015.1 of Rhipicephalus annulatus. Classification (NCBI taxonomy): domain Eukaryota; kingdom Metazoa; phylum Arthropoda; class Arachnida; order Ixodida; family Ixodidae; genus Rhipicephalus; species Rhipicephalus annulatus. Next base: position 1,690,852 of record WOVY01010234.1, on the reverse strand, counting down.
GAGTGCTTACAGGAGGTTTTCAGAAGCCTAGAATGGGAACAGTTAGAGATAAGAGTTAATGGAGAGTACCTTGGTAACCTGCGCTTCGCCGATGACATTGCATTGCTGAGTAACTCAGGGGACGAATTGCAACTCATGATTACAGAGTTAGACAAGGAGAGCAGAAAGGGAGGTCTTAAAATGAATCTGCAGAAAACAAAAGTAATGTACAACAACCTCGGAAAAGAGCAGCGCTTCGAGATAGGTAATAGTGCACTTCAAGTTGTAAAAGACTATGTCTACTTAGGGCATGTAATAACCGCGGAGCCGAACCACGAGATTGAGGTAACTAGAAGAGTAAGAATAGGGTGGAGCACATTTGGCAAGCACTCTCAAATTATGATAGGTAGATTGCCACTATCCCTCAAGAGAAAGGTATATAACAGCTGTATCTTGCCGGTACTTAGCTACGGAGCAGAAACCTGGAGACTTACAAAGAGAGTTAAGCTTAAATTGAAGACGACGCAGCGAGCAATGGAAAGAAAAATGGTAGGCGTAACCTTACGAGACAAGAAGAGAGCAGAGCGGATTAGTGAACAAACCGGGGTTAAGGATATCATAGCTGAAATCAAGAAGAAGAAATGGACATGGGCTGGGCATGTAGCGCGTAGACAGGATAACCGCTGGTCGTTAAGGGTAACTAACTGGATTCCCAGAGAAGGAAAGCAGGTAAGGGGGAGACAGAAGGTTAGGTGGGCAGATTAGATTAAGAAGTTTGCGGGTATAAATTGGCAGCAGCAAGCACAGGACTGGCTTAACTGGCGGAACACGGGAGAGGCCTTTGTCCTGCAGTGGACGTAGTCAGGCTGATGATGATGATGATTTCGCAAAAACAAATTTGCGCTTTCTAGAGAGCGCTCCAAACATTGGGCAACCAAGTGAAACTGTGGCGTGCTAATAATTTATATGATATTACTGGTCAGAGCAATTATTAATATTAAAGTTTTCATTATTCTGAAGGTGCTATAGTTTCATGATCTTAATAGTTTATTCATTTTTGTTTTATTTTCTTTCTTTTCGGCTTTGGTAAAAAATATGAATATGCTGCAGGTTTATTGCTTTTACAAAAACTCGAATTGTTGTCCCTAATATATATACAGTTTTTGCTTTATATGATCGTATAATAAATGATTGAAATACTGCGGGAGCAAATGAAGCGAAAATATTGCCAAAATATTGTGGCGAAGTCAGGAAAAGAGCATTTTCACTCCCATTGTGGAATAATTTACGCAATGGACGGGTTCAAGTGAAATCATTGCTTTTATCATGTAGCAAAAAATAAATTACCAGTGAAATAGGCATAAAGTTTCAGAGAAATAGTTTTTTGTTTTAACAGAGAAAAAATTTATAACTGAACAACCACTTTGTAGTAGGATGCCTCCCTTTGCCTCAACTTCACTGCATAGCATGTCAGCACGAGGTTCCAGCGGGGGCTTTTCGGCAGCGAATAATGCGTGTAATACAGCTCCTTGTCATTTGTTGTGTAATATCGCTGTATTGAACGTCAAGAAGGGGCAGTACTGTTTTATTAACGGAGCAGTATCTTCCCTATTGGACCATCAAAGTGCTGGTTATAACGAACCTGCTTCATTGTCCCAAGGAGTAGAAATACAATGCAGTCGATGATCTGTAATGCAGTATTGAGGCATTGTGTTTGGCTTCTTACAATTCTTACAAAACATTGTGCTTGGCTTCTTACAAAATAGACACAGGACCGTGCACCTGACCGACAGAGTCTGTAAAGCATTCTTGCCGAATACAATGGGACTGGACACCAAGGTTTACATTGAGCAAGTTTATGTTCTTAGATAACCAGGGACCTCTTGCGGTTGCACAAACGAAGCGTAATATTGTCCATTTCACTCATTTCAACCCTTCGCATCTTATTATTTCTTGACCAATAAAGTAGTACGAAACGTCATCAGCGTTGGACGCAAACCCACAGCACGTTGCAATGACGAATTCGTGGTACGCATGTTTTACGAGCATGGCATGCCCGAACCTTAGAGCGGACGCTGCTCGAGCGCTCGTTCGATGTGTCCGTAGCCACTTCGCACTCGCGTCGCATCAACCGTGAACTCCACGAGTCGCAAGCACGCAGCTGAGGTGATGTAGTGGACACGGGGGAAGCCAAAACCGTTGAATCCCGAGGCACTGACGAGCGTGTAGGCTCCCATGTTGTCAAATACGAGCCACTCGCCGTCGGAGACGGCGAAAAAGTGTGAGCGCGCCGCGATGACATCCCAGGGGTGGCACGTGGCGCCCCAAATTGTCGTCAGGACGTCCCGAGGTCGATTGAAGGGAGGCTGGAGACGTCGTTGGGCGGCAATATGTAAAGAAAAAAAAAAGAATCAGACTACAGCAGAAACAACGCATGCACAAGCACACACGGATCCCTAAAGGATAGAGCATAAAGCGTTCAATCTTCCATGTTAAACAAGCTGGCTTTACACTATACAGACAACTTGCGGTATACAGAAAATATAAAATATCGCGGACAGGTAATTCTTAAATACACGAAGAACTCGGTGCCTATGCACTTCACCGCTTACTTGCACCAATCGCCACTGTTGTATTTATCGACGCTTGACCCACGACGGGTACTCCGTGGGCCGGGGCTCTCAATTTTATGTGCCCGCTTTATTATCTAAAAAGTGGCTCGAGACACGTGCTTGTAAATTCAGCATTAGCCTCGTGTTCGTCAGTCTTGTTCGCAATTCGCGTTCGAGAAATGACTTTCTTTAACTGCACTTAGCGAGTGGGACGCTTGGGGCCCCAGTGTAGGTGTGTGCTACGCTGTTACTGTGCGTTGTACAATCCATGTCTATCCAGTTGAAGGGACACTTACAAGACGCTCTGCCATGGCGTTGGATCGTGACGTAGGGGTTATTATTGAGTGCGCTGTTCGCCGAGAGTAGCCATCGAGGCTCCTCAGTGGTTTCTGGCAGTTGGCTCATGCCTTGCGAATGTAATGGCCATGTGAAGGTATGGATATATATGTGTAACGGCTGATGCTGCTTATTAAGCGTACATGCACACCGTGAAAACGTCGACCGTGCAGAAGTGTTGTAGCCAGAAGTTTTTATTTCGTAGGGGCAGGGGGAGGGATGAGTCCATTGTACACGTAAATGCCCTTGTGTACTTGTATGAATGCTTGTACATATAGAATACAAGCTGAACAATACCTCAAAAAATATTTCAAGATCTCCCCCCCCCCTCTCCCCGCCTCCTCCTCCAGCAACGCTCTCATGTGTATACGCATATGTCACACGATGAAAGTCCAGTAACCCTATAGAATGAACACTTTGCATACTGAGTAAAGCGCATCATTTCAGTCTGATGTTATAAGACATGAATCTTGCCATATCATTGGTGGTCAGTTGAAATGGCAAGACAAAGTTTCAAAGACTGCATTTTTAAAGGGTATTCACAATGTAAATAAACAATCTTGAGGCATTCATTTGTGCGATACTTTTGCGACGGCCATAAAACTACACGGTTTGCTTGTTAAAAGTGAATGATTGGGCCAGTTGGTGATACATGATTGAATTGAGGTAGAAAATACGGACAGGAAAAGGACAAGTACAAGCGCAGACTATCAACTGAAGGTTTATTTATCACGCACTGCATCTATATGTGACAAACAGGAAAAAGAAAGAAAGAAAGAAAGAAAGAAAAGTTAGCATTTTAACAAATGACAAATATCATACACCTGAAACACGAGGCAGAATATCTGATTTATTACACAAATGCCCCATTCGCCAGATATTGAAGCTATTTACCTAGGTGGGCAACCGATGGTTGGCTCACACAGTTGCCAGGTTCCCGCGCCATTTTTGCTGCCTCAATAACGGTGCGAGTGTGATCATCTTTGTGCTTTTGCTATACAGAAGCATTACCAAACTGTGCATGGAACCCGCACCTGTTGACATGCTGAGCCAAGAAGCCTTTATTGCCATTGCGTACATTACGTGCGTTTCACACAGTCGCTCATTGAGGCACCTCCTAGTTTGCCCGATGTAGCACGCACCACATTTTAGTGAAATTCGGTATAGTAGATTGTTTGTTGTGCATGTTCGTGACTGTTAATTTGAAATTGGTGGCACATGCAGTATAAGGCGAAACGACAGGTTGTTGTAATCAACTATGTGCGCCATGCTGGTTTCACAATAACGTACTCAACATTACTACGTGACTCACGCTCAGTTTTTGGCTGCCATTGGGAGAATCTATTCACAATGGACATGGTGTTGTATTAATTCTGGCGTCATATCTTATTTTTGCACCATGCGGCCGCTTTTGTTCAGGTCAGTGTTATTGCCAATAATCATAAATATTTTGATATTTGTATTGTTGTGGACGGTATTTTCTGATTTCTACATTTGACATGAAAGCATTTCTCACAAGTTTTACGCTTAATGCTTTGGAAAATAGAATGCGCACATTTGAATCTATACTTGAGATGTCGGACGATTTTAAACGCACTCACCTCCAGAGGGCTTATGTGAATGTCCATAAGGTCGAACAGGTCTCGGTTGATAGTGTTGCATTTGCTTTCGTTGATGAAGACGTCCCAATGTTCGCTGAATTTTCCTGCAACGTGGGCATAGCCATCATTTATTAAAGTGCTTGCTCATAGGCACCTACGGTGACATATCGCGGTATTTTGTAGTCATCATTTGGCACAAAAAATACACCGATACACTCATATGGGTTCTTTCCTATAGAGAAAAACAGACCAGTGAATGTTATTTTATTTTTTTAGACCATATAAGGAGCAGGAAAAGTTTGTTGGTTTCAGGAGCACAAATAGCGTATACAAGTGAGCGGTAATTTCTTAAAAACGTGGCGCTTTAAAATAATCCTCTGCTAATCACCAACCGGATCGAGACGCTAGGCGTGTAATTGGCAAAGCGAACTGCAATAAAGAAGTGCGTAGAAACAATTGAAACAGCTGTTGCAAGCGAGCTGTCTCACAGCTTAAGTGGCGCTTCCACGCACCTCGCACCTCTGTAAAGGCTTTTAAATGATGTTGATGAGTGCTGTCATTTGCTAATTGAATCTTGATTACTCATGAGCTTTAGGGTGAAGGGAGACATTAACCTCTAAAGCAGGGGTCTCAAACTCACATTAGACTACTGGGCCGCAATCACGATATGTGGTTCCGCAAAGGGTCGAGGCAGTGCAGAATTGGAAATTGGGGGGAGGGAGTTGGGAGGAAGGGTAAATCTAAACGCCTACTAACGATGCCATTGGAAAGAAGGCCTCTCCCTTACGGGTTCTTGTAGGGGATTTGTACTCGGGACCAGAAACATATCGATACAGTTCTCCACAAGGACCAAACACTAGACGCCAATCCTGAAGTAAACTGCTTTTGTTCGATGGTTGTTTTAACACAATGTGGGTGCATGGGGGTGCCTTACGAAAAATAAAAACATGCTTAAGAGCAGTCACGTCTGGGTAGCTTGCTAGAAGAAGGCGTTAACAACCATGATAGACAGAAAAATAATGTGAGCACTGTCTAAGAATGCAACAATCAGTCTAAAAGTCATAACAAATGTGAGACAATGAGCGGCATGTAAAGATCGGGGGCCGCTGGGGAAAGGTCGGTGAGCAGCATGCGGTCCACAGGCCACGTGCTTGGGACCCCATCTCTGAAGTGTTTAGTATACTGTATAACAGCTTTTTTGCCGATGCTTGAACGAGTTAGGGACTAATAGAGAATAGAGTCACAGTCCTTGCTCTTAGGAAGCAGTTCCGTGCCAGTGTTTCTTACGTAACTTTTACAGATGCCACTTTGGAAAGTGAAGAATATATATATAAATTATACGAAGATACATTGAGTTGGCGTGCTTTAAAAGCAAGTAAGTGGTAAGGACAATCTCCCACGATAGAAATTAAAGGAAATGTTTACTGCTACCACTGTGCCACTTTTAATAGTTTCTGAACGTCAAAAAAAAATAAAATCTGGCAAATAGGGGCTCCAGACGCTTCACAGACATGGACTTACTTTTTTTGAACTCTGGACTTCAGAGGAATGCTGAATTGGTGTGTAAGTGTTGGTGTATTGTGTTATTGAATCTCGAGATAACTTTGCGCTTAGTAGTGAAACGGTGAGACATATACGCTAGCAGTGTACGCAATACTGCGCGTACAATAGTGGTGGACCACGTACAATAACAGATTGACCGCGTTTTAGAGATCGCCCTCAGCATTCACCGAAGTTAAACATGTGTAAATAATTTTTTAAATTCAGTATGAACATTTCAGTTCAGTAACACACTACAGGGGGCTCGTCTGGTGTGTACACTTAAAAGAGTAAAAAAAAAAAGACTGACTACTCTTCTTACGAGCATTTGGGAGCCTCGGTGTAAGTTCAGCGCTGGCGTGATGTTCAATTGCATTTAAAGAGTAAGACTATCAGTTTTTTCATTGCCTGCAGCAATGAAAAGGGTGGAGCCGCTGAAATCAATAACAATTATGCCAGACCTGCGCAACTCTTTCACTTTGCGTGATTAAAAAGACACAAAGAGGTACAATAATTTGGTTTAGATCAATGAACTGCACTATGAGAACTCTAATATCATATGTTTGACAATCATAAGTTCGGTATTAGTGGAGAAGTTGAAAGTTGAAGTTTCATTGTTGAATTTCATGACGAAATCTCCGCGTGTGACGTAAGAAATATAAAAATGTATTTTCAATAGTTTTGTAGCATTAGCTTGATGAAACTTTCTGATAGTTCGTTTGCTAAGTCTGTGCTACCCACAGATTACGATGTACCGACTGATGTTTATTGATTGGTAGCTAAGTAGGACCCAGTAGACGCCTTCCATATTTCTTACGCCACAGTGTTGGGTGCGGGAATCTGAAGGTGGCGTCTCCGCCCGCATTTTCTTTTCGCGCGTTTTCGCGCTTACTAAGCGTCGTGTCGAGGTAAGAGTGGTGTTTTATTTAGAAGTTTTGAACTTGTACTTTACTAATAAGCACAAAATTGTTTGGCCCGTGTAAGGTCGCTTTAACGTTGTATGCATAATAACGTTGGCTGCATACTGTGGGCATTGTTGTACGCACTCACCACCGAAAAACAAGACGAAGGTGTTGGCCTCGGAATATATGGCATAAAAAACAGCAAGAAAGAAACGTTTTGTTAGGCTAATGGTATCACATTTTAGCAGGCCGCTAGCCAAGAGGGGTATATAGCCTCCCCCCACCCTGAAATTTGGAAGGAAAGGAGTGTTTTACCATGGACAAATGGCTGTGGGCCCGAATATTAAGTAACAAAACAGCATAAATTGGCACATTCGCAACCACGCACATACAGGCACACTCGATTGACCACCACACACAGCGCCCAGTTCCAGCAGTTAGTGCGTTGTTATGTAAGATGACGTAATTAAGTTAAGTTACGAATGCGCGATTTGTGTCCCGTCATTGAAGCCGCTGTCAGAAAGCCAGAATGTGTTGATCACAAGCTTGCATATATGAAACAAAAGCTACGATTTTGCAAAAAACGCACCCACCGTGGTGGCCTAGTGGTCATGGTGCTCGACTGCTGACCCACAGGTCGCGGGATCGAATACTGGCCGCGGTGATCGCTTTTTCGATGGGGGCGAAAATGCTTGCGACCCTTGTACTGTTCGATGTCAGGGCACGTTAAAGATCACCGGGTGGTAAAAACTTCCGGATTCCTTTACAACGGCATTCTTCATAATCATATTTTGATTTTGGGACGTTAAACTTAAATATATTTACTTATATTTAGGTGCACGTTAAAGAACCCCAGGTGGTCGAAATTTTCGGAGCCCTCCCCTACTGCCTCCTTCGCAATGATATATCATGGTTTTGGGCCGTTAAATCCCATATGCTATTATTACACTATCCGCATACAGCAAAGTAACAGATGGTTCACTGACGCTCTAGGGCTCGTTTTTTCGAATATAAAAGGCTTTCAACGCATCATGTGCCTGTACTGGGCTTTTGCTAAGACTATGCATGTCATTAAATCGTGGCTCACGGCCACCAAATGCTACATGCTCAACCAAGAGCACATTCGATTATCTCCTTTCTTTTAAACTTTCCTTGTGTATTTGTTAATGAGTCGCTTAAACAACACTCGGTTTGCTCGATGTACAGGTACACTTTACCGTACGAGAGAGGAGCATAGAGTAAACCGCGTAATATTGCGATAGTAACTATATAGACACTTTCGGCTAGATTTTTCTGCTGGCGTCAGCGTCGCGGTCACTAACCGTATATGTATACGTATCTATATGTATATAAATATGCAAGAAAAAAACAAAGAAAGGACTATAGTGCACGAAATTGAACTTGGGTCTTCTGAATAGCAAATGCGAGGCATTAACCACTGCGCCACCAAGGAGCACGTCCTTGAACGTTTAAATGGCAAGCTATTTATATCTACCACTTATCGCTGCTGACAGGCATCTCGGGAGAATTGTGTTTTAAGCATTACCAGTAAGATGGCGCAATGAGCGCGCATCACCACATTATGCGGTGGCGCGCGCTCCAATCTCCCACGCATACTTTGCCCCACTCAGAGACGGAGAGTGATGCTTCCTCGCGCACCCTTATCCCGCAGTGGCGAGGAGTGGAGAATCGTACGTCTTGGCTGGCCTCGGGCTTTACCTGAAACGATTCTGTTGGTGTTACTGGGTGCACAAAGGTCACTGTGCAGTCAGTGCAGTCTCCGTTTGCAAAAAATGCGCCCTTTTCATACACAGCGAAGTAACAGCTGACGCGGTCATTCGCATGCATCTGTACATGTGAGTACGCTTTGTGCGTCATTTGTACGTGAGAAACGCGCGGCACGTTTCGACCTGCTAGCCACTGTGTGCATGACCGTCCAATTTGTTGATATCGCGATCATTGCTTCTCCTTTGCGGCAAAACTGTGACTTTTTTTTGTTAAACGATCGATTAGCTTAGTTGAAAACAATTACTGCATCATGAACTGTCTAGTGTGTCTGTATGTGGGTGCTTTCGTGGTTGCATATTCACCAATTTACGCTCTCTCAATAGTCTAAGCTACTTGGATTGCAGTAGAAACGCTTTCAGACATCCTTTCATTTTTCAGGAAATTGCCCGCAGGGCAGATGGGTGTTAGTGGTATAATGTATACAGGACGCATAAAAACTTTTCAACGTTAAAGTACAACTGCCTTTGAGAAACCTTGAAGAGATTGCGTTATCAAGAACGAACGCACCATTGGATCTTTGGGCATAGACTGAAAATAAAAAAGTGGAAATTGAATGGATTCACCGAATCTCGTTCGTGCTCTTTTATTGACTTAAACTTGCTACTTTGGTTGCCAGTCAACCTCTTTGCTTTTGTACGGACATTACTGAGTCGCCTGCAGCTGGCGTCAAGTTTTTGAAATACCTTTATTTCATAGCGATGTCTTGCCATGCCATGTATCGCGCTATCGATTTCCAAGTGACGAGCAGAAGAACTCCTCCTTCGCACTAATACTTCTTTAGACAACCATAACAATTGGCCTTGTTGTGGTGCAAGACAAATTATTCAGCTAATTAATTAACCATGCCTTAAGGTGCTTACAACATACATCTGGCACTACAGGGAAGTTACAAGGACGGACTGGTGTATAAAACAATGCAAGAACAGGTACATTGGTCAGAAGAAGCACACATAAATCAAACAATAAGTACTCAAAGAACCCAAACAAGTACTCACAGGACATGTAGCATATGACAAATAACCAGGACTAACAACTTTTGCGGACGATCAACTATGTAAAATATTTCGGCTACATGAACCGTTTTAAAGAGGGTATCTGCGTGACGAGAGTGAATCGTACGGCTGTCTGAAAGAAAAATTATTCGTAGTCGTTTCACCGGACCGTGGTGCTTTCTGAACATCCGGCAGCAATTGTTCTGTACGTGAACGTTGGAGCAATATCATTTCGCCACATTTTTTTCTAATTTTTATTTCTTGTTATTTTATAGGTCTAAGCATATTTATTATGGTGAAAAAAAGAGTTCTCGGTATTTGGCAGCGTGAACACTTCCTTAAGATTGCTCAAAAATCAACTATAGCTAGGTTGCGTGCACCGCACATACCGTTTCTATGTACTTTATATGTTCACAATTGTTTAAAGACGTGTCTATTTTCTCCATTCATCCACCAAGCGCGGAGACTGGCACGCACGCACTTTAATTGCGACATCTTATTTATTTTTTTATGCAAGGCTGAATGTAACGTATCAGTTTGTTTGCACTACATGAGTATTTATTTTGCAGCTCCACTATACTGCTTGAATCATTGTACGCATTTTAATGTATGAAGATTTGAAAAAAAAGACCTATTCACCTTCCATGTTCACAGATTTCTTTCTGGTGCCAACAACTTTGGTAATCAACGTGTACGCTGAAATAACAAAGAACTGTCCCGGTTCAGCGATGACGTTTACGCAACTGGATGGCGGGAAGTTGACAGTAAGGGCCTCTCTGATGACGCGACACAACTAAAAAAGAAAAAAAAACAAGAATAGCATAATGAGGAAGGGCAGCTTAAAGAACTTGAGTAAACTTGGGTAAACTAAATGGGGTACTTGTGTAAACTGAATTATCTTTTATATCAAAATATTTTTGAACACAACAATGTTTTGATGTGAATGTATGAAAATATCAACAGCTACATAGAACAAAATAAAATGTGGCAGCTCCACTAGTGTGAAACCATTAGAAATGCGTCACGCAAAGTTTGTAGATTCCAGTTTGTCCACTGCGCCGTTTACCAAGAAAGCGTAAATGATTCCATTTTTTAGGTAAACATATAGAGTTTGCCCGGCACTTGCAAAATGTTGTTGTGCAGATTCGAAAACTGGCTGTGTGGCATGTGCGCTACTATTGTTTTTTGCGTGCGTGTGGTACTTGCATTCTAGCGTATAATATGTCTTGTTACTGCAGCTATCTTTATTGATTCTTTGACTATGTAAATCCCCCCCCCCCCTTTCATGCTCCTTCATTGTTTCTACAGCTTTATATATTTTGTTTGGGTGTTCTCAAACATCGAAAGACGGCTGAAAATTGGCGAAAGACGGCGAAAGACGGCTGAATAATCCACTGATAATACGCCACGCGTTCGAATAAGATACTCAAGGTCATGGTGCGCGTGTCTTATCTTCTTTTAGAAGGATTTGTCGGAGTGCTAGTTTGATCACGCGAGTTTTGTTAAGCGTGTGAAATCAAAGACAGAAAGGTAAATAGTAGAAGCAGCTCACATAAGGAACTGTGGTATCAAGTGTATAGGTACTCCAAGTGTGTACCTAAGTGACAATGAGATGCAGTTTTTGTATATTCAACCAGGATGCGTCTTGAGACATTGATAACTTGCGCGCTTGTATAAAAGCGGGCTTTATGCTTTTCAATTATGAGTTGGAAGTCAGCGCCAGTCTATGTCGTTCATGTGTCTTCTCTCGTTTTCGTTTCTTCAGTATATCATAAGCTACATTCTTTCCCCGTGCCATGCCTCATCGCTTAGCTTCCATAACGCTCGAGTCGGTACGAGAAAAAAAGAGGCAGCACTTAGAGCACGCGAATATTTGTAGCCCCGCTTCTACTGAAAGGATTCTAAAAACTTTTGCCGCAGTCGATTCGCGAAGCTAAAAGTTCATTTGATGAAGCCGTTCGACGATTACTTGCGAAGGTGCAGCTGAGCTTCTTTAAGATAAAAATCGTTGACAGACCTCTGTCTGGCTGGGTTGATGTTATATAACAATTCTAGAAAAATACTCTTCAGGCACGATTGATGACACTCCAATCAACCAAACATGGCGGGATAGTCATAGTCTAGAATATTTTGTCTTGTATTTCGCTATAAGTTTCAGTTAGTTTAACGCACTCAAGTGGGGAGCCACGTATGGAGAGAGTTCCCTTATTGTAAACGCTACAATTGGACCTTTTTTATTATATATGAAAGAAATCAAAAAGGGTGATAACGAAATACATGCGTACAGTATAATCTGCATATGTGTGATGGTAAAGGTGGAAAAACTGAGAAGAAAGCTAAATGACCCTGTTAAAATATTAAATAAAAGCACAAAAATAGGTGAGCAAATAGGTAAAGGCTAAGAATATTTCACGCTTTCTTTCTTTTTTTAAAAGTGTGGAAACCTTTCCGCGCAACCGTACCAGCTTTTGTTAATACGTGCCTGAAAGTTGAAATGTATTGTGTTGTTTATTATTTGCCCTGATATGATGCAACACAAGTACGTAGACTGTAAGTACATGAATACAACAGGTAAGAGTGGACGCGTAAGGGGACCCATATCAAATCTTCTCTGATCGCCTTCTCCTGTAGTACTGTGCAGTGTCTATGCCAAGAGCTAAATACTGATTAATGCTTTATAAGTTATATTAAATGTACAAGTATAACTAAAATGAGCGTAATAATGTAAATTTCTCTAACCTACGTGCAAAATGATCCATGGCAAGGTCCTACAGCATTTCTGTTTGCTTTCGCGATGTAACTTTTGCATATCCGCCGTGCTTCGTGTGACACAGGTAGGTGCGCAATAAGATCAAGAGCAAGGAAGTACCTCGACAAAAGACTCCAGCTTTCTTGCACCCCCGGGAAAGCCACCGCCAATATCCAGCGTGTCCATTCGGAAGCCTAACTCACGGCCAACATCAAACACTGCCTTTGCATCCTCGATGGTACGCTGGAACACGGTCGGGTGCTTAAATGCTGCTCCAATGTGAAAGCTGTGCGACGAGAATGCCAAAGCAATGCGTTCGATTACTTCGAGCAGTTGTGGAATTCATGCACAATCTTGTTGTAAAATAAAGGAACGTGTGCAAAACATTGTTGTGCCCCGGCTGTGCCCCAGTCGCAGGTTTGGTTCCTGCCCACGACAAGATATCTTTTCACCCTCTTTTCTTTCTCCACATTTATAATACAATTCGATTTATGAAATCTCCGTATACTTTCATTGGCATTATTGTCCATTAGATCGCATTAATATTCTGTAAAAACTTGGAAAAACGAGCCCTTCAGTACACACTTTTTTCCTAATCCATTAACGAGGGTTTTGCACTGGTAGACTTGGTGGCTATAGGTTGTATACGAGGAAATATTAGTCAGCTGCCAACTCGTAATAAGCTCACGTGCTATGTGACGCCAAACAGGCTTATAAAGAGCGTACCACACTCTTCACCATGGCTACAGGTGGCGCTGACTGACACTTCCACGTTTAAATTCACATATATACGCAATAAAGTGACTGGGAGGGTAGCCACCATGGTAGCTCAGGGGTAGAGCTGCCACGGTGGCTATCCTTATCTTTTACTCACAGCTAACTGAAAAGTTATCTTTTCACTCAGTTTTTTCTTCACATTTACATTACAATTCGGTTTAATAACTTCTATATGTTCCTCGGCGTTATTGTCTGTTAAATCTCATTAACATTGTGTAAAAACATGGAAAAACAACACACACTTCTTTCCACATATATATATATATATGGGCGCACGTTAAAGAACCCCAGGTGGTCGAAATTTCCGGAGCCCTCCACTACGGCGTCTCTCATAATCATATGGTGGTTTTGGGACGTTAAACCCCAGATATCATATATATATATATATATATATATATATATATATATATATATATATATATATATATATATATATATATATATATTAATATATATATATATATATATATATACACGCACGGCGAGTGACGGTGACGCCGGCGGCAAAATCCAGCCGAGAGTGTCCATATAATTGCTATTGCAATAAAATGCAAATGGCAGAACGCTTTAACACTGGTATCACCATGACATACTGACTGGCGTCATTACCACCACAACAAACTGGTGGCTTGGTCGGTCGGCGATTTCAGTCAAGCGTAATGAGTGTCTGTGACTGTATAAGTGATGCTGAGAGGGAGTGTTAGTATTTTACCCTTCGTTTGCCCGCATGACTGAATCGGCTGCTACTTATTGGTCTCTCTTTCTGGCCTAAAGTGCAATGCCCCCTCCCCCTTCCCCCCCAAAAATGTTATAGAGGAGCTTGTTTAGAGATGATCGGGTAACCCGCGAATACTCCGTACATATTACTCTTAGTCCTCTACCACCATTAAAGGCGTGACGGGTTTGTTGATGGCAGACCCGCTTCGCTGGCCCATAGCTCGGGGTTTGCTTGACGGTGAGCCCTCTGCGCTTTTGTCTCCCAGGCTCTCTTCGAAAGGTCTTGACGGCGAGTCCGAGCGGTCGCAACGTTGCGAGCTCACCGCGCTGCTACCTTTGTTTCTGGGGTGTTCATGTGGTGGAGTGGTAACGAATATTGTTCATTGAGTGGGCTCCCAGCGAAGAGGAAGGAAGCGTGCAAAACGCGAGTGCTGTTAGAGTACCTCGTTGCCCGTGCCTCCGCTCGGGGGCGTGGTATCGAGGCACCCTGAGTGCGGTATACTGGCGTGGCTCTTTCGTGGTCGCCAATCTAACTAGAGCACGTGGCATTGAGAGTGCGGGGTGGTGTTAGAGTAGGGATTTGTCAATATGGTTGATTGGTCGAGTTGTTGATAGATGACTGATACAAGCGCTTGTCTCTGTCTTTCTGTCCGCGTCTCAGCAGTGCGCTATAATTTCACTACAATTAGATTAGAGAGTTTTAGAATATCATTTGCAAGCGTTGGGGATGTTGCGGGCGTAGCAGGTGCCATATGAGTTTTAGAATAGCGTTTGCCCTGCTGCAAACCACAACGCCCGATCGCAGTGACACCGTAGTCTCGAAACCAGCGTTAGCGGGCTACATGCGGGCCGCATTTGCCGCACGCTATTTCGGATTTACTGTGCGCAGGCCGCGAACTCGAACGCCAACTAGCGTTACGACGCATGTGCAGTGGCAGCGACTTCACCGCAAGGGCTTGCGGTGCGCTATTCTAAAACTCCCTAGTGTACTGTAGCGTTGTGCAGGCACCGCCTGAGTGATTGCGTGCTGCTTGCGTGGTTCACCAGAGAGAGCATAGCTACGAGAGAAGTTTTAGGGTCTTAATGGCGAAGTAAAGCAGCCCGCTTTATGCGAGAGCGAAGCCCCTTATCTTGGAAAAGTATCGCAATCCACTGTACTTGCTGCCGCGCGCGCGACCTCCTCTCTTTCTTTACGTCCTTCCAAGTTGCTCCCGTTCTCCGCCGCTTTTCCTGGGCGATCATTGGTCTCCTTGGTGGTTGGAGACGGGTGACTCACGCGCTGTGCTGATAGTTTTCTTTTTCGCTCGCGCCATCTTTCGCCGGGGCTGCGCGAAGCTCGTGCAGTGAACACTGAGCGCGCTTTGTTTTCTGCCCTGCTTGCTGGCGTTATGACCTGTGTTTGTGTCTGTAACTCTTGCAACCAGAATACAAATGGCTATGCTTTATTTACAATATCCAAGGTAAGCGTGATAGCTTTAGTAAGAAGCAGTCGCTGCACTGCGTCGGCCGAAAGAGCTTAGTTCTGTCAAGGAGAATGTTCTTTGCCGGTTACGGCGCTTTTCATATTGACCGTACTAAAGCATCGTTAAATGCTGTATGCACTTTGAGTACGCTTCCTGCCTAAGAAATATAGTTTTTTTTCCTGCTAACTATGCTAGGAGTCTCCCGAATATGCTGAATATTCTGCCACTATTCCATCAAGTTGCACGTCGGCAACTGTTTTTCTGCCTGCAATGAACTACAGAAACTGCTTTCCACAGCGAACAGTTACCTGCTATTATGCAGCTTCTCGATCGCGCTGATCGGTACTGTTAAGACCCGTTGAATATTAATGCGCAAAAATAAGTAAGTGAACGAATAGATTGAGGTGACACGGGCAATGGTCACAAAATGAGGTTATTTTTTATGAAAGAAAAGGAGGGTGGGTGGTCGCGCACAAAATAATAACGCCATTGCGATATGGCGCTAGAAAAAAAAAGAAAAAATTGAGCACTGCTAGGAAAAAAATTGTAGAGAAAAAAACAATAATCTCCTCCTGCTACCAAAAATAAGCGGTCAAGTCACGTGGAGTATGTTACGTCACGGAATGGCAATGTGGCATCATTATGACACCATGAATTTTGCGACATGTGATGTCTTGCCGTCATACGGTGACGTCATTTCAGGATGATTTTTTGCATAACCTGCTCCCGAGGACTCGAGACACCTTCGACGTAGACGCTGACAGTAATATTTTGTGTTTCATGAGATATCTAAGGCTTTTTTTTAAACGGTAAGCATGCCCGTGATATCGCAGATGAGCAGCGTACGCTGTCAAAATTAGCGTTTTTTTCAACTCAATAATTTACTTTTGACTTTGGATACCGAGCGCGCATGACTGTGGGGCGACTATTATTTGGCTTTCTAGCGCGTACGGGTTACTTGCAAGCGGTGTTCACGTGATCTACTCGCTTGCTGTTGATATTCACTTTGAGGCAGAGGACTATAACTTTCGCTCACTCAATGAGTGCTTGAAAATGACCTTTCTGCGTTTTTGGGGATCTTTTTTCATTGATGTAAGACGAGCCCAAATTATATATCATCGATCACTTCGGCCACAAAGATTTAGCAGTCAGATACGATCATGATTTTTCAGAGAAGTTCTGTACCAATTATCTTTAGCACTGCAGTGTGTTAGTCACTTCCCACTTTGGAAACGAAATTACACATCTTGCATGAATGATCAGCTACTTTCTTTACGTCTTTGTTTTATTTCATTGAATACAAACTTGAGCCACATAGTTTGCAACGATTTGGAGTAAAAACCCTCAAACCCGACGCAGTTCGGATGTTATTTTTCTACCACTCTGCCGTTAAGCACAGAAAGCCCCCTCGACAGAGACATGAACTTCGAGCCGATAGTAGTGAGTCGTTGCTGCCTGCTCATTTTCACGTCTATAGTAGTTGCCACGAGCAAAACTGTATATCGTACGAGCGGCATGTTACCACCTGGAAGAAAAAAAAACCTGCATAATATAACTCTCTATGAAGCTCTTTTAGAGTAGCATGCAACATTTACATGGCTTTCGGCAGAAACTTATGTTCTCATAAAAGTTTATTTCAGTACTCTGTATCTTGCGATCTCAATTTTTCTGAATTCGCTACACTACCGGGGTTCGCAAGGAACCCGAAATAGCCCCCTTCCATGGAATTTTCTGGTGCGTTCGTAGGAGCCCCGGCGAAAAATGGCGCCGGGTGCAGCACGTGCCGAAGGCGGGAGAAGAGAATCGAGGAGGAAACGCGAGTGCGGAGGAGAGTGTCCTCACTTTCCTAGATCAAGGGGCTTCATGGGAGAGAGCACAGTGGTGCTTCTAGCGGGAGCAACGAGAACTAGTGTACATGCTGCTGACAACGGACAAGACGTGAGCATACGAAGCTTTGACGAGCAAGCTACCAAAAAGTTGCCACTCGTCTGTTTTCGCCGCACGTTTCCTGCCACGTGTGCCATGCCATGGGTATTTTTGCCGCCAGCGTGTAGGCTCCTATAAAGAACTAGCGCTGCAACCGCTGTCAGCCCCGTTTAAGCTTGGTCACTGAGCCAACTGAGCTTACTTGGGGGATTTTAAGCTATACTTGAAAGACAACAATGTCGTTATTGGCGGCGGAGCTATATCGTTGATAAATGATGCAGACTGCATGTAATACCACCGTATTTTCTTATCTCGAAGATGAACGCTAACAGCTCTGGGTGGCTAAGCACTGTCATCGCGGAACGTCTCATTCACTAGCGTAGCCAAAAGGGGCGAAGAGTAGAAGCTTAAAGTTCTTAGAATTTTCCCATTTTGCTTACACAGTGCACTCCCACTTCAGTGAACTTCATGAAAAGCAAGAAAATATATTTGTAAACTTAATATTCAGGATAAATACGGAACTACATTGAAGTAGCGAATATAGAGACAAAAGTGTTAAATACAATTTATTTTGAAAAACATAATTTAATTTTTGTTTTGACCGGTGCCCTTAGAGAGCGTGATAATTCGAAGCGAAAGTGGTCTAGAGAGTCTACGTTTTTATGACTGCCTCTGGCGCAGCTCGTTGCTGTGTCACGATGTCTCTAAACGTTAGAATACCTGTGCCACACGGGCTTCTTTGTAAGGTCTCCCAGTCAATGGTGATCGAAACGCCACATGACTGTCGACTCGATTGAGTTGCCGCGCTGCTATAGTTTTAACAAGCGTTGAGTGATTCAGGCGTTTATCGCAAGCATTCTGTGCCGCCGTGGATCCTTATTTTCTTAATAATATTGGCTTAAGTTAAATAATATAAGTTCACCTAAAAACTCCGATATGCCTGTTGATGATATTTACCTATTTCCAGAAATAATTTATTCGTAATTAGCAATGCATGCCAGAAGTGTTTTGTTTGGCTAGTTGGTCAAACGTGGTAAAAAGAAAAAAAAACTGTGCAAACAAGAAGAACAATAAAACAGTCAACTGTTAGTCAGCGCTCGCCCTCTCTGTTATTTCTTCATTCGTCTCTTGAAGTTTGCGCTGTTTTCACCTTTTAGCAATGCATATTCAGCTTTACGTTATTGAGCTGCGAAACTGTGGCGACCGATACACAACGATACAGCACGCTGAAGATGAGCCCGTCACTGCTGTCGAGAGTATGAGCAGTTCGCACATTTTAAGCAGCAAAAATACTCTAAGGAAAGATTCACAACACTCACATATACTGCTTTTGATGTATAATCAATAGATTCCTTTTTTAACTATGTTTCTAATCGTGTGTACGAGTACACCAAGTGCACTGTGAATGAGAGGACACAATAGCGTCGTTTCCGCTTCCAACGCCCAATGGCCGTCGAAGTTTCAGTGAAGTTGTGAGGTGCTCCGTTGACTCAGTGGTTCTCAAAAAGACCAGTGTAGCAACTCGTGCTTGACATTATTGAAAAAAAAATATATGTATTTATATATGATTGCGCTAAGCACAAGACACCAGAAATGAAGTGGACAAAACGATCGCAAAATAACAACTGGTCTTTTGAAACATACACCACCCTTATGAAATAAACTAAGTGCGTGCGAAGTGATAGTCATGACCACGTGACAAGTTGCACACCACTCCCAAAACTCCTATCTACTAAAGAAATAGGCAGATCCCACGTACAGTGGGAAGCGATGATATGCGAAGCACGAATGAGGAAGGTTTATATGTGACTAAAAATCAGTACAACGTTACGAGACAGACGTAAATACGGCCGTACATGACTTCCATGCCATGATTGTCATGTTTGGGCGTGGAATTTACTCTCGTTGTCTATTAACGCCATGTCGTTACAAATTGGGTGTATGTAAAGCAAGCGAAATGGTCGCGAGTGTGTTACCAGTGTAGCATGTAGTTATGTTTCACATGACACACATATCATGGTTATCATGTTTGGACGTGTCATTGATCTTCGTAGTCTATTCTTGTCACGTAATACAAAATTTGGTATACGTGAAGCTAGCGAAACGGCTGCGAGCGCACTTGAGCATGGCATGTAGTCAAGGTGATACACGACACGCATCTCATAATTATCAAGTTTGCATACGTCACATACATTCGTCGTCCATTAACGTCACGTAATAACAAATTTGGTATATGTGAAGGTAGTGAAACGGTCGCGAGCGCATCATGAACGTGGTATGTTGACATGTTCTTACATAACACGCGTGCCATGATTATAATGTTTGCACCAGTCATATACCTTCGTCATTCATTGACGTCACGTAACACGAAACTTGGTATATGTGAAGCTAGCGAAACAGCCGCGAGCACTTCATGAGCGTGGCACGTAGTCATGTTATTGCACGACACGCATTTCATGATTATCATGTTTGGACGTGGCATTTACCTTTGCCAATCATTCACGCCCCATAATACCAAATGTGGTATATGCGAAGTAAGTGAAAGGACCGCGAGCGCTTCATGAGCGTGGAGTGTAGTCATGATTTACATGACATGCATGTTATGATTTTGACGTTAGGATCTGTCACTTGTGTTCGCCATGCAGTCATGTCATACCACACCAGTTTCGCAACATGTTATGTGAACGAGACCACCGCAAGAGCAGCAAGACTATAAAATGTAAATCATGACATACATGTCATAATTTTCATGTTATGACTGGTCAGTTATGCTTTTCATGCACTCATGTTATGCCACACCAATTTGAATATCGATACATTATCGATTGGTTAGGAGAGCTAAAAGCCGTAGGCGTGGCTATACAGATAGATAGATAGATAGATAGATAGATAGATAGATAAATATGGTCAAAGTCACCGAAGTTCGCTAAAATTATTCGCATTAAAAAATAAATCATGCTCTCTCTAGCGAAGTTATACGGATGTGTCGCTGAGGCACTTGTCAGTCCCCTGTCTAGCTATATTAAGAGGCCTCCAAGATTTTTCTTGATTTTTTGGCTTTTGGCTCGCTCTATCACCTTGGTGCTACTAAAGATGGGTTTTCGTTCCTGTGCGTATGCGTCACAATGAACTGGTAGGCGCTCCCAACTCCTGTCCCCTATGGAATTAGCATGCTCCACCAAACGCTTGTTGATACACCTTGCGGTCTGCCCACATGCACTATTCCGCAAGTCAGGGGGAAAGTGTATTAACAAGCGTTTCATGAAGCATGCAAAGTACGGGAGTGGGAAGCACCTACCAGTTAACTGTGGCACATGTGTGCAAGAATGGTTGATGCCTCTTCATCTGATGACGTGTAACGTCATAAAATGAAGAGGCAGTTTTAATGGTTTGGAAAATGGGTCCATACCATGCTACTGGTGAATAATTTACTTAGAGTGTTGCACTGCTCAAGAGGCTTGGAAGTTGCATTACGAACCTGCCTGCATGTCATATGTGCATACGATAGTTGTATAATGACGCAAAAGCTTATTGTTCCCCTGTAAACATTGAGTTTGAACTGGCTTGTTTCAACTTTTCTGAAGTCACTTGCGCGTCAGAGGCTTTCTTCCGCAAGAATATTTTATGATGTATGCAAGTATACAGATGTGTGTACTTGAGTTTCGCAGACAACAAAGCAAATTCTACTTCACGTTAAATTAACACGTAGTGAAATATTTGGAAGTTATATATATCAGGATTTATGGACACGTGCCTTGCTTGCCCAACAATTCAACGTACCACTGAAAGGTTCACGGATGGGTGCAGACACTCATGTGTGCCCACGCCCCACGGCACTGTGTGTAAGGGAGACCGGCATTCGCTCGACCAGTCAATTTCACCGGTCTTTCTTTAAAGGCGACAGTCTTCCTTGGGTACCTTCGAATGAAAAATTTTGGCCTGCCTGCCTGCCTGCCTGCCTGCCTGCCTGCCTGCCTGCCTGCCTGCCTGCCTGCCTGCCTGCCTGCCTGCCTGCCTGCCTGCCTGCCTGCCTGCCTGCCTGTCTGCCTGCCTGTCTGTCTGTCCTGTCTGTCTGTCTGTCTGTCTGTCTGTCTGTCTGTCTGTCTGTCTGTCTGTCTGTCTGCCTGTCTGCCTGCCTGCCTGCCTGCCTGCCTGCCTGCCTGCCTGCCTGCCTGCCTGCCTGCCTGTCTGTCTGTCTGTAAATTTGTCTGTTTGTCAGCCCTTAGCGATACTTCAAACGGCACCAAACAGCCGACCCCATCCACAGCCCCCAACAATATTGCTCAATATTTAGCGTTCATAGTTGTGCGATTGTCAATTAAAGAGCAATTATTGCACATATCTGAGGCGCCATAAAAACACGTCAATGTTTCGTATGTCTGCCTTTATACTAGAAGAGGCACACACAAGTAACTCTAAGGACTGTAGCGCTTATCGCGCTGCGCTGACAGTGCAACATGATGCTCAAAAAGGTAAGTGTTTCTAACGTTTGACCACGACGACACGGTGGTGGCATCTGCCCGCCACTTTGCGTTCTACGCCTTATCAACTCCGAGACAGGCGCACATCTTTCTCCGCGGGCGTGCACACCTTCGTTTTTGAAGATAACTGCCAGATGGCGCTCGTGTCTAACGTGCCTCCATGCCCTCGTTCACCTCCGCTACACGCTCGAAGAACTCTAACGCAGCGCTCCCAAAATAACATTCACCGATTTTCTTCCGCAGAACATCAAATAACCGTTTTGTTCACTCTCTCCAGACGCAAGATTATCGTCTTTCGATGACATTTGCAGTGTAACATGCAGATTCGGGGCCATTTTTTTACTTTTCTGCTTGAAAAGAGAAGACAAAAATATCTGAAAGGTAGGGAGGTTTACTAGACTAAGTCCAGTTTACTACCCTACTGGGGAAGAGGGGAATGACAAAGAAAAAGAGAGAGGAGGAGATACACATTGCACAGAACACACACATCGCACACACAGTTCAGGTTTCACAGGTGCTCGCACAGTGACGTTGCCCTCAAGAATTGTAAAAAAGCTCGTGTGGCTTTCTGGCCTGAGGTACGTGAAGGCCACGTTCACAAGATCTTATCCAGAGTAAAGGGTTGATCATCCAGCCTCCTTAAGGCATACTGGAGAGTACGGCGATCTTGTTCAAAGCCTAGACAATAGCACAGGACATGTTCGAGAGTTTGTACACAATGGAAGTTATTACTGTTAGGTGAGTCAGCCGAACCAATGCGATGAATTAATGAATTGGTGAAGGCAATGCCGACCCATAACCGACACAGCATTGTAGCGTCCCGTCGCGAAGTCTTTGATGGCACCTGTAATTGGAGTAATGAAGCGAGGTTCTGTGGGCGTCGAGTAGAGTTCGGTTGAAGATTACAATGCATAAGTGCGATATTATGCGCGATGTGGTGAAGTTCTTTTGTGGCATCAACCCTTAACACGGGTATGAGCAGTTTGGGTGCTTCATCGTGGGCACAAACGGGTAGCGTTGTCGGAGAGGTGGTTACCACCAATCCCACAGTGACCAGGCAGTCATTGAAAGATTATGTCATGTGCTTTGTTAGTGGCACGATGACAGATTTCATTGATTTGAGATACCATCTGATTGTAGTTCTCGCGTCTTAGACTTTGCGTACATTAAAAGCCGCTTTGGAGTCGCAGAAGGTAGCCCATTTAGCAGGGGATTGTCGCATAACAAATCTAATTGCGGCTAGAAGGGCGGCTGTTGTGACGTGTGAAGTCTTTAACTTGACGGTGATTGACCGAGATGGCATCACAAAAGCGCCCGTCGAACTTCCTGAGACTGAACCGTCCGTATAGATATCAGTGTGCTTTTCATATGACATATGCAAAAGGTCCAATGAGATCTGCTTGAGGGCTGCAGATAACAGGATAGCCTTTTTGGTTATCCCCGGAACTTCAAGGTGTACAGGGGGTCTTTGCAGGTACCACTCCGGGCAAAGTGGTATGGTTGGGGGTGAGAATCTCCAGGAGATGAAATGCTGGTTAGCAGCCACCACTCTGGAGAACTCTGCCTTCGGTCTTTCCAGTGGCAGGCCAGCAAGGGGGTGGTTAGGTAGTCTGGATAAATAGCGAATGTGTGCCCGGAGTGTTGACAGTTATATAGGTCGTAATCGGGTGGTCTTCGGCAATGGCAATAGTTACGACCATGTTAGCACACCAAGAAAAGCCCAAGCATGGGCGAAGAACTTGGCCTTGAATGCTTGCCGGAGCCGGATGTTGGTTTTTCCGGGATTTCAAAGCACGGGTGTGCTTTATGGAAAATACCCCAAGATGAGCATCCGGTGCAGTTAAAGCATGGCTGACACGAAAGTTTTACCGGCGAGAAATTTCATTAGATGGGCGATAGATCTGAGCCTCTTCTTCAAGCGCGTGATGTGAGCACTCCACGAAAGATCTCTGTCAATAATGATGCCCTGGAATCTATAGTGTCTTGTATACGAAATTGTGATATTCTCAATGAAAACGGCATACCAGAACATTGCCTTGCGAGTGAAAGGAACTAAGGCGCATTTCTCGGGGTAAATTCTCATCCCTTGAGCACGGAGATACCTCGACGTTGTTGTTGCTGCTTTTTTGAGCCTCGACCGTACCTGGGGTCGCGTCATTGCCGAAGCCCAGATGCAGGTGTCATTGGCATACACAGAAGTTTTGTGTTTGAAGAGCCAATATTTCTAGCATTTGAGATTAGGAATTTATTAGCGGAGTTGGGCAGGTCACGTAGCATGAAAGGCAGCTGGTGTTTATTAGAATATCAGCATTCAGTTCCAGCGAGGATAAGTCATCCTTACAACAACAGGTAATTGCATGGATTCATCAGATTAGAAAATTGGACATCATGAGCGTTGGATGGTTGATGCAAGTCAAGAGTAAAAATAAAGATTGGTAAGAGTTTTCCATGCGGGGATGGACGATGATGTGATGATTATCGTGATGACGATAGAGACAATGACATCGAGACACCACAGGGCTCCATTAATTTTAATCGAGCCACGTTTTTTAAACTGGTAAGACTTTCTACCCCCTTGAGGCTCAATATTTATATTCAGCTGCACTTTAAAGAAGCCTAGGAGGTCAAAACTTCAGAAGTTCTCCGCTACGGCATCTCTCAAAATTATCAGGTAGTTCTGGGATATTAAAACTAAACAATTATCACTATTACGATTTCTCACCAAGAGGAAATTTACAGAACGAGCCCGCAAAATATGTAGCATATGCTCGGGAATGAGGAAGCTATTCAACGAATAGCTATGCATTAAAAAAAAGGAAGACATTGGTTTGATGGTGACGGCGCAGGCTTTTATTTTCAATGCATCTATTCCTAGTCTCATACACTATAAGGCAGATCTTACACTGTTTTATTAGAGAGTTAAAGAAGAAAAACAGCCAATGAGACTTTCTTTGCCACGGGACGCACCAAAGATACGAAGACGAGTGCACGCTTCGGGAAGTACGTGACGTCAAAAGTTTCTATGGTGCACTTCCAACGTTGAACAACAACAGCAACAACAACAAAAAATAGGTTGAAGCTTTTGAGGGATCAGGTTTTACTTCAATGGAGAGGATGAACCGAAGTAACCATTCTTTATTGCGACCTTGCCGAAAACAAGAAAGGCGTCGTTGAAGCTAATATAGCTGGAAACAAGACTTGAGAGTATATCTAAATTGAAGCATGTGCAGCTTGAGCGTACGAATTGTTCGCAGTGTTGACGATGCAAAGCCAGAGATATGGCTCCCATGCCATTAGGTTTGCTGGAATAGCGAGGCGTTCTGAGTGAAGTGCGTGAACCTGTGTTTTGGGTCATAGTTCCGAAATTTTTCCCAATGTCATACACGAGAGTAAAATAATGAGGCTATGTATAGCAATACAGAATGAAGGTTGAGGCGAAAACAAATTGTGCAGGCCTGTAGGACGACGTGTTGCGAATGAACACAGCAGAACATTCTCTATTGGTGATTCTCTTGAAATAGCTAATAATCTTTTCGATTTTCAGAGTGCAGCTTTTATGCGCCCGTTCTTGCGGTAAGCTGCGTTGCGATCTGCGTAAGCGTTTGATAGAGAGAACGAAAACGAAAGAGAGTGAACGCGAAGTCGGGCGGTGGCACAAGCCAGTGGCTTTAACCTCACTTTCTTCCTCCGTCACACGCGCTGGCCCCTCGCTCGGAGCTCGTGCGAATGCAAGGCTGGCAGGTGTGCTCCGCCTAGCGTCGCTTGTCCTATAACGGGGCTGTCGGCGCATCGCATGGTTCGCAACGCCTGCAATGCACAGAGTGGTGTGTGTAGCACTCGAGCTCTGGCAGTTTTTATGGATATGTGAAACGAATGTTAGAGTGCTACAACTGCGTATAGCAAAAACAGTTGGCGTTGCCTATGATGTCATCACTGTAAGGTATATGGCCAGGGCGTCCAGCAATACCATATATAGAAATAAAGAACTACATGAACGGAGGCCTGTCTGTGGTGGCGGTCGTGGAACAAGCCCATGCGCGGCCTTCCACGGTCTTCTGGTTCGCGAGGCAATCACGTTACGCCCCATGTGTGGCGGTCGACGTAAAATGGGCTGCACAGAATTTCTTGCCTTAACTTATCGCAAGATCAAAAGAGCAAACGATCTACGCTCAAAATTCGCATTAGGCAGTATCGTAATAATCGGTGAACTTTTTTAGCATAAATATATAATTGTTGATTTTTATAAGCTTGATGTGCCACTTGGAAATCGTTTGGAAAAAAGAACAGCGCGATTTTGCTCCTGTGAAATCGCGCAAAGAAGTGGAAGCATTTTTATTTCGTGAATTTGAGGCCCGATTGCATGAGTCTTCGAGGCCCAAAACGCATGAAAGGGCCACCCGATACTACCCACTTCTATGAAAATGTTTCATAATAGACGTTACCATTTATTGTATCACATTATTCCTGTATATTTGTATATAACACTCACAACGCACGCTAGAACACTACACACGAGAGCGTGTGGTGTATGCGTTCATTAGTTTGTACACTGTCCTTGATTTTATGTGCTTACTACTTTTGTGTTGGAGCGCTTGGAGTCTTTCCATTAGAGCTGTGTGATCCACCAGTTTCTGATTTGTTGGATGCACCGGGAATCGCACCATGTGGCCCCATTACTGCAGTCAATCTGGGGACGCTCCCCCTCACCAGGCTCTCATCTTGTCGGATTTTGAAGTGGTGCTCCTTCAAAACTGTGTCACGTGCTGCCTACAGGAAAGCTCTGCTAGCAGCAATTCGTATTTGTGGACAAACGGAGTAATAGCAATTGCATTTCAAATAGTCAATTAGTACTACCACATGTTGGTCTTATCGGAAGTGAACGAGCGCATGCGGTCGTGACGTAGAGCTGTGAAAATAAGAACACCACCAAGGAATAAGAATGCAAAGGTAATTAATACATCATTTGGTACTTTACTCTTCCTTGCACACACATTTCATACAAAATAATGCTTTAATAAAAGCGGCACCACTTGACATTTTATATTATCGAGAATTTGAGAGAATGGCAGGTGATGAAAATGGTGTCTCCGTGCTGAATAAGTACAATTTTTTCCCCAATGTACGCCTGTTCACACACACATCTGACAACTTTCTTACAGAAAACTGAAGGGGTCAGGGCTAAAGGCAGGAGCATGCACATGACTGAGGTTCTGACTCCTGCACAATCAGTGCTCGGCAAGCGATATAATAAAAAGAAAACAAAAAAAAGAGCAGATTACGTTTACAATAAACACATGATCGAATAACAAACATAATCAGTATGAGTAAAATAGTGAAATAAATTACATAAGTGACGGAAGTAGCACAAGGAACAATGAAACATATTATGCAACCTGCAGCCGCTGGCCCTGACAGCAACGAGATACTAGAACAATATAGTGTGACACCTTTAACGCTATTTAAATGTTTGTCTTCGACACAGCCCTAAAGAAGGCAGTTATTTTAATAAACCGACGAAGTTTAGTTTCAGGATTCCGAGTGACATGCGCGCAAAATGAAACACGCCTAACAAAATCTACAATATCAATTTTTGGACCAGTGTCGTTATTTTGACCCGAAATAGACTTTTATCACTAATAAATCATCCATCTTATTTACATCTGAGTTATTTTGATATGTCAGGGTTATCACCTTGTTGTACATTGCGACGATTGTCATTCGAAGGGACGCTTATTGCTGCCTTGTGGACAAGTGCCGATGTGCGTTTTTTTCATATTTAACCATTACAACTGGAAACGTGCAGTACAACAGTGCTTGTGAAATTATTGCACAAACGAATTTCTTGTAGGCCTTTGTATGCACAATAGTGAAAAAAGAAAGCACTTGTGAATACGCAGAAAAAGACATAGAACACCTTATTCTACGTTGTATCAATTATGCTGCTGCTCGAAAAAAAATTTATAATTTCTATTCAAAGCCGCTATCACAAGCAAACGTTTTGGACCCTTGGTCAACAGAAACCTTTCATAACATCGATGCACGTGCACCAGTACAGTTTTTTGAAGGATCAGGAATATCAGAAATATTATTGCTAGAATTGTTATTATTGCCAGGTATTTTCGGTCCCATGTTTCGCGTTGTTTCTCGTGTTGTGTGACCATCTCCTGTAAAGAACTGTAAGCTGAACTTTTCTGTAAAGCGCAAATGTTTCTTGTGGGAGAAGATTGTCGGTAATGTGTCCACATAGTTTATAATGTGTGGACTTTGCGTTTTTGTATGGATATATTCAAGCGAAAATTTAGCCCCGCCGCAAAGGTCTAGTGGCTAAAGTACTCGACTGCTGACCCCCAGGTGCGGAATCAAATCCCGGCTGCGGCAGCTGCATTTTCAGTGGACGTGAAAATGCGGTAGGCCCGTGAGATCAGTTTTGGGTGCACGTTAAAGAGCCCCCAGTACAAATTTACGGAGCCCTCTTTTACGGCGTCTCTCAAAATCATATGGTGGTTTTGGGACTTTAAACCCTACATAACTATATATTGAGCAATAATTTAGCATTACTTTCTTGTTACTGATAACTTGATGACACAAAGTATTATGAAAGAGAATGGTAGCAGCGGAGCCACATTTATGTGCCATCCTCTATTTAAACACATTTATTAAGAAAAACAATGAAACAACAAGAACTATTACCAGGAATTGATCGCGAATCCACATTATATTGTGACTGCGAATGTAGCCGATGAATTTTTGTTCACTTTGCTTACCTTAGCTTTAGGAAAAATAGACAACCAGGGCAAATTATTTCCGTGCGCATGTCGCCCTTGCGACGTGCATTATCACCTTGCTGTATGACATCAAATTTGCGAAACATGATGCCAGAGGTATGGAGAACAAACCAAACTAAACTGATCCTGTTTTACAGTATATATCACAGCAATTCATCGCAATTAAAACGTAAATAATCATGTACTCATTGTATAGGCAGTTGTGGTGTATTATTTTATAAACCAACTAAACGACCATCACCAATTACATGCGATATTTATCTGCTAGCAGTGAGAATTACTTTAAAGGGAAAACATATTTTGAAATCTCTGCCGAAGTGACCCACACCCAACGGCCCAATAAACACGGTACTGCCGTCACAAAATTGATCGTGTCTAGCAACAAAATTGCTCTAAGAAGCGATGAAAAAGAATTTTCTACAACAGGAACGCCTAAATTACGAATGAATCATTGTTTGCGGGCGCTTATTCCGTGCCAACAGTACACAAAGAAGGCAAAAGTGAGTTGCGTCACCAAATGCGAACGCCGTGTCGGAAAGTAATCTGTCACGCAGAAAAAACATTATTTCCATATCCTAGCTTGTAAAAAACTGATGTTTTTTAAAAAATGTAAGGCGCAGTAAAAAGCTTACGACACTCCAACGATGTTCAGATTGCGGCATCGAGCTTTTCTGAGCACCTTGCCAGCGTCGGCGAGGCTGCAGCCGAACTTATTGTTCATAGTGATGCCGCAACCCACGCTGTTACCTTGGATGCGGAGAAGTAACCTGTAATTGGAGCAAAAGTAGATGATTTTAGTACACGAACCTTGCGTTGTAAACGTGGCAGAAATTGAATTCAGTATTTCATCACACCCAGCTCCGCTATCCTTACTCATATTTGCATTTACTCCACGTCGAAATATGCATGATTGCATGTTTTATATTATGGGGTTTAAGTGGATGCACGTCGTTCGTGGTGCTCACTGAGCACGGCTTTAGCCGTGAAGTTTCACCTTGCTCAGCAGGTCGTCTTATGAATGCAGGTATTGTGACGTGTGCAACTATCTGCAGTTTCCTTTGCGTGGTGCGCATTTGCTGTTTTATTTGACAGTTTTGCATGGCGGAGCATATGTGGTAGCAGGCCTTTTCGTACACGTATGTTTTTTTTTACTGCGCTGGGACATGGTGAACTTTCTTGCGAAAGTACAAGCATGGACCATTATTGATTCCGCTCGTCTGATGTGTCCCGGTGGCTTGCAGCAATACAAATTTTTGTTTTTCAATTAGAATGGGTTTTGAACAAGCACTAAAGCGCTTTCATGAAAACTCTATATTAAAGTATTGTGTACTTTCTTTACAAAAAAAAAAATGAGACAAATCAGAGCACATAAGGCTGAAAAAATTACACCAGGTGCAAAATTTAGGTAATAGGAGGGCCGAGTAAATGAAAATTTTATTCGCATCAATAAATCCTGTGTTTTTCTTGATTTTTCTGAACTAGTGCTACTGAGACTGCATGCAGGTCAATAAATTGGCTGACTGTGGCTTCGACTGGGCGGGCCCGACAGGAAAGGGGGAATGAGCTGCATGCCGTAACAATATCTGTTCTAAATGTTCGTAGTTAAAGTCGAAAGACTTGGACCGCATTATTGTACTATTCGGTTTCCGAATAGTTCTCTTTGCCAACACATTATTGAGACACGCCGTCGTGACACCCCCTCCATGTCCCCATAGAAACAGCTTTATCTAATCTCTGTTGGTGAATCGAGCTCTTCGATAATCGAATTGTTGCAGAATACGGCCCCTCAACCAGTAGTGCACGCACTGAACAGTTATTGGAGTTTAGGAAAACGCGGAACAAATGCGCTTCATGTGAAACGGAGTGACGCGCTGACAAAGGACAAGCAGGCACGTATCGAAAGGAACGTATATGAGTGATGACTGTTGGAAACGTTGAATCGTGAGTAGCAGTCATCATTACTTAAGATCATAGGTTGGCGAAAAAATGTGGTGCTCTCATAGGCTCACTCATGAAATACACTTTCCCTGGAGGATTTAGTAAGACTCACACTCACCAAAATTTTCCTCCAACGAAATCACTCACACTCGGGCTCACTACAATGTATTTTCAGCCGAACTCACTCGAACTCAAACGCACCAAAATATTACTCCCTAGGACTCACTCAGACTCAGTTTCACGGATTCACGGCTCTATCTGAGTCTTGGTGAGCCTGAGTAAGTCGACTCATGAGTCCGATAACAGAAATTTAACATTTCAGACCACATTTTTATTGCTTTTTCACACTAATATATCTCATAATCAATGATTCGCTAGGCACATTTTGATATCTTACATTTAAATACGACCCATGTATCAGTGATTGCAATCCAGCAGGGGCATTTTTATAGAAAGAGATGACCCACGAGATATCTTTATCTAGCCTACCAGCGAAGGTCGACGCACCTCATCATCTCGTGACTGACGCCTCTCATCAATAAATGTTGACCTGGCATATGAAGGCTAGTCCGTTTAAGTATATGCGAGAATACGAGAGTATGCACACGAGAAGATGCAAGTCGGCTAATAATGAAGAAGTTCGTTAGTTATAACCATAGGTTGGCACAGAAATGTGGAACTCATCCAAACTCGCTCAAAATATATCTCGCCTCTCGGCCTCGCTAAGACGCACACTGACCCAAAATGTTTTTCAAGCGGACTCACTTAGACTCACACTTACTCAATTTTTTTTTCAGCCAGACTCACTCGCACTCAAGAGAACGTTACTCACTCAGACTCAGGTTTATGGTTCTGAGTCTGAGTTAGTGGACTCACGAGTGAGTTTGCCGACATATGCTTAAGATTGCAAGAATACTTCTCTGACTGAGCATGTAGGAGTATGAATGCTGTTTGTGGACAGCTTGGATCTTTGTAAAATCACATGCTGTGGAAAAAAATAAAGATAGGTTGAGGGCTTGTTTTAATTCTGATGCTAAATATGAGTCGTGTGCTATATCTACGTGCGGTACAAGGAAACACTGTAAACGTTTCACAATAGTGCTAAACCTCCTTGCATAGGGCCAGTAGTCGCTTGAAGTTATTATATACAGGCTTTCATAGAAGGCGTTCAGCTGTACTATGAGTACACTCCTATGTATACCTGACATTCTTGTCTCTGATTTTGTCCAGTTCGTCGGCGCAGTCAAACGTCATTAGAGTGACATTGTGCCGTTTGGCGTAGTCCAGGTGCTCCACACTCTTGATGGGATTGGCCAGTATTATACGCTCCGGAGACACACCGAGCTGCATGACCATCTCCATCTCGGCCTGCACGCGTGCCATCAACGATGTCACTGTTTTCAGCTCATTTACAAAATCAATAGGGTATTATTGTATTGCTATTGTTGTAGTCACTGCATTAAATATTCTCAAGTGTACGGCATGTCATGAATTGACCGTTTTGGCAAAAAAACCCATTCACAGAATTGCATTGTTTTGGTTGGTATGAAGTGAGGGTTCACTAAGGTCAACGCTCCAATAAACTAATTCTAGCGACAAACGTGGAAGCACGGACATTGATGGCATCATACCCCTATTGCTTTAGGAATAAACAGGCAGTGGTTTGAGTAGATTGCTACTTCACTTTGGCAAAACTAACACTGTATGACTGAACGCCGCAAAACAGGAAGGTATACTCATACCATTCCCTTTCAAAATGTAAACTTTCCAAACGAACGTTTCAGCTGACAATAATGTTAACATCTGAGGTCTTACGTCTCAAAAACATCTGAACGACAAGATTACGAGGGAGGCCGTAGTGGAGGGCTTCGGAAATTTCGATCATCCCATGGGCCCTATACCATTTCGCCTCTGCCTGAATGTGACTGCCATGGCCAGGACTGAAACTGAGACCTTCGTATCAGCAGCCGAGGGCCATTTTTGATACAGCAGCTTGGTGGATAAGATTTCGGATGAATACTTCAAGACTAAGAAATATTCATCGTTACGTACCGCGCTTACTATATGCGACAACTGACAGCATAAGAAAACTGCATTCATGTAGGTCGCGATAGTTGAGACGAAAATAGTTCAGTACTAATAATCAGTGAACGCCCATAAGAGGCAGTGACTAAATCCCTAACCGCATGCACGCAATTTGATCGCGACAGCGGCAAACAACAGCGATTAGCGACAAGATTTGCTGTCGAGCAGGCCCATCCGTCGCCGCCGCTTGTCGCGTCACCCGTTTCTGAAAAAGAAAATATCGCTTGTCACCCGACAGCCAGCGTGGTGATTTCCGGCACATGGCTGCGCCCTTGGTCCTCGCATCGGTTGAAATTTGCTCTCGACGCTTGTTATCCATGCGTACTTCAAGGAATGCAAGGTATCTACTACTTTTTTACATTCTCATCTCACGCGGACAGTGATTGAGCAGCCGTATTTTGTCGTAAAACTCGTTATCGAAGGTTTATTTTGATGACACGAGGGTAGTTTGTGACAATTTGATGGCTTGCTGCAATGCAAATAGTCATGCGAAGCACGTCGTAGCGTATACGTTTCTGGGCAGTCTGTTGCGGTTAAACCAAAGATTGCGAAATAAGAAGGTCATGCATTGGCTTTGTGGCTTCCTTGTGGCACACAAGAGAGTAACGAACTTAGCATGTTATCACCGACCAACTTTTAAACTTCTATTCGCAATGTATGGGTATGCACGCGACAGTTTTCATTCAAACAACAATGACACTTCGTCGCCGACATGCGGTTGCCACCGTCGTGACAGGACGGAGCAAGTTTGTCGGTGTCGCTAGGAAACCACGTGCATGCGGTTAGAGCTTTAAGTGCGTCTGCAAAAAAGAACAAATTGATGTAGCCGACTAGCTTTATCTTGAAGGCGTATCAAAGCAGAATAAGTTGAACGAAGGAGGCAGAAACAGCTAGAAAGAAAAACTTTTTTAAAAGGTAAATTTATTTATTTATTTATTTATTGAATAAATTGTTTACTTAACAATGCTACTTAATTCAGGGAAGTCGTTGCAGACTAACAATGTTTAGTTATATCTATAAAAATTATCAAATTTATCCCATTTAAAGTTATGAAATGATGTCCTGCACTGCTTGCGAGACGACATAGGCACACTTTTCTCTGAGGTTTTACACATTTGTAACCTTCCACTAAAGGTGATTGAAAGGCACTGAGTAGGCGGTGACTTGAAGGCGAAGAAAAGGGCGAACAAGAGGGTGAGAGTAATTTCAAACCGATATGGTGCCGATAATTTATTTCAGCAGCTATAGTACTTTCGACCCGAGCTAAGCCAGCAAAGCCAGTCGCGGCGAAAATGATGTCTCTGCAAGTTAGAGGCAACAAGAAAACAAGTCTTACCACTCACTGCCAAAACAAACAAAAAAGACATCGGCCCGCAATCACAAAAAGGCTCATTACGCGAGATTGATTAAAATGTGAGGTTTAACGTCGCAAATTCACCATATGAATATGAGAGACGCCATAGTGGAGGGCTCCAGAAATTTCGACCACCTCGGGTTGTTTAGCGTGCGTCCAAATCTGAGAACATGGGCCTACAGCGTTTTCACATCAACCTAAAATGCAGCCACTGCCGCCGGGATTCGATCCCGCGATGTGCGGGTCAGCAGCCGAGTACTTTAGCGACTAGACCACCGCGGCGGGGCACTGTTTATGAGAGAGCTTTTCTGAAAAGTATACATATATATGCAAAGAAGGCACGATGAAACTCTTTCACCAAAGTGTCTGCACGTGTTCAGCTGGTGGATCAGCCTTCGTCGGAGTAAAGATGCCTTTGTGAAAGTTTTGTCGCCGCTTTCCTGCATACAGTATGTCGGGTCTAGCGTGAATGACATTACAGAAATATTATATATATATATATATATATATATATATATATATATATATATATATATATATATATATATATATATATATATATATATATATATATATATATATATATATATATATATATCTATATATATATATATACAGCTAAGCAATAATACCTTGTGTACAACCTAGCTACGTGACGCCACACACGCTCATAAAGAGTGTGCCATACTCACCGCCATGGCTACTGATGGTGCTGACTGACACTCCCACGTTTAAAAATTCACATATATACCCAATAAAGTGACTGGGAGGGGGGTAGCCGACGTGGTAGCTCAGTGGTAGAGCATCGAACGCGTTATTCGAAGGTCACTGGTTCGGTTACCGCCCACGGCAAGTTATCATTTCACCCACTTTTCTTTTTTCACAATCACATTTAAAAAATTAGGTCTAATACCTTTTCCTATACTCTCCTTGGCATTATGGTCTGTTGGGTCTAATTAATATTGCGTCAGAACAAGGAAGAACCAGCCCTTAACTATACGCTTCTTTCCCTTTATATATATCAGTCAAACGGAATACTTAAGATGCGAAAATGCGCCCTACCAACGGCGAACATGGTTTTTACTGATGAAAAAGCGTCCCCATGCATTAAGCACCGCTTTTATGAGGAGGCTGCCTTTGAAGGCTGAGATTGTGTGGCTGTTGTTGGAAGTGCCAGCTGTTATCACCTTCAATTTGACATTTTTATCATCGTGTACGCCTGAAATGTGGACGGAAAGAGGTAAGAGAATGTGTATTACAAGTCTGATTACTTTATAGCGACATATATAATATCGGTACACACTCCAAGTGGCTGAACATGCTTATCCGGGAACTTCGCGAGCGAGAAAGTTATAGAGTCACGCAAATTATATACGCGCAACGTCAGACGTAGAAATGGAAGATAGAGTGAGAAGTGGCTCTTGTTAATTTGCACTTATTCGTGTTGCAGTTCATGCTGCATCGCACAATTGCCTACATGGGCGGCAATTTTGATAGTAGCATTTTCATTTCAAGGACTGCCATAATGACCTGAAGACCGTAACCATAGTCGGTTGGTTGTTCCATATGAGTCCTCACGGAAGAGACTTATGCATCTTTTTGTAACATTGAGGTCATTTGCATTCAAGTAAAAGTTTTTTTTATTGCTGCTATTATATTAGGCTGGGTGAGGCTCTTTGTACAGACTTTCGTAGTGCCATCATCAGAAAAAAAAGAAGACGAGGACAAGAAAAGATGAGCTTGAGTTGAACCCGCAGTTGGTGAGATACCTGTCCTATACACCAGAACACAGCGATTTCAGTGTGTGCCGTCATGTTTAGGCAGCAAGTCGCGCCATCTGTCGCAAGCATGATGAAGCAACATTCTGAACTGCCATGAGGGCAGACGCTCCGCCATTCAAACGTGAAACATCCCAATTTGCCGTTCCTAGTGCGACTGTATGCATGCTGCTCACTTTTCCTCTCAGATATTTTCACTGTTTTCTTGTGAAACGACGAGACCTTCCTCGGCGGTTCAGAATGTCTGCAGAACATGTAGGCCAGTCGCGAGAGCAAGTTCATTGATTGATATGTGGGGTTTAACGCCCCAAAACCACCATATGTATATGAGAGACGCCGCAGGAGGACTCCGAAATTTTCGACCACCTGGGGTTCTTTAACGTGCGTCTAAATCTGAGCACACGGGCTTACACCATTTTCGCCTCCATTGAAAATGCAGCCGGCGCAGCCGTGATTCGATCACGTGACCTGCGGGTCAGCAGCCGAGTACCTTAGCCACTAGATCAGCACAACGGGACTGCGAGAGCAGCTTAATAAGGTACGTATTTTCGCGATTGAAAGAAACGCGAACAGCGGAAAGCGTGGCTTTCGACACAGTCGAATTACGACATGACTTAACTGTCGCAATAGCTAAAACTCGTGCATTCAGCCAGCGTCACCGTAGCGCTAGATTCTCGCTCCGGCTTTCGCTCTTGCCCCGCATGTGTTTATCTTTTGACAGTCATGCTTTGCACTAAGAACACACACGCGGTGCCAAAGTGCCAGCCAGAGCACGATTTTATTGTGCTACGGTGACACCGGCTGTCAGCACAGATTCGCCTACGACAGTCAAAGCATGTCGCTTTTCGACTGAGTCATAAGCCATGTTTTGTGCTTCGCATCGCGATAGTACGCCGTTACACTTGCACTCAACGCGTGTACGGGGTGAATGCACACGTGAGTCTTAATATCTCTTAGTATTGACGTGTGGCCTGGGAAAGAGTACGGCAATAGTTTGGTGCCGCATATGGTGGAAATATTGCACGCAAATAACTACTGTGAAGCGAAACAGTTGACGTCGCGCTTGATTAAACACAGTGTCGTACACTTCTACAGAGCTCGTAGTCTTTCTTGTTGATTTGATATGTGGGGTTTAACGTCGCAAAACCACCATATGATTATGAGAGACGCCGTAGTGGAGGGCTCCGGAAATTTCGACCACCTGGGGTTCTTTAACGTGCACCCAAATCTGAGCACACGGGCCCACAACATTTCCGCCTCCATCGGAAATGCAGCCGCCGCAGCCGGGATTCGAACCCGCGCCCTGCGGGTCAGCAGCCGAGTACCTTAGCCACTAGACCACCGCGGCGGGGCAGTCTTGTTGATTGTCATTAGATACTTGCGGGAATTTGAAGTTTGTCGTTGCGGAAGAAAATCTGCGCAATTTCTGCGTCGTGCTGTAATCTTCACAGACCGCACTCATTAATATTTCCTTCCTGTGCTCATTTCCGATGGAGGCGGAAATGTTGTAGGCCCGTGTGCTCAGATTTGGGTGCACGTTAAAGAACTCCAGGTGGTCGAAATTTCCAGAGCCCTCCACTACGGCGTCTCTCATAACCATATGGTCGTTTTGGGACGTTAAACTCCACAATCAATCAATCAATCTTTCTTGTGCTGATTGTTTTCGCATCTAAAGATTGCGCAGTGGTGTCAAGATGAACTCTTGTTAGCGGGAGTGGCGTGAATAGGTAATTTATTCTATTTTGATGTAACATAGACGCCGCTTTTTACGTTATCTTGGTGCAACAGATACACGCCTTGGCAGTTGAGAACAAAATGGCCGTCTGGGTGCGGAAGTACACGCCGGGAGTCTGGGGGTGCGAGAGTAGTAGTAGTAGTAGTAGTAGTAGTAGTAGTAGTAGTAGTAGTAGTAGAAGTAGTAGTAGTAGTAGTAGTAGTAGTAGTAAGTTATGATGATATATGCTATAAATAAGCGTTTTGAGCGAACAGACATGGAGAAGTCGCAACGCTTCACATGCTTCATAGAAAAAAAATTTTCGGGACGTTACGACTGAATTTGCTGATTCTGAACCTACCGAGTGTTTTCTTTTTGTCTGTTCTCAATTTTAGGCTCTGTTTATTTTCATAATCTCGAGGCAAGTGTGTTATGACCATGTGCTGGTATGGGTCCTATCACTGTATTGAAGAAGAACTTGTGGGAAAATGCAGAACTTACCTTGTTGGAGCAGTCGAAGTTCACTCCGAGAGAGTGTAACATCCGCAGCACTACCAGGTCCGTGCAGCACTTGACGGCTGAAATTAGGAAAAGTGCATGCCAGCTACGACTTCTTCGGATAATGCCATTAGCCTTCTTTGAGAGCACAACACAATTTGTCAGCATACAAGACCGCGGCAGGAATGGCTTGAAAAGGAACGTTATGGTAAAGTTAATTCACGCATAATTTTAACGCATAATTTTAAGTCAGGGTGTCTAAGTCGAAAGAACAAAAGAAAAAGCCAGAAATTTGGCGGAAACCTATACAAGAAGCCAAATTCAGCCAAGGCTGCTAAAAGAAGCCGTAAGTATATAACGACGCGAGCGTGAAAATAAGTGCAGCGTTTTTATTTAAATAACTAAATGCACAGGCCTTTCGTTGAAATGATAAAAAAGTACAGTATGAACTTAGTCATTGTTTAGGCATAGTATGGCGCATGAGGCAGACTTTCTTGCGCTTGAAAAAATGACGCTATCTTCCAGTGTCTTGCGCGACATTTCATTAAAGGAACATGAGTACCAGCCTTGTGCCAAAAATGAAATTGACCACAGCATGAGCAGGATTGATATCACAGGTGCTGATATTGAAGCACGAAATGCAGCACCCACTTTCACAACCATTTTTTTATGAAAAAGAAGCGCGAGAAGTTAATAAACCTTAATCATAGGTTCTGTGCCTAAAAAATGACACAAGTATTTCATCTAGTTTATCGAATAGCCAATTTTTAGTGTCACTGAGTGCACAGCGCCCTGTATGCGGAGTGATTTTTATTGTCCTCTTCATTTGAAATTACAGTTTTAGGAGGAATAGGTGGTGTGAAAATGAGCCCCCGTATAACGGCTTTCTCTTGCAGCATTCACGAAATCAAATGTACTTTCTTTAGTATAACTGCAGTGCCAAATTTAA
Source organism: Rhipicephalus annulatus (assembly GCA_013436015.1). Classification (NCBI taxonomy): domain Eukaryota; kingdom Metazoa; phylum Arthropoda; class Arachnida; order Ixodida; family Ixodidae; genus Rhipicephalus; species Rhipicephalus annulatus. Next base: position 1,651,889 of record WOVY01010234.1, on the reverse strand, counting down.
TTTTAGGAGCTCAAAGCATGCCTTGGCCGCCATGTGATGACTATGCATAGTCGCATGTGCCAACTTGCGACGTCACCAAATTTCGATAATGTGGTTACAGCTATCAAGTTCAAATCAAAGGAACACGAAAGTAGCCAAAAAGTAGCCAAAACACTTTATATGCGAAGCATTTCTTTCCATGCTCGAAGCACTTTTGGCGTCTATCTGCGTATATATCTATCTAGCTAGCCGCTTATGTCTGGATGATCTCGTGATTACCCCCTTGACTTGGCGTGAACCAAAATTAGTATGAGATGGTAAGATCGTTTGATGAATATGACGCGCCAGTAGAGACATGAATAATGTACAATCCCGCGGCGTACGTCGTCAAACACTTGCCGCCGGACAGTGGCACTATACCCACGGATGCGTATGTGCCACTGGTACGCAGGTGTGTGGTACAGGGGATGAACAGTATCTACCGACGAGAACACACATGGGCAATTTTAACGCGAGCGTTATGAAAAACCTAACATCGGTAGCGTTTGGAAATAATAAATGTCAGGATATATGAATGAATCGCACCCAAGGATTCTGCATGGTAATCAAGAATTCTACCACTGAGCCACGTCACGTTTTGGATTTACTCCTCAAATAGACCCTAATGTTCGCGGAACGTAATTTGTGATTGCAGTGCTGGCAATCCAATTTTATAAACATTACATATGTACTCGTACGATACAGCCGTCCCGTCGAGTTAACGTCCGTTGTAGTTAGGTGCCATGCGCTGAAGTTGATTTATGCAGCAGTGTCCAGGGCTTCCCTCGTGAGCACCAGCGCTTCATATCAGCTTATCGCTTCTGGTGTTGCTAATACTCATGTTTCTGTTGACATTGTTGCGCAAATGCAAACAAATAGTTACATAAACATCTGCAACTCTTGAATGATTGATATGTGGGGTTTAGCGCCCCCAAACCACTTTATGATTATGAGAGACGCTGTAGTTGAGGGCTCCGGAAATTTCGACCGCCTGGGGCTCCTTAACGTGCACCCAAATCTGAGCACACGGGCGAATAGCATTTTCACCTCTATCGAAAACGCAGCTGCCACAGCCGGGATTCGATCCGATAACCTGCGGGTCAGCAGCCGAATACTTTAGCCCCTATAGACCACCGCGGTGGGGCCATCTGCAACTCTTCCACATACGTTTATGCGTGCAACATTTATACATGTTTTAGCGTCATTTTAGGACGTGCCGCTTAATAAAAAAATCACTCCATATCCACGGAATGAATGATGAATGAAAATCGAAGCATCCGTCAATTCGTCCTAGCTTCCGTCCATGCGTCCATCCGTCAGTACGTGCACCCGTTCGTGCGTCTGTCCGTCCGTACGTGCGTCAGTCAATCCGTACGTGCACCCGTTCGTGCGTCCGTCTGTGTGTCCGTCTGTGGGTGCGTTCATCCGTCCGTCCGTCCATGTGTCTGGCTGCCCGTCTATGCGTCCGTCCGTCGGTCCTTCTTGGGAACACTTAAACTATATACCGCCATCTCGCTTCTTTTTGTGATATATATTCATCTTATACGAGTACCGCCATCCAGCGAACAACCCGAAGACTGACGAGAGTATGTACTACATTTGTGCTGTGAGCGCTTTGTTAAAACTAAGGGCGTGATAACGACGCCGTGCTACGTTTTTTGTTACATGTGGACATGCAGATATGTGCCGGAGGGCGGTTATGTACCACAGGTATGCGGGTACGTGCCAAAGGTTACGCATTACGAGAATGGGTGGCGCACAAGCCACGCCATAAGGCGCTTCGCCACTTTAATGACAACACGGTCGTGCACCCTCCATCCGCATGGTTAGAAAAACGTCGTTTCGCAAGGTACGTTGGGTCTGCCGAATTTTTTTTATAGCGAAAGCTGTTATGAGATCAAAACTCGGGTCACGTTCGTCGCCATAGTTGTCCGCTGCCGCCGCCGCTGGTGTCCGTGACCAGTATTGCGAAATGAGAAAAAAAGAACGTAGTACCAAGGTAACAGTAGGGCTCGAACCCGGGTACGCTGCGTGCCAGCGCAGCATTCTACCACTGAGCCATGCCGGTGTTCGGGAATTCTTGATGATTGATTGATTTGTGAGGTTTAACGTCCCAAAACCAACATATGATTATGAGAGACGCCGTAGTGGAGGGCTTCGGAAATTTTGACCACCTGGGGTTCTTTAACGTGCACCCAAATCTGAGTACACGGGTCAACAACATTTCCGCCTCCATCGAAAATGTAGCCGCCACAGCCGGGATTTGATCCCGCGACCTGCGGGTCAGCAGCCGAGTACCTTAGCCACTAGACCACCACGGCGGGGCGTTCGGGAATTCTTCGCAAACTTGCCTTAGACAGGCTTGATGTCGGGAAAAGAATCACGTTAATATGAGTAATAAATCGTTATATAACAGCAAAAGACCAACAAGGCATCACGCGATGCGAATAGCGTAACGAATGGTGGTATACTACCTAGAAATAATAATAATAATAATAATAATAATAATAATAATAATAATAATAATAATAATAATAATAATAATAATAATAATAATAATAATAATAAGGCCGAAGTGGGTACTCAGCAAGTGTGCTTGCAGCAGTTAGCAAATGAGTGTTTAGAAAAGGCTCTGAAAGGTCGCTCTTCTAGCTTTCACAGCGACTGTGCTGCGCCTTCCGCGGAGGCCTGGAGTATTTTTTTTTTGTTTTTGGTTCTGCCACCAACTACCTAAAAAAAAATGTAGCATATTAGTCCAAAGTAGCCAAACTTGAGAACAGTTCTATGGTGAGTCGTTTGACTGATTTTTGTTGCTATATTAAGGATGCATGTTCGACGATGTCACATTGAGGGACAAATGGTCACGTCGAAAATGGGTCACAGCGTCTTGATAAACGCAGAGAACCATCCAAAGAACGTGTAGATTATCAATTATGTAAGCTTGCACAAGCGGCCAGTGAGAGGTGTGTGTTGAGGGGATGTTAGGTGAGGCGGATACATCTTCCGGATAGGGAGGAAATAGCTACGCTTCCGAAGACAGGGGAAAAAACTGGCGCTGTATGGGACTTAAGGGGACATATAGCAGGATATATGTGAGTCAGTGTATCGTTAAACGTTATATTGTTAAGCTGTGTAGAAGATGCACAACTACTAATTTTTAAATTATCAAAATATTCGGTTGCTTCATTGTAGTAATTTTCATGCAGAGGGCTTCGCCTAAATCCACATGTTTTAGTAACATTATGTGATTTTCAATGATACCGTAGGAGTCCATCGGAATTTTCATTTAGTAATGAATTCTAGTGCGGGAGTCAGCGTCTTAAAAGCTAGCGTTGCAGAGTAAAAAGGTCGAATTACAAAGGAAAGTTTATTTTAATCAAGAGTACAGTCAAGAGAGTCAAATGAGTTACGTTAGGACTTCAAACCGTACTTTTCTTCCTCTTTCATTTGATGCACTACGACGTAGTTTTTCTTCTTACGCCTAGCGTCATGAAGAACAAGCACATACTTAGCGCGTCTGATTACCTTCTTGGCACGCCTGTTTAGAACAAGGAGCATGCAATTTAATGTAAAGTGTCAGCTCGAGTACCAGGCACGAAGAAATGAGCATTTAAACTAGGCCTCAAGGAATGATGAGTTGGATCTTGCATTCAGTACACACGCTAATTCGTGGCATCATTAAGGCCGCCCTTGAATTCAGCTTTTATAAATGCTTGAAATGCCAATTTATCATTTCTGTGAGGGACTACTGGTGATAACTTACGCGCCTTTTCAAAGGAAGAATGCGGTTGTTCATTTTCACAGGTCAGTATATAAATCGCTTCGGCGTAGTGCAAAGTCAGGCATAAAGATACCCGTGTCACAAGAAGCTGGTGCATGACGAACTTTTCAAGATAGAATTCCAGTCTGCCTCCGTTCAAAAGAAAAAAAGAAAAAAAAATTGCCCGCAGCTTCCCTCGGGGGAACACTGAGGAGGATGCGGAAGCGGTTCCGCCAACAGTTTGGCCGGCGCTGGTCGAAGGGACGTCGATCATTCTGTTTGTGGATTCGTTGGCATTCATTTCACGGCGACTTCGGATGTCGACGCGCCGTACAAACCAACCAACGAGCGGCAACTGAGCGAGAGAGCGCCGACCTTGAGTATATATACAGCGCGACGGCGCATGCGCTGTCAGCTGTCGAATGTTCTCGAAGGAGAAGCGCGCGCGCGGCACAGATGGCGACGGCGCGATGGCGCATGCGCTGTCAGCTGTCGAATGTTCTCAAAGGAGATGCGCGCGCGGCACAGATGGTGGGCGACGGCGCGACGGCGCATGCGCGCGCGTCAGCTGTCGAATGTTCGAGAAGCGGTGCGGACGGCGCACTACAAGGCGCGAGTATAAGATGCTTCCGCATCTAAAAGTGCTTGAGGTCGTCACGCGCCCTGACGAAGGGACGCATCTTCTTGACTCCTGTCGTCCGCCTCACTGCGTAGCTTTCGGCATGCTTGCTGGCACGAAATGAAAAATCGCTTGAAGCTTGTGACAAATCTCGGTGGCTCCGTTCACACTTGACCGATTCTAAAAAAATGCAGCAGTAGATCCTTGATACAATAAGCTCTTTTGATGGACCCAGTCGATGATTACCAGGAAACGTGTTGCAGGGGCCCTTTGAGGCGATGTAGCGACCGTCCTCCGTTCCTTCTTTACCACTCTCCCCTAAAGGCACGTTAACACCTAGGCTTTGAAGGGAGGGGCTGAAAGTGGTAAAACTCACAAGAACTCAGCCCTCTTCGAAAGATTTGGCGGCCGCAGAACAGCGTTGTAAGCACGATGCGAAAAAAAAAATGGTACTGGTGCATTCTTATTCGAGAAGCGAAAAGTGAACGAGAACGCCAGAGCAGCCACAGAACCGAGTCCGCGTGCGTCGAAAACGTTCCCATTTGTTTGGCCGCTGCTGCCCACCGCCCCTGTCACGTTCGCTACCGTATTTACGCGCAAATTTTGTGCCCTGACATAATTTGCGCACCCCTAGAATTTCGCCAGTTTCTTTTATAAAGAATATCTACTCGCATTTTTCGCGCTCCCCGACCAACCCGAGCCAACTCGTCGCACCTTTAAACATTTCGATGCTTCGGCAGGGTGCGCACCTCGCCGAGCGAACACGCGCAGTCAAACAGGCTGCGAGTGCAAAGTCCCTTCTTTCGAGGTTTTCCCCCGAACTAGGGTGCCTAGAATACCGCACCCGAACACAAACCCGTTGACGGGTCGCCGGAACTGCTCGAGCGCTTGCCTCCCTCTATCTCCTAATCTCTATACCACCGCGGTAATGACGAGAATGCACTCTCGCGTCACAGCACGGACGACTTTCTGCATCGGAGGCGTGCCAAAGCCTGTCGCGCCAACTGTTCCCCTCGTTCTCTGCGTCCGCGCTGCAATGCACGCTTCGTCGATTTTGGAAGTTTAGGTTTCGCCATCCGGCCGACGCGTTTTGACGGTTCTCTTGCGATGTGCTACAGTAAATATATATACAGCAGAATTGAAGCTCGCTCTTGTAAATTTCGCCGAAGAAGACTGGTAGCGTGACGCCGCAAAGCACTTCAATAGAATACTTCAATGTGACGACCAACGCGATCGGTGCGCGAGAAAGCAGAAGAGTGCGTGCTTGCTAATGCAACTTTCCTGCCATTGAAGGAGGCCTTTTCAATTATGTGCAGATACTTGGTTCTTCCGGTATCGCCATGTCGTTGCATCTAGTTTGTCCCAGAATTGTTGAAAGAGCTTAAAGAAAATGGGGCGTTCGAACGCGCTCGATGGAACCGAGTACGATGCGCTTCGGGAGGGCGGTGGCAGCGGCCGCCATGATGATTGGATATGTGGCGTTTAACGTCCCAAAACCACCATATGATTATGAGAGACGCCGTAGTGGAGGCCTCCGGAAATTTCGACCACCTGGGGTTCTTTAACGTGCACCCAAATCTGAGCACACGGGCCTACAACATTTCCGCCTCCATCGGAAATGCAGCCGCCGCAGCCGGGATTCGATCCCGCAACCTGCGGGTCAGCAGCCGAGTACCTTAGCCACTAGACCACCGCGGCGGGGCCCGCCATGATGATTGTCAATCAGACTTCGTCATCCATGATTCCCACGAGATCGCGCGTGACCAGATCTGACTAGTTAAAAGACGCGCTAATTCAACCAAATTCACCAGTACAGTTCCTTTGGGCTCCAATTTATCCATTCTTTTTAAATGTAAGTACGGCGCATGTTCGGACTTTGACACAATATTTAGTATGTGTTCGCGAAAGCCCGGCGTAATTTGCGCACCTCCTTCTCAGGATACCGAAATTACAAAATAAGTGCGCAAAATATGCGAGTAAATACGGTAGTTAACGTACGTGCTTATTATTAGTACGTATAGCCTCGTAATGTTACGCATCTATGCAAGCTGCAGCTTTTCTTATATGAACACTTACCGTAGAATGGCGTCACATCAGGCATTTCGCTTCTCCATAAGTGTACTTTATACTCCAGGTCTCTCACGTCGCAGACGAAGAAGGCATCGGTGGTTACCTGAATAAGCGAGATTACATTATTAGTAAAGATACAACACCTAACGCTGACAGCTGTATAAAGCTGCGTTCAAACTGCAGTCGCATTTGTCCTACAAATGTTGTATTGAGTAAGGGCAGTAAGCGACCACGTATGGCCTCACCGATCTTTTCGGTACGATATCCTTTTTACGGCGCGACAGTCACTTTTGCGTTGCGTCATCGCTACGATTGTTTTAGCCTAGCAAAGCTCGCGTGTTTGGCTATAGCAATAGACTGGTTGGGCTAAACGGGAGACGCGGGGAGAGCTCTTATTACCACACGTCGCGTTTGCCCTATAGACTGGCAAACCAACTGCACAGACATCCCACTGCGGGTGTTTCAAGACGTGCATGAAGACGTGGAATCTGAGGAGGCCGGATGCCTCGCGAATGAAAAGGGAAAACCGAAACTGCTTGGTCGTATACGTTGTGGTCGTATTATAGTTGTAAAAGAGAGAGTGAGATAAATAGAGAGGAAAGGAAAGGAGGTTAACCAAGCTTTGTCCAACCACCAATGCCCAAAACGTTGAGTAATTTATGCCATATGAGGACGGTCATTACGTTTCTTACGTTTACGCTTTGAGATCCTTACCGAGGATCCGTGCGTAGCGCACGTATAGTGTCAACATGGCTTGAAGCTCCGGACGTGCTGCACATAGCTTCAGCGGGAGCTAAGCAACTTGTCTACCCCTGTCATAATGGCCGTGCTATATTTCTTTAACTCTTTCAATTCAATTCAATTCAATTCAATTTTATTTCATCCCAAGGATGAGGGCAGGCTCGGGAGAAAAGTGACGTTTTGTCACTTGAGGAGAACCCGAGCCTCCCTAATACATGGCAAGCAACGTGGACATGAGTAAAGAAACATAAGCCATGAACATATAGGCAACGAACATAAGCCATGAGATGTTTAGCGCAGTACAAGTCGGAAGATGCACGTACAGTAATGCTATATACAGAGACTAATATGCGTAAGTAGTTCGGCACAAATTCCGATGTACAATGCAAAATATGACAGAATACAGAATACTATATATATGGCAACAATGCAATGCATAGAAATTGCGTGTGCACACATACACATAAATATACACACACATATGGAGAAGCATATACAGACACATATATATATATACACATATATATACACACACATATACATATATAGAGAGTTCCATGAATGCCTGGACCACCATTTTCTCAATTTTCACGATAAAAGCACTTCCCTAATGTCACGTGCACTGCATTTCTCAAGGATTATTTTCGCCTCCAGTAATTTATTTAATAACAAAGGAACACTAAAACATAGCATTTGTCGCCCAAAATTTGTTCTACAGAATGGAAGGTTCCAATGTTGTTGGTGACGAGTAGGGTACGGATTAGCATGCGTTTCCAGTTCAAAAATATCTAGGAAGGCACGATTGTTATGAAAAAGAGATTGCTTATATCTTATTGCTAGGGAATACTCGTAAAGTTTGTGAATTGGGACAATATTATAGCGCTGAAACAGTTCATCTGTGTGTGCATAGTAGTCGCCAATATATTCCGTGTGTAGTTTCCTTCATTTTACCTTATTTTCTAACCCCTTGCCTCTGCAGGATAGAAACATGTACATTTATCTCCCAGTTAACCTTCCCGCTTTTTGCATCTATCTAAATCCATCTTCACGAAGAAATATAACTGAAATTCTAGTGGGAACTGCTTGAGATGGCCTAATAGGGGCTAATGTAGCATATTTTACTGTTTAAAAATGCTTGTTCGTGTTACTATAAAATAAAAGGAGTGCACAAACCATAGTTTGTATTTACCCAGAATAAAGCAGTAGATTTAGGCATGCTACTGGACGTTTGCACGCCCAGTAACACGCATCTTTTGGAGCACTGGCGTGTACCAGGTTTACATGAAACTAACGGATATGTACTGGCATCGGTACAAAAAGTACACAAGTGAGAACCGAAAAGAATATTCTTTACTGACAGCAGGCTGTCAATGCTCTTTCAAAGCCAGGAATGAAATTATCGCTTCGAAACCATTATCGGGAGCGCGTAAATGGTCCGCCTTCGTTTCGTCTTCATAGACAAAAGGAACAGGAAAGCGTGCCTTGCCTGTTTGCACCGTCAGTTAGCGTTCAGAATAACTAACATGCATTACGAAACACTCGTAAAACAGAGTTAACTGCGACCGCGACATAGAAAGCTTTGAATTTTAGGTCTTACTTTTGACGAACATGGTTTACACCCACACGTTAATTTTTTTATATCGCTACTTACTGCGGTGAAGCTAATGTCGCCAAGAAGGTGGGAGTTTCCATAATGGAATCTCGTTGCAGTGAAAGTGGAGAGAAGCGTCAACATTCGAATACAAGTACGATCAGTGCTAATGTATGTACGTTCCACGTGAATACACAACACTTACACTGGCAACAAATGATCAGAATGAATTCACCGACCAAAAGCTCACAAAAACCAACAAATATACACGTATAAAAACGATTCTGCTTGTAGTCGCCGGAGAACATGCCGTGATCTGCGCTGTTGAGTCACAAAGAATTGACAGAAAATATACGCTGTCTTTATATTCACGAGAAGCTGTCCAGCCCCTATTCATGCCTCCGTTGCGGTTAGCTATTCAAAGTGCAACCGAAGGGCGAATAAATAGATTATATTGATTATTATGACCGGTACCGAGCTGGACGCAAAATGGGTGGGAAGCTAACCTATTTGTAGCACTGGCAGCGCTACCTCACGGTCACTTCCAGACTGCAGTCCAGCTGATCATGCGGTCACATCAGAAGTGGCGGGACGTTCAGGTGTCATTTCGTCTTCTAGGCGCAAACGTGAAGTTATGTCTTTGTCACTAGCACAGCCTCAATAATGTCGGCGATTAATGAAGATATTCTGTGACTCAGAATCGCCACAAATCGGGATGTCATTTTCACGTCAATCTTTCGCAAAAAGGTGATTCAAGCATGGACAATAAAAGTGCTGGAGCGGCAAGGAGGCGCCTGTGAAGGAACGTATACTCCATACTCACAGGTATAAGATCTGTCGAATTATTTTTAATGAAGACTTTCGGTGTGGAACGCATTTTGGTTTTTATCGAGTCCAAGGATTTACACTAAAACAGAATAGAAGATACTGCGTTTCTATAATAACATTTTTGTGCTTGCCAGATTTATATAAGCGCCGTCAGTCAGCCCCAATTGTTATTAGACCTCTCACACCTACTGCCAGATTCGTTGTGGCGGTATGAAGATCAAGCATGAAGAGCGCAGAGAGCCACTGGGAGTGAGAGCGTTGCTGGGTGTTGGCGTCACAATAAGAACACACACACACACACACACACACACACACACACACACACACACACACACACACACACACACACACACACACACACACACACACACACACACACACGCACACGCACACGCACACACGCACACGCACACGCACACACGCACACGCACACGCGCGCGCGCGCGTGAAAGTAGGGCAATTGCACGAGGGGCTCGTTCTCTGTATTACACATTACTAATGAAATCAGCAATTGTACTAAGTATAAAGCACAGGAAGTATTATTTGTGATTTCTTAATTATAATATATCTCTCACTTAAATTGAAAGGAATTAAAGTGAACAGCGCATTTAATGGCTCAGGTAGCATGACATTGTTTACTTGCGAAGGTTTCAGCTTCAAGCATTCATGCACCGCGACAGTTACCACCTCGACACGGCATGCAGGCTGATCTCGGTATCGGCCCATGCTGCGTGTTAAAAAAAAATGTGCAGATTTAAAAAAAGACAGAAACTCCAGGCCTGCGTAGAAGGCGCAGCACAGTCACAGCGCAAGCAAGAAGAGCAGCCTTTCAGAGCGTTTTCTAAACACTCATTGTGTAACTGCTGCAAGCACACTTGCTTGATACCAACTAAAGCATTAATAATAAAAAAATTAAGGTAGTAGGCCAACATAAGTGGTTGCTTTATGTTAGTTTCACAATGATAACTTGCACTAACAGGGTTAAATAAATAGATGTATTCAAATTCACCATACCTTGCTTTACGACCACTAAGCCCTGGTGTTCTATATATAAGATATCGAGCCAGTTTTCTTGTATACTGATGGGATTCTGAGAAAAAGAAAATATTTTCGTGTTCCTCTGGCGATGGTCTCCAAATCAACAACAAACAAAAATAACTGCCAGTTAAAAATACAGGGCTTAAAGGGTAAAGCAACTCGAACAAAAAATGCTGGCTGCCAGCACATAAAACTTTGCTCAGACTCAAATAAACGGTCGGATTTTGATCGGCTCACCACAAATGTGACATAACTATGCTAGAATCTATTTAAAAATACTGCTTTTATTTTTTCGCTTGAATCAGCATTTTTCGCCTACTTCACATGCGCATGTTTTATCGTGGCAACCTCGCTCGAACATCGGCGCACTTGCAATCGTGTCATCCTTCTGTATAAATAAAATTGTTCACAGTGCGGTGCGAGTGTTTTAGCACTCATATCCTTCCTTGCACCTTCTGCACCCCGTACCCGGGGGTTTGATCCTCTAAATCTTGTGCCCGTTAGATCAATTCAGATTTTTTGTCGTTTTTTTTGCTTTTCCGCAGAACGTGCATTTTTTGAATGAGCCTGATGGGTATCTGCGCGGACAAGATACTGAGCAATTAGAGGAAAGATTTGCGGAAACATGTATTTTCTTAAGTTGAAGAAAGTATTGTGAATGAATGCCGAAACGACATACTGATTTTTCACTAATCCTGTGACTAGTAATGCATTCGCCCGGCAAATTTCAAGGGCTGACGTATTCCCCCCCCCCCCCCCCCCTGAAACGCACCACGGGAACTTGGACAATCGAGAGTAAATCCCTTTAGTACGCAAGTGAACACCGGTCGTGTTCCGTAGACCGAGTCCGAGGGAAGGGTTGTCACGTCAAATAAAATATATTGTTAGATAAGGTAGTACATACACATATACATGCACATTCGGCTAGTCTGTTCACTACATAACTGACAATATTTAGGACAATGGGAGCAATTAAAACAATCGCGCTACAAAAGCGATCTTACGTATTGCGAAATCTTTTGAACACTGGACGTTTTGAAATATTTACCAATTCCCAGTCCATAGGTTATGAGATTGTGTCCCGAATGTTGCTCTCCGAGGAAAGAAAACACCCGTGGAAACTCCAGTGCTGATTGTTCTTGATCCCTCCGGGGTCGCTCTGTTACGTGCTTTTTTTTGCCGCTTCCCCACCGACCCTCCTGAATCTCCATCACCGCCCGCTAATATCAGGCCGCAGTCGCGTTCGAGAATATAACACCTCACTCACGCGGGTGCAGCACAGCGAAAGCCGTGGAACGCACTAGATCCTGATAGTATGTTTTACTGCGCAGACGGACGGGTCCCGGTGGCAGCCGCGCTGGCTTCTCGACTTTTCTCGATGCTACCCGGTGTTCACTTTCACGGCGTGCGTTGTTTGTGTAGGAGTTGGAGGGATGTACGCTTGGAGAAGCGACCATTGCTGGCGCCTTGAATCGCGGTGAGAGGTCAATCGGCGCCGGCTGACTGCAGAGGAGGTATAATGCGGAGAATGTATGAATGTGTGAAGAGGTGGATTCGCCGCTTAAATGTGATGCATAGTTGGACATCCTGGTCTGCGAAGGTAACTGCGCGAATAATTTTTATTGTTTACCTGTCTGGCTCAGTCCTGCATTTTATTTCTAAGTGGTAACGACTATTTTGTACGTACAATAACTAAAGAACGAAGGATTTACTATGTTGCATTTACCCCGATCGAAAAGAAAAATGCCTGTACATTCGGTTGCTCCGCATGCGCTTCGACGCAGCTCAACAGATCTTGGCTATGTGGCTAACAAGAAGGGCGCACGTGGCTGGCTTTGTTCTGGCACCGTCTTTTATTTCCGTAGCGCTTTCGTTATTCGCTTGCACGACAATGTCACCTCGCTAAAAAGCGCGCACTTGCATAAAAACAAACAAACAAACAAACAGAAAAGAAAATTCACCTAGGAATGTATTTTTCTTAAGTGGACCTCTGAAAACAGCTGTAACGTCTAAAAAGAAAAGAAGAGTTGCTTTAAAAGAAGCAGCTGTAGTGATCACCGTTGACCCACGTACATGATAGATGTCCCGGTACAGAACTGGGGAAACGAATGAAATACTAAATTGAATATTTGTAAGTGTGATTCAAACGTCAAGGGTTTGTTGACGTTTAAATCACACTTGGCCCTACCGTGGTGGTCTAGTGGCTAAGAAACTTTACTGCTGACTTGCAGATTTCGGGATTGAATCCCGGCTCCGGTGGCTGCATTTTCGATGGAATCGAAAGTGTTGTAGGCCCATGTGCTCAGATTTGGGTGCACGTTTAGCAACCCCAGGTGGTCGAAATTTCTGGAGACCTTCACTACGGAGTCTCTCATTATCATATGGTGGTTTTGGGATGTTAAACCCCACATATCAATCATATTATTACATTTTCCAGTAGCTTGTGCTCTCTCGATCATGGGTTTGCTGACGATCAGCAGCCTCCGATATGGAAATCTGAACTTCTTTCAAAGGCGCTTGTAATTAAGGCTTGACATATTTTATTGTTGCCTTTCATTGTGTCACGCATGACCATGGTTGCTGCCTCAGCAAGAGGAGGGTTGTGGTGTTAGGCACCTGGGTGGAGGTCCTATTCTCATCAAGGAGGAATAAAAAAGCTAGGAGAGAGTGATGCGCAATGAGATAGATAGAAAGACAAGTAGCAGGTCTGGCTCGCGCAGGCCAAGTTTGCCTGACACTACTTTGGGGAGAGAGGAACCGCTTGTTTTTTTACCTACCTTTCTTGACGCGCACTTTTCAATTATGGCCCCGCCACGGTGGTCTAGTGGCTAAGGTACTCGGCTGCTGACCCGCAGGTCGCGGGATCGAATCCCGGCTGCGGCGGCTGCATTTCCGATGGAGGCGGAAATGTTGTAGGCCCGTGTGCTCAGATTTGGGTGCACGTTAAAAAACCCCAGGTGGTCGAAATTTTCGGAGCCCTCTACTGCGGAGTCTCTCATAATCATATGGTGGTCTTGGGGCGTTAAACCCCACGTATCAATCAAACAACCACTTTTTGATTGTGCGAAACCGCATCTTGTTGGTAGCTGTACGTAAAAAAAAAAACAGCGATACCATCATTGACAAAGTAGAGAGTCCAAAGGAGTATAGCTAAATTGTATAGATTCTTTTGTTGGAGCAGGGCTTAAACTCCCAACTGATTTGTACGTATAGTTGTATTTTAATATTGTATATTGTGCATTCTCTCGCCTGTAACAACTGGCGAGGACTTACAGCAGTTAAAATTTAAATGTTTTGTCTCTGAAGACAAACACCAAATCCAGAAACCGCAGTCAGTTCCGCCGATTAACCTCAAAATTGAAATTGAGGCCGTTAGCAAATTTTTCGATAAACCAAACACATTAGTAGAGATCTTGAATGTCCGATCGGTCATATTAATATCAGATAACACCCCAACCAACAAGGTCCTGTTCAAGTGGTTAATCAATGCAACCACAAAAAAAGTGTTGCTCAAAACAGGCACAATTTTCTACCCCGTGCAATTTTTTTAACTGCTATTCATATTGAAACCCTATAACAGCTTTTTTTTTATATAACACGGCAGTATTTCCACGAACTGCCTAAGAGGAACACAGCTTTGTTAACAAATTGAAACTGATCATTGTACAAATGAATGAACCTTTGCACATATTTTATCCAATTCACCTGCGGTGTTGAATATAACAAATCATCGGCATAAACAATAAAGAAGTTGTGTCTTGCAGGCTTGCAATTTGTTTAGTAAGTCATAACCCGCCCTGAACTAAACACCACGGAATGATATAAAGCTTCTTTACGTGTTTCTGAAGGAACTAGGAGAAATGTTACCACCGTGAAGCTTTTTCAGAAATGAGAGTTCTGAGTGACATTTTATCATTATAAGGTTTTTACTATGAAAACCCATGAAAAGTACCTTACTATTTTCGCATCAGACTACTTTTTCAATACCATTTTCTTCTTGATTGCTTGATTGGTTGGAAAGACAACGTATTTGCTAGAGGAGGTTGTCAACATGGAAGTCCGAACCGGGTAACTGCTGTGTTTGCGCTTCTCTTCTGCTGATTGAAACGTGTTACCCTGTGTCTATGTATTTCATGTATTGTAGTATTATTAGTAAAAGATTAGGAAAACTACCACTCACTATCCTTCGCGAATAAAATTTAGGCAATTTTAGTACCTCTTAGTCTGAATACTTATGTTCGGTCACAAGAACCGTGAACTTATTTGAACTCTGCAAATGTAGTATTCCGCTAAGGAGTTTTTTTCCCGTTGCATATTCAGCCGCATCACATGACTTCTCATTGTAAAAGAAAGTTGCAAGACGTTCATTAGACGATGCTGCATTTACATCTACAAGTGAAACGTCATCTCGTCACGATAATTGAAACATTATGCATGGTACATATATATATTTTTCGGAAAACCCACACGTTATAGTAAGAATTGTAAACACTTGCCTTAGTTCTTACCTGAACAAAACGTAACTTCTAAGCGTAACGGAGCTGATCAGTGCGCTGGCAACACTAAATTTTTGTTTTGTAGCGTGTTCCCGAGCGTCACGGTGGCTGGCTGAGCGCGATGCCATTTGTCAACATCCTTTCCACTCTCTTCCCGAGATTCACGTACGCACCCAAATACGGTTGCACGAACACCAGTAAAGAAAAAAAAAACATTACGCCATCTCCCGCTAAAGGGATTGATTGATTAATATGTGGAGTTTAACGTTCCAAAACAATCTTGTACCTATGATAGACGCCGTAGGGGGGACTCCGAAAATTTTGACTACCTGGCGTTCTTTAACGCGCGCGCCCAAATCTCAGCAGATGGGCCTGCTGAATTTTCACCTCCATCGAAAATGCAGACGCCGCAGCCGGGATTCAACCCCGCTACCTGCCGGTCAGCAGCTGAGTACCTTGCCCCGCCGCGGTGGTCTAGTTCCTAAGGTACTCGGCTGCTTGAAATGCAGGTCGCAGGTTCGAATCCCGGCTGCGGCGGCTGCATTTTCGATGCAGGTGGAAACGTTATAGGCCCGTGTGCTCCGATTTGGGTGCACGTTAAAGAACCCCAGGTGGTCAAAACTTCTAGAGCCCTCCACTATGGCATCTCTCATAATAATATGATGGTTTTGGGACGTTAAACCCCACGTATCAATAAATCAAAACTGAGTACCTTAGCGAGTAGACAACCGCGCGAGGCCCCACTAAAGGGAACCATGTGTAGATGGTGTTGAGGTTAGAGGCTCCACCGACTGCCCTGGTTTCCTCGCGTCTAGGCAGGTGGTCGAATACCTCGTCTATCAGAAGAGCTGCTGTTGGAGAGAATCGGACTGTAGTTCCAAAGAGGAATATAATATATTTATTACATTTGTGCAGTTTGAACGTTGGGTCTATATCTGCCTTTTCATGTATCTGCTTGCGTTTTTATGCCCCCCAAAAACCCTAGAGTCCAGGGCTAGTGAAACCGGGGACGACGTCTTCTTCCAACCAGCTGGCGAGCCCCACTTGTCGCTCTGTTGGCCACACCCACAATACACACACAAACACACTTGTAATATTCTCGCGAAATCGTCTCTACGTGGTAAACATGCTTTCAGCATGCTTGATGCGACGAGCGCGTCTTCTGAAAGCTGGGTGACTACCCGCGGTGCCGAATGGGGGCCGCAGGCCCGGTTCGCCCCTTGCCCTAGGTTCGCCCCTTGCCCCCAGCTGGCGCGGATACGTGTGCAGACATCCTGTCAGCTGGAGACACATAGCCGCAGTCCGAGGCCCACTTTCGCGTATTTGGGTGCTCGGCGTCGTGGCCGTAATTGGGGCACGCATGCTCGAAAAGTTGCACTTCAGCTCCACACCAGTGACAATGATGTGCTTCTGAGACGTATTCTACTCCTCGCTCAAAACTACAGAGCACGCCTTCTTGCCCCAAAGTGCACGGGGCTGCCCGCTTTGTTCGGTTCCGGTGCCCCGCAGCGAATGGAGGTCCGGCGATCTTAACAGCTCCTCCGGGGCCAGAAAACTCTAGAATGGCCATAAACCCACTTGCTAGCCATAAAGAGAGGGTTTTGGAGACGATGATGACTGCCGACACGTAGCTCGAAAACTCTCACTCAAAAAGAGACAACATAAGAATGATCCATGTGCCCCAACACTAACCCGCAAAAGCGCCCGGAGTCTGCCTTCAACTTACCTGGCCCATCAAACAAATATTCATAGAACAAACTCAAAATTGTTGCCCTAATGAGTTTTGACCTGTGAGTGGTATTTCAAATATAATAAGTGACTGTACTCCCCTTGAAAATCCTACAAAACAGAGAAATTGTCACAAGTGTCAGTGTAAACCAACATGAGAGCTACTTAGACAACGGCCACACAATTAACAAACAAATGGTTAAGTAATGGCTCTCTTTACAGATCAAATTATTCTGCTAAGTCCATCGGCGTTTCTGTTCATTTGACCTTTTTTATACCGTACGGAAAAGTTGTCCTCTTGGAAGATAAGACTCCATCGCCACATCAGCGGACAGTGATCTGTTTCGAAACCGAGCTCCACTCTGTACAGGTGATAGGACCATTTCTGTGCCGCCCACACTAAGCATGCGTACTCTTTTTTTTGTGAGACACTGTACGCCTCTTCCCTCACTGTCAACTTACCACTTGCATAGAGAATGAGATGTTCCTCTCCGTCCTCTCACACCTGACATAATACTACACCCAATCCTCTGTCGCTCGCATCAAACTGCACTAAAAGTTTCATAGTGTAGTCAGGTGTTTGCAGCACTCGCCGTGACACCAACAATCTCTAGAGGTTTATAAAAGCACCCTCTTTCTCGGCATACCAAGTTACTATTTCGGGATCCTCTTTTCGTAGCGCATCCGTCAGCGGGTTGGCTAGCTGAGAGTAGCTGGGTATATCCACTGGTAACGCCCTGCCAGTCCCAAAAAGAAGCGAATATCTCGCTTGTTCTGAGGTCACGGAAACTCAGCAATAGACCCTATTTTGAGTTCGGACGAACCCTGGGTTTCTCTCTCCACCACGTGACCAAGATATGTCAGCTGCGAACAGCCAAAGCCGTATTTCTCGTCGTTTATCTTGAGCCCCGCCTCGCGCAGCCTTGTTAACACAGTTCTCAAGCGTGCTAGATGTTCTTCTCATGTTTTTGAAAAAAAAGTGATTATGTCGTCCAAATACGGCACGGCGTAGTCATGCAAGTCTTTGAGTACAATATCCATCAACTACGAAGACTATATGGAGCATTCTTAAGTCCAAAGCTTAGCACAAGAGGGCGAAATGTACCCACCGGAGCAATTATTGCTGCATAGCGGCTGGCACTGTCTGACAACAGCACTTGCCAATATCCTCCTACTAAGTCGAGCGTCGAGATGTAATTAGCACGACTTACTCTTTCGACCTGTTCCTCAATGTTCGGTATAGGGTACAGCTGATCCCTGGTGATTGTATTCAACTTGCGATAACCGAAACAAGGACGCGAATCCTTACCCGGTGCCTGAACTATAATCATGGGTGACGTGTAATTACTTTCCACCGGCTCAATAACCCCAAGTTTCAGCATGCGCTCTATTTCACCCTCGATGATCTGATGCTGTCGAGGAGAAACTATGTGAGGCTTCGATGTGATCGGCTTGGCTGATGTTAGTTTAGCCTGTCGCTAAAGCGGTCGCGAAATTCACTTCGCACTTCCTTGAGGTCCATTAAATGTCGTTCTTGGAGAACTCCATGACTCGCAGAGAGGCCCAAAATTTCCTCCACACTGCGGTCTGCGCCTGTGCCCGCTGCCAACACAGGGAGATCGTCAGCTATTTCTTCGGGTATATTTAACAACATGTTGACAACCTCTCCTCTTCCGACATAATGTTTCATTAGGTTGCAATAATGAAGCTTAACTTTATTTTCTCGACCAGGCATTTTTAACAAATAGTTAGTCTCCGAAAGCTTATTCGCTACCTCTACTGGCCACTCCCATTGAACTTACAGCCCCGCAGTCCTATCGTAATACGCCTTCGCGCTTTCTTGAGACACCTTCATGCTTTTCTCAACCAATTTGCGTGCGGCACTTAAACACTCCAAGAGTTGAAGTATATCATCATCATCATCATCATCATCATCATCATCATCAGCCTGACTACGTCCACTGCAGGACAAAGGCCTCTCCCATGTTTCGCCAGTTAACCCGGTCCTGTGCTTGCTGCTGCCAATTTATACCCGCAAACTTCTTAATCTCATCTGCCCAACTAACCTTCTGTCTCCCCTTAACCCGCTTCCCTTCTCTGGGAATCCAGTCATTTACCCTTAATGACCAGCGGTTATCCTGTGTACGCGCTACATGCCCGGCCCATGTCCATGTTGCAGTATATAAGCCACGACAATCTGGCTCTCTTTTGTTCCCTCCCATAGCTCTCGCAACATTCGTAATGGGGACCGGAGAGTTCTCCCGTACATCAGCTTCGCCGGCGTGAATCCGGTTGCCTCATATGGGATGGTCCTCAATACAAAGAGAGTTGCGGGTAGACAGCTCTCCCAGTCATCTCTGCACTGGTAGCACAAGGCACGTAATACTCTTTTAAGAGCCGAGTGCAGTTTACCTATGCTGTTGGATTGCGGATGCGGAACTGTGTATCAGCCTTACCCCACAATTATTGAGAATTGTGGTTGTCAATGAACTAGTGAACACCGTGCCCTGGTCTGCCTGGATTTCGGCGGAGAAACCGATGCGTGAAAAGGTCGTCAACAGCGCGTCCACTATCTCTGAGGAGCACAATTCCTTCAATGGAATCGCTTCCTGAAACTTAGTTGGTGGACATAACATCATTAGGAGGTATTAGTATCCTGACTTTGAGTGCTACAAATGTCCCACAGTATTTATCGCAAGTAGCCGGAAGGGCTCCGTGATTAGTTGAACGAGTTTCAAATGAATTTTCCATTTGTCCCCCGGTTTTCCAACCCGTTGACAGGCATCACAAAATTTCATCTGCAACTCTACGTCCTTGAAACACCCTGGCCATGAGTACTCCATAAGAAGTCGATCTTTTGTTTTGTTCACTCCCAGAGGCCCCGGCCATCATTTCCCACAACACAGATTGAAAATATCTTGGCGGTACCTCTTGGGAATCGCCAACTGGTCAAGAATTTTGCCTTTCCAGTCTTTGTAATGCCTATATACAGAAGCCCCCCCCCCCCCCCCCTTTCGTGCACAGTCACATTGCGTCTAGCGATTCCCTCCTTAGCCGTGAGCTGCAAACGTGCCAAAATGAGGTCTTTATTTTGCTCAGCACACAGCGAAATTCTGTACTTGCAAAAGCCTATCAAAACTAGTCGACCCCGGAGCTAACAGTAAACCTTTCTCGTCGCTCTCCGATTCGGGCCCCTCTGTTTCAGCTTCTTCGCATCCCCTGCCGTCGAGGATTTCCCTCTCAAGTTCAACAGTTTTAAATCCCCACTCTTCCTCTATCATTTACACCGATTTCAGAATTGTTTGCTTGCTTTGAGGTGCACGTGCCTGTTTTCATGTTTTGCTTTAGCTGAGCGACAAGCTGACGGGTTTTAAACCGTGTCAACGCCTGCACCCTTCCCTCTCCGAATTTCTGAACACGTTCGCGCAACAGCTGCTGAGATAGGTTAGAAAACAGACAGGAGTACTCTAAGGAAACCATTTTCGAAACCGCAGTTTCGATTTCGAGTTCTCCGAACGGGGCGGAAACAGTGACTTTTGCCAATGGTAAGCAAACACTGTGCTCCTCTAGCACCTGCTTTATCCACGTTACCCTCCCTGTAAAATCTTCAGCGGCAACATTGGGCGGGGGCACGATGTCCATGGTAGAAGTGGTATATCTAAGTATTCAGGTGAATTTTGAATTAACCTTGAGCTCATGCATGTACGGCCAAAGAAGCTCTAAATTCTCATAGCTACTGTCTACGCATAAGAACAGTCGCATATCTGTACACGCGCGCTTGTGCGATACACTGTCACGCGGCCCATATCGCAACACCCTCACCCCTAATGTGAATAAAAGCGCTTCGCGCGCTGTGGGCCGGAGGCACTTTCCTTCGGCGCTCTTGGATATCGCTATGTTGCTGGAATGCGAATAAAGCATGTTTGAGTACTGGTGGCGTCTTCATACCCGGAAGCCCCGGAACACGACATAGTTCTTGGCGACGAGGATCTTGGGACCCTGGTGGACTGCCACAAGAAGACAAGTCAGCGAAACGATGTCGGCGAACTTGGGGCAAGTAGAACCATTCGATGACTCTTCAGCAGATTGGGCTAGTTATGAAGAACGCCTCCAAGCATTTTTGCGTGTTAACAAAGTCTCGGAGGATCAGAAGGCTGATACCTTGATAAGCCTAGTAGGACCGAAGACGTACGCATTGTTGAAGTCGTTAACGTCTCCTGAGACTCCCGCAAAGAAGTCTTTTGAAGAACTTCTAAGCTTACTGCGAAACCACTTTCTTCCTAAACAGTCCATAATCGGCGAAAGGTCCACATTTCATCGCCGCTCACAACTGCCGCAAGAGACTATTACTCAGTATGCCACAGAGCTGCGTAGAAAGCGCATCTGCTACGCGCTCAACAGCACAGCAAGAATTTCAACTGCACAAAGTTAAAAGCACTGGGGAAGCTTCTACCCCATGTTATCGCTGCGGATTGGTGAAATACACCACCAGCTCTTGTCCGTATGCGAATGCCAAATGTTTTCATTGCAACAAAAAGGGCCACATCAAGAATGCTAGCCAGAGCAAACAGCTAAAAGATTCGAAAAGTAAAAATAAACGGCATGTTAGTACCTTGAAACTGCCACGAAACAATTTGAAGAGTGTAAAACCTGCTGCAGAGGCAAGACAAAAACCAATCATGGTCGAGGTCGCTATTGACGGCGTACCAGTGAACATGGAACTCGATACAGGGGCTGCTGTATCCGTGATGTCTGTCTCACAGTTCCGTTCTCTTTTTCCTAGAGCTCATTTGCGCAGGACAAGTCTCACCTTGAGAACCTACACAATTGAACCCGTGAAGCCCTGCGGAGTAGCATTTGTTGCAGTCCAGTACAACGCGCAGCGCCAACAGTTGCCTTTGTACGTGCGCCGCCAGGACGGCCAGCCGCTGTTGGGGCGCAGTTGGCTACAACACCTCAATCTGGACTGGACGCAAATACAAGGTCTTCACCACATGCAGGTGGGAAACACAAATGGCTTTGACAGATCGCCTAAACTAGAGTCCTTGCTAAACCACTATCAGGACCTGTTCAAGGACGAACTCGGCCCAGTAAAGGAAGAAAAGGCTACCCTTTTCTTTAGGGGTGACGCGAAGCCAAAATTTTTCAAAGCCAGAAGCGTGCCTTTCACGCTAAGAGCTACTGTCGAGCAGGAATTGTCGAAGCTCCAAGAGCTAGGGATAATTACACCCGTAACCACAAGCCCGTACGCAACGCCTGTCGTGCCAGTTGTTAAACGCGATGGTTCAGTCAGACCGCGCGGTGATTACAAAGTCACGCTAAACCCGATACTGGACATCGAAAGGTATCCGCTACAGAAAGAGGACGAGCTATTTGCCGCTCTGGCAGGTGGACAACATTTTTCAAAGATTGACCTAAGCAGAGCGTATCAGCAGGTCGAAATGGACGACGAATGCAAACAATACCTTACGCTGAACACGCACAAGGATCTGTTTCTGGTCAACCACCTACCGTTTGGCATTTCATCAGCTCCCGCAATATTTCAGCGTATTATGGATAACGCGCTGAAAGGACTAAACGGCGTAACTTGTTATCTCGATGACATACTGATCACGGGCCACACAGAAGCAGAACTTTTGCTCAACCTGGAAGCTCTGCTGAAGAGGCTATCAGAACGCGGATTTCGCGTCAAACCTTCGAAATGAGATTTTTTTCGCAATGTACTGCAGTACCTGGGTCACGTCATCACAAAAGACGGTGTTCGTCCGACGGATGAAAAGTTGGTCGCAATTGCAAACGCACCAGCTCCAACAGACAAACCGCAGCTGCAGTCAGTGTTAGGACTCGTAAATTACTACGGAAAGTTTGTTCCGAATCTGTCATCCATACTCTTTCCTTTGAACAAGCTCTTGAGTAAGGACGAACCTTGGCAGTGGAACGCCGCTTGTCAAAGTGCGTTTGCGCAAGTAAAAAAAACTGCTGTCGTCAAAGCCGTTTCTGATTCACTATGATCCCAGTTGGCCATTGCAGTTATCATGTGATGCTTTTTCCTACGGAACAGGCTCAGTTTTGTCTCACGCTTTTCAAGGCCAAGTTCATCCAATAGCCTATGCTTCAAGAACGATAACAAAAGCAGAACAAGGTTACAGTCAATTGGAGAAAGAAGCATTAGCGCTTCTTTGTGGCGTCAAGAAGTTTCATTACTACGTTTACGCAGGGAAGTTTGTGTTGCTCGCAGATCACAAGCCACTTGCGACAATTTTTGGCCCGAAAACAGGCATTCCTGCTATCGCAGCTGCCAGACTGCAACGCTGGGCAGTCACGCTTTCTGCATATTCTTTTTCGTTGCAGTATCGCCCTTCAGCGCAGAACGTGGACGCCGATTGCTTATCGCGCCTTGCAATCCAGCAACCGGGAACAGACGGGGCAAAAGAAAATTTTCTGGTTTTGCGTTTGGACAGCATGCCCGTCTGCAGTAAACAGATCGCAGAGGAAACTGCACGGGATCCAGTGTTCCGTCAAGTAGTGCAGTACATCTTGTCAGGCTGGCCTGTTAACGTATCTGCGAACCTGAAACCTTTTTTCTGCAGGAAACTAGAGCTTTCTTTATATCAAGGTTGTGTCATGCTGGGAATGCGTGTGGTGGTACCAGAAAAATTCCGTAAATGTGTCCTAGATGAATTACATGAGGAACATCCGGGAGTGGTGCGCACAAAAGAGCTTGCAAGAAGCTATGTGTGGTGGCCAAATATCGATCATGACATAGAGATATGTGTCGGCTCTTGTCACGCGTGCGCAGAGACGCGCAGTTTGCCAGTGAAAGCACCGCTCCATCCATGGTCCTGGCCGACGCGTCCTTGGCAACGCCTACACATTGACTTTGCAGGTCCAATAAAAGGTATATCATACTTAGTAGTAGTTGACGCCCATTCCAAGTGGCCAGAAGTATGTTCCATGACCACCACTACTTCAGAGGCAACCATTGCTTGCATTCATGAACTTTTCTGCAGATTTGAATTTCCAGACACACTCGTGTCTGACAACGGAAGCCCGTTCATTTCTGCAGAGTTCCAAGCCTACCTCAAGCACAGGGGCATCCGGCACGTAAGAACCGCACCGTATCGCCCAAGTAGCAACGGACTGGCTGAATGTTTTGTTCAGACATTGAAGTCAGCGCTCCACAAGACCAGTCCGAGGAGCGCCAGTGAGGAGTTAGCCGACTTCCTTCTGGCGTATCGTAATACGCCTCATGCTACGACAGGGAAGCCCCTTCCACTTTGCTCCTTGGGAGACGCCTGCGGACCAGACTAGACCTGTTACGACCAGCGGTCGGGAACAGAGTGCGCCAGCGCCAGTTCGACCAGACAAGGCGTCACCCATGTCGCAACAATGTCATCGCTGTTGGTGATGCCGTTCGAGTGCGCAGTGTCCGATCGGGACCAAAGTGGCTGTGTGCAACAGTTCTTGCCCGTACGGGACCAGTGTCATATCGGTTAAGTGTAGCGACTCCTCGTGGTGTGTTCCAGTGGGTGCGTCACCAAAATCACATCCGCAACGATAACACCGGCATCGCCATGGAGTTCGAACTACCCTTCAGCGAAAGGCAGCAAGAAGTTGCCACACAGGTCCCGACCTGCGACTCATCACATGACGTCGACAGCTCGCTTACCGCACAAAGTGAACCGGCGGACGCTGCAAACGCTCCTAGCGAACGTCACTACCCGCAGAGACAGCGCCGCCCATCTGATCGCTTTGTGCCGTAAACTTCTTGGACAATGCTTGGGGATACAAATAAGTGTGGGGGGGATGTCGCATATCTGTACACGCGCACTTGTGCGATACACTGTCACGCGGCCCATATCGCAACACCCTCGCCCACGATGTTAATAAAAGCGCTTGGCGCGCGGTGGGCCGGGGGCACTTTCCTTCGGCACTCTTGGTTATCGCTACGTTTGTTGCTGGCATGCGAATAAAGCATGTTTGAGTACTGGTGGCGTCTTCATACCCGGAAGCCCTGGAACACGACAAGAACCCGGTACGTGGCTTCGTACACTTTATTGCGATATACCCTAACCATTGATAATTGTAGTACCTCAAAGGTGGCCTTGCTTCGAATTCCCTTTTTAGCTGCCTTTTCAGACGCCTCTAATGTCAAGCCACCCTAGTTCGAGTTGAGAGCCTTTTCTGGGGCATTTCTTGTGTATTTCTCTTCATTCCTGTTCTGTGCAGCTTTTTTAAGGGGAAAATATTTCCGCGACGTATTCCCGCACTCTAAGTGGCCCTCCTCCGCGTTCAGTTTCCTACGCCTCGCGCGCTAGTCTGCCACCTGAGCAGCCTTTTCGACCATGTGGACCCCATCTCGATCTTGAATCCATAGTTTCATTGATCGGAGAATGCGCTGCAAAAAGTGTTTAAGACACATGCATTCAAAGCTCCTGTCACGACTTTCGTAAACTTCCGCGCTCTTCAACCGCTCTGAGGTTTTTCAGCCCATATGCAAACTCTGCATAGTCCTCATCACCTTTTTTTTTGCCAAATCCCTAAACCTCTGACTAAACGCTTCCGTAGAAAGTCGGTACGTTTTATGCAGGGTCGACCTAACTTTCTCGTAGTCTTACATATCCTTCACGCTGAGTCTCGCCACAATATTGACAGCTTCTTAAGGTGGCAACGTCGAAAGCCTCTGTTCCCACGTATCTGGAGCGCAGTTCAACTTTTCACAAGTTCTCTAAAAATGCTCTACAAACAATCCTATGTCTTCTCCATCTTAAATGGCTGCATCCACTTGCCCATGCGATAGGATTCCCCCTCGCTTTCACTTCACGGAGTGCCGCTCACCGCTCCTTCTACTCCCAAACGCTGCATTTAAATTTCAAGCTCCAGCTTCCTCGCTCCTCTTTCCTGTATCTCTTTTTCGTACGCTTTGTTCACTCCTTCCTTCTTTAGAGGGAGAGAGAGAGTGAGAAAGGAAAGGTTGAATGTTAACCAGATATTGGCATCTGGTTTGCTACCCAGCGCTGGGGGCGGGGAAGTAGGGGCAAGAAAGAGGGGGTAGATAGAGAAAAAAACGCACGCGCACTCATAAGAAAACAAACACACACAGGCAGGGCGTCCTAACTACAAGCGTTCAGTAAGGCCGGTCGATCGCAAAAAGTGTAGTAGCACTTTCAGGGACCTCTTCTGTGAAGTCGCATCCTGTCGATACTGCAGAATTCCTTGCTCCGACAGAGGTTGATCCTCTAATTTGTTGAGTTCCTTGCGAAGGCATAGTCATTGTTTACTATACGCTAGGCAGTCACAAAGAATATGTTGGATTGTTTCCTCTTTGCCACAGTGGCCACAGGCTGCGGTGCCGGCCATTCCAATGTGGAAAGCGTAGGCGTTGGTAAACGCAACGCCCAATCACAGTCTACATAACAGGATCTGGTTGGCTCGGCAAAGCCTCGACGGGACTTGAAGACTCAGCGTAGGGTCAAGCGAGTACAGTCGGGCATGCTTGAAGTGTGGCTGATTCCATTGTAATGTGGTTTGCTGGCGAGCAAGCCTGCGGAGCTTTCGTGCAGCATCTGTCCTAGAAAGTGGTAGTCGTAGTTTATGATCTTCTGTGTGGGCTGAGCGGGCAGCTTGATCGGACCGTTCATTGCCGATGATTCCGCAGTGACTGGGCAACCACTGAAATGTAATTTGGTGCCCTTTCTCAGTCAGGTGATGTATAACCTCGGCTATCCCTAGTACCAGCTGCTCGTGTGGTCCACGGCGTAAGGCTGGTAGTAGAGACTGCAGTGCCGCCTTCGAGTCTCAGAAAATAGTCCACTTGCGTGTAGGTTGATCGACTACAAATTGCAACGCGGCACGAAGTGCTGCCAATTCTGCTGCCGTTGATGTTCTTGCGTGAGATGTCTTAAATTTAATTGTCGTGGCCAACCTTGGTATGACTACTGCTCCTGTAGAGCTGTCCGGCTGAACCGATCAGTTAGTGTATATATGTGTGGAGTCTTGGTATTTCTCATACAAGAGAAGTAGTGTGCGCTGTTTAAGAGCCGGTGACGACAAATTGGCCTTTTGCTGGACGCCAGGTATGTTAAAATTAATCATTGATTGAGCGAGGCACCATGGCGGAGTCACAGGTCTAGCGGCAGGAGAGAACGAAGTTGGGATCGACTCACCATGTGCGGTCACTGTTTTGCAGTAAGATGTGCATGGTCGGACCACTGGTAGAGAGGCTAGGTGATGTCGAGGAGTTCGAGCAAGTCTTTCTTCAGAACTTTATGAACAATCTGCCAAGCGATTTCAATGCTCTCTGCACTGCAACTGCTTGCATCTATTTTCTTTAATAGATCGCACTTGTACATCGCGTCATCGGATTCAACGGCCAGCTTCTCACATAACAGCAACAAGCTCTCTTCTTAACTTCCTCACGTCCAAGGTCACTGCTTTAAACGTGCGTTTTGACCACTCAACGATGCTCACACAACCACACTTTGCATCGGAATCTTTATAGTTTCCCAGGAATTCAAACTTTTGACCTAGAGATTAAAAGCCTGGCAAATCTCAGAGCGAAATCCAAACGCTCGCCCGCAGTTGCAGCGCCATGCCACCAGGTCCATCCCACAGCTGCCACCAGTTGTTGAGGTTAGAGGCTTCGCCGACTGCCCTGCTTTCTTCGCGTCCAGACAGGTGGTCAAAGACTTCGTCTTTCAGAAGAGCTGCTGTTCCAGAGAACCGAACTCAAGTTCCGAAGAGGAATACATGAGCTTTATTTACATTTGTACAGTTTGAAAGTTGGGTTCATATCTCCTCTCTCAGGCATCTGCTTGCGTTTTTATCCCCCTCAAAGTCCCTAGAGTCCGGGTCTAGGGAAACCGGGGACGACGTCTTGTTCCAATCAGCTGGCGCTTTCCTCTTGTCACTCTGCTGGCCCTACCCTCAACACACACACACACACACACACACACACACACACACACACACACACACACACACACGCACACACACACACACACACACACACACACGCACACGCACACGCACACCACACACACACACACACACACACACACACACACACACACACACACACACACACACACACACACACACACACACACACACACACACACACACACACACACACACACACACACACACACACACGTAATATTCTCGCGAAATCGTCTCTTCGCGGAAAACATGCCTCCAGCATGCTGGATGCGACGAGTGCGTCTTCTGGGAGCTCAATGACCATCCGCGGCGTCAAATGGGCGCCGCAGGCCCGGTTCGCCCCTTGCCCTAGAGCATGGTCTGGGCAGCTGGCGTGAATACGTGCGCAGGCATCCTGTCAGCCGGAGACATAGCCACAGTACGAGACACCACTTCCATGTATTTGGGCGCTCGGCGTCGTTGCTATAATTGGGGCATAGAGGCTCGAAGAGTCGCACTTAAGTTCCGCACCAGAGACAGTGGCGTGCTTTTGAGCCGTGTTCAACCCCTCACGCAAAAATATTTTTTTCTGCAAAATGCACGAGGCTGCCCGCTTTGTTCGGTTCCGGCGCCCCGCATCGAAGGAAGACTCAGCGATAAGCAGCGGGCGCTCACGCTTACACTGGCGCCGACGCTGACGCTGGCACTCACCGCGGCATTGCGGAGGAGGGAAAACTAGGGAGGCGCAAGGGACGTAGTGATGGACCGGTGTTCCCTACTGGAACATATTAATCGCTGCTAATGGGCAGCAATTGACATGTTTAGCAGATTTTGATTGGATACAGAGACCTGCAGTCCCTTTTAGTTAACGCGCACCCTGCGAACTTTTATAGCTCAGAAACGCACAGGAGAAATCTCCCACCATGCAGCACTTCCTTGGACGTCAAGATCCAGTGCGGGATGACCAGTGAACGGTGGTGCAGCGCGAGCAGTTTTTCACTCACAATATATGGCAGCATGCTAGCAGGAAAAACAGAGAACAAACTAGTGAGAGAACGAACACACAGCGCATTCTTCCGACCAAAGTTTATAAGATTAGGACGCACGCATATATACACAGGTCAAACAAAAAAGACAAAAACCAGGAAGAAAACATGAAAAGGGGAAATCTTCCAGAGGTTTTCTGAGACAAGCTCTAACCTCCTGAAGCCATATACGAGCTCCCTGAAGGTGACACCATCAAATTTGTAGACTTCATGCTGTTTTTTTCGAGACAACACACTTGTTGGTTGTATGAGCCTCGTGCGCAGAAAACATTGCTGGCCTTCTAGTTGGGGCACTCGAAGCTAGTGGAAAAGGCAAACACACACTTGGCCTTGCAGAAGACCTTGTGCAAGTCGGGTCACCACAAAGTGGATGACGTCTTTTTGGAGCAGGTGACCCACCTTAAGGTCGCAGTGTTCACGCTGGACGTGGTGTTGTCTGTGACTGAAGGCTTGCTTAGGGACGTCAGGAATCCAAGGAGAAAGGAGGAGCGCAGAGTGAGATGGAGGGTGAAGGATTAAAAGAAGAAAGCTGTGGTGTTCCAAGTGCATGATGTTTCGCATATGCTTAAGAAAATTGAAGAAAGCGTGGGGGTTCGTGTGATTTTTCGGCGCCTGAGAAGCTTTCTGGCCTGTGCAGCTCGAGATCTCAGATGAGAGAGAAAAGAGGCTGCCCCACAGATCATAAGTGAAAGTTCGCACCATGCATTCAAAGTGTCGTGTACGTCATTGCTCTGACGTGTACGTAGTAAGTACGTAGGCCAGACGGGACGCTGTCTGAGTGACAGAATTCGTGAGCACTATCATAGTGTTTACTCTACAGTATCGGGGCACCGCGGCATCCATGTGCGGGACTGCAATTGTAGGCCTATCTTTGAAAAAAAAAAACGCGGTCCTTGCATGCAATCGGAACAAAAGGGTGAGGGGAATCATTTAGGCTTAGGAAATCAAACTGTCTGGAGACGCATGCGTAAGCAGGTCTTCCTTGCACCTTCCTGATAAAGAGATTTTGTTCTTGGCGAGTCATAGAAGGGGGGTGGTGTTAGTGCTCGTGTGTGACTGTCCGACACTTCTTTAGATTTCACCTTTAGATTTTTTCTTCCTGGTTTTTACTTTTCTTGTTTGCTTTTGTATATATACGTGCGTCCCAATCTAATAAACTTTAGTAGGAAGAATTCGCCATGTCCTCGTTCTCTCGCTTGTTTGTTGTCTGTTTTTCGCGCTGCACTACATTATGTTTGACTTGTTCAAACTCGCCCAAGAAGCAACGTTGCTGAGCAGACGTTCTTTTCAGTCAAGAAACTCGCTAGCAGACGCCGCCTGCCACCAGCGTTGGCAATGGAGGCATAAGAAGGCGAACGTAGGAGAGGAGAAAGATGGGGAGGGAACTTGCATGCGCAATGGCGGTGTAAACACCACAGGGAAGAATACTTACAAGACAGGAGGAGCGAGCGTACCTTAGCAGTAGAGTTACTGTATATGCTACCTTTGGGTAGCAGAGTTTCACCACTGTTTCCCGGGCGCCGCGAACTCCACCTGCTCCAGTTCAGCACCTCTATTTGCCGAGCGCCATCACGTGGTCACAAGTGGTTCATTTGCGCTGCGAATAAGCCAACACTACGCAGACGACACCGATGCTGGCCGATTCTGGGCAGATCAAGCGCGGTTGACATCAGCTGTTATTCTTCGCGCCGCGCTTCTTCGGTACGGTAGCTATCTAGCCTGTTAGTCGCGAGAAACAAGTGCATTCTCTTTTGAATTGTACTACGTACAGCCCATGTAATTAGACGCGGATGCAGCGGGTGTTTCTATAAAAATATTAGTGTTCAGTGAGGAGGGAATCAACACTTGGCTTCTTTTATTACCAAGAGATGTAGTGAATAGTATTACCAAGAGATGTAGTGAATACGTTATACATGCAGAGTTGGCGAGCATGTGTCGGCCGCATACGTCCATAGTAATTTCACAGATAAAACGCTAAAATCAAGATAGAACTTAAACTAGATATATTCGAATCGACAAGGTGTTGCAGCTAGCGTAAGAGTTTAATGCAGCTTTGAAACCTCAAGTGAAAGGAACGTTGGACGCGACAAGGCTGTTGAACAAGAATTCCCATCAGCTGTCGTGAGCCATGATTGTAATACAAAAATTGAAGAACTATAGCCCGAATAGCCGTTCCTCTATAATACGGGTGCAATGAGAGAGCCGCATGTAACAAGGGCGTCACGCAGCCACTCTCGATCGTTGTCCAGCTTGATTCAGTTGAAGACAATAAAACCACCCCGCCGCGGCGGTATAGTGGCTAAGGTACTCGGCTGCTAACGCACAGGTTGCGGGATCGAATCCCGGCTTTGGCGGCTGCATTTCCGATGGAGGCGGAAAGGTTTTAGGCCCGTGTGCTCAGATTTGGGTGCACGTTAATGAACCCAGGGTGGTCATAATTTTCGGAGCCCTCCACTACGGAGTTTCTCATAATCATATGGTGGCTTTGGGAAGTGAAACCCCGCATATCAATCATTAAATCAAGACAATAAAACTATCTTGCTTCCTCACAGAGTTATTGAAAGAGCACAAGGTGACTAAAAAATTTCATTCCTAACTGGCTCAATTGCCATAAAAATTGCAAAAATAATATATCTTTAAATGGGAAAAACACCGAAAGAAAAGACGAAGCTTATGTGTGACAAACTATAAATATTTCACTGGTTCAGCGAGCTGACGCAATTTGTTCCATTGTTACATACCAAGAACGTAAGCATAGAAAGATAGCTTGTAGGCGTGACCGGACCAACTGAGTTTTGCTGATAACTTCATAAAAATAGAAAGAAAGCGAAAAAAATAAAGCAATGCTAGTAATCCAAAGCATGGGTGCTGTTCCTACGTGGGTGGTGAGTGGCTTTCCCGCAAGACATTTAAAACCAAGATGGCTTACCTTGGCACAACTCTGCTACCTAAAGGTAGCGTATACAGTAGCACTAGTTATCAGACGTTGCGAGGCAAGAGAAAGGAAGCGTAGAAGAAAGTAGGGAAGATACGCGCATGTGCAATGGGTGTGTTAACGCCGCTGGGAGGAATGCCTAGAGGAGAAAGAGTGGGAGCGAGTGCAAACAGGTGGTAGAAGCGGAGATAGTAACGCGCAGATGTTAAACAGCGGGAAGGAGGAGAGTTGCACATGCGTAGTTTGAGTGACATAGTGACTTGCTCGGCACCTTGACCCGAGCAAGAGATGTTTTGCGCCTTAAAGGGGCCCTGCAACTCTTTTTGAGCATGGTCAGAAAACGCTGCCGATCGGTAGTAGAGGCTGCCGACTACATGTGAGCTAATTAATATAGCAAAGCACGCGGCCTGGAATTCAAATTAAATTATCCAAGTCAGCTTAAAATTGCTTTCTCTTTTCTTGACAAATGACGCAATATGTACAGAAATCACACGTGAATTCCCCATCTATCAGCCATTGGCTGATTTATACATGGCGCGCTCGCCCGTTACAGAGATCGCTGCGGGAGGCCGCGGCTTGTCCACGTGTGCGCGCGCGAACACAGCAAAAAGCGGTGGATTCGAAGAAAAAAAGAAGAAAAAAAAGTGCTAAAGGCCACGAGGCGCATGTGACGTTTTTGTCGGGACGTGAGAAGAGAGAATGCAATTGCAGCATGCGACAAACTCTTGTAACTCCACTCGCACTGGACGGATTCTTAAAATTGTTGCGGCACTGAATTCGTGAGGCAAATAGCTTTTGCAGTGAATTCATTCCCTGGTAACTTGAAGAAGCGTGTCAGGGTCCTTTTGAAGGCAGTGAAAAGAACGTCGCACCACGTCACCTTCTTACTGTTATGTCATCGAAATAGAAGAAGACGGTTCTAGCGAAGCACAGATTTTTTGTAGGTGGACCTTTTAAGCAAGCACTGAACGGGAGTGTTTAGACTGTAAAACAATGGTAATCATACAAGAAAAAAAATGCACCGCATGTGCACCGAATGTACGAGCACAAACTACAGGAAAACAATTGCACGAGTGCGTAGAACGCCCCGCCTGCACTACCCGACAATACAAGAGTAAAACAAGACCCAGGAGCAAAATTTATTGCGTGACGCATGCACACTCTAAGGCAAAATACCCGAAAAAGGAGTAATGGAGACCAATAGGCATGCGCGATGAACGGATAGACCGTTGAGGAGCAACCAAAGAGGGAAGCGTGCCGCACGAAAGCACTTTTAGTCTCCAAACACGCTCCAAAGGGATGAACCGCCCGGGGTTGCAGGCAGCGCGAAAAGCGTTGCCAAGGTGACCAACCCTCCTTATCCTCCCTTCTCCTCTTCTGCTGGCTCAGTCTTTCCCCGTATTTTGCCGGCGACAGTTGGCGTTGCGTGGCGCTTGGAGTGCTTGACCACGGGCGCCGGGATTCGACGATCTAAGAATCACGTCGTGGTGCTTGTGTGTACGCTTGGATGAGCGTGGGCTGCTGCTTTTGCGTTTCGCAGCACTCATGAAGTCTGGAGCAAGTCTCGACACGCTCCACGCCGCGCTGTATATTTCTGGCTTCAAGATAGTCACGACCAACACATGACAGCGACTGTTGGGAAGGCCAATATGGTGGCCGAGAAGACAACAGGCCTCTCGGATATATACTTCAGTCCAACTCAGGGCAGAAAACAGCGCTGGATTCTAAGGCAAGTAGGTTATTATTCTTTATTCTACTCTGCTTATTGCATGTGGGATACGGATCGCGCTTGCCGGCAACAGGCTCAGTCGTGTTGTATATCGCACGCACGAAATGCACCGCGAAGGTCAGCTTCGGCGTCTGCAGTTCGCCTGTGCTTTGCGACCGCCTGGAAATTGGCCTCCATTGCCGTCGGCCTCCCGTACGCTCGCTCATCGAGTGCTCGCCTGTCTTCGCCGCCGCGATGAGCTCCGGGCTGACGATATTGGGCTGAGACCTCGTCGCCGTGTTGGGAGTCGTCGAAAACACGTTGCGGGTTCTCGTAAAAAGCTTGGTTGTAGTATGTCGCGCGCTGTAAATGCACCTGCACGGGCTGGCGGTTCTTTCGCTAGCGTCGGAACTCACTGAAAGTTGGTCGCCATTACAGTTGGATTTTCTGTCAGTCGGTTGCAAGCAGCTCGGCGCCGTCCGTTGGCCGCGACGGCGGACTCGCGTTTGCTTGCTGAACTCGCTAAAGTTTGTGGAAAAGGGCCGCATTACCATCGATTTCTTCGGCGCTAGTTCCAAACCAGCTCGGTGCTGTTCGTGGCGGTGGCCAAACGTAGGCTCGCTCTTCTGTTCGAAGTTCGCTGGTGGCAGACACTCCGCGTGCAGTGCCGTGTTTGGTTTCGCGTTCGCTTGCTCGAGCTGAACGACGTCTCTCGCTTAGGACTCGCCGACTTGTTAGCGGCACGGTGGCTCGCGGTGTTTTGGCTGTGGCCGCCGCTCCTAAGCTGTTGCGCTACGGGGATCGAAATGAGTCTTCCGCCATTTGTCAAGGGAAAGAAAACAATAATGTTAGGCTGTATATGATAATTTATTGCGAATTCCTGGTTGCGTGCTGCGCTATAACATTTGGGTCGCGTGTTATCGGGAGTGTCTACTCCTGATCTGCAGCGTTTTTTGACCATGCTCAAAAAGTGTTGCAGGGCCCCTTTATTGGTTTGTCTGCATGATCTCACATTTATTAGTTTACCTTTATAATCTATGCTATCATGACGCATGCATATGTAGTACTTGGTGCACAGGGCTTATAAGACGATCGTATAAAATAAACGTTGATTGGAAGCTAAGCACTAGCACTGTCGTATGTGTTCTTTTTTTCCTCGTTGATCACGCTGTTTACATACGCTGCAATGGATTTGCTTTCGTTTACCTGTTGCTGGATGACGTCCCTAGCAACGTTGACAACGCTGTCGTCGACGTAGATACCGGTGTATGATGGGTCAGACATCTCTTGAGCTGTTCAGAGACCATTAACCGCATCAGAATCACTCCTGGTAACAAACACATGGCTTAGCGTTATCACATAAGAAAGCATTGAACAAATGACACAAATTACTGACAACATCTATTAAGCTTAGCAGCTTTGTTTAGTGATCATATCTGTTGAGGCATGAAAACAGTTGACTACTATTGAGGCCACCGAGTTACATAGGTATTGCCATGCTATAGCGTATTCGTAGAGAAAGAATCATGAGCTCTTCATGACATTTTG
Organism: Rhipicephalus annulatus; assembly: GCA_013436015.1. Lineage (NCBI taxonomy): Eukaryota > Metazoa > Arthropoda > Arachnida > Ixodida > Ixodidae > Rhipicephalus > Rhipicephalus annulatus. The sequence continues at coordinate 1,616,843 of WOVY01010234.1, read as the reverse complement.
AAGAGCGTTATCACTCTTCGACCACCTGAAACACAAAAGGGAGTGTAAATTTCAGTCGGGGCAGTGTGGTGCTTTTGCGCTCTGTAGTCGGAGTTGGCCTTGGTCTAGGGGCCCTGTGGCGTTGGCTGCCCCTATCGCCGTCACCCCCAGCTCTGACTAGACCCATCGGAGTAGATTAGTGCTACCTTTCATCGCTGTGGTATAATATGCCTTTACAGATACTGCGGAGCATACCATCCTATATCATAACGTACTGGTGAAGCCAGAAGGAGGGACTGGGGGAGTTATTTCCTCCACCATTTTTCTATTTCGCATGTGTATATTACACGTAAATACATACATATAGAAATACACGTACGTACAGGGTTTGCCAAAAGTTTCAAGGCCAAAACGCCCGGCTGAGGAGCAGCAGCCAACTGCTATCGGGGTGCTGTTATCGCAATTATGCCTTGGGGTCAGTTGGCACCGAGCGAAATGCAGGCAGGGGGCCTGGCATCGTTCTCCCTTTTTTGATCTTCAAGAGAAATTGAGGAAAAAGCACGGTGCGTTACGTTCCCTCCCTGCCCATTCTTCGAATAGGTGACCAGTAAAAGAGCGAGCGATTGTCGGATGCACCGTCTGCTACAGGCTCCCCGTTCGAGAAGAGTAGACGACGGCGAACAGCTTCCCCACAAGCCTCAGATTATTCGGGATTTGCGCGCACGGTCGCCCGTTTATCTTCGTCCTGATAAACAATGGTCGGTTGTTCAGCCGTTGGCTGCTCCAACTCGAGCGTGAATGGCAAACGCAGGTACAATTCCCATGGAACGAAGAAAAAAAAATGAAGTGTGCCGCGGCTGTGAACTGAGCCACGGCGACCGGCAGCCTTTGAGTAGGGAACGTTGAAGCCAAAGTGTGCGTAAACCATTTTATCACAGGTACGTGTGTATTCCACACAAAAAAAAGTTAACGCATGAATTTGCCGCGAATATTATATTGAGAAATAAATTGTCGCGCAGGCGTGCCTAGCAAAGATATTATGGAAACACGCGGGCGAAATCTACCTGCCATATGAGATGAGCACTGGCTATTGCACATTGCACCCATATATATGAAAAAAGAAAACGCGAAAGCTGCACTCAAGAGTAAGTTTACACGAAGCGCTGGACGAGTCTATTTGCGGTTATATTGGTCAAACTGTGTGCCAGGAGGGCACCCAAAAAAACAAGTTCGTCAAACAGGCGCATGGCTTCGATTATTCGGTGCTGTCTATGTCTCACTGTATTTGTTATGTTCCGCCGTGCTGCGCAGTTTGACCAAGATCAGCGTTTAAATAAGCATCTGGCTTCGACTAAGAAGGGCATTTTATAGAGTGCTGGAGGCTAGAAAAAAAAAGATATCTTAACGCTCTCAATAAGGGCTGCGCTTCATGCCAATCGACCGATGATGTCTGCCGAAGCAGTGATCCCAAATGAACTCTTACCACACTGCTACAATCATCCGCATCCCCTGAGATCTTTAAAATGGTAATTCTTTGTCTGCGGTGACGTATCATATAATGAAAACTGTTTTCTGTTACAATCGATCTGCTAGCAGAACTGACAGTACCCCCGAGCAGCATAAAATCATTGCAGATCTTTTGAGTACAATAAATAAGTTTTCTTACCATTCATGGCTTTCGTAGCTTGTCATCGTCACAGTCAAAGTTAGCAAAAACAAAAAAAAAACAACTTCTAAAGCACTGAAGTTGCACGAAGAGGAGTTTTTTTCTTCAACGGAGTGGTACAAAAATGCTTGTGTGCCACTGCTTACCCGCGTGGTGCGTCGAACCGGAAGCAGTCGTATCCCACAGTTCCCTACGATTGCCAATATTACCGGTAATATATTGTATACTATTCTGTGCAGCGCTGCTTATTCCACTAAGGTGATCCAACAGGCACCGGCAAAAGTGCTCCTCTATACATTTCAGGCTCCGCCCATGTTCGAATTGACCAACGCAGATGGTTAAGAGAGCCACCACTGTGCCAATGAAAATATAAAAAAGCATGATATTGGTGGAAGCCAAAAACTCGGTAATCTATACGTTGTCTAGCTAAATGTGACCACTAGCATGATGTGTCAGCTTCCCGGAACACTGCCGCCTCGCTACAGGCTGCACGATGTAAAAATTTGAAGAGCGAGCAGTGAGGAAACATATCGCATCATGGTTATTTCCTGCGTTCTTACCAATGAGAGCAGGATAGGAAAAAGGATGCACCCCCCCCCCCCCCTTCATGCACCCACTCCACGCTAGTGCGAGTCAAGGAGTGATTGTGATAACAGCATCCTAAGGGCCGTTACCAGCGCGAGCCGCACAGCCGCACCCAATTATAGGGTGGAAGAACGTCGCCAATTGGCTTTTTATTGCGATAGCAACTATATGGACACTCTTGATTGCTTGATTAATATGTGGGGTTTAACGTCCCTAAACCACCATATGATTATGAGAGACGCCGTAGTGGAGGGCTCCGGAAATTTCGACCACCTGGGGTTTTTTAACCTGCCCCCAAATCTCAGCACACGGGCCCAGAACCTTTCCGCCTCCATTGGAAATGCAGCCACCGCTGCTGGGATTCAATGCCGCGACCTGAGGGTCAGCAGCCGAGTACCTTAGCCACTAGACCACCGCGGCGGGGCTATATGGACACTCTTGGCTGTATTTCGCCATCGGCGTCAATGTGATGCATCGTATATTTATAAGTATCTATATATACAAAAACGCAAAAAAATCCAGAAAAAAAGACTGTGGCACGTGGAATCGAATGTCGGACCTCCACGTCATAAATGCGAGGCGTTTACAACTGAGCCACCCAAGGGTACCTCCTTGAACGCTAACACGGCAAGCTATTTATATCTACCACTTACCTCTGTTGGCGGGCATCTCGGGAGGGAAGTATCGTGCTTTCAGCATTATCATCAAAAATGGCGCAATGAGCGCGTCGCTGCTCTCGTCATTCACGCGTACTTTGGCTCGAAGAGAGAAGGGGAGTGAACGCTCTATCGCGCGCCCTTATCGAGAGATGAGTAGGAAAGGCTGATCGTACATCTCGGCTGACTGAGGTTTTACATGGAACAATTCTATGGTAGTTACGGGCCGCACAAAGGTCACTTGAATCAGTGAAGTTTCCGTTTGCGAAAAGCGCGTGCTTTCCAGACACCGCGAAGTACCTACTGAGACGCTTCTTCGCGTTCATCTGTACCTGTGAGTACGTTTCGTGCGCCATTTGTGCGTGAGAAACTCGGGGACGTTTCAATCTCCTTGCCATTCTGCGCGTGACCTTCCAATTTGTTGCAATCGCGTTCATTGCTTCGCCTTTGCGGCAAAGATTCGACTTTTTTGTACCTCTCTTCAGTGCGACAGGAGTCCCGGCACGTGCGTTGTGGCTGTGCGGGTAGCGTTGGAACGGCCCTAATAGCAGCGAGCTGCTGCTTTAGACCACCGCGGCTCAGATTTGGGTGCACGCTGTCAGGAAGTCGGGGATTGATGGCATCCCACCACTGCTACCACTGCTAGGATTTCCTGTTTGTTGCGATGGTAGCAGTAGCTGAAAACGGTGAGCAGTCGAACAGACTTTGCCGAAGCCCAGAGGCGGAATAGGGAGACAATCGTGTTCAAAACAGCAACAAGTAGGAACGTTTACTATAGCAGGTTCTCGTTTGTACAAAACTGGCCAGCACGACGACGTCGGCCGTGGCAAAATCCTCAAACATTGGGCCAGCTTGGCCTAAATAACGTTTTTGGTTTCTTCTACGAGACCAGTTCCCGGTGCTTGGAGGAGAAAGTGAAGCTCTCCTCGGAACGGCTCGGTGGCTCGGCGGAGGAGGCGACGCTTTGCCTGGAACTGCACGGTGCCGCCTTCAGCGTGGAAGGTGGCGCTGGGAGGGGGGGGGGCGAAGTTCACCTGAACTGCGCTCGTTCTGTGTAAAGAAGCGCTCCCGAACGAGGATCATGCCTGTAGCATAACAGCACCCCCGCCGCCAGAAAATACACCTGGACTTTTGAGCCGTCTAGCGCGAATCGTAAGGAGGGATGCTGGTTGACCACTGAGAATTGTGTACACCCGAGGTGACTTTTACAGCCTTGCAGGGGATCACTGGAACAACGGAGTCGAGCACAAAGCCAAACCTCTCTGGCCAAAGCAAGCGCCCTCCAAATGCTGATCAAATAGTCAGACAAACAGAGACAAAAATATTTCCTCAAGATTAAGCTTAGCTAAAAAATAGCATACCGAGCAACGTATCTCGGGAGGAATACAGAATGCCGACACTCCTTTACAGTGCATGACACTGATAAACTAAATAGAATGTTTTTTTTTTCGCGAGAGATTTTCGATTGTGACCCAGGCAGATTGAGGACAATAGAAGCTGTTGAGGTTAACTCAGCTTGGCCCCGAAACTGCAATTTTGTACACTTCTGAATCACGCACATTGGTGTCGCTTACAAGCGCTAGACAGTTAAACATAACATGTCAGTCCTCCAACAAGCTCTCATTCAATGCGCGCCGCCAACGATCATCACAAGAGAAAGCACACTTGTATAAAAAAACAAGAAAATAAGACTGAAAATCAAACTTGCGTTTGTTATAGAAAAAAAGCGAAAAGTTAACCTACACTGACGCGCATAATAACACGTAATGCCAAACACAAAAGGGATTTTACTTAGCCTTCTCTGTTAAATAAAAAACACTCACTGTTACCTTTCGAAATATTATGAAAACAAAATAATCAAACATATCAATGTCAGCTTCTTCGATGAGAAGGAAAGTAAAACTTGCAAACAATCATTCCTTGCCCAACAGCTGACGACAAAACTATAAAAGTAATTTTCAAAGCTGATTACAATATTCATTCTTAGTATTGGCAAGACGGGGCCCCTCTCACACAAACTCTGGGGAGTCGCGCACTCCATAGCTTTCGAGGGATCCAGTATTCACAAAGGCACAACGAACAAAGCTGTTTGCCGAACTCGGTAGCAGCAACGTTTGACGTACAGCCGCTTAACTCGAACAAGGGAGCACCTGTCCTTTGTTCTTTATCCCGCCCGTTCGACCCGTTACCATTTCGCCATGGTGGGGAACAACAGCCTGTGTTACGGCTCAGGCGTAAGCTATGCTTTCCTTCATGGTTGCATCTACGCAGCAGTGAAAAAGATGAGATGAGGCGAATATCTCGGAGTCCGGGGGACTCGCTTGCTGGATTCCGTGCCAACCGGTTGTGCCCTCGCAATCTCCGGCGTCAGCGTAGCTCTGGCCGACTGGGCTCGCCCTACGTCACCTCCTGACGCCGACGACCTTCGACGACAGTGTAGCTCTGACCAACTGGACTTGCTCTACGCCATCTACTGACGCCGACAAGAGCTCTCGCAAGTGGTGCTCCGTCCTCGGACTCCTGTGACCGTGTTTCCATCTTTTTGATCTCTCCTATCCCCTCAATTTGTCGTCGCTCTCTTTGGCTTACCACCTCACGTCTCTTCCTTTTCTCTACACCTTTACTCCTACCCCTTTTATCCCTCCTCGCCCCCATTCCTTTTGAGCTACTGTTGAGGTGTCGCTCACTGAAGCAGACAGTTACGGGGCTCACTTTTCTCTTCCTTTCTTTCTTAAGAATCACCTTCTCGGCGTCCGAATTTCCTGGAAGTCGGTTTTTCTCAACACGCTTCCCGTCCAATCTCGAACAACGCAACAATCTGTACTTCAAACATTTCATAGAGGACCCTTTCGTACACCTAGCCTTAAACCTGGCGTCTTGAATGAAGGTGTCATGGCACTTAACAGCGGCTTTAGCGCACTTGGCGCCTGTCGCCTTTTCGGTGTTACGCTTTCGCCGATGCCTCCTTTTGACGGAATGGCAAAATCAAATCAATCAATCAATGACAAATCAATGAATCAATCCCGTTTTTTGTGTGCTTCTTCAATGTTGATGTCATGCTTATTGCATGCCCGACTCCAACATAGCCTACTTTCTCATAGTTTTGATTGATTGATTCGTGTTGTTTAACGTCCCAAAACCACCTTATGATTAAGAGGGATGCCGTAGTAGAGGGCTCCGGAAACTTCGACCACCCGGGGCTCTTTACCGTGCACCCAAATCTGAGCACACGGGCCTACAACGTTTCCGCCTCCATCGGAAATGCAGCCGCCGCAGCCGGGATTCGATCCCGTGACCTCCGGGTCAGCATCCGAGTACCTTAGCCACTAGACCACCGTGCTGTGGCTCCCATATTTTTTTCATATTTAAGGAAGTTAGTACAGCTATGTAGGCCTGTGAACAAAGCCGGTTTGGCCCCCCGTTTGTGGACATTTTTCCACGCGACTGCTTGATTGTGTCTACGTCTGTGTTTTTGTCCCCCCCATCTTTTCTTTCATCTTCCTTTCATCGGTGTTGCTTCTACTCAAAAACGAGTTAGCCGTTGTGCTCCTCTAGGTGGCAGCCGTCAGCCTGTTTTTCCTTCCTAATTTCTCTGATATCATGTAACAACAACAACAACAACAACAACAACAACAACAACAACAACAACAACAACAACAACAACAACAACAACAACAACAACAACAACAACAACAACAACAACAACAACAACAACAACAATCAAATAAAAATAAGTCGGTATACGCACAGCATGTGTGTGGCTTAAGAATGCAGTGGCTTTTTTAGATGCGGAAGCATCTTATACTCGCGCCTTGTAGTGCACCGTCCGCGCCGTCCGCGCCGTCCGCACCGCTTCTCGAACATTCGACAGCTGACGCGCGCATGCGCCGTCGCGCCGTCGCCCACCATCTGTGCCGCGCGCGCTTCTCCTTCGAGAACATTCGACAGCTGACAGCGCATGCGCCGTCGCACCGTCGCCATCTGTGCCGCGCGCGCGCTTCTCCTTCGAGAACATTCAACAGCTGACAGTGCATGCGCCGTCGCGCTGTATATATACTCAAGGTCGGCGCTCGCTCGCTCAGTTGCCGCTCGTCGGTTGGTTTGTACGGCGCGTCGACGTCCAAGGTCGCGGTGAAATGAATTCCAACGAATCCACAAACACAATGATCGACGTCCCTTCGACCAGCACCGTCTTTTCGCATACGTGTGTACGTGTTCACTCATTTAACACCCCCTCCTACAACCACGTTAACCAATTTAGCCATCGACCCAAGTAAGTCGCAATTTAACACCCCATTTCACAACCACGTTAACCAATTTAGCCATCGACCCAAGTAAGTCGCACTTTAACACCCCGTTAACCAATTATATGCTCCGCATCCTCCTCAGTGTTCCCCCGAGGGAAGCTGCGGGCAATTTTTTTTCAGCTGTAGACTGTCTACCTGATAGCTTAGCTGAAGAAGCCGCTGCTATTTGTGACTGTTATTTTGGAAAATATTGTGCTATGTGGCCCTGCTTCAATATATGACACTGCCGAACTCGGTCAAGTATTGACAGCTATCAGTTAAGGGCTATCTTGCGATTGCCTTTATCCGTGCTGTTGGCATTCCTTGATCTCACCTAATATTGACGCCTCGCTTACAAAAGCGTACCCTCCATAGTAGCTTAGTGGCTTAGGCACTGAACTGCTAAGCTTTTGGCCCGGAGCGCTATCCACGTCATGGCAGCCGCATTTAAATTGCGCGAATTGTAAAAAAATTGGCAGATCCCACATTCCTGGGAATCGACGTTATGCGAAGCATGCGGAGTGAAGGTGATGGTATTGCAATTTTTTTATTGAGTGACACATCAAAAAATGGCTCTAAATGTATGTACAAATGTGGCACGCGCAGGCATATGAAGAGTTGTGAATATTTATATAACGAGTTGTTTGCACTTGCGCAATGATGACAACCGGAACCTGCATATCAGCAAAACCACAAGCTGATATGAAGTGCTGATGCTCGCGAGAATTCTGGACCTGGACACTGCTACATAAATCAACTTCATCGCATGACAACTAACCATAATTGACGTTAACCCGACGTGACGGCTATATCAAAAGATAATATATGTTATGTTTATAAAATTGGGTAGGCAGCCCTGCAACCACTGTTGACGTTTCACGAAGATTAGCGTCTATTTGAAAAGCAGCTCCGACACCTGGCTTAGCTCTGTGGTAAAATGCTTCATTGCCACGCAGAATGCTTGGGTGCGATTCCAGCTTGGACCCTGACATTTATTCTTTGCATTCGTCGGGTCGACACTACTGATGTCTGGTATTTCTTAACGCTCGCGCGTTGAAATTGTTCATGTGTGTTTTCGTCGTTCCTGGGTGGATACTAAGTTTCAATCACATGTGACACATACTCGCATGTCAGCGGCACATACCCGACCGTGAGTATGTGCCACTGTCTAGCGGGAAGTGTTTCACGACGTACGCGACGGGGATTGTGACAATATTCATGTTTTCACCAGCGCGTCATATTTGCCAAACCATCTTTGCCATTTTCGCCAAACCCTGCCACGGTGGTCAAGTGGCTAAGGTACTCGGCTGCTGACCCGCAGGTCGCGGGATCGAATCCCGGCTGCGGCGGCTGCATTTCCGATGGAGGCGGAAATGCTGTAGGCTTGTGTGCTTAGATTTGGGTGCACGTTAAAGAACCACAGGTGGTCAAAATTTCCGGAGCCCTCCACTACGGCGTCTCTCATAATCATATGGTGGTTTTGGGACGTTAAACCCCACATATCAATCAATCAAACCCTCCCACGCTAATTTTGGTTCACGCCAAGTTAGGGGGTGACCGCGAGAGCACCAAAACGTAAGCGGCTAGAAAAATAGATAGATAGATAGATAGATAGATAGATAGATAGATTAGATACACTCAGTCACCGAAATGCTTCGCATTTAAAACGCTCCCGTCATTCGAGTAGCAAAATTAAGTAGGTGTCGGTGAGTCGCACAGCACCAGGTTCCTTGTAAAGATATTATGGTTTCAAGACACGAAATTTTAAAAGTTACATATTTACACAACAATAACAAAAGAAGCAGTGGTCACAATAACAACCGCAAAATGTTTTCCAAGCTTAACATTGCTCATAACGTTAATGCACGTCTCTTCCATGTAAACGTGGTGTACGCAAAAAGGGAAGTGTGTGCGCTCGCATGGTCTCTCTGAAGAGACTGTGCAGTCAAAGAGATAAAAAGGTGCATGTTTGCTTAAAGCAGTGAACTGGTGTTTGCTTCCGCGATTCTGTTTACACAGGGTTCATTGCCGACATAGCGTGCGTAAAACGCGCGTGTGCAATCTCCTAATTGGGCTTGTTCAGAGTGACAGAGCAAAACGTAAGAAACTGTTGACACACTTACGTGCGCGAGCCGTGGTTGCGGGATTTGATGTGCGTGAAAAACCCGGTTAGCGGGGATTCTTACACCTGCGCATACAATGACGTACGAAACAAAAATACTGCACTCGTGCTTTCTCAAAGCTCACGGGAATGTGCGCGCGCACACACGCACGCGAGCGCAGATGAACACGTGCCCCGAAACTTCTGCGCGCTGACCGTGTCGAATAACGCGGCGTGTCACAGATGGTAAAGTGTCAACGAACGTCAGACTTTTTAATGTGTTTACGAATTTCGGTGGTAATATATTGCGCTAAAGTCAGCTGGTGGCTGTAATGAACGCAATGCACGATGGCATGCGCTCATTGATTCCACTACCTGAACAACGAGGTATGTCACCGGTGAGATGCTTTCACCTTACAGAGTTGTTCTTTCCGGAATCCAAGCATTTTAGGTAAACAAATAGTAAACGTTTTACAACTTCACTGGCGAGTACAAATTGCGTTGTGATGAGGCTATACTTAACATTATAAATATACTAAACGTTACTATCATGCCTATAACAGATAGTATGTCGATAAGTTCGTAGTTCGGCACCTAACTTGCTGCTGTAATAAAAAAAGTAGAACTAACTTAGGGTAAATGTCTCATTACACCACTAGACTGAATGGCTGAACATATGGGTCAGCTTCACCGTGACTGTCAAGCTGATTTAGCCGCCCCGCCACGGTGTCTAGTGGCTAAGGTACTCGGCGGCTGACACGCAGGTCGTGGGATCAAATCCCGGCTGCGGCGGCTGCATTTCCGATGGAGGCTGAAATGTTGTAGGCCCGTGTGCTCAGATTTGGGTGCACGTTAAAAACCCCAGGTGGTCGAAATTTGCGGAGCCCTCCACTACGGCGTCTCTCATAATCATATGGTGGTTTTGGGATGTTAAACCCCACATATGATCATCATCAAGCTGATTCAGCCCACACGGGCGGTGCCGGCGGTGGTGGAAGGACGCTTCCCTTGTATCTTTATTCTACCCTTTGCAGGACGCGACACGAAAGTGTTGTGCCGGCTTCAGGGATTCTTGCCCACAATCACGCCACGAACACTTTTTTCATCTTGGCTGTGCTCGCTGTGCTCGTGACGGTCAAGCTGACTCAACCCACACGGGTGGTGACAGCGGTGGTGGAAGGACGCCCCCCTGACACCTTTATTATACTCGTTGCAGGTTGGTAAACTCAGCCTAATTCCTGACAAGACTTGTCTTAAGGCTGGTGCACACCGGCGACTAGCAGCGGTCGCCGACCATTTGCGACTGGTGACCGAAAAGCGACTGATGTTCACACCGGCAGGGGCTGCATGCGAGTGACCGGAAGTCGCAAAAACGAAGAGTCACGTCCGGATCTCGTTATCCTCGAGAACTCTAGAGACCGGCACCGATCAGCTGATCACCGCCAGCTGAGTGAGCGGAGCAAGCCGGGCGCGTCGCATTTATTGTTTTCGTCCGTTCTCGCACAGCGTTCCCAACAGGGTCAAGTTCGATTCAAGCGAAGAACTAGACATTGTCATGGTGGTGATGCGCTGTGCCATGGTGTCAGCGCATGCATCGCAGATGCCTCCAAAGAAAAAAGGCTGGTACTGGGTGTGACCGTCATTTCGATCGCGGGAGTTGGCTGGCCATGCAAGCCGCCTGCCTCCCGAGCTGCGCTGAGACGACGAAGAGTGTTTCCGAGAGTCGTACGTATTCAGAAACAGTCTTTGAATTTAAATTGACTTGCCACAGCCTACAATACAGCACAAACTCGTCTCGAACGTGGTGTCTTAAGCCGTTGGCAAGGCATGAAGCACGAACGCGTTCCAAGCGCGCTGCATTGAAGGCGGTGACAAATCAAGTTCAAGCCAATAAAACGGTTCTGAATACGGGCAAAAGATAGTGCACAATTTATATTCTCTTCACTTTGACGGTGTTTACCTTCTTGCGAATACCGCCACGTAAATTCGACACTTTGCTCGAGCTGCTGCGCCCCGCCATCTCCAAGCCAAGTATTCCGTGGTGGCCATGCTGCCACAGACCCAGAGGAACACACTCGTTTGTATCTGGCGGCAGGAAGCCAGCGCAATAAAAAACAAACGAACAAAAATTGAGCATCGCTGATTGGTTCCAGCAGCTTTGCGACTGCAGTCGCACGACTGAAAAATCGGTCAGGAAGCGACTAGCCAAAGCAGTCGCTTTGCGACCATTTGCGACCATTCGCGACTGTTTGCGACCAGTCGCAAATGGGCGCGCGACCGCTGCTAGTCGCCGGTGTGCACCGGCCTTTACCCTGTATCTTGTGCCACCACCACTCCCGTTGCCACCATGTTATTTCTTTTGGTGTCAAGTGCTCTAGCTTTTTCGTTCTCTTTTGCACTGCGTGCCTACTTGGTGGGCGTATGAAGATGCAGTGCCAGTCCTGCAACGACTCCTTCCCGCAGATGGACGCTGCATGAAGTGCTTCGAATGTGAGTACGGCTACCATCTCGGAAAATAACCTGTCTGCAGTGAAGCCACACATAAAAGTAAAGGCGAGAGTAGGCGTAGGATGTGGCGATGTGCGTTATGCAGAGCGCCAAAAGCTACTACAGCGAAAGTACAGGTGATATATATACCGACCTTTCAGTCGTCTTGGCAGAAATATCTCGTAAGTTAGACATGCTTAATTGCTTGCCACAGCAGGTCGATGAAGCAAAAACCTCAATCCAACTACTATATCAATATTACGATGATATACTGAGTCGTCAAAGTGCCCAGGAAAAAGAACTAACTAGCTTAAAGAAGAAAGTAGTCAAGCTCGAAGAAAATTCAATGTAAAGCAAAATTCAACAACTCGGTGCATCTATCAATGACCTTGAATAGCGCAGCAGGAAGCCTAACGTTGGAGTGCACGGAATACGAGCCACCAGTAACAAAAATCGGATCACAAAGCTAGATGAAGTAGCAAATTCAGAGAATTTGTCACAGCTGGCGGCTACTGATATATAGGTGGTACAGTACTCACAGATTGACATTCGTAGCGGACACTCGTAGCTCGTGGCCACTGGTGCATGTGCCACCGCTCATGGGTGCTCGCGGAACCAGGGTGTGTTGCATTGTGGTATAGAGTGTGGGTGAGAACAGCTACGGAGCAGGCTTACTTTTTACGGTCCTTAAGAGTTGGCAATAATTACACCAAGAGCACAGTGCCAGCGTGGCGCTGCAAAGCTCGCGCGCTTTTGCATGCATGCAGCCCGAATGAAGTGGACGGTGCGAACCATTTATAATGTGGTGCAAGCAAACGGCGCTCGCGATTGGCGCCTTTAACGATGGGACACATAGGCTTTGCAAGTAAGAAATTGGATACCGCTAAGATGCCGCGCCTGAAATGCGCTCGTTGACATGACAAAAAGCTGCACAAAAGCAGATAAAGTTTGTGAAGCTTTTTGTCACAACGAAAAAGAAAAGCAGCAGCCCCGGGCCTGTTTCCGTGCAGCATCAAAACTTTAACTTAATATTTTGTGGTTTCACCCCAAGCAGCGAATAGTGCGGCTATACTGCGTGACAAGCAGTCGTAGAGCTGTTGGTCATGGAAGAACGAACGAGCTTCTTGAATTTTTTTCAATAATAGGCCACAGTTAGCGCTAACGACACTCATATTATTTCCATGGTGCATGAAGGCAAGCATGCCTCTGATTTTCTTTCTTGTCGTGGCAGAAATCACGAAGTAAACTCTCCATGCTTTTGGGCAGATGTTTATGATGTCTACGAACGCACGCAAGGTGCAATCCCCGAACTGAATCCTGTGTTTTACTTGTACAACTTGCACAGCATGCGTACCACATCACCTAAGCACGCAGAACGAGAGGGTCGTCAGCTGGCGCGGCAATAACAGTGGTGCGCAGCGGCGAGTGAGTTTGGTCGACATGTGAATGTGCGTGAGCCTTGCAGCGCCACCCTGGCAGTGTACACATGGTGAACTACAGGCTGACTATTTGGCGACCGGAAGGGGTAACTTGTGTTCGTAGGTGTTCTCCGCCTTGCTCTATAGCATAATGCAACACATTGGTTCCACGTGCACTCACGAGGGGCGGCGCATGTACCGTCGGCCACAGGCTCCAAGTTTCCTGCTTCAATCCGTGAGTATTGTACATAGGTTGCCTTCGTGGCAAGGCAAAGTACTGAAATTATCGTCCGATTTCTACAGCTCTCTCTTCAAAACAAACCAATAAAAAACGCAAAGTTCTACGTAACATTATTTCTATTGTTTCAATCTGTAAAAATATGACCCTGCAAAACCGAAAATTGCTGCGTGACGTGAAATAATGGACAGCTGCAAATGATTAACGCTTGGCGTGGCATGCGAACGGGAATATTATTGTTCGAAAGGATGATAACGAACGTGCGGTTGTCATTCGATCCACGACTGACCTTGATAAACTGTCCAGCAATTGAAATTCGATAGCAAACGCTTCTTCTTATCTAAGTTGTTTTTCATGGATCGAGTAAATGTCTCAGACTTTGATACCATCATGCAATGTCATGGTTCGAATTGCTACAGTTGTATAAATTTAACCTAAGATCTGGTAGAAATAAGAGACATGAACTTGACTGCTTTTTCGGTGGAACGGAATGTTGATTTGGTGTTGTAATGTTTTCAGAACCATCGTTTCCTTCAGGAGACGATATGTATATAGCTTTCCCACTACCACCACAATACCTATTCCCGCTACCACTGCCATACCACTAACGGCTTCGCCCTGTCGTAGCGGACGCAAATTTGTGATGCAGATTTACGGTTAACTAAGTCATTACTCGAAGAGAAAGCCTCAAAGCTGAGAAAGGACGAAGCCGTTTAGTTATTTATACTCTATATAGATGATATATTTAATATTCCTTACACAGAAAAACTAGTCATGTACGTAGATGACACGAATGTCTTTTTCAGTGCTGATACAATGACCGATCTTCAAGTTGCTGTATCTAATTATTTAAGACACCGGGAACTGTGGCTCCATGAAAACAAGCTTGACATAAACGCAAGTAAAACAAAATATGTTATATTAAGGCCTCTTAATAAGCCAAGCATTAATCTAAATTTCTCCTTTCAGGGCACCACGCTGGAATGTGTTAAAACGCTAAAATTTCTAGGAGTATGGTTTGAGAAAAACATGTCGTGGAATAGGCATGTGTCAAAACTGGTCTCTGAATTAGGCAAAACTGTAGGTTGCATGTATAAGCTATCAGACCTTTTTCCATTATGGCTTAAAAAGGCTATATACTACGCCCATTTCTATTCTCGGTTATCTTACTGCGCCCTAGTATGGGCAAAAACGTCTGCTCAGAACCTCAACAAACTAGAGATGTTACAGAAAAAAGTTCTTAGAATATTCGAAAATTTTTATGGGCTTCCTAGTAAACTACGTACTCATCATCTCTTTATAAATCATGATCTTATTAGAGCACGTGACCTTTACGCATATAAACTAATACTTTATACTCAGAAAAACAAACTTCATCGGCATTCAGTTGACAGCTCATGCCGATACACTCTCCGAAATCAACTACGACCAGTTCCCTTTTCTCGCACACGTTACGGAGAATGCCTTCTACACCACCAGATACCAACAGTATTGAACAAATTTTTAACTGGTATTGACTTCGAACTGCCTGAACGTAAATTTAAGAAACATGTGCGAAGTATGTTCCTACAGATATAGAATCTGCTCAAATAGCAATAGCTATCTTATGTTATCGTGTTTTTTCACGTGTTCTTCTTTTGTATAAAAATTGTTGTTTTTGCGCATGTGCGTACAATATTTGTGACCCATGTGAAAATGTGCGTTTATTTTGCTCACTAAAAGGAAAAAGAACTAAGCTTTTATTTTGCCTATGCATGTACAGTGAATTACGCGACATTTTTGTAAAATGTCTGCTGCTCTTGAAGGGTTCTTGGGCTCTCTCAAGATGTCCCCGACATCTTTTCGCCTAAGGACCTCCAACTTGATGTTGTTGGAAATGAAGTTGACTTGACTTGACTTAACTAGTATAAAATCACGAAAAGTAGAACCTTTAAGCATAATCAATAAAAAAAAGAAATGAAGTTACAACATACACACTGAGCCTAATCTGCTGAACTAAAACGTGTCTTATAAGTTGTACAGCTGTAATGTTTTTTGAAAATAAACAGTCACCAGTGGTGCTGATGGCAGCGGTGGCTTGGTGCGTTAATACGGTGGACGCTGGTGGTGTCTCTGCAGCTGGAGTCACGCGCTGCCTAGCTCGTTGACGCGTGGTAGAAGACGAGGTAGTTCTTGTTCTGGCAAGAACGGCGGATGTTTTCCGATGCTGGCTCTGTCTGAGCAGGTGAACGCCACCCAGAAAGTTCCGCCCTCCACAGGTGGTTCAGGACCGGAGTCGAGGCCCCGACACCTGGGACGTGACCTTGAACCATCCCGACTGTGACTCTCGAAGGCCGTGTACCTCCGAGTACACCCTGGGCAGCTGAAGCATCCTCGCCTTGTCTGCCTTCACGCGCTCGGGTCTGCAACCTAACACCGCAGTCGTGCGACACCAATGGTTTTCTCCCTGCCTGCTCAATACCGTTCTGCCCTCAAATCATCTTCGACTGTTCTTTATGTTCCTCGCGCCTTTTCCCATTGGTGTTCACCAGGGCCTTGGCCGTGCAGCCTTTCACGGAAACTTGCTCTTCTTTCGGCGGGCCGTAGTTTTTTGTGTAACGTTTTGCGCCGATGTTATTGTCTTCTCTCCGCCGCTTCATCGAGAAGCACCGCTGCCGTCGCCTCCGAGCACATTGTACACAACACCATAGTGTCACCACACTTCACAAACAACACTGTGTTACTATATTACCCCACAAGCTGACATGCTTTTTTAGTGTAATAAGAGGCTACAGACAGTGCTGTGCCCTGTGATCGGTGAAGATTGTTAGTCAGAAATGTTTGAAGTATGAAGTTAAGCGCTATTTTAAGGTTATCACATGAGCAATAACTAAGAACTTGAATAGTTCCACGTCCCAAAATACACTTTGGAGAAGAAGGTGGTATCATGCAAACTTCACGCTCTCATCTTGCTCTTCTTTAATAAGCAGTGATCACTTCCGTCTGAAGAAGCTGTTTAAATGAAACAGTGCCTAGCACCAGCTGTGACACTAGCTGTAGACATAAAACTAGCTGTAGACTAGAACCTTGTTCATTACTGGCACGGGGGGGGGGGGTGAGTGGCACTGGAGCTCTTATCTTAAACACAACGCATAATTTCCCCGTCTTTGTGCCCCCCTGACGGAACTCGCTGGTTGTCCTGAACCCCCCTAAGTAAGAAACTCGTGGCTTCCCCAATGACATTGTGGTTGAAATACATGAAGTTCCCGAAGAGCAGTTCACGCATCAGAAAGCAGAAAAATACCCTGACGCCCTTCAAGACACTTTAAGAACACTTCTATGAACTGTTCATTTGGAAAGTAAGCCTGATCTGCTTCTGAATACAATAATGAGTTGCATATTGTGAGTCACAACATTAAACTGCGTGTCGAACAAATTTTCATAAACCTAAACAAAAGAGGTGTCATCAAAAACGTAATTCAACACTCACCTAACCCATTAGGTTGGCACCAAAGGCCAACACAATCGGTTAGATGAATCGCTGTCGCAACAAAAAAAAAATGGACAAATGCGAGTATCTATGAATCCACAACTTCTCGAAGCTCTACAGAGAACACGTCACACATTGTCGACTTGATGGTGTTCTACGGTATCTTGCTAAGCCCAGTTTTCTAAAAAGTGGATTTTAGAGGGGGTAATCGATCACGAACCAAGCTTGTTGACTAATTTCCCAACTCCGAATATTTGTTGCCGATGGCTCAAACTGCCCTGTGATCTCGTGGTAAGCAGCAAAATATTCCAGAAGATCGTGTCTTCAGAATGAGTGAGAGTGAAAAAAGATGCTCAAATGGACCACGACAAGAAGTTGAAGAACCTACTGCCAAGATGCTGACAAATTAGGATCTGCCTCAACAATAATCGAAACATAACTTCTAACAACATGACTCATTTTCCTAGAACTTATGTTACCAATGAAGGACTAAGTTGATCGAAATAAAATCAAAGCAATTCAGCAGATGCGAAAGACAATGGATTCCAAGGAGTGCAGTGCTTCTGGGCTATAATTAGCTACCTCTCCAGATTTCTACTTAAATACTCACACATATTGCGGCTTTTGAAGAAACTCACTGTCAAGAATGTACCATAGCAGAGAAGGAAGCTGCAAGAAGAAGCATTCTGAAGGGCAAGAGTCTGTGACATGACGTCCAGTTCTAGCCTTTTTTTAAATAATAAAAACAGCTAGAAATCAAATGTAATGTGAGCGATTGTGGACTTGAAGCAGATCTTCTTTAAAATGGACAGCAGGTCTCCTTCGTAAGCAGAACACTGACACCAATGAAAGTTCGTTATGCACAAAGAGAAAAGAAGATGCTGGTCATTGCCTTGGCGATAAAATGTTTCACCAGTCAAATTTAAAAAAGAAACAAAGACATGAAGCGATTATAAACCATTGAAGCAAGCAGTCTTGAAGAAACTATTGGATCAAGTTTAAATATGACTTCAAAGCATGCTTCCTTAGATTCAAATACACAAAATCGCAATCCAACACACACCTGGAACAGAACTAGTCTAGGCTGACATGAAATCTTGGGCTTCTGTTCCCAACGAAAGCAATGAAGTGGAACTTGAGAACACCCATGTCGTGCCATACGTGTCTGTGAGAAAGGGAACCTTAGAAGAGAATAAAGCTTTGACTGAGTGTGATCACTTCTAAAGTGAATCTTTCTTTCAGGCTAGCCACAAGAATAACACGAACTAACCAAAGGCATGCGATTATACTGAACACACGGAAATATGGGTTTACGCAACAGTCATTTGCATAAAATAAGGTCTGTTGAGAATGACATAACTTTCAAAGAATTAGGCCGAATTGTTGTATTGTCTCTGTAAGTTGAAATCAAAGTGATATTCCAGTGAACGCATCTTGGTATTGAGAGCTGTCTGCAATGCACTTGTGAATGTCTCCTGTGCAGGAATGAACACAAATTGTAACTCCTCATCATAATGTGTGAAATATTTTAAAAGTACGCAAAAGCTCAGCAAACAGAAGTTCTTCTGCTCCATTCATAAACCAAGCTGTTCATAGGAACGGGTTGGATGCGATATGTTCGAATTCAAATAAAAAAACAACGTTTTGGTGACAGTTAATTATTATAACAGCTTTTGGGAAGTGAACGAAGTCAAATTAATGGCCTCGAACCAAGTAATACTCAAAGTAAGGATTTAGTTTGCGATGTACTGGGTACCGAGAATGATGATAAATGACAGTGAGCTTTCAGTCACCAGCAACGAGTTCAAAAACGTCACGATAAGCTGGAACGTTGGACACAAAACGTGAAGCTTGGTTTACCTACGTAGAAATGGAAAGGCTGAATCAGTCGTCACGGTGGCAAAAGTGCTCCCTAAAAAGTACATGGAAGCCACTCAGACCCACAAATGGCATTTGTTGAATAAGGAAACACGCCACTGGAGGAATAGATTGGTAGTCCTGCACAAGAGTCAATGAGTTGCTGTACCGACAGCTTCACAGCTACTGCAAACCGAAACAGTCGGTGTGAGTGAAATAAGAATCCAGAAGAGACAAAAAATCACGCGATATTATCACAAACAAGTCAAGGATTCACCAAGTCTAAGAAAACGTCAGTGGATGTCGCAGTTTAATAAATGAAAACAAGAGCATAGGTCAAAGACAATAATTAGGAGAATTTATGACAGGTAGTATGAACTTTAGACGGAAGACAGCATCCTGAGAAGGAACCGAATGTTGATCAGACCTCGGACTAACACATTAAAGTCAGTCAGCCAATTAGAGATACAGATCAACCGAAGCGGACTGAAACTTCCGCCAGACCTCGAAGAGCCACACAGTCTATAGTAAAAATTCGATGATTTCACAGTAGGATGAAGAATTGACTTCAGAAAAAAATAGATCTAACAAGAAAGATCCTCAGATGACGCAACCATGATTTGCAGCTTCTCACACAAGCCACACGCTCCTTTGGAATTCTCTGTTTCCTCCTTCTCTGAAAAGGCACTGCATTCGGGTTAGTTGGTACCAATCCGTAAATTTCGTAATAGCTAAATGCACGTACGTAAGACGAGCAAACCACTTGTCCTGTTTCTTTCGCTCGTCTTGCTTACGTGCGTTTGGCGCTTACAAAAGTTATGAATTCTCCTTCTATGTTTACTTCCACCACCTCCTCTTTTCCGAGCTCAAGAAGTATCAAGTGTCTGCCCCTCTGACTCGGCTCGTGGCTCACTTTCGCACCTGAACTTTCCTGTATGCATTCCTGCCTTCATGTAGCCATACCTATTCTTGTACTGCAACGCTTACTTACCTCGGCGAATTCCCATTAAAGTGACCCTGAAACGATTTTTTGAACTTTTGTCATCGTTTAGGCTGGAGCATCACAAAACCATTCGCACCAAAAATTCAGAGACACACCATGTACCAACGCCGCTACGGACAATTTTATTATACCCTTCTTCTCACATATGCCTGGCCTCCTCAACTCATGATGCACGCTGGCTATCGCCGAACTCTCCTGAGCGCACTCGACGATTTTAGCTTTTACAAGTCTGGACCTCCAAGATGGCACACCGACAGGTTGCGTGCAGTCTTGAAGGCCATCACAAGGTGCGCTCGGCAGCACGCACGGCGTCTGGCAGCAGAAACAGACTACGAACTGGTTCATATCTGCTCTGACAGGTGCCGCCACCCTACCAGTCGATATTTTGCGCATTTTACAACCCATGACAGCCAATCAATGAGTAGCCACGTTGACGTGGCTGCTGACGTGCTCTGGCCAGAGCATGTCGCTCTGTGAATGGGCGGTTGAAAACGCATTAGGCCGAGTTGGAATGATCTGCAGCAATTCGCAGCTCTAAAGCGTAGTAGTAAATTACACAGTTTGCGCAAAGAGCTGCAATCGGTCTCTAAATAAAACTTGGTACTTTGTACACCGGCCCAATGTGTTGGTACAAAATCGCCAAACCCGTTTCAGGGTCCCTTTAACAAAAGCCGAGTGTTTTATCGGCCACTAAATTAAGTCATAGCAACACAGACTATTACAAAGTACCCAGATAAAATTCATCATCGTCCACAATCATAGCATAAAAAATTCACAGCCACACAGCATTTTGCTTTACAGACACATAGTAGGTACTTTGCGGCCACAATTGCAGTTGACACCCTGGGAGAGTTTAGAACGGCCAATATTACACAATGTGCACAAATTTTCCATCCTTCACAGCATGGTTCACGTGTGCATAAAGAAATGAAGAATGTCAAGCAAATGTGAATTCAGTGAAATGGATGCTGCTAATGCTATCACACTACACTCGAGTATTTTCAATGTTCTTTACAGCAAGACTATAAATGGCTAGCACTGCTGGCTCTAATACAGCCATGTTGCAGTACCGACACAGTGGGATGCGAACTGTGATGTCACGTGAGTGGTCTCAGTACATTACGTGCTGGTTACTTTCTTATTCATGCACAGAGGCCCAAAAACATTCCAGCAACGTAGTTATCACATGAAAGCAAGTTATTAACACGTGATTAGACTACTTCGAAGTTACCTAAATTGAGATGTTGGAATTATATCTGACTTCTTTTAATCATGTCTTATATTCTTGGTGCAAGCTACCAATATAGAGTAAAATGTCAATACGTTTCCAAAAAAAAAGAAACCTGGACACTGAACGTAGGATCACAGAATACCTGCGATTCAAATGGGTTTATTTATTTTTGCAATTGCGAGCGTAGCAGCTGAAAAACCATAAAAAGCGGGGTTATACTGTATACGTCCATGCAACACCACGAAGGCCTACATATTCAAGAAACGTTTATAGTCATCAAGTCTCTCTAGAATAAAATTTTGAATAAAGAGACTAAGTTTCCAGACTGAGGTCAAATGGCAGCTGATTCACATTGCAAACTGACTTACGCTAGTACAACAATGACTGTATCGTAACTCAACAAACAGATACCTAATTTACAGAGAGCTCCCAGTGGGTAGAGCTTCGTCCTACTCTTCCTGAGTGATCCTAGCCCCCGGTGCTAGGGGGCGAACCCAGAGCATGTGGGCTAAACTAGCTGTATCTTCACAATAGCGACAAGGTCGCTCCCACGTCGAGTCTCCCTGTCCCTACATGGGAGCGGCCCACGGCGCGCTAAACGTACGCACTAAATGACCATAACAAAATTATTCATCCATCCATTCATACAAGTTGGTATGTGCTACAGACATGGGGAAAACTTTACCACTCAATACTAGTCCATCAAAAAATGAACAGAAAAAAATGAAGGAAAATTATTTAGCAAACAAATAAATGCTTACATAAATACACATTCATAATCTGCACGTTGCAATTTTAGACTACATAAAGTGAGGGGGGGCTCCTTTAAAAGAGTTTATAGTAAATTAAAAAAACAATCCTATTAAACGTAAAAACATAAAAACTAAGCAAACAAAATCCTTGTATGACACAGCTTGGTTGGTCACCCACCTTCACAGAGTGGAATAGCTCAGGCTTTTCCCAGAAAGCTTTGCAACATCTCTCTCGCAAAAACATGCACATAAAGCTGCATTTATTCGTTATATCGTACTTGGAAGCTTCTGCAATTTCATTTACCCAAAGAGCCTCAACAACTGCTATCGACAGGTGATCAGCTCACAGGATTGCGGACAAGTTTCTTCGGCTACATTGAATCAATTTCACTATATCTATCACCGACTTGAACGATGAATTATCATCGTATTCATGTAATTCATTGAGAAAACATTGTAGACAATTCAGACACGGCACACTTCTTTGGAGACAAGGCTTGAATTTTTCAATTTCTGTGTACTATTGGCAAGGAACAAAATACAAACATGGACCTAATGGTAATAGGCACTTTCATTGTTTAAAGATTTCTTGATCTGACTTGTGCTTGAAATATTTTGCTACACACAATACTTTTGGTGATGTCAGAGAAATGTTTAACAAGACAGACGTGGGCATTTCGGCAGGATATTCAAGGTGTTATTTAACCATTGTGCAAATGCTTGCTGCAAGCAGATAACTATCACATGTTATGTGAGTTGTCATGGTATACAGTGAAGCATGACTGCTTGCATCTTCACAAAACTATTGACACTCTAATAACAGATACTGTTGAACACCTTATAATTTATTGTTGCAACTTTTACAGTTGCTTTGGATTTCGCCTACCATACCTTGACATTGAGTTCTACTTAAACTTCACGCATTCATAGACAGTCAAATATAATGCGTACCTTCAAGAGGGGTGGGAGGTACTACATGCGGAAAAATGTCTTGTGACGAATGACAACAATGACGGGCAATAAAACTGGCCTATCCTCATCGTGTCATCGTTGCAGAAGCTAACGCTCGCTAGCGTCCACAATTATGAATACTATTTGCTGCGACGAACGGCACACACAGAAGGCACCCGAAGCGAGCACTCGTTGCGATGATTACGAGCTTTTCACTTTGGCGTGCACAAAACACATGTCCTGCTTTAGAAAGGTGGATGATTACATGACAAAAATCTTCTAAGTTCTTTGCGATTAGACCTGAAAAATAGACGGTACAATCCAGAAAACACACGCACATACACGAAACGATGACACTCACTTCTGCAAACAAACTTTCTGTATACACTGCGCTCGTTGCTTTGTTTTCGCTGACGATCGCATGTACTGACGGGGTAGTGAAGTAAACACTGGCTGGCTACCATCGATGAGTATCCACGGTAGTCTCACAGCACTTGCGAGGATCCCAACAATAAAATCAGCTGTTTTTCCATGTAGCTGCAGCAATAGCCCTCGCCCCTGGTTCACCAAGAGCCATGTGTTCCAAGCGAGCCGACCGAGTCTTTAGACCGAGTGGCCGTCAAGGCCGTTTTTAGGAGCAGTCAATGAAAGTGGCGACCCAGCTGGCGGCTGCCAAAAGTTGACAACCGCT
Source organism: Rhipicephalus annulatus (assembly GCA_013436015.1). Lineage (NCBI taxonomy): Eukaryota > Metazoa > Arthropoda > Arachnida > Ixodida > Ixodidae > Rhipicephalus > Rhipicephalus annulatus. The sequence goes on along the minus strand of WOVY01010234.1, from coordinate 1,593,473 downwards.
CTGCCTGACGTCATCAAGACGGCCGCTCTCACCCGTTTGTGCGGGGTGGGTGTGCGGTTAGTGCGCAGAACGCCCATTAGGTTCGAGCTCAATCCGGTGTGCAGCGTGACCACCCTACAGCGCACGCATGCTCCTCCCGCACTCGCTCCTCTAGTATACGCTCCCACCTCCCTCTCCTCTGAGTCACCGGAGAAGGCAACAAAAAGCTCGTCAGCAGTGTCAAGTCCACACCTCCACTGTGCATGTGCCTTTCCCTGCCCCTCTCTCCCCGCTCATACGCTCCCCGTGGAAACGCGTTCCGCGCTTCCGTGAGACTGAGCGCGTCTGCGTTGTTGGTAGCCGTTGATCATCGAAGCGCTCAGCACGGTGTGCACCCTGCAGCTTCGTATCGCTTCATGGTCTGCACGAGCGAGAAATGGTGTCATTTGTTGTTGCTGGCTCTGGATGCACAGACGGGCGAGTTGTTGGGCTTCGTGGGCGCGCTCAAGGTAGACGGTGATGTCAAAGTTCACTTCGCCGGAGACATTGCGTAACATGAAGTCGAGCGTCGATAAGCTGATCATCGCTGGGCCGTGCTGTAGTTTGTACGCCATTCATCAAAATTGCTAGCCTTATCACTGGTCGTCGCGTAATCTCTGCAATTAGGTGACTTCACGTCCTGCACGCTATCTTGACAAAACGATCTGCTGCAATCGGGAAGCTTCTCCAAAACTGAAGCGTGATGTGCGCCGAACATTGCTGACAGTCTTAGGGAATTTGATTGATTATTATGTGTGGCTTAGGGTCCCAAAACCAAGATATGATTGTGAGAGATGCCGTAGTGGAGGGCTCTGGAAATTTCGACCACCTGGGTTTTCGGATGTGCACCCAAATCAGAGCACACAGGCCTGCAGCATTTTCGCCTCTATCGAAAATGCAGCCGCCACAGACGGGATTCGATCCCACGACCTGCGGGTCAGCAACCGAGTATCTTAGCCACTAGACCACCGCAGCGGGACATCTTCGGGAATTTAAACCTAGGAGATCAAAATAACAGGCATAGCAATATTATTGCGATAGCAGTTATATGAACACTCTCGGCTGGATTTTGCCACCGACGTCGGCGTTGACGTGGTCGTCGGTGTCAATATCATGCATATATGTATACGCATATATATATATATATATATATATATATATATATATATATATATATATATATATAGGTCCCACATTTTGGTCCTACATGGGACCTATATATAGGTTCCATGTAGGTCCCACATTTTATTCCACGTGCCGGAGTCTTTTTTCTCTGGATTTTCTTCTTTCGTTCGTTTTCAGATATATATATATATATATATATATATATATATATATATATATATATATATATATATATATATATATATATATATATATATATATATATATGCGAGGTGTTACCACTGAGCCACCGTAGGGTGCTACCGTGGACGTTCAAACGGCAAGATATTTATATCTACTACTAACCGCTGCTAGCGGACGTCTCAGGGGGGGGGGGGACTATTGTGTTTTCAGCATTATCAGCAAGATGGCGCAGTGAGCGCGGGGCGGCTGCGGCGGCTCTCACCTCTCACGCGTACTTGGGCCCGCGTAGAGAATAAGGGGGTCTACGCTCGATCACGCGCCCTTATCTTGCAGTGGGAAAAATTGCACGTACACAGCGCACAAGGTCACTGCAATCGTTGCAAACCCTCAGTTTGCGAAAAGGGCGCGCTTTTCAGATGGGGCGAAGTAACAACTGAGACGCTTATTCGCGTTCATCTGTAACTGTGAGTACATTTCGTGCGTCCTTTGTGAGTGAGAAACGCGGGTCACGGTTCGATCTGCTTGCCATCCTGTGCGTGATCTTCCACTTTGTTGCTATTGCGTTGATTGCTTCGCCTTTGTGGCAAAGCTTTGACTTTTTTAAAGTAGTCATTGACATGTTAGCAAGTTTGGCCACTATGCATTTTACCTCATATCAACAGTGCCCTGTAGACGGGATGAGAGGTCGCTGTAATGAATTTTGTGGGTAAAAGAAAATAGATGTTCTTGGACACTAATGGCGTATTCGGTTGGCTGCTCTGGTAAGGCAGCTCACAATCTGAGCGTGAGAGACAGCGTACCAACAGAATACATCGGCGATCTGAGAGCGCCCAGAGCAGCGTGTCTGTACACCATGCAGCCAGTGCGAGAATTTGCCGGATAAAGAGTGCTGCGGCTGCGCTGTGGCAACAAATGCTGCCGATCAGTTCAGTGAATATCTCTGATACGTCTGACCTCTCTTAAATTTTTTTCTTGTTCACACGCAATGTCTGGATGTAGCAAAAGCTCTCTGAGCTCAGCACACTAATCTGGCGATCGTCTTCGTCTGAGCTGCTATCCTCAAGGCAAATCACTACGCTGCCTGCGAGCTGCTGTAGCGACAGCATTGATGTGTCGTCCGCTTTCACGCTAGCCGCCTCGTTATTGAAATGGTGTACAAATGGCTTCGTAGGTGTGATTTCGCCCCACACACACTCATAAACGCCACCAACAACGCACGTGCACGAACTATGACGAGCCCGGCGATGCCCCCTTCTGAAATGCACACTCGCACTCCTCACCTGCATGGTTCACTTGCCGGCAGCTATGTTAATGACCGGCTTGTGTCACGTGATCCGACCTTCCGGTCACGCCACGCCACGCTCTCACTTCAAAGTCGGAGCGTTCGGGAGTGCTCTGAGTCAGTCTGACGATCTGAAAAAACCTACCGAAGGCTGTCCAAGCCCTCGAATTCTACCAACCGAAGGCGCAGCCCCTTTCTAGAGTGCTCTATAGCACTCAAAATTGCTCAACCGAATACGCCACAAGAAAAAAAAAGGTGGGGTTTAGACGTTTGGTTCACACATGGTAGTCAGATGAAGCAGTACTTAACAATGGTAGATTAGAAATTCCTAGAAGGAGGGCTTAACTCTAATTGGTCTTAGTGGTGTATTTACTATATCGAATGGATTCCAAAACTACCTCACAAACGTTTTCTCGTCTTGGCTGAAGTGTATTTAACTTGTGAATAAGGTATAACTCGGTATATTTTCTGCCTCTTGGGGACAGGCAGTTTGACTGAAGTATGTCGTGTTTGAGAGTGTTGAAGCTGTCACCTGCTATATTAAGAATTAGGAGACCCTAAAGTTTCGCCTTCAGGAGTTGAAACAGATAGCGACATCCTGTTCCTAGTGCGTGCTTCAAACACTTAGTGCATGAAACCTTTTCGAATGCACACACTACGTGCCCTTAGTAAGGAAATAGGCGCAGTAGCATGTGTGCCTTTTGTAGTGGGGTACAGGCTTTCAACCACTGAGCCATTATGATAAACACAGATTCTGCCATCCGTTGGCAATGGACGCTTGTACCACGCATTATTACTGCAATATTTCATGTTGCATTGTGAAGAATATATACAGGACTACTGTGTTTGTGAAGCATGAGAGCTACTTTCACTGCATTTCCAAGCAGAAGAAGTTCTTTTCACTACTATCTCCAGCAGAGGCGTGGCCGTGACATTCCACTTTCGGCTTCCGTGTGAGACGGACGTGTGATGGCTCGCTCCGGTGCGAGGTGCTTCGGCGGCCGCTGCAGGAGGCGGTGTTAGGTTTACTTTTGCACCATCGGAATACCGGTTTGTGTTGCCTACATTGCCTTCGGGTGACAGTATGAAACAGTCTGTGCTTCTGCACGGTGATTAGGAAAAATGACTGTACTGGTTGGAAGACTTTCGGGCCCCGTTAGAAGAAGTGGGGCTCATCAAGGCGATCACTGTCACTGGAGCCTTCGAGATGAATGAAATCTGGCTGGTGAAGATGCAAAGCAAGGCTGACAAAGACGCCTTACTTAAAGCGGGTGGACTCCACGTCAAGGGTGGCTTTTGTGCTATCGTCTGCCCTATCCAACTTGACGTCACCGTGAAAATCCACTGGATTGACTTTGCCATCTCGAATGGGAGCATTCCACAAGCGTTGAGTGACTTTGGTGAAGTCCTGGAGGTGTCGAACGACAACTGGACCGTCACGGGCTTTGAACACGCTACATCGACGAAGAGGGTGGTGGGACTGAAACTGAAGGAAGGCGTGATGCTAGAAGACTTGCCGCACCTTTTTAAGTTTGGAGGAGGCACTGTCCTTCTTGGGGCCCCAGGTCGGGCACCGCTTTGCCTAAAGTGTCACATTCGTAAGTAGTAAGTAGTAAATACTTAATTCACAGAAAGTGTATTTTAAGAAATAAATAATTTTTAAACTGTCAAGTGGCATAACTTTACGAGAAAAATTCTGAAATTTAACAAAATCGCCTTTTTTGTCAATATTGAGACAGAATTTGCACCATGTAGTGGTCCAATTAGAAATCACCTTTATTTCTGAATAAAAAGCAAGTGAGCAGATCTTTTTATATAGCGAATGTTATATATGCTTGTTTTAAAAAAAAGAATAAATTTTTAGCTTTCCCGTTGACGGCAGTAGAGAATTTCAAGGCGGCAGCTGTCGTATGACCAAACGAAAAGATAGGCGTCAATAGGAAAGTTGAAAAATTATTTTCTTTTTTACAACAAAAAATTATTGATGAAATTTGCCACATAAAAAGAACTGCTTGTTTGCTTTTGATTAAGGCATAAAAGCGATTTTATCTGACTCACCACATAGTGCGAATGTCGTGTCAGTATGGACAAATATGACAATTTTGTGAAATTTGTAAATTTTTCTCTTAAAGCTTTGCAGCTTGAGATGTTTAGAGTTATCTCTTTCGCAAAACATATTTTTAAAGAGTATTTACTTCTCAAATATTCAGAAATAATGCAGTATGTGCCAGTAAAATTGCACTAATATTAACCAGATTCAAACACCTAACACAAGAACTTTTACTCAACATCTAAACAAAACTTGGCATAAAGAGAAGTAATAATACTTTAAAATAAAATTTTCCACAAACAACACCCAAACGACATTCAGGGAAATTCAGAAGGCAGCCACGTGACCATATTTTTTTTTCTCTCGCAAATATTCCACCATTTCACTGTTTTTAATGCAGTAAATCAGCGCAAATTTTCGAAAATTAAATTTGAGATGGTTGCCAAAATAGCTTGGACGTTTGGCATGAAATAACCCTTATGATAATAACTTTGAAAGCGTACAGCGGTGTGAGAGTTGGAAAGAATAAATGCAACAATAATTCATTAAATCCACTACTCACTCGTCAAGCCGATGAGAGTCGCAGCTGATGCTAGATTGCGAACACTAGAGCTTGATGACGACCCATGTGACTTTACACAAAGTACGTCACTACCGAAAAGTAAGCATGTATAAAAATATCTTGTTATTTTCCTGCATTTGTATAGGAAAGTTATGAGTAGGGGAAAACATTGTGAATACGTAATAAATACAGCCTGTAATAATAATAATTATTATTGTTAGGGTTTAGCACAAAAATACCCATGTAATAAATAAAACTTGGCCCTCAGAGTGTACTGGGATATCAATGGCAAATTAAAAGCAAAACGGGTAGACTATAATAAATGAATTTCTGGACCTGGCAGTTCAGCAAGAATACCATGTGATTGGTTGAAAAGCAATATATAATGATAAAATATTGCAGTCTCTCCAATAAACAATATATGAAGGCATTAAAATTCAAAAGCATATACGGTGAAACATCAAAAATTCACATGTAGTTGAATTTAGGCAACCACTGAAACCGATGTACGAGTTATGCCATTTTAAAGGTTACGTTTGGTTATAGCAGGGCTCTCGAACACACGGCCCAGAGAGCATTAATTTGCAGCCTGCACATGACACTCTTAGTTCCATAGTTGTTTTCTTCATTTAATGAGTATATTCATAAACTAAACAGACCTGACAGGTCACAAGCTTTAAGGGCGAAGCTCCTAAAGCCGTGAATCGGTCCCTCCTAGGTCGTACGTAACCGCCCAGTTCGAGGACTCACTCAGTAGGTGCAGAGAGAGAGAGAGAGAGAAAGAGAGACAGACAGACAGATGAATGGACGAATAGACGGACGTACGATTCATGGTTTACCGATAAAACCCTCCGAAGCTTCGCCTCACTCATCATCATGCACTGCGTGGATATGCTGTGATTTTTTTATTTCATATAACAATGTACCCGTTCACCATGTGGTAATTGTAGAACAAAAATTTAACCAGCTCCCAGTGATTCACGCAAGCCTAGCTGCAGCAGAGCTGGCGGGAACTTAGCTGGTCGTGGTTTGGATAGGCTTTTAATTTTTTCCCTACCTCTTTCCCAACCCTGATTGATTGATTGATATGTGGGGTTTAACGTCCCAAAACCACCATATGATTATGAGAGACGCCGTAGTGGAGGGCTCCGGAAATTTTGACCACCTGGGGTTCTTTAACGTGCACCCAAATCTGAGCACACGGGCCTTCAACATTTCCGCCTCCATCGGAAATGCAGCCGCCGCAGCCGGGATTCGAACCCGCGACCTGTGGGTCAGCAGCCGAGTACCTTAGCCACTAGACCACCGCGGCGGGGCGCTTTCCCAACCCTCGCTATCCCGTGCTATACATGGGTATGAATGCTTTTTTCTCCTACCCTTTTGGTCATACTACACCATAGGAATCTATGCTGTGCTCTGCTATAGCGTGCAATGATAGCGGAGTGGTTATGACGCTCGCCTTCGGATCGTGAGGACGCAGTCCCGGATCGCCAATAATTTTCCCTATTTGCTTGTTTTCCTTTTCTCTCTATAGGCCTACTTCATGTTTCTAACATCTGTAGGCGCCGTCAATATATCAACGTTTGTTGTAGCGACATCGCGGCACGCAGGCTCCGTCCAGCCAAAAGCATACTACCACCCTCTTTGATTACTTGACAACCAGCACAGAAAGTGCAATAGCTGCCTTCGAGCCCGGGGCGTCGGGACGCCTCCCGCATGTTGACAAGCGGCGGGGGCAACACAGGAATGTGGAGTGGAATAGGGGCTCTGAAATGAACATATGAGCCATGTTGACGTGTAGCTCTAGCTTTGAGAACGTCATCAAAAGATAAGGTATTTTAGCGATGGAAATGTGGCTGATTTCGCGAAATGTCATTGCTGTTGCAGAAGTCTACGTCACACGTGTACATTTTTAAATTTGTTAACTTTGCTAAACGTCATCGTTGTTGAGGCAATCTACATCAAATGTGCACACTTGGAATCATTAACTAATGAAAGAACGACACGCCCAAATCAGCAATAACCTCTAGGCCACGATAGGCAAATGCGCGCTGTAAAATTGCTTAGCCAGGAATATTTACGGTAATTTTTTTATTTGCGACGAAGACTTGCCTTTAAGCACTCGCTCATAAGAAAAGTGTCGAACAAGTTATTCAAGCAAACGACTAGGGTGATCTCGGCGACACTCATCCTCAAAACGCTTGTGATAATGCTTCGACAACATGCTGGGGACAATGTGGTTGCGTACCTGTCTGGCCCATGACTAAATTCGTACACTCAAGTCGAGCGCATTCTCAGCAAGTTTTCCGAATAATGTTTTTCTGTGAATTGTCACAGAAGTGAAAAGTTTCTGAAGCGCACCGCAGCCAGAACAGCCTTGCCCGATACGCGGTGTCTCAGGTGTGTGATCGTTGCCGCATATAAAAAAAAAGTATAGTGTGAGTCATCTTTTCTATCGCTGCTGCTTTGATTAACTCTGTCCACGCAGGAAGAAATACGTGCTTCATGTCCGAGTGACAGCTTTAGTTCAAGCAAGTAAAACATAATTGTTTTGGCGTGTCTCAGACTTCTGCAGGTATATCAACAATTTAAACCAGGAAAAATTCTCCGCAAATCTTCGCACATCACAATATGCACAACGTTAACGTGCTTTGAGATAAACATACCCACCACACCTACAGAAAAGGCTGATTAAAAAGAAATGCGGCCTGGCACAAATGACAAACGCTTGACAGAGGTAGTTGCTTTTGCTGGATAAGCTGCTCTAAAACATACCTGATAACCGGTGTCGAAGGCAAGTTCTCGCGTGGCTTATCTTCTTGCGGCGGTTTTTGTAAACAGAAAACAAAAAAAGACCTATCCCGTATTTTTTGTGCCTTCCCGTGCAAATAACCACGACAGTTCGTCACTACACTGTTTTTTCTTCTTTGCACGTCGACAAACAGTACCCGCACCAGCGAAAACACAACAGCGACTGCGGTAGGCACGGCGGCGTTTGCCTACCACGCGAAACTAAACGCCCCACGACAGCGCCACCGTATTTCGGTGACGTATGTCCGGTTAAATGCGTCTATATCTTTCTCTCTTTCTCTGCACCTATTCTATCACCCGTAAGAGTTACTGCGTGCCATGCCAAACTAATCGGTGCACGTGTTCTGGGAGTGAAGCAGAACAGGAAGAAGTAGAACGCGATGAAGATAGAAAAAAAAAGAGAGTGCGTACCAACTCAGAACTATGAAAATTTTGTATCTACAACACACGACAAATGTTGACATAAGAGGTCGGCTTGAAAACTAGTATTTGAACTCCATATTTGAGTTCAAATACGTCCATATTTGAGCCATTCTGGAAATCAATGTCATTATGTCTCTCGAAACCTGATGTCAAGTCCCATTCAGAAAGGACCCCTACATGAGATATGCGAGAGGTGCTTTGCCTAACGGCAACCTCACCTGGCATTTTGTTGACTACCCTCCTGCTCCCTTTTATTCTTCCGGCACATTGGGAAATTAAATTTTGTGGCTGCGGCGCACTAAAGACTTCACTTGGAGACATTCAACACTGCGTATACAATCGAGTCTATCTAGCTAGCGGACCCTCTTAAGAAGCAAGATATATTTCTCGTGATTTTATAAGCCTCTTTGTCGTTAGAAATATTACCAATATACTTGTGATGAAAAAAAGAAAAGAATATAAAATATCAAAATAAGCAGTCCACATGACACTACTACTAGAAAAGTTCTAGCAGAAACGACTAAACAAGTGCAAGTTTTCATACATGTTCCGACTATTTTAGGACTACAACCTTTTCAACTCTTCGCGACAGTAAAAAGGTAGAAAAGTTCAATCAAAACACCCATTTATCAAAATTGGAAACATCGAAAATTACTGTAAAGTGGATGGGCAAGTTGACTTGCGTGTTGTATTGGGCACGTTGGCCAGGTTCCAAGTTGAAAACAGAGTGCAAACATGTATGTCTCAAGGTGGCATGGGCGCTGACCGAGAGGTGAATATTTTAATAAGGTGAAAAACTCATATGGCTAAGGACTACAAGAAAGTAATTGTATTGCCTGACAGACGTTTCCCAGACGTTTTTACTACTTCCAACTGCCGGTCCTATGGCACTTACTCGGCTACGCTTCCGCATATGATAGTGAGGCTATGTGCAGCGATTAGAAGAGATGATTAAAATATTTAGTGTATCATGTCAATTCAATAAGTATCTTGGATAAATATGCGAGAGCAAGAATAAATCCAGGTGAACTAATCATGAAGAATACGTGACCTAATGTTCATTGGAGACTAATAGAATGTGATCTATTCTAAACTAAAGTTTCAAAGAAGTACAGCTGATTTAACTGTCAAATAACAGTGAATAAAACGTTGCAGTGAACCAATGTGCAAAATTTATAAATTAACAGCCAGTAAAGTTTTTAAAAGGAAGGCTTATAAAACGTGAAGTTACACATCGGTGACCAACTCTGAGCTTGGACAACTATTGAGGATGTTTAGGTGACCGAAAGGGAGGAAGTACTACATAGAAAATATTAATGGACTTGACTGGTGATGTCGATGTAAATAATGAGTGTTCTATAAAAGTCCATGATCTCACAACTGCTCTCGAATTTTCTGTGCACGGCAATGGTGGGTAAGAGAATGCTACCACACAGAAGGTCCGAAATAAATAAATAAATAAAATTTTTTAGCAATGCGTGAGAGTGAGAGAGCAGCAGTTACAGTGGAATGAAAGTGTTTATAAAATTAAAAGAGGGCGCATATTGTTAAAAAAGAAACAGAGGAGCAACGTGTTATGCGTTGCTTATATAGCGAATAAGCAATGATCTGTAAATGTGAAAGAACAACTGTCAAGGAAGCGAAAATAAAGTGCATTTAAATGCGGCAAACATATATGTTGAGGGCTTGTGCACGAAGTTGGCAGGTGTGAGGACAGGTATTACCTCGATATGTGTAACCAGAGATCGCTATAGAAGCCGAATTCACCAGACAGCCCACATAAAATTGCCTGGAAACGATGATTATATATATGTATACAATGAAGATGTTGATGGCAACGTTTGCCATTTTAGTTAAACGCGTGACTTCTGGTTATGACGAGCACTATGCGGCATTGAGGATGTATGCCGCATGCGAGAAAAGCACCACCCACATTGTCGCTCGTCATCATCACGTGCCTTAGTCGACGCCAATCTCTTAAGTATCGAAGGTTTACTTATCGGTGTTGCCAATAAAGACGGAAGAAAAGAAAAAGAACAGCAAGCGTTGACACTGAGCATGAAACAGTCCTCTGGGTATTGAGAAATACCGAACGACTCCTCTGGTTTGGATATATTAATATTCAACCATGATAGCGATCAATACATTTTGCACGTTGATTCTGCTGCAGTGGAATAGAAGTATGTCCCTCTATATTGATATATGCTATGTGTGGCAATACCTAGAGCAATGTATGATTGCTCCGTAAACTGAGGAATACTCTGTGTACGGCAGAAAGATTTGTACCTTGTCAATAGCGTCTTTTACCGATAAGGGTGTATTGGCACTGACCTTTCTTGGCACGTGTAACGTTCAAGTTTTTGTTTGTTTTGCGTTCGCATCAAGGCACTCGATGAAATGCACTAAAAGATAACGCTGATACCTTCTTTCGTGTGGCCCCGCCACGGTAGTCTAGTTTCTAAGGTACTCGGCTGCTGACCCGCAGGTTGCGGGATCAAATCCCGGCTGCGGCGGCTGCATTTCCGATGGAGGCGGTAATGTTGTAGGCCCGTGTGCTCAGATTTGGGTGCACGTTAAAGAACCACAGGTGGTCAAAATCATATCGTGGTTTTGAGACGTTAAACCCCACATATAAATCATCATCTTTTGTGTAATACTATTCGTTGTCGGCGTTAACTGGGCTACTATGGCAAAACATTCAAGCGTTACTGTTGCTTTGGAGCGAGTTCCCCGCTACGTGTGGCATATTTGTACACTTACCTCACCCCTGAGTACGTTTGACTTCCTCCGTAGAGGGAGACGGAAATCCACTGACTTTTGCTCAAATGAAGATTTACTGCCGGCGAATGCAGTAAATTGAAGCTGTTCTGTTTATTAACTCTTGGAGTTATAAAATATGCTGCATACAGGGACCTCCACCAAATTTATTTGTGAGAGGCGTAGGTTCTGAAGCGCGAGGTAAAATTCCCCGGCTGGGTGAAAAGTAACTGCGTAATAAGAATTGTTTGGGTGATTCCACATAAGATTGAACAAAGCATGGCTGGTCGACCTCTTAAGTTTTTTTCAACACTTTATATATTGTTGTCTGATCAGTAGAAAAAAGTCATTTGCAATTGATCTTGCTGTGAAATTTTTTTTCGAACCACAGTAAATCAATAAAGATGGAGAGGTGCAAAGCCACGCTTACCTGCTCTGTCAGTATTGGCGATGAATTACTCTAAATATAATAAAGCTACGTGATTCAAAGCTGTTGAATTACATATAGACGTACTGGCACTTACGGCAAATTATATTTCGATTGTATGCGTGCTGTATATTTCTTTGTTAAAATTGTCATACTTGAGCTATGAAACGTTTTTCTGCCTAGTTCGTAGGCCTTTATTTCACAAAGCACTTTTGACACAGCGCCGAAAATCTCGCATTGTTTTTTCAACATGCTGATTTATAAAACTGTCAAAGCTTATTAATATCACCTCTGAATAAAGAGATATAATCGCGCTAAATTCAAGAAAAGAGCATGCAAGGGAAACTTCTGACAACGATAAAAACAGCCCAATTTAGATATTTTTATATCTTCTCCACTTATTCGACTGCATACCAGTTTTCACAATCAATTAAAACATGTTGCATCATATGGTTTTGCTTGCAGTTACGGCCCGTCGAAAGATGCCCTTGCGCAAGGATAGGCAACGGTAGATCAGACTTATTGCCCGCTAGGTATAAAATGCAGGCATAGCCAGGCCGATGATGGGGATGATGACTACAGAGCTTGATGCCGCAGTGCCTCATGAACCCCATGCGTTCAACACTAACTTCTAATCATTCACTGCCATGTTTATTAGTGCTAATAATCAGCGGCCGGACATAATTACTCAATAGAATATCATGCCAAATAAAAAAGCCGTAGGCGATCCCGCATTTCATACAATCGTCAGACCTAAAAATTGTGTTTAGTTTTGTGCAAAGGCCTTATTTGATGGGCCCTCCCCACACCGTAGCATGGACTGTGCGCGTTTGTTTGCTCGGTAATTCCGCACTCATGGCCGCTCCCGTGACCAAATCATTTCGAAATTCGCGTCCTCAGTGCAGCCGACATCTATTTCAGTGCTGTTTGCCTATTAAAAAACTGAAGTACAGGCCTGCATTCCATACTTAGTGGGCAAGAAGTCTGATCTACCGTTGGCTATCCTTGCACAAGGGCATTTTTTGACTGGCTGTAACTGCAAGCGAAACCATAATAATGCAGCATGTTTTTATTTATTGTGAAAGCTGATATGGTATTGTCTGAAGCGAAAATAAAATTTGATTTGATTGATTGATTGATTGATATGTGGTAGAATAAGTGAGGAAAGTATAAAAAATATCAATAATGTTTTTTTAATCGTCCTCAGAAGTTTTTCATGCACGCTCTTATCTTGAAGTTGGCGCGTTTTTTATCGTTTTGTTGAAAAATGCTATCAATATAAGCTTCCTCATTTTTGTAAACTAGCAAAATGAAAAAAAAAAACGAAGCGGAATTTTCACCACTCTGCCATAGGCACTTTGTGAAATAAAAGCCTGCAAACAAGGCAAAAAAATGGTCTTAGATTACGTTTGAGATTTTTTTGTAAAAATATACCTTACGCAGACAATCAAAATATAATTCAACGTAAGCGCCAGTACGCCTATATGCAGCCAATGAAGTCTGAGGCACGTAGCTTAAATATATTATGTGTAGTTCATCGCCAAAGTAAAAAAAAGCAGCAGAGCAGGTAAGCTTGGCACTCCTCCTATCAATCGTTATTGATTTACTGTGCCTCGAACAATTTTTTACAGCAAAACCAGTTGCGGATCTCTTCTTTCCACCGATTAGGCAACAATAAATAAAATTTTGGAAGAGACTTAAGATGTTGACCTCTTATAACTTTTGTATGACGCCTAACCAGTTTTCTCGAAACAAAAAGCAGTTGTTTCTAGTAATCATGCAATTGATTATCTATCTCGTTAGTGCCATTGCCCATACCAGAAGTATGACCTCAAGAGACGCTGTGGGTCTATACGCTACTCGAGACACATGTTTTAGGGAATCGACTAGGATGTCAGGGCCACAAAGGGTTGCCTACAATCAGTTTTGACACTCAGGAACCCGCTACACTGGGGATGAACTAAAGAGGAAGTTTATCGCACAACACGTAAAGCGTAAAGATGAATTTGAGGAACGAATTCAGTTCGTTTTTTACGAACGTACCGCAAGAATATCTGCAAAAAATTTGTCACAAAACTCTCCAATTGTTTACAAAAGAATCTTGCAATAACGGTTGTCCTGACATGGAGTTCCAGGAATTAATAAAATTTGAAGACATGAAATAGTACTCGCAGTAATAAACTCGGTTAAGTATTGCAAAAATTGTGGTAAATATTGCGAATTTCATGTTGTTAGTGCGTACTTCATCCAATCAATATATTAGCGGCTTGTGTGAGGGAAGCTATTGCATATGGCGGCATTTTGTGTGTTTAATCGTAGCATGGTTTAAACCACGAGCAATTCTGTGCGTGAAATCTTTTTGAACTTGGTATGAACCCACTACGAGGTCTTGAGGGAATACGCGCAGTAACGTGCGTGCCTTGTCTTTCTCAATGAATGGCCAGCTTTAAATGACGAGGTGATTATAACAACACATGTCCTGACGCCCGATGGCAATGTACGCTTGTAGCACGCAATAATATTGCAATATCACATGAAGTATAGTGAAGCCTTTATACAGTATGTGTGTGCTTGTTGAGCACGAACGTTATTTTATCTACATTTTTAAGCGCACGAAGTTCTTTTTTCAAGCAAATGGCCCGGGTTCGATTCTTATTGGGTCCCGAAAATTTTTATTGTTTATTTTCCTGGTCTCTTTCTCAATTTTTCCGGTGGCTGCAGATCTGGGTGCACGTTAAAGAACCCCAGGTTGTCGAAATTTCAGGAGTCCTCCACTACAGCGTCTCTCGTAATCATAAGGGTGGTTTTAGGGCGTAAAAGCTGACATATAAATTATTCAAGATTTTTCTGTTTCGCACAAGTAGACGATTATTCGCTCGCAAACAACGACGCCCATGCTGACACCTACGCCAATGCCGACACCGGAGTTGAAACACACACACACACACACACACACACACAACACACACACACACCACACACACACAACACACAACACACACACACACACACACACACCACACCACACACACACACACACACACACACACACACACACACACACACACACACCACACACACACACACACACACACACACACACACACACACACACACACACACACACACACACACACACACACACACACACACACACACACACACACACACACCCACACACACACACAACACACACACACACACACACACACCACACACACACACACACACACACACACACACACACACACACACACACACACACACACACACACACACACACACCACACACACACACACACACACACCACACACACACACACACCACACACACACACACACACACACACACACACACACACACACACACACACACACACACACACACACACACACCACGCACGCACGCACGCACGCACGCACGCACGCACGCACGCACGCGCGCGCGCGCACGCACGCACGCACGCACGCACGCACGCACGCACGCACGCACGCACGCACGCACGCACTCACGCACACACACACACACACACACACACACACACACGTTTATCTGTGTGCATGTTTATCTTCAATTGTGCTGCACAACCAAGACAAAGCACAGTTTTAAAGTTACACTGCAGTTACATAGATCGTGTCACGAGCACGGAAACGCAAGCGCTGTAGTGATTGTCTGTCGTGGAGCTCCTCATTTAGTTCCTCAGTTCCCGACACTCACGAGGAAGCGTGAACGTATAAAGCTTCGCCACCACAGTGCTCATTTGGAGCGTACACACTGCTATACGTTCATTATTGCAGCTACGTGAACGGACAAGCGTCGGCAGCCCGACCCTCATTACGGCGCCGACTCACTGCCACTTACGCGTACTTCCCGCGTATTGAGTAAGCGAGCTTGAGGGATTGTTCTGAGCATACGGTTCGGAATCACGGATGCCTTCTGGTTAGTGGACAAAACTTGTCGGAAGAGCTCAGCGTCGTCGCCGTCTTGCGTCATACGCTTTGACGTCTAACTAGTGAGATGTCCTTGTTCACGGAGTGTGACTTCAGCACCGCAGGTCATGGCTAGTAAGAAATTTTGCTGTTTTATTTTGCCTTGATTTTCTGTCTGGTGGTGTGGACGCAGTTATGGAATAGCATACTTCTTGAAACTAACGTTTCCGTGAAAACTCAGACCTTTGTGTGTGTTTGTCATGTACCGAGAATAGTCTGCTGGCGTGCGTACGCGTATCTTATAAACAGCATTTGGTTTTTGCCGACCACGTACGCGGTCGTTTGTGTTGTATTGAAATTAGTGATGATGATGTCAATAAATAACTTAAATGCCACAACATCATAATTACCATCCTGACTACACCCACTATGGGCAAAAAAGACCTCTCCCGTGATCCACCAATAACCCAGTCTTGTGTTTTCTGCTGGCACGTTATACCTGTGATTTTTTTTAAATGCGATTGCATTTCCTAGTAGGGCTATGTCAGGCATTCAGTGTTGTCTGCGGCGTCCGCAGTGGTGCCCGCGCGTCGGCAGGTGTTATCTGTCCACTCTTACTCTCTATTTCATAGCAACAGCAGCGGGCGCGCGCCCTTATCCTCACCCCTAGCAACCAGAACATGTGGTGCGAGAGAGTGTAGCAGAGGGTAGTAGTAGTGCTTTGCTAAACATTCTCTCGGTGTTCGCTCTCTTCTCCCTGCACCCCCTTTCTCATCCGGTCGCACCTCACTCTCAACCATTCTCTGGCTGGTTGCCTCTCAAGAACATTCGTAAATAATTGCTCGAGATGCCGCTGGGAACGCCAACGCCGAACCGAGAACGTTGTTTTTGTTCCCTTCATTATTTTTTAACCGTGGACGCCAGCTACTAAAGCTGCAAACGCATACCGCGTTTCTCACGACAGAAAAACGCCACGTGTGGCGAACGGCACTATTGGCTGCACGGTCTAAGAAAAAAAAAAAACATGACTCTTCTAACGCTGGGTTCTCACATGCGAAACGCCGTTATGGACGCTACGCAATGTATTCGCATTTCCTCACGATTCCCTTGGGCGAGGTGAAGGCATTTTTTGTCTCATCGGCCAACCTAACTTTCTGTCTCCGCCACATCCGTTTTCCTTTTCTGGGAATCGCCAGTTACCCTTAATGACCAGTGGTTATAATACATACGCGCTACCTGCCCAGCCCAGTTTCATATCCTCTTCTTGATATCAACTTTGATATCCCTCACCACTATTGTTCCCTGACTCACTGTGCTATTTCTTGTCTCTTAAGGTTACACCTATTATTTTTCTTTCCATCGCTTGCTGCGTTGTCCTCAACTTAAGTTGAACCCTCCTTGTAAACTTCTAGGTTTCACCTCCTTAGGTAAGTAACGGCAAGACAGCTGTTAATTAACTACCTTTTGAAGGTTAGGGGTAGATTACCATTCACAATTTAGAATGCTTGCCGAATAGTATCCACGCCATCTTTATTTTTCTAGTTATTTCACTCTCATGGTTCGGCTCCTTGGTTACTACCTGTCCTAAGTAGATATATTTACAACTTCACGCGTTCTCTACCTATCACACAGCGCTGTTTTTTTTTTGCTGAGACTGTTGCACATTGTTTTAGTTTTGTGCATATTATTTTTAGAACTAGTCTTGTGCTTTGCGTGTTCAGTTAAGTAATCATGAGCTGTAATTCGTCTCCTGAGTTACTGGTCAAGGCTATGTCATCAGCGAATCGCATGCTACTAAGATGCGTACTCTCTCTTAACGTTAATTTCTAACTCAGGTCTCCATCACCGCCGTTTTCCCGAACTCGACACAGATAAGCATCGACCATGAAAAGGTGCTGTTCAAGCTTATTGCACCGGTTACGATTAGGTGTGGCGTTTGCTTGTCGTTAACTATACGTTATCGGCTGTACAGATAGCCCCATTTGTGAGGCCTGTGGCACCCCTGAGACAACTGAAAATATCTTGTGCGTCTGCCCCCGACATATAGCGCAAAGAAATTCGATTGCCACCATCTTGATGAATTGTATCAAAGCAAATTTCTGAAAGAAGTTTTTTTAGGACCACCACCTCCTCATCAGAGCGATGATCTGAAAGCGCTGACCATGTTTTTAAGAGATACAGAACTCGACAAGAGACTATAAATTTATCCAAAGTCTTGCTTTATCACCACCTTCTCCTTCATCAACAATATCTTTTCTCTCTACTTTCTTTTCCGCCCCATCCCCTTTTCTTATGCTGAGTAGCAGGCTAGAACATGCATTCAGGCCGACCTCTCAACTTTTCTGTATCAATGAACATTTCTCTCTCTTCCCCACCTAGGGCCCCGACAACCTGCAAGCTCTAAACACGCGGTGAACAGCACTGGAAAGATCGCGTGTTCCCGCCTTACATGCTGATTGCTCCTAGCTATCCTAATTGCTTGCACTGTTACAGCCGTCGATGATAGAAAATATGAGCCCCGCCGAGGTGGTCTAGCGGCTAAGGTACACGGCTGCTGACCCGCAGGTCGCGGGATCGAAGCCCGGCTGCAGCGGCTGCATTTTCGATAGAGGCGAAAATTCTGTAGGCCAGTGTGCTCGGATTTGGGTGCACGTTAAAGAACCCCAGGTGGTCGAAGTTTCCGCAGCCCTCCACTCCAGGCTCTCTCATAAACATATGGTGGCTTTGGGACGTTAAACCCAGGCATATCAATCAATGATAGAAAATATGAGGGTATGCGACTATTTTTTCAGACTGTTTGGCTGCGCGTTTATTACCTTTCATCGAAACTTAATGACATTAGTAATGATTCACTTATCTTCGTAGTGAAATAATCCAAGTAACGTTCTTCCTTTAAAAGTTGTCAATTCGTATCTTAACAACAACAACAACAACAACAACAACAACAACAACAACAACAACAACAACAACAACAACAACAACAACAACAACAACAACAACAACAACAGCGACAGCGACAGCGACGACAACGACGACAACGACGACAACGACGACAACGACGGCAACGACGACAACGACAACGACAACGACAACGACGACGACGACGACGACGACGACGACGACGATGACGACGACGACGACGACAACAACAACAACTGAAGACCCAATTTCCCCGCAAGGGCGAAGCAATGAATGCGATACACTATTCCACCGGTTCAAGACTAAATCCACCGCAAATTTCAGTCCAAGTCTGAGCAAACTTTCGCCATTTTCCGGCACATAGTAGTTACCGAGACGAACTACTTTTTCTTAAACACTCGGAGCATTCTTGTTAGTCGGCAGGTGTGGTCGAACGGTGTTCCAGAGAAACTCAGTGATCCTGTCTGATGTCTTGCACCAGTCAAGAAACATGCATCTGCCAGATGAGTCACAACAACATTCGTGGCAGGTTACGCGCAAGCATTTTTTGTAATAGCGTGCTTGCCTCCATGATTCAGCGGCCACAATTCTGCAGATTCTTCTAGCGTTAAACGCGCAAGCCAGATCAACAGTTTAGAGCGATAGTCTCTGAAAGATACACGTGGTAATTAGAAGTTCCTTCGTATGTTAAAAAAAACCTTTCAACGTTGAAGATTTATCACCCACTAGTAGTACCTAATTCGGAGGTTGTCATTAAATATTTAAGCAACAAACAGGCGGGAAGTTGCAGTGCAAGTTGCAGATGTGCAAGACCTTCACTATTCTTATCCCCACGCGGAACTAATGTAAAGTGCAAAGTCATGCATCTGTGATGAAAATAATGAAGTAAAAGTTACAAATAATACAGGGGTACTGTTGCCATTTTTTTTTGGAAACCTTGGCCTTTTGCTTGGAATCTACATTTGTTGGATGGCAGAGTGACATGCATGTCCAGACTTCAGGGCTCTGCAGTGGCTCGAAAGTAGCCTTTATTCTCAGTTACATTTTTTTGGCCGAAATAGACAGGAATATTTATAAAGGATTGCTTGGTCTAGCTAAAAAGTTTTTCGGTTCGTAGATGATTATATAAATATCTCTGAGAGAGACGTGCAAGGTTGTATTGTTGTGAATGTTCTGAAGGAGTTTAGAGGATATGGGATGGGTCTTAAGTTCACACATGAGGTCGCCCATAATAACAAGCTGCAGTTTCTTGACTTAACGCTACACCTACAATCGGGACACACTTGTTGGTTGTATAATTCTAGGACAGTAAAATCTCTTTTCAACTTTAGCTCAGGCCACTTCTAAATTGTGTTTTGTCGAAGGAGTTCCTTGTCGAAGTCAAGCATTCACACCATAGCATTTTCACGTCAAATCATCCGTCTAAAAGTGGCTGCATACATAGAAAATGTCGTGAGCAGAGCCGTTGAAAAAATTATTAATATTTTAAGGAGTGGATCACAGCAAGATTATACTAAAAAAACACAACGAGCGCACCTTGCTGTTTTACCTCACCGGTCTTCACATGAGCTCAAACACATAGCCAATCGTTTTGTTGTAGATGTTGTTTTTAGTGCACCTAATAAGTTTCAACACATTTGTCGTGAGGTGGACAAAAATTGACAAAGTTAAGAGGAAATGTGTTTGCCTTGCAAAAGAATGTGGAAAACTTGTGAGATGCATGATAGGGGTAGTTTATTTATTGGCCCTAACTTGCGGTCATGAATATATAGGACATACTAGCCGCTGCATTAACACTGGCTTTAATGAACATTTAAAATCTCTGGAAAATAGCATTCACTCCCACCTTGCCTAGCGTTGCAGCAGCTGCCAATGTTATCCTGTTTGATGTGACACGATCATTTGGTTAATCACAAAGACAAGCTACTTCGAGAATTAGTTGAAGCGTTTCATATCAGAAGGTGTGCTGATAAATCTGTCTGCAGCCCACTCATTGCATTAACTGTCAAGAAATTTACCTTTTTGAGCCATACTTCACGTCCACATTCTGCGGCACACTGTAGCTACGACCTATGTAAAAATTAGTGTCATGGTGCGTTGTCGTTCTTTCTTTTGCTTTTCATCTGTTTTTTTTTCAAACATGCTCTCTTGAGCTACCCTGGGATATATATTTCGTTTATTTCTTTCAATAAACTGAGCGGTGAGTTCGTGCTTGTTCGTCTCCTCGCCTTCTGTTTTCCTGTGCACTGTGTGCGCGCCGAAATGTTACCAAGAATGTCTTCGAACCAACTCGTCCAATTTCGCATTCTATTACTTTTTATTTCTAGTCTGTCTTCTTCTGTGCCCCTTTTCATCCTTTTATATTTTCCATCAGTGATAGCTAGCAAATCGGGCATGCATCTGGTTAACCTCCCTAATTTTCTTTGCTTCTCTCTCCCCCTATTTCTACTACACGTGTGTGTGTAGCTCTACGCTTTAGTTCTACGTACAAAGTGAGTCTCAAGTGCCACCTATGTTCACTTAGGGCGAACGAATCTGTTTGTTTCTGCAGTTTCAATTTGCAAGTGGCGCTTTATCGTTATCTGTGCTTTTCATTTTCTACAGTTGTTAAAACTACATTCTGGTTCAGCGTAATGATTCTAATGAGAACCAGCAAGTAAAAAAAAACTACAGGTGATGTAAATAGCACAGTTTCAAGTGCATTGTACTATTTGTGATATAAATGTGATGACAGTATAAAGTGGACCAAAAGATAACTTGCCGTCAGACAGAAACCGAACCTGCAACCTTCGAATGGCGCGCACGATGCTCTGCAAGTTGAGTTTTACAGCGGTGGTCGTACACCCTCGTCGGCTTTTTTCGGGTATTCATGCGCATGCAAACCTGGGACTGTTAGCAAGCGCCGCTTGTAACTATGGCGACGAGTGAGGAACACTATATTTTTTGGCAGCTGGTGTCAAGTAGCACGTGATCCTTTAACGAGCAGGCAGTTGACGAATAATCTCTCATATACCACCTGATGGCATCAAGGTGCCTGAACGACATCCTCTATCTCTATGAATGAAAGAATGAAAGGAATTTTTTGGATTTATTTTGTTAAACACACCCTAATAAAAACCAGCAGATATTAAAGTCAGAGAAAGTGCTAGTTATTGCTATGTGTTGGTGTGCGTCAGTTATACATCAATACTAGCCCAAATTTCTCTTTTAATAAACTGGGAACCACCAGTGTTGGCGTTAACGCGTTGGCGAGTGACGCCGTTTAGCGGCAGCACGTAACTTGTTTCGGTAACTTAGTAACGTAGCTATTAGAATTTCGTAATTGTAACGGGTAATGTACGTACGCTACAATTTTCTGTAGTGTGCGGTGTCACATTATTGATTACTTTTTCATCTTGTTGGTGATGTTTTCCCAGAACTCACCACGATGAATCTGTTGTCGCACCGTCAGTCACCTGTCCACCTGTTGGCTTTGACAAAAAAAGCGAGGGTGGAATCGCATTTTTTTTTTCGAACATTGCGGACAAAAATTTCTGAAGCGCGCTGACTCCACGTGGCGAGCTTAGGGCTATCACAAAATAAAGCTTAGAAACGCTCTAGAATCCACCATGACAAACTTTAGAAACATGCTTTTCATAGAAGTGGATTGTAGCAGGTGTATTACTGGCCCCTGAGCATTTTCGTGCCCAAACAGGCTGCCCGAAAGGAAAGTGCATGGACTGGTTTACTTTATACTACGTGCTGATTGTCACGCTTCGGACATGGTAAAGCAAAGAACTCCTTCGCGAGCTTCCTGCAACATGAAACCGGTGTCTGCAAGTTTGAGTGACAAAGGAGTACACTCGCTGAGCACAGCGTGGTGAACAACCACCACATCAAATTTGACAAGTTCGGCACCGTATGTGACAAGTTCGGCACCGTATAGTTCGGCACCGTAGGTAGGCCGAATATATGAGTAGCTTTTTTTGGAATGCTGTCCCATCCAGGGGATAGCCGGAAATTTAACTGGTCTACAAATGTGCTGCCGAGCCTGCTTAATTAAATGGATTTCTGCACATTACGGACAATTGGCGTGACACCATAGCAGGAAGAAAACCAACGTCGATGTTTTTCTTGTGGAGAATAAAAAGGCCTTTTATTTGTTACCTTGGTTAGCTCAGTTCCTCGTTCCCTTTTGTTTGAACTGTAGCTCATTAATTCCGCTGTCACACAAACACTATGACTAACCACAGTTACAAGCAGCCACTTGGCAGACATAACAACGTTAAGTCTCCTATACGTAGTTATCACAACCCAGGAGCTTAGGCAGAATTTTTTATGGGGGGTTGGGGGAACCTCATTGAGCTGAAGCGGGCGCCATGTGGGCAAATGGTCACTTGGCTCTGTATGCCGTGGTGAAAAAAAAAAAAAACTAAGGAGGGGCATGGACCCAGTTTACCACCCCCTGGCTACGCCACTGTCGCGAATGGTTCATTCCGCAAGGGATTGACATGAATCCGAAATATATGTTATAGTTGGTTGAGTAATTCATATTTTATGCATATAGTACCAGTAGCCCGAAAACAAAGTTAAGTTTTAACTGCATCATTTTTGCGGCAAATATGAAGCATATTGAGCACAGGGAGACTAATTTCATCATCAGTGGTTTTCGAAGGCTCATAATTTTTTAACACACAAATGTTACTGTTACCAAGAAGACATCTTGTTTATAAAATATATCCATAACGAAGAGTGAAAGGACATTGTAACTTGTAGAGCGAGAATATTTTTTAAAAAAGCAAAACAAACTTTTTGAAAACTGATTTAAAATTGGAGATTTAAGTATCATTGCTATAACATAGTTGCCATAAAGTTGATAATAATTATCAGCTTTCTTCTTAAAACAAGTTTGGCTTCTTTCTCTCTGTAATAGCTGCTATGTTTGTCGTTATTGAACTCCTGAGCCAGTGGGGCTGACCTTGAACACGCTCACAAAACACTCCTGATTAAACCGGTAATCATAAGGCGGAAAGTGAACTAGACATGCTTATGCAAATATTTTTGGTGTGAATAGGCCGTAAAGCGTTTCCTTAGCGCGCCTGCAGGATCGGTCTTTTCTGCGTAGGTCGTCCGCGCATTAGCGCTGTTGTCAATGAAGCAAGCGCCTTGAGTTTTGGTAAATCAAATAAGACGACTGGTGAACAAAAGTAAGACAGCAGTGGACGAAGGGACATCTGATGTCACAAACGTCCAAAGGTAAAAAAAAGTCGCAGCATTCCCGCAAAAGCGAAGCTATCAACGCAATAGCAACAAATTGGAAGGTCACGCACAGAATGGAAAGCAGATCGAAACGTGCCCGCGTTTCTCATGCATAAATGACGCACGATACGTACTTACAGGCACAGATGAACGTGAATAAGCGCCTCAGTTGTTAACAACTTTGCTGCAGTGTCTGAAAAGCGCACCCTTTTTGCAAACGGATACTGTCCAACGATTGCAGTGACCTTTGAGTGCCCGGTAACTACAACAGAATAATTCCAATGAAAGCCCAAGGCCAGCCAAGACGTAGGATCTTCCTCACTGCGAGATAATAGCGTAGGAGTGAGCAGCGGCCCCCTTCCTCCTCTACACGGCGCAAAGTACGCGTGGGAGATGAGAGCGCGCGCTGCTGCGTCGTGATGATGTGGCAACGCGCGCTTACTGCGCCATTTTGCTGGTAACGCTGACAACACGATAGTACCTCCTGAGGTGCCCGTAAGCAGTGGTAAGTTGTAGATATAGATAGCTTGCCGTTTGAACATTAACCGAGGTGTTTCTTGGTGGCTTTGTGGTTAATGCCTCGCTCTCACGATTCAGAAGTCCGAAGTTCGATTCTGCAAGCCAAGCCTGATTCTTTTTCTGGATTGTTTTGCTTTCTTGCGTTAACACACAGACACACACACACGTATATATATATATATATATATATATATATATATATATATATATATATATATATATATACAGGGAGTGACTGCAAAATACAGCCGAGAGTGTTTATGTAGTTGCTATCACAATAAAAAAACGCTAGTGGAGGCCATTGGCCCCTGACGCGCGGCGGGCAATTTCAGAGGCCAAGGACCACCATTTTTCGGTCTGGGTGAACTGAACTGAAGGGGCAGTTTGGACCTAGAATAAGCCTATTACTGTAAATTTCTGGGGAGTTTAGTGATGCTTTTTTGTGGCTAGTGTGAACGATTGAATCTGATATTGTGTGTAATGTCACATGAGAAAATGGTTTTCCCATGTTCTAGAGAGTCACAAGCCATCACATCTAACCCTAAGGCAACTTTAAGCTACCATAACGTTGCTAATTGTAAATTTGTACAAATAATACTTGTTATATGAGAATATTGAATTTAATCCTTGTTTTAGGGTAGACGTTTTATGTTAAACATAAATTTCAGATATAAACACTTCTCATTGTGAGTTCCTGTAGCAGAGAAACATTAAATTTTATTGTTGCGTAGTAACGGTAACACGCTATATTTTATTGTAGGTTAGGTAGGACACTAACGCGTTTCTTTTTGTGTGTGTAACGAGAATAGGCAGGGAAAACTTGCGGAGTTCACTCAGACTCACTCATGAAATATATTTTAAGCTTTGGACTCACTGGGATTCAGGAAACCTTGAGCCAGACTCACTTGGACTAAGATTCACGATAATACCACTCACCCGAACTCACTCAGAATCACTCATGGCTCAATATGAATCTAAGTGAGTCCAAGTGAGTCGACTCATGAGTCCACCAGCCCAGAATCAGCATATTCGGCCGTGGTTTTAATGCTATTTAACCCCTATATCTCACGTAATGAGTGTTCTTCTTGGTGCTGTTTGACATAGCATTTTTGAAAACGAGTTCTGAGTGCTTCCAATCCAGTAAGGTCAATTTTTCTGGAATAGATGTCAGCATAAGATATCATATTCTAGAGGTTCCCTGAAAGAGTAGGGGCGGGGCAGGTGAAGACCGTCCCCCCCCTACGTAATTGATGACTAACAATAAACATTGAAATGATATATGAACCACACTGCTTTGGAATACCCGAGTAGACGTGTGTATAAACGTGAATACCTGTAAGGCTGACAGTAATGCTGAAGATCACTTGATAGGATCATAGGTCGGCAAAAGATAGTGAAACTCGTTCAGACTCACCCAAAAATTGTATTTTGCACTTTGGACTCACTGAGACTCACCAAAATTTGCCTGTGCCGAACTCACTCAAACCCACACTCTCGAAAATATTCTTCCACTGGACTCACGCGGACTGAAAATCACCAATATATTACTCATCTAGGCTCACTAAGACTCGAACTCAAGGCTCAATCTGCGTCTGAGTAAGTCCAAGTGAGTCAACAGATAAGTGATTTCGCCAACCTATGCAGGTAACTACCGACCAATCTCGCTCACTAGTGTTTGTTCAAAAATCATTGAACACGTCACATTTTTTCAATTCGCTAACTTTTTTCATTTGCAAACATTTTGACAGAAACCAGCATAGATTTCATAAAGATAGCTCATGCGAGATCAGAATAATATTATTCCTGCACGACATGCACCTCCACATGGACTGTAATATCCCGATGTACACACTGGTTTTAGATTTTGAAAAAAAAGAAAGCCTTCGTAAAGGTACTGCCACTATCGTCTCCTATTGAAATCCTGGCGTCTGAAACTTCCCACGCATGTTTCCAACTGCATTGAAGTATTTCTAAGAAACCGCTAAGAATTCGTGCATGTTAATGACTACTCCTGTGACTTCCCTGTTTTGGCCGGCGTGCTCGAGGGTATCGTTTTAGGGCCTCTTTTATTTCTAATATACATTAACGACAATCCGCTTTTCGTTGAATATAGCTTTCATCTTTTTTCTGACTATTACGTCCTCTACAAGGCATATAAATAACTCTAGCAATGTTTTTTCTGTACAGCATTACCTCTTGCCTACTCAGTGGTACCACCTGGTTGATGACCCTTAATGCGAAAAAAGACGCTACCTTTTTCTTTCCATTACCAAAAACACACACCGGCTGCTTGCACAATCAACAACTGCCATATAATAGCTACTAACTCAACCAGATATTTAGGTGTCCTTCTTTAGAGTGACCTATAGTGGGGTTACCATATTGATTACGTAATTCACTCCGATCACATATTCCATACGCCATAACATTTCTCTTGCACCAACTTCCGTTAAACTACTTTCTTATAATACCGTTGTCAGACCAAAGCGGGAGT
Organism: Rhipicephalus annulatus; assembly: GCA_013436015.1. NCBI lineage: Eukaryota > Metazoa > Arthropoda > Arachnida > Ixodida > Ixodidae > Rhipicephalus > Rhipicephalus annulatus. The sequence goes on along the minus strand of WOVY01010234.1, from coordinate 1,566,735 downwards.
GTTCACCTCCTGTTTTTCATCACCACCAAACTAATTCTGGAATCAACCAAGGGGCCAGATTCATTGTTTCAGAATATCCTCGTTACTCTAGCGTCTAGGCTCTCAAATTCCAGCTAAAACGCTCTACTCTCGCTCTTCATCTTCGTACTCCACGTCTTTGTCTTTTTCATAGATCTTTTCATTAAACCTCACGTGACAACCTCCTTATTCGACCAGTCCATCGAGGTCATCACGAAAGTCATCTAAACGCTGTGACTCCGCCACGTTCCTGCACCACCTCATTACAGCAGTCCTTATTTTTGTCGCACCGCCCGAGACTGGAATGACCTCCCGAACGAAGCAGAAGTCATGCGCGAATAAGCGCGCTTCAAAAATGCGATTCATAAAGCAGAGTCAACATTATCCTAATAAACACTTTCATCAATACCGTCACTTTTATGTCGCCCACCCCTCATGTGAAGTTCTATACGGGGCCTTTGAATAAATAAAAATAAATAAATAAATAAACTTCGTCGCTCGCCGGCTCTTACCAAGTCAGCTTCATGCAACTTGGCCCTCCAGCGCAAAAGTTGCTGACCCTTGCTTCAGATAAAACTTCGGTGCTCCTATTGTCCCGGCAGGCCGATAGCAGTCCACCGCTGCGACGTAAGGATAGCTCTCGGAATAATATGGCGCCAACGATACGAAGAAGATTGTTGAAAACTCCCGGGATAATTGGAATAAAAAGTAACTACAGCAATGTGACACCTTCCGCTACGGAAAAATGTAAACGCAGCTACCGATAAAAGTAACGCGTCACCGATAACGGCGTAACCGCCAACACTGCGCAAAGGTAAACAGAAAATGGCGGTACCTGAGGCAATCGGAGCATCACGCTGTTCCTTTTTAGAGAGAGATATCGGTTTGAGACGTTTAAGCGAAAAGCCGGAGTGTACCTATTCGTTCAGGCTTGGCAAAAGCGTTTGCATCCAAATAGCAGTAGAAAGCTTGATCAGGTGCTTCCACGATGGCCAGCAATTTTCTCAAATGAACAAACACGACGGGCGCCGAGTTTCCACCTAATTTTATTCCACAGCGTTAATCATTGAAGACATGAAGACTCCTTTCTCATTCGAAGCTCAGTGGAACTTGACGCGCTGACCGATGGAATGCACAGCGCATGGTGGGCCTTCTCAATTGATGTCACAGCTTGATATTACTTCAGTTCACATGGTGGCCTCTCTACTACAGTCGTGTACTGATTGAAGACAATGAAGAGCAGCACTTTCCGGACCAGACAGGCAGTGCCAGACAGGTTTTTATACCTATTAGATTTTCCCGTAAGTTCAATATCTGTCAACAAGCTTTACGTACAAATAGCAGTGATTTGCATCGGCTCTTCTATCAATTTTTTTGTTGATTCTTTCGCTGTAAGTACATTATTTGAGCAATTAGTTCATTATTAGTAACAGCAACCAAGCGCCATGGATCCGATGAAGCCCACACCAAAAAAGAGGACGATGACCACCAAAACAGATGATAATAATTGATTGCTGATCAGATGAGGATGAAGTGCCTAATAGATGTCTACACTAAATGTGATCAAGCAAAATAGAAAAATACGTGCTCCAAGATAAGGTAAACATTACTATTCTTCTATCCAGCTCTAAACGTCCACTATGCAATGGGGCATCCTGATTATGTCCATCGACCTTTCTCGTGGCTTTTTTGAGGAATGTATCTTGTGCCATAAAACAGTTAAGTTCGCAGGATATACGATGAACAACTTGCCAGACGTCGACTTTTGTCGAGGAAAAAAAAACAAACATGACACATGACAGAAAACAATTTGATTTGACTTCTGGAGGACTGCTAAAGTAGGCAAAATAATGGTTACACATGTAACACGTGTCTGCGAGCCCTCAATAACACCGCTTATTATGCGCTACTGCACAAAAAAATTGAAGTGAGAGAGATACTCTTCATTAGGGTAAGCAGAGATTTTTGCCGGCGTCTGTATATCGCTGAAGAAAATGGAAAGGATTTATAGCTTGTAGCGCCATGCGGGAACGGCTGATTAGTGGATGATGGATTGAAGATTACGTAAACTTGAGAGAGCTATATAATAAAGGTCATGACTGAATTTCTATCAGTTCGTCAATGCATTGAACTTTTCAATTTTTAATAGGAAAAATGATGGCTTGTACTTTTATTACCCAGGAGTGGAGCTATATTTCTAATAGTCGTTACACAGAGCTTCACAATAGTTTCGACAATCTGATAATTTTAGGCAGCCTTTGTAACCCCAGAACATGGCCATTTGGGTACTATGCTGCTTGTACTCTTCCAATAAAGAGTTGTACAGAGCTTACACAGAAGCTAACAAAGCTTGTGCAAGTATTGGCTGACGCACCGTCCATGGCGACGCCTTGACGGTGCGTCAGCCAGCGCGTCAGCCAACGGTGCGCCAGCCAACGTGCCACATCATGGAGCGTATATGTACACAGCATCAATCTAGTGATGTTGTGACCTGCACTATCACGTGTAGGGAGGTGTCATGTCTACGATTAAAAATGATAATAGCGCACCAACGTGCTCAGATGTTCACCTTGGTCATGTCTACAACTGCGGTGTTTAAGTATCGAATGTACAAAAGCTTTTGAACGCGATCTACCAAGCCACAGCACAGCCACAGCCTTTCTTTTGCCACACGACAGCTGTTGTTATTCGTCTGCTCCTAAGTTCACTTTTTCATATGATTATGACTTTTACATGCCTCTTCGCTACCCTTACCACTGCATATTTCAACATTTCATCCCGTGGCCTACCCGGAATTTCTAGTTGCACTACCCGAAAATATTCAAGTTGGCCCATATTAAACATTCACGTTGTCCCATCATAAAATTTACAACATGGGCCACCTCCAATGTAGAATAGCACATGAATTTTCTATGGTGACTTGCGTATCCCCATTGGACAGTGTCATGGGGTTTCGCGTTCAAAGTATGTTTTTAATTTTTTGAGGTTCTCACTAAAAATGCGTAACAGTTTTAATGATTCATTATATGTGTTTATCAAAATTTTGACGCCTGCAGCCTTCGCCGGCACCTTTTCCGCCACACATAACGTACATTCACCACCACTAAAGGTGATGGATGCTAAAATGAAAAGATAAAAAATAACACCTTTCCTAAAGCTTATGAAAGTTCACTGCACAAATGCGTGAGAAGTGCTTGATTAGTGGCAACTTACTATATCGCCGTGGGTATACCGATAATGATTAAGCGTGAAACTTGTTTTATGATTTATCAACGCATACTGTCGTTGTACGCTAGCATAGCATAACCAGACACGCAACCATACGCTTCCGATCTTGCTCGGTGGAACGCTGAACAGAATGCAGAGATAGCGATAATTGGCAGATCCCACGTAGAGTGGGAATTGATGACATGCGAAGCACGATTGAGGAAGGTTGATATGCCACTTGAGAATCAGCACAACGTTACGACGCAGACGTAAATTATGCTGTACATGAATTTCATGTCATGATTTTAATGTTTGGACATGACATTTACCTTTCTCGTCTATTCACGTCACGTGATACCAAATTTGGTATATATTGAAAGAATGGCTACTTGGGCTGGTTGGTATTGTATTTTTAAAAGAAGTAAACATTCTTAGGGCGCAGGGAACGTTTTCAGAAGGAAGATAGGCGCGCTTGTCCTATCTCTTGGCTCTATCTTCTTTCTGAAAACGTTCCCTGCCCAATAAGAAAGTATACTTCTTTCAAAAATGGCATATATGGAGCTAGCAAGAGGGCCTCTAGCACACTATGAGCGTAGAATGTAGTCATGGTTTACATAACACGCATATCATGATTATCACCTTTGGACGTGTGATTTGCCTTCATCGTCTGTTCAAGTCACGTAATACCAAATTTTAGTATGTGACGCCAATGATACGACCGCGAGCACAGCATAAGCGTGGCATGTAGCCATGACCCTACCTGACACGTATATCATGATTATCATGTTTGCACCAGTCATATACCTTTGTCATTCATTGACGTCATGTAAAAACAAATTTGGTATAAGTGAAGTTAGCAAAACAACCACGAGTGCACTATGGGCGTAGCATGTAGTGAAGTTTTACATGACACGAATGTCATGATTATCGTGTTTGGAAGTGTCATTTACCTTCATCGTCCGTTCACATCACTTAATGCCAAATTTCATATGTGTGAAGCTAGCGAAATGACCGCGAGCGCACCATGAGCGTGGCATGCATGTCATGATTTATACGTTAGGATCTCTCACTAATGTTCGCCATGCAGTCATGTCATACCTTACCAGTTTTGCAATATGTCATGCGAACGAAACCACCGCAAGAGAAGCAAGACCATGAAACATAAATCATGACATTCATGACATACATTTGATGATTTTCATGTTATGATCAGGCACTTATGCTCGTCATACAGTCATGTTATGCCATACTAAGTTTGGTATCAATACATTTATTGAAACGAACAGGTGAGCTAAAAGCCGTAAGCGGCTAGATAGATAGATAGATAGATAGGTAGATAGATAGATAGATAGATAGATACGCTCAAAGCCGCGGAAGTTCACGAAAAGATGCTTCGTATTTCAAACACACACACACACACGCACACGCACACGCACACGCACATACACACACACACACACACACACACACACACACACACACACACACACACACACACACACACACACACACACACACACACACACACACACACACACACACACAGAAGCGCTTTAGAGTGAAGCGGCGTCTTGTGGTCGCTGTTGAAGGCTGTGAACGAGAATGTAGTTCTTTATTATTTCATGTCGTGGGGCAAGCTTTCGCTCAATTCAAGATTCTTGGTGGGTGCCGCTGGTACTGTGGTGGCAGTAAATTTCTTATATTGTTTAAAAACCATTTTATTGAGAAAAACTGCTGAGTGGAAGAGCTAGATTTAGAAAATCTCTTCATTGTTATATTGCAACAAGACATGTGAATAATCGTATTTTTTACTTTATTCAACCTAGCATGTGAACAAATTATGTTCTCTCATTTGGACAAGTATCTGGGAAAAATGCACTTATAAACGAATGAATAGGGTTTCGAGTTCACAAAAAACGTCGTGAGCTTTTTTTTGCCACTACCCTCAGGAAATAGGAGTGTCCGCGTCACTTGTACCTTGCGGACATTGTTTCATGAACATAAATTATATGATTAGCAGAAGATAAAAATTGTAACTAACTAAGTCACCGAGAAAATGTGTTAATTCTGCGTGAGGTGTAACGACCCAAGTACGTCCCACCGTGTTGGTCTAAGGGCTAAGGTACTCGGCTGCTGACCCACAGGTCGTGGGATAGAATCCTGGCGGCGGCGGCTGCATTTCTGATGGAAGCGGAAATGTTGTAGGCCCGTGTGTTCAGATTTGGGTGCACGTTAAAGAACCCCAGGTGGTAAAAATTTCCGGAGCCCTCCACTAAGGCGTCTCTCATAATCATATGGTGGTTTTGGAAGTTAAACCCCACATATCAGTTAACGGCCCAAATACGTTGCCTTCATTTGTATGACGAGTCAAGTATGCAGACTTATCACAAAGTTATCAGCTTGGAATGCCAACATAAGAATTTTTTCCGTGTCAATGACACATGACGTATGCTATCAAAACGTCCCAACTATACGTTGAGCAAATTCCTGCAGCTGCACAAAAGAACAGTGTCGCAGAAGGGATGTTTTTATACAATATGCGGGGCAAGTTACTATTTTTTTGTATTTTTATGGCAAAGTTACTCGAGAGAAATTTATAACTTCCAGAAAAAAGTGGCAGGGGCTTCTATAAATCATCTATTTAGCCATTATTTCACTTCCTAGTGGTAGCGCACAACTTCCTTCCTCTTCTAACGAACGACCATGTAAAAAAAAAAGGAGGCACAGCCACAACATTAGCCAATTGAGCAGTAGGAAGTGTGAGTGCAGTACTTAATGTGACGCACGCTTAATTTGTAGACGAATTGTATTAACGAACAACAGAATCTCCCTGAAGCAAAACGTGCACCCGTTGCTGTTAATTTCACATTGCATTGGGAGGCAAGGAGTATGTGTCCTTTTTCCATTGCCGAGTATGTACGATTATGCTGCGTTCGACGAAAATGATCAAAATGAAATACATCGTTTAACAGACTGGTTTCCACCATGTGCTTACCGTTGACATCAGTAATGCTTTCAATGACGAGTGCATCATTAAAAGCATAACGAGCGCAATGTGCTTCAGTGATGGCGCCAATGCGCAGTTGTGCACGAACCCACTTGGGTCAGGCCTGGAATCCGCTGATAAATGTGTCAAGGAATAAGCAAATGCAGATAGCTTTGTCGGTGCTTTTAGGGTCGTCATCTCATGTTAAGCACTTCGTGGAATAAAATGGCAGACTTGGCCAGTTGGTTGAAAGGCATGGGTCTTGAACAACAGCGCCAAAGACATTAGTTAAGTGCTGGTTCGTGATGATGATAATTTTCGGCCTATGACGCACGGCAAGGCTGTCCCATATCAGATGCGCTGTAAAACTGCTACAGTGCTTATGTGCTACACAAATTGGGCCCATTGCATCACTCACCGCACTCGCCCACTAAAAACGCCTGACCTGCGTAGAAGCGCAGCACAGTCACAGCGAAAGCTCGGTCTTTCAGAGCCTTTTCTATAGACACTCATTGGGCAACTGCTGTAGGCACACTAGCTTGATTCCCACTGCGGCATTAACAATAAAATTTTATGGTATGAGGCTGGCATTAGCTATGCTATGTTTTGTAATTCTTTTGAGAAGAGTGATATCCGCTGAACAATTGCGAGGAGTTTTGTGCCAATTCTTCATGCAGTGGTTGACGACGATGAGGAAGAATGCCTGATGTGCGTATGCGCCAAAGTTAATACCTAAACAAAACGAGCTTTTTGTAAAGGGTTCAAGCAATGGACTACCCGCTCGTTGCGCTATTCGAATTGTGCGACGACTGCTTGCTGGTTCGCTGTTTCAAAACGCTTTACAAATCGTATTAACGCGATTGCTTTCCCGACATCAAGCCTGCCTAGGGCAAGTTTGCCTATAGGTCCCAAGAATCAGCTTGGGTAAGTGGTAGAATACTGGGGTGGCACCCAGTGGACCCCTGTTCAATCCCACTGTGTCATTAACACAAAGGCATTCTTTCAAATTAAAAAAAAAGATCACAACTCGGTTGAAGTAAAACTAACAAGGGAACTCACGGCTGGCTAACACCGTTTGGGGGCTGCACGTTTTCCCGCATCTTGCGGACCATCTGTACTCGGTATTTTGGTGGTGATCGAGCACTTATCGGTCCACGATGATGATAAATTTCTCAGTACGATACGTGGGAAACCTTCACCAAAACAGCTCTGGTTTAAAACTGCTGCGTAAAATTTGTAGTCAATTCAAATTTTAGGTGCATGGTTACGTTGGATGCGTTTAGATGAAGCTTTCTGTCGTCGTTAATATAGCGTACATCCATCATCCGGGGAGGCTTCAAAGAGAGAGAGAGAGAGAAAGTTAGAGAAAAGACAGGGAGGTTAACCACAGCAAAGCTCTGGCGGGCTACCCAATAATAAAGGGGGCGAAATGGGGGGCAAAGAATGAGAGAGAAGGATAGCAGGTGACTACGTCACAAAGTCATCACAATAGTAGTGTCTAGAACCAATGCATGAACATCGATCACAACATGTTTTTTAAAACCACAGCAACGCCGTCATAGCGGCTCACGTTGACGCCTGGGTAGGCCGGCACCGTTTAGTTTTGTGTTCTGTCAGAGGGCAATCGTCTAGCTGGCCTAGCGTGGCTAAGGGCTGTTCTTTGGGTGTTCAAACGAATGCATTCGCACATAAAGTGCGTAGTGGTTTCGCCGTACTCGCAGAGTTGACACAATGGGCCATTCTAATAATGAATGATTATGCATTCGAGCATGGCACTTCAACTTGCAAAGGTGTGTCAGTGGGATATATTCACGTCGTGCGAGTTTGAATGGGATAAGTAATCGAGGATCATAGTGCACGGTATACAGACAGGGACTTGTTAACGTCGGTTAACTTCACATGTTAGATGCCGTGCCACCACGCGCACACGTTAGATGCTGTGCCAGCACTCGAACTTGTTTTGCTGCGTCATATATTGATAGCGCAATGGAAAACTGCTGAAACAATCATGACAATATTTTCAGACTTATTACAATTCTACAGGCTGACAAGAAAAACTTATAAAGGATACAGCTGAGTAAGCTCTTTGTTGTCATCAGGTCTAGTCAGTGACGATATAATTGCATCTCGAACAGATTCATACATCTTATGTTTATGAACCATGATTGCGGTATAATAGAGACCTGATGAGAGCTTAACTTCCTAGCTAGTTAGAACGTGGTCGCTACTTGTCTCATTCCCATGACGAAACAGTGAAATGACCAGAAGAAAAAGTTAAATCTACGGCAGATGAGGATAACCTACGTAGACAAACAGTTTGACATATATTGTGGCAATAAAATTTATTATCCTGCATCCTATTCCACTATCATTTTTGACAACCATACATTTTCGGGGCGGAGCTCATTAGTTTTCAGCCTTGTCAGCGTCCGCGTGCATCACGCGGAGATAGGTGTATATGAAACACAGATGGGAGACAGAAGGAATGTTTAACAATAGACTAATAGACTAATGTCCATTGTATTTGTGACAGAACAATATGAAACAACTAGCAGCGCAACTTTATTATACCATCAGCGACTTCAATGTACACATTGTGAACCTTAGGACCTAGCTTTGTCGTCGACTCTATGTCACTTTGTGCCACTCAACTTACATTATATGGGACGATGCTCAGGTAACATATGTCACATAGGTGCACTTACGAAAAATTCAACAATAGGTTAATATGAATCCTAATTCCGACTGAACAATAAAAAACACCGACAAGCACCAACCATTTCAGACACTCCAACGTAAAAATTATGGAGCTTAGGGTCTATCGCTTCGCCCACTTGTCATCATTCACTTCGCGGAGACGCGTGAATTTTCGTTTACAGTGAAGCTGTTATGCTTATCTTTACGCCATCACGCGTTCGCATAAACTGTCATCAGAAATGAACTCTGCCTTTCTAGCGCATAAAACATGATAATTCAGGCGAGTTGCCGTCTCTTCGTTTTCTTCCAAAGCTTCTGCTTTGCTTCCCAGACATGTGCGCCCGGCTTTCTCTTCCACTGCTCAAACCTGTTCGTCTTGGGATGCAATAATGAGGTTGGGCGAAAAAATGAAAGCGGATGAGAAGAAAATCTTGATGAGGTGGGTTTCAAACCTGCGTAACCACGATCCCCAGGCGACTATCGTAAGCACTCGGCTCTGCAAGCACGCTAGCAGAGCGAAACATAGCGTTGTATAGTATAGCAAAGCAAGGGGGTGGGTGAGGCGTAGTCTGAGGGAAAGGAGGAGTGAAGATAGCAAGTAAAGATAAAGTAGAAGAAATAAAGAAAGGAAAAAAAACAGAAAGCAAAAAAAGACGGAAAGAAAGAGTATAATATAGACAGAAAGAGAAAGTGATGCGAAGAGAAAACGACAGAGATATTGAATAGAATAAAGGAAAGAAAGAAATATATAAATAAATGCATATACAGAGGCGGAAAAAGACAAAAGTTTCAGAGGTGAGAAAAGAAAAGACAGCTTGAAAAAACTTGAAATTATGCGAGATCATACAAACAGCTCCTGGGAACATTTGAGTGCAAAACGAGTCATTAAAGATCCCGTGAGACACAGGGTGGGCGCTGCTTTAGTCCTTTTTTGCTAGATCTAAGTATAGTTACCGTCCAGTGTATCTCGTTCTGGTGTATGTCTGGCATTTCACTCTAACGTTCCTTAAAGGAAAGACAGAGGTGGAGAAAGGAAAATGAAGATAATTAAAAGCAGAGAAGACCACCCAGCTCCGCATTTCCTTCAGATTGGGCATCACCAGGGCGAAGCTGCCTCAATATTTCATCACCTAAGGGGTGCAGTGCGAGTTGAAGTTTCCCGCAAGTGGATTCGCCAAGCTGTAATTTCAAATAGAGCGTTTTTAACAATATTTTGCCATTTTTTTGTGAATCCCAAAAGTTGCACGTAATTCGAGATGTTTAGGATGGAATTTTCCGGGAGATGGTGAAACAGCCGGCGCTCCACGCGTGGGGAACGCGGCTTCATTGTTACATCAGACTGGAACTACTCATGACAAGGAAGCGACGAAGTATGAATCAAAAGTCTGTGGCACAGAATGTGGTCAGGAAAATTATCAAGAATCCTGAGATACACAAGTAGACAGCTTATTGTTCGCGTGTGATGTGTAGTGCCTATTTGCTTCTTGAACTATCAACAGACGGGAAAACCCATTTCCCCTGTCAGCAAGAGAAAGAGCCACAGTGGCTGTCTCCAAGTTTGATGCTTCCCGGACAAAAAAAAAAAGAAAAAAGTTGGCACTGTTTTCTTTTTTTTTGTGCGTTTCTCCAAACAGACAAACCAAACACTATAAAAGAGCTAAGGCGATGCACTGATGCAAGGATGATGACTTGCCGCTTTTTACGAAAAGATACGGCCGCAACGCGCCTCCATTCACTTACTTGTCACGGGTAGTTTGAGGGTGACGAAATAGAGTGGTTGCGCTTCGAGCGCGCCAAGCGTGACCAGTTTAGATATAACCATGAAATAATAGCTTGAGTTTTGCACCCCAAGACCGTGATATGAGTATGAGAGACTCCGTAATAGAGGGCTTCGGAAATTTCGACCATCTGGTATTCTTTACCGTGCACTGACATCGCACAGTACACGGACTTCTCCCATTTACGTCCACCAAAATGTGACCGCAGCAGCCGGGATCAAATCCGCGACTTTTGGGTCAGTAGCCGAGCACCGTAGCCACTGCTCGACCGAGGCGGACCACCCCGAAATAAGGTGATAAATATGTCGAATTAGGTGCAACTTTCGCGATTTCTACAAAAACAAGAAAGGAGGGTAAGCTACAAGTTACCGCGTGCACTACAGCTTTCTGATGTAAGGAAGCGGCATCAAGCCAATAAATAAAAGAAAAGATAATTAGTGAATATTTCTTAATTAGTAGCAGCAGTGTAATACTAGCTGCGACCATGTATTTTCTCCTTGACGTGGAGTTTGTTCAAACACTACAGGAGCCACAGGAAGCATGATAATTTTGATGAAAGCTGTGTATTGTCTGATAAAAAGGACGCCTTGTATATAAATTAATACTAAGAAGGTATAATTATACAGCGCGGAAGTTTCATTGGTGAGAGTGAGAGAGAGAATGAATTGAGAGAAAGGCAGAGAGTTCAACCATAATTATAGCATCTGGCTTGCTACGCTGCACTAAGAGAACGGTGAAGATAGATGAGAAGGAACACGGAAAGAAAAGTAGACGCGCGAAAAAAAGTAACATAAGCAGGGGTGCTATAGCCCCTTCAATGGGCCACTACCACGCAAGAAGTTCAATGAGACCTTGACTGTTTTTTTCTGCGAAGACAGATTGTGTCGGCATTCGAGCACTGACTGATCTGAGAAGGCGTTGTCGTCAAGGCGGGCTAACGCAGCAGCTAGCGGTAGTCTGTGAGCTCTGTAGGGAGGGTAGTGACAAAGAACGTGCTCTTTCGTTTTTTCGCTACCACAATGGTCGCAAGCAGCACTGTCTTTCATGGAGATTTGGAGTTCGAAAAATTTGGTATAAGCGACACCAAGCCACAGTCAGCGAAGCACCGTTGTCTCCACTCGAGAGTCCGGAGGAAGGCCGAAGTCGACGAGACGGGTTCAGCCTATGCAGTGTAGAGGGCTCGAGGTGGTCGATGGCAGGTACGGTGGGTTTTCTTTAGGGTAGCTGCCACCCCACCGTCGTCTGCATAGCCGATCTTCGCCAGTGAGGAGATGCGTTCGTAAGAGACATAGAACGAAGATTTATTTGCATGACAGTTGAAATATGAGAACTGTACTGAGATTCAGAAGATTCAGCTATGTACAGAGGTTCATTTCATCATACAGCTCTTAAAAATGCTTTGGCCTTTAAAGCCCGTTCATTCTTTACACGGCAGTCCGAAGAAGGCGGTGACCACTGTTGCCGCAAATCAGTGACGTGATGTCTCAGTGTTCCACCCACCAGAAAGGGTGCAGAAATTGGGCCGCTCATGAGAAGAAGAACGTTTGTGAGAATGTACAATGGTCATCACGAGTGCACCATACAAAGACGCACCCAGCCCACGCCTTGAAGGCACCGCAGGGCGAGGGGGTAGAGTCCAGAGAGGGAAAGTTGAGCTCCTCCGGGGAGATGGCTGGTGACACGAACGTCAGCGCCGGTCCATGGCTGCTTTCCTCTACAGGCTTCCAGAACTCTCTCGAACATGGCAGTCCAAACGCTCGATATTTGAAAATGGCTTCTTCGACGCCTTCCCACGCTTCTGAACTGTTGGAGTTTTTCGATGGCCTCGCGTAGATGACAATACTCGAGTCAAGAGGTTGATTTCATGAGAACAGCCACAGTGGCGCCATCCCACACTGTTCGAGCCCGTTCAACAAAAGGGTTGTCTTGCGAAACTTTCGTTGAGACCCGAACACAGAGAACTACCTGGAACCCCTACAGCACAGCGTCTTGCTGACTGGGCACCAATGGAGTTGAATGTATCCGACCAGTCCAGCTTTACACGCAATGACGTCTGCCCAGACAAATCACCGGGCCAAACGTAACAGCTCCTCCGCCACCCGGAAAATCTCGGCTGGACAGCGCTGCCAACCACTGGGCACGAAGAGAACGGCTGTTGACGAGGAGGATGGCCGGGCCAGGAGACTTCAGCAGCAAACTTGTATCCAACTCCCAAACCACCTCACAATGATTGACAACAGCGAAACAAACCACACAATACCATTGCCACAGTCAAGCTCATTGGACTCGCTTAAAACCCTCCAGGCTTCTAAGAAAACACAAACAACTGAAAAACCAGCTGCACTAAAATTTTGACACAATTTCGTGCTGCCAAAATTACAACAATTATGGATATGGAGATGCTTAGCAAAGGTGGATCGATTTGCCGTACGGAATAAGGACAAAGGCAAAAACAGTTTGGCCCCAGATAACCATAAAAAACCTCTTTAAAAATACCTTTCTCCCACTATCTTCTCTATAAACTGTAGCCCATCTGATAACTGAACACTAACGTAATGAAACACAACAAACTAAATGGTTTTCACAGGAATGCTGCCAGATGCTTTACACAAGGTATCTGTGCGCATTCTTTATTTTCTCAAGACATACTTAAAATGTAGTCATGAGTACCAACTTTTAGGACACGCTGACGCCAATGAAAACTATCTCACAACAAATCGAACTGCGTCTTATAACTACCTGAAACGTATCCCTAACCTTAACGTGCGGTAAAGCGCAGCCCTTAGCTGAAGAGATCACATGATTCCTTAGCACTCACTAAAATATCAAAATAAAGGGAATAAACCTCTCGTACTACACGCTCGTTTGCTGAATGTAGCCTCATGTCAGCTCATGTCTTTAAATAACGCCAGGACTTTGCCATGCGCCCTAGCAAGACATCATACCTATTCAAAGAACGCTAGCATACCAACACACACCTAACCATTGGCCATTTCCCTGTAGCTAAACTAAGCTCAACCGAACACGTGTCTGAACGTAAATGTTTACAAAGAATAACACGCAAATAAAATAACACTTGATGCCGTACGCGTCAGGAGCGCGTAACAAAACCTGCGTAAGTTTTGTGCCAAAAAAACCTTGCATAAAATGCTCAAGCATGAGCATTTCGAAAATCGCTTCTGGTTTTATTCAGAAACATTTAGTAAGAATGCTCTTATACTACAGCTACAGGCTTCCAGTACTCTTTCGAACATGGCTGTCCAAACGCTTGATTTTTGAGAACAGCTTCTTCGACGTCTTCCTACGCTTCCTAACTGTAGGAGTTTTGCGATGGCCTCGCGTAGATGACAATAATCGAGTCGAGAGGTTTACTTCATGTGAACAGCCACAGTGGCGCCGTCCCACGCTGTTTGAGCCCGTTCAACAAAAGGGTTGTCTCGCGAAACTTTCGTTGAGACCCGACCACAGAGAACTACCTGGAACACCCACAGGACAGCGTCTTGCTGACAGGGCGCTGATGGGTTTGAAAGCGTCCTAGCAGACCGGCTTACGCACAATGGGTTCTGCCCAGACGAACCGCCGGGCCAAACGTAACAGCTGCCACGTGTGCCGTAAACTTGCTGTAACAGCAAGTTCATTGGCGAGCTTTCTGGTGAAGTGTTCGTTTTCATTGCCACTACCTTTTTCTCTCTAGACATTGAAGATTGCGTTGAAAATAATGGGACGCTGCTCCGGTTAGTAACACGATTTACGAGCCTGATATCGCCAATGAACTCAATGGTCCCCACAGCTACACGTAATGAAAAGCAAAGCAGAATACCTGGCACAACATTCATGTTTGCGTGAGAATGCTGCGCATTTTCATAGCTAGAAGTGCCAGTGTTACATGTGCGATTGCGAAGTAATGGCTATGGCTTGAAACGACCGTATTTTACGCAAGGTGAATTTAATTTCACTATGTGAGTACTTAGTTAACAAGTATATTTAGGCTATTCAGTACTCATTCAAGAGATCAAAATGTCTTGACTTGAATGAAACATACTTGCACACAATGACACAAAGTATATCTGGCTCATTAAGTGGTTAATCAGTAAACCATTTTGCATGCCCGCTAGTACTAATCAAAGTATACACGAGATGTCGGAGATCTGGAGTTAGATAAACGACTCTGGCGCTTTACTTATGCTTTTCACCTCACTCACACAAACAGTGTCGTCTACATACGAAACGAAATGGTACCCTTTCCAACCACGTCTATGAATATGCGTTAGACCCGAAGGGCCAAAGTCTTCTTTTGATGCGGTGCGTATCCCGAACTTAACCCCGTATTCACAAACGCTCCTCGTCTCGACACTTCACTCAAACCGCGCCTTGAATGGTGTTTTCCCATTCACAAACCGCCCTTCAATTGAAACACATCTTTCACTTGAGAAAATCTCGAGCGTTTCCTCGATATTGCGAAAGTAGCAATCGAGCTACCTTGAATCGTCCGCCGAGTGAAGGTTATGCGCCAACATCGCGTCCATGACGGAGCCCATCTCGCTTTGACGGTGTTTCTCCATCAATGAGGCTGCTACCGCCGCGTTCTTTCGACAATGACGGTACGCGTTTACTACGGAGCTGTCTTCGAATGGTTCGGCAACGGCTACTGTGGCGCCGGGACAGGCGGGCGTGGTGTCAAGAGGAGCACTCACCAGTGCCGTGATGTGTTGTATTCCGTGCATGAGCCAGTAGATTACCTGCCTTCAGGTGTGCGTATACTCGTCATGTGCGTGCTCCAAGACATACTGCAGACGCCGGTGCTTTCAAGTGTTTTGATGAAGCTTGCCACCACATCAGTTCAAGAGTGGTGCGAAAGCTTGACAATCAAGTGGAGAGGAAACGTAACAGTAAAGTTTTGATGCGCTGCTTTCACTATATTCCTGAGCGGCTTCCTATTCTGTGAATCTTTGCTACCCTAGCCGAAATATACGGGGAAGCATACCTCCGTTAGATGATCATCTGTATCAACGAGAACGTAAGTTCCTGCTTTTTTGTTCATTTTACTTTTGCTTTGGTCAGATCACCATTAGAGACAGTTTAGAAAAAAAACACAATGTGATTGGGCCTAATGAGCGTGCTGTTTTTGTTACTACGCGTGAAACATACCTTCAATATATACAGTGTCTATGCAGCTCACAATACCAATGAACAACCAAACCCAGCTTTAAGAAATAATGCAGAGGTTCGTGCTGTGTGAAACGTGCGTGTACGCAATAATGCATAGAGTGTCTTAAAAAACGCAAACATATGAAATAGAAATAAAGCAGATACATTATAAGGCGTTTTTTATGGTTGAACCCACCCTCCCTGAAGAGATATTGTTCGCTACGCCACTAATTCGTGGAATTAGATAATAGGGGGGGGGGGTAAACAACAAGAGGGAAGGCAGGGAGGTTAACCAGGCACATGCCCGGTTTGCTACCCTACGCTGGGGGAATAGGAAGGGGGCATAAAGATGAGAGAGAGAGAGGAAAGAGAAGAGAAAGAGAGAAAAAAAGGAGGATTGTCAGTGAATCAGCTGGCGCATATACAGCAGTGGCACTACACAAAAGTTAAAGTTGGTGACATAGGCCTGTAGTCCTCAAAAAGCACAAGACAGCTTTGACTGCTTTTTGAGCTGATGAAAGGCGATGACGGTGTTCTAGTAGCATCTGCACAGAGAGTGGCCGATCGTCCAATTGTCGCAATGCGTCCGAAAGCTTCTGTCTTTCAGAGGCAAATCGAGGGCAATGGCATATTAGATGGTCGATGTCCTCTTTGGTGCAGCAGACGTAGCATTCCGCATTGTCGGTCAGTCCGATGAGGTTTCTATATGCTTTTGTGAAGGCAACCCCCAACCAAAGGCGACAAAGAAGTGAAGCTTCACGTCGACGAAGTCCGGATGGAGGTCGAAGTTCCAGTCGAGGGTTTATTTGGTATAGTCTCGTATGTCTTACGCTTGGGGTGTTCCACTCCTGCAGACTCAGACTACGTGCCAGGTGACGAAGTTGCTGTGCAGCGTCAGTCCTTGACAAAGGAATCAGAAGGGTGTGTTCTTCTTGGTGCGATGTGCGAGCCGCGTTGTCTGCGGAATCATTGCCACTGATCCCACAATGACCAGGAAGCCACTGAAACTTGACCTCGTGGCCTGTTTCTGTGACGTGGTGAACGAGCTTGACAACTTTGTAAGTTAATTGTTCATGGCAACCTCGTCGAAGAACTGACTGCATGCTCTGTAGGGCTGGTTTTGAGTCGGAAAACACAGCCAATTTACTCGGTCTTTGGGATTTGATGTACGCTATGGTGCCACGCAAAGACGCAAGTTCTGCCGCTGTGGACGTAGTGACGTGTGACAGCTTGATTCGCAGAGTGATTCCTCTAGCTGGAATCACCACCGCACCACCAGAACCAGACGCTGTGGTTGAACCATCGGTGTATATGTGCACGTGGTTGTTGTACATTTCGTGCAGATGGCTCAAGCTCAATTGTTTTAGGGCTGATGAAGGCAAATTTGATTTTTTCTGTATACCTGGAATTGAAACACGTACTTGTGGAAGTGTCAGGCACCACGGAGGATACACCAGTTAGTTTCTCTGCCGGCGTAAAACCTGACGTAAACGACGCACGATGAGCACAGACAATTGCACTAAATTTCGTGCGGGGCCTCTCAGTAGCAAGGGTTGCCAAGTGGTGGGAAGGATTCCTTGCATGTTGTCTGAGGTACGTACGCATCGTTTCAATTGTGATGTGCGTCATGATCGAGTAGTCCTGTGCAATGGCAATTGTTTCAGCTGTCGATGCGCAGCGGGGTAAACCAAGGCATATCCTAAGCGCTTGGGCTTGAATATTTTGGATTATGCGCAGGTTCGTTTTGCACGTGTTAGATATAACAGGTAGGCTATACCGCAGGAATCCAGTAAATAATACCTTGTACAGCTTTAACATAGACTCGACAGACATTCCCCAACTTTTCCCAGCAAGAAACCTGAATAAGTGACAAACGGCAGTCAGCCGCTTTTTCACGTAGTTTACGTGGGGTGTCCAAGACAGGTTTCGGTCGATTACGACTCCCAAGAACCTGTGACTCTGGCTGTATGATAACAAGTGCCCGTTAATTGATATGCCGTAAGCGGACATTGGTTTTCTGGTGAAGGCCACGACTGCACACTTCTCACTTGCGATTTCAAGCCCTTGTTTGCGTAAGTGGTAAGATGTCACTGATGCTGCCTTCTGAAGTCAAGCGCGAAGTTGAAGTCGAGTCACACCTGATGTCCACACACAGATGTCATCAGCATAAATGGAAAATCGTACACTGCTTGGTTGCTTGCCAACTAGTTCAATGAGTGTTAGGTTGAACAGCGTCGGGCTTAGCACTCCGCCTTGCGGGACTCCTCGGCTGCAGTAATACTCGTGTGTCGGGCCATTCTCTGTCAGCACGTGAAATGATCTATTCTGTAGGTAGCTCTGAACCCACGTATATATCCTGCCACCGAGTCCCACTCCTTCTAGTGCGCTGAGAATGGCTTCGTGGGTGACATTGTCGTAGGCCCCTTTAACGTCAAAGAACACAGCAGCAGATAACCGTTTGCAGGCCTTCTGGTGTTCTACATATGTCACCAAGTCAACTACATTGTCAATTGACGAGCGACCTCGTCTTAACCCCGACATGGCATCTGGATATATTTCGTAGAACTCTAAGTACCATTCCAGACGCGTTAAAATCATCCTTTCCATAACTTTTCCCACACAGCTAGCGAGGGAAATCGGGCGGTAAGAGGAAAGGTCCAAGGGTGACTTGCCGGCTTTGAGAAGTGGAATCAGGCGACTTGACTTCCATTCCTGTGGAACAATGCCAGTTTGCCAGGAGTCGTTGTACAGCTGCAAGAGTGCCTGCCGAGCTTGATCTCCTAGGTGACACAGAGCGCGGTAAGTGATGCCGTCAGGTCCTGGCGCTGAAGAACGTCTACACAAAGCAAGCGCAGCTTTTAGTTCGTCCATTGAAAACGAGATCTCTATTCGGGGATCACGTGAAGATACGGAAAAATCGGGCGTCTTTGTCCCAGTTGAATTTGAGCCACAGGCAATCCTTCGACAGAAGGAATCTGCGACATCAATCTCTTCGCAGCGTAAGTGAAGTGCCAGAGATTTTAATGGGTAGCGCTGAGTAATGGTTGTACGAAGACCCCGGACAGTTCGCCAGATTAGTGACAGAGGCTTTCTGGGATCCAAAGACTCGCAAAAAGATGCCCATCATTGCTTGTCCAACTTGTCCATGTGACGCTGTATTTTCTTTTGTGTGCGTCTGGCCACTCTCAGATCATCAAGTGACCTCGTGCGTCTATAACGTCGTTCTGCACGACGACGAATGGCTCGAAGTTTCTCAAGATCTATGTCCATATCAGTGCGAGATGAGCTCACCGGAAGCGAACGCGTCGTTGACTGTAGGGCACTCTTTATTGCGTCCTCTAGGTTGAAAGGTGAGGTGCCAACATAGTCTTCCATGATTAACTTGTATTTTTGCCAATCGGTGCACTGGACGGCTCTGGAGGACTTAAGACTTGGAAAGCCGTCAATCTTCAAGTATGTTGGGATGTGGTCACTACCCCTTGTTTCCAAATCCGAAAACCAGTGTACTCTGCGTGTGAACGAGCGTGAGACTAAAGTGAGGTCCAGGCAACTGCTATAGGCTGATCCGCGCAGATAAGTAGGGCTGCCGTCATTCACGAGGATAAGTTCACATTCAGAAGCGAAAGACACTAACTGTCTACCTCTAGTGTTTACCCTGGAGCTTCCCCATAAGTAGTGGTGGGCATTGAAGTCACCAGTTATCACCCATGGCTGGAGAGTCGAATTCAAAATTCCGCGCAAGCGCTCTCGGTCTAGACGACTTGATGGATGTAAGTAGGCTCCGATGATGGTGAATGTGGTCTTCTTGTTTTTTACTGTTAGGCAAACGTACTGGTTTTCTTCGTCAGGGGGTACAGGGTGATGAACATAAGTTAAGTCGCGCCGTATGAACACAACGACCTTGCTGCGCTCTCCGTGGGTAGAAGACATAAAGCACTCATATCCAGACAGTCTCATCTGGGCTGAGAGGTTCGGTTCACAAATCACAATTATGGAGAACTGGTTTGTGAATACATATTGCCGGAACTCGGACATACGCGCCCTAAGTCCTCTGGCATTCCACTTAAGGACAGATGCGTTCTTGACCTCCTCGCGAAAGGATAACATGTTGCGGGCCATCGTTTTACCTTAGAGCTGCAAGCACCGGACTCAAAGTGTCCAGCACTTGGAGTGCGCTCTGCGCTGATGGGGTGTTCATGTTGCTTAGGAGCATGCGCATTGCGCTCATAAGGGTCTGCAACATGTTGATGACCTGGCGATCCTCAGTTGTCTTTTCATCAGTGGTTCGTGATGGCATCGAGGTTGGCGGGGATCGATGCACCTCTGAATAAGGCTGTGTTCGTGGAAGTGATGGCCACTCTTCACGAGGTGGGAGTCTTGACCCTGATTCTGTTTTTGGTGTATTCGTCTTCGCAGAGCTTGACGATGGGGGGCCAGTTCTTGCTTGAGATGACGGGTCTCTATTGGTAGATGCCGCGTTGCGTGATGATCTTCTGTTGTGACGCCGACGTCGCCTGACAGTAGCAGCGGCTTCCCTGTGCGTTGAATTGTCGCGCACCATGCGTTTCAGCACCGCGCGTTCATTTCTCACTCGTGGGCAGTCTTTAGACGACGCTTTATGAGCGCCGTGGCAATTGGAGCATTTGAACGCAGTTGCGTGGCAGGTGTCTTCTGAATGAGGTTCGGCACAACGCGGCCACACAACATTGCTGGTACATACTCCTTTGACATGTCCCATCTTGAAGCATCTGAAGCATTGTAGGGGCTTCGGTATATATGGACGGACCTGATGGCGAACGTGGCCAACTTTGACGTGTTGGGGAAGACTGTCTCCCTCAAAAACAATCTTCAGGCAGCGTGACTGACCAAGCCTTGTGATGTGCTTGATGAGGATGTCGTCTGTAGTTGGCTTTATCAAGATTGGGAAATCGTCAGCGGGAATGGAAATGTCCACGTCATAACTGACGCCAACACTGCCCTTACAGTCAGTGGGGATCACTGATTTAACTGTGACTCTGTCGATTTCCGAGATGTTCTGTAGGCTTTGCAGCGCACTACGGTGTAGAACATCAACTGCTAGAATATTCTTCCGTGAGTTGATCCTGACGTCTTTAATTTCATTTGGAGCGAGTCCTTCGAGGTATGCAGAGAGGACTTGCCTGTTAAGCCGCCGTAGGTTGGCTGAAGGGTCCACAGCCATGAAGAGTATAGTGTGTGGCCAACGCTACGCGGTAGCCTGCACGGTGGATATACTCGTCGTCGACGATGTTTGTAGCAGTCTTCTTTTTGCATTGCGGCTCATGACGACTGTGTAGTCGTCATCCGATGACTCGAAACCGTCGGAATAGAGCTCCGTTGCCTCGCTGTCTGTGCCACTTGAGGTGGTCCCGCGTTTCCTAGCCATTGCCAGACGTAGCGGTTGTCCACCTCGAAAATCCTGAGAGGCTTCTTCATCCATTCTCGCAAGGAGGGAGCAGCAGCTCCCAGAATTTGCGGTAAAACAAATAGAAAACTTGAGACAAGGGTACAAGCGTTCTATGAAATAGACACCTCGTCGTCCTTTTCGGAATTGGATAATAGAATTACATAACCATATGCCTGGTGAGCTGCCCATGCGTCTGAGCCAAACTAGTGTCAAAATAGTCAAAACTCAAGAACTCAACCATGGCTGTTCTTCAACGCAAAAATATTTATGAATGCGTTCGCCACCAGAAGTAAAGAAAAATGCGGCTTTGGTGTCCTAGGTATTGAGTTTTTCTAATGATATTTCTTGCCTCTTTTGTGCAGGGGCCAGGCTGGCGACAGAAGAACATAGAGGGAAAGTCTCCTAAAACGTGCCGCATTAGCAAGGCATTGCAGAGTTTGCATGACTGCATACAAAAGTACAAAATCTGCAGTGAATGCGTGCAGCTGCACTGCACTGAACTCGCTATGGTGTCTACTACCTCCATCTTATTTCTGATGTCCTATAAGCTCGAACTTTATCTTGACAGTGTGTCAGCTGCATTTCCTTGATTGATGCACACTTTGCAGTTGCACTCTCGTGTTTGCCACATTGTTCTTCATCAGCCACATGTAAAAAAGGTTCATTTTGCAATTCAAAGTTTCCGCTTTGTTCATTTATTAATGCCTAAATACCGTCATGTTTGTCTTTTCAGGATGACACAGGATCACAAAAGTCACTTTGATTTTACAGGAAAGCAGTTCCACAAAAATCAAACTTGTTTTATATACAGAAGCACCACTCCCCTTCCACGAAACTTAGTTGGCGTGGTTCCAACGTGCAGACATCCTAATGTTGCAGCAATAGCGGATACTTTATTTATAGGTTTCTGAACAGATGTATCCGCGATAACCGCAATACTCTTGAGCATTTTAGACACGATATTCTTTCTTGGGGATTTTCGACGGAAAAACTTTGGTCAGTCTGTATGTCTGTCTGTACATTTGTCTGTTTGTCCACTCTTAACGGTTTAGGGCACTCTAAGCACCAGCCGATACCTCAAACGGCCGACCCCATCCGCAGCGCCCACCAATGTTGCTCAAGATTTAGCGTTCATACTTGTGCGATTGTCAATTAAAAATCAATTATTGTGCATAACTGAGGCTCCACAACAACACGTATATATTCTTTATGTGCGTGTTTTACTAGAAAAGGCATACATAAGTAATTCTAAGGACTCTATAGGGTTTATCCCACTGCACTGACCATGCAGTGCTTACACGAAAAGGCGAGTGTTTCCAACGCTTTGCTAAGACAACACGGTGGTGGCACCTACCCATCGCCTTGCGTTCTACACCTTATAACCTCTGAGACGGGCGCGCACGTCCGTCTCAAAGCCACGCGCTACGTTTTCCAAAAAAAAAAAAAAACTGCCATATAGCGCTCATGTCTCCAGCGTGACGTGACTTGATGTGCTTGCTCGCCTCTGCTGCATGCTCGAGGCACTCTAACGCAGCACCTCCAGAATACCATTCACCAATTTCTTGCGCAGAACATCAAATGAGTGTTTTGTTCACTCTCTCCACACGCAAGACTACCGTCTTTCGACGACATTTGCAGATGAACGTGCAGATACGGGGTCATTTTTTTACCGCTTTGTTGCACAGGTCTTCGTTAAATCAGCAGAGTAAAATACTTTGCTTCTTGACAAGATATTATCCAAGGTTGAGGAAACCAATATGGTCGTTTTTAAGACAGAACAGCGCCAAAAGTCAGATGCGGCTTCAATTTTATGATTTACAAAAGAATAAAACATATCCTACAAGTTACGTACTGCCGAGGCTTTCGAATGTAGCACAGACACCGCAATCGTTTTCAAGAGGCATTCCCAGCAATCACATTCTACAAATAAAAGCCAAATGCCAATGTAATGTGATGAAGCAAAAATTACTCACCCTACCGCGTTATCCGTTCGGTGCCTATACTAGGAAACAGAAGGCTCTCAGCAAAGCGAAAGTAAACAAAGCAATGAACCGTCTGTTGTGCTTCCAGTTATAACTCACGTAGTTCGTGAACCCGGTGAAAGTAGGGTCTGAAACAACACACACGCAGACACTACTGTAAATATAAACTGCAATTATTAGACGCAGGCGAGACTAAGCACGTAGAAACGTTCAGCAGCAGACGAAACGTCATCAGTTGTTTGTTAAGCTTCCTGGGTGCGACTGTTGCCAGACTTGAAGCGGGAATTTCGCTAACTCTACCAGATCAAGGCTTACGGAAACCATGCTACCATTCTATATGCATGTATTTTGCTGTAATGTCAATTTATAAAAAGAATAAATAAGAAAAGCGTTCACTTATTGTACAGATATGGACAACTCTGTACCACAATTACAAATACTCGCGTTATCAGGCTTTTTTCTCGGCCCATGCAGTTCATGCAAGCGAGGGCAGCACTTCGAAGGCCTCCTTTGGCGAAGGAAGTATAGAGGAGCTTTGATGAAAGGTAGCGGTTCTTTGATTGGAGGAGCATGCTCCGCTTTGACTTCGTCAAGTCGAAGGGAGCCCTTGAGTGAAGGAGCGTTTGTGAATATGGGGGTTAGTCGAGCAGTCTGGCCATACGAACATACAAACAATAATCTCTGCGATAAACTTGGTGAAAATTATAATCGACACAGAAGCAACAACCCCAGTGATTATATTCGTAATCAGTCAACTTGCTCAGGATTCCACGGAAATAGCGGGCCTGCAAATGAACGTCTTTCCATCCGCTTTTCCCCAAATAATGATAGTACATAGTATCAGTGACGCCACTGCGTCTGGGACAGCCTTGCGTCGTCCCCCATAAAACTGCCCTCGTTTTCAGGCCTAGCTGACCGTTGCATCAGCGTTGGCGTTTCTGATGAACTAAACAGCACGCCCACATAGGCATCTTCGACTCGAGATGTGTCAGGAGGCATAAGAGGGCTTGCTCGCTCCTAGCCGTTGCTTCCAGCAGAAATCGAGGACCAATTAATTTCTTGTGAGTGACATTTGCCAGGCATGTTTGTCCTTACGTCGCCCATGGCGTGCGAGGAAATCTCTTTTCTTTGCGTAAATATACACGCCGTGGTTCTGGCTGAACGCAAGAGCAACGATTTTGTGGGTAGCTGTTTTATTCGTTGGAAGTTCTTGTTTTTTTATTGGTTGTCTGGAAGGACTGACAGACTTTGGATTAAATTACTTTATGTGGTTGTTTTACTAAGCTTTACGGTTACTGATCTTAGGGCGCGCGGCCCATATACGTTAGTGCAAAGCAGTCTAAAAAAACCATAGCATATTTACATGTTTGGCACTTAACGAACATAAAACTAGTTAGTATAGGATTTTCAATATAGTTTAGAAATTCTGCCCAACTTAATAAGTTTTTTATATATTTTTTAGAAAATGTGATACGTTTTTCGCTATGCTCTGTTATAGCTGCACTCGAAAGTAACAAACCGGTGTAGCACTATAGAACCTGGTACTTAGCTGAGTGTATTTTTAATTGTGGCAACTTCGTGTGCAGAATTCTCGCGTATCGTTTACAGAAGAATTGTGCACCTTCGCGTCATTGGCACTTTCTACCTCCAAAAGAGACAGGTAGCGTGTGTGCTGGGCTGGGCAGTATTGCAATACAGGAAAATCGCGTGGTGGCTTAGGAGTACTTTTAAAAATCTGCATTTCTATATCAAGATACATTTGACAAAGGTACCTTTACCTCTGTAGTTAAATATCTCTACAATACGTATACTGTATCATGATACTGTGCAAGACATTATATTATTACCTTTTTAACAAGAAATGAGATGAGGTGATCCGAAATTGTGAAATGAATAATTCTTTATGCTAAGACACACCACATATGAGGGGCAAATCGAGTGTGACAAAGGGTTGCCCGAACGCACAGAATAGCCCACATCATAGCTCAAGGGTTTCTGTACCCAGATAATCCAAGAAGAGATATCGTCATGCTGCACAACTTTCATGCCACGAAGCCGGTGTTTTTTCGTTACTTCTCAAAAGTGTGCTCATCTGCAAAGGTGGACTAGCTTTTCTGGTTGGTGACTCTTGTATAGGGGCTTAATCGACGTTGTCTCTATAGCAGCCAATTTAAGAAGCTGGTATTAAGCGCAAATAACGCAACACCCTTATCAGCCAAACAATGTTATTTCGCAAAGATAATGTGCACTCTTTCTTAAACCTCCGGTCTTGGTTAGTGACTTCAGAGATTTGCTTTGCAGTCAGGTTTAATTGCAGTGTAACATTATGTGTGTTCCTATAACGGTATTCCTTCCGATGGAGGCGGAAATGTTGTAGGCCCGTGTACTCAGATTTGGGTGCACGTTAAAGAACCCCAGGTGGTCAAAATTTCCGGAGCCCTCCACTACGGCGTCTCTCATAATCAAATGGTGGTTTTGGGACGTTAAACCCCACAAATCAATCAATCAATATAACGGTATTCCTCTCTCTCTATACCGGGATACACACCTCACCTAAAAAATATCTCTGGAATATCCCACTACGTCGAAGAGACTTGTAACTCTATTCTACGCCTATAGCGCATGTATTTCGATATCTGTACACTTTTAGATGCGGAGCACCTAATACTCGAGGCTTGTAGTGCGGCGCCGTCCGCAAGCTTCCTCCTCCTTCTTCCACCATCTGTGCATCCCTTCCTCCTCTACACACCGCGCGCGCTTCACTCCTCGACCACCTGTGCACTCTTCCTCCTCTACACACCGCGTGCGCTTCTCCTCTTCACGAACATTCGCTAGCTGTATAATGTAGCGCGCATGCGCCGTCACGCTTCGAGAACATCGGCAGCTGACGCGCGCGCATGCGCCGTTGCGCTTCTCCCCCTTCTCGAACATTCGACAGCTGACGGTGCATGCGCCGTCGCGCTGTATATATACTCAAGGTCGGCGCTCGCTCGCTCAGTTGCCGCTCGTCGGTTGGTTTGTACGGCGCGTCGACGTCCAAGGTCGCGTAGAAATGAATTCCAACGAATCCACAAACACAATGATCGACGTCCTTTCGACCAGCGCCGCCCTTTCGCATACGTGTGTACGTGTTCACTCATTTAACACCCCCTCCTACAACCACGTTAACCAATTTAGCCATCGACCCAAGTAAGTCGCAATTTAACACCCCATTTCACAACCACGTTAACCAATTTAGCCATCGACCCAAGTAAGTCGCACTTTGACACCCCGTTAGCCAATTATATGCTCCGCATCCTCCTCAGTGTTCCCCTGAGGGAAGCTGCGGGCAATTTTTTTTTAGTATCTGTGGCCAGCCCTGTCTAAGCGTAAGGAAAAGACGCTTAATTCTGCAGCCCAACAGGGAGTATGCCCTCGAACACATGCTGTGACAATGCCCTGCGTTGCACGAGAGAAGCGAGTCTCCCTCTACGAAGCCAGACTGGAACTGTCTCCTCGCAAGCCATGACTAGGGAGACCAGCTTGGGGCGATCCAGAGGGCCCGAAATATAGCCGTGAAGTTTAAACTCCCCGTCCCGTTGTGCGAGTGGCCCACCGGTGTCGCCCGCTAAGGGGTGTAGAGCGCCGCCTCCAGACACTAATAAAGTTCTTTGCCTGCCTGCCTGCTGCGTCAAGATCCACATTGGGCTGCAAAATTAAGCGTCTTATAAACAATAAACACTTCTACTACCGCTTCTACTACTACGAGGGCCTTGCGGTAAATGCGTAAAACCGTGTCACGGGTGATTTTTGTACGTTTTGAGCACCCCACCAAAGATCAATTGTAATACATGCCTTGACATTCGGTAATCACACATACAGGGGACGTTGCTTTTTCTAACGGAAATGAAAACGCGAACAACGCGGTACCAAACGTACAACGACGTAAATGACAACAGTGGTCGTCCGCTTACTTTCCCGAGAGTAACGAGCAAGCTCGCCAGCCATGGTGCTTCCGTCGGTGCGCATTATAGGAATACTTGCAGAGCCGCATAAACACTCATTCAACAGGTGGGTTTCCCAGCCGTAACAAATTGTTTGCACTGTTTACTCTTCCCGCTGCGTAGGATCCAGCTCGAAAACAGAGGCAGCGGACATCGGGTAGTGGAGCTATCATAGGCGCGAGTTCGAACGGGTTGAGAGGTCTTCGGAGGCGTCGAATTCCGCACTAAAGTTCATTTTTCAAGCTCTCCGTGTACAAAGTACCTTGGGCTGTCTCCCTTGGGGGACGGTCTTTGGTAGAGAGCCTGTGGCGGTAGGCTTGTGAGTCACTCGGATGTCTTATTTTCTGTACGGGCAATGGTTTCGCGTGTCTCTCTTTTTGGGGAGTTGTGATTTTAACCGGGACGGTCGTATTTTTTTTCACTCCTTCGGTGCGTTGTTTTTAATGCCCGCGTCAATCCTTCAGGCACGCAGCCCTTCTAAGGGCTACCCCCAGTCATGGGCCCACCTCTACTTCGCTAGGGCCAACCAAAACCTAAAGTGTGACTTCCACCCGAAGCAGCAGAAGCTTCAGAATGCGTCACCTTCGCGACCGACGACCATGGCCCTCAGCGGCAACTGCGCAAAGATCGCATTCGGGCACGCGTGAAGAAGAGCAATCCGTCAAAGACGCGCCAACTTGGGTGGAACTCTCGGAGACGGATGAATCATCTCGCTCTAGTTCCTCATAGGAACATCGGACACCATTGTCGTCGTCCACACGCAGCCAAGATACAGCATGGGAGAAAACTGGCGCCCCAGCTTCCTATTGAACACACCAACTTGCCTCCCAGCTCAACCAGACGCCGACCCAAAATCGCAGCCCATGGCACAGACCCCGGCCCCTCCCGCAGCAGTGAAAGAGCACGGCGGCACTATCCTGTACCGCCCAGTTGGCAAGAAGTCCAACTACTTCTACACGACCCGCGAAGCCACTCGATGCATCCACGTTAATTTTCGGCACAACAAGTCACTGGAAACATCCATTCCCTCGCGGATCCCGCACCCCTGCTCGAGGTCAGCCAGATCAGCGAAGTCCACGTGAGGGGGAAGATTCTCGTGGAAAACATCTGCGTGGGCACTGTGTACGGCGTCGACGCTACCATTTGATCACGTCGTAATTGCGCGTGTTGGCAGAATTTTAAACTCTGGCTAAAGAGAGCTGGGGCAACCTTTATATCATGAAGTGTGATATTGAAAAGCTGTTTTTTTTTCTATAAAGGTTATATTTTTTCCGCAGACGATTTAGCAAACTGCTAGAGAGCCATGCGTTACGATAAGTTGAAAACCTGCTTTTGTAATTCTGCATTACGGTCGAATCTGCAAGGACATTAGAAATGATTTTTCAAAATTCATCGTATAGTTTCTGCAGATGGGGAAGTTTCAGTCTATAGGTGCACCTGAAAAATTGATGACAGAAATCACCTACCGAGTCGGTTTTAGCAACTTTTGCAGGAAGAGTCAAACCAATAGAAATCAAGGCATAACCACTAATCTACAAAGTGGAGTCACTTTCCCCAAATTCATTGGAGTGCTTCAAATGTTGGCATTTTGGTCCCAGCATAAAAGGATGCAGATCAATGTCTAGATGTCATGTGTGTGGTGAGAGTCATGTCAGGTGTGATTGTAACTCTGAAGAACAGAAGTGCTGTTGGTGTTATGGAGCACACCCTGCCGACTCTCTTGAATGGGCGTCAAAACGAAGAACTAGGTGTCTTAGAAATAATAGAACGCAGGCGTTATTTTAGGAGGGAAACTGTCGCAGAACTGTATAAAAGATAGAGAGATTATACAGGTATAACGTCTCGGCACACAGATGCAATGGATGCATCGCTCGCAAAAACTATAACGGAGGTCATTGGAATGTCTACTGAAAAGGCATTGAAACGTTTGGCATCCACTCTTTTTGAAGCCTTGGCTAGCACATCATCCCAACAGCTGAGTCTAACCATTGGTACAGATTGTGTGCGAGACTGGGAGGCTCAGGATTTGTTGCTTTTAAAAAATACAGAGGCAGCAAATCTCTCAGCTAAATCAGGACCTTCTAAATGTAGATTGCAGGCTGAGTCAGAACCCACAACAGATGTTTTAGGGAACTTTACAGACATGGACACATAATCGCAAAACATCTCTGAAGCGTAACAGATCTCCCCCTTCGAAAAAGTCTCATCAGAACTTAAAATCTAAAAAAATACCTGCCATAGAATGACTTTGAGAACCATTCAAAAATATTTTGAAAAATATTTTGGATCAGACAATTTCTACTTCTGTTGTGGCGTGTAAACTGGTTCACTAAAACCCTTGAGTAGAATTGTTGGTCTGTTTGGTCGGCAACTGCAGAGTTAACATATATTTTTTTTCACAAATTTATGCATATATAATTTCGATTCAGAAAACTTGGCTTGCAAGTGGTAAAAAATTTTTGCCTAAATTATTAATTATACCGGTTGGATTGGCCCAGTGGCGGTGGCAGTCTGGCTTTTTAAATATCAACAAAGTTTAGTCACAAAGCCAGAATATCATAGTGTATGAATACGCAAGGCGAAGTGCTGGTGTTAGTCATAACACAACCAGACTGAGCTCCTTTTTTGCAAATGTACGCAGAAAGAATACATTACTGTCTGAGGACTTCAATTCACACCATGTGTCTTGGGGATTCAGATCTGATGGATGTAGAAGGCGCTTGTAGGAATGGACGAATCATAATAACTTTTCCTGCTTGAAGTCACATGCTGCTACATTTATTAGGGTTAATTCTAAATCCGCTACAGTTTTAACGTTTTTCAACTCTTTTTGAGTACATCCTCGTGGAGTATGTCAGACTGTGCTACAAACAGCGACCACCTTCCCATTACTTTAGAAGTAAATTCCTGAGTACGTGCTTAGCCAGAATATTTCGTTTGTAAATTACGTTAAGTTACAAAAAGTCTTAAAACGTATGTTTATTTCTCGTGAGGACATGCAGTAAGATCTTACCGCAATGAGTCTGAGTGCAGTATTGAAGTGATCATTAAAAAAATCAACGTTTACTTTAAACTCAGACACATCAAGTACACATCGTCCATGTGAGAATATAGAATGTGTCATGGGGTATAGAAAGCAAAAATTTGCATAGAAAAAGCTTTTATTCAACCAATGACCCCAAAATTACTTTGATTATCAATTCATGACCACTGACTTGAAACGCACAATGTACGAAGCAAAAGGTCACTATATTATTCATAAATTTCATTATCTCTATAAGTCTGAAAGTACGAAAGCGCTTTTCAGGTTTCGCGTGCTAGAAAGGGGACTCCACACTCAGAAAGTATTGATTTTGCCACTATATTTCCTCGGGAACTTCAAATTCCCCAAAATGTGTTGCTAAAGGCTTGGAAGACAGGTGTATGACAATTATGCCAAAACCCATGGTGAATTTTAAGGGTAGATAAGATTTTCAATGATGTCTTTTTAGGAGAATAGGCTAATGTAATAAAGTGTTTACCTCCCGCTGCTCCTAGACCTGATGGGATAACCTCTTCAATAATAAAAGTGCTATGTAAAAGAATCTCAAATGAACTTTGTAGTATGGTTACTTTTTCACTTATAAATTCCTGGATTCCCACAGACTCGAAGATTTTCATAATAATCTCGATACTTAAAGAACAAAAACAGGGATTGGGATTTACCCTAGATAATGTAAGGCCTATTTCATAGACGTCTAACCTGAATAAACTTGGAGATAGTCTTGAATGCCCGAATGATAAACTGTATCAATGAAAACTCAATTTTAAATCCTAGTCAAATTGACTTTAAATCGGAATACTCTATCTGGTGTGCACATGTGGATTTGAAAAGTCGCATACATATGGTTCGTCGTCGGTGCAAAGACTGTGCACTAGTGACTCTAGACTTAGGTACGTCGTATGATAAAGTGGAGTATTTTATTCAAATCCCACAGATTCAAGAATATAGCTTTCCAAAATATATAAAAGCGTGAGTTACAGAGTTTGTGAGAGAAAAAAGATATTGCTTTTTGGGTGCATTCTCCTCGAAAATATATAAATTGACACGAGGTGTACGACAGGGCTTAGTGTTATCGCCTGCTTTAATCAACATACTGATAAGTTTCACTACACTCCACCGGGATATTCAAATTTACGTGTATGCAGATGATATTTCTTTCTTTGCAAGAAACACTGCTCTGCACTCATTGTATTAGGCATGACAGAATTACAAGGGCATGCTGGAAACATTGCTTGTAAATATTTAGGTCATTGAACGTCCACAAAAGTATGCTTCTCTCACTCTCGTTTAAGAATCCTGTAAACATCCTAACGAGATAATTCACCAGGTAGATATCCGGAAATACCTAGGTATCATACATGAAAGAATGTTAAATTGGAAGCCGCACAGATGAAGGTGGCTGAAAAGCAACGCGAGCCTTGAAGTGGTTACGAACTTCGGAAACAGAAAAAAAAAGAATTGCGAAGAATTACACTGTTCATGATTTAGGAAATGTGTGTGCAATCTATTATCGCATTCGTGTTCATATTTTTTTATGAAAGCACAGCATATACAACGAGAAAGCTAATATAATTAGAAAGCGAAGCTTGTGTATTAGACTCTCCAAGGTTGTTGAAAAATAAAGTTTTGTATGTGGAAGCGCGTCTTGCACCTCAACATTGTTAACACAGTTTAAAATACTTAACGTTCAAGCTTTTTTTTTAAAAATGTACAATTTCTTTCAGAGACAAGCTTCTTATGTATTCGTTCAAGAACCAAGTGCATTCTTTGAAACACAATCGTCAAGATTACACTCCCCTAGAATAAAGTTCGTTGAAACGCTGTTAGAAACTATAACTGTAAATATAAATCAGTTTGCCTCAACAAGCGTACTCAATTCAAAGCTTCACATTGAATAATATGATATTTTTCTTTGTAATGCAGAAAACTGCTCCTTTGATGTTTAAATAATTAGTTACCAGATTACTTAACTCATTATACATAAACCACGCCATTGCGACAGAGGCATCCGTATTAAACAAAAACGCTGGAGTCGGACTCTTCTCTCCTTCTCTCGAGTGGTTTTTTTTAGTTAGACTACCGAATTTGAATATGATAAATATTGCTAAATTATTTGCTACTATTTTCGCACTTCGTGAACTTCCTGCAAGCCAATGAGAAGCAGTCATACTTACTTGTTCTCTCTAAGTATCTACTGCACACTCTGCAGCAAAAACTGTTACACTCATGAGTATGTTTAGTATTTTATTATCAGGCAATATAATAAATCCAATTGATATAGGTGTCTGGCCACCGCGGGACTTATCTCAACGTGATTGCAGGCTGATTAGCCACAACATCTTTAAACAAACCCTTTTTTCCTATTTTACCTGATTTGGCTTACGTTGCAGCACCAAGATTTAGAAATGCTTGTTTGCTCAAGAAGACAGACACATTATCATTTGGAGACTTCATACGTCTAAAATTTTTCTAGCATAAAAAGGGGCGTGTATCTCGAGTGTTAGAAAATACAATCAAGACATTTCACTGTAGATTTAGTATCTGAATTATTATTATTTAAATAAAGCTGGGTTCACAGCATTTCTGTTGTCTCTCTTTTGCAAGAAAATATAAACAATAGATCCTTTATTTTTATTCTGTCACAGATGGTCTTATCAAAGGAAAAGACACCTTGTCGATCAAATAGAAAAGTTAGGCTTAGAAATAAGTGTTGCAGTAATTTCATCCTTTGGAGGAATTGCATTCAGTTATAGCCACAGGGAATTTTGCTCTGTGGTGAATAAGTACGTAACGGAAACAAAATGATTACCTTCTTAGGATACTATTATTTTCAGATTCAGCTCCACGCTTTTCTGACTGTCTAACCGCTCGCTCGTGCAGCATTTTCAACAAATATTTACCATTGCATTTTATAGACCTTATTTCCATGGGGTGTTTTTCGATATATTACCCACTAATTTAAAGACGCTGCCGCCTGGTCCTTGGCAGATTCGCATTTGCGGGTGAGTGCCAGAATTATGAGAGGAACATCATCACCATCATTATCAGTATCGGTGGCTCTGCTCGCTTAACTAGTTGTAAATATCTCTGTGTCTATTACTTCGAGTGCCCAGCCTTCCCGTAACAATATTAATCCGCATCTAATCTCCTTGGAAAAGTGGTTTTGCTGCGGAAGAAGAGTGCTATACCATGAAACAACTTTCCAAGCAAAATAATCACTGCCATGAAGTCTTACTTCAAGGTTAAATGAGCGTATTGCACTCGGACTGATTCTTGCTTTTTTTAAAGCTTAGAAGCTTGTTATACTGGCTTATATGTGCTAAATATAGTGAATAAAAAAACGCACCTTTAGTTTTTTACAGGTTTTCACTTTCATTCTACCGAAGTCAAATCCTACTGCTATTCTAAGTTGCTTCTACTTCATTTTAACTAAAAAGACTCAAATGTGCTCATGCCTTGTTTAACTATATTAAAAATTGTGCTGGTTAGTTGTGTCATGACAAACATGGTCATTGCTTATGATATGTGATATATATTACTCAACTTTGTTTCAAAACTATTCGCACCAAATTAATTCGCTTCGAATTTGGTTCAAACTTAAAATTTACTATTCGCACAAGCCTATGAAGGACAGGTGGTAACATCAAAACTACCAGGTAAGCCATGTATGATACGGCTTACATGCCTGGCTCACGGCGCTCTCAGGGCCAGTTCACTGGCTCGATATACACCGAAATCAACATTGCGCGATGTGACTGCATGACAAATATAAATGACAAGTGGTTACATGAAAATCATGACACGCATGTCATGTAGGGCATGTTTATATTTCACGCTTGTGGTGTGCTCGAGACCGTCTAGCTGGCTTGATACCCATCAAAAGTGGTATTGCATGACACGTCTGCATGATAACATAAATTAGAGGCGGCAGCATGAACATCATGCCACGTTTGTCACACAGAATTACTTCCCTGTCATGCTGGTGGTGCGTTGACGGCTGTTTCGCTAGCCTGATATACAATAGAACTGGTATTATATGTCATGACGCGGGTGTGTGATAATATTCTGTGACATGACATGATAATGAAGAAAACTTGCAAGTATGCGTCATATATACGTTCTCCTAAACTGAGATTTTTTAGTGTTGTTCGATAATGCGAAATACATATTAGTCATTTCAAGAATCCTTTAAATAATTCCGGCTTTGCCGTTGCGTTGAAACAGTGGCCAATTTTTGGGGCCCGAGTTTTCGTCATGATAAGTGCATTGTATGATCCACCTAATATCGGGTCATATTGTAGGTGTAGGACACAGGCCCGACTACCAAAACGATAGCACAACATTAGTGAGCACCAGAAATTTTTTGTTCCTCTTAGTGATTTCGCTGCCTCTATGTCCTTTCATTCACCGATGGTGTTTCAAAGCAAGGCTGGGTTGTATAGTGATACAAAAGTATCGCGATAGTATTTTAGAGATACTTTTGAGTATCTGTATTGCTGTACTGAGATACATTTCGAAAATGTATTTGTATCTGAGTAGTGAAGTACTTGGACATGGGTATCTCGTTACTTTTTTTTCGGAAATGAGCTGATACGTGTTTACAATAGGAAAAAAAATTCTGCTGTGACCTTGGCAGTCCACGGCGAGATATGGTCCAAGCATTTATACATTTCTGCTCAGGGCGAAACTGACTCTTAAACCTTCTTCAAAGCGAGCTAGTCGCTTTGCGACCCACATCCCATTGTACACCTTCAGGCAGAACTGGAATGTGTTTGAATGATCGCCTGCTTGAGATTGCTTACAATGTTATACTGCCGTTTCGAATTACAGCAGTGATATTGAAAAGCTGTTTTCTGCACTCATCGGAATGAAAGATGATGAGGCAAAACTTGTATCCTGCTCGCCCCCATAGTTTAAGGTGTGGTGGACCTCATGTGAAGTGGCCAAGTCTTCTGACGTTGAGAGCTTGTTCGTGCGAGCTGCTGAAGCATATGCACCACTCCAAAGAGACCAGAATGATGATTCGTCATCTTGGGTGGTGATAAATGATGGATTTTATGACTTTAACGACGGGCACAATTCGACTTCGGAGTGCTCAGAACAGACGTACGTCAGACCAGAAGTGTTCCGGTATCTAGATGATCCAACAAGAAATTTCGCCATAATTCAGAATTATAGAGTTATGAAGGCGGTATTTATCCGCTATAACACAAATTCGTACTCCTATGCAATGGTAGAGCGACTTTACTTTCTTTGTTCATGAGTCTTGTGTTGAGACCGAACCAACGATGTCTAGATGACGGCCTATTTGAGAAGCTACTGCTGCTTAAGTGCAATTGACGTGCCAAACGTTTCAAAAGTATATTTGTGGTAAATAAAAGCATACATTTTCTTATTTTGTTTGTTTATAGTTTCATCGCTTTGCTTGAACTATGCTACTTCTAGCGTAGCTAATAGTGTTGCCCCTAAGTATTCCGGTTTCGGTGTACAATGCGTGTGACTCTTGCATTCATACAGCATCGTTTTAGGGGCCAAGCTCCTTATAGTCTAACCTTGTTACTAGTCACGCGCAACCGAGAGAAGAAACGACGAGAAAGAAAAGAAGGCAAAAGAAATGGATGAACATTCCTCGTCTTATATCCTAGATGGCGTTACTCTGTCGCTAGTTCCCTAATAGCCGCCACTCTCCAATTGGCTGCTGCATGCGCTTTGCCAACGAGTTACTTTCTCAGTATTCTGGATAGTGGCCGTACGTGGCAGATCGTTGATGGGCCATGGACGGAGGAGAGCAGCGGGAGCGTGGAAAATGCTTGTGCTCGGCTTCCTTGGCTCGCGTCTCGTCCGCGTTACCGGCAGGCCATCTGCATTCTCAAATGCGATCGGACGCATGGACGCATGCACGGACGGACGAACACATTGAAGGATGAACGGACGGACGCTACGCCCCACTCATCACCACTCATCGCCACTATAAAATAACGAATATATATTGCAAGTTTTAATGCGCTGCGCTTTTTAAATATTATGCTGCACATAACAAATGTCTGTACGGCGTATGATTATGACTATGCCCGACCAAGAGAAAATTATTTCAGTATCTCTATTGCTCAATCTGTAATCCGAAATACTTTTTTCTTCCGTTTACAAAAATTTCTCTTAAATATGCCGTTATGTCAATCACAAACGTATCGCAGTATCTGTATTTTAGGCTTCCAAACCGTGTATTTTTATATCTGTATTCCGGAATACTTTTTCGGGTATCTATTCCCAATCCTGTTTCAAAGTGACACTCCGGGCAGATGACAAGACTTCGAGGTGGGCTACATCAAAAGAAAAAAAAAGAGAGAGAGTTCAGCGTCTCGCTCGATAAATACATGCTCTCATTCGAAGTTTAACGGGTGTTTTTTGAAAGCAAGCACTTTGCCGATGCCACAACAGCAGCTCTGCTTTACTGAAGAGGCAGCCTGAACAAGCAAACAAAAAGCAGCAGTTTCTATCACGCTATGCGAGGCAGAGCCCGCAGACATCGCTAATGGACTTCCGCAATCAAGCTCCTTGTAATGGCACGCTCCAGGGGATGCGAAAACGGCGAAGTTTGTAGTGCACCACTGCCACTGCAGCTCCACGCAGCATGCGACCACGTTTTCTAACTATGTGCGTCCGCACCCCTCCGTCCCAACGAAACGTGCTATTGCTTTCTTAACGTCCCTCTTTCCGAGCGATGTTAGTGCTGAGAGAGATGAACTCTCCATCACGAAGTGAATGATAACGTAAATTAATGCAGAAAAATTGAAACACGTGTTCAATGTACAAAAATTGTACGGTCGCGCAAGGTACCGGGAACTCTCCCAATAAAATGTGGAAGATGATTCCGGGAAATTCGTTCCCTGCACTCTTCTCAAGCACTTAATTGCTGCACCAAAGGTCTCATTTCTTTCGCGAAATAGTGGAAGTACCACTACCTTTTGTGCGGTTCCTTGAGCTATTCAAATTTCCACTCAATGAATTAGTGACGCTGAGCTATATTTGCTCCTACATAGCGCGATTATCAGTTCACAATGCAGGAACGAATGCTGCAGCACTGATATTTAGGTATTATTTCGAAAGAAAGACAAGTTCCCACTCTATGTTTCGGTTACTTTAATCGTCACTGTTTCATCGCATGCTGAAGACTCAACTAGAGAATCTTGCCTCCGGCCTAGCGTTGAGCCCTCCTTAAAAGTGAAGCATTGGTGTGCCAGCAGCGTGTCTGGGCAGATGATTCTCGGGAAGTTATGGAGGAAAACAGAAAACCACTGGGCTTGAGAGAAACGTGCAGCACAGCCACACCATTAACTAGAGTAATCGTCCATTGAAAACTTGTTTAAGACGCCTACTGTACTTTTGCAAAACACGCACTACGCCATAATTTACTGCCAATTTATGAAGTAGCGAAGCACACGCTGCAAATTTGCAAGGTGTGCACCAACGTAGCTGTACACATTGTTGATGCCGATATTGATAATTAGTAATCCTGACTGAGGCGTTTAAAATAAGTGGGAAGTTTTAACGAAGTACTGACACAATTTTTATTTATTGCAAAAGTGGCACTTTGTTGTTTTCTAAATATGCAGTGTTAACGTTCACCGCACATAGGAGTCAGGAGACGCGTAAGTATAAATTGCAGTTTTTTTACACAATGCTAGGTAATAAAATGAAAATGCCATGACAGTGAGCCACCTTATATCTTCGCACATAAATTTCAAGTCATGGCCAAAATACTTTGCTGCAAATAAAGCTACATGGAAACGATTGATGAACGGAAACTCGCCGGCAGTGAACATCTTAATTATTAACTTGAGGGCAGTTGTTTAAAAGGAGGAGAAGTAGGACGTGACAATTAATGACCTACCACTTTTCTAGACATTAAAACAACGTGCGTGATTTGAGATAACAATAATTGAAATTCAAGGCCTCGATCCAGAGGATATCGAAAGTGGACTCACCACGGTGCGCTCAGTTCAGATACCGTTATAGTCGGCACTTCAAGCGCACTGGCGCTTGAAGTGCAGACTAGAACGCCACGTGGCTATCCTTTAAAAAAGTGTGTTGCAGTAGACTTCTGATCAGTAAAAAGAATGATTCATCTTAATATACACAAGTAGATCGCTTGCTCATTGAGTGTAATGTATCGCGTTTAAATTATTATTTCACGCTGTAACCAGGGAACTCGCGATTTTTCACTTTTTTTTCACTGTGCGACGTAAAACTATAGAAGGCATCGACTGTGACTTTCCTTCTTGCATACGATTGACTCAATTTCTTGTGCTTATAGAGGGTTTAACAAAAAAAATCAAACAAACAGGGAAGCCCTGCATACAAAATGCAAAGAGTAAGCTTTCTGCTTTTGTGTTTGAGCCGGCTTCTCGTTTTTCCTGACCACATTCTGTTTCGACGTGCCTTTTCCCAAAGATCATCGCATGAAGTTCCGGTCGCGAGCGACACAGCAGCGGTATTTCCTGTGCTTTCGGCGAGCAGGAAATGCTACCCCGAAGAAGAACAGGGCGGCGGTCGTGGGGCGTGTTCGTATCACGTCCGGAAAGCCCGAGTTTGATTGCTATACTGTCAAACTTTCTTTTTAACTAATTACATTAGCATGTCTGCTGGAGCGGCCCGAGAAATTCGGCGCTAATTCTAACACTCGTTGACCTGTTTTTCATTCCTCGCGTTTCAACCAATCCTCCACTTCAACCAATCCTCCACTCAGTAGAGCGAGAGTATTTTGTGCAGCTGGAGCCTAGTTTTGTTTCCTGAAATCCGCAATACCTAAAAAAAACAGAGTATAAGTATTATTGCACTAAAACAGGAAATTGATCATTGAAATTCTGGTCTTATGAATCGATAGTACCCGAAGTAGTCAAAATTATCCAATTATCTGGAGCGTTTCTCTATAGTCTCTGGTAGCTTTGAAGTGCTGAACCGCAAGCCAACCTACTGCTACGCGACGCTGGCATGTTAGACTATAACCCTTGATACTTGAAAAAAAATGTTCTTTAGCTATCATGACCAACTCTCTACGAGTAAACCATCCAGCTTCCACTGCGACGCCATACACACACGCACGCGTGATCGATGTCAGCCCTGCATATATGTACACCCGATACACACAAATAGAAATGTTTCCATGGCGCGATTCGAAATGTATGCCTCTAGGGTACCAAAGCCTGTTGTCCTAGCTAGCCCATGCCGCATGAGAACGTTTCACGAATATGGTGCGCGTGGCAAACGCTTGCCACCTTTTCAGTGCGCTAAAGGTCGTCATTGTGGATTGGAAAAAAGCACATCCTTTAGAAACTTCATTTCTGAGAAACCAAACGACAAGGCGACTGCGTTAATCGGGAAATAATAAAGCCAAAAGCGTTCAAATGCGAACCAGTTTGTACGTATCAATAACACAGATCACAGAATAGCGCTAGTTATGTGTGCATCATGTCCGTCTCTACATCACGCTGTTTTTTAAAGATTCAAGTGCTTTATTTCTCATTCAAATACGTGATCAGTGTGTGATCAGTTCGTAACGCCAGCGGCCACGCTGGCACTGATCTATGGAATTTCGCCCAACTGAACATATATGATATTATAAAATTGGTATGCAAGTTTCAGGAAACCACACAAACGTAACCTAACACTTTGTTCAATATATGGCTACGGTTTCTTTTTTGCGAAGTTTTAAAGTTTCTTGCTGTACAATGTTTTTCTGTTCACAAGCTGTA
Organism: Rhipicephalus annulatus; assembly: GCA_013436015.1. Taxonomy (NCBI): domain Eukaryota; kingdom Metazoa; phylum Arthropoda; class Arachnida; order Ixodida; family Ixodidae; genus Rhipicephalus; species Rhipicephalus annulatus. The sequence goes on along the minus strand of WOVY01010234.1, from coordinate 1,526,716 downwards.
TTTTCACAAAAGAGAGAATTAGATAGATAGGTAGATAGATAGATGAAATGAAAATGCTTGGAGGTTAACCTGGTAAAGGTGACTGGTTTGATACCCTGCGTGAAGTTTGGGAAATGGGGGTTGTACATGACACAGAGAGATAGATAATTAAAAGCAAAAAAGAGAGACATGCACACACATGGACACACGCACAGGACGTTCATATCAAAGTCGTTTGCAAGGCAGCTTGAACGCAGGAAGGGCAGTAGCGCTTGTACAGCCTTCTTTTGAGATGTAAAGTCCAGTCAATGGTCCATTCGTTCTTCAAGAGTTTGGTCATCTAGTTTATCAAGTGTATTGCAAAGCACCCGTCACAGTAAACAGCAATGTGAGCACTCACACGGCTAATGTTGAATTGTTTCCACACGGCCACAGTCACATGTTGAGGTGTTCGCCATACCTATGCGAAACGCGTACGCGTGAGTAATTGCGACACCAAACCATAACCTACACAAAAGAATAGCGTCACAATGGCGAAGTCCTGGAGTAATTCCAAGACTGAGGCTCACACAACTTGTGGGGTGCCCTCATGAAACTGATAAAGTTTGGTCATAACAATTGAGGACTAAAGGGAAAACTGATTTGGGAACTCGGGACCGGGCTTTCAAGCCTAATGGCTAATGGAGACGTTGATGAGATGAGACTAAGACAGATGACCGAGCTTCACTGTTACTAATTGACAGCCGTTCCCGGACTTCTCCCGCGGAGCTTCCCAGCCAATCAGGGGTACAGTCTTGTACATGCTCTGTTAGAACGTTCCATCATGCTGCACGGGATTGGTTAAGGCTCATCTGATGGTCAGACGTGAGAGCAGCAACTGTAAAAGGCAGCTCAGTAAATCATTTTGTCTTCTGCTATAAGCATAGAATGGGCACAAAACAAACGGAGGCATCGCTCAAAGCAATACAACACGGTGGCCAAATTTTAGATGAGGCAAACATGCTTGAGGCCCATATCTTTAGATGCACGGTAAAGAACTCCAGTTGGTGAAAATTTTCGTAGCATACCCCGGGACTCGGGAAATTGCTTTTCGGTTGCCGTTTTTCGACACGCGGGGTGTACGGCCCTTCAACTTTCAAAATTGGTGCGATAACGCATGCCGCACGGCAGGCAAAGTGACCGTACATAAAGAAAATCAGAACCATGTCTACTATCGCCACCTTAAGCGAACTGTGGTCGCTGACTGATCATTGCAGTCGCACTACGCTGCTCAATTGTGAATCAACAGTTTTTTTATTTTTGCAATGAATCCAAGCGCACAAGTCACTTTTTATTGTGCTTAAAAGAAACTTATGTTGAAATGACATGCTGCTATTTCTCTTTTCCTTCCTCAATATATTTTGTCTGGTTGTATAGTCGTCGGTCTCCACTGGTCTTTGAAGCATGTTAGGGCGTTCTTTTGTCACTGCCATTTTTGTAATCTACAAAAGCTGATTAAAAAAATAATATCAACGTGTGAGCTGCTGAGACGCTTTGAGAATATACAGGGACAGACTTGACGTTCCTGATAGTGGTTGGAGTCACTGAACAAATGATTTTTTTTGCCCTATAAGAGGAAGGCAACGTGCCGAGCCGTATTCGCTTTCGCTGACAATCTTTTCAGAAGCTCAAAAAAGCCAGAAATAAAGGCCGAAATGGACTACAGGGATTAGATTGCTCAATAATTTAGCAAGTTTAAGCATTTTAACTAAGATACTTCAATTTAAACGACGCTCTTTACGTTTCTAGAGCGCATCCGAAAGACGCCCGGAATAATGCATTACATTATGTATTATACACGGCATACTATACAGCTCGTGTTCCCATTTTTGCTAACTTTTCGTGAGAGTGTAATTAAACCAAATGTATTCATATATGCGACCGTACGCTGTGGTGATGTAGCGGTTACAATGCTCGGGTTCTGACCCGAAATCTGCGTGTACGATCCCAGCTGTCACACTTCGATGGAGATGAAATGATGAAAGCCCGTGTATCGTACGATGTCAGTACACGTTAAGGAACACCAGATGGTCGAAATTGCTGGAGTCCTATACTACAGAAACCCTCATAATAATATCGGTTTTGGGACGTAAAACCGCCGATAATATTTGAATTTACACGGCCGTTAAATCCACCTCTTTGTTTCATTGACTTTGTGGTCTGCACAACGGCATCAGGTGTTGGCTTGATACTCGGCTATTTAGGCCAGTTTTATTTAAAATGAAGAATGCGTACGTGATTTTCAAGAATGCACTCGTTTGGTTTCCCTGCTGCTACTTGTGTAATTATGTCTTTGCGCATCTTGGTCATGAACGTGGTGAGATTTTTACAGAGTAACGTTTCTTAAAAGATCTCTTGGAAGGACCTGTTTATTACTTTCTTGACACTTTTATTGACGAGTTCTTCAAGTAACCACAATTGTCAAATGTCATGCTTGACGCTGGCGTAATTTTAGGCTTCTGACGCGCAATATGACCCGCATTCAGGGGCCTTCTCACAGTCAATGACGCTATGACAGTTGTCTTTTTTTTGAAACTGTTTCACGCAGCGTCAGCGTGGCTGTGTTGTAGAACACTTGTTTGTCCTGAAGAAGTACTGGGTTCAATTCCCGCGTGAGCTGATTATTATTATTGTTAATTTATTTGCATCTGTTCTGACCTTACGCCTATGGGCCACACATTTTTTTAGTCACAACGAAAGACGCTGGCACAAGCGCTAACATAAAATTTTCTGCAACACATCGCTCTTTTATGGAATATTTAGCTACCAATAAAATCACGCGCTGCTCAAAAACGCAAGGTTGGTGCAATGACTGTAGTCCAGCTTGCCTTGTTCCCATTAGTGATGTCTGTAATAAGACAGTACTCCCTTTTTCAAAGCAAATTTCTGGTTCGCTTAAAATTAATAATAATAGTAGTATTATTCTAATAATATAATATTAATACAAAATGGTTATAATAGCGATGCTATTATATTTTGAACAAGCTACTCAACAATCGACCACACTCATACTATCAATCAAGCAATAGAGGAATGCTCAGAATGCAGCCAACCACTGTACATAACCTTCATAGATTACGAGAAGGCGTTTGATCTAGCAAAAATATCAGCAGTCACGCAGGCATTGCGAAATAAGGGCGTCAACAAAGCATATATAAACATCCTAGAAGAAATCTACAGTGGCTCAAGCCGGGCATTCGCTATAGGTGCTCCATAAAGAAAGCAACACAATACCAATCAAAAAGGGTGTAAGGCAGGGGAATACAATCTCCCCGATACTAATTACCGCGTCGTTATAGGAGGTTTTGACAGGCCTATATTAGGAAGAGTTTGTAATAAGAGTTAATGGCGAGTACCTTAATAATGTGCACTTCGCTGATGGTATTGCATTGCTGAGTAACTCGGGGGACAAATCGCAGCTCATGGTTACATAGTTATACAAGGAGAGCAGAAAGGTAGGTCATAAGATTGATCTGCAGAAAACAAAAGTAATGTACAACAACCTTGGAAAAGAACAGTGATTCGGAATAGATAGTAGGGCACTAGAAGTTCTAAAAGACTATGTCTACTTAGGACAGGTAATAACCACGGAGCCGAACCACCGAATTGAAGTAAGTAAAGAATAAGAATGGGGTGGAGTGCATTTGGTAAGCACTCTCAAATCATAGATTGCCACTATCCCTCACGAAGAAGGTATATAACAGCTACATCTTGCCGGTACTTAGCCACGGAGCAGAGACCTGGAGACTTGCAAAGAGGGTTCAACTTAAATTGAGGACGACGCAACGAGCAATGAAAAGGAAAATGGTAGGTGTAACCTTCAGAGACAAGAAGAGAGCAGAGTTGACCAGGAATCAAACCGGGCTTAAGGATGTCATAGTTGAAATCAAGAACAGGAAATGGACATGGACTGGGCATATGCGTATAGACAGGATAACCGCTGCTCATTAAGGGTAACTAACTGGATTCCCAGAGTAGGCAAGGTTAGGGGAAGACAGAAAGCCAGGTGTGCAGATGAGATTAAGAAGTATGCGGGTATGAAATGGCAGCAGCAAGCACAGCACCGAGTTGACTGGCGGAACATGGGAGAAACCTTTGTCCTGCAGTGGACGTATTCAGGCTTATGATGATAAAAATGATTATTAATAATATTCGTACAATCAATCAATTACTTATTAACATGCCCTTGAAAAATCGGCGCTTAACAACAACAACAACAACAACAACAACAACAACAACAACAACAAGAACAAGAACAAGAACAAGAAGAAGAAGAACAACAACAACAACAACAACAATAATAATATTAACAATTTATTGTACGCAGGAACAACCATAGGATGCTGTTCAGGCGCACGCAAAAATAGAATAGTAAAAGTAAACAATTCAATAGAGTCCACAGATATAACTAATAAAAAGAGCAGAAACACACAGACCAAAAAATCATTGCAATATAGGAAAAGTAAAACGCAAGACAAGAATCATGGAACTGTAGTGAAAAATAAAGTTGAATATAAACAACAATCTGGAAGGCTTCCTAAAAAAAACGGAAAAGGTAAGAATCAATTTCGTTGGCAGTAAAGTGAAGGCAATGACAATAATCTGGCTGTGTTACAACGAAATACAGAGTCATTTCTAGCAGAACGATGGTTGTATATGCTTATGAATTTTTTCTGAACTCTCTAAATGGCGTCACTGTCAGATTTAGCAATGCCATTCCAGATACCCGATGCATACTCCAGTTGAGAAAGATATATTGTGGTGTACAATTTCTCGAAGGCTGTAGGAGAACTGATATCTCGAGAAATACTCCAAACACACTTAAGAGAACGAATGCCTCGCGTGGCAGTATGTTTAGTGTGAGTAAAAATTTAAAATACTCTCAAAATGAACACCAGGATCACTGAAGTCATAAATGTTACATAACGACACGTTATTGACAGTGTATGGAAATGACACGATGAATGTTTTGCAAGGTGTACCAATGAAGTTGGTATATGAGAGAGAGATAGAGAGAGAAAGAGAAAGATTTTATTTTGAAACAGAAGTCTGGGTCTCAGCTATAGGGAGTGGCTTTATTGACCTCCCTAAGATGATTAGTATATTGTTACGAATTCGTAGGACGAGTTTATTCGTAAGAGATGGACGACGAGTGTCCGCCAGTTCTGCATGCTCTTCGTCCGCCTCTCTGCTCCACTGGTGTAGGTGTTGCTACTCGTTTGCTATAGAATATACCCACTGAAACACGGCCCCTCATGCAGACGAAGCCCACCGGGCGAGATGTCAGTGGGAGGGCCGCCAAGTGATATATGCACGACTTCGGTCTTCGATGACCGTCTTTCCCAGGCAGTGAGGCGAACGACCCTATAATTCACCTCACTGTGAGGATCTATCACCGCAAATGGTCCAATATAGTTAGCGAGCAGTTTATGAGGCCAACGCTGGGGAGTATGTGAACACTGTGGTATCGAGGCCTCAGCGTGAGGTATTCAGGGCAATGTTATTGTTGTCAGCATTCAGAGAAAGAACACAACCCTGACTGCACCAAGTGACAGTCGTTAACTGAATGAATTTCTTTAAATATGTTGATGTCATCAGCATACAAGAGAAAAGAAGAATTATGAATTGCAAAAGGAACATCGTTAATGTAAATTGAAAAAAAAAACTAAGTGATAAATAAGGTCCTGCACGGAACGCGCTGCACAGTCACTGCAAAAGCTTTAAGAGCGACCTTTCAGGGCCTTTTCCAAACACTCTTTGCGATGCTACAAGCACACTTCTGGGTACCCACTGCGTCATAAATAATCATAAAATTTTTGTAGTAGTCAGCATTCACTATATCATCCTTCATTCTTCTTTGCGGAAGCTTGGTATTCGCTACACACTTGCTGAGAATTTCGTACATTTTTCATGCATTGGCTGACGATCATGAAGAAATATGCTGGAAGTGGGTATGCGCCACAGTTAATAGGTGATAAAGGACAAGTTCTATAATAGGTTGGCGCATTGGACAACCCAGTCTTTACAGAATTTGCGGTGGGTGACGCGTGGCTGTTCCTATGATGTTCTAAAACGCTTTATTACTCATATTAACGTGGTTCCTTTTCCGAAATCAAGCCTGCCTAAGGCCACTTGAAAAACGAATGACAAGCACTGGCATTGCTTCGTGGTAGAATACTGGGCTAGTACGCAGAAGACATGGTTTCGAATTCTGTTGTGTCATCAAGGTTTTTTATTTATTGAGTTTTTTCTTTCTATACTGATTACAGATACCAGAGACAGCGGCAGTGGCGGACAACCACGGCACTGCACGTGACCCGTGTTCTTATCTCATAATAGATTTCGCTGTAATAAGAGTGTGCCTAATACCAATCCTCAAGGGACTCCACTGGTCACTTTGTACAAAGAAGACGTTTGGTTATTGGTTGGAGGCGGAAATGTTGTAGGCCCGTGTACTCAGATTTGGGTGCACGTTAAAGAACCCCAGGTGGTCAAAATTTCCGGAGCCCTCCACTACGGCGTCTCTCATAATCAAATGGTGGTTTTGGGACGTTAAACCCCACAAATCAACGTTTGGTTATTGGCAAACAATGACAACTTAACAGGAGACTCCCAATAGACGAGTTGACATCAAAGTTTGCAAGTTTATTCAAAAACAGTGAGTGGCTGACCACATCAGAAGCCTTAGTCAGGTCACAGTACACTGCGTCTGCTTGTTTTCTCTGAGAAATAGGTGAAGATATTTGCGTGATGAAACTAGCAAGATTTACAGTAGTTCAGTGGCCAGGGAGAAACGCATATTGATCAGGAGCCAAAGAAATATTCACGCTGACATACAGTTTGCTGTAAAAAGCCAGCTCAAAGATTTTCGACGTGGCAAACAGTAGAAAAGTAGGACGATAATTAGAAACATCAGTTTTGCAGCCCAGCTTATATGCTGGGAAAGGACGTGCAGCTTTACACATACTGGAAATTGTGGAAGCGTTTACACAGTTGTTAAATATTGTAGTTGGTATACGAGGACAAATATACTACCATAAGCCAGCGGAAGTGATGTCGTTATGAACCACATGATAAAGGCCATTTTTAGCCATTGAGGCATGGGCAGATGAAGCTTTTAATCCAGCGATAGACCACTAGATGTGCTAACTGCCTTGGGCTGTTGTACAATCTGAGTCCTAGAGCCTGAGGCCTTACAAACAGATAAAAAATGCGTGGCAAAACAGTCAGTGAAGGCACGCACTTCGACAACGTGCAAGTCCAGGAGTCTGAAGGACTCATCACTTTCGCTTGACCACTTGCGTACATACTTCCAAAACTCAGATGGCCTGTCAGAAGCGTTCTTTATACTAATAATGCACTATATGAACTTTGGTTTTGTTTATATAGGTGTTTAGAGAGAGTTCAGAAAAACTGAAAGTCTTCTTTCCACTTGCTGAATCACGACTATTTAGCACTTTTGTGCGCACGATCGTTATGCTTCAGGGCATTTATAGGTTCAAGGGAAAATCAGTGGGGATATTCACGATGTTTAACTGTATATTGGAGTATGAACTTACGGATGCTGTTTAATACAGGTTCCGTAAATTGCTCAACTTGTTCATCAACATTTTGTTCTTCAGTAACCTGGGGCCAATCAATGGCTCACAAGTAATAATAAAATTTCGTGTTGTCGCCTTTCATCTAACAAATATTAGAGATTGGTTAAAATGACTGCTTTAGCTCGTAGTTTTGGCACATTCAAATAATCCTACATTAGGCGGTGGGTGAAATATATCAAGACAAACAAGATAGATGTCGGAGCGTGAAACTTCATCAGGTTTATCGTTTGAGGTAGAGAGGTCCAAGACGTTGTGTTTGCAATTGATGGCTGCGTTATGTTGCAGTGGAAAATTAAAAGCCTGAAAACCCAAAATCAGGCTGCATTTTTTTCTCAATTAAGTTTTTAAGAGGAAAGTTAAGCATGCTACAGTAATTCCAGGCACATCGAAGCCACCAAGAACACTAATTCTGTGCCCATTGTGAGACGAAATCACATGTTCCATGAAAGACAAGACATCATGAAACAAGACATGGGAAATGCTGAGAAGTAAATAGAAACATCCAGTCAAAAACTTTTCTCAGCTGTTCAGGCTGGAACCAGATAAATTTTGGGAATAATTTCAAGACTTTCCGTGTGACAAATTTCAGTGAACTGTCAATCGCAATCAGCGCACCACAGTCTTTTTGTTCGGTTACGCGGGAATCTCGGTCGCTTAGGAAAGTCGTGAAGCTCGGGGGAAAAATTGGATGAGAGAATTGTAGTGTTCAGCCAGGTTTCAGAAATAGCAATAGTAGAAAAAAAAGACGAAAGAGCATTAGTGAAAAACTCGTTTGTCTTGATAGGTATACCACGCGCATTGTAATAGAGAATGTCTACGTTACAGGTTACTTTCGACACTAGGAAATAGCTCAGAGAGATGAAACATGTCGTCGTGCAGCAACCGCTGAAAAGCGTTCAAGGCCACATTGAAGAGTCATTGAGGCGCGTTTGGTTTACTCGTCAACCTCGATTTACAAAGAAGAATAGGTTTAAAATTTAGTTTGAAGGCGCTGTAGAGAACTTGCAGTTCCATAGAAGCAATATGTTTTCTGATGTCAGCAGCAATGGTTTCTGTGCTGAGCTTCGAAAAAAGAAGGGCCTTAGACCGCTTCGGTGGATGTGGTCGTTGAGCGAGACAAAGAGCCGAAGTGGTCATTGCCTTAAACGAGGCAGGTTTCTTCTTGTAACTTATCATCGTCAGGTCAAAGAGGAGCTGCAGAAGAGGTTGTCGCTGGAATCCCGCTGCGTCGCTCGGACGAGTCTTGAGCTGGCGGTGAATTCGTCAGAGAAAAAGTATTAGAGAGAGATTGTTCATAGTACGCCAGCGGCTTCGAAATCACAGATCGGTGACCGTTCTCCCACACTTCGAGGGCCACAGCTGCTTTCACAGGCATGCACGGCGACCATGTGGTTCGTCAGCACCTCATGCAGGTAGCAAACCTCTTCCCGAAGAGAGGCGATGACGTGGGCTTGCTGTTCAGCACTCCGGGACTGATTCTTACGCAGGCGCTCGTTTTTTTCGCGTAGTTGGGATACCTCGTCACTGAGGAACAAGAATCCCTCCAATGCGTCGAATAGGTGATGGGGCAGACCAGCGAGATTGCCAGTTTGCCACCCGCAGCGGCACACGTGGAGAGGGAACCGGCATAGCTAGCCACAGAGTCGTTTTCACAAGTCTTAGCATCAGCATGACTTCGACCACTAATCGAACATAATCCAGATATCCGAAGTTGCAGCTCTTCATCAGTCAAAGTCACACACTTCACGTAAAACACGCTTAGAGCACACAGCGGAAGAACTGCTGCTGACTAAAAAATAAGAAGGAGCACAGCAAGCATGTGTCCCAGCTGGGAGCCTTGCTGCGAGACTAATGGCTTGGATATTTTTTAATAATAATAATAATAATAATAATAATAATAATAATAATTGAAAAATAACACATATAATGTTGGTAAAGGGGTTATAGAACTCTGTCTTAGGGATCGGCCGGTAGCTTGATCAACGACTCAAATAACAATCTTGAGAGGGAACGAACAATGCGCTCGAAAAGTGAGCACCAGACTTGCGATGTCACAGGAGAGGATGACCCACTATAGCGTTCGTTCGTCTTCACTGCATATATATATATATATATATATATATATATATATATATATATATCCAATCCAATATCTAATCAACAATATTTCTCGAGATAGGTTCTTCAAAATATTCTATATTCCGACTTTTTTTCACACTGCATATATATATATATATATATATATATGAAGTGTGAAAAAAAAGTTAGAAGTCAGCCTGGAGCACCGAGAAATATTGTTGATTGGATGTTTCTATTTACTGCCCAACGTTTCCCCTGCTTTGATTCATGATGTCATGTCTTCAATTGAACACGTGATTGCTGACTCTAATGTGCCTGGAACTGAGTGGAGAACGCTTACCTTTCCTCCTTATAATCTCTTCATCAGAAAAAAGGTGTATGCTGCTCTTGGATTTTCTGGCGTTTAATTCTCCACTGGGACATAACCCAGTCGTCAATTTCAAAGACAACGTCTCGTACCTCCGTCTTTCAAACTATCAACCCGCTGAAGGTTCGCGTTCCGACACCTCTCTTGTTATTTTTGACAAATTCTACCACGACCTAACGTAAGAATATATGCATATGCATATGCAAACTACGAGCTACAGCTGTCATTTCACCTATCAACGAGATCTGCTTTCAAGAAAGGTGACTATACATGGGCTTTTATCATTACTTGTCAGCCGTTGATTAGTCCCAGGTTACTGAGAAACGAAATTTCGATGACCAAGTTGAGCAGTTTATGGGGGTTGTATTAAACAGAATGCGTAAGTCTACACGGAACTCTACACTGGGGCATCGTAAATATCCCGACTGGGTTTCCCCTTGACTTATAAGTGCAATGAAGGATAAAGATCGCGCGCACAAGAAGGCTTTATGTTCTCTATTCAACTAGTGAAAGGAAGAGTCCAGCTTTTTCTGAGCTCTCTCTAAATGCCATATAAACGGAACCACAGTTCATGTACCACATCGTTAGAAAAAAATAAGAAAAAAAAGATGTACGGAAATCGTCTAGAAAAACTGGGGACTCCTTTAGGCTACATGACTCGATGGCGTCGAAGCGCATGCCGTCACGCACTGTTTGGCCGCGCATTTTTCATTCATTTATAATACCCCAGACTCTAGGACTCAGATAGTGCTAGGTGAATCTGCCCAAAGCAATTAGCACATATAGTGGTCCATCGCTGAATTAAAAGCTCATCTGCTCATGCATTTAGGGCTGAAAGCGGTCCTCACTGTTTGGTCCAGATGACATTTTTTTTCCAATATGCTAAAGGGTATATGTGCATAAGTACTAACTACAATACTTAACAACTGTCTGAACAATTTCGCCTTTCCCAGCACGTGGAAAACTGCCCGCGTGTTCTCAGTGTTTAAGTCGGGCTGCAAAACTGATGTTTCTAATTATCGCCCCATTTCTCCACCGTGTGCTATAACAAAGATCTTTGAGCTGGCTATTCGCAGCATACTGTATGTTAGCGTGAATATTTTATTGATATCTAACTAACACGTGTTTATCCCTGACCACTCAATTACCACAAATCTGCTCGTTTCATGATGCAAATATCTTCACCTATTTCTCAGAGAGGACAGGTTGACGTAGCCTACCGTGACCTAAGCATGGCTTTCGACATAGACATTCACTGTTCTGGTTTAACTTGCAAACTTTGATATTTACTCATTTACTGTGAATTTATTCCTCAGCTATCTGCTTAATAGAGGATGTTATGGTGCCTTAAATGGCTAAGCATTGTCCTTACACAGTGTGACTAGTGAAGTCCTTTAAGGGTCAGTATTAGGCGCACTCTTATCTTTACTTTAGAATAAAGGATGTATCTTTTGCAGTTCGTTGTTCTTCTTTTTATTGTAGGCTGATAATATCAAGATAATTAAAGAAATTCATTCAGTTAATGACTGTCGCTTGCTGCAGTCAGATTTGTGTTCATTATCTGTATGGTGTGACAACAATTATTTTTTATGATTACTTGTAACCATATTCATGAGTGTATGTCGCAAAGCATTCATCGTGTCATTTCCATACTCTATTAATATTATGTCCTTATGTAAGATAGATGAAATCAGTGATTTTGCATGTTATTTTTGATTGCGTGCTAAATTTTTTGGCTCACACTATACGTGCATTCATGCGTGGTCGTCGTTTTCATGGCAGTGTTTGTAGAGTGTCTCAAAGATTCCGTTCCCCTACAGCCTTCCACAATTTTTACTCCGCAATATGTCTTCCTCAAAATGAATATGCATCTGTGCACACTCGAAAAACTCACCAGGCTGTGTCTGGTATGTTTTTCCCGTTCACACCAGAGCAGGAATTCAGACACGGTTTCTGGAGTATGCGTCCGGTCTGGTGTATACGGCTGTTTTGTGGTTTGATATGGGCTGGTGTGATTTGGGAAAACCCGGAATGGTATGTTTCGGTAAGGACCGGGCTGATGTGTTTTGCATGACTGGTCCTCGTGTGTTCCTGCTCTTTACGTAATAAATGCTTTGCGGATAAAAACATGCACTTTTACGTGCACATGACAAAAACAGCAGGCTTGCACAGTAGTGTAGGACTGAAAATGACTTTTCTATTTTTTTTTCTCTCCTCGCCTTAGTTTGATCTTTAGGTTGACCTGTGCGGCTTCTTTTTCTTAAAGGCTTCAGGCAATACTGGAAGACGCGAAAAAGAACAATTCAATACAACATTGCCCGATTTGATAAATGAATTTAAACATGTCTGTTGCAGATTTGCGCTCTTACATTTAGAATAAAACAAGGGTGTGCAAATATTAGAGCTTTCGAATGTTTTTCAAAATAACACTTGCTATTCGAATATATTACACTAAAAGTTTTACTAATAGAACTTCGCGAAGACAACAGTCAAAACGCAATTGACTGCGGCCCCTTCAAATTTTTAAATGCTTTGCCCTAATACATTATAGTTCTGCGGCAAAGCTGCCTTTCAAGCTATGGCAGCCATTACATTGACTCTAGTAAATGCTCATTCCAACAAGGGGATGCACTGTACCGTTACAGTCACCCTTTAATTTTTTAATATGCTTCACCGCATCACGGGCTACGCTACGGGCATAATCAGATTGACTCACGAAAGCGCTGGTTCAAGCCTGAAAGGCCGAGGTGGAGGCTTTATTTTAATGTTTCAGACCAAAGGGTCCGAAAAAAGTCGTACGAACGTTTTCACTATCTGAAATTTCAGGTATTTTTTACGCAGAGACATCTGCAGGGCAGATAAGCAACTCCAAATTAAAAAGGAGCACGCCCTTGTACACCAAACCAGAATGCCTTCCACAGAAGTTGATTGGGGGGAGGAGGAACCTTTTATGACTAAACTGCTGTCGACACCACACTGGCTGCAACAAATACGATAAATAATTACTATCTGTTCTGCAATGTCCCATACTTGATCAACCAAGAGAGCACCTTCCCTCCAGATTTTCACAAACCTAGCCAAAAACAGTGCCGCATTCCGATCCCATAATAATGTGCTTAGGGATCTTTTGCAACTTTTCTTCTGAAACTTCACTTTAAAGTATTAAAAATACTACAAATATTTGATTTGATTTGATTTAAAATAATTTGATTTACACTCACATTTTCATATTGGAATTTGTTTCGCACACAAAATTTTGCTACACGGAGAGCTCTAAAGAAAATGAAGACCACAGATTAATTTCTGTTCATTAAGAAATGCTTATCGCAAAACTACGGCAGTTGATTAAGCTCACTAAGGAAGCACTAGCAGTAAATATACATTTGCAAAGAATCTTATGTGTTCCTCATACAGCCTAACCAACTGAGGAACTCATTTTTAAAAGTAGGACTATTGTTCAACTAAACCGTGACTAAAGAAAGGTCACACATCATGGAACAGCAACAGCCGAATTGTCAGTAGAATCGTGGATCACAGTTGAGGTTTTCCTTCCACAGACCACTATACAGATAATAGAGAATATGCAACAGCCAGATGCCACTTAAGTTCTAACAACACAAAATTATTACTGTATGCAATTAATGACAAAAGCATAGTAGCAATGTCTTTCAGCTTTTCCCCCATCAGGCATAAACAGCATCAGCTTTACTCCACCACGTGGCCTAGACCTGCGTCGACTGATGCTTACGCTGTCAAGCATTGGACACGGTTTATTTACAGCAGCAAATAATAGGTGGAGCGTGGGCCGATTTCTCCAGTAAATTTCTAGTTCACTTATGCCTAACTGGCGAATCGAAAACACTCTTGGCAGTTTCATTTTCCCCACATTTCGCTCGTGGATATTTTCAAGCAAGCCCTTGTATTTCATTGCCAACGCTTATCTCAGCTATGAACCATTGCTTGCGACAACTCATGACCCTTTTTAGCTTATCATTGCAGCAGCTGATAAAAAATAATGTATTAAAAACTGAAGAAACGCACTTTCATTGCCTTTGTAAATATTTCACAATAAATAAATATGAAATGTGGTGAGCAAGTGGTTGATCTTATATACGAATATATCACATCATTCAAGCAGCAATTGCCATTTTGAAAATGAATGGTTGTTAGCTGTCACACACAATTATTCATTGCAGAGACAAGCATATGGCAATGAATTCGATGGGGGTGCGTGGAACATAGCCATGTGCGAAACATGTCAAAAATGAACTTGCCATGTGAGTGCAATATACCCAACGTTGAGGCAGAAGTGAAACAAAAAATTATCATTCAAATAAACCACTGCTCCATCTATACTATAAGGTGCGGCAAACATGCAGTGCTCAACACTTTGCAGCGCTGGCATCAATCAAAGCAAATTATGACGCTGCATCGAAGCATTCGAGTTAAGTGTGCCGATGGCTGGAAATTTTGTGGGCTGGAAATATAGCTTACAGCTGTGCTCATAAACAGGACACTATAGCTACCAAACTGGAAACAGGTTATAAAGCAACATGCATGACAGAACATGCACACCACTGAAATGAGCAAGTTTCCTCACTAACGTCTCAATGCTTCACCTTGTCGTGGAGATAATTACTGCTTTGCAGGCTTCTGGCCGCCTTCTGCCGCAAACCAATTCCAATGGCTTCCGTGATGCTTCTATGCATACCGTACCAGCACCTGACTTCCTCATTGTGATGGCAGGCCACTTGATCAAATGGTAGTTCTTGGAACTCCCAATAGCCGACTATAGACGGCCCTTGAGGGCGCCACACCATTAGCTTGGTGAACCTGCACATGCACAAACGAAAACGTATGCTATAATTAAACAGCGAAACAGCACCGATTACTTCAGATGACTGAAAAAATGAGCTGAGTTTCATAGGCTCTGAATTACACTTTGAACTAAAAGACATTCAGTAGAACCGTGCTGATTTATCCTTGATAGGACAGTAAGAAATGAACTTAAGTGCTGTAAAACAGGCCAAACAAAGCAAAATGCAGCACTGAATCACAGAAAGTTCAGTTTCAATTCATACACTTGAAAACAAAATGGGCAGCGTTTCCTGGAAAGTTTACTTATTTGAGATAAGCAGCAAAAGCTTCTAGAGAATGTGTAGTGTCACATCCTCTTAATAAGTATATATCTACCATAGCTAAGAGTTGGCAAAAAAGGCCTCACTTATAGCGATATCTGTCCCCAGGTGAGCCAGTGTCAATGAGCGATAACACAGCCCTGTAGGCAAGCGCGACGAGTTTCGAACTTTAAGAAAGGAGTGGAAATTTTTTCAGCCATATTCGTTATGGTACAAAAAAGCTGGTTGGTTTGGCATAGAATACCACTTAAAAATGGCTGTGACCTAATTCTGCTGTGCCTGGGTGTGTGTAGCGAGAGGTACAGTTATTCTTATTGGAAAATTTTAGTCAGCATCCGCAACAGCTTTGCAAACACAGCCTGTCATAAAAAATGGCTGGCAGGCTGCATCCACAGAGCCGCTGTGGATGCCCACTAAATCTGTCTATTTTTTCAGATTGCTTCTCTGCACAGTCACGCTTTTCGAGGCATGTCGCTCGTTATCCCTCCGTGTCCTTAGCTCACTGCCTTTTTTGCTTTCGTTCCGACGTCCATGGCTTCTTTAAGCCTATGGTTCCGACTCACTTTTTGTATCTACCGACGAATCCGACCGAGATGCCACGTCTATATTTACGGTGCAATGCCAGCCCCTGCTCTGTTAAGTCTGAACAGCA
This sequence comes from Rhipicephalus annulatus, assembly GCA_013436015.1. Classification (NCBI taxonomy): domain Eukaryota; kingdom Metazoa; phylum Arthropoda; class Arachnida; order Ixodida; family Ixodidae; genus Rhipicephalus; species Rhipicephalus annulatus. The sequence goes on along the minus strand of WOVY01010234.1, from coordinate 1,510,861 downwards.
CAATATAGTTGAACACACACACATATAATGTTGACTTTCAATTAAAAACTGAAACACTGAAAAACTGAAACACTGAAACTCACATCTTCATGCGGCATCGATGGTATCAACGCGAAAATGCTCAAAAACACGAAATCAATTGCTAGTACACTACGCTGTCATGTTTTTCAGCAGTCACTATCATCAGGAGTGGTGCCGTAAGACTGGAGAGTGGGCAAGATTGTTCCAGTGCCCAAAAAAAGGTCGTTTATCTCTTTGCAGCAGATCGCCCCGTTTCCTTTGCTAGTGTTTGCTCCAAACTAATGGAGCATGTGATTTACCCTAACATCGTGAAGTTCTTAGTCAGCAATAACTATTTTCATTCCAGTCAGCACGGTTTTCACTCAGGATTTTCATGTGACGCACAACTAGCTTTATTTTATCATGATATCAGTTCCAGCCTCGACATAAACATACCTGTTGACACACTCTTCTTAGACTTTGAAAAAGCATTCGACAAAGTCTCGCATCAACGGCTACTACCAAAGCTTTCTAGTGTAAACATTAATACAAATGTATTTAATAGAATTCACAGTTTCCTTACCAATCTCAACAAATTGTGCATGCTAACTCCATCTCATCTAGCCATTCCTCTGAAATTTCTGGTGTGCCGCAAGGTACAGTGCTCGGACCATTACTTTTTCTCATTTACATCAATGACCTTCCATCAAAGATCTCTTCAAGCATTCGCCTCTTCGCAGACGACTGCGTCGTATACCGTCCCATAGCACACAGCACAGACACTACTACACTTCAAAACGACCTCAATCTAATTGTATCCAGGTATGATTAGTGGTTAATGTCTTTAAACATAAAGAAAACTTCATTGGTATCTTTTCATCGCAGGCCCCATCACCAGTTAGCAGAATATACCATTTCCGGCTCGGCAGTCTCACCCGCTGAATCTTACAAATGTGCTGGTGTCGCATTTTCAAGTAACATTTCCTGGTCAGCCCACGTGACTAACGTAGCCAACACCGTGAATCGCACTCTGGGGTTTCTACGTAGACACTCAAGACTTGCGCCCCCATCAGTTAAACTAATATCTTATGCCACACTTGTTCGTTCAAAATTAGAGTATGTATGTTCTGTCTGGGATCCCCACCAATCTCACTTATCCAACATTCTCGAATCGATTCAAAACCGCGCTGCGCGTTTTATCTACTCTGAATATACCTACAATTCCAGTGTTTAAAAACTTAAAACTTGTGCTCATCTTTCCAATCTATACTTATGACGTCACATATCTCGACTGTGCCATTTTCACAAATTTTATCATGCCCCATCGAAGTTCTAGCCATCCTGCCAGTGCATCGCTCATCAAGCCACACAAACCATTCAAGCGCAGTGTATCCTTCACCAGCCCAAAGCACCGCACATCTTCGCTCCTTTTTCGTGACAACCGCACGGAACTGGGACCATCTGCCTGCAACTACCGTGCACCACTCCGACCCGCATCAATTCAAGATTGCCCTCGAATCACTTTTTTATTCTGTAATTAATACCTATCTCTCATGTAATAACCCAGCTGGGATCTTTGAGGTATTCAAAATAAATAAATAAATAAATAAATAAATAAATAAATAAATAAATAAATAAATAAATAAATAAATAAATGCAGTTGCAATGCAGTTTGCTTCTTATGTCAGAGGACGCGGTGAGTGGTGCAACCACTGAATGCCGCAAAATGGTGAAAATGTAGCCAGTCTAGTTCCTGCTAAAAAACTTTGAAACTAATATGCATAGTAAAATGGGAGTATTTTACAGCCTCACTAAGCATGGCAATAAATATAGCCTCGAAGTGGCATGGCAGCAATGATGATAGTCCTGATATTGTTTTTCTTGACTGGCATGCGCTGATTATATTGTTTGGGAAGATTAGGCAATGATGATAGCGTCTAAAGATGAGGCGTTCATGATCAGTGACTGAAAGAACGCATAAACAGGGGTGGTGTCGGCAAACAGGGCAGCTTGCTCATTTGAGTTGGAAACACTTCACTAGCAGACAATAACTGCTAATGAACAAACACTTGAAGAAATATTTGCATTCACACGGAGCAAAATATTTTATGAGTGGTACTAAAGGAACCTAAAATCTGGTAAGCTTCAAGCTTCACAGGTCACGTGCTTGTTTCGAGCTTTTCCGGAAGCATGAGCATTATGGTACAGCGCATTTAAGAACATATGTCGGCTATCTAATGAGAAATACATTGTCAATGCTTTTTATCTTTTAACTAGACGTAGGCCTTATCTTAAGCGCATTTTTGCACGTACTATTATGTTCAAATAAAGTTTTTTAGCAATATTGTTTACTAGGATGAGCTATATGGTTTATTTCTTTCTTTTTGTACCCAGTCATGCTTAGGATGTGACGATATTTGTTCGGTTCAAGAGCTTGTGATGTTATCGTTAATATTTCCTGCTGTATTTATGTACACAACTCCTGTAACAGCCCTGCATTGGGCTGCCGTACTTGAAAATAATAAATAATAATAATCAGCCGCTCGCACCTGTCGCGTTAACTTCATTTCGAATAAAACACGTGACCAAAAACTGCGGTATTCAACAAGCCACCCTAATACTATCGTAGGTTCACTCTGATTTAAACAAATATGCAAATCTTGGTTTCACGAATTTGCACCCTGCGCAAAGCATACCATCCACTGACATACCTCTCTAGCAGTCGACGGCAGCTCAGCGTAAACACATATGGCTAAATATGCAGTTTTAGAACAGCGCACGCAAAGCTTCGCGGTTCCGTTGCGCGTGCGTTCTGCGCCAACCTCTCGCGAGCTCCCTTTACATGACGCTCGCCAAGCTACACCTGCTAGTTAGGCGTACGGTAATCTATACGCAGGTTACACGTAGCTACCGGTCAGCAAGCGCTCTGGGACATGACCTAGTTGGTTAAACATGGCATGGTTGAGCCCATCGCAAGTATTGGGGGGGGGGATCTCTTCTTCAACGAGGCTGGCGAGAAAAGATAATAATCATTCGCACACAATACGCAGACCATATAATGAGGAATTTTACTTCACCTGTCGTATGCCGAAGTATGGCGTCATAGTGGCAGCCTTTGGTCTTCTCCTCGGTGCTCCCTGTAAACACCGGCTGCTGACCCGCAGGTCGCGGGAGCAAATCCCGGCAGCAGCGGCTGCATTTCCGATGGAGGCGGAAATGTTATAGGCCCGTGTGCTCAGATTTGGGTGCACGTTAAAGAACCCCAGATGGTTGAAATTCCCGGATTCCTCCACTACGTCGTCTCTCATAATCAACTGGGGGTTTTGGACGTCAAGCCCCATCAATCAATCAATCACTGTAAGCACTGTTGGCATCCCCAGGGGTGAAGTCGTCAACGTCTTTGCGTCTCAACCATCGCACTAAGGTGGCCACTACAACCACACGCTCCTCGTACTTATAACCCTATTGATCTTGTCAAATTGGTATTTTATGCATACGAACTGCATCTCAGTAACAGTTGGCATACGAGCAACCGTTCACGCACACAAAAATTTTCGTGAAAGCCACTAGAAAAAAAAGCATCAGTGTAGCTAACAGGGCCGTACAAGTTAATGTTTCACCGCTAAGCAAAGGTATACTAAACTAAATCCTCTTGGCCTATGAACTTTGCTGTTTAAATTGAAAGAACCGGAACTCTAAACCATAGATATAGTACTAACAATCCTGAAAACACTATCAATTTTTTATTATGTTGTCGCATTTTTGTATAATCAGTTTTGGTTTCAAACGACTCGAAAGCTAGTTTGTTTTAAACACGAAGCATTTCTTAGCGAACTTCAGCGACATTGAGCGTATCTATCTATCTAGCCACCTACGACCTTTATCTCTCCTGGCCGTTTCGATAATGGTATCGATACCAAACTTTGTATGGTATAACTTGACTGTATGAGGAAGATGTTTGACTAGTCATAACATGAAGATAAAGACAAGTGTGTCATGGCTGTCATAGTTTACATTTTATGGTCCTGCAGCTCTTGCAGTGGTTTCGTTCACATGGCATGTTGCAAAACTGGTATGGCATGGCATGATATCATAACGAACACAAGCGAAAGACGCTAGCCTAAAAATCATGACTTGCGTGCCATGTAACAACGCGACTACATGCCACGCTCAGGATGCGCTCATGGCCGTTTCGCTAGCGTCAGATATACGAAATTTGTTATTACAGTACGTGAATGAATAAAAAGGGTATGTGACTGGTGCAAACATGGTAATCACGACATGCGTGTCGTGTAACAACATAACTACATGCGACACTGATGATGCGATCGCGGACGTTTCGCTAGCTTCATATATGCCAAATGCGGTATTACTTGACGCCAATGAATGAACGAGGCATGTGACTGGTACAAACATGATAATCATGAAGTGCGTGTCATGCGAGGACATGACTACATGCCACAGTCAAGGTGCCAATACATTTCGACGTGACGCGATGCGCGTGCTCGCCGGCGTTCGTTTCGTCGCGTCACAACGGCATTGCCACGCCAGGCACCGGTCCTGCCTTATACTCACTGGCGCGCGCTGCGCTGCGTTGCTTTGATGCATGCGCGATTCAGCGCGTCCAGCGTCCATCCGTCACGAAAATAGGGAAACGCAGGGTTGTCTAGGTAAAGCATCAGAACGACATGCAGTATGCCACATTTCACGCCGGTTGCCGTCGGGCAGTGCCGACGGACGCTGGTCGCGAATGGCGTCAGACTATAGAGTGCCCACGTTTTGCTAACGTAGCGTCGCTGTGCACCGCATGCGTGCGCGTCAACGCTACACTGGAGTATATTGGGCCCTTCATGATGCCCTCTTGGCCGTTTCGCTAGCTCCACATATACCGAATTTGGTGTTACGTGATGTCAAATGGCGGTTTACATCAAAGACACTAACGACGACCTAGACTTTAGACAAGACTGGTACTCCTGAAGAGGTGTTTGGCTTCACCCTTTTCTTGTATGTATAACACGATGTGAACTCTCGATGTGACGAACTCTCTCTGGGTTAGCCATAGACTGTTTATTAGTAACGCCTGAACGCTTATTGTCGCCATGTGATTGTACTTTTTGCTTGATTTTGTCTTTATTACGCAAACAGTTTAATAAATACTTTGCAATAATATACCAGCATATTTCAGTTGAGAATACTGGGCTGGCACGCAGTGGACTTGGGCCCAAGCCTCACCGTATCATTGGTACTAGGTTTTTTTCTTATTCCGTGCGGTGTTGTTACGGACACTGGCAGTGGCGGCGCACAACTACGGCGCTACGCGTGACCCATGTTTTGATCTAATAGCAGCTTTCGCCGTAAAAGAAACTATAATATTGTCATGTAGCGCGAGAAGCCCCCTTCAAACACAGGGATGTTCCACACTACGTCGAATAATTCCTATTCAGAGACACGAAAATTTCCTATTTTTTTATTTTTTTCTGCAAACGTTGACGAAATTCCTAGCATATTTCCCTGCACAATAGTACTAATTTCCGCCATCATCCACGCACACATGTACTATAACATACTATAATTACGTGTGCCTGACGTACTGGTGACATTTGAAATCTTGACTAGCCTCTCCAATGCCGCACAACAAAAGCATGACTATAATATTTCATATACTGTTAGTACACTGAACATTGTGGGCTTCAAGTTTAACACCATTAGTGAACTAGCAATCGCTCCGCGTAAACACCAGAAAGAAATCTAGGACCATATTCACAGAGCTTTCTCTTGGCTGCGCATTTTCTTAGCGAAGAATTCTCTTTTCTCGAGGGATTACGATAGCAATAGTACAAGTTTAACTTACTCGGCACTTAGGAGGGTGAGGAGGACACACAAAAACCGATGAAATGACAAGAAAAGAAGCGTGTCCCGGTGATAGCAAGGCATCATGAAAAGCGTCTAGCATCGAGAGTATAGGAAGATATCCAATGATTTGCTGCATCTCGCTTCCAGCGCTTACGTGACGCCGCGTTGTAATAAACATCTGGGTGTCCTTCGCAAAGCCAAGCGCTCGCGTTTCATCAATCAATCAATCAATCAATCAATCAATCAATCAATCAATCAATCAATCAATCAATCAATCAATCAATCAATCAATCAATCAATCAATCAATCAATCAATCATCATCATCATCATCATCATCATCATCATCATCATCATCCTGACTACGTCCACTGCAGGACAAAGGCCTCTCCCATGTTCCGCCAGTTAACCCGGTCCTGTGCTTGCTGCAGCAAATTTATACCCGCAAACTCCTTAATCTCATCTGCCGACCTAACCTTCTGTCTCTCTCTAACTCGCTTGTCTTTTCTGGGAATCCAGTTAGTTACCCTAATGACCAGCGCTTATCCTGTCTACGTGCTGCATGCCCGGTCCATGTCCCTTTCCTCTTCTTGATTTCAGCTATGATATCCTTAACCCCCATTTGTTCCCTAATCCAATCTGCTCTCTTCTTGTCTCTTGAGGTTACACCTACCATTTATCTTTCCATTGCTCGCTGCGTCGTCCTCAACTTAAGTTGAATCCTCTTTGTAAGTCTCCAGATTTATGCTCCGTAGCTAAGTACCGGCAAGACACAGCTGTTATATACCTCCCTCTTGAGGGATAGTGGCAATCTACCTGTCATGATTTGAGAGTGCTTGCCAAATGTGATCCACCCCATTCTTATTCTTCTAGTGACTTCAATCTCATGGTTCGGCTCCGCGGTTATTACCTGCTCTAATAGACATAGTCCTTTACAATTTCAAGTGCATTATTACCAATCTCGAAGCGCTGTTCTCTTCCCAGGTTGTTGTACATTACTTTCGTTTTCTGCAGAATAATTTTAAGACCCACCTTTCTGCTCTCTTTGTCTAACTCCGTAATCATGAGTTGCAACTCGTCCCCTGAGTTTCTCAGCACTGCAATGTCATCGGCAAAGCGCAGGTTACTAAGGTACTCTCCATTAACTCCTATCCCTAACTGTTCGCATTTTAGGCTTCTGAAAACTTCCTGTAAGCACGCGGTAAATAGCATTGAGGAGATTGTGTCTGCCTGCCTTACACCCTTCTTGATTGGTATTCTGTTGATTTCTTTATGAAGCACTATGGTAGCAGTTGATCCCTTGTAAATTTCTTCCAGGATTTTTATATATACTTCATCGACGCCCTGATTCCGCACTGTCTGCATGACGGCTGATATTTCTACTGAATCAAACAAGCCATCTCGTAATCTATGAAGGCTATGTGCAGTGGTTGGCTGCATTCTGAGCATTCCTCTATTGCTTGATTGAAAATATGAGTGTGGTAGATTGTGGAGTAGCTTGTTCGAAATATAATATTATTGCAATTATTATCATAATATAATATTATCATTATTATTATAGTATTATTACTACTATTATCATTAATATTATGCGAACCACAAATTTGCTTTGAATAAGTGAGTACTTCTCTTATTACAGGCGTTGCTAATGGGAACGAAGCAAGCTAGAGTACAGATGTTGCACCAACCTTGCGTTTTTGGAGCAGCACGTGATTTTATTGGTAGCTAAGTATGCCACAAAAGAGCGACCTGTTGCAGAAAATTCTATGTTAGCGCTTGTGCCGGCGTCTTTCGTTGTGAGTAAAAAAAGCATAGCCCATGGGCGTAAGGTGAGAATAGATGCAAATAAGTGAAAAATAATAATAATCAGCTCATGCGGAAATTGAACGCAGTACTTCTTCAGAACAAACAGGTGTTCTACAACACAGCCACGCTGACACTGCATGAAACAATGACACTGCGGGAAACTAATCTGGCATAAACAAGCACAATATAGTGATGGCCATAAGGGTGTTTTGCAGCTAGACGTGTGGTTACGTTTCTTACAATCATATTATTTCAAGACAAAGTGGCTTTTGTGCCTGCTCACGAATTCTGCAGAAATATAGGTCAGCAATAATATATGCTATTGTGAGCGCAATTTCGCAGGTTCAATGCACCACAGCATTTTGATAAAGCCGGAATGCGGGAACATGCATACGCTTATGCTTAGATATGTGTCGACGTAAAATGATGGAGACTCATCGGGTGGGTTTCAGTGCTAATGCTTTCCACAAAACATGGTGCAGTTATAATCGTACAGTGTGTTTGCGTGAGCAAATATTAAGCAAGAGGCGTGCATACAAGTCTTGGAGTAAAGAGACATTACCACATGCGCGATAAGGAGGAAAAAAATAAAGATAGAGAGAGAGACTCCCGTTTCGTCTCCGCGAAAACCTGAAATCGAAGTGGCAGATAATCACGACTATTTTCTGGCCCAGCAGATGTCAGAAAATGCTTCCACGAAGCAGCGTCAAATGCTTGGAGCACATAAAAGAGCGGAGTGCGCGTTTTATGGGAGCAACAGCCACACAGTAAGCGAGATGAAGTGTGATTGTCCTTAGATGTGAGAATAAACGCTAATTAAGAGAGTTGTGAGTTTATGAGCGAATTTTTTTTAATAACGATAATGGAAACAAACTGAGCAGTTTCTTAGTGATGTGGACACTCGAGACAGTGAATTCAAGATAGTTCACAAGCGTTGTCATACGCCATTATATTTTTATTTGTATATATATTTGGCAAAATATGCGAACGTAGGCTGCGTTAGAGCCGGCTATCCCAACATGATGGCTGTAATGCATCAGATAAATAGTGCAAGGTTATACAGCCGCACGTGGTGGTTTCTACCATCTAGTAACCTTGGACGAACGCATTCCGTTTTTTTTTCTACTATTGATCAATTTTCACTGCACGTTGTGCATTTGGCGTCATTAGAGGGAATGGCAATTTAACAAAAGGGTAAATGCTAGAGTAGCAAGCTCTCACGGGAAGAACTGCAGCAGTGGACAAGCGGCTACAGTGTTCATCTACAATCTAGTAGGTACTGGGTTCGATTCGTAGTGTCTCCGAGCACTTTTTTAACAGGTTGCTCGGATCGAGATTATGCTTCTCGTTGGGTATTCAATTCTTGAGAAGGTGGCGTTTGCGCTCTCTTCTTTCACTCTCCTTCTGATCCAAAAGCACTGTGCCGTGGTGCCTCATGAATTCCAGAATTCAGGGTTCACATTTTTCTTTTCCATCCTCTGTTATCGCAAGAGTGCCCCAGTGCCGAACTACTGAAATCATACCTGGTATATTACTCTTCACGCGTCTGAATATTTGACCAGTGGTCAGTCCTCATGACGTTTCAAAGAAAATCTAGACATGCAGCAAGCTAAATGATTGAAGGTCAAGTTGACTGCCTTTGTCGGGACACGTTTTTGTGTTAATTTGGTGGAAATCATTGAATTCAGCAAGGCAAAAGAGCACTGACAGTTAGAGAAGACACAAACAGAGTGATTAGTTTGTGTCTTCTCTCTCACTCCCTGTCATGTTGCGCGCTTCAGTGTAATGCTGCTGTGAATAGTTATAAAGCAGCCAATCGAGTTCTGCTGAGAACGTCCCTGATTTTCCCAAGTGGTACAGTACATTGGCAAGTTATTTTGCGTCATAGAGAGATACTCTGCTTTTAGTTACAACAATAAAATTTTAAACCGAAGTTTATTTTTTATCAACAACAGTTCCAGTACAGATCACAGGTGCATGGACAAAATCCTTGTAATCAGCTTCACTATGTTTGGGCCCTCACTAGTAATTGCCAACAGGTATTAAAATATGCATAAATATCACACACATATACAGCCAAGGGTGATAGCTAGTTTGTTCTGATTAAAATTTATTAGTGGAAACGACTTAGTGGACCAATGCAATGTATACAACCACTGCCATGTAGAGGAGCTGTGCTATAAACTAATCTTTCCTGGTTGGTTCCATTTTACCCAATTTCTGGCTCATGGCTGTACGTTATCAAATGAACCAATTTTTTCGAATGCATATATTTTGTGTGACGGTACATTTATTTTTGGGCCGTAAAAACAAATTGAAAAATATAATGGCTAAAAAGAAATTCAGCCAAATCATTACCAAGTTACTCTAAATGACAATCGTCTTTTATTTAAAATATACACACATACATATATACATGTACGCTTGCATGCATGTATACATACACACATATGTACACTGAGGTGTAAATAATGATTTGAATGACTCTAAAACAATTCTAAAACACTCAATTTGAATATATCAGCCTCAAAGAGAGTAACGTCCGAGAAAAGTCCCCCAGCACTGTTATGTCTGAACTCGGCGTTTCTCAAACTATATTGTAAAAGCTTGATGTTTAGTTTCGGCTGCTGCCCAGTGACAAGCAGTTTTTATAAGAAACATAAGAACAAAGCGCCTGACAATGTTATGCTAAAAAGGGCTGTATATTACAATTTAGTACATCTCTGGAAGATTACTCTGCTTATTTGCATAGCTCGGCTCATTCTCAACACAGTAACAAGCCATGTTAGAACACCTGGGCTGACAAAATTGCACAGCGCAATGAAGTTCAAGACAATACATAAATAATACAGTTATAAGGTGCTAAGCGCTTCGGTGCAAACAGTGTTTCTTTTGACAGTTGTAGACCCCACTTCATTTTCCAAAAACATTCCTCATCAAGGCTTCAAAGTTTGCAGATCAGCACAGTTCCCATACAGCTGTGTGTTAGTCTGCTTGAAAAAATTCAATTCAGTGGTGGACAAAGACTGTACACTAAGTATGTGAGGTGATCGTCCAGTGCCCTGTATGTATGTCTTGCTGCTGGCCTCACCTGCAATATTGCTCAGCACCATATGCGCAAAATCACAACTGATTCTATGCCACTACGAAGTAAAATGTTTCATTTGCACGAAACAGGGATCACAATGAAAGAACATAAGGACATTTACCTTCGCATAGTTAAAAAATGCAAATAAACTTCCAAAGTATTTTCACAGCTTATCTTAGTATAGTAATAATGCTAATAAGGACATTGTTACTTCCACTAAAAACAGTTTTTATTCGCCAGCTTCAATAATAGAGTATACCAGTAGCCTTGTACGATTAAACATTGTTGTAGACACCTAGAAAAAGGTAAGTAAATGCATGCTATAGCTACATATAGTATAAAATAAATACTTTCAGTCCTAATATGAGGAAAGCTGCCTAGATGAGAAATAATTTGTATAGTACACAATTACATTATGAAGAAACCCAGCCAATTAAACACTACATTAAAGAAGTTACACCTACACAGTAGAAACAGGGAAGTAAACTGTTGAAGGACGGACATGCAGTGGGATAAAATTACACAAGTACTAAAGCCTAGTGTTATATATACTAGAAGTGAAGATTATTCTCTTCCTTCCAAATAAAATTATCCACTTAGAAGGACTTCCCAGGGCTTACACATACATGAAATCATTAGTGCTATACAAATAGGTGTATATTAAATCATTATATCGACTAAGTAGAGCAATACCGTATTCATTTCTTTACTTCTTGTACTATAAAAAATGCAAACAAAGTTACAATTGCTGACCGTGGATGCTGTGTTCGATGGCAGTGAAATGCAGATACATTTAGGCACTTTGATTTCTGTGCATGTAAAAACTTCCGCTCAAGTTGATTTACTCACTCGCACTACAGCAGGATTTAAATTAGTGTCATAGTTTGGTATTGTCTATGCAAATTTTAATTATTTTGATTGTTTAAGCGCAAAGGAACTGCTCAATAATGCACAGCGAAGAAGTTAAACTGCAGCTGCACAGAATGTTACTACGTAAACAATTCAAACTGCTCCAGCCATCACAATGTGCTCTTTCTGCTGACGTGAACTCTGAGCAGGAGGACATAGTCACTGGTAGTCCCTTTTTACCTGTTGGTCTTCTGTGCTCTCTTAGTGATGCACTGTACAAGACTGTGGAGCACCCGATCCCTTGTTACTGGCAAAACATAAAAACATACAGACAGCCGTTACAACCAGCTACATGCAAAAGAGTGCAGTTGATAAATATGTGCTCGTATATACATATGTATTTTTAGAAGCTGGTGACAAGTATGAAAAAGTAATAAAAAGACAGGGAGTTTCAACACACACACAAACAGTGAAGACTGAAAATATCTTTTATGATACAAGTGCATTACTATGATGGTGATTGTGAAGGCATGAAACTTCTGCCAGGCATGTTAAGCCACCAAAGTATGTTTTATTAGGACTTTCCACTATTTGCGAGAAGCCGACCACAAATGAGTTCACTAGGCTACACGAGTTAGACTGTGTTACAAGAAAACAGCTAATGCTAAAAGCTTTAAAGCTACCTAACGTAACCAGCTCATCATACAACGTAGAGGAACAAATGCGCAGTATAGAAGACACAAAGCACTTGCGGATAAAGAGTCCGCTTGTTGCTCATATTTATTATTCGAAACGAAGAAAACCTTTAAAAAATGTACGTCATTAGGAGAAAAATTGTACGCAACAAATACGCTTAAATTCATTTTAACGGGTTCCTACAGCTTCCACCAACACTCGCCATTCTTATTGATGCCAGCGTCTTGCCGGACGGATATCCTGTGTTCTGCACAGAACACCAAAGGAGCGCACCTTGACTTGGTTTGCATAGGTGCTGGCTGCGTCGCACTGCTGTTCAGGTAGGCTAGCCACAGAAAGGAGGATGAGGAGTCATGTCTTTGAGGCACACCAAGAGCTACCTTTAAAGATCAACAATCTATACTTAGGTCAGGTACAGTATGTAGAAAAAAAATATATCACTATGAAATAGTGATGAACATGTTCAGCTGATATACAACAAGCCACTGCACTGAGGGAGACAAAGCTGCGTCAGGTGAAAGATGCAGTTACTCGTGCTATGTCGTGGGAGGCTCGTACAATAGTCTTTTTCTCCTAGCAATTTCTGAACAGCCTGACAATTTCCACCCACTTGCTATTTGCTTCCAAAGCTCTTGATCCACCGAGTGAGTTGCAACCTCGAGAGCTGCATAAAGACTCAAAGTATTTGTGCTCGTTCAAAAGCACGAGCTTTCCAGCCTCATATGAAAAGTGTTTAATTCATAAGCTGCAGGTCTTTTCACTATCAACATTCTAAGTTACCTCGCAATTCGCTCCTGTTTTATTGTTCAATAAGCATTATGTATGAAATAACCAAGAATCCACTGCAGCAACCATGCTTGGGTTTTCAATGTGTGTACATTAAAAGGTGTTTACTTGAAGTATGTATTAAAAAAAACTAACCTTGCGACCAGCCGTTAGGCAGTTTTGCGCTCTCGAAGCTCCCAGGCAGATCATATTTCTTTCAGATGAGGCTGCCAAGCATGCTTCCAGGTCAGTTCCAGGTACGCTGGATGATAACAGTCACAGCAGTGGCATAGACTTGCACATTTAGTGAGCACGTGTCCTTCATAATTTTGTACGGGTGCTCCAAGTCACGATTAGGCTTGATGTGCCAGGGTGTGCAACAGATGCATTACAGAACCTTAACAAACTTTGCTATCTGTGAAGGGTAAAAACAATATACTAAAAAAACTATTATTAAAAGCACTCACCTTTAATACTTCTTTCAGTATAACGCAGAACTATCACTTTGTCAAAGTGATTAAATCTGCTATATTCAGTTTGAAACAAACTGAATCCCCATGTAGGATATACATACCCTAATATATATGTCCTAGTGAAGTATAGTGCTACCACAGCGGTAATCATCAAGAGAACTAATTTTTCAAGATAACACGAATTCCTCAAGTGCGTCCTGGCTCCTGGAAAATGAATTCACATTAACATTTTCAACTACCAAATGTTCAAACAAAAGCACGCTTATATCAAACCACAAAAAACTGCTGATGTATTTGCCCCCTCTTCGTAATGTATGTATGTATATAACGGTAGTAGTAAATTTTTTATACTTAAACTTAACAAAAGGAAGCATTGCATCTGGTGGGCTAAAAAACTCGCATACTTTATAGTACTACGTGAAAAGCAAGAAATTTAGTTCCATAAGGTCAACTCACCGATGGCAGAGCATTTAGCAGTTGTCAGTGTCATCAGGAACCAAGTGGGCTCTGTGGCCAAAGGGCTCGACTCTCGCGGGCTCGACTCTCGTCCCACGAAGAACACTTTTTTCATGAAGAATTTCTCTCTTTCTTTCTTTAGCTCTGTACTTGTTGTGTCATTCATCAGAGTTAGTGCATCCCGTGCCAGAGCCACGCGCAATGTAGCGCAAAATGATAGGCGCAACGTACAGAGCTCGAAAGACAGTGGAGTAGAGCAGAGAACGAAACAGAAGTATCCGATATATTAGTTGACATTAAAAGAAAAAAGTGGACCTGTGAAAGTCGCGTAAGGCGAGGGGCAGATAAACAGCGTTATAAGCTAAATCGACGGAGCCGATGAGAGAGGCCGCAGAGGTTGGTAGTAAGTTAAGTTGAGTGATGAGAATAGAGAACATGTAAGTACATAATGGAATTAGCTAGCTAAGGACAGAGGAAGTTGAAAGTGATCGGAAGAAGCCTTCGTCCTGGAGTGTACATAACATAGGCAGGTGATGATGTTGATAATGATCGTGAAGGCAATAATCATCATAATAATAGTGAGGTAATTTCATCGAGAAAAAATGCCCTAAATTTTACCAGTGTGATAAGGAAAAGTTCTGCTTCAAGAATTCTGCTTAATAGTATCTTGTTGCTATTACTGAGCGAAATAAGTCACAGTGAGATTTCAAAGATAGGCCAAACTGGCGCATCAAGTGTCGATAGAACAGAACAGATCTTTGGCAAAAACCTGTGCCACCAGCGTGATTACAGTACGTTTTTTAGCGCTGGTACAAGCTGAAAAAATTAAAACACGCTAGTATTAACCTATATTTCACTGGGCGCACTGGGAAATGGCTGGATCGCACGGTAGGGGCGCTGGATTGACCGCTGTGACGCTTGAGCACACTAGGAAGCGCTAGAAGCGCTGGAATTTCCACTGGAGTTTGCTGGTGCATGCTGGAGCCCGCACTCTTTCTAGCAGCACCGCATGCGCGTTTATGTAGCGTGTGCAGCGGTATGTTTTGGTAATGTTAAATATAAAACGCTTAATTTGATGGCACAAATAGATGCCACCCTAAATGTTCCCGAGAAGGGCTCACAGTTTCGCATATCGCACATCATGATCATCATATGGGAAATGTATGCAAAATCACTGTAATGTTTAATGTTTTCCTTTGGAATGAGGATAAAATGTGGTAATACCCTAAATCATCCAACGCTGAAGATTTTGCATGCTAGCACGCTTTATTTTTACAATTCAAGCAATGTCGATACCAGTGTTATTCCTTGTGTTGCACGTGCGCTGCAGCAATTAATGCACGTTTCTTGCATGTCTCCCGCGTATTGCACAAACCAATTTCCTATCAGTGATGTATTGTAGTGACGATTCCATGTTTCAGGGTTTATAATCCGGGAACTAGCCGCCACTCCTAACAGAAACAGTAAATCCTTTACGCCGCAAACTTGACGAGACATAAATTAGCTCTCTCGGCGCTTCAGAAGCTTTGCCAGCGGAGGCGAGAAAAACAGTTGTCGCTGAATATTACCACATCAGAAACGCATGCCTGGTAATGCTTGTCCTTCTATTTATTTCGCGTATAATAGTTACAGATGTTCCGAAGCTCAAATGCAGAAACTTCAAGCATTGCTACTCAACTGCTTCGAGAGTGGTCTTACCCAGTGCACTGTCAGCTAGCACTATAGGCCTATCGTGCTGGCCACATAGGTGTACATGTTACCGACCTTTTGCTTTTAGTACACATAATTCTAAAGTGTAAGAATAACTGTAACGTATAGTTCAGACATCCGTCAACCTAATTCAACCATTTTTCCTCGTGCGCCATGCACGCACAAGGAGCGACCACAATCGATGCGTCACGCTGTCGGCAACAAAGGCTGCCACCAAAAGCTGCCGGGCAAAGTAGCCTATACTTCTTTGACTCGTATGTAAGATAACGCAATGTTCGGTTGGTAATTTTGTACGCATTAGTGAACTAACACACTGGAATACCTTTTCAACGGACTGCATTACTATTTTTTGGGGTGGTTTTCTAGTTGTATGTATCAATATAATTGCCAATCTGTACACTGGCACACCCACTGTACTACCAGCAGGGGCTAGAAAAACAGCTGTGGCGCAATGTCGCCCCACCGGAAATGTATGTGTGGCAATGCGTGTCCTTCTAATTACTTCAGGTAGAGTTCAGGTAACAGTTGGAAATGTTGCGAAGCTCAAACGCAGAAACTTCAAGCATCGCAGTTCTTCCGCTTCGAGAGTGGTCTTACCCAGTTCCCCGTCCCAGGGAGAACTAGGCCTATATTACCGGCCACATTGGTATCTATGTTACCGGGGCTTCTTGCTTTCAGTACACACAATTATACAGTCTTAGAACGACTGTAAAATATAGTTCAGACATTTGTCAACCTAAATCAACTATTTTTTCTCGTGTTCTGTGCCCGCACAAGTAGCGACAACGATTGATGTGTCGTGCTTTCAGCAACGCAGGCGTTACCGAAATCTTCCAGGCGCAGTAGCCGGTGCATCTCTGACTCGTATGTTAGAGCACGCAATTTTCAGTTAGTAATCTGGTACGCCTTAGTGGACTGACACACTGGTATACTTTTTTTCAGACGATACCTTTGCATTTTTGGGGTGTTTTTAAAGACGATAGCCTTTCTTAGGGACCTTCGACATCAAAATTTTGCTGTTTGTCTTTATGTCTGTCTATCTGTGCATTTGTCTGTTTGCTCGTGGTAACAATCGCCCTAACGGACAAATGATAGCTCAAACGGCCGATCCCATCCGCACCGCTCACCAATATTTTTCCAGTTTCAGCATTCATACTTGTGCGGTTGTCAATTAAAAAGAAATTTTGGACATATTTGAGACACCATAACGACCCCTCGATGTTTTGTATGTGTGTCTTTTTACTAGAGAAGGCATACACAAGTAATTCTCAGGACCATAGCGTTTATCCCGCTGCGCTGAAAGTGCAACACGATGGTCAAAAAGGCATGTGTTTCCATCCCTTTCATAAGGCGACACGGGGGTGGCACCTGCTTGCCTCTGCGCGTTCTACACCTGATCGCTTACGAGGCAGGCACGCATCTTTCACCGTGGGCGCGTAGGCCTTCCTTCGTTTTCTAAGATAACTTCTAGATGGCACTCGTGCATAACCTGCCTCGATGCGCTCGTTCGCCTTCGCTGCACAAATCAAGACTGTCTAATGCAGCGTTTCGAGAATACAATTCACCGATTTTCTAGCACAGAATATGAAATAAACGTTTTGTTCACTCTCTCCACACGCAAGACTTTCGTCTTTCGATGACATTTGCACTGAAACATGCAGATACTGGGCTAATTTTTTTTAGTTGTAGGTATCAATATAATGGCGTCTGTACACTTGTACACCCGCTGTATACTGACATAGCGTCATTCACACGAGATCACTACGCAATATTAAATCGCGTAAACACATATGCATCGAAAGAGTCACCATAAAACCTTTGTATGCAGGTTTACCAGTAGCAAAATCGAGAAACGGCTACAATAGAAAAAGAATCGGCAGTAACAGCCGGCACTTTGTGGCTGCTTCTACAATCTGATATAATTTGCCATTCAAATGTAAATTTATAAAAACCAAATTTTTTTGTTCTTGCCAATATGCGCATGTCAATCGGTGCCCTGCAGCCGTTTGTTTGTGTTTGATAAAGACTTAGTTGTTATTTAGAGAGAAATATTGCATCTATGTTGACTGCGCAACTTGTAAACATTAAGTTGAAGGACATGTTCATTGGATAAATAGTCATTTTACTACCAGCTAGAGTAGTGTGGTGTAGTGTAGGGGTTATAATACTCTGTTGGGAATTGAAAAGTGGTGAGTTTGCATTCTGTAGTGAGACATTTATTTTTAATGCAGTAATGAGCTTTATATCATTCATTTTACTGATATATTTACTTATGGCGAGAACACACTCCCGTTTTAACACTGTAAAACCGCTTTGAACTGTGTACCCAGCGCCTCCCAGTACCATGCCGATGCAGCTTACCAGTATCCAGCGCGATATATGGGCTCATAACCCGCGTTGCACTGAACGCTGGTACGCAGTAGCGTTGGGTTTTACAATAGGGGTAATTATCATTGATATGTAAATAATGTCATTTACTTATAACAATTTCTAATATCTAGCTTATTTGTGTTGCCCCGCTGCGGCGGTATAGTGGCAAAGATACTCGGTTGCTGACCCGCAGGTGGCGGGACCGATGCCTGGCTGCAGCGGCTGCACTTTTGCTGGCGGCGAGAGTGCTGCAGGCCCATGTGCTCAGATTTGGGTGCACGGCGAAAAACCCCAGGTGGTCAAAATTTCATGAGCCCTGCACTACGGCATTTCTCATAATGATATAGTCGCTTTGGGACGTGAAACCCCACATGTAACTATTTTATTTGTGTTGTTGACCAACAGCGTTCACCTCTAAACTTGAAGTATATTGAATTCATTGCTGCAATTTATTGGCAATACTTTGTATGCCACGTTTCAGTGTAATGAACATTTCGGAGGCAACTCTGTTTCACATCTGGAAGCAACGTTCACAGTGAAAACAAATATTTTCCCCGTGAACTCTGCTTGACTAATATCATTTCAAAAATGTGGCAAGCTTGCACTGGTTGAGGAAGGCTTGAGCCAAAAGTGAAGCTTGTGAACACCTAGCTTCCAGGTTGCACGTGGTTGAGCGAAACTGTGTCTTGGTTTTTGCAAATAATCAGCGAAGAACCACCTGACCAGCCAAAGCGCATGATTAATGCACTTGAACAGTGTTCAGCTTCAGCCTTTATATAAGTAGTATGGACGTAATTATACAAGGTTATTTGGCGAAGCCTAATTAGTTAGTGATTATTAATAAGTTATTATTCGCGTCTTAACAGTAATACATTTTTCATGGTCTAATTACATTTCATATAATTAGGCACATTCCAAATATTTTGACCTAATGCAAATATAATTATCGAAAACCGCTTAATTAGGATTGGATATGATTATCTTCTAGTCGCTCAGTAACGTCACTAGAAGGAGTTATCTGTCTGCAACTGGCACGGGCTAACAAAATGCTCAAACAGCTTCTCTAAATTGAAGATTTATTTTAATTAGGCTACAGAGGCCCAGACCACCAACTAGCAAAACTTTACACATTTATTCAGCCTCTCCCTTTTTTTATTTCACAGACTACAATGCTGTCATAGAATAATCTATTGGTTTTCTACCCACAATCCATAGTGTCTCAAAATGATGAATAATAAACTGTAATTGTCAACTCTTCAATACCTTTCACTTGACTTTTTGAATCAATATATTGAAAAAGCATTTCAAAAGTTATTGTTCCTGATTAATATTAATCTATAGCCATCACAGAGAATCATGACATAATAATATTTATGTCTGGTTGCCATTCGATACGTAAATAGCTTATGCATTTCATTAACATGTCCTTGTTCAGTGAAGGTTTTCTACTTTACACTTAAAGGAAGAATTAAATATTGGAACTGAATTATTATACCATAATGGCTCAAATGTGCATCAATGTGTTTCAGTAAATCTCAGTCACAAAGTTCGAGGAGCAATTGCCACTTTTGATAATAGAACATATGTAAACCAAAGACCATTACTCACTAATTAGCAACTTAGAGTTTTGGTCTCCTCGTCGTCTTCACTTTCATGTGCTACATTACAACTTTGTCCTCCGAATATTTGAATATTATTTGCCCTGTTGACATGAAGCTGTAAATTTAAGTAATACTTATTCCACAGTGCTAATACGATCTTTTTATAGCGGCCCAGCCACGGTGGTCTAGTGACTGAGGTAGATGGCTGCTGACCCGCATGTTGCGGGATCGAATCCCCTCTGTAAGACCTACATTTTTGATGGAGGCGTAATTGCTGTAGGTCCCTGTGCTAAGATTCGGGTGCACATTAAAGAACCCCAGGTGGTCGAAAATACCAGAGCCCTTCATTACGGCATCTCTCATAATCATATGGTGGTTTCAGAAAGTTAAACTCCACATATCAATCAAGGAGTTTACATAGCGTCCAATACTTATGATTAATTAACTATCACAATAACTACTGCTGTTACGCATGCCAATAATAATTTATCAATGGTGTGCACGACACTACTACATATGGCGGCACTCAAAGGGGCCCTGCAACACTTTTTGAGCATGATCAGAAAACGATGCCGATCGGTAGCAGAGTCTGCCGACAACACGCGGGTTAAATAATACAGCGCAACACGAGGCCTTGAATTCCAAATATAAATATCAAAGTTAGCTCAAATTGCTTCCTCTTCCTTCGACAAATGACGACGAAAGACACTTAAAATCACTCGTAGAAAGCCCATCTTTAAGCCATTGGGTAATTTGAACATGGCGCGCTCAGCCGTTACAGGGATCGCCGCGGGAAACCACGACTTGTCCACGCGTGCGCGCGCGACACACTGAACAGCCACGCATTTGAGGAAAAAAAAAAGAAAAAAACAGAGAGCTCAAGGTCACGAGGTGCGCGTGACGTCTTTTGTTTGTCCCTTCCATCCATCTCTGCTTAGCTTTCAGTGCTTTCTGCGGGACGAGAGAAGAGAGAATGCAATTGTAGCTTGCGACAACTCTTCGTAACTCCAGTCGACCTCAACGGCTTTTTAAAAATTTTGTGGCATTGAATTCATTAGGCAGTAATTTTTTTCAGTCATTTTATTCTATGTTTACTTGAGGACGTGTTTCAGGGCCCCTTGAACACGGGTGAGCATCGCGCAAGCACTGTAGCGCCTTTTCGCGCAGAAGTGCTCTATCCGTTTTCGCCACTGACAGTTTCGCTACTATATCACGTCTCTCAATGAGCGTCGTTCTTCGCATTCGCTTTGGTCTTGGTGCAAATCATAGATGTGCCGTCGTGTCTTCCAGTTGTCGTATTAATACTCAGATATAACTGCGGTAGTCGCGGTTCCATCGTGACAATGGCAAAATACATTTTAATCAACTGACCAAGCTATTTAAAATGCCTATCGTGAGAGGTTTATCACTATTCTGTGGGCTGCCATGGTTTAGTTTTCATTCAAACTTGAGTATTGACTGACCTGTGAAACTATTGTTGCTGTTCTGAAAAAAATAGCACAAAACCCTGACCAACGGCTGCCGCGCACCAAAGAAATAAACATTAAGACAAATTTTCTTTCCTAAATCATTGGTTTTCAAATGGGTCCCCCTGATCCAAAACACGGTTTTTGGACCACTAGGCCACGCTTCCCGAATATATTTTAAACTGTGGCATATGAATGCGCTCAACCAGCGACGCAAAATACAATTTCGAAGCAGTACACTAGCTAAGGGCGCTTCAGAACAATATTTCGTGCGGGCGGACTCAAAGCGATCCGCCGGACAACACGAAAGATCGATATCGGCGATTGCACGTTTGAGGAAAATTCCAATTTCGAGACAATAGAATTCCTTACCCGCGTTTTCACGATCGCGTAATGGTTCGTTGGTTGAATCGTGCTAGAGGATGATGAATGGTGGGATGAGCATGGAAGACGCCAAGTTAAGCCCGAAAGCAGCGTTCTGGGGACAACCGCTACCAGTAAAGTGAAACGCCTGTACGTTAGGAATAAGTGTTGCGCATTGCGAACGAGAGAAAGAAAGAGAAAGAAAGAATTTTTATGTAACAGCGCACAACAATACCAGCGGACAGGTAAGAGGAGAAACGAACCACGCAACCAGCGCTGACTAGCAACTGAACGATGTATTGCAAGGTACAAATGCGTATACACAGCATGCAGGTACACTGTCTTTTTAAATGCGAATGCATTTGTTAGTCGGGCTCTGTCAGGCATGCGGCGTTATCCGCGGCGGTGTTTACGTGCCAGCAGATGTTATCTCTTCGCTCTCACTCCCTCTTCTATAGCAGCAGCTGTGGGCGCGCGCTTATCGTCGCCCCTAGAAACCAGACCATGTGGTGTGAGAGAGTGTAAGAGAAGGTAGATCCAGTGCTTTACCGCTACTTCTCTCGCCATTCGCTCTCTCACCTCCCTGCACCCCACTCTCCCGTCAGCTCGCGTCTCACTCTCGGCCACTTGCTGGCTGGGTGCCTCTCAGGAACATCCGGAAATGTGAGCTCGAGACGCAGCTTTGAAACGCCAACGCCGAGCCGACGACGCTGGCGCCCCACTCTTCCATCCACTCACCCCTCACTCTCGACCGTTCGCTGGCTGGGCGCCTCTCATCGCGAATGAAAAAGTCGGTAAAGGTGTCTTATGGCAACGGTACCTTCTCTCGGCGCAAAAAATGCATCCATGTTTTTTCCCGATTCGATTCAAGGAGGTGGGGGCATTTGTTTATGAAAGGAAACACACGAGTGCGTTGCTTGCGCTCTGCCGCAAGTGCCTACAGCACTATCAACCGACAGATAAAGAAAGCACGGTTGCTTTTGCGTCACCTATTATCACACAAAATAACGAGCCATGACCATTAGAAACGCGCTGCTAGATTACGCTCCGCTCCGGTCTCGCAACGGATGATGGCGCCAAAAGCACACGTTCCTTGTTCATCTGTCGGCTGAAGGTGTTGTAGGTACCCGCAGCAGAACGGAAGTACCTACTGTACTTGTGAACTGCATTGCCGCCGCTGACTTGTATATGTGAGATGAATTCATGAAAACAACTCCCAGTGGAAAATCAAATTCCTTGTCGAACGAAACAGCTGAAGCTTGGCTTAATTACGCAGGTGTCTTTTGCTTTGACAAGAGACAGGCTTCTATATTCTCTCGGTTAATATCATGTTAATGCTTGTAAATTATTGCAGTGCTTGTGAAGTTATTCAACGAATTGGTTACTTGTAAATTTTATTTACGTTAGATCTGACGTTATTATTATTTGCCTTAAATTCAGGTTATTTATGCTCGGGATCTTTTTATTTTCTAGCTAATATTTTCTCTTACTGTATTTTGGGTCTTTAGTATATTTTATTGCTTCTTGTGTTTCGCATGCTTTTCAGCACAGATTTCAGATTTCTTCTACGCATTTGTTTCAAATTGTTTTTACAGCGAGTTCAACAGTTTGTTTTGTGCAACGTACGGCTTTGAAACTAAGCTGGCATTACGAAATTTATAAAGTAAGTGAAATACGCTTATTCAATAAATATTGACCAACGTGTACGTGAGTGGTGATTTATTTCATTAAGCCCCGCCGTGGTGGTCTAGTGGCTAAGGTACTCGGCTACTGATCCACAGGCCGCAGGATCAAATCATAGGGGCGGCAGCTGCATTTTTGATAGAAGCGAAAATTCTGTAGGCCCGTGTGCTGAGATTTGGGCGCACGTTAAAGAGCTCTAGTTGGTCAAATATTCTGGTGCTCTTCACAACGACGTCTCTCATATTCATATGGTGGTTTTCGGACATTCAACCCTATATATAAATCAATCAATCAATTTAACCCATCCAATTTCTTTTGTTCATTTCATAGCGCGGGTCTTATGGAAGGTTGGGTATCTTTACGAAGAATGCGAGGGTATACTGGTCAGATGCGAGCTAAGAACAGATCACGTGCTTCAGGGTGCCGTTTGGGAAGAAGAATCTTTTACATTCACCGTGATAGCTAAGAGGGGCGCTGGCCAGAGTGTACATAACTAGAAAAGCCCGGGGGGGGGGAACGTCTGCCGCTGTATTTTAGTTGATCACACTCATGTTCATTCAATGTTGGATGCACAGGAATGTTAGCTGCGGAAAGGGATGGTCAGTCATGCGAAGCGCGAGACACATGGTCGGATTTCGTGCCAGATCTGGAATGCGGCATCGAATGATTCAGCATATTACTATCTGAATACATACGGTAAATGAACAATAAGTGCACATTTGTGCATATCTGGCACCTAGGCATGCACAGCCATGTTAAGTTCCACAAGAAGACTGTCGATAATGTTACGCCTTCGTTAGCGGCGAGCAACAAACATAAAGCAACATTGAAGGTTCGGAGTGTCGGCTAGTTGACGTCGTATCTTAGGCAAACACTAGCATGACAGACCAGGCACTGCGTTTGATTGTGTGTGCGCCTTTATTGCCTTTGTATTTCGTGCTGTTTTCCTACGAGACCACAAGAGCCCATTGTCACGCGTCTACAAATAGTTGCATTAGAAAAATGAATGCCGATGCCATTTGCGATCACATGCGACCTTTTCGTAGAGCGTTTGTTCTTTTTTCAAACCGCATGAGCTTTGAGCGCATGTACCACTGAAACCACCTATTGCCTCCAACCTTGACCGGCCAGCTTAATCTATGCGGTGAGAAGCGGTGAATCGATGAATAATACGACAGTCCCCTTTATGCCAGGGGGGGGGGGTTACATCTGCGCCACCAAGCTCGACGAAAGAAAGGGAGAGAGAGAAAAACCGGCGTAATGCCTTGGCTACTTTCAATAAATCAATTTTGCCCTAGGGAGAAAAAACCTATGTACAGACCAGCTCTGTCTGCTTTACAACAGAACGACCTCATTATTCCCACAATTCATTTTTTCTACATTTCTGCCTGCAATACTTTTATAAAATTTTACTATAAAAATGAGCATGTTCAGCTTCCCATTGTTTTCAATAAAACTTAAGGCTTCACGTAGTCTCGTGCCCAAATGTACGCATGGGTGCATGGATATCTTCACACTCAATCAGAACATCCATCGTTTCCTTAAGTTCCCCATACATTTTCTTCTTCCTCCTTTTTATTCCGTTTTTGTCTTTTCGGTAGTTAGTTATGGCAGTTTTTTTCACCGCTGCTATCCTATAAGTCCTGATCGCCTCTTTGATTTTTCGCTTAACGCTTACACCGACAGCCGTATGCTTATTGGCGAGTCTCCTTGTTATTTTTCTTCACTCACCGTCAATGCTCTTCCATTAAAATAATGGAACACCTTCTTTGCCTATCTACGATCCTTCATATTTCTCACCCTTTTTCGAATGTTATTTCACTCGGACCTTTCTTCACCTCAAAGCATGTTCATGCCTAGTCACCATTCGCAGCTTCAATTGTCGCCTTCCCATAAGCGCCCAACGCGAGGTGTTCCACGGGTGTTGCACATGACGTGTTCATTGATTCCCATCTATTCCTGATTGTACCTCTGACTTCATGCACACCACTGAGTTCCTATGGGCTCCGGAACTATTACACTATTTTACAGACCTCAAAGCACCTCATACCTATTGTATTACCGTAACTCTCTGTTTTTCATTTTTGCAGGTTTGCTATTTACCTGTGCTGCCGAGTCTTTTACTGAAACGTCCAATTATCTGACAGCAATTTTACCGCATATTTTGCGCTACTTGCATTCCCTTACGCTCAATATTCCTTGACCCTTTATTGACATGGCCTGATCATTGGGATCCCCGAATATCATCAATCCACATTTTTGTTACAGCAATCATAGTGCCAGAGATTCTTTTTCGCATTTATTCGCCAGGAGCTGTATATCTTATGGACTGTTCGCAAATAAGACAGTATCAACAGCATAAAAAACAACAAGAAAACTTCTGTTGAATCACCATGCCACCCTGATTGTGTGATGGATTTAAGCCAAAGTTGCTATTTTCTTGCACTTTTTCCACACTTCTCATGCACAGCTTGATCAACACCAGGCACAAAGGACCGGACTTTCTCTTAAATAGGTCATTCTATAGAGACCCGCCAATGTGAAGTTCATTTTGAGGTTATCTTAGAATATCGTCATGTTCTGCCTTCGTTTCTACGCTTTTGATAGTTTCACTATCTGCATTGCGAACTTGTATAGTACTGATGTGATGGCTTGCAGTCAATACCAACGAATATTACCCTTTTCTTCCTTGCCCTCATTTGTGCTCAAATTTGGGCGAACGTTAAAACATTCAGTGGTCAAAATTTCTTGAGCCCTCTACTAAGGCACATCTTATAATCATTTGGTAGTTTTAAGACGTTAAACACCACATATCAATCAACCTTGCCTTTATTTATTAGGATTATTCTACCTTTTTGCCAGCTGTCTGGTTGTTGCCTATCCGGTAAGCATACTTCTACGACTTTCAACAGTCCCCCTTAAGTGCTGTGTCTTGGTTCGTTAATGAGTCTGAAGGGAACGCCATCTAGACTCCGCATACACACTTCAAAAATTTTCATTCCGCAATTTACCGGTTGAAATGCTCAAGTATTAGCCCTGTTTTGGTTGCACTTTATCATACATTTACTCACCGGGGAAATCTCCTGAATACTCTTTTCAAGCAATATTGGCTGTTATCTTTCGGGTGTAACCTATCGCTTCGCATGCTTCCAATTAATTTACTCCTTCTTTAAAATGTTGATCCGTGTGATGCCACACTTATCCCGCACTCTCACTAGCTGCAGCAAGCCCACAGTCATATCCAGCGACAAAAAAATCTAGCTGGGTAGACAGGTGCTGGACGTCCATCCGGCGGTTAGGTATGACGAAACGTCGACGCTGCTGCACGTGGCGCTGGACCAAACGCGCCTTGTGTCTCGCGCCTAATGCGAAATTTGTTGGTTGAGCCTTCATCGAGGCTGACTTATTTTTTGCAACCAGTTCAATACATTTTTACTTTATCTCAAAATTACTCCAACAAACTGTGAATAGCGGCCCCGATACCATTCCTGATATCTGTTTGGTTTTCCGGCGAGATTACCCTAATCTGGAAAGAAGCCATCTTCATTTCAATTCTAAAGCAAAACAAGGATCCATCATCCATTACAAGCTAGAGGTCAATCGCACTCAGAAGCTACCTATATAGTTATTTTTAAAAGATGGTAGACCCCCGACTAATGCACTTTCATGAAAAAAAAACATTCTACTGGACCCATAGCAGTGCGGCTTTTGAGTGGCTAAATCCACCACTGGCCACCTTGTACGTATCAAGGCACAGATCTGTGACGATTTCTTCCATAACCAATTTCTTAGATGCGAAGCAGCTGTTTGACTAGCCTGTGTAACGCTGCCTCTCCATTCGCCCCGTGCTCCCCCAGCCACAGGTGTTGGGGCGGTGCCAAGCAGGTCAAGCATTGCGTCGTAGTGCGCGCGCGTTGACGTCACTCTCTCCCTAGTTTGTCGCTGCGTGTGACACCCGCAAAACTGTCCCTCCCCTTCCCCCTTTTTCGCCTCACAAGGCCTTATGCTAGTAAAACGTTGACCCTGTATCAGCATGTTACACCGCAAATTTCGTCGAAAGGCGATAGTCTTGCGTCTGGAGAGAGTGAACAAAACGTTTATTTCATGTTCTGCGCAAGAAAATCGGTGAATGGTATTCTGGGCGCTGCGTTAGAGTGCCTCGAGCATGCAGCGAAGGTGAACGAGCGCATCAAGTCACGTCACACGTGCGACATGAGCGCTACCTGGCAGTAATCCTGGAAAATAATGCACGTGGCGTGCGAGCCTGCCTCTGAGGTGATGAGGTGTAGAATGCAAGGTGACGGGTAGGTGCCGTCACTGTGTCGTCTTAGCAAAGCGTTTGAAACGCTTGCCTTTTGGTACAAGCGTTGCATGGTCAGCGCAGCGTGATAAACGCTATGGCCCTTAGAATTACTTATGTATGCCTTTTCTAGTAAAAAAAACACATACATATTATTGACGTGCTGTTATGGTGCCTCAAATATGCGCAATAATTACTTTTTAATAGACAATCGCACAAGTATGAACACTTAACCTTGAGCATTATTGGTGGGTGCTGCGGATGTAGTCGGCCGTTTGGAGTATTGTTTGGCCACTTTGGTACCATATAAGGGTACCGTTAAGGGTGGACCAACAGATATATGTACAGACAGACAGACAGACAGACAGACAGACAGACAGACAGACAGACAGACAGACAGACAGACAGACAGACAGACAGACAGACAGACAGACAGACAGACAGAGCAAAATTTTTGCGTCGAAGGTCCCCAAGAAAGACTGCCGTCTTTAAAAACCGACTGCTCGCTCTGCACTACCGCTCACACGTCACCCCGTATATGTAGGCGCTCAATCTCCCGTTCGGAATTCAGTCAAGGGCGTCTTTACTTAGCTTTTGCTTGATGAGTGCTAGCGTCAACGTCACCATTAGTGGAAGCGTTAGCGCCCGCTGCTTCACATCTACAAATGGTTCCCTTTAGCGGGAGATGGTCAAAGTTTTTTCTGTGTTCCTCGATATGAAGAAAGGTGTGTGACACTAAATGGTTTTTTGTTATTGAGAAACTGCTCACTTTTAAGCGAAGGGGACGAATGTGGACAATAATCGAAAGTTACCTGTACAATCGGACATTCCATTAACCAGGGGGCACTGTTCTGTCCTGAACATTTGTCCAAGAAACAGGGGTTCCCCAAGGAGGTGTATTGAGCGGTACACTTTTTAGTCAAAGTGAATTCTTTGTGTCTGTAAACCTCACGCAATTGGTTTCGCTGCACCTATGTCGATTATGTACAGGTTGGGTTTAAGTAATATATCCTCTCAATGTGTGAGCGGCATGTTCAGTTAGGTTCGAGGAAAGTGCTGATGGGCTGATGAAAAAAGGTTCAAATTGAAACCAAAAAAGCACAGCAATCTTATTCTCCACAAAATGTGCCATTCATTCCCATACTGACATTGACCTCCAAGGTCAACGTCTGTCCATAAGAATTGAACACAAGTTCCTGGGCCGAATGTCAGACACAAAATTAATTTCATTCCCCCATTCAATACATAAAACACAAGTGTTTAAAAACCCTAATTATGATGAAAGTGTTGCTACTCACTCTGTGGGATTATGACAAAAAGTGCCCATTGAATACATAAAATACAAGTGTGTAAAAACCCTGGGTATTCGGAAATTACTGTCACGCACTACGTGGGGTAGTGACAAAAAGGGCTTTATCAATGTTCATAAAAGCCTCATAGGCGCACGACAACATTACGGGGCTATATCTTACGAGTCTGCGTCACGAACAGCCTTAAAGATGCTTGACACTATCTACCAATCAGACATTCGCCTATCTACGGGTACCTTTTGCATTAGCCCCGTAGAAAGCCTGCATGTAGAATCGAGTGAGTGGTCGCTCCACTTGTGGCGATGTTACATCTACTTTATATTCTATCTCAATGTCAATGTGAATTTGGAACCCTTCTTTCATTCCAAAATTCACGGTTTGTTCAGTTCTGCTTTGTTCAATAACTGTCCTTCCTTACGAAAGCGCTATTCACTCCGTGTGAGTGTCTTGGTGGAGAAAAAAGGTGTGCCACTTTTTGAACACCGGTTGATAGCTCCTGCTACATATGTACCGCCATGGCAGTGGCAGCGGCAGCTTATAGAATGTGATGTATTTTTTTGGAAGTTACAAAGCATGTACAAATCGCACACATCCACACACAGTTTCTCGAGCTCCGGCACAAATACAGTTGCCGAGAATCCTATAGCGATGCTTCAAAGACTCACATCTCTGTCTCCTGCGCTGTAGTCAAGCCATCTTTTTTGGAAGCAGGTGCCCTGCATGCTAACACAAGCATCTTCATAGCAGAGGCTTACGCGATATTTACAGACGTCAAACACATCAAATAAATAAAACCATCAAGTATAGTACTATACACTGATTAGTTAGCCGTGGTAAAAACCCTCAACACGGTGTAAAACAAAGAACCCTGTTTTGTATCTCTTTACTGAATCCTATGCACACTTTACTCACTCACACAGTATGTCGTGGTGTGCTGGGTGTCAGGACTACGCGAGATACAAGGAAACATCTTGGTGGGTCAGCTAATTGAATCCGCCAACGAAAGCACTGGCATTACATCAATAGCTATCCCTGCGCTTGACTTAAAACCTTTCCCTAAAAGAAGTCTGAAATCATACTGGCAGAGCATGTGGAATATACACACCACACACAAAATGAAATATACAATATCAAGACGCATTATGCTAACTGGTCGCCAGTATTAATGTTACGCCGTGCAGAAGTCACACTTACCAGGCCAAGAATCGGACACATTTACAGTAAGCACTCATAACTTTTGTGCGGTGGAGATCCACCAACGTGTGAAAAAAATTGGTGAACCAGTCATTGTTCTCCACATTCTAATTCAATGTAGTGCATTACACACCCCAATAAAAAAGTCACAGCTTAGCCGCAAAGGCGAAGCAATGAACGCGGCAGCAACGAAGTGGAAGGTTGCGCGCAGAATGGCAAGCAGATCGAAACGTTCCTCGCGTTTCTCACGCACAAATGATGCATGAAGCGTACTCACAGATGCAGATAAACGCGGATAAGCGTCTCAGTTGTTACTTCGCTGTGTCTGAAAAGCGCGCCCTTTTCGCAAACGTACACTGCACAACGACTGCAGTGACCTTCGTGCACCCGGTAACTACAACAGAGTCGCGGCTGCGAAAGCCAAAGGCCAGCCAAGACGTACAATCCTCCCCACCATGACATAACCTATTGCAAAAAAAAAAACCGCGTCCTCAGCGGGATGCCAGTACACTTTTGGCACTGGGAGATGCTGGAGACACTGGTACACGCTTGTATTTACTGTCACATTGTTGGGCACACAGGGAAATAGCTGTGTCGCACTGGTAGGGGCGCTGGATTAAGCGTTGTGATGCTGTGCACACTGCAAAGCGCTGCAAGCGCTAGAATTTTTCCTGGAAAGCACTGGTGAATACTGAAGCACGCAGTGTTTCTACCAGCGCAGCGTGCACATAACTGTATAAGTGTGCCGTGGTATGTTTCGGTGTAGTTGAATATAAAATGCTTGATTCGACGGCACGGAGAGATGCTTCCCTAACAGATACCGCGAATACGTACTTTTTGCGGCGCACGTACGTATCGCAAGAATTATAATGAACCTTTTTCGCATATGCCCCCGCGTATACCAGCCATATCCGCATCATCTGTGTATTGCTGTAACGATTCTAAGTTGTAGTGTTTGTAAGCCTGGAGCTGCATGCCACTCCTAACAGAAACAGGAAATTGTTTTTGCCGCAAAGTTGCCGAAACGTAAATGGGCTCTCTCGATCGCTTCGCAAGGATCCCCAGCAGAGGCGAGCAAAAAAGCTGCCGTTTGATTCTGCCACACTGCATAAATGTATGTCTGGCTATGCTTATCCTTCTACTTACTTCAGGTAAGAGTTAGAAATGTTCCGAAGCTCAAATGCAGAATCTTCAACCATCCCAACTCACCACGTCGAGAGCGGTCTTGCCCAGTGCCCGGCCCAGTAAGCATTAAACCTGTCGTGCCAGCAGTGTTGGTATGTTACCGGCGCTTCTTGCTTCGTGTACAGAAAACTTTAAAGAGTGAGAATAAATGTAAAGTATACTCGAGACATCCATGAACCTAAATCAACTATTTTATCTTGAGTCGCTGTTCGCACGAGGAGTGCTGACGATCGAACGTCGCGCTTTCAGCTACGCAGGCTGTCACCGAAAGCTGCCGGCCGCACTTAGCCGGTACTTATGTAACAACACGCAGTTTTCAGTTGGTACTTTGGTACGCCTTCGTGAACTGACTCCCTGGCATATGTTTTCAGCGGATTGCGTTGGTATTTCTATGGGCTGTTTTTTTTTAATTGTTGGTATTGGTATAACTGCATATACCTGTAAACTGGCACGCCCGCTGCATACTGCCAGCAGAGGCCAGAAAAACGGCTGTCACTCGGCATCACCACTCCATAAATGCATGTCTGGCAATGACTGACCTTCTACTTACTTGAGGTACACTTTAGGTAACAGTTAGAAATGTTGCAAAGCTCAAATGCAGAATTTTGAAGCATCGCAACCCAGCTGCTTCGAAAGCGGCCTTGCCCAGTGCCCCGTCCCAGTGAGGCCTATCATGCCGGCCACGTCGGCGTACATACTGCCGACGCTTTTTACTTTAGGTAGGCTCTATCGAAAGTGTAAGAATGATTATAAAATACAGTTTAGACATATTCGCGTGTGCGGTGCCCGCACAAAGAGCAGCGATTATTGATGTGTTGTGCTTTCAGCAACGTAGGCTGTCACCGAAAGCTTCCTTCTGAGCCCAGATGCCGGTACTTTTCTGACTCGTATCAAAGAACACGCAATTTTGAGTTGGTAATTTGGTACGCGTGAGTGAACTAACATACTCGCATACTTTTTCAGCGGATTTAATTAGTCATTTTTAGGCAGTTTCTGAATCGCATGTATCGATATAACTGCAAATATGTAATCTGTCATGCCGGATGTGTACTGCTACATCGTCGCTTGTGCGAAAAAAATATTCAATATTAACTCGTGTGCACGAATATCTACCTAACAAGAAATTTAAATCATCTGTACATGTGGACCAGTAGCAAGTGCGAGAACTGACTATCAAAGGAAAAAAACTATCGGCAGCAACAGCCGACAATCTATGGCTGCTCCTTCAGTCAATTAGAGATTTCTCAGAGTTTAAATATGGATGCTTCAAAAAGCTTCGTGCTCTTGCTAATATCCACACATCATTCGGTGCTGGGAAGCCGTTCGTCACTGTCGAATCATGGCGCAAATCTTATCTGGAAAGGAATGTCGCGTCAATATTGACTGTGCTACTTGTAAACACGAAGTCGAACGGCGCTTTCTTTGAATAGTCAATTTACAACTACACAAGCATGTTTTGGCGTAGCTTAATGGGTACTCGGTTCAAAATCGGAAGATGGTGAGTTCAAATACCATCAGGAGCTATTTTAAATGCGAAGTATTTCTTAGCGAAGTTCAGGGACTTTGAGCGTATCTATCTATCTAGCCGCTTATGTTCGAATGGCCTCGTGGTCACCCCCTTAACTTAGCGTGAACAAAAATTAGCATGGGAGTTTTTAAGATGGTTTGACGAATATGACCCGCTGGTCAAGACATGAATAATTTTACAATCTTGCCGCGTGCGTCATCAAACAGTTCCCGCCAGACAGTGGCACATACCTACGGGCGGGTATATGCCACTGGTATGTGGGTATGTGCCACAGGTGATGGACACTTAGTAACTATCAAGAAATGACGAGAACACACATCAGCTATTCTAACGCCTGAACATTAAGCAATAACCGACATCGGTAGCGTCGACCCAACATAGAATAAATGTCAATGTTAAAAAAACACCTGACATAGGCAGCGTTGAGCCACCGACGAATGCAAACAACAAATTTCAAGGTCCGAGCAGGAATCAAACCCAAGCATTCGGCGTGCCAGTCAAGCTTTCTACCACAGAGCAACGCCACGTCTCGGAACTACTTTTCAAACAGACGCTAAGATTCGTGAAGCGTCAACAGTGGTTGCAGTGCTGCCTACCAAATTTTATAAACATCACACACGTACTCCTTTGATACAGCCGTCACGTCGGCTTAAAGTGCGTTCGGGGCAATTGCCTGAAAATTATGCAAGCTTAGATTCGCCGGCTACCTACAACATCCTTAACCTTAACCTTCGGGTTAACGTCGATTTCAGTTACGTTCCATGCGCAGAAGTTGATTTATGTAGCAGTGTCCAGGGCCAGCATCTTCACGTGAATCAGCGCTTCATATCAGCTTCTGTTATAGCTAATACGCATGTTCCAGTTGATATCATTGCGCAAGTGCAAACGACTGGTTATACGAACATCTTAAACTCTTCAGCATATGTCTGTGCGTGCAATATTTGCACATATATTCAGCATTATTTCGTGACATTTCACTAAATAAAACAACTACAACGCGGTCCCACCTTTCCTCCGCATGCTTCGCATAACGTTGATTTCCAGGTACGTGAGATCTGCAGAGATTTTTTTATTTTTTGCGCTTTTAAAAATATTTTGTTGTGATTGCGCGCTACTTTACTTATCTATTTATTTGTTTATTTATATATGGCGAATGGGCACCCTCGTTTTAACCCTGTGAAGCCATTTTGCGCAGATTGCAGGGGCGCTGCCGCTCTAGCGTTCCCGTACCAGCGCCACACTGGGTCCATAATCAGGCATGACCCTGGACGCTGGTACCCAGTGGCGCAGGTTTTTGCAATAGGAAAGGGCGCATGAGTGAGCGTCTACCCCCTCCTCACCGCGGGGCATGGTACACGTGGTAGATGAGAGCGCGCGCTGCAGCATCGTGACGATGCGGTGACGCACGCTCTTTGTGCCATCTCGCTGTTAATGCTGAAAGCATAATATATGCCCCCTCCCCTCGAAATGCCCGTCACCAGGGGTGTGGTAGATATAAATAGCTTGCCGTTTGAACTTTCAAAAAGGTGCTCTTCGTTTTGCTCAGTGGCTAATGCCTCGCACTCACATTTCTGAGGTCCCAAGTTCTATTCCGCAAGCCGGAATCTTTTCTATATACTTTCTTTATTGAGTTTTCTTATATATATATATATATATATATATATATATATATATATATATATATATATATATATATATATATATATATATAAGGTGAGTGATGGCGACGCTGACGCATCCAGCTGAGAGTGTCCATATAAGCACTATCACACTAAAAACACTTCCCATTTATCCACAAAGAACATATACTGTTTCACCCCCCCCCCCCGACGCTCATAGGCAGGAAACCGTTTCTTAATCACCAGTGATTGTTTGCAGTGATTGTTTGCGTTTTTTAAAAGATGTTTATAGTTTTTATGTCACATACTAAGGCTATATATAGCACGATCTCTTAAAAGAGGTTGTTGCTACGATAAATGCTTACATAAAGCACGCCCCGCCGCGGTGGTCTAGTGGCTAAGGTACTCGGCTGCTGACCCGCAGGGCGCGGGTTCGAATCCCGGCTGCGGCGGCCGCATTTCCGATGGAGGCGGAAATGTTGTAGGCCCGTGTGCTCAGATTTGGGTGCACGTTAAAGAACCCCAGGTGGTCTAAATTTCCGGAGCCCTCCACTACGGCGTCTCTCATAATCATATAGTGGTTTTGGGACGTTAAACCCCACATATCAATCAATCTTCTTCAGTTGGAGCTGCCTTTTGACGCCGCTGTTGCCTGTGATGCTCGATGTCGCCTATGTGCCACCGAGTTCCCGAATCTTCCGCCGCAAGCCACCACTTACGTGCAGCTCGTGTGTGATCCGCCTGTGCGCGATGGTGAATATGTCGTTTCACCTATTATCGACGTTGTGCTAAAGCATTCCATTGCTGTCCCGCGCACTGTGACGAGAGCACGCCACAACCAGACCCATTTGTCTCTTTTGAACTTTGGTTTCTCCGCGCACGTGCTGCCTGCTGGTATTGAACTAGGCGTCATGTCGTCGTGGCAAGAGTGTGATATTTCTGAACTGTCGGCTGAGCAACTTACTCCGCACGTCAACTTGCTCACTGCGCCCAACCTGTCAAGCATTGACATTAACAAAATGATAGCGCCAGATCTCTCGCCCTCCGAAGTACAAGACCTCCACCGTCTGTTGGCATCCTATGCGGACATATTCGATCTTGACAACCGCCCTTTAGGCCAGACATCAGTTGTGATCCACCACATCAACACCGGCGATGGCAACCCAATACATCACCGCCCTTACCGTGTCTCCACGGCCGAACGCTCTTTCATCCAGAAAGAGGTCGAGAAAATGCTCGCCAAAGGCGTCGTCCAACACTCATCTAGTCCGTAGGCGTCCCCGGTCGTGCTTGTCAAGAAGGACAACACGTGGCGGCTTTGCGTCGACTATAGACATCTCAACAAGTTCACTAAGAAGGACGTTTACCCTTTACCAAGAGTAGATGACGCCCTTGACTGCCTTCATGGCGCAAAATTTTTCTCGTCCATTGACCTTCAATCTGGTTATTCGCAGATCGGTGTTGACCCACGGGACCGAGAAAAAAACAGCATTTATAACCCACGATGGGTTATACCAATTTAAAGTAATGCCATTTGGGCTTTGTAATGCGCCGGCCACCTTTGAGCGCATGATGGATTCTCTTCTGCGCGGCTTCAAATGGTCCACTATCTTATGCTATTTAGATTATATAATTGTTTTTTCACCGACGTTCGCAAGCCATCTTGAGCGACTGTCCCGTATTCTCCAAGTATTCCGCCACGCTGGTCTCCAGCTGAACTCCTCAAAATGCGGTTTCGGCCGTCCCGAAATAACTGTACTTGGTCACCTCGTTAACGCATCTGGGGTACAGCCCGGCCCGGACAAAATTCGCGCAGTGACTCAATTCTCGTACCCTCTTCTGCTAAGGATGTCCGGAGCTTCCTTGGTTTGTGGTCATATTTCCGCCGCTTCATCTGGAATTTCGTCGATATTGCCACGGCCTCTCACCGAGATTCTTAAAAAGGACGTCCCATTTACTTGGATCTCGCCTCAAAGTGCTGCATTTTTGGCACTCGTTGTAGCCCTCACGACTGCGCCAATATTATCCCACTTCGATCAGACTGTCCCGACAGAAGTTCATACTGCCGCGAGTGGCCACAGAATTGGGGCTGTATTAGCTCAGTGTCAGCATGGACGTGACTGCTTGATCGCATACGCCAGCTGCCTTTTATCCCCTGCCAAGAAGAACTATTCCATCACTGAAAGAGAGTGTCTTGCTCTTGTTTGGGCTGTCGCTAAATTTCGCCCATAGCTGTTAGGCCGCAGTTTTACTGTTGTAACTGACCATCATGCACTCTGCTGGCTTTACTCGCTGAAGGATCCCATGGAACGTCTTGGTCGTTGGTATCTCCGCCTCCAAGAATACACCTTCTCGGTCGTGTATTAATCTGGTCACCTCCATCAAGACGCCGACTGCCTGTCACGGTATCCAGTGTATCCGCCAGACGCCACAGAGAGAGCTACTGAGGCTTGCGTCTTATCAATATCAGACTTTCTTGATATCGCTTTTAAGCAACGCCGCGACCCGGATTTACTTCCCATCATAAAAAGCCTGAGTTCTGCTACTCCACCCACTTCTATCAACTTGTATTTCTTTCATGAAGGTGTTCTCTACCGCCACAACATGCGCCCTAATGGTCCTGACCGCCTTCTCGTCATGCCTTCCCATTTGCGTGTAGAAGTTGTCCGACAGCTTCACAATGAACCTGCCGCTGGTCACCTGGGAGTCACCCACATATATGATCGCGTCCGGCGCTGTTTTTTCTGGCCACGCCTATATCGCTTTGTGCAAAAGTACGTCGCCAGCTGCGACCTTTGTCAACGTCGAAAACAACCAACATCGCTTCCAGCTGGCCTTCTTCCCCCTATTGAGATCCCTGCTGAAACATTCTACCAGGTAGGGCTCGACCTTCTTGGGCCGTTTCCCACTTCTGCATACGTGAACAAATGGGTTGCCGTGGCGACCGACTACGCGACACGTTGTGCGATCACCCGCGCTCTTCCAACCAGCTGCGCTACCGATGTCGCCGACTTTCTACTGCATGACATAATTTCGCATCACGGTGCTCCTCGACAGCTCGTTACTGACCAAGGCCGATACTTTCTATCTCGTGTCCTCCAGGATATCGTACGTTCCTGTTCCACAAACCACACGTTCCCAACGGCATACCATCCACAAACTTACAGAGCGCCTGAGTCGCACAATCACAGACATGTTGTCAATGTATGTTTCTCCAGACCATCGTGACTGGGACGCAACGTTTCCCTACGTCACCTTCGCTTACATCTCCTCCGACATGACACCGCAGGCTATTCCCCGTTCTACCTTCTTTATGGACGTGAACGCTCTCTGCCTCTTGATACACTCCTTCCCGCTGGTTCAAGCTCCCCTGTCAGAAACGTCCGCGATGCCATAGAGCGAACCGACGCAGCACGACAGATTGCCCGAGAACGAATCATTGCCCGAGAACGACTGGTCTCAGCCCGCCAGTGTGC
This sequence comes from Rhipicephalus annulatus, assembly GCA_013436015.1. Lineage (NCBI taxonomy): Eukaryota > Metazoa > Arthropoda > Arachnida > Ixodida > Ixodidae > Rhipicephalus > Rhipicephalus annulatus. The sequence goes on along the minus strand of WOVY01010234.1, from coordinate 1,473,072 downwards.
CAGGCATTGTCATTCCTTGTAAACGTCATAAATGTCTGCAAAACACGTTTCCTTGTAAGATTATATATATATATATATATATATATATATATATATATATATATATATATATATATATATATATATATATATATATATATATATATATTGCACCATGATCACAACCTTTTATGCTGATTGTCATATATAACAGTCCGTACACAAAGACACAAAGGTGACCTGCTTAGTTTCTACGACAAGAGTATTAATATATATATTGTTTTTTGCAGTGAAATAAAACAAAAAAAATTAAATCAGCCTTGTGTACATGATAGTTGCAACTATGCATGTATTCGTGTAATCTAACTTGTACAAGTTTTCCAAAAAATTTAGGTTTGCAACAATATGTTGCAATTAATACGATGTACATGTATAGGAAAGCAGACATGTTTTGCAAGGAAGGAATTGTGTCAGGTCACAAAACGTATTGAAGCTCGCGAACCTCGCTAATATGATTAAGCAAACCTATGCAGTAATGTGTAAAAACGACATGCATGCAAACTATATTGTTCTTATTAGTGCATAGTTTAGAGTGGTAGCAAGAAATGGTAATTTCAATTCATTTTTTTACATTGCAAATAAGTGGAGAAATTTGCTGATTATTCAAAGGTCTTGATAGCATATGCTCCCTTATTTAGCAAGATTTCAATTGATCTTGTTTACCCGCAGCCATGATTGCTTTCAGCGGCCATTTACCATGATATTATGCGCCGTGCGATGTTCAAGAGAACATCTTCGAAAAAAAAAACAATTCATGTGAGTGCAACTCACAGGCATTATAATGCTTAAATTCAAGATGCAAGTTGTGCTAATTTATTGCGAAAATGCATATGTCGTTTTTTTGGCTACGTATAACGTTCTTGCCGGTGCAGATACTAAATTTATCGAGAATTTTATCAGTGCACTAGTAAACAGCTCCATTGATGTAGTGTTTGCAAGCGTCAAATAAATCTCACGTCATACACACCTAACGGGCATACATTAGGAAGAGCGCCACTGACTCACGCATGATACACATTTAATGGACCATGTATTGAAGTGCTGAAGCTTTATAGCAACCTTTACGGTAGGCTGCCGAATTCACAAAACTTCTATTTTGTATGGGCGTGTCATTACTTGGCTGACGTCGTTAAGGCGCGCGTACCTCACCAAGATAAGCTTAAACATTACCTTGAGAAGACAATTAGTAGCACACATTTTTGCATACAAGGTCTGGTATGATGCCTAAGCCAGAATCTACAATATATAAACTGCCATTCGTGGTGCAGGTGCGTATATAATTAAAACCGCTTGCGAACATATTGTTTCAACAATAACATTGGGGTGTATTTACTTACAAAATATGGCGGCCAGTACGTACCCACCTAAATGCGCAATTACACACTCGCGTACAGAGGTTGACGGACACCCGGACACTAGCATTTGCTTCAAAGTGGCCAAATATTTTCGTCTGTGTGAGAATGATATGAGCGTCTTATTATTATTATTATTATTATTATTATTATTATTATTATTATTATTATTATTATTATTATTATTATTATTATTATTATTATTATTAATATTATTACTATTATATAGTTGTAGCCCCGCCGCGGTGGTCTAGTGGCTAAGGTACTCGGCTGCTGACCCGCAGGGCGCGGGTTCGAATCCCGGCTGTGGTGGCTGCATTTCCGATGGAGGCGGAAATGTTGTAGGCCCGTGTGCTCAGATTTGGGTGCACGTTGAAGAACCCCAGGTGGTCTCAATTTCCGGAGCCCTCCACTACGGCGTCTCTCATAATCATATAGTGGTTTTGGGACGTTAAACCCCACATATCAATCAATTATTATATAGTTGTATCTCGAAAAACGTCCGTGTCGATTCCATGCTCTGTCAATACTGTGTCATTATGTGGGGTTTATGAGATCAGTAATGGTGTTCATTTTGACAGCACGCTAAGTTTTTTCTACTCGCATCACACGTGCTGCCATGCGAGGTCTTTGGGGTCTCTCTGTTGGCAGTATATCTCTCGAGAATCTAGTTCTCCTATAGCCTTCTACAAATTGTACACCACGATATGTCTTCCTTAACGTGAGTACATATGCATATCTGATCTGAAATGGTCTTGCTATGTCCAGCATTACGGCGACTGTGCTAGTCCAGAAGAAATTCATCAGCATTTACACCCATCGTTTTGCTAGACTCTTTTCAACACTGCTAGAATATTGCCTTTGCTATCACTTAACAGCTGACAAAATTGCGCTGAGCTGTTATTTTTTTACAAGCTAGTTCAAGGTAAGATAATATGCCCTTCTCGGTTGGAATAATTTTGAAATTCCGCGTAAGTTGTCCTGAGAAAACAGACCGTTGCATGTACCTGCCAACTTATTCTAACACTGTACCCTTCACAGAAGCTCCGCCGTGGTGGTCTAGTTGCTAAGGTACTCGGCTGCTGACCCGCAGGTCACGGGATTATATCTCGGAAGTGGCGGCTGTATTTTCGATGAAGGCGGCCTTGTTGTAGGCCCCTGTGCTTAGCTTTTGGTGCACGTGTGGACGTTAAAGAACCCCAGCAGGTCGAAATATCTGGAGTCCTCCACAACGGCCTCTCTCATAATCATATAGTACTTTTGGACGTTAAACCCCACAAATCAATCAATTAATTATCCTTCACATAATATCATGTGTCTCTAACGTCAAATTTCTTGATTCGTTATGTGTTTATAGTCCACAGTCATTTTTTTTATCAGGGAGGTGGACCCTATCCTAACGTAGATTTGCACATGTACAGATTCTTCCCTTCTCCGTCTTTCAAGAAGCCTTCCGCACCGGTGTGTACATTCCACAGTATTTTTAGTCCAATTTCATGAATAGCTTGTTTTGATTATTGTTGCCATTGCGCGTTGATTTCTTTTTGTCTGCGCGTTTTTGCTCTTATTGATTTTCTCTATAGATAGTCCATGTGTGTTGTTTCTTGATATTGTTTAATTTTTGAGTGCGCCAGCACGAAAAACCGTCTGGTTGCTCCTTGATACGTTACATGAGTGATTGATTGAGGATTAGGTAACTTATTATTATTATTATTGATAGAATTAATAATAATAATAATAATAATAATAATAATAATAATAATAATAATAATAATAATAATAATAATAATAATAATAATAGTAATAATAATAATAATAATAATAATAATAATAATAATAATAATAATAATAATAATATTAATAATAATAATAATAATAATAATATTTTCTTTATGCATGAGAAATAAGACGAAAATATGGCTGGAACGCGTCTTGATAGCCAGCGTACACGGAGCAGTGATTGCAGCTTCACAGAATGCCTGTCTCAAAGGTGTAGCAGCTGCAGCTTTCTGAGTCCACAGGTAGAAGTTAAGCTCTATTGTCCCAAACGACTTCCCTGACTACACTGCAGTCGTTTGCAAGTTTTCAAGGGATGTGCACCATGAAGGATGTGAAAAGGCGCCTGTCGGAGGAGTTAAAGATTCGGGGAACGTTTTTTGCAACACAAAAAATAAGAAAGCGCCTCAGCCAATTTCCAGTAACGATCAAGAAAATAGTTTCTAGAAATATTCAGTCATATGGTAATAATATTACGTGATTAATTTTGACAAGAAATGAAACTTCGTTCACCAATAAGCTAAGGAACACTTAGTTCCAGTGAAAAGTGCGTAAATCATTGATGTCAAGGATAATGTAGGTTACACTGTCAAACCTGCAGTGTATCCATCCGCGTCATCGTTGCTTCTTCACTTGCCGGAGTCGTGAATGCGGTGCGAATTGTGTTCGTCACTTTTCATTGCTATTACTCTTATTTCTTTTTCAACTACTGCTGCAATATACAAAATATAATTATGCAGCTCTCCGGAACCTTCTTCGCTGTACGTGGTGCAAATGTGGACGGACGTGGAAGTGTTTTCTGTGCATGTGCGTGTGTAGGTCGCTGTATTGGCGATCGTCAATTTTTTGTGCAAAAAAATACCCATGCCTGCGGGCAAGCTTTCCTGCACAACTTCTCCCAAAAGCAGTGAAAATGAACGTAGTAGCCTCAAGGTGTGAATAGGTTATGTGGATTAACAAGCTACACGAAATACAAGTCTCATATAAATGATAAACTAAGTTCATCATCTTCATTACCTTCGCACGTTGTTGGCAAATATAATGATAACCCTGAAAAGAGTGGGCATTGCATGCTTCGTGAGTAAATAACTTCATAGTAATCACGGCTACGTGAATAGCCTTTTTTTTAAGCGATACGACAACACTTTCTTTTTTCTATTTCTTCCAGAAAGGTTTCTATTTAATCGGAAACTCTACACCAGCAAAATATGGGTTTCGTGCTATTGTACATTTTGTAAAAATGTTGATTTTAATATAGTTGTTTTGTATTTTTCTCGTTTTAGCGCTTGAAGAATTACCCAGGATAAATTAACCCTTGCGAATAAGAACAGTTTGAAATCTGCATCTCCAAGGGTGCCATAACACTTTTGAGCCCGCATTTTCATTTGTCTTTCTTCACATACTTTTCCGATGTTTTTATAATTACATGTGTTTTGATAAGGACCCATAGTGAAAAATTTTTTTGATAGTTTGGTTCTTCAGAGCAGAATGCAGCGCCTATGGCTCCAAACAAAAAATCTTAGGAATAGCCCATAATTTTGTTTCTACACTCTGCAGTTCGGTGATATAAGTGTATTTTGACTAGATTGCGTACATTACAACCAACACTACCCTTGCAGGTGTTACAACATTGCGTGGTTATCTTGAGAAACTGCACATACTCGTATACGAAGTTACACAAAATAATGAGGTGTGACGTTTTAATACTTAAGAACTGCACATAATTTTATGCAAGCCGACAAATAAACCCGTCTGATGCATTAGGGCTTGCTACTGTGTAAAAAAAAACTGGGGACCATTAGGCTCCGTTTTTTAGAGTTGAACAGGATATCAATATCATGTCCCATGTACGTTATTCAAGCACTCACTGTATACTTTTTATTGTATGATGCGACTTGAAACAATTTCAATTGTAAAATAGTACTGTGTGATTGAGAAAGTTGAAAGTGTCTTGTCTCAATGAAGGTTTCTCATATGACTGCATTCTGTGTAAAAAGAGGTAGCATAGTTTAAACCATGAGTGATAATATGTTATCTTAAATAAGTTGCGCAAAAAAAATTGAAGTACAAAAGAAAGACACCTGAACACAGCGCACACTAACTACTGAAATTGTATTGGAGAAAACAGACATATATATGCGGTTGTGAGCACACGTGTGGTGAAACAAAATGATTAGATGAGCAGACAGATTGTATTGTTGATGCACTTCAAGGAAAGCTACCTCAGTGACAAGCAAGATACACGAAGGTTGCGCGACACATGAATCACCAGCTTTGTTGATGAAATACACCTCTTCAATTTCCCGCGCTTCCTTGTTACTGAATATAGCTTTAACTATGGTATCATCAAACAACGGTGTGCAGCCGCACTCTCTACAGTTCGATGATAGGTTAGAGCATTGTTGTCCCTTTAGAGACAAGGACACTTATTAGTTATATAATATTTATATAATAAATATAATTTTGAAGCAAAAATAATACTTCCCACACGACAGCGGAGTGCTGTACACCACACGATGTCCGCACGGTGAAAGAAACTGATTAGATGCCTGCTCATCTAATCATTTTCTACTGATTAGATGCCTGCTCATCTAATAATTTTTTTCACCTCACGTGTTCTCGTAACCCCATATATATGCCTATTTTCTCCAATAAAGTTTCAGTTGTTAGTATGTGCTTTGTGCAGGTGTCTTCCTGTTGTACTTCAATTTTTTTGCGCAACTCAGTTAAGATGAGTTACCAACTCACAAAGCCAACCGTGCTTCTTAATATTATGTGCGCAAATTGTTTTAGAACTTGCTATGCACCCACTATTCAGTCTTGAGGGAATACGCTCAGTAACATTTGTGCCTTTTGTAATTGTTGGCTGTCTTACCGCGAAGTCGCGTTAGTAATAACGTTTTGTGATGCTCGATGGCAATGTATGCTTGTATCGTGCAATATTGATGCGATATTACATGTTGTGCTGTAAAAACTGTATACATGACGCGTGTGTTTGTTAAGCATGACAATTATTTTTCCTGCATTTCCAATCAGAGGACGTTATTCATACTTTATTTCCAAGCAGACGCACAGCTGCGTGGTAGAGCACTTGCTTGCCATTATAATGGCCTGCGAGGTTTTGATCATCACTCAGACCCGAAAATTGTTATCAGTTGCTTTATTAGCACTTTTATCAATTTTCGGTTACGAACAAGGTGATTTTCCACACAGAACCACCGGCGCCAACGCCGGAATTTCGGTGAAAGGAGCTATTTACCGCTGTTGTGCTAATGAGCATTATTGGTAAAATAGAAAGTGGGTTACGCTCACAAAATACATTTTTAATGTTCTGTTGGCAAAAATATAGCTAATAGCCTCCGTTCCCATGCGCACAAACACCTTTAGACACAAGTTTTAGCAGTCCCGCTATAGGCCATTCCTAGTCGCAATACTTGTACATCACAAGCTTGCAGATTATTCGCTTTTCACAGAACTTCATAAAATTTGATTATCAAGTCCATTAAACTATTCAAAGCACACGCAATTCATACGGTCAACAGCACGAATGAAACCAACTGCCTTCTGGCATTGACTCTATCATCTCAAATAATTTGTTTTGTTCTATGTTGGAATGAGTGTGTTGCATTTTTCTTGAGTGTGTTGCATTTTTATTGATATATGTATTTGTGTTGCGGATTGTGATTGAGGTGACTGATTATAACTTTAGCTGACTATTTATATTTTTGTATTCTACTTTTTGTAAACGCTACCTCACTGTAATGCCAATTGGCGCTGTGGCTAATGAAATAAATAATCAAGAAAGTGTCGATAGATAAACATTCAATTCAAACATAAACAATGTGTATTTTCCGAAAAAGTAATATAATACAGATATTTGCCCACCACAATCTAAAAAAAATTGCCAAGTTTCGTATTTAGCAATAATTGCTTGAGAATAGCTCCAGATATAATGAGGATAACTTGAGATATAAGATATACCTAATGAGATATAATGAAGATATGTACAAGCTTTGTTTCGGAGACAATGGCGACGGTATGCAGACCTTTCAACAAACAGCAACACTTCTAGCAGCAGAAAGATTTGTGTGGCTATAATTTATGCCGGTGACACAAGCTGAATTCATATAGATGAATCATCTATATAGCTATATATCAATGTATCCACATAAAAGCAGGTATAACCTTTAATGTATGCTTCTATATATAGCCATATATGGTTGATTGGCATATATGGCCACATACAGCAACCTCTATATATGGGTATGAAGGGAATAGGTATGTCAGCTTGTATAAGGCCCATATATTGCTACGCCAGGAATTGGGCATATCTTGTTACATGAGACCTATATATGGGCATTTCATATAAAGCCTGATATGCGAAATCCCTGATGTAGCCATATATAAGGATATCTGTTTAAGTCTATACATAGCATTTTCGTAATCTTGTCCTGCATCAGGTGTTAAGGGCAGTATTTCGCGAAAAGTGTAATAGATGGCGCTGTCTCATCCCCATTTCTTGGCTCATTTTCTAGATGGCATTCCTTACATAGATGTGTGTGCAATAGCACGGACGGACACACGGGCGAACGGAAGCATGAATGGACGAATGCATGCGCTGGTGGATGCACTGACGCATACACGGACGAATGGACGCACGCACAGGCGAATGGACAATCGGAAGAATGAACCGACAGAAGCACGGATGGACAGACGGAAGCATGGATGGACGGATGGTTTGACGCACTGATGGACACACGGACGGCTGGTTTAACGGGCGGATGGAAGGACAGATGGACGCATGGATGGACAAAGGAACGCACAGGAGAACGCAATTGGGGATGGATGGACGAACTCTTCACACCACTCATCATCATTCACTCCAAAGATATGCTGTCATTTCTTATTGCGTCCTTTTTCAGCCGCTATTTTATTTTTCCAGGTTGAAATAATTGTTTTATTGTGCGCTGCATCACACGTAGTATCTCAGAAACGCCAGCATGACTTTTTAAATGCGAAGAATATCTTAGTAAACTTTGACGGCTTTGACTCTATCTATCTATCTAGCTGCCGACGACTTTTAGCTCTTCGGGACCGTTTCGATGATGAGATCCATACCAAAACTGGAATGGCGTAGCATGGCTGCATGGCAAACATAAGTGACATGCTCTAACGTGAGAATCATGACATGTATGTCATGTATGTCATGAATACAAGCTATGCTCAAAGTGCGCCCGCAGTCGTTTCGCTAAATTTACGTATACCGAATTAGGTGTTACGCGATGCGAATGGACGACGAAGGTAAATCGTCCGAACATGATGATCATGACATGCGTGCCATGTGAAACATTACTACATGCTACGGTCGTGGCTGTTTCGCTTGCTTCACATATATCAAATTCGGTATTACGTGATGTGCATGGTCGAAGAACGCTAATGCCAGGCGCAAGCATGATAGTCATGATATGCAAATCATTCATGACAGAATTTACATGCCATGCTCGTGGTGCGCTTGCAGCTGGTTTTCTAGGTTGATGTACATCTCAGTAGGCATTGAGTGACATCACTATATAGCGAACATTTTTTACAGGTCCTAACATGGCTAAAATAAACAAATATATAAATAAGTAAACATGTGATTCAAGATATGCATGCCATCTACGGCCCGATTTACATGTCACGCTCATATTGCGTTTGCGGCTGGTTCACTAGCTTAATATACAACATATCCAACTACTACTGCTGGTGCTGGTATATCAAACTTAAGTGGTGCCTTCGTCACGCGGCTATAAACAAGATACTTGCATCTTATCTAGACACGTGAGTGCACATAAAACTTTGCGTGTGTTTACTGTGCTATAGCCTCGCAACGTTGTGCTGATATTAAAGTGACATATTACATAGGATCTTCCAATTCTTTTGTATTTTTTATTTTTTGATTTCCATGATGGTCGTTATTTTATTAACATTCAGCGTTGTGTGCAATTGTACCTGTTGTGTTAGAGCATGGTTTGTTTTGTGGCTGCTCCTTTCATTGTGCGTATTTGTCTGTTTCCTCTGAGTGGATGCGTGTTAGTTCTTGCCTTTGACCTTGTTTTAAATAAATGCTTGTCTGTTTTTATTCAAATGTTTGTGTTTGCTCTATGAGTCCATTAGTCAGACACAAACATCACTACACGTGTCACCCTGCATGGGTCAACCGGCCCCCCCAAAAATTTGATATACACTACTTGGAGGCCTTTCAGGCATTGCAGGCCTACACGTAAAGTGGAAGCCTACGAGTCTGCCCCACGCCACTTTTATGGCGAATTCCACTGGCAGATCTGGAGTGGCCGCCGAAGTCTGGGAGTGAGCACTCGGAGTGTGCCAAGCGAGATCCGCGAGTGGAACAAGTGAATGCCCCGCGTGAGGCCTCTCCGGAAGATTTTTACGCATACTTCACGTAACTGGTACCGGAAACGATTTCATTTTTTTCTCTCGACGTTTCAATGACAACTGCGTCGGCCCTTCAAAGCACGCATTTCGACCACGCAGTCGCGCGGAAAGCAGGGCTACCACTTTCTAGTTTTAGGAATGTAAACAAGAGTTCAGGGTTAATAGACCGCCTCAAAAACGCTGAAGGCAACCCAGCTGCCGGACTGTACCGGAAATGACGGCAACGCACTCTCGAAGTTCCGGCGAAATCCATCTGTGAAAGACAGAGCACGCGGAACGCTTCGCCGCGGAGTGGATCTCTCCGAATCTACCAGTGGAAAATGCGAACTTGCTCCGAATCTACCAGCGAAGTGCGCATTGTCAGCTTTGGAGCAATAAGTCTTGCTCCACCTCGACGAGTGGAATTCGCCATTAGATCGGCAGGGCCTCACCTGAAGTGTGTAACAATGGTTAGCAAAATTTTGTGAATAGCTGCATCGCCCAAGTGGCTGGTGTACCTGAATTAGAGCAACGCATTCTGCTTGCCTACGGTGTGGGAAAAAATTGCTTCTGAGGCAACCCTCCTCTTCTCGGTTTTGCGTAATTTTGCTGTATTTACTGATATCACCAGTGAAATTCAGCAAAAAATGTTCTGTTCGAGATTTGTTTCATGTTGTATGCCAGGCAGCCAGCTGTGGTGAAAGCGGCACTGTCGCGGTGTATCAGCATGTGAGAGCGTGTACTATGAAGTTTGTGCACCCTGCCAGAATTTTCTACGAAAAAGTAAGCTCGTGAGTACAACTTTGGCGCACTAACAGACTCTATAATCTGCGATCAACTTGTTTTTGGGCTAAGCGATGATAAAACTCGCTAAAAGGTGCTCAGTGACAACTAGTTATCCTTAGATAAGGCAGAGCAAGTTTGTAAAGCCTTGGGTGCCACAGCGGCTCACCATATAATACAGGAAAGTCAGCACAATTAACACTGCACAAGTCAAGGTAAGCATACATGCCTAAAGTGTGAACGCGCACACGCTAAAGAAAGTTGATCTACATACTGCCTTACATGCCAATTCTTCCAATGTAAAAATCAATTTACCGATTGTTGCAGAAGAAAAGCGCAAATCGGTGAACTAGAAAACCATGAATACTAGTCTGAAGTGCTGAATGTATCCGTATAACGTGACTTGATGGACCAGGTGCCAATCCATAACGTCACAGTTACGCCGAAGATTGACACGAGATTGCAAGCGAATTCGCTGCCTTTTGGAGTGTTCACCAGGATGAGTCCGAAGCATTTAGTGAAGCCCAGCTGCGCTGTACTTTAGTCATACAAATTTATTGATTGGTATGTAGGACTTAACGTCCCAAAACCACCGAATGATTATGAGGCCATACGGAGTAGGAATATTAATAAAAAAATTGCCCGCAGCTTCCCTCGGGGGAACACTGAGGAGGATGCGGAGCATATAATTGGTTAACGGGGTGTTAAAGTGCGACTTACTTGGGTCGATGGCTAAATTGGTTAACGTGGTTGTGAAATGGGGTGTTAAATTGATACTTACTTGGGTCGATGGCTAAATTGGTTAACGTGGTTGTAGGAGGGGGTGTTAAATGAGTGAACACGTACACACGTATGCGAAAGGACGGCGCTGGTCGAAGGGACGTCGATCATTGTGTTTGTGGATTCGTTGGAATTCATTTCACCGCGACCTTGGACGTCGACGCGCCGTACAAACCAACCGACGAGTGGCAACTGAGCGAGCGAGCGCCGACCTTGAGTATATATACAGAGCGACGGCGCATGCACTGTCAGCTGTTGAATGTTCTCGAAGGAGAAGCGCGCGCGCGGCACAGATGGCGACGGCGCGACGGCGCATGCGCTGTCAGCTGTCGAATGTTCTCGAAGGAGTAGCGCGCGCGGCACAGATGGTGGGCGACGGAGCGACGGCACATGCGCACGCGTCAGCTGTCGAATGTTCGAGAAGCGGTGTGGACGGCGCGGACGGCGCACTACAAGGTGCGAGTATAAGATGCTTCCGCATCTAAAACACGCTGGGCTGACGTGCCTAGAAGGGACGGAGGACGATCACACCACTATACTCGACTTCTTCGTAGGGCACAAGGATGAGGCCTTTCTCGGGTACCGGCCCAGTATTGTACCACTGAGCCACAGTGATTCTTTTCTTTAATGCATTAAATAATCCCCAGTGATGTACACACAACATACTTCCTCAGAAACCAAGTAAACACTCGCAAGCGTCAAGAAAGGCAAGGCACTCCGGAACAGGGTAGAAAATCTTAACAACACTGCACACTTGAGCAGCTGCTTCTCGAAAGGCAGATCTCGTAGACCGTGGTGGCTCAGCGTGTCTATCAATCATGTGTCTTTTCCATAGTGAATAAAGTCCCAACAACATAAACATGTCATAAGAAGTATTATCAGTCAGACTCTTTTTGAATAGGAGGAATCTAATACCATGAGCTGTGATTGGAAGTTGTTTTCCTAATAATTTTTAGAATGTCTCAAAAATAAAAAGCGTCACTACAATGAATAAAACAATGCTCTATAATCTCAGGTTCGTTGCAGAGTCTACAATTCACTGTCGAGGGTACGCATACTGATTTTTCATTCTGCCACGTTTTTACTGGCAGCGTGGAAGTGTGCAGTTTAAAGAATGATGTTTTCGCTGAAGAAGGAATCCACATTCTACGTACACAAAATAATACATCGTGAAGAGGCAAAAGCGAGTATAGCTTTCAATAAACAGGTTCACGGAGAAGGTTATTCACAAGTGCAGCGGTTAAATTTGTTCTGTCAATAGTATAGAAATATTCTCAGCTAAACCTGAATTTCGAAAGAAATGGCAGTATAAACAATTTCTTTTAAGAACACCCACTACGGCAATCCCTAAACAATCTTTGTTGTGACATGAATAAAAGGGAGGCGGTAACATATACGGTTACGAAGAACCGCTAAAAGAAAGGGGTGGCACATATCCTTGAGGTAAAAAAATCGCAACACCAACTGTCGCATGAATAAATGCACAAGGCTGAGGCCTCTCTTTTCAACCCGAAGAAAAAGGTTGTCTCTTCTCATGGTTTCCCAGGAAGAACTCCAAATAATATAGGCAAATATCCTATGAAAGGCTTGAATGTGCATACTAGAGCCGTGCAACACCTGCAGAGCATAAATAAGCTTTGATGCAAGGAATATATTGCACAGTTTCGCTTTGGAAAAAATGGAAAGCTCCCGTCCGTGCCATGTTGCCACCTTTCGGAGGATCGTAGTTATCTCTGTGGTCCAGTGTGGGCCGCTGTTACGATAGTTATAAAGAGGCATACCAAGGTACTTCATAGTAGCAACATTCCAATGGATATTTGCGAAAACCGAAAAAGTTTAGGCCCACATGCCTAACCAGAATCCACTAGTTTTATCAAAATTTATGCTGGCGCCAGCGACTTCACAGAAACGCAAAGTAGTGTTGACTTCTTCTTGAACACTGGGTTTATCAGCACAAAAGAAGGCAATGTCATCTGCATAAGCTAGAACGTTAACTTCCTCAGCATCGTATTGGTAGCCTCTTAAGCTAGACTTTAGAAGCACACTTAAACCTATTGTATCCAGGTAAATTGCAAAAAGCAAAAGCTAGAGTGGACATCCCTGACGTACATATGATTCTAATTCTCTTATATTGGAAAGTGTGCGATTTACAATCATCTTAGTTGTGCACTTCCTTTAATAGAGTGAAATATAATTGTACAGTACAACACCAAACTGCAGGTGTTTTAGGAGCCGGAACAATAAATAATGCTGTACCTTATCAAATGCGTTTGCAAGGTCTATTTGAAAGAGGGCTATTTGGTTCATGCTACCATCAATCAACTCAAGATCTGAACGTGCAATATGAATGTTTGTCTGTATAGAGCGACCGTGAATTTAACATATTTGGTGGTAACCTACACGTTTATTCACTGTAGCTGATTTGTCAACAATTTAGCAAATATTTTGTAGTCAACGTAACATAACGACATAGGTCTATATTCGTTAACTCTCTTTAATACGTCAGGATTAGCACTTTTCGGGATTATAGTCGTATGGCCCTAATAGAAAGAAGAAGGAAGTTCACCACGTTCATAAGCCTCTTTGAAAAGTTGCTCAAGGAAAGGTATCGGAAGTTCCTGGAAATCTATATAAAATTCACCACTAAGGCCATCTGGGCCAGAAGTTTTATTCTTCTGTAACGTTGTTATTGCAAATCTGATTTCCTCTCTGGTTATAGGCCCATCTACAGTGAGTCTATCATCGTCTTGTAACTGAGGCACAAGGGCAATGAAGTGGTCAGCTTATTCCTCAAAATTCTCCTGAATCTCAGTCGCGGTGAACAAGCTTTTGTAATATACTTCAAATGTGGCTTTTATTTCACATGTGTCTGTGCAAAGAGAACCCCGCGACTCAATTTGCAGTATCTGTTTAGAAAGTGCATATCTCTTTTCATCACCGAGAAATTTTCAGTGGGTTCCTCTTCAGTGAAATAGGTAACACGGGAACGAATCTTTCCTGTTCTGTATAAATCTGTATCAAGGTTTTGTATCTGTGCTCGAATCACAATTATCTCGTCCACATACAATCCCGGTGGTTGACTTTCAAAAGTATAGAGCTTGTGAAGTAAATCATAAATATATCGTTTTTTGCTTTTTTGCGCTATTTCTGATGAAATACTAATTGCGTGATAATTAACGCTTTCTCTGAACCTTTCCCATTGAGCGAAAATGGACAGCTGTCGACCCTGTGTTACTTCTTGAACCGATTCTCTTACCATTTTAACAAAACAATCTTCGTGCAACAACTGCACGTTAAGCTTCCATAGCACTCAGTTTAGAGGGATTTTATGAAAAGTTTCAGGACCCCAAGAAACAGTGGTCAAGCAATGGTCGTAGAAAAGTATGGGCTCTACAGCATAATCATGAATGTTAGACCATAGGCTTAGAGATACATATACATGGTCAAGCCGAGCATGAGAGATGCCTTGGAAGTGCGTGAACCTCACCGAGGAAGTTGCATGCGCTCCCACATCTATGAAATTGTGGTCCCTCAATAAATTTTGCAGTAAAGTTGCACATGCATCATAACAATTTCTTATGTGTAAATGTTCTTAAGCGTCACAAACACAATTAAAGTCTCCAAGAACTATCAAAGTTTTGTCAGTGTTTGGCAGCCAAGTTTAGAGAGGAAAAAAACATTCCTGTCATTCACTTTGGAGGGAGCATAGACACAGATAAACCTCCAATTATGGGAATGAAAAGATAAGTCGCAACAAATTAGGCGTCCTTCCCCATCAACATGTAGCGACGTCAAAGTATGATTCAAGTGCTTTCTAACTAATAAAAAGCATCCAAGGGATGCACTACGTGCTGGGCTGATGTATAAATTGTAATCTCGAAAAACGTCCAGTGCAATATTAGTGCCAGGAGCAGCCAAATTCTTAGTCTCTTGCACTGAACTACATCCATGTTGTACTGCTCAAGCACGTAGTGCAACTGCCACTGACGCCTTACATTCCTCAAACCACGTACGTTGAGTGTCGCTACACACATGGGAAAGGTTAGCGCGGTAGCAAATTTGCCCTCTTAAAACTTTTGTTGGTCACCTTTAGTCAAAGGGCAACCTGTGGCTTTACCTGCTTTGCACTTTTTAGGAGTGCTTTCTTGAGGACGCGGCATAGGCGGCACGTCACTCGGTCCTCAAAGGAGGCGACAAGTGGACCACATGAAGACACTTGCTTTGTCGTGTCGGGCACACTCGTTGTTGCTTCATCGGTGACTGGTGCCTGACGCTTCTTTGTCTGACCGCTATCCATTGCTTCTTGTTCTTCATTGTCAGGAGGCTTGTCTTTAAGGTCTTTCAAGTGGCGTTCTTCTGCAGCATCGCATTTATTTATGCTTTCACTGGCGTCGTTAGCGATATTATTTTGCGTGCAAAGGTTATCCACGGACAAGTGTTCAGCTTCCTTTAAGGCGCATTCTGCTCATCCCACTCCTTATCCTGTCGCATCAACTTCCATAGTAGCATCCATAAGATGATCCAGATGTTGCTCTTCTGTGCCTTAGCTAGAACGGAGTTTGTTGGCATAAGTCGACACGCAGGCATCCGACGAGCGACCAAATCGATGGCACTGCAAGCACCTCGGTGGTTTGCACTGTCGACGGACATGCCCCACTCGCTTGCACCGAAGACAGAGAAGGCCTACCGGGAATGAGAACGAGGCAATGATGACCATAGATTGAAATAATGTGTGGTATTGAGCTCATGGTGATGGTGTCCTCGAGCTCCAAGGCAACGTCCCTATTCGTTGTCATCTATTGTTCCGTTCCTGCACATCTCCATGCCTCTCTCTTAACAGACTTCACAACAGCGTAAGCTTGGAACGCCTCTTCAACACGTCGGGATTCAAGATGAGGTGGAAGCCAAAGAAGTTTTAGCCTAATATTCTTCGTCTCCGGATCTAGCAACATGCACTGCAGCCCTTTTACACGAAGCTCACCACAAGTGACGAGTTTCTGTTAGGCCATGCTGCTTGCACACGTAACCATCCATACGTGACTCATTTGATACTGCCCAACTTCTATGATGTCCGCTGTGCTCACCACTTTAAGCAGGACGTCACGGAAGTCTGGGGCACAGTACGGCCTATTACTCAAGTAGGCATGAAGGAAAACGGGATTCAAAACGTCGTTACCGTATGGAATGCGGGGCAGGACGACTTTATAGCTTGAGTCTTCATTATAAAACGGAGTCAATGATTCCCTGCCATTGGCCAATACGCTGTTCTCAGTAAAGAGCATTTTCGAACACATCCGCTCTGTGCGGCTGTGTTTGCCTGCCTAAGGCAAGTTTACCAACAAGTCCAAAGCAAGCACACACCACAACAAGTCCAAAGTGAGCCACACATCAGTGTGGCTCGCTCAGCCACGCTGATGTGTGGCTCACTTTGGACTTTTTGTAGTGTGTGCTCGCTTTGGACTTGTTGGCAAACTAGCCTTGGGCAGGCTTGATGTCGGTAAAGCTATCGGGCTAATACGACTCATAAAGCATTTTTTAAAACAGCGAAAGAACAACCAGTCGTCGCACAATGATTGATTGATATGAGAGGTTAACGTCCTAAAACCACCATATGATTATGAGAGACGCCGTAGTGGACTGCTCCGGAAATTTCGACCACCTGGGGTTGGCGACAATTGGCGCCAAATTCCTTGCAAGTGTTTAGCGCATGCCACGCTTCTCCGTAGAATGACAAAAAATAGCATAGCGAATGCCAGACTACTAAACAGTTTTTATTAGTGATGCCCCAGTGGATATCAAGCAAGTGTGTTCGCATCAGTTATCCAATGAGTGTTTATAGATGGCTATGAAAGACCAGTCTTCTAGATTTCGCTGTGACTGTGGTGCGCCTTCCGCACAGGTCTGGCCTTTTTTTAAGTTACACAAGAACTTAGCCTAATATTGATTGTAAAAAGGTATCTTGAATGAAAAAACACTGAAGTAGTTTTGATATAAATACTGCGCGAAGTCTCGCTAGCTTCCATATATAGGCACCTGTTGTTTGAAATGAAGCATAGATAAGTATGGTTGAAAGACAGTATGAATAGCGATAAGTATAGTTCATACTACGTGAAAGTTACTATATGAGCTGCCCATGCGGTGTGATCGTACAAACCACAACAAAACAGTCAAGAAGCGGTTTAGTAATCCTAAAATACACCAGTATTCCAATATTGCACGTGAAATATTAAAATGAAATAAGTTACTCAAAAGAAATAGTAAACGCTAATACAACTGAGTCGTTTATTCAGTTTTTAAACAACCCAATGTTTGACGAGGTGAAGGTATGTTTATGCTGAATAGCTCTGTGGCAGTTGATTCCCGCGTTCATTTTTTATGCATAGTGTGTAATTTACTTTATGTGTTGAATTATTGTATGTGCATGTTTTATCACTTATAGTGTGGTGAGTTTGTTAGTGTGAAGCATACTTATTTGTTTATTTTTTTGCTTTTTTATTGTGGTTTACGTAGACTTTACGACTTACACTATCAATAGCTGTAATTCTTATTGTTAGTATTATTTTTTAATAATATTCGCACTCTTGCTTGATCCCGAGAAGGTTGCTCAGTATTTTTAAACAAAGGAATGGTTCAGACAGTATGCTGCCGCTATTCTTTATGCAAGTAGTTTCACACAGATGACAGAGCATATTTTGAGCGCGCATGTATAAACCTCAACTGTCAAACGTGTCAATATGGACGGTAGGTTATCCAAAATAATTTCATTCAGTAACTGAGAAGTATTGAGGCAGCATTCGACAAACAAGCTCGTATTTATCAGGGCAACCTAAGTAACAAAGAACGCTGTCATTGGCGATCACCAACAAAAGACTGGGCTTCAATGAAATAGCTTGTTCGATGACTCATCGCTTTTAGCCATTGTGTCATCTTCGGCAGGACAAGTGTAACGCAGTTGAACGCTTCGCGGCACTCGAAACAAGTTGAATTGCTACGGCTGTCGATTTGTTTTACGTCACTTCAAGAGGCCCCTCCCTCTTCACAGCAGTACGCAGGCCGGTACTTAGGAATTTCCGGGGGGGGGGGGGGGCTCATTTTAGTGGGGCCACCTCCTGTCACTACGGTGTGCAGTCTAAGTATGCACGTATTTATCGTCTATTCGATTCCATGCAATTTGCCGTTTTTTCCCTCACCTTCTTCAATCTGTCTAACGTCTACAACATTGAATGAAGAAAGAGAGAAATAAAGAAAGAAAAAATAAACAAAGAAACGTCTCGATATGCGTAAATTTCAGCAATAGTTCGAATAGAATCCTGTAATTAATCACCATACTATTATAGTCGCATAAGCAGGATGAACAGTGGAAGTGCCCCAGGCAAGCTGGCTGACATTTCGACATCCGAACCTATGTTCTTTGACAAATATTAGGTCCTCCTATTGAAATGTAGACCAGCCTGTCTTAGGAACTTCCACTGTTCATTTTTTTTATCCCACTACGTGTTTCCATGTGTCGGCTCCCATCCTATTTTTGGAGTTCCACACTACTAAGTAAATATTTGCTTGAGTCACCAACTTTTTTGGTACGTATATGTCTTACACTAACCTATTAGCTTCAGTCATGTCTTTCGAATTCCTACATCGAATGATTTTATTGCTACATCGTCATACTAAAATGATATAGTCAATCTGCCTGGTTTCTCCAGTCTGACCAGTGGTTGGACGTCAAAAGGTAGCTAAAAGTATAGACGGTTTCCAAGTCACAAGCGTTGTACCCAAGAAGACTTTCGGTCACCTCATTTACCAGCTTCTAACGTAGAAACTGAAAGCACGTTTTCAAGTTCCTTTTAAATGTAAGAAATCTCTCTCTTTAACTTTTCAGATAATAGAAATGTGCGTAATGTTCAGGGGAAGATCTTGTATTTTTATATGGTTCAAATGAATATTCATTTGACTATATTTTGCCAAATAAGGGAACGAAAGCGTAGAAACTCAATGGGATAGTCTTTAAAGCTCTTCTTGCCTACCGATGCTGTTCTGGCACATCGGTGGGCGAAACTGGATTTCATCAAAAGGCGGTGTTTGTAACAAGTGAAAGGGTCAATATCCTACTTAAGATGAACGCTAAATAAGGTTCACCTATAGCCTACAAATTGTCATACAAAGACGTGATGCCACCGAATCGTGAAGCCGTGCCACACAAAGAAAGCGGGTGGGTCTGGGCATTACAAACAGGGGTTCCAGAATCAGCTCGTGTATACAGAGCGTGGTTCTTGATGTGTAGTAGTACGCGTGTTATTGTGTTTCAAGTGGTCGCGTGAAAACGAGCGCAGAATTGTGGGGGGCCTGCAAATGAAACGACATCCTCATGCTGTTTATTTTCTTGCCAGTAGAAACAAGGAGAAAAAAAATAACGATAATCGAGTCTGGGGAACAACTGTTACTGGCCGCTGCTCGGTAAGCTCCGAATGATCGTCAGACAATTGCTCTCCCCGATCGATCGGCTCTACGCATGTCACTTGGTGTCTCATTTCCTACGTTTTCTTCTGTGCTTGGCTCGTTCGCAAGTGCTTGGCTGCAGTTGCGATCTTCTGTTTGACGCTCTGTAAGTCCTGTAACTTCCCCCGGCTCTTGCTGAGCAAAGCAGTGCTTGCTCCATGCATTCATGTACTTTGCACTTGAGTGTAGATACATGAAGGAGCAAAGAAACAAAAAGAAACACATTCAAGAAAGAAGAAAAACTTCACACAGAAGCTATCAAGCAGTGCTGTGAGTGTGTGTGTATTTGTGTAAGGGAAATCGATGGTTCTTGCTTATTTCCGTCTGGTGAAAAATGAAAATAAAGCGGTGATAATGCCACATAGCAATAAATTGCATAAAAAGGACTTAATCAGTGAAACAAGGACAAACAGATAAATGCAGATTTTTTTTTGGGGGGGGGGAATATATCTCTGTGAAAAATGCCCCAATCTTAGTTTTTCTAGCTTGGTTATTCGATTCTTTCTTTCTCTATGTATTTCTTCCTATTTCCCGCTCTTCCTATCACTCTTTTCCTTTCTTTCTTTCTTACACTGTCTGTCTATTATCTATTTCTATTTTTTTTCTTTCTTTTTATATATCTCTTTATTTTTCAGTCTTTATTTCCTTTCTTTCTCTCTACATCTCTGCTTCAATTTCTTTTTAAGCTACGCCTTACTCTTCTCCATCCTTCCTTGTATCGTCCGCCTCAGTGGAAGAGCTGCTACGGTGCTCGGCGGCTGACCTGAATGTCGTAGGTTTGATCCCGGTTACAGCGGTCACATTTTGATGGAGGCGAAATGGTAGAGACCCATGTGCATTCTGCGATGTCAGTGCACGTCAAAGGACACCAGATGGTCTAAATTTTTGGAGCCTTACCCTTCGGCGTCTCTCGTATTCAAATGGTATTTTCGAGACTTAAAACCCCAAATAATAATAATAATAATAATAATAATAATAATAATAATAATAATAATAATAATAATAATAATAATAATAATAATAATAATAATAATAATAATAATAATAATAATAATAATAATAATAATAATAATAATAATAATAATAATAAATACTACTACTACTACTAATAATAATAATAACTTATTAATTATAATAATGATAAATAAATAATAGTAAACTATCTTTATTGATCTTTGTATAATTTACGAATATCCTAACTGCACCGCTGTTAGAACTTTGGTATGTCGAAGCATGGGATGTTTTCACATAGCCCTTCAACATTTTTGACGATCTCAGTGTTTTACATCTTTTACTTGTGCACCGCAAATTGTTATTACCGTCACCAGTATCCAACTTTTTCCATCGGCTCTCAATCCAAAAACTAGTTAGCCTATGCATTCCAAGAAAGGACATGCAGCTAAAATGGACCAAACACATCGCTGCCCATTGAGAACAAAGGTGCCACGGACTGTATTTGACGAAGAAAACCAGAGACAGGAAGTGTGATTGAGACCCGTCTCCGAACAAGAGATGAAGCATTCGTCGAAACCTACTGTCGTATTGGTGGTTTGAGGGGGCAGCTGAGGCGACTTCGATTGCTGCTGCACTCGTTCACAAGAGCGAAACCTCGGAAACTTGAAATTGTGCCTGGAGTTGGTCCCTCCTAGGTTGACGACCTCTCCAACCACCTTTCTTGGACTCTAGCTATTTACCAGCCAAGTTTCGGAACCATGACGTACCAACTCCTTTGACCATGTGGAATATATTGGTACCGTGTGCAAAGTCCTGCTGCCATTTGTTGTGATCATATTTGGGCATCTTCTTAGACTGAGCCCTCTTCCCGTTTACTGTGCGCCGTCTTTACTTCCCTCACAGGCGCAGCGCCGAGACTACAGGAGACCATACTGGCTGAAGATGTGGGAAATGCACCGATGGTTGGATGCGGATGCTATAGGAGCCAATGACGGTTGGTATTTTACATAACTTTACTTGAATTTGATCGCTTCCTCTCTTCTTCTTGACTTCGCAACTGCTTACTACGTAAATTTTGCTGGTGCGAAATCGCAAGCCCCCAAATGCTTACGCCACTGCTAACCTTTCAGATCATGATTATCCTGCTGGCGAACAGCGTGTCCCTGTTCATGGCCCTTCCATCTGAACAACTGGCGTCCGCTCAGCATGAAGTTAACTACGCCATCACCCATATATCAGCCGATCCACGGAACGTAGTGACAAACCCATACCCAGCGCGAACACTCTGCTTCGCCTGCTCACGCTGCTCATCGACGACAAGATCAAGCACAAGAACTGGATCGGATCTACATATTCGGACAAGATACACAGCTCAGACGGGGCGGGAGAACACAAGTCCCAAATGCTTACACTTCTGTTAACTTTCCAGGTTAGTTACAAAGGTCTCTCAAAATAATTTAATATCAACGATCTATTTTTAGTTACGATGTCATGCCTCTATGACATCAAATAACGAGAATTAAAAATAATAATCCGTGATTTAACAAGCATATCAAAACTTCCATGAAAATGAAAAAGCGCCCGTACAGAATGACCAGAACAAACAAATTTCCCGAATTATGGGACCATTACTACCAGAGTATAAAACAGTATCTCAATGATTTAGACGAAGCGAAAGCCAAGTATTTTTCTTTTGATTTGCTCTTAATACTGCCTACTAACCCAAGAAAATTTTGGAGTATCATCCCCAGCAAACCTCAACAAAACCGCATTCAGCTCAATAACTATGTTGGCGAACCTATCAAATCAGGCCAGTGCGCAACCACCCTTTATAATAATTTCTCGTCTGTTTTCGCTATCTCTTCATTGTGTAATGGTAAACACATAGTCGACTTTTCTTCTACTTATGCGTGGTGCTCAAATAACCACGGATGGCAAATGCAAACTGATAAATGGCCTTAAAGGGGCCCTGAAACGATTTTGAGCATGGTCAGAAATGCTGCCGATCGGTAGTAGACGCTTCCGAGAACACGCGGGCGAATTGTCATAGCGCAACACGTGGCCTGGAATTCGCAATAAATTATCAAAGTCAGGTAAAAATTGCTTTCTCTTCCCTCTAAAAATTACGGAGTAGCCCAGAAATCAAACCTAGACGACCCATCTATCAGCCATTGGTTGTTTTGAACATGGCGGGCTGGTTGTTACAGAAGTCGCCACGAGAGGCTGTTACTTGTCCACGCGTGCACGCGCGATCGCACTGAAAAGCCACGTACTCCATGAAAAAAAGTGCTCAAGGTCACGAGGCGAGCATGAAGTTTTTCGTTTGCCCCTTTCATCCCTTCCTGCTTAGCTTACAGCGCTATCGTCGGGACGAGAGAAGGGAGAATGCGATTGCAGCGTGTGACAAATCTTTGTAACTCCACTTGTACTGGACGGATTGTTAAAATTTTTGCGGAGTTGAATTGGTGAGGCAATACGCTTTTCTAGTGAATCGATTCCATGGTTACTCGAAAAAGTGTCTCAGGGCCCCTTCAAAATAACTTCACCAGCAGGCTGCCACTACATTATTAGTAAGCTTTTTAAAAATACCATCGCAATGTCTAGTAAAGTACTTTGCCTGATATTCAACCAATCTGTAAGATTCGGTTGTTTCCAAAAATTAGAAAATGGGAAAACTGTCCAAAATTTGAGATCTGGAAAAAAAACTTGCCACTAATTACAGACCAACTTCCATTACTAGTATTCTATCGAAACTGCTCGAACACAACCGCTTCTAGTTTAATGGCCCATCTCGAATCGGTCAATTTTTTCTACCCACAACCGCATGATTTCCGCAGGAACTGTTCCTGTGAAACTCAAATAGCAAAATTGACACACGATTTACTTCACTATATGGACAAGCTCCTGCAGATAAATGCAATGTTTCTGATTTTTTCCAAAACATTTCACTGGGTACCTTATGCACACTTACTCATCAAGCCCGCTTCATTACGTATTGGTCAAAACGTAATTTGTTGGCGGGAACACTTTCTGAAAGTTATGGTAATTTTACTACCGCCAATAACAGAAACACTCGCTGTTCAAACCTAACGTCAAGCGTTCCTCAAGGTGCAAGTTTATCCCCATTGCTGATTTTGATGTATATCAATTACCTTCCCGCTAACAGAAAATAAAAACTACGATTCTTCACTAATGACTGCGTTCTTTATAACCCTATTCACAACTTGGATAACATTATTGTCTTGCAACATGATTTAGGCATTAACGCTACATGATGTAAAGCGGGGTCTATGCCATTCAACTTATCCAAATGTAAACTAATTTTATTCTCCGAAAACGCACTATGATAAACTTTACGTACCATATGAATTTGCGTCCCATCAGCTCAGCCGAAAATTACAAGTACGTTGAAGTGTACGTAGCACCATTGTTATCTTAGGTATCATATATCCAAACAATCTTTTCTCAGGCATCACGTATACTTGGTTACTTGCATCGCAATCTGAAATCTGCAACCGCTGACATCAGGAAGCTGGCATACCTAACATATATGCGACCGAAACTCGAGTACGTATCATTCATTTGGCGCCCATATTTTACTGTTGAAATTGAAGCAGTGACAAACCGCGCAGCATGTTTTATATCATTACAATACTCACCACACAGTTGTATAACGGCCTTTAAACGCACCCGATCACTTCCAGCCCTTGAATCACATCACATATTTGCTCGTCTTTGCGTGCTCCATTGCCTATTTTATCAGTCGCCCACAAGACACGCGCTTCTTACTCCACCTGTACTAACATCATCGAGATTGACTCACACATGCCCCATTTCACACATAAGCGGTCGCACAGAGACGATTAATAACTCCTTCTTCCCACACCCAATCATCTTACGAAACACGCTACCTAACGCCACTGCTTCCTGTCCAGATCGAGAAAATTTTCGCGTAGAACTAACCTGCCATTTTCTACAACATTTGGTGCCTACCGTAGCATGATGAATTGTCTTGTGTACGCAATGGTACATTAGTTTCTCTTGTCCTTTTTTTGTTGCCAATTACAGTTACTTTACTTTTGTGAAACCTATGCATCTGCTATTTTTGCTAACATGTGCCTACCAAAGGACGTTGAATTTTTACTTGTGTATGTACCCGATGATACATTTATTTGTTCTGTTTATTTTTGTTTGATTTGATTTGTTACCAATTATTGTATTATACTGTTTAGACACCTGTGTATGCCCCCCCCTTTTGTAATTCCTTGGGGCGCTTGAGGTGTGATAAATGAAATGAAATAAATCTGTCGTGCGTCTCCTCTATGCAAAGTTGTATGATGAATCCGGCGACGAGGGGCAGATTCCAAGAATAAGACTCACCGGACCCGGGTTTTCAAGGACTAATATGAGCGCGGAGAGGCTGCAACCCCTGGGCCTAACAAATGGAGGCAGCAATGGGATGCTCTCAAATATCGAGTTCCAACCATATACACTGAAGGCTGAGGATATTAGTGCAGTTAAAACAGCAGCAATAGGGACATGTTGTCCGAAATTAATCAGCAAAGAAAACTCAAGATGAAATCAAAAGGGCACATTACTTCAACCTAATCTTGGCAATGCCACCAGACCACATTTCACTCACCACTCAAATTATAAGGCAAGTCAACGCAGTAAGCTCCTATGCAGAAGAAGATTGCATGCTAATATGCCAATAATTACGAAGCTATAATTACGTCATTGCGCTAGTACCAATAAATGCGGTGCTTCAAAAGTGAATCAATCGAACCAAACGAAGAAGCTCGCAAATGCCACCATCAAGTTTTAAATAAAAAAGGGGCTTTGAAGGCTCTTTCTTTACAGACCCTAATAAAAACCTGCAAGCTAAGGAAGGTATGGAGGACGTTATTTGGATGGCTTTGAGTGCATTCTAGTATTTCCGGTACAGATGTGAAGGTAGTGAAGTGGACCAAAAAAAGCACTTGCAGTCTGAGAGGCGCTAAACCTGCAACCTTAAAATTAAGGACACAATGCTCTGACAGTTGAGCTACAGTGACAGTCGTCCCCTCGTTCACTTTCTCGGGTATTTATGCGCATATATGCCTGGTAGTTTTAGTCGGTGCCGCTCTTAGCCATGTCAGCGAGCGCAGAACGCTCTTCATGTTGCGAGCCAGCATTATGTGGCACGTGGTCTTAGAACCAACGGGTAGCTGAGCAATAAGCCCGCGCACATACTACCTGAATGCATCAAGTCCGTAGGAACGAGAGCCTCGCTCTGAGCACGTGGGCTGTAGTAACCCTGACAGATGAGAAAATGAGTACATAAAGAAAGAGAAAGATGTAGAGAAAAAAAATAATTGATGAAAAAAATGTTGACGAGGCGGGATTTGAACCGGCGTACCGGTGATCAGAAGACTAGTGGACTAGTGTCCTAACCGCTCCAGATCCCCTAAGCAGCTCAAGGCACTCTAGCAGAGAGTAGCATAGCCATATAGTGTAGGAAGAGGGTAGGAAGAGATGTGATATATATATATATATATATCATTTATTATAGATAGATAGATATGTATAGATAAGTATAGATAGATATAGATATCTTTCTCTCTCTCTCTCTCCATATATATATATATATATATATATATATATATATATATATATATATATAGAGAGAGAGAGAGAGAGTGGAAGAGGGCGAGAGAGAAAAAAGAAATAGAGCAAGTAATAAACAAAACAATCGCCAGACACCAGCTGCCAGGATTATATAGGTGCTCGTAAGCGCCACTGTCGTTTCATCATTGCGCTACCAATGCAAGCCATGCTAGCTTTTAAATGCGAAGCATTTCCTAGTGAACTTCGGCGAGTTGGAGCGTATCTATCTATCTATCTATCTATCTATCTATCTATCTATCTATCTATCTATCTATCTATCTATCTATCTATCTATCTATCTATCTATCTATCTATCTATCTATCTATCTATCTATCTATCTATCTATCTATCTATCTATCTATCTATCTATCTATCTATCTATCTATCTATCTATCTATCTATCTATCTATCTATCTATCTATCTACGACTTTCAGCTCTCCTGGCTGTTTCGATAATGATATCGATACCAAGATTCGTGTGGAATAGCTTGACAATATGACGAGCGTAAGTGAATAGTCATAACATGAAAATGACAAGTATGTCATGGAAGTCATGATTGACATTCTATTGTGTTGCTGCTCTTGCGGTGATATGTTTGACATGACATATTGCAAAACTGGTATGGTACTGCATGGCGAAGACTAGTGGCAGATCCTAACATGACAATCATGATTCATGACATGCATGAGTACACGCCACGTGCATGGTGCGCTCGCAGTCGTTTCCCTATCTTCACATATACCAAATTTAGTATTACGGGACGTGAATGGATGACGAAGGCATGTGACTGGTGCAAACATCATAATCATGAGATGGGCGTCACCTATGAACATGACTACATGCTACGCTCATGACGCACTCGGGGCTGTTTCTCTACCTTCGCATATACCTAAATTGGTATTACGTTACACAAACTGACGACGAAGGCAAATGACATGAACAAACATGCAAGTCATGGCATGCGTGTCATGTGACACATGACTACAAGCTACACACATGGTGCGCTCACGGTCGTTTCGCTAGCTTCACATTTACCAAATTTGGTGTTGCGTGACGTCAATGAATGACAATGGTATATGACTGGTGCAAACATGATAATGATAATATGCGTGCCATTTAAAAACATGGCAAGAAACCACGCTCATGATGTGCTCACATATACCAAATTCAGTATTACGTGACATGAATAGACGACGAAGGTAAAGGACACATTCAAACATAATAATCATGGTATGCGTGTCATGTTAAACATGACTACATGCCACGCTTATAATGCGCTCGTGGCCGTTTCACTAGCGCCACATATGCCAAGCAATCCTTCGCTTATCTATACTGAGGTCACTGTTGTGCTTGTGTATAAAGAGTGCATGTTTTGGGGTCGCCCATAACTGTGTATAGATACGCTTTATCGTTTTTTTATGTGTCAAGAATTGCAGCTTCCCTTTTTGGAAAGATGACTGAGAGCAACGCTGTATTTGGGACTGACAACTAAGTAGTGATGCCGATGCTTACCATATATTTTAGACCTTCCCCGCATTAAACTGCTATTAACAAGGTACCTTGCTGCATATCAACGTGAAATCGAACAACCGACACAACGGTAGGAAACTAGAATAAAGTAGGAGAGACGTCTTCAAATTTGCATCGATATGAACTGCTCCGAGCTGTCTGTTCTTCGAGTACTCGTCATGGGGATAGCGTTTGTGGGGATAAACAATTCTTTTATTGGCTCACTCAGTGAATTCACTAAGTGAGTTACCGACTCTTATTATTAACCATTTTGAAATATCAAAGTTTCTTTCTCGGCATTCATCGAATAAATAAGCCCATAAATGTGTCGAGAAAATAACCGAGTAAGCAAGTAAACCAACAGCAGAAACAATTGGTCTTATATTATTACTTATCAGCGACAAGCTTTGAGCTGTCACTCTGAGGACCATACAAAAACAGGAAATTATTTTGTTATCGCGTCAATCTAACCCAATAAACAATGGTACAATGCATCTGGTCTTCATTCGCACAAATATTTTTGGCACAAGAGACAGCTGCAATAATTTAAAAAGATACTCTCTGAGATGCTATAGAGTCAAGCGAACAATGCGAAACACCCATTATGGGTAACAAACTTAACCTGTGTTTTTCTGAAATCCGTTAACTCGAGCACGTTGTTCATAATCTTTCGATCTCAAAACGGGAGCTGATATTTGTATAGTTCCGTCGCTACAGGAGTCGTATGACATTGTAGAGCTTATAATCTGAAAAATAAAAGCGCTTAGCATAGACATTCTTGCCGGGGTTGCGAAGTTCTTCTAACAGGGTTTTTTTTAAGCGGAGAAAGCGTCGTCGTTTTCATGCATTTATTCTAAATTTGTGCGGAGCACCTGTTCATGACTGTTACAAGAAACAATACCGAGAAAGCCTTGAAAGGATGACAGAAAGAAAGCGTGTGAAGGATCAGTGTCCTGAAACAACAAAAAATTATAATGAAGTGTGGCCATCAAGGTAATGCTCATGACTTCAGAGAGAGAGAGGCAAATGAAGTGGGTAGGAAATTACGACTTCAACACGACAGATGGTGTTCGTATAGTCTGTCACAAGAAGTGTGCTTAAAGGTTGAGCGGCCTCAATTATTATATCCGGAGGTCATGCTATACTACATTATGATGCTCACTGATACTTTTAGGGGGCATATTAGACATGTTGCCCAGATGCCTTTCACTACTCTTGCAACTTTACCCGCATGAGGCCCTGTACAGTTTTCAACCATTTTTCTGCTGCCAATTGTGCTTCATTGACCTAGAGAAAACAAGAGCCTGATTCGTGGTGTACTCTGTAATGGCGAAGCAGCCTTGCTTTACTTTGCGGCTAGCATGATCAGCTCGTTGCAGAAATCAGGCAGTTGAGTCTTCAATGAAGGAATAGGAAAAAGACACAAGACAATTTGACAGTGGTTATAGACGCAGTTGTCTGGGCAAAAGATGAATTGGTCACAGCTGCCTGATCCACCTACTACGGTGTCACAGCGTTGCTATTACACATTGAACATCTGACGCAGCAACAGGACTTCATTTGACAACCTACCATTTAACGCTGAACCTATGGGATCCGCCCGTGTTCACAAGCCCATGCCAGCATCGCTGACATTTTGACCTTCAACTGCGAATCTCGACCAATCGATCACTATGGGACTTTATTTTGTTGACCTGCTTGTAGATTGGTGTGGCTATCTCAAATGTCTATTTATTTAGTATTGCAACTATTGATAGCTGCAGCAAGCCAATAACGCACCTTCTCTTCAAGTGCATCTGCTTTAGCTCGAAAAAGCAGCGTTTTCATCTACACTAGGTTTGATCGACTTGCTTGCTTGCTTGGCCATTTAAACCGGCGGTTAAAAAGAAAAAAAAGTGGTGTTTATATGAACAAATATGCATTGTTCTGTTGTTTAACGGCTATATAAGTTTTAAATTTTTATACGCAATATAAATGTTCAAGTGCGAAGAAATCTAACAATTTTTTGATATCGGTGATAACTTCGGGATCCATTCATGTTGTGTTTCTAAGAAATTATCTGGTGGCAATGTAGATCTTTTTGATGTGGCCCTGAGAAGAATCCCTAAAGGGAACTACCACCCTCTGCAAAAGACTTGGTGGCAGTGAACAAAGACTGCAAGTAGAACGGCTGTGAAGGCGTTGAAGTGGTTTCGAAGAGAAGGGCACATTGTAACTGTTTGCTGATAACGTTGGGATGTAGTTCTAGGACAGTGATATTTTCCTTATATTGTAGTGTCGTCAAAGATGCTTCGCATTCATTTTTTTTCAACCACCGTTCACACATATATACATATCTCATGTACAGAATAGCCAACTGAAAGTTTCTTCTGGTCAACCTTCTTGCTTTACCTTTGCAACTCTATATCTCTCTTCATGATTACTACAACCTTGGCCAGTCAATGGTATCATTATTTGATATCATGAGAGCTGTCAATCACTGACGTCGTGACGACCTCATACGACATGAAAACCATGTGAGTATTGGCATAGGTCATCAAAAAATCCTGAGGTGGCTCAGACTCACTCACGAAATATAGAGTTTATGGCTCACCCAGAGTCACGCTCTCCAAAATGTTACTCATTCGGACTCACTATAATTGAGACTCATGGCTAGATCTGAGTATGAGTGAATAAAAGTGTGTCGACTCATGAGCCCGTTAGCCTTGAACTAGCTTCGTCGACCGTGGTGTCAATTATCTTTAGCTCCAATATCGCACATAATCAGTGCTTTTCTTGGCGCTTTTTGATATAGTACTTCGAAATACGAGTTATGTGGGGCTGCGAATGAGTAAATAAATTATTCGTGAACTAGATAACAGCATTAGAGACATTTATCAAGAGTTTCCCTGGAATAGTTGGTGAGGAGAAGGCCAAGGCACTTCCCCTTGCGTAAAAGTTGGAGGATCCTCAAATTTTGTCTTTGAGAGTTGAAGATAGATAGATATGTGGGATTCAACGTCCTAAACCACGATATGATTATGAGAGACGACGCAGTGGAGGACTTCGAAAATTTCCACCACCTGGGGTTTTTTGACGTGCACCCAAATCTAAGCAAACAGGCCTACAGCATTTCCGCGAAATGCAGCCGCCGAGGCCGGGATTCAATCCCGTGACCTGCGGGTCAGCAGTCGAGCACCTTAGTAACAAGACCACCGTGGCGGGGCTTTGATATTTTAAGGTGATTGCTATATCCTGTCTCTAGTGAGTACTTCAACCACTTAATGCATACTTTTTTATTATTTGGTGTTACCCAAGAAGTTTAAGTTGTCCATTAAGCAATACAACCGTTATAGTTACTGCAATACAACCGTTAAGAAGACAATACGATTACTGTATACGTTCTGGTGACCCATTTTTACTGGTGCTGCCGTGCCCTCGGCTTTGCTGTGCATTTGCGAGTGTGTTGCTATTTTTAAGAAAGCTTCTTTTGCTAGCAGGAGATATTGAAAGCAATCCGGGACCTGATCTAGCACAAATCGCAAAGCAGTTGAAGGAAGTTGCCGTCGATATCAAAGAAATTAAAGAGGGGCGGCTTGCCGATATGGATAAAAAGTTAGATGCCCTGTCGCGCCTTGAACCGAAGATAACTTCATGCGTAAAACAAATAGAAGACATGCATCTGATTACCAAAAATTTGGAAAAACGAATGGACGACCTGGAAAACCAGAGTAGAAGGTCCAATATTATAGTATACGGCTTAGCGGAAACAGAACAGGAGAACAGTGAAAAGTTAGAACAAGCTGTAAATAAAGGCATTGTTCAGGACATACTCGGCTTGCAGCCTGTGACCATAGAACGAATTCATCGTCTTGGAAAACCGGCCCAGAACAAAACGAGACCAGTAATGTTGAGGCTACTTGACTCTAGACAGAAATCAATAATATTGCGGGAGGGACGCAAGCTGAAAAATACGGGTCTCTCTATTGGGGAAGATTTCTGTAAGAGAACACGAGAGATAAGAAGGTTGCTGTGGAATAGCGCAAAGGCAAACCGGGAGCATCATGACAAAGTGTCTTTGTCATTGGACAAACTTTACATAAATGAACAAGTATTCACCTGGGATGAGGGCAAGGGGGAGAGGGTCCCGCTGAGAAAAAACGCCGAAGCAAAACGTCCAAACACGCGAAGCAAAACACAGCCGAGGAACTAACACTACTAAATGTAAACGCCAGAAGCATTTTAAATAAGACTGAAGCGCTTGAAAACCTACTCCTTGCACATAACCCTGATATAGTAGCGTTAACTGAGACGTGGCTTTCCCCGGCTATCTCAGATCACGAAATAGTGCCTCCAAATTATTGCATCATTCGAAAAGACCGACCGTCACGTGGTGGTGGTGTGGCGCTGTTGATAAAGAAATCCCTTCCATTCGTACAATTGCCAGATGTGAAGGAAGCTGAGGCGGTGTTCTGCAGAATCATCTGCAACAGCACTGCCATAATTACAGGCTGCGTTTACCGAAGTCCTGACTCGAACGAAGATTGCGTAAGGAACATACATGAGTTTCTGCAGAGCCACGCCCCAAGCCTAAGAATTATCATTATGGGGGACTTTAACTTACCAGACATTAATTGGAACACAAAGGAATATTCATCACATGCTTCCGAAGCGCTGATTGATCTGATGCTAAATTTTAGTCTAGAACAAGTAGTTAGCCAAACAACGCGCTCACAAGGTACTGCAAACAACATACTTGACCTAATACTGCTCAGTGATCACTTTCAACTAAATACATTGCAAACTGGCATTATTGAAGGAATATCCGACCACGATATCCCGATATGCCACCTACCATTATCATGTTCTATTTCGAAAAAGTCCTTTGAAAGCAAAATCATTGACTTTGAGAAATCGAACGACGCTGGCGTTTTGACGTCCCTGGCACATGAGTTCACATCATTTTCAGAATTTGCTTCTGATCCGTCGGCAGATATAAATGTCCTCTGGATAAAGTTTAAGGGCATAATACATGACTGCATTACCAAATTTATACCGTTAAAAACTAGGAAACCAAGAAAATACAGCCCATGGGTAACGCGCGAGGTTATACATGCCAAAAGGAAAGTTAAGAGGTTACGTCGTTCACTGAAGCATACAGAAAGTCAATCAGTCGAGAAATCTAAGCTGATAGGTGCCAAGCAAGAGCTGAAACAAAAGTTGAACCAGTCACGGAAACAATACTTTAATACAATCCTACCAGATTTCCTAAAAAATAATCCACAGAGATTTTGGAATCACTTTCGTGCACGCAATACTTTGGCGCCAGAACGCACTCATGATGAAAATGCTGTCCAGGCTGATGTATTCAACAAGTACTTTCAATCTGTATTTACTACAGATAACGGGTTTCTTCCATCGGTCGTTTCTACAGGCTCCAGCATCGACCCACTTATCATATCTGACTCGGGAATCCTTAACCTTCTACTTGGATTAGATGCTAAAAAATCAAGCGGCCCTGACAATGTTCCAAATGAATTCCTGAAACGATACGCGGAATGGTGCAGCAGATACCTGGGTATTATCTATCGTTTTTCACTATCAACTGCACGTGTGCCAAATGACTGGAGGAAGGCAAAGGTGATACCAATTCATAAATCAGGTGACATAAACTCTCCGTCTAACTATCGACCCATATCCCTTACCAGTACATCATGCAAGATCCTAGAACATATAATTTTAAAACACCTGACAGTATATCTTGAACAAAATCGCATATTAACACCCAGCCAGCACGGGTTTAGACGCGGAATGTCAACAGTGACGCAATTAACGGAAGTTGTTCATGACCTTGCACAGATAATTGACAATCGCGGCCAAACAGACATTATATTCTTGGACTTTAGCAAAGCTTTTGATCGCGTATGTCACAACAAGTTAATAGCAAAACTAGAGGCAATAATTGGCATCGGAAATATTTCTGCTTGGATTGGCGATTTTTTATCCCAGCGTTCGCAATTCGTCCATCTCAATGAAGCATCATCCGACATTGTTCCCATCTCATCTGGTGTACCTCAGGGCTCGGTCTTGGGGCCCTTGCTGTTTTTAATTTATATTAATGACATCATCACTAACATGGAATGCAACATAAAGCTGTTCGCAGACGACTGCATTATCTATAAAGAAATACTGTGTTACGAAGACCACCACACCCTGAACAGACAACTTAACGTGATAAACACCTGGTGTGAACGATGGCAAATGTCTATTAATACCAGCAAATCTGTGTCAATGACGGTGACAAAAAAGAAGAACCCGTCAGAATTTACTTACTCACTTAATGACACTGAACTAACTAAAGTTTATGAACACAAATACCTAGGACTTACTCTAGCAACCGACCTCAAGTGGAACAAACACATTGCCAACATATCCTCAAAAGCCATCCGTAAGTTGTTCTTTCTTAAAAGGTGCTTGAAGTCTGCTCCCACTCCTATCAAACTCCTCAGTTACACAACCTTTGTGCGGCCAGTGCTAGAATATGCTAACACTGTTTGGTTCCCTCACAATATTACTAACATAAATCAACTAGAAAAAGTTCAAAGAAAAGCGATACGGTTCATCCATAACAAATACAAACGTACTGACTCGCCCACTGAACTT
Organism: Rhipicephalus annulatus; assembly: GCA_013436015.1. Lineage (NCBI taxonomy): Eukaryota > Metazoa > Arthropoda > Arachnida > Ixodida > Ixodidae > Rhipicephalus > Rhipicephalus annulatus. The sequence continues at coordinate 1,438,682 of WOVY01010234.1, read as the reverse complement.
CTAGCATCATCCGGTTTAGACACACTGGCAGGCAGAGCAAGACAAGCTCGTTTAAAATTCATGCATAGCCTTCTGCACAACCACTTCAACATAATTTCTTCCAAATATATCACCTTCTCTAGATCCCGGATATCGCGTAATAAACACGATAAAATGTTAACTGAATACTTTTGCAACTCCAACACGTTTAAATACTCATTTTTTCCTACAGCAGTTAGGGAGTGGAACAACCTCGACCCAACAGTAGCTGCCATAGAATCATCATCAATATTTTGTGACGCGATAGGAAATAAGCCCCAACCATGAAAAGGGAAAGGAAAAAGTTTCATATTCATGCAAATTCTTTTTTTAAAGGCTTCTTTGTGTTCCATTGGATTGTATTAACCTTGATTCTTCCGTTGTATATACTAATGTTGTATTAGAGAGAACACTTCTTTGTATGACATGCCATTGTACTGTGCACTGCGTGTATTCTGTTGCACTCACGTTGTTATCTGTATGCCCACCTGCTTTGGTCTCCAAGTGAGACTGGCAGTATTGGAAATAAATAAATAAATAGTTGAAATTGGCTTATGTCAGTCAAGCTTTCGCTTATTGTTGCATGCTTTAAACCAGGAGCAGTTAAGTACAGTCTGTTTCAGACTTCGAGAAAATGTTGGAGCGCATAGCATCGCGATGCAGCCAGCACTGCGGCAGCAGCTCACGCATGCGCAAGCGCTTCATGAGCGTGCTATTATACCGCATTGTCTGCATGCGATGGTGGTGCACACTGGCAACATTGTTGGATAGCCTGCTGATTTTATTGTTAATGCCAAAACTACGTCGACATTCTGTACGAAACTTTGTGCGATGCCAACCTCTTTAGCCTTGATGGCGATAACGGGGTTTTATAAGCAGAGTTAGACAGCATGCGTTGCTCTTTCAAAATGGCGTGGTACTGAGTGCGTTCACGTATGTTTTCCTCTTTGTGTATTGATAATCATATGGTGGTGTTGAGACGTTAAACCTCACATATCTATCTATACTTGTGTGTGAACCACAGTAACGCTACGACGAGGATTACCATAATGAGCACGTACCACGCGTGGTATTTATTTCACGCAAAAAAAACCTAGCACTATACAGCAACTGCAGTGTATTCATGCAGGTTCAGCACAAGAAAAAAAAACGAGAATAAGTTCAGTAACGCTGTAGGTTAAAATAAAAACCTAAACATTCTTCTCAATGAAATATAAATACTTGAGGCAGTACTCTCTCAACACCATCGAAATGCACACGTTAAGCTTCCAACTTCACCTAATTTCTCTATTTTCTTACCCGTCATTTACCTCAGGGTAGCCTACTATGACACAATGAGAAATATTGGTCCTGTTCCTGCAGCAACATAGAAATTCGCCCGCTGCCTGACAATGCGGCTAGCTGCGGCGTCGTAGCCGACGACGCGGTTCGAGTTTTCAACATAATGCTGCTGAAGCGTCTGCGCACGCGCCAGCTGCTACAGGCGCGCGACTGCCACATTGGCCGCACCATGGCCGCACCGCGAAGCCACGCGCTACGAGATTTCCCCTAAGCGTGTAACCGACTGTACATGAAATGTTTTCGAACTTGCTATGCGCCCCCTACGTATACTCTTAAGCGAATATACGCGCAGTACCGTGTGTGCCTTTTGTAAGGAGCGGCTGGCTTTAAACTATATAGTTGCAAAGATGATCACATGTTTTGAAGCCCAATGGCAATGGACGCTTGCGCCACGCCAAAATACAGAGATATTGGACGATGAAGTGTTAGGGTACCCAAGAACTTCTTTCTGTGCTCTCCAGTTGTTTCGGTGAAACCTTCACTTTTTTCTGGTGCGTCGGCTCCGCGTCTTGCGGTCATGTACGTGTGGCCTTCTGAGGACCACCTGGCCAGTAGTCATCTCGGGTGATCACCGCGAGGAAGAGAGGAACTTCACTCAGTGACAGGGAGGACGCAAAGCTGTATTCAGCCGCCACGGAAGACGACTCATTCGACGATGATTTCTTTCCTGCCCGTAGCAAGAGGGCTAAGAGCAAGATCGTCAACGCTGCCTCGCACATCTCTGCGAGTAAAGCGACTATGAGGTCAAGCCATGAACGCTGGCCACACGTCATCATATTCGTTCCAGAAGAGTCCCCAGGAAACGTGCAACTGTTGAACAGGCAATCACTCTCCGCTTTTTTTTGGAATGTGTGGTACCTAATGAAATCAAAGAAATCAGAGTAAATACGCAAAAAATATGCTCGCCATAGACGTATTTTACGAGAATGCGCTTGTACCACTCAGACTAGTGACTGAGCTGGGCACCATCTAAGTGCGCCCCTTTACATCGATTGACAACGAATCCATAGCTGGTGTTATATACGACGTAGACATTGCGATTCCCGACGCTGACTTGCCTACCCTCATCATACCGGCGAATGAGGGTACTGCCATCACTAAGGTACACCGCCTTGGGAAGTCACGCTGTGTGAAACTGGTCTTCAAAGGCGACTGCACACCATCCTATGTCAAAGTGATATTTTCGACTTCCCGTGACCTTTTGTGCAAAAGCCACTTTAGTGTCACCAGTGCTTTAAACTAGGTCACGTCAAGGGCGTGTACCCGATCTCGCTACGGTGCCCCCGGTGCGCAGAACCCCCTTCGGAAAATGCGTGTCAATCCACATTTCTTAAACGCGATAACTGTAATGGATTACACACTGCCTCTTCGAAAGACGGCCCTGAAATTAATAAGGAGCACTCGTTGCTTGAGCAAATGTTCATGAAAAATTCGACCCACAGGGATGCTGCCGAAAGAGTCCAGTGTCGACAGCGGCGTCGGTGCCATCGTTCGACCTCAAAGACTGCACAAGCTCAAAACGACAGTGCCATCTCTACTACTGAACCATTAAGTCAAGCCACAACAGGACCGACAAATTCAAAGACTGCGGAAAGGACTATCTCTACAGAGGAATGGCCTATTCTTCTAAGTCATCCGCTAACCATAGAATGTCAGAAGACCATGCCCACTCAGGGGTCTGCAGCAATTGCTGATGACACACAAATGAAAGATGACCAAGTCATAACTATGCTTTGTTATCTCATGGATGCCATCCGGGATATCTTGTTGGACATGAGGACAACGTCTGCTCCAAGCGCCCTCAAAGTACTGCACGCCTTAAGCCCAGCACTTGAATCGCTCGAGTAGAAATATGGCTAACAATCGCCATCATTTCTAGGAAGTCAAGGAATTATCCATCATTCAGTGCAACTCCAGTGGACTAAAAACCGCGTCTTTTCGGACTTTCGTCAGTTGGTGTGCGTCAAATACGTTTGTGAACCCAACGCATGTGCGAGCTCTCCTTTCTCTCCTTTTTTCTATCTTACAAACTCCCTTACACCTATCCCTAGTGTAGTGTGGGGTAGCATACCGGTTACTCCAGACTGGTTAACATCCCCACCTTTCCTTTTCCTCCTGTTCCTCCTTACATCCTTATAGCGACATTACATGTCGTATTGTGAGGCTTGTATACAGAACACGTGTGTTTGTAAAGCATGGACGTTATTTTGTGAGCATTTCTGAGCAGAGAAGTTAAGTTATTTTAACGGTATTTCCAAGAAGACGTGTGGCTGTGTGGTAGAACACCTGTTTGTCACGCAAACGGCCTGGGTTCTGTCCTCACTCGGACCAGAAAATTTACGTTATTTGTTATATTTGCATCGTTCGAATGTTTCGGTGATGCACAAAATGGGGATTTTTCGGTCACAGCCAATGAAGTTGACTTAGACGCCGGATTTTCCGGGAAATGAAAATTTTATTAACGCTATCACAATAATAAAATAAATACCGAGATGATAAATGATGATGATGATTATAGGTGGGATTTGATTTCTCGGAAGCACTATATGACGAGATGATGCATGAACGATGCTGCTTTAGAATACGTGGAAGTAGACATGAGTATAAAAGTGAATCTAAGTAAGCTTGATAGTAATGCTGACAATGAGTAGATGAAACGATAGGTACTCAAAAGAAGTGGAGCTCACTCGGACTCACGTAAGAAATATATCTCATGCTTTGCACTCACCAGAATTTAGACTCTTCGAAATTTTATGAGTCAGACCAGGTCGACTGACCCTCATCAAACTTTTCCTTTACCGGATTCTCTCACACTCATTCATACCAAAATATTACTCACCCGAATTCACCCAAACTGATACTCGTCGCTGTATCAGAGTCTGAGTGAGTCCGAGTCACAGCACTCCCGTTCGAGTAGACCGGGATCTTCGAGAAAACATCAAATAGGGTTGAAGTGTTGGCCATAAAATTTTATAAACATTACACATGTAGTCCTGTGATACAGCTGTCAAATGGCGTTAATGGCAATTGTATTTAGGAGCGATACACTGTAATCCATTAAAGTTTTTTTATGTAGCAGTGTTTAGGGCCACCATCCTCGCGAGCAAAGGCGCTACGTACAAGCTTGGCAGGATCTAGTGTTGCTAATGCCCATGGTGCTGTTGGAATTGTGAAGCAACAGTAAACAACTGGTTATATAATACATATGCGAGTGTGCAACATATCTTTGTTGCCACGTTGCATACATTTAGAACCATTTCATAACGTTAAGCTAAATGAAAAAATTAAAACACAGTCACCTTTCCTCCGCATGCTTTGCGCACGATTTATTCCCAACGTATGTCGAATCTGTCAAGTAAAAAAATACGCTGGTGCTCACAGCTACCCAAAATTTGTGTAGGCTAATATAAATGTTCGTGTTTAACTTCTCAAAACCACCATATGGTTATGAGAGACGCTATAGTAGAGAGCTCCGGAAATTTCGACCACCTGGGGTTCTTAAGGTGCACCTAAATGTAAGCCTACGGGCCTCAAGCATTTTGGCCTCCATCGAAAAAAAAAGATTGTGTAGGCTGCGCGATAAAGTTTAGTGGAAGGTAGCGATTGCCACGTGCGTTCTGTCACGCTTCTGGGCATTCCCAAGTGGTTGTTTTGTGGTCTCTTAGCAAGAGTTACGTACCCCGCAAATTTCAATTCCACAACTGAAGTGTTTATCTTGAAGCGTGATTTCTTTTGAAGGGGTTGTCAAGCTTTTTGTGAAAATTTTCAACTATATACACGTGTACCACTCTTAACTGTGTAAATGTTATGTATCTTTCCTAGAAATAATTGTTTATTTTAAAGGTGGCACAACGCCACATATTTTTTCTTTTTTTGCATTTTAACTGTTTACAGGTTTGCTCTTAGAGGTGATGATTTAAAATGAAAAGTATATTGCACGTGTTAAGCTTTAGAGCTTACCTAGTGTGTGCCGTGTAAATAAAGCGTTTACATCGTTAAGAAAAAGAGGGAAATGATTCCACATTTCGGGAGGCAATCAGGAAATTAGATTCTAAAGCGAAAATCACCTGGAAACAAAGTGTCTTGAAAGAATTTGTTGCTTGGGTAAGCTAGAATACAGTGGGAAGCACGCAGTTCATGATGCAGCACAATGTGGCTGAAGTGGTGTTTAAGAGCTATGACATGCTCAGAGCCCCGTAGCATTTGGAAGTGTTCTACTACAGCGTTCGCGGTGCGAAAAACAAACAAACAACATGTTCTTTGCGTCTGCACCTTGTTTTAGAGGTTGTTTTCTGCCTAATCACCCTACTTGGCGGTCGTGACTTGGCGCAATGTTTGCTGAAGGGAACTGCGAATACACGACGGGTCCGGCGAGACGAAACGCTACTTGAAGTCACGCTGTCCAAATGCCCTGCGTAAAATTACACGTCTGATAACCGATGTGATTGTAAAGATGTCGCATATTACATGCGATATTAACATGCGACGTTGCATTGCGACACCGAAGAGAGCTCTGACGCACTGAGTTATTCTTACGGCAGCTGGAACAGGAAATTGACTGATTTCACCATCTACAGTCACCGCAAATATTGCGTAGTAATAAGTGTCAGAGAGGTTGTTCACGAGTCTATCGGCTCCGCGATTACAGCACGATGAATATATGAACGATAAGAGCGTCCCCTTTATAACAGGATGGTGTGGGGACATGTTTGTCACGACGCTCGCTAGACACAAAATAAAAAGAAACCTTTCTTTTTATAATGGCTAACGCTTTATTTATTTCGAATAAATGAATCTTATTATAACAAAAAACAATAATTCCCTGCATCTCTTTGCCTCTTCAGACAGGCTTACCTCATTTTACCACACGTTCTGTCCTTTATCTCTACTTTTCTGCCACCAGTACTCTCATCGTCTCTTGCTTCCATCGCGGACGTGCTGAGCTTTCCATGTTTGTCCCTGAAACCCAAAGCATCATGTAGGCGTGTACCCCCACGTATACCCAAGTGAATATCACCGTATTCCACCATTTCCTTAACTCCTCCAAAGTGTGTAAATAGTTCTTCTTCATTGTATAATCTCGCTTTATGACTACGCGTTCTAAGGCAACATGACCTAGCTAGCTTCTAACAGTAAAGCATTTCCCTTTGAATGATCATAAAACCTCTCCCTCCTTTTTTGTTTTTGCCGTTCCTGTAGTTAGTGAGAACCGGCTTCTTTTCCACCGCTATCATCCTACAAATCCTTTCCGCCTCTCTGACTTGCAGCTTGATGTTCCTTGTTACCTTGTCGCTCACGCTGCCAACTGTATATTTACTGGTGAGCCTCCTAGTTCTTTTTCTCCACTTTTTGTTCACGCTCTTCTTATACAAATACCTGAACACTTACCCTCTCTTTCTACATTCTTTTATTCCCTAAGCCTCTGTTCAAATCTCATTTTGCTCTTAGCTTCCCTTTCTTCAAGCCTACCCATCCCATATTCTCCTTTACAGCCTCATTCTTCTTCCCGTGAGCGCCTAACGCGAGGCATCTCACAGTCCTTTCATTTACATCCATTCCTGATGCACCCCTGACTTGATGCACACCACTGAGTTCCCAAATTTAAGCCCTGGAACCATTACAAATTTCCACAGACCTCGAAGCCCTTAGTACCTATTCTATCCTCATAACGTTTATTGCTTCATTAATAAAGCATTCCTCTTTCCTTCGATGCCGATGTTTTTTCCTGTACCACCGTATATCTGTTTCGCTCATTTACCCATACCCCGAGGTACTTGTAGGCGCTTACCCTCGGTATTTCTTGGCCCTGTATTAAGGAACTTCTTTTGAGTGTGGCGCCCTCTCAAGACACCGTGAGTCTCCCTGAAGGGAGCCCGCAAAGACCATGTTTGATAGATATGTGTGGTTCAACGATTCAAAACCACCATATGATTATGAGAGACGCCGTAGTGGAGGGCTCCGGAAATTTCGACTACCTGGGGTTCTTTAACGTGCACCCAAGTCTGAGCACACGGGCCTACAACATTTCCGCCTCCATCGGAAATGCAGCCACCGCAGCCGGGATTCGAACCCGTGACCTGCGGGTCAGCAGCCGAGTACCTTAGCCACTAGACCACCGCGGCGGGGCATAGACCATGTTTGTAAAGGAAGGTAGGTGCCGTCGTTATCTATAGGTTTGTGGTATAGTGGTGCCGGGGAGCGTACGCTCCGCGCAGCTGTCTCAGAGAAAATCGTGCTACCCTCCTCCATGACCACATGACTACTAGCACAGTAGTTGTGCGCCAGTTGTCACAATAGCTGCCTCCCGAGGACGGCGCGTTGGGACGCCTCCGGCATGCTTACAAGCTGCGTCCACAACAGAGGTAGTTGCAGTGGCTGTAAGAGGGGTTCTGAAATGAACACATGAGTCTTGTTGATTTGTAGCTTTAGCTTTGAGAACCTCATAAATACATGAGGTTTCCTAAGGGCGGAAGTGTGGCTGATTTGCGAAAGGTCATCGCCATTGCGCCAGTCAACGCCAAATGTGCACATGTTACTTTGTTAACGTTGCGAAATATGTCATCGCTGTGGCGGCCATATACGTCCAACATGCACACTTTATTTGTCAACTAAAGCAAGATCGACTATCATGTGGTGGCTTTTGGGACGTTAAGCCTCACGTATAAAGAAAGCAAGATCGACAGATCTAGTTCAGCAAGAATCTCTAGTTTACGATATACAAATGCGTGGCCACCATTCATTTCGGTAAATCCTCGCATACAACAAATGTGCTCAAGAAGTTATTCATGCAAAAGACCTTAGATATCTCGGCGAAACTCATTTTCAATACGGTTGCGATAACACTTCAACTACATGCTGGGGATAATTCAGTTACGTACCTTTAGATCAGGGTCTCAATTTTTACGCTTCAGTCGAGGTCGGGAAATGCGCACACACCGTAAGCAGACTCAGCAAGTTTTGCGATTACTGTTTTTCTGTTAATTCTCACTGACGTGAAAGTTCTCGAAGATCAAAGCAGCCAGAACAGCCCTGCCCAATACACTTGTGCCAGGTGTGTCATTGCAGCCGCGTATAAACAGAAAACGCACAGTATAAGTTATGCTTTCGTTCGCTGCTGCTTTTATTAACCGTGTTCACGCAAAAAAAAGATGCTTCATGACCACGTGATAGCTTTAGTTCACGCGAGTGTAATGAAATCGTTTGGGTGCGTTTAAAACTTCTGTATTTATATTAACAAGGGTTACCACAAAAAAGTATTTGCATTACCACGCATATGGCAATGCTATCTACAACGTTCACGTGCTTTGAAATAATTATCTTCGCTATGCCTTCACGCAAGGCCTATTGCAGAAAATACGATGCTGCACATTACCACGACAAACGTTTGACGAAGCTAATTATTTTGGCTGGGTAAGCTGGTCTAAACCATAACCAATGAACCGGAGTTAAAGACAAGTTCTCGCGGGGCTAATCTTCTTGCGGCGTTTGTAAATGCGAAATATTTCTAAGGGAACTTCGGTGACTTTGAGCGTATCCATCCATCCATCCATCCATCCATCCATCCATCCATCCATCCATCCATCCATCCATCCATCCATCCATCCATCCATCCATCCATCCATCCATCCACCCACCCATCCATCCATCCATCCATCCATCCATCCATCCATCCATCCATCCATCCATCCATCCATCCGTCCATCCGTCCATCCGTCCGTCCGTCCGTCCGTCCGTCCGTCCGTCCGTCCATCCGTCCGTCCGTCCGTCCATCCGTCCGTCCATCTGTTCGTTCGACCGTCCGTCCGTCCGATCGTCCGTCCGATCGTCCGTCCGTCTGCGTGCAAACCACTTAACCCTAAAGGATGAACCGCGCGGGCCATGCGGGCCATGCGTTAATCGTTGTCAAGGACTAGCCATCCTCCTCTCTCTGGCTCAGTATTCCCCTGTATTTTGCTCCTGACAGTTGGCGTTGCGTCACACTCGGAGAGCTCGACGATCTTGGAAGTCCGTCACTGTGCTTCGTGTGTGCGCTTGGATTAGCGTGCGCTGCTGCTTTTACGTTTCCCAGCGTCCATGAAGTCTGGAGCACGTCTCGACACGTCGTTACGCCGCGCTGTATATCTCTGACTTACTCAAGATGGTCACGATCAACTCACGCCACCACCGATTGGTAATCATGGTCAACATGGCGGCCGAAAAGACAGCATCCCTATCGGATACATTATTTCTGTCTGACTCAGGGTAAAAATCAGCGCTGGATTCTTTCACAAGTATATCATTATTTATTCTGGCGTACTTGTCGCGTGTGTGATACGGATCTCGCTTGTCGGCAACGGGCTTGGTCGCGTTCTATATCGCACACACGAAATGCACCGGGAAAGGAGGCCTAAGGTTGTTTCACATGCCGTGATTGCAGCGAAAAAAAATCATTCCGTTTGCTCCAATCGCGCTGTTTGCAACCGCCGCTAATGGTGGTTTTGTTTCACATGGACCGCGAACGGTACGCGATTTTCGCTCTGCGAATGAAGTGGCGTGCAACGTGTCTTGCCACCATTCGTTGTGGCAGAAACTGTGAAAGTTTTCAAATAACAACTTGCGCGTTCAGCTATTATTAAATTTGTATGAACGGCGACGAAGAGCACTTGTGTTTGGTCATTTACGAACACTTTCCAATCTAACTATATACACTTTAAAATGCGCAACAGCGGTCATTACCGAAGCAAACATGTCGACTCTATTTTGACAGCTTGGCCGGCCTGGCCCTATGTCGACGGGTCGCGAAAAAAAAAACGCTCCCGCTGCTGCGATCAGGACTAAAATTTCCAACATGTTGGAAGCTCGCCACGGAACGCTGCGGTAGGAGTGAACTGGCCTTTTTTTCGCTGCGAGCGAATTTGCAGTCTGAAAATTGCTACTTTTTGTGTCATGTGAAACCTGCTCTTCTTGACTAACTGAAAATTGGCCGCCAGTGTTGTCGGCCGCCCGGATGCTCGCTCATCGAGTGCTCGCCTGTGTTCGGCACTGTGATGAGCTCCAGGTTCACGATATTGAGCGGAGACCTCGTCGCTGTGTTATGAGTCGTCCAAAATACGTTGTGATTGCTCGTAACGAGCTTGGTTGTATTTCGTCGTGCCCTGCAAGCCCACCGGCATGGGCTGGCGGGGCCTTCGCTAGCGTCATAAGTCGGTGAAAATTGGCCGCCATTACAATTTACTTTCTCGTAAATCGGTCGCAAGCAGCTTGGCGCCGGCCATTGGCGGCAGCCGCGGCGGTGGATTCGCATTTGCTCGCTGCACTCGCTTGAGTTTGTAGAAAAGGGCCGCGTCAGTTTCTTCGGTGCTCGCTTCTAACAAGCTCGGCGCTGTTCGTGGCGGCGCTCTCCTGTTGATGAAGGTTCGCTGGCGGCAGACGCTCCGCGTGCAACGCCGTGTTTAGTCTCGCGTTTGCTTGCTCAAGCTGTACGATGTCACTTTCTAGAACTCGCCAACTTGGGGGTACGGTGGTTCGCGGCGTCTCGCAGTTATAACTGCGGCCACCACACTTAAGTTGTGGCGCTACGATGATCGAAATGCGTCTTTGACAATGTGTGACATCTTGGTGAAATATTTGCTTTTCATATTTCACACGTATGTTTTTATTTTACCTTGCTCGTATTTGTCATATGAGTGCATATGATCCTTTGTCACGTGTGATGAACTATTTTTACAATCTTCTTGTACAGCCGTGGGAACACACCGTGTTGAAGGCTGTGGCTGTGTGCGCTGGCTTCTGCAACACCTGTAATCTATCCCTTTCGTCGGAACAGCTTCAGGACTGTACGAGATGTCAAGGTAAAGTCATTTGCTTGTCATATTTTACACCTATGTTTTTATATCAACTTTCACGTATTTGTCATATGCGTGCATCTTCATCCTCTATCACCTGTGACTAACTATCTTTGCAATCTTGTTGTACAGCCGTGGACACACAATGTCAGTTATGGCTTCCGTCGGAGGAGCTTCACAAGGACTGTACAAGATGTGACAACGAGGCTGGACTGGTACGTTTCACCATGTATTTACCCAAATAATGGGGAAACTTTATGGGTATATAAAGAAATAAAAGGTTTTAATGTCACATTTTTGTCTTTTGTTGTGGCAGTGACTGCAAAAGCAGTGACTCACAGATTAATAAATAATTTTTCGCTTGTTCTTTTCTGCGCCATTTGTTGCTCAATGCACAGAAAAACAAGCACAAAAGTATTAGGCCTGGCAGAGAGTAAGTAAAAAACAATGTTTGAACTGAGGATAAAAAGTTCATCCGATAGGATTATTTGAGTGGATGAACCGTTCATCCGGCAAGGTGAAACTGTGAGGACTAACAGTTGTCCGGTAAGGTGTAAATGTGGGGATTAACAGTTGCCCTATAAGGTGTATTTTTTAGGACTGAATGTTTGTTCTTTGACGTAATTTGTGGAAATAACGGTTACCCGCTAGGTTGTATATATGAGGACTCAGTGTTAGTCCCTTCGGATATTCTGTGGGGACAAACTGTTAGACCCAGTGCCATTCGTCCTTCAAGAGAATAATGCTTGTGGCAGCCCCATTATAAACTCCAAAAAGACCAACCACACACCCTTTTGCTTTAGAGTGTTTAACCAGCATAACTAACTAGCCATAACATGAAAATGATTACATGTATGCTATGAATGTCATAATTTACATGTCCTTGTCTATCTGCTCTTGCGGAGATTTCCTGCACATCACATATTGCAAAACTGGCGTGGTATCACATGACTGCATGACGAACATAAGTGACAGGCCCTAACGTGGAAATCATTACATGTATGCCATGGCTACACGCCATATGCTCATGGTTCACTTGTGGTCGTTTCGCTAGCTTCACTAATACCAAATTGGGTATTACGTGACGTGAATAGACGATGAAGGTAAATGACACATCTCAACATCATAATCGAGACAAGCGTGTTATGTAAAACATTACTATATACTACGCTCATACCACGCTCGCTTCCGTTTAGCTAGCTTCACATATACAAAATTTGGTATTACGGGACGAGAATGGACGACGAAGGTAAATTACACGTTTAAGTATAAGAAATACAAAAGGCGTGTCATGTAAAACATGGCCACAAGCTATGCTCATAGTACGTTCGTGGTGGTTTCACTAGCTTCACATATACCAAAGTAGGTGTTCGTGACACGAATGAATTATGAAGGTATAAGGCTGGTGCAAACATGATGATCGTGACATGCGTGATATGTAAGAACATGACTACACAGCACGCTCAAGATTCGCTCGGGGCCATTTCTCTAGCTTCACATAAAGCAAGTTTGGTATTACATGATGTGAATGGATGACAAAAACAAATGTCAGGTGGAAACATGATAATCATGACATGGAAATCTTGTATCGGATAATTTACATGTCTATTACTGATGCAGCTGGTATTGCCTTAGTGGTGCCATCGTCACGTGACTAGAAACAACGTAATGATATCCTATTCTGATACCTGCGTGCGCCTAACATTTCTATTTGTGTTTGCTGTGTACTAGATCTGTACGCCTTGTAACGTTGTGCTTACGTTAAAGTTACATAATAACCTTCCTCATTCGTGCTTCGCACTTCGCATACGATCGGTTCCCACTGTTTGTGGGATGTGCCATTTTATTTTGTGAATAGAAAATAAAAAAAACATGGCTCATATTTTTTGTGTCTTCCCGCGAAAATCACCGTGAAAGCTCGTTGGTACAACATTTTAAGTGCAAATCACTTTTAAGCGAACTTTGGCTACTTTGAGCGTATGTATCTATCTATCGAGCCGCCTAGAACTTTTACCTCTCTTGGTCGTTTTGATTATGATATCATCACCAAACTTGTAATGGCAGAGCGTGACTGTATGACAAGCATAAGTCACTAGTCATAACATAAAAATCATGACGTGTATGTGATGAATCTCATGATATACATTTCATGGGCTTGCTGCTCTTGCGATATTTTCTTTCACATGACATATTGCTAAACTAGTATGGTATATGACATTACTGCATGGCGAACATAAGTGACAGACCTTAACGTGGAAATCATGACATGCATGTTATGTAAGAACATGACTACATGCCATGATCACAGTGCGCTGTCGCTTGTTTTCCTAGTTTCACATATACCAAAGTTGGAATTACGTGACGTGAATAGGCCAAGAAGGTTACTGACACGTCCAAACATGATGATAATGATATGCGTGTCAATTAAAACATGAATATATGCTATGCACATAGTGCGGTCGCGGCCGTTTTGCTAGCTTAGCATATACAAAATTTAGTATTACGTGACGCGAATGGACGACGAAGGTAAATGACAAGTCCAAACATAATGGTCATGACATGCGAGTCTTGTAAAACATGACTACATGCATCGTTCTTATTGTGCTCGCGGCCGTCTCGCTAGCTAAACATATAGCAAATTGGTGTTACGTGATGTCAATAAATGACGAAGGTATACGAGTGTGTAAACATTATTATCATGACATGCGTGTCTTGTAAGAACATGTCTACATACCGCACTCATGATGCACTCGCAGCCGTTTTGATAGCTTCACATATGTCAACTTTGGTATTGCGCGACGTGAATGAATGACCAAGGTAATTGACATGTGCAAACATAATAATCATGATTTGCGTGTCATATAAAGATGACATGTTATGCTTATAATGCGCTCGCAGACATTTCGCTAGCTTCACATATACTGAATTTGGTGTTACCGACATGAATGAATGACGATGGTATGTAACTGTTGCAAACATGATAATCATGACATGCGTGTGATGTAAGAACATGACATGCGTGATGTAAGAGCAAGCTCATGATGCTCTGGAAGCTGTTTCGCTAGCATCACATATACAAAATATGGTATTACGTGAGGTGAATAGATTACGAAGGTAAATAGTACTTCCAAACATAATATTAATGATATGGGTGTCTTGTAAAGCATGACTACATGCTACGCTCTTATCGCGCTGCCAGCCATCCCGCTAGCAACACATACACCAAATCGGTGTTACGTGATGGCAATGAATGACGAAGGTATATGAGTGGTGCAAACATGATAACCATGACATACGTGTCATTTAAGGACTTGTCTACACACCACGCTCATGACGCCTTCTTAACTGTTTTGCTAGCTTCACAGATGTCAACTTTAGTTTTACGTAACGTGATAGTTGATGAAGGTAAATGACTTGTCCAAGAATGATAATCATAATATGCGTCTCACGCAAAGCATGACTACATGCTCAGGTCATAATGCGCTCGCTAAGTTTATATGCACCAAATTTGGTATTACGTGACACAAGCGAAGGTAAATGACACGTCCAAACGTAGTAATGATGACATGCGTCTTTTGTGAAACATGACTAGCTGTGACTGCATGACCTACTTCATAGCGCGCTCGTTGCCATTTTTCTAGCTTCACATATACCAAATTTGGTGTTGCGTGTCGTGAATGGATAACGCACAGAAATGCCAGGCCCCACCAACATAATAATCACATGGAAGTCACGTACAGCATAATTTACGTCCACGTCGTAACGTTGTTATGATTTTAAAAAGACATATCAGCCTTCCTCATTCGTGCTTTGCATATTATCGATTCCCACTGTACGTGGGATCTGCCAATTTTTCTTTCTTGTATGGCGACAAACAGCGCACGCACCAGCAAAACACATGCAGCAACTGTGCTACGCGCAGTGGCGTTTGCCTATACCACGCAAAACTAAACGCACGATGATAGTGCCACCACATTTTTGTGACGTATAACCGGTGGAAATTGTCTATACAGCCACTCTATACCACTATTGGGCGTGCTATCAAAAGGAGTCATCACCTGGTAGCAAATGGCTGAAGCACTCCTAGTGTGGATTGCTCCCTGCATCGTCTGTCAGCAAAGTCACGTGCGCATGTGCAAGTATGTCATGTGCGTTGTCAAAAGTGGTTTGTTAGTTTATGATAGCGCAAGTTTACCTGTTTTTACGTATCCCTGAGACAACACACGAAAGCATGTGGTCTTGATTCACTGTTAATGCATCATTGTAATAAGGTCAGAACGTGCAACTTTCTAGAGTGCTGTGTGTTGCCGTCGTACCCTCCATTCAACCGAGTGATATCGGTGTGGGTGCCGTTTTCTCCTTCAATCATATCACTAAATGCACTTGATGTCATCGCAAGCATGAAGAATGTTAAAAAGTGTATGAATGCATCGTTTTAGTGACTTGGTTGTAAAAAAAAAGCCATAGCTTTGCTGCAAAAGCAAAGTAATGAACACTATAGCAACAAATTGAAAGGTCAGTATAGAATGACAGGCGGATCAAAACAGGCCCCAAGGTTTCACGCGCAAATACCTTCCGAACCATACTCACAGGTACAGATGAATGCGAATAAGCGTCTCAGTTGTTACTTCGCTTTGTCTGAAAAGCGCGCTCTCTTCGAAAACAGACACTGTGCAACGATTGCAGTGACCTTTGTGCGCCCGCTAACTGCAACAGAATTGTTCTGGTGAAAACCAAAGGTCAGCCAAGAGGTACGATCTTTGCCACCGCGAGAGCAGGGCGCGCGACTGAGCGTCTACCCCCTCCTCACCGCGGGGAAAAGTACGCGTGGGCAAAGTGAGCGCGCGCCGCCACGTCATGACGATGCGATGACTCGCAATCGTTGCGCCATCTTGCTGGTAATGTTGAAAACACAATAGTTCCCTGCCCTCGAGATGCCGGTCACCACGGATAAGTGGTAGATATAAATACCTTGCCGTGCCATCGATGGAGAATCTGCTCCTCCATGGCTCAGAGGTTAACACCTCGCACTTACACTTTAGCGGTACCAAGTTTGATTCCGTGCGCGGGAGTATTATTTTCTTTCTTGCGTTTTCATACATATAGACCCGTGTACATATAAGGTAAGTGACGGTGACACCCACGTCAACGTTCACGCAGCCGACGGCGGCAACATCCAGCCGAGAGTGTTGGCTATCGCAGTAAAAGGAGGCCATGGACATGCAAATTGCTGTCAGGTGTATAATCATGACACTAGTTTATCGATTATGCAATAAGCTATAAATGTTTTTATCTGGCTGTGGTACCACTATAGAGAAATAATACTGTCAAGTGTGACACTTCGGTACTTAGAGTGCACTCAAGACGGCGTGGACATGCATATTTCCTCTTTGCCCAAAATTCATGCTCAAACACTCGTGTGCTTAATTTAAGAACTGTTATAACCGCAGTGCATGGATCCGGTCTGCAATGAGCAATTATCGGTATGCCTATCAAAAGCGGTACGCGTGCAGCAAAAAACGCAAGAATAGTACGTGTACGCTGCAGGGAACACACATCAGTGTCGGTGGGACACGCTGTGCGCGTCCTGTGAAATATGCTTGACTAGAAGCGCGTGCCCGAAAAGCAATAAAAAAGTACATCGAGTGCGCGCTGGAGCTCTCCCTCTGCCTTTCGCACGAGCCTGTCATGCCTCATATAAAGGTGAGTCTGCACGCCTAGTTTGGTCACACCTGCAAATATGTAAATAAATCGCGTGTTCTTTCGGTGAACAAGAAGCCTCCCAAGAGTTCTTCCTTCAAAGGCGCCTGGATGGAAGCATCTACCCGCTCCTCCGTCACATCAAAACACTTTAAAAAACCAAGACGTTGAAAATTCATTATGATGGCGTGGCTTTTATTTTTGTTGTATATTTACGAGAAATGAATGAATAAATTTTATTTAAAGCCCAGCAGTGTCCTTCGGTAGGGGCGGGGGGAAGAGGGGACTGACCTCTGTCCCTTCCCACTCTCTGTGGATGATAATGAGGGTTGCTCAGGTGACCGCTTGAAGTCCTTCGACCCAGGCGGCATCATCGGCTTGCTGGACGGTCCAAAGCTCGTCGGCCGGCTCGTTGACGCCGAGTGCCGCCTCCCAGAGGCAGCGACGCTGACGCAGCCAATCCGCCGCAGTGACCGCTGCTGTGGTGGCCGGCCCCTGCCCTCGCGTGGTAGTAGCAGCAACAAGTCGGCTCTGCACTCGTCCCTGCCTAACATGCATCGCGAAGGGAGTGGTTGCAGCGACATCAACTTTTCCGGCACACTCGCAAAGCTTGTGCTGTAGTGTGTCCCTTTCCCCGCAAGCTTTACACGCGCCCATCTTGCATAGGCTTGGACAACACATGCGTAGGATCACCTGGCTGGAGTGCGTATCTGTTTCCGAAATTCTCATAGTTATGACCTGTCGTTTGTTTAACTTCTTGTGCGGTAGTGGGTATTTGCGTCTGTTTAGTCTGTAATGCTGTGTGATGTTGTATAAATACATGGAAAACTTTCTTTTTTACATTGGCTTGAGCGTTTGTGTGGCATTGTTGTTGGCTGACAGAAGGCAGCAACCATTTTTCAATTGAAAAAACAATACTCATCTGATGAAACAATCACACGTTTTTGTATCACTGTCATGCACAATTCATCGATGAATGCTTTCTGCTGAACTCTTACAAGCTTTTCCTGCACATAGTGCTCCAAGAACATGTGCGTACGGGGTGAACGTGAATTTAGCGCAAAGCGCTATGAGCCGCTAAGCTTTGCTTACTAGACGTTCCCGCATTTTAATGTGGACCTAATAAAACTGTTTATCTATGTTCATTGCATCGACATGTGGGGTTTGTATGATATTTCCTTCTTTATTATTTATCCAGATGAGCAAGAAGTAAAAAAGGCACAGGTTCGCTAAAAGGGCGAAACAATGAAGGCCATAGCAACATAATTCAATGTTTTACGAAGCAAGGTTAGCATATTTAGGAGCATTATTATATTGTAGCAAACATGCACTTGCTAAGTGACGAAGTTTTGTGGGGCGTGGCCACAGTAGATTACCCCAACAAGGCTCGTGCGTGGTGACGGTGCTGCCATACGAAGTCAGGCTGGCAGTCAACTCATTTTGATCTGATATCACGTGACTCTACAAAACGCAGATGTAAAAAAACATGACCACTACAGGTTGACTTTTGGCACCGCTTTTTCGCGTTGAGAGTGCAGCCCATAGAAGCTCCCACCTGCTGTAATGGCACAAGGCGCGTGCTGATCGTTGCGGCGTCAGTATGGCAACCATAGGCGTCCCCCCACCCCTTTTTTCGCTGGCGAGATAAGCGCGCGTGCAGACGAGCTCGGCCGGAAAGGCGACATTTGCTCCGCTGAAAGAAAAGGCTAGCGCATCCTTCCCCGCATAGGGAACTGAAGCTCAAGTTCGCGGATCGATGACAACGCCATGCCTGGCTCTGGCGGCGAGCTCTGGAAAACTTTAGGATAGGTGCGGGAGAGGGAACAGGCGAGTCAGTGTTGCGAAACAGGAGCGCCGGCGACACGCGCAGAACGCATGTGCAGTCGGTGCGAGGAACTTCGGCGCCATGCCGAAACGAGACGCGCGCTGTGCGAAGTAGCCTTTCCGCGATGGAAGAAGCGGCCCCACGGAAGCGTTGGCTAGGACCAAATATTTTTATGTTGTGGGCTGCCACAACAATGCACACAACACCAAGGGACGCTTTCCAGGTGTAAAGTTGTATGAGTTTCCCAGCAAGTCACAGCCGGTGAACACAGCTGCGTACGCGAAAGATCGAGCAATCATGACACGAGAGACGAAAAAAAAATGGCCCCGTATCTGCATGTTACACTGCAAAGTTTGTCGAAAGATGATAGTCTCGCGTCTGGAGAGAGTGCACAAAAGGCTTATTTCATGTTCTGCGCAAGAATATTGGCGAATGGCATTCTGGAGGTGCTGTGTTAGAGTGCCTCGAGGGTACAGCGGAGGCGAACGACCGCATCGTCACGACACACGTGAGGCATGAGTGGTATCTGGCCGTTGTGTTGAAAAACAGAGCGAGGCGTACGTGCCTGTCGTGGAGGCGATAAGGTGTAGAACGTAAGGCGATGGGTAGGTGCCATCGCCGTGTTGTCTTAGCAAAGCGTTTGAAACACTTGCCTTTTCGTGCAAGCGTTGCATCATCAGCGCAGCGTGATAAGCACTACGGTCCTTAGAATTACCTATGTATGCCTTTTCTAGTCAAAAGACACACATACAGAATACTGACGTGTTGTTATGGTGCCTCAGATATGCGAAATAATTGCTTTTTAATTAACAATCACACAAGTGTGAACACTAAAGCTTGAGCAATACTGGTTAGCGCTGCAGATGGGGTTGACCGTTTGGGGCATCGCTGGTGCCGCTTAGGGTATCGTTAAGGGCAGACAAACAGACAAACGTACAGACAGACAGACAGACAGACAGACAGACAGACAGACAGACAGACAGACAGACAGACAGACAGACAGACAGACAGAAAGTTTTTGCGTCGAAGGTCCCCAAGAAAGACTATCGTCTTTAAAAAAACGAGACGAAAACTTCAACTTGAGTCGCTGTGATGAAGGCTCAGCTAGCTGCTTCGCGGCGGAGTCAGCGGGTCATGCTCCGGTGGCACGGAGGACATGACTGTAAAACTTCTCTGACATTTTGATTGCGTGTCCGCATAACTTTAGTTTTTATTTATTTATTTAGCATGCCGCCAACGTTTGCACACGAGCGTACACAGCTGCTACTGCTAGATACCACATCATTAACGTCAACGCTGTGCATCGATAGAGTACGCGGCTTCATGTCGGCAGAATGAGACCTACCTCGAGGCATATGTAGTACTTGGTACGAACCTGAGAATTGCATTTCACAGTGACTCAGGCGTCGTCGTCTTCTGTCGTCTGCTTCACATTATGAGCTTGACTAACGAGCTTTACTCTTCTTGTTAGATTCGCTTCATTGACGTGCTTGTTTATCTCAGAGATCTTTATGAAGCCGCACTGCAGGCGGTACATCGTGAGATGACTCAAACACACCGCGTGCCCTCTGGACGAGCGCGTAAGCGAGCGGCAGTGCATTACCGGGCAGGAAATACGCGCGATATCTATCCCAGAGATGGCGCTGCCTGTCTGGAGTCGATGCGTAAACTGTACGATTTCAGCAATGGTGATCTAGAGATCATAATAGCTGACGATAACCCCATCAATGAATATTGCCTGAGCAACAAGGTGAAATGGGAAGTGACCCGTCCAGCCCTGGACAGAGCAATGAAACGCATAGGAGCACACACTGCCCAAGGGCTGGAAGGCATATCTGCGAGGCTGCTCAAATGCTTAGGAGACGAGGCCAGGCAGAATCTGGCAGATATCTTCTCAGGCATCTTGGCAGGAGAATCAATACTAGAAGATTGGCGATGTGGCCGAGAGATCCTGGTGCCCAAGAGAGGAGGAGATGCAGGGTTGCTACGTCAGTACAGGCCCGCCACAGTAACCAGCGTTCTATACCGAACTTTCGCACAAATCTTAAAGACGTGGATAGGCGGCTGGGCAGAACACGACAACAAATTGACGGAGCTGCAGAATGGTTTCCGCAGCAGACGGCGCCTCGAGGACAATGTATTTGTGCTCACCCAGGCTATCGAAATAGCGCGAAAGGAGAACAGAGGACTGTACACTTGTTTTCTCGTCGTCGCGAAGGCATGTGATAGCGTACCGCATGGACCTTTGTTTCCTGCATGACGCAGATTGGCATGCTGAGGACATGGGTTAGTCTGCTGCGACGACTGTACACGGACAATATGGTGGCGGCGTGTTTTGCCGAAGCCCAAGCCGAACCTGTGACGGTGAAGCGGGGTCTCAAACAGATATGTCCATTGCCACCGCTGCTGCATATGCTGGATACGGCCAGCTTCGAGACGTTCGTAACGTTCAAATACTGTTATTTTTTAACTTTATAAAACTAAGCATGCTTGTTTGTTTTTTGGCTGTTATTTCTTTAATTTCTTTCGCATCCGGACAAACGTCTGACAGCCTGCGCTCCTGAACGTGTCATGGTTTTGTGCATGTCGCACACGTTCGCCATTCCTCATACTTCTCACAGAAAATTGTGCACACGTAGGCATTAAAAAAATAATGGCATTAATAAGTTTGTGAGCCACTATAAAAGCTTCAAAAGTGTGGTTACCCAATACCTTTATTTCTTTCGGGGCACCTCTATTTTGCAGGTCAATGGAAGCAAAATGGAGCCTGCTGTGCAAAAGGGATATGAACCCACAATTTCTGTATGTACCGTGTTATGGCTTCTGTCTGATGGAAGAGCTTTGAATAAGGCATCTGGTGGTTGGAGGAAAGTACGATGCAGCTATTTAGTGTCTGCTGTATTTCCCATGAAGTACACGTAAAGGTTTGCAGCGTAAACTCATACTTCAAAAACTTTTTGGATACTTTTAAGAGTATTAACATAAAGCCTTTAATAACGATTACAATTCTAAAAGTTGCAAATTATTGTTTCCCATAAAAAATTCCGGTGCAATTTATGAAAGTGCCGTGACCTATACGGTGGAAGTTACCATTTCAAAAGGTAATGCATAGGATTTACGTAAGACAGATAGGAAGTTTAAAAACGTACACCTTTACTGAAGGTTACGTAGTTATGAGGATCTACTATCTATCTATCTATCTATCTATCTATCTATCTATCTATCTATCTATCTATCTATCTATCTATCTATCTATCTATCTATCTATCTATCTATCTATATATATATATATATATATATATATATATATATATATATATATTAGACCACTTGTAATGTAAATGTGAAAAAGAAAAGTGGGTTCAACGCATACGGATATTTACGAGGTGGTCAACCGAAGCACAGTTACACGATAAATATATTCGTACCCTGTTCATATCACTGAAGTAACGTCATAATAAATTTTGCTGCAATATTGTAGGAGGCTTCGATTAGCCGACCCACATTAACCCCCCCGTCTTTCGCAGAAGAAGTGCCCGAGTTGTCATCGTCTCATTTTTTGTCATCTGTCTTTCGGTGATTGTTTGGTAAGACAATGACAATATCAGTATTGGGTTCATTTACTGTACTCTCGAGTGCATCCAAACCAAAGGGTCGCACATATTTCTGAAACTACGTATTGGTCTTGGTAGACTAGTAAAGAAAAAACAGTAAACTGTCTGTGCTATGTAACCTGCATGTTTCATATGAGATACACCAAAATATAAACACGTGCAAGGTTATTTTTGAACAAGCAAAACATATCGATGTTCGTTCTTACATTGCCCAATATATTCACTGAACACGAAAAAACTCAGAGCGCGTACTGGCAACCATTCGCACTGGGACCAGTGCGCAGCGGTGTTTAAATTATCACGACTGCGAGAATTTACGATATGGTGTTACAATGAAAAAAATAACTCTAATTTAATGAAAGCAAATAAAAAGAAAGCCATTGATTCCATCGAGTGTAACTCTGACTTCACTTGCGGACGGGGCTATCATTTGTTTCTTCTTTGCCAGTGCCCCCTATACCATACAGCCCACAACCTTTTAAGTATAGTAAGTTTATAGCAGGTGAGGATATCTTGCAGAGGCATCGCCTTTATAAGTGCGACGTAAATCTACTGCGAAAACGCTCATATACACCCAATATATACACTCAAGCATTGACTTCTTTGAGAATATATACATTCAAGCATTGACTTTGCCTCTCGCAAACCTTGGTCCGACATTTCCAAATGAGCGCGAAGTTATATAAAAGCGCAAAAGAGTTTTATTTTTCTCGCCAAACGCAAGCTTCGCTAACAGCGCGGGAGCATTTTGGACCATACGAGGGAGCGCCACGGTGCCGAGAAAAGAGGGGGCTACACCCACTTCTCAAAACGCGCTCTACGTGTGATTGGGACGGCCGGAAAGAAACCCGCCGTGCACAAGTTATTTCGGAGGCCATGAACAGAGTATACCCAAGTCAGTGCGCGGAAATTACAGTGTTGCTTTTTTTCTTCTCTAGGCTCCTATAACTCCATCATTTCAGGGCAAGAGAAAGCTAACGCTCTGTTTATAACTTTTCTTATCAAGACGTTTAGCTAGCGTCACATGTGAGTACCTATGAAGGCCCGTAGTTTGGTATGGTTGTTTAGGAGCCCGAGAAAAGTGCAATTTCAAATGCGTATCGATAATTATACACTGAATATTGCGCCAACATATTTCTAAAGTGGCATGCCTAACCTTTATTGAAGCAGGAAGAATTACAAACGGGTCAGCTGCCTTTTGAAGGGCGAAACTCCTTAGGGTGTGGAACACTGCATCCTCGGTATTAGTATGTTCTAGAAGCCACTTCTAGTTAGATTTAGGAATTGTTAACTAGATTGCATTATGCGTATATGTCTATAACGCCATCGCGAAGGCGATGCCGTAATAGAATGGCAAAGTCAACACCGACGAGATGCGAGCCAGGGAAGCCGTACGTAAGCGTCAGCAATGGAAGACTGGCAACACCGACGAGGTGCGAGTCAAGAAGACAGATCGCCTTCGAGACTACAGACGTCATGCGGGTAACACCGCCGAGAGACGAGACAAGGAAGCCGAGTGCAACTGTCTTCAACGCGTCCCGCCTCCCGTGTTTTTGCTTTTCAAAAAAAAAAAAAACACTACACTGAGTTTCGCTTCAAACTATTCTTCCAGCACCTGCGTCGACGACTTAAGCGTCGTCCGTTTCAACCGGGTCAACGCCGTGCGCACCGCCGCTGCTTCGCATCCCATCAGGTTTTTCTTCAGAGAGATGGTCTATTGGTTTTAGTGCTTTTTATGTGAGAGTAGCCTTCGGACGAAGTTATTTTTCTAAGCCTCAGCTCAGTATTAATTGCGCAATGGGTTTTCAAGCTGTTCGTTCCACAATGAAGCACAGCACAGGATCACGCGCGTGCTCTCTCCTCGGTACCCTGAGGCTCGTCAAAGGGGTGCGAGTGTCTCAGTTGTGCCGTGGCTCTGCATCGGATGCTCTTTCTCGGCGCACCGCCTATCCAGCGCTGGTCTCCAATGCACCCCATGACAAAGAGAGGGAGTGAGAAACAACTGTACTGATGGCAGAACAAGGTCGTTGAACTGAAAGGGGCCCTGCGACACTTTTAAGCATGGTCATAAATCGCTGCCAGTCTGTAGTAGAGGCTCCCGACAGCATGCGAGCTAAATATTATAGTGCAGCACGCGGCCTGCATTTCACAAAAATTTATCAAAGTCAGCTGAAAATTGCTTTTTCTTCTCTTGATAAATCACGGAAAACGCAAAAAAAAATCACTCGTAGTAAGCCCATCTATCAGCCATTGGCTGAGTTGAACATGGCGCGCTCGGTGATTGCAGAGATTGCCGCGGGAAGCCATTGCTTGTCTACGCGTGAGCGCGCGACCACAATAAAAGAGCCGCTCAATCGAAGAAAAAAATATAAAGGTGCGAGTGCTGAAACGTCACCCACTCGCACCTTGCCGAAGCTACAAAGCACCGAAGCCTACGTCATCTGATGTGGTGCCCTCACAATGGCGGCAGATTGTAGTTCAAGTCCGCGGCACTAGGGGCACCCTTTTTTGAAAAGAGAGACATATAAAAACACCAGGACGCCTCTAGGGAACACAGACATGCTAAGCAGCGGGGTGAACTGACAGATGATGTTGAAATAAAATGGGAAATCTTTCTAAGCTGTAGAAGGGTAGCATGCCTTCTGATCAATGAAAAAATTAGGAGAAAGGGGCTCAGTGAGTAGCAGAAGTACATAAAAAGAATGTAAATGTGGCTGCGAAATTTAGGAACCATCTAAACTTTCTAAGAAATGAGACGAGCCTAGAGCAGAGGTTTATAACTACAGCTCAAGGTGCTAGGCTAGAAGTTGACAAAGCTATTGAATATAAAAAAAACAAGGATGCCAGAAAAATTTCAACAAAGTGCCTTATGCACCACAATAGACAAAGATGAATCAAGCGGTGCAATGGCTCTATTTTCACAACGAGAGTGGGAAAGGGCTGAGAAGAGGGTTCCTAGTAGTACATACACAGGCCCAGATGGCATTCCAATTATGCTGATAAAGACATCGGGTCCGAAGTCTAAGCAGACTTTGAGAGAGCCAGTGAGCAAAATAATAATCGATGGTGAAGTCCTCGATGGATGGAAACTTAGCAGGATGAGCATGATCTATAAATGAAAGGGGGACAAAGCTGACATAAACAACTACCATCCCATAACAGTGACATCAGTGGTCTACAGGCTGGCTATGTGGGTTGTTAAAAAAAGACTGCAGGCATGGATAGAGAATAAGGGGGTGCTGGGGGAACTACAGAATGGGTTTCGGAAACACAGGAGGTTGGAAGACAATCTGTTCTCACATACGCATTGGATTGAAAAAGCAGAAAAGAAACACAGGTCCCCTTGGCTAGCAATTTGAATATAAAGGGAGCGTACGATAGCGTGGTTCAAGAGGAATTGTGGGGAACACTGGACACACTAGGCGTAGAACATGTAGTCACTAATCTTTTAAAGGGTATCTATAAAGGTAACAAGGTAGTTATAAAGTGGGAAAAACAGGTATTCAAGCCCGGAGAGGTGAAACGGGGGCTTAGGCAAGGGTGTCCTCTGTCACCCTTATTATTCATGATGTATCTACAAAGATTAGAGGCTAAATTAGAGGGAAGTGGACTGGGCTTCAACCTCTCTTTCGTCAAACAAGGAAAACTCATTGAACAGGTGCTACCAGCATTGATGTACGCAGATGATATCATGCTAATGGCCGAAAACAAAGAAGATTCGCAGAGATTGATGGACATCTGCTTTAATGAGGGATATTGGCTAGATTTCAGATTAAGTAAGGAAAAATCAGCAGTTATGATTTTTAATGTTAATGAAGGTAAAGAGCTTAAAATAGAGGAGGTCAGCGGGAGAGAGATAACAGATAAATACAAATATCTGCATGTATGGATAAGCAATGGGACAGAGTACCTAAGGAAACACGAAATATACGTGACGACTATAGGTAACAGGATTGCAGCAGTGATAAAAAACAGGGCACTGTGGAATTACAATAGGTATGATGTTGTGAGAGGAATATGGAAAGGAGTCATGGTTCATGGCCTGACGTTTGGCAACATGGTCTTGTGCATGAGATCAGAAGTTCAAGCAAGATTAGAAATTAAGCAACGTGGAATAGGCATGCTTGCCTTAGGAGCTCACGGGAATACACCAATTCGGGGAGTGCAAGATGATATGGGGTGGACATCATTGGAGGGCCGAGACGCTAGAAATAAGATTAAATTTGAGAAGCGATTGAGTGGAATGGGGGAGGAGCGTTGGGCTACGAAGGTATTCAGCTACTTGTACATGAAGAATGTCAATACAAATTGGAAGATGCGCACCAGAAAATTGACTGGTAAGTACTTAGAAAACAGGAGGGAGCCAAACCAAAAAGAATTATCGGTTAAGAAGAAGGTGAAGGAAGCTGAGACCAATATGTGGAGAATTGGCATGATTAAGAAGTCTGCGCTAGAGATCAATCAAACTTTCAAGCAGGAAATCGCCAAGGAAAGGATCTATGATAATATTCGGGGTAGTTATCTACTGTTTGAGGCCAGGACGGGAGTATTTCGAACCAAGACATAACGGGCCAAATACGAAGGAATAGACACGGTGTGCCGTGCTTGTGGAGAGGAGGTGGAAACTGTCGAACACTTGATAATGTTTTCTAAAGGGCTTCACCCTATAGTTCAGGATGATGACGCAGAGTTTTTCAAAGCACTGAGGTTTAGGGACAGGGAGGGCAAAATAGACTTTAAGCGGGTAGAATTAACTAGAAGAAGGTTATCTGGATTGATATTGCTGTGCCCTTTCGATCGGGCGTTAGTCACCGCATGATCTAAAGAGTACAGCCATATCAATCTATCCATCCATCTATCCATTCATTCATCCATCATCCATCCATCCATCCATCCATCCATCCATCCATCCATCCATCCATCCATCCATCCATCCATCCATCCATCCATCCATCCATCCATCCATCCATCCATCCATCCATCCATCCATCCATCCATCCATCCATCCATACATTTGGAAATAATGTGACTAGATTACGTTAGGGATTTCTGTATAATTGACAGTAAAAGTGGTAGATGACGTGGTTATATTAAAAAATTCACAACATATCCACGAGGTTAATGATGATGAGTGGACCGAAGCGTCCATCCGTCTCTCTGAAGCGTTATCTAGTGTGATAGGAGCGGACGGACGGACAGACAGACATACAGACAAACAGACAGATGGATGCTTCGGCCTACTCATCATCATTCACTCCGTGGATATGCTGGGTATTTTTTACAAGCTCTTTAAGGTTATCTTGTTTTTTGTACTGTGGTGTTATTCAAGATCGTTAACCAGTTTCCATTACGTAGGCAATTTACTACTAACATTGAAGTAGTGACTGCCCACAAGAAATCTCAACCCTATATTATGGCGACAGTAAATATTTTGTGGGCCTTCATTACACCCATCCCCTTTATCTGTAAATTATCATCCTCATCATCATGTGTTGGTGAAGCATCACCATCGTTGTCGCGTATAAGCATCTTCATTCTTGGTTCATCGTAGCTGTCCGCTGCCCGCTCCTTGGGCCGAACAGGTCATCTAAACTAAGACCTCAAACGTGGTGGAGGTTGCTCTTCGATCCCCCGTCGTCATCTCTACTACTCTAGCTCCTGGAGCATGGTTGAGGTCGGCACTTGAGCCCGGTGCTCAGAAGTATGTGACAGCAGGATCAGGTTGCCACTGCAGCCGCTCCCACTCTGGCACAGCATGCTACGCTTTCTTACGCCATCAGTAGTCATCAGCGGGAGCCCCATCCCTTTCCTGGTGTGCGCGGTGAAGATGTGGAGGGCTGGCTGGACTATTTCAAGTTTGTCGGCTGTGATAATCTATGGGAGTGCATGTGCAAGCTAACTCACGTCTCCTTCTACCTTACGGGTGTAGAGACTTTCGCGGGGAACCACTGTGGCCTGCGTCGCTGATCTGGAGTTTGTGTGCGTCGTGCCTCTTATTCCTGTCTCCTTTAATGTCCATTAAGCTGATCATACTGCTTCTTCGGCCTTTACAGCAGCCATCAGCAGAGATCTGACAGACTCACAGAAGCAGCAGCTGCTTGCTTTGTGAGAGCAGCGTGCCAACTCTTTTGACGCCCATTTATCGACCTAGGCCCAGACTACCACATCAGCATATCGTATTCATACCGACGGAACATCCATTGTGTGCCTCCGCTCGTACCGTTTGTCTCTAGCCGAACTAAAAATATTTTAAGAAAACGTAGATGACATACGGCAACAGGAGATAATCCAACCCTCAAACAGTGCCTGATCGTCTAATATTGTTCCGATGCGTAAGAAAGATGGTTCTGTACGATTTTGTGTCGATTACCGGGCGCTCAATAAGATCACTAAAAAGGACGTACGCCCCATGCCACGCATTGGCGACGCCCTCGATTCTTACAAGATGCTGAATTTTCTTCGAGCCTCGACTTGCAATCCAGATAATGGCGAATCTCCGTGTGCGACAACGACGAAGAAAAAAACAGCGTTTGCGATTTTGGACAGTCTATACGAATTCAACGTTATGCCTTTCGGCCTATGCTAAGCACCCGAAACGTTTGAGCGCATGATTGACACCCTGCTTCTTGGCTTGAAATGGAAGACTTGTCAATGTTACCTGGATGGCACTATTGTCTTTTCAACGACGTTTCTCAATGCTTGGACGAGGCCCTGACTTGTCTTGCGGGTACTGGTCTTCACATTAACACCAAGAAGTGCTATTTCGGAAGAACATCTGTGAAAATCCTTGGTCATGTAGAAAGCAAAGACAGAATTCGTCCTGACCCTGCGAAAACTGCCGTGGTGCTTCGCTTCTCTTGCCCTGACAAGCCGAAAAACTAGCGAAGTTTCCTCGGTCTCGCCTCTTACTTTCGGCGGTTCATACAAAACTTTGCATGTATATCTACACCACTCCATAGGCTACTTGCTTCAGGTATGCCCTTTGAGTGGTGGTGGTGGTAGTGGTTAGAAGATGAGAAAAGGCAAATAAATTCTGCAACCCGGTCGGCAACACGGCGCAGTGCCTAATTGAGTGGTCTCAGGAATGTGAATCAACTTTCCACATGTTGAATATTGCCCTCACGACCGACCTTGCAGTTACCCATTCTGACGACGGCGCACCTATCCTGCGCACAGACGCTAGCGGCCGCGGTTCAGGAGCCGTGCTCCTGCAACGCAACAACTTCTCGTGAAAGCGAGTCGTTACATACGGCAGCCATGTGCTCTCGGCAGCCGAGAACTAGACGATCACCACGCAGGGGTGCCTCGCCGTCATTTGGACAAGTGCAGAAGTTTCATCCCTATCTAGACAACTGTAATTTTACTATCGTCACTGACCACCACCCTATATGTTGGCTTTCGACACTCATGAACTTGTCGGGACGCCTCGGCCACTGAATTTTACGCCCTCAAGGAAATGACTTTGAAATCATCTACAAGTGTGGCAGAAATCATAGTGAAGCCGATGTTCTTTCTCGCTGCCCACTACTGACGGCCCCACTCGGCGTTTCCGCAATCACGTTGGACAACACACACTCGGAGTCCACGTCTACGTTGGTTCACTTTCGGGTCACAATAGGCCAGATGCCTTCGGACGAAGAGTAAGAGTTTGCTTCTCGCCAGCTGGCGGACCCGTACTGTCGGTGCAATATAGCCTACCTCACAGGAGATTCCCGTCCATATGATGTGAGGTTCCCATCGCTGACTCTCACAATTTAGGCTTCACAACTCGGTGCTGTACCACCAATTTACCATCCTGACGGTGGGCGATGGGTTCACGTTCTACCTCGGTCTAATCGGTCCCACGTCTTCAGAGGGCTTCATGACAGTCCGACTGCTGGTCACCTTGGCTACCATAAAACCTACGATGGTCGACAAAGTCGGTTTTGTTGTCCTGGCATTACCACTAATGTAGCTAGGTATATCGGCTCCTGTACTTTCTGCCAATGTAGAAAACTACCAACATCTGCCCCTGCCGGTGCACTACAGACTTTTTTGTTCCAAGCAACACCATTCGAAGCTGTAGGCATTGATCTTTATAACCCCCTTAAAGTTAGTGCTGTTGGAAACCGGTGGACGGTGACAACCGTTGATCATTTGACGCGCTATGCCAAAATGGCATCTTTTTAAGTTTATTTTTACTGACTTGAAACAAAAATCACTCGGCTTAAAGTTTCATATGGTAACCCCCATGTCTTGCTCATCCAAAAAAGCACGAGCATGCATTTATACTTGATGAACATCATGAATATGCACGTACCTGATTATGAGTCGTTTCCCGCATCATAACATGTGGCGCTGCTTAACAAATCGCTCCTTTTCCGGCAAAACAAAACAAAAAGAACTATCGTCACCGTAATGGAGTGTGTGCCATTACGATGGAGTAACTCCCACTATACTCACCAGAGCTCAACAAAAAATAAACAGGCAACAGTTATCCCAACAACAAATGCCTTGCGAAGCAATGGCGGCAGTACGAGGACTCCAAGTAAGTACAACCAGAGCATACGAGGTAGCAGATAAAGCGATGGTGGCGGCGAGAAGACTCTGAAGTGATGAAAGGCTTATGCCAACAAAGAACTGCCCGTAGATATATGAGAGATGCGAGTGCTTGGCTTCAGCGCGAGTTTCCTTCTCTGAAGTTTGGATGTTCTTGTCGTGGCTTTGATTGTTTGTGGTTTAACTTAAACCTTTCGGCGCCAACAATTAACGTTGAAACACTATAGCATAACATGTCTAAAGCCTAGCAAGGACCTGCACGCAAGCTACAAAACCACCCTCATCACCCAACTAAGGCCTAGAGAAACAGCCTAGAAGAAACAAGATTAGTGCTCAAAATCTTGAAATTTTGCTGTTTTCAGGCTTGTGCGTCGTGGTGCAAACTTTGCCATTTTAGAATGTTTGCACTACTACATGTTTAAAAAACGGTTAATCACCAATCTCCATGTTTTTTAGGCCCATTTACCAACGAACCTAGCCATTTAATGTAGTTTTATTGTGTCGATAAACTTTCTAGAATAGATACAAATAACTTCACCACAAAGCATATTGTTGCACATGAGAGAAGTTGGGTAGAGGAAAAAAGAAGTGAAGGTGTTTTGTGCAGGTTTATTTCTTTTTTTAACATACTGTCTTGACTATACAACTCCATCCCCCCATTTTTTCGTTGTAAGCAATAATGCAGTTATCGTCCATATGAGACTATATGTTCTCTTGGCTAATCCCCCAGAGTGGGTACGAGCCATGGATTAGAGGATATAAACAAACAAACAAACTGTGCCCAGCCTGACTTCTGCAACCATCTATAGTCCCGCCTGTACAACAAACATCTCTCACCCGTAACCTAATATGTGGAGAGTGCTGGGTAATGCCTTGGAGCACCGGACAAGTACGGCGGAAGACATATCCCTGGAGCTTCGCTGAAGCCGCAGACTCGCAGGACTTCCGCCGCTACCGGTCATCATGAACCCTGACGGCGAAATCCAAGCAGCTGTGCCTAACACCTATGGACACCATTACAAGAAATCACGCCTGTTCTCTGGGAAACCTGGAGAGGACGTCGATGAATGACTCAAGCACTATCGACAGGTGATTCTGTATAACCACTGGGACACTACCGGCCAGTGCAACTATGTACCACTTTTTCTTGAGAGAACCGCGTTGATGTGGTACGAGAACCATGAGGAGAATTTGGCTAAGAGGGTGAATTTTGTGGACGAAATCAAGAAGCGTTTTGGAGATCCGACCGTGATAAAAAAGCGTGCTGAGCAGACCCTGAGCAAACGTGCTCAAGTCCCTGGGGAGACATGTGCGATGCATATTGAAAAAGTTCTCAAGCTTTGCAAGAGTGTGGACCCACTAATGACTGATGAAGATAAGGTCGGGTATCTCCTTAAGGGCATTGCGGATGATATCTCTCACTACCTTATAGGGAAGAATGACTTGCAGTCGGCCAATGACATCATCCGACATTGCCGAACATTTGAGGCCCTTAAATCTCGGCGCATTTCGGCAAAGTTGGTAGGCTCCCCAACGTAACAACGGTCGCAAGCATCGACGTAGTCTCTCCACCCAGCGATCTGGCGTCCACAATATGAGAAATTGTGCGCGAAGAACTTGATCGGTGGGACGCTGCTGCACCGTCTATAGCACATGGTCATGGTTTTTATACGCTATGTGGGCCCCGCCTGCGTCCATCAACGCTGCGGGCTATGTCGACTCAAGGACGCCGGTACAGTCACGACATCATGCCTATATGTCTGATCAACGAAACGACTCCGTGCAAAGGTCACCCTCAATAGGGCAGTGTGGTAAGATTATCCTGCTGACCATCTTCAGCAGCGAGTGGGGCGTGAAGCACCTGCGGGATTTAACTGTGGCGTTTGTGGACATATAGCCCGCTTCTGCTTAGAGTGGCATCGGTGTCCTCTGCCTCAGTATCAACGACCCCAGGCATCCTCATGGCGCGCAAGTACTCGGAGAGACTATCGCCGACCACCGAACGGCTACTACCGAACCGACTTCCAACAGACCTTCGGTAGCGATTCGCCGGCTTCTGTGCGGAGTGTGATGCCACCAGCCTCCTCCCGCCAGCATCGGTCACCATCACCAGGACGTCGGCGTCTCACTTCTCCTCCTCCGCCGGGAAACTAGACGCCGCGGCCGATGGAGGTGAGGTCGCCGGACATTTTTCACTGCATACAGATATGCCTCCGCCAGTCTCCATGCTACAAAATAGGGTTAGTGTTCTTATAGATGGTGTCCCCTCGCCTGCGTTAGTCGACACAGGAGCACCTGTTTCCGTCATCAGCAGAAATTGTAAGACTCGTCTAGGTATGTAAGTGATGTTCCCTTGGGGAAGCCAGACAACGTTTAGTGAAATGAGTGGAGAACCGTTGCGCCCAGTGGGATTTTGTACTGCAACTGTTACTTTCGGCAGTGAATTGTTTAAGCCAGATTTTGCAGTTTTTTATTCTACTCAACGTTATCCTGGGGATATACTTTCTGAAAGAATGTGGAACCACTGTGGATTGTGCAGTTGGCGAAGTTTTACCATCTGGTTTTTGTGAAAAGCCCACGCGATGCCAACAGACTATTTCAGTCGTTGATGACATAGTTTTACCGGCCCAGTTGATAGTTAAAGTGCCTGTTGATGTTTGTGGTATCACACCAGATAACGTTGACGTTATAGTTCACCCAATCCAGTGGAGCTGTGTGAAGAAGGATAGAGTTGTACAACATTGCATGATTTTTTTCAAGTAGTGGCAAAGCCTTGGTATAGATGGCCAACTCCTCTTTCGAGTCGATTGTACTGCCTGGTGGAATGAGGCTGGCTGTGTTTGAATTGGGCGTCAGGAGCAACGTTAACATTGCAGTCATTAGCAATGACAGGAAAAAGCAAAATGAGTCGGATGTAGCTTGACCTAGTGATGGTGAATAAGTCTCTATCGCGAAAGAAGAGAAAAACGTCAGTTCGGATCCTCTCCAACCATGCATTCATTTTTGATTTCGCACTCAATAGCCGCAAAATTCGCGCAATCGTTTATGTGATTGATAATGCTTCCGCCCATCTCATTCGTCAGAGACTATACAGAGTAGCTCCATTGGGGCGTAAAGTTATCGCTAAGCAGGTGGAAGAATTGCTGTCAAAGAAAGTTATACAAGAGTCGTCTAGCCCCTGGGCAGCACCAGTTATACTTGTATGAAAAAAAAGAATGGGTCTTGGAAATTCTGTGTCGATTACCAGCGGCTCAACTTAGTTACAAAAAAAGAGACCTATATCCGCTTCCCCGCATCGACGACATTATTAATTGTTAGCATTCTGCTTTGTACTTTCCTTCCGTAAACTTATAATTTGGTTATTGGCAAATTCCTATTCACCCTGCCGATAAAGATAAAACTGCTTTTATAACTCCAGATGGTTTATTTGTAGTTAACGTCACGTCATTTGTCTAAGTAACGCTACAGCCACGTTTGAGCGCTTTATGGACACAGTTCCCTGTGGCTTAAATTGGGAAGTATGGCTTTGCTATCTTGATGAAGTTGTAATCTTTGGCCACAAGTTTGAAGAACACAATCGTCGGCTTGATGTCGTTCTCACGTGCCTTGAGAAAGCAGCACTTACCTTGAATTCTAAATAGTGCCAGTTTGGTGATCAGGAAACTCTAGTTCTTGGCCATCTCGTAGACAAACACGGTGTTCGGTCTTCTCAACAAAATCACCGTGGTCAGCACTTTTCCTCAACCACGCTCCCTACGAGAACTCTGAAGCTTCCTGGGCCTGTGTTCGTGTTTCCGGCACTTTGTTCCTAGCTTCTCTGATGTTGCTGAGCCTCTTATTCATCGGCTCAACAAAGATGTACCATTCAAGTAGTTGAAAGTGTGCGAGTCATTGTTTTCTCGGCTGAAGCTTCCACTCACTTCTGGGCATATTCTTCGTCATTTCGACGCATCAGGCCCAACTGAGGTTCACAGTTACGCCAGCGGAATCAGTATCAGTGCAGTATTTGTTCAGCGTCACGGCGCCGCCGAATATGTCATTGCTTACACGAGCCGTTCTTTGAGTAAAGCTGAGCGCAATTACACTGTTACAGAGCAAGAATGTCTGGCAGCTGTCTTCGCCGTGCACAAGTTGCGCCCGTACATCTATGGCCGTTGATGCTCCATCATCCCAGATCACCACTCACTTTGTTGGCTCACTGGTAGTCTTGCACGATGGGCACTCCGTTTGCAAGAATATGACTGATGTTTTCTTCAAGAGTGGCCGCCATCACGTGGACGCTGACTGCCTATCGCAACTTCGCCTTCCCACGTCTGAATGCCACGCCGACAATTTAGACGACTGTCTGGCCGCTGTCGACTCACGTTTTCCAGAGTTGGAAGCGTTCTGTA
This sequence comes from Rhipicephalus annulatus, assembly GCA_013436015.1. Lineage (NCBI taxonomy): Eukaryota > Metazoa > Arthropoda > Arachnida > Ixodida > Ixodidae > Rhipicephalus > Rhipicephalus annulatus. Next base: position 1,403,431 of record WOVY01010234.1, on the reverse strand, counting down.
CCGAACAACGTCAAGGCCATAGTCTCGCTCCTTTTTTTCTCATCTGCCGTCGATAAGCTGCATCAGAGCCCATTCGTCATGCAGGATGCCATTCTCCACAAGCGAAATTTCGCTGAAAAGGGGGCCCACCTACTTTGGTTGTCCCCAAATCATTGTGACCCAACGTGCTGCAAGCTATGCACGATGATCCGACATCTGGGTATATGGGGTTTGACAAGACCTATCACAGCACACTGAAGCGTTTCTACTGGCCCCACATGCGTCAGGCTACAGGTAAATACGTAACAAGCTGTGAGCATTGTCAACGGTACAAGAGTCCAACAATTGCACCGCCAGGATTTATCCATCCCATACCACCTCCATGTTTTCCCTTTGAGGTCGTCGGTACTGACTTGATGGGCCCTTTTCCACGATCTATCACTGCGAACTGCAAGATTATAGTATGTGTAGACCACCTCACTCGGTATGCTGAGATCGCAGTGATCTCTGCCGCAACAGCCGATCACGTTTGTGACTTCCTGCTACGCTACATCATCCTCCGGCATGGGCCCCCTCATGCCATCATCAGCGACCGTGGCCGGCAGTTTGTAGCCGACGTCATGGAAGAGTTGATTCGCCGGTCTTCTTCCCAGTTTCGTCACGCCACTTCATACCATCCACAGACCAATGGTATGAGCGAACGGGTCAACAGGACGCTCATTAACATGCTCGCTATGTACGTTGATTCCAAGCATAAAAACTGGGAAGAAGTTTTACCGTTTCTGACCTACGCCTACGACATTGCGCTACAAGAAACCACAGGGTTTAGGTCATTTTACCTTCTGCACATCCGTGAGCCACGTACTACCCTCGACACAACTCTACCGTTTTCAGAGCAAGGAAAGCCATCCCTTGCAGAGACACTCAGTCGCGCAGGGGAGGCACGGCGCATCGCGCGTCCCCGGACTTTCGCAGCCCAAGACTGTTCAAAGGCTCGCTACTATATGCGACATCGACATGTGTCGTACAGCAAAGGTAATATGGTGTGGCTGTGGACTCCATAACGCAAGAATGGCTTGTATCAAAAGTTTCGGGCTCGCTATACAGGTCCCTTCGCCGTTTTTTCGCGCCTTAGCCACGTTACGTACGTGATACCACGCCTCACATCTTCTGGCCATTGCTTCAGGAAAACTGACGTCATACGTGCCACCCGGTTGAAGCCATACCGCGTGCGACAGTGACTAACTAGCCCAGTGGGCATCGTCTGCAACGGGGGAAATGACACGGGACTTTCGTTGAAGTGGGGTAAAAGAAAAAGAAGTGAAGGTGTGCTGTGCCAGGCCTGACTTCTGCAACCATCCATCATCCCGCCTGTACAATAAACATCTCTCACCCGTAATTATATCTTGAGACAAAGTTACGGATGCAAATATGAGGAATAAAGGAGGCGCTCTTGCTTTTCTGGCTACGAGCACATATGCAAGGCGTCTCCATTAAGAGTATTTTATTTTTCAGAAATTTTTTCTGCGTCTTGCATATCGCCCATTACGGCAATCTCATTCTAATCGCACCAAAGGAGAGACGTTAATTTTTGCAGATGCACTGTTTGATGAAAAATCGGGGCAAAATTATTACCAAAAATTGTCAGAACATATTCTGAGAGGTTAGAGTGCCGATTTGGGGCCGTTCGGCATAGATTTACAAGACAGTGTGAAACTAATTGGCTTACAAGGGTGTTTCATGTCTTTATAAATAATTCGCAATGTCACAATACAGTCCAATTCATGACCTGTACAATACAGTAACTTGTGTCTTTTTGTATCAAATATTCATCGCTATTAACAAACTCTGGTCTGTCGACAATCATGTATGCAAGGCCATTGAGGCGCATCTAACAAAAAATGAGCCGTGATATTTATTAAGGTTTCTAACTACACACGAGCTTCACCTATATATATACCTTGAAATTTGCTTTGAAAGCCGTCGCAGTAGTTCGTGAGTGGTGCTGTTGCGTGAAATTCAATGCCAAGACATATTGTTTACGTGGACATTCGCTTGTCTTATTGGCTAAGGCTTACTGCTTTTCAATAAATGCGACCTTGTAGAGAATATATAATAAACTTTATTACTCCTCCGAATAACCTAGAACACTCTATGGGCTTAGGACTGCTGAAAATGTCTTAGAGCCTGTCAATGTTTAAAAATTTAGCTTTTGATGTATGGTTTGACTTTTTCTAAGAAAGCTTTCCCGTTGTCAGCGTGCTTTCATGACTATCATACCAAAAAGATGCGGTCCCGCTAAGAACCCCTGGTGTACGTGCTGAACTATAGAGACCTATGCGCAGTGATGGGACCAGTCGTCCACGTTATCAGAGGCATTAACAAGCAGTGTGTTATCCGAACAAGATAAAAGTTCAGCAGCACAGTTGCTACCTCGGGAAATACCGCTCCAAATGCTGGCTCCGGTGACGTGCCCTAATCAAGCAGTCTTTTAATCTCTTCAAGAAGTGTGTGTGTTTCTATACGCGTGCTCGAGTCCCACGGGATCACCTTTTGCTGCAGCTGACTTGATTCATACCAATTTCGATGTAGGGCACGTCGGTTGGTTGTTCTGCTGCGTACAATTTCAATGGTAGTCGATGTGTTGTGCCTTCCTTTGTACTTTGACGAAGGAATGGGCCCGAATCAATACGGAAGGACGGGTGCCTCGTACACCCCGCGTTTTTTTCGCACCGTATATTTATCCGATAATGAGAACGTGTTCTGAGTGACGTATACAACCCCCTTTGCATGAAATTTTCACTTTCACACGGAAGTTATTTCCTGTTCTCAGACTCTTAACAAAAGCCGCGATATGAATATGAGAGACGCCATTGTGGAGGGTTGACGTTGTCACAAATTATGCCACTCAGTATACACTTGCTCGAACTCTACAGAAAAGCTGCGCGACTGAAATTGCCGACTTCCTGCTCTATGACATCATTCTCCAGCATGATGCTCCATCTCACCTGCTCACAGATTATGGCCGCTGCATTGTTTTTTTATTGAAATAAAAAATAAACGAAGTATAATGTAAATGCAAGGTTAACAGCGGTAGCGGCGTCGGTATCGAAGCAGCAAGAGCAGGCCGAGTATACGGGCAGCGTCGCAGCAGCAATCAGGCAGTCCTAGCTCGTGTCTTGCGCCCACGTGTCGATGTCGCTGCAGTAGTGGGCATTCCTCTTCACTACACTTCGTCCCCCGTCGGAAAAAGAGCCATCCTGGCGACTCACGGTGAACAGAGTACGAGCGGGTCGTAATAAGGTTTCAGCCGCTGTACGTGAACAATTTCACGTCCCCGAAAGCGCTGGTCTGTGGATGGCGTAACGGGTTCGACGATGTAGTTAACTGGTGAAGTCTGCGAGACAATGCGGTAGGGTCCCTGGTATTTTGAAAAAAACTTCGAGGAAAGCCCTGTAGGCACAGCGGGAACCCAAAGCCACACAAGAGTGTCCGGAACAAAGTTAGGGTACGGGTGGTTATCGTCACGCCGAGATTTTTGTCTCCATTGGTCGATGGTTGTGAACGACTGGGCGAGCTTACGGCATTCCTCGGCGCGGCGGGCAGCTTCAGAGATGGGCGTAGACTCGGAGGAATCGGGGTGATAGGGCAGAATGGTATCTAGCGTGGTGGAAGGGTCTCGTCCATATAACAGGGAAAATGATGAAAAGCCCGTAGTCGCCTGTGGAGCAGTATTGTAGGCGTATGTCACAAAAGGCAGAATGAGGTCCCAGTCGGAGTGGTCTGAGGCAACATACTTTGATATCATGTCTCCTAGGGTACGGTTGAATCTTTCCGTCAATCCATTCGTCTGCGGATGGTAGGCGGTGGTAGTCCGGTGAATAATACGGCATTCGGCGAGGAGTGCGTTGACGACTTCAGAGAGGAACACACGTCCTCTGTCGCTGAGAAGTTCGCGCGGTGCGCCGTGACGGAGAATGAAGTGCCGCAAGAGAAAAGAAGATACGTCGCGTGCTGTGGCAGCAGGCAAAGCGGCTGTTTCTGCGTATCGCGTCAGATAGTCGACAGCGACAACAATCCAACGGTTTCCGGAAGCCGTGAATGGAAGAGGCCCGTACAGATCGATCCCAATGCGGTCAAAAGGCCTGGCTGGGCAAGGAATTGGCTGGATCGGACTAGAGGTATGATGAGGCAGAGCTTTCCGTCGTTGGCACTGTGGGCATGACTGATTGTACTTGCGCAAAAAGGTGTACATGCCTCGCCAATAAAACCGGGAGGAAATGCGAGCGTATGTTTTGAAGATGCCCGCATGTGCGCACTGAGGGTCAGCGTGGAAAGCTGAACATATTGCAGCACGAAGATGGCGAGGTATGACAAGTAGCCACTTTCGGCCCTCAGACTTGTAATTCCTGCGATAAAGGAGGCCATCGCGGACCTCAAAGTGAGCCGCTTGACGGCGCAACGTTCGAGAAGATGGAGAAGTCGACGGATCTGAAAGGAATCGCAGAACAGAGCTGATCCAGTCATCCTTGCGTTGCTCAGACGCCATGTCACAGTTATCTGGGAACGCAACCATTTCGTCCACGACAGATAAACATGCAGAGCTTTCAGCGGACATAGGCGAGCGTGATAAAGCGTCGGCATCAGTGTGACGTCGGCCAGACCTGTAGACAACACGCATGTCGAACTCTTGCAACTGCAAAGCCCAGCGAGCTAAACGGCCGGAGGGGTCCTTCAACGTGGATAACCAACAAAGCGCATGATGATCGGTGACTACGTCGTAAGGGCGACCATATAGGTACGGTCTAAATTTACCTAGAGCCCATATAATTGCTAGACACTCCTTCTCTGTCACAGAATAGTTCTTCTCCGCTTTGGTAAGGGTACGGCTTGCGTATGCGACTACGTACTCATGGAATCCCGATTTACGCTGCGCGAGCACGGCGCCGAGTCCAACACCGCTGGCATCGGTGTGTACCTCCGTCGGAGCAGTCGGGTCGAAATGACGCAAGATTGGTGGCGAGGTTAACAGATGGCGCAACTTTTCGAAAGCATCGTCACAGGCGGGTGACCAAGCGTAACTTTTCGAGTTACTGCGCAGAAGTTCAGTCAAGGGGGCGGCGATCATAGCAAAATTCCGAATAAAGCGGCGGAAATACGAGCAGAGGCCAAGAAAGCTGCGCAGATCCTTCAGAGACGCAGGTTTAGGGAACTCTGCAACTGCCCGAAGCTTGGCTGTGTCAGGAAGAATACCCTCTTTAGATACAACATGACCGAGGATGGTGAGCTGACTTGCGCCGAAGCGGCATTTCTTAAGGTTGAGCTGAAGGCCGGCGTCAGTTAGGCACTGCAGCACTTCATCTAGCCTGCGGAGATGCGTTGGAAAATCTTGGGAAAATATAATCACGTCATCCAAGTAGCACAGGCATGTTTTCCACTTCAGGCCACGCAAAAGATTGTCCATCATCCGCTCGAATGTTGCGGGTGCGTTGCAAAGACCAAAAGGCATGACACAGAATTCGTATAGACCATCAGGTGTGACAAAGGCCGTTTTAGGCTGATCTTCAGGTGCCAGAGGGACTTGCCAGTAGCCACTCCTTAAGTCAATAGAAGAGAAGAACTCCGCACCTTGGAGGCAGTCAAGGGCATCGTCGATTCTCGGTAACGGGTAAACGTCCTTTTGAGTTATTTTGTTAAGACGACGGTAGTCAACACAGAAGCGAATTGACCCGTCCTTCTTCTTAACGAGAACGACTGGAGATGCCCAGGGGCTGTTCGAAGGCTGGATGACACCACGCTTGAGCATGTCAGCTACTTGGTCATCGATAACCTGGTGCTCGGCTGCGGACACGCGATAGGGTCTTTGACGCAATGGCGCATTGGTACCCGTGTTGATGCGGTGACACACGGCTGACGTGCGGCCGAGGGGAGTATGCTGGCAGTCGAAGGAATAACGGAACTTGTTCAGTAGTCGTAGAAGCTGAGCACGTTGCGAAACGGTTAACGTGTCGGCGATGGAGCTGCTCAGTACGTCCGGCCTAGTAGTCTGCGGCGAAGAGGCACAGGTCACTCCGGCGACTTCGTGTTCGGCGGAAGGACCAGCCGGCATGTCGATAATTGCAGAAGGGTCGAGACTGTAAACACGCCCGACGCACTCACCCCGAAGTAGTGTTATAGGACATGACAACAGGTTCGAGATGAGTAGTCTGCTGACGCCGTCATGAAGTTCTAGAAGGGCATAAGGTAGCGGCGAACACTTGCGACGAACGAAAAGAGCAGATGGCGTGAAAAGGGCACTAGACTCGGCGAGAGAGTTGCAAGACACCATGGTAAGGGCAAAAGAGTGCGGCGGTATGATGACGTCTTCAGCAACAAATAGTTTGTCCCCGGTTTCATGAGCATCATATAATGGAGCGTCGTCAAACACTTCAAATGCCACCTCAGCGCGCGAGCAATCGATGACGGCCTTATTAGCGGAGAGAAAATCCCAGCCCAAAATGAGGTCATGGGAACAGGAATCCAACACTAGCAATTCAACGACATAAATGAGGCCATCAATCGCGATGCGAGCAGTACAAGCAGCGGTTGGTGTGACGTGATCTGCACTGGCTGTACGAAGTGATATACTAGCTAGTGGCGTCATAACTTTTTTCAGCAAGCGGCAGAGTCTAGCACTTATCACTGAAACTGCGGCACCAGTGTCGACAAGAGCGAGTGCAGCGACGCCGTCCACATGTACGTCCAGAACATTCGTTGGTGAAGTGAGAGGCCTTGGTCTTTTCGCTGGCGACGCAGTTCCTGCCTCTGGAACTGCGGCAATTAGTTTTCCCGCTCCGGCGATGAAGGACGACGACGCCTCGGCGATAGCGAGCGGCGTCGAGGTGATGGCGAGCGGCGGTTAACAGGAGGGCAGTGGTCGGCGTACGATGACATCTGGTCGGGTGGCTGAGAGCCTGTGAACGAACGGCGCGGTGGCACATAAAGGGCAGGTCCGAAGGTCTGGTCGTAGCTCTGTCGGTAGACAGGAACGCGCCAACGGCAATATCGCGCTATGTGGCCAGGTAGTCCACAGGCAAAGCATATTGGGCGATTGTCGAGTGTACGCCATTGTCCACTACTCTGGACGGACCTTGGCTGAGCGAACCGAGGAGTGGGTCGGAGCGGCCCGGCTGAGGGAAGCGACGTAAAAGTCTGAAGAGGTGGTCGAGCCGCTACTTCAGCATAGCTTAGAGGTGCATTTACCTCGGCACAGGCAACAGGGCTCGGCAAGGGTGAAGTGTCACGGGCAGATGGCAGAGCCGCGCAAACTTGCTCCTGGATGACCTGGCGAATGTTTGCTGGCAGAGGTGACGCTGGTTGGCCGGTTGTTGATAGCAGCGATAGCTGACGAGCGACCTCAGCACGAACAAACTCCTTAATCTGCGATAGCAGCGACTGAAGGTCAGACGTGGTGGTCAGGCTGGAGAGGGTGTCATCCGGGACGTCAGGGCGTCGAGTGAGAAGACGCTGTCGTCGCAGCTCGTCGAAACTCTGACACAACTCAATGACCTCAGAGACAGTGACAGGGTTCTTGGAGAGCAGCATTTGAAAGGCGTCATCGGAAATGCCTTTCATGATATGTCGCACCTTGTCAGTTTCTGCCATCGACCGGTCGACACACCGGCAGAGGTCAAGGATGTCCTCTATGTAGCTGGTGAATGTCTCACCAGTTTGTTGGGACCGGCCTCGTAGGCGTTGTTCTGCGCGAAGTTTGCGCACACCAGGGCGTCCGAAAACATCTACAATGCAGGTTTTGAAGGTAGTCCAGGTGGGGATATCCGCCTCATGGTTTCTGTACCACAGCTTGGCAACATCCGTTAAATAAAACATCACGGTGCCAAGCTTTGTGGGATCGTCCCATTTGTTAGTAGCGCTGGCTCGTTCATACGATTCCAGCCAATCCTCAACGTCTTTCTCATCGGTGCCGCTGAAGATGTCTGGTTCTCGCAAGAGCTGGGCACCGGGACAGCTCCTGCGTGGCGAAGCCGGTGGGGGTGTGAAGACAGCGTCGTCAGGCATGACGGACGGCAGCTTTCGGCTACGCAGTTCCAGGACTGGGGAAGACCGCAGCACTCTCCACCAAAATATAATGTAAATGCAAGGTAAACAGCGGTAGCGGCGTCGGTATCGAAGCAGCAAGAGCAGGCCGAGTATACGGGCAGCGTCGCAGCAGCAATCAGGCAGTCCTAGCTCGTGTCTCGCGCCCACGTGTCGATGTCGCTGCAGTAGTGGGCATTCCTCTTCACTACAGAAGGAATAGTTGTCACCGTTACTTGGCGACGGCTGCTACCCCGTTTCACTTGATTGTTAGAGATAAAGAGCAGAAAAAAACTAAATAGAACATATGCATATATACAGTCCTACACAGGTGAGTGCAAAAGTTCTCCTATGGTCAGAGCAAACACGTAGCCGCCACGCTCAGTTCTAAGCATAGTCCGCTCAGTGAGTTGTCACAAATCTATGTTTCTTCGAAAAAAGCGTTGTAGCACCTTCATTGGTTTGCCATTTGCTTTAGATGGCCATGGGTCTAGTATTTTATCGAACGCAAACGGCTGCTTGAAATCTAGCGTGTGGAGTTCTTCTTCAAGTCGCCTTCGGTGTGTGTCGTTTTTCAGACAGTGGAGCAATAAGTGATAGAAATCCTCGTCATCGTGCCCGCATGAACATGCTGACGATGTTGCACGCTGAATACGAAGTAGGAAGGGCTTTGTGTAAGCGATTCCGACTCTTAGGAGATGTATGAGTGTGTCGGTATGCCTTCGGAGATGACGGTCTAATTGGCATTCAAGATTAGGATCAACAGCATAGAAAATCGCTTCCTTTGTTTTGTCTGTGAACCATGTAGACATGCTTAATTTTTGTTTCAGTATTCCTAAAGTTCTATTTACATCACATTGAAATACAGGAATGAGGTGGGTTTGCACGGAGTCATGAAAGGTTTTTGGCAACTCATCTCCCATTTCATTTCCCTTGTTTCTGCAGTGACTAGGAACCCAGTGAAATGCCACTCGATGATTCGACTTTACAGCTTCAGAAGGCTCTTTTAATATTGCGCATACTATTCGCTGCTTTCTGTTTTGTGTAGTTGATGATCTACTTCGATCTTGCGCTACCTGTCACAACATTACCCCGTCTTACCAACCTCAGACTAACGGCCTTATGGAGTGCTCCAACCACGCACTGAGGGACATGTTTTCTATGTACGTATCTGGTGGCCACTCTGATTGGGCCATAGCTCTGCCATTCTTCACCTTCGCTTACAACTCGTCACGCCATGAAACAGCTGGCTACTCACCGTTTTATCTACTCATCGGCCGTCAACTATTACTACCATTCGACACCGTGCTTTTGTTCGACCAACCATCCTCCACTTCATACGCTCAAGATGCCGTCACTCAAGATGCCATAAGTGTGCTTGTAGCATCCCAAAAGGTGTATAGAATAGGCTCTGAAAGGCCAATCTTCTAGCTTGTGCTGCGCGTTCTGCACAGGCCTGTTGTTTTTATTTTAGGTGACGTTGAAGATTTATTTTACAGCATTCCTAAAAAGAAATTTATTGAAGCCATGAGGTTGTTGATTGAAGAAGCAGGCGAGATTTCATTCCCGAATGCGAGCGGGGTGTCACTAGAATTTTTTAGAACTTTTAGTGCTTAATCTTGACTGCACACTTGTGTCGTTAAGGAGCGGCGTTTTGTGCAGAGGGACGAAGTAGATATTGGGTCCCGCGAGGCTTCGATGTTTTGCGAGATATTCTTACCTTTTGTGATCGCTGCATTTCATCGAGGCTTGGTCATCCTGTTGTTAAATGTGCGAGATACATTTATGACTTAGCTTTTGTGAAACTGCATGAACTTAGTCGATAGGGTTGTAGAAGTTTTTAAGAAAGGTGTTCCGTGGAACTGAACTTTACCCATGAGTTGCCATTGAATGTTTCTTTTCAGTTTTTAAATGTGCATACGCGATTTACTAATAACTGTGTTTTCTCGTATCAACCCCACTCTAAAATCACCTCTTAAGTTACAGCTTAGTGTATTGGAAGTTGGTCAAACGTGGAATAGTGATGAACTGTCTGCGTGGCTCTCTACAGAAATCTTGCCGGCTTAGGGTCGAAAAAAGCTTAGAAGCGCAATTATCCCGCTTTGAAGGAGCAGGCTCTCCGTAAACTTGTGGTGTCTGTCGCGGAAGGCCTTCTCAAAGAAGTGAGAACTGAGGCGCATTTTTTCACAAAGGAAGACCAATGCTGACTTGGTACTCGGCGAGTAAGAGCAGACAACATTCATCAGCTTACGCATAACTTGAAGAAAGTGGGCAAAAAATGTGGTGTTAGTACGCTCTGTACTGAACTGGATAAGTTGATGCAGCTGTGCTCTGTTCTGAATGAGAAAAGAAGGCGAAGATGCTAAAAAAGCTCCACAGTTTTTTTTCCTGTGTTGAAGACGTCGTCTACAGCATCGCGCTGTTCTGCGGAAATTGTTAGGTGAGCCAGAAGGGCCGCTGTTTAAATGACCGACTAAGAGAGCATCGAACAGCAGTTTTATGACTTGCCGCAGAGGGAGAAATTGAGCGTATATTGCAAGCGGTGTGGGTAGGCCAGAACATTGGGGGCAGCTCAGGTGTTGAAACGGGGTCGTGACCAGTTATACTTGTTATGATACACAGTTGCACTAGGCTGGGGTGTCAGCCATCTTCTTTAATTCTGACACCTTCCTCCTCTTCTTCTCCCTCCAACCCGGCCTAACGTCCACGTACACTCCCCCTCTTTTAAGACTCATCGCTTCTGGGGTGATACATGAAGACCTTTCCAATGGTCGCTAACGCCAGCACATTGTCATGGTTTGTGTAACCAACCCTTTTGAGAACGCCCTGTTGCACTGCGATCTGCACCACGCGATAAGGTCCCATGTACACCTGCTTTGTGCCGGGAAGGCCTTTTCTGACGAGCACCAGATCATTCAGCTGTATCTGAGGTATCCGCGTGTTGTGGCGGCGGTCAAAGTTTCTCTTCGTATTTTTCCGGTATGGCTGGTAGGCTTCCGAAGTTTTTTGTTTTTCGCACAATTGCAGATGGTCTGCAATGCAAAGTTCTTGATCAGCAGGAAGCACGGGCCTTTCCGAAAGCTGCAAAATATGGGCTACAGCTGATGATCGCAGTGTGCGACCGATTGTGAAGAGCAACAAATGCCTCCAAGCATTTATTCCATCCACCCTGATAACCTGGGTACATTGAAATGAACTGCTTCAAATTCCAAATGATTCTTTCAGCCATGCCATTTCCTGTAGGATAGTATGGAGCGCAGCGTCGCAATACAACTCCTCGTTCCTGCGCCGAATCTTGCAAACGTTGACTGAAAAACACTGGTCCATTATCTGATATTACTATTTTCGTGTTCTTGAACATCTCTCGACTCAATAGAGCGTTCACACTATTTGCGCCCTCCCTTTCCGACCGTGCAGTCACTATTATTGTGCACTGGTCTATTGCCACTAGGAAAGACTGCGTTTTTCTTACTCCTGCAGCCTTCTTATTGAGCTCTGCGAAGTGCACATGAATGACTTCAAATGGTATGTCAGAAGGCTGCGGCAAAACCATCTCGTCCGTTCTCTGAAGGTACTTGGCTTTGTGAACTTGACATTGATGACAAGACTGAGCATACCTTTAAACGTCCTCTTTCATGTGTTTCTACTGAAAACGCTAAAGAATCTTGTGATATGCCCTCCAAAAGCCGTCATGTCCACCTGAGTGTAGGGAGTCGCGATAGAGTTCCAAAATTCGAGGCACCATTGTTTCTGAGACTGTGAACTTTCTGTTGTAGAACTTGAGTTCTTCAGTTCCCTCCCACAACAATGTTGCGTTGACATTTTCCTGATCAGGAATTACCGCAAGTCTTGAAAGCGCACCTGCGTCCTTGAGGTGTTCCCCAGGCCTGTGGTGGACCATACACGAAAGTAAACTGCGGAAGTTCACTCACCCACCTAGCAATTTTTTCTCAAGGTTCGACGAGGTTAAGGATATACGTTAAGGCTTGATGATCAGTAAAGAGCGTGAAGCTCCTGCCATTCAGGTAAGGTGTAAAATAGCGTACGACCATTAAGACTGTCAAGACTTCCTTCTCTGTAGTCGTGTAGTTCAGTTGCGTTTTCGAAACGGTGTACGAATAATACCCGACAACCCTCTGTTGGCGGCTCAGTGGAGAGTCGGTATCTCTCTGGTAAAGCACTGCGCCTGTTCCGCAATAAGGAGCATCAGTGTTCAGTTCAAAGGGCAACTTGAAGTCTGGAAGAGTCAGGACCAGATGTGACGAAATAATGGTCGCAATGCTGTAATAAACAGATTCACACTCTGCTGTCCACTGAAAAGGCACATTCTTCTTAGTCATTTCTGTGAGCCAGGCATTTGGTTTTCGTCGCATAATCTCTAATGAATGGCCGGAAATGCCCTGCAAGACCCAGATATACCCGCAAAGAGTGCAAGTCATATGGCTTCTGCAATTTTGCGATTCGTTCGACTGATTCCTGTTTTGTTGTCTTGGTTTGGCTGTCAAATACTCTTCCAAGAAACTCCAATTTACTTTGGAAAAACTCACTCTTCTTGTCATTAATTTTGAGCTCGGCGTCTCAAAGTGCTCGGGAGGGGGGGAGGGGATCTATCGTATTTTGAGCATTATCCGCAAGATGGCGCTATGAGTGCGCGGCTGCGCGTTTCTCGGGGGGGGGGGGGACTATCGCGTTTTGATTTACTTGTAAGGATTAACGTCCCAAAGTCGCAACTATCACGCTTTCAGCATTACCAGCAAGATGGCGCATTGAGCGCGCGGCGGCGCGCGTACAGATCTCCCACGCATATTTTGCCCCTCAGAGTGCAGAAAGTGGAGGCACGCTCGCACGCCTTTATCTCGCGGTGGGGGAGGCGGGACGATTGCACGTCTTGGCTGGCGTTGGGCTTTCACTGGAACGTTTCTTCAGAAGTTACCGGGCGCACAAAAGCCACTGCATTCGTTGCACAGTCTCCGTTCGCAAAAAGGGCACACTTTTCAGACACAACGAAATAAGTATCAAGTGAGACGCTTATTTGCGTTCATCTGTGACTGTGAGTACGTTTCGTTCGTATTTGTACGTGAGAAACGCGGGTCATGTTTCAATCTGCTTGCTTTTCGGCACGTGACCTTCCAATTTCTCGCTATCGCGGTCATTGCTTCGCCTTTGCGGCAAAGCTGTGACTTTTTTGTTTTTCATTGCATATGTCACGTGTCCAGATTAGAATTTTAAGTTGAGCAGTCATCCTACGCATCTTTCTCTGTCATTGCTCTGTGTCCGCAGTGGTGGTCTCGCGGTTACGACGTTCGAATGCTGACCTGAAGGTGACAGTTTGATCCCGACTGCGGCGCCCGCATATTGGTGGAGGTGAAATGGGGGGGGGGTCCATGTACTTTGCGATGTCAGTGCACAATAAAGAACACCAGATAGATGATATTTCCGGAGCTTTCCACGTTGCACCACAGATATTATTGTCTCCTTGTTTTGTTCCACTACATATTGCATTTAAATCACAGCCCTCTAGCCAAAATCTCACTTTAATTCTCTAGAACACAACAGGCAGCCTCGCCCACCAGACCTCATGTGCTTGTTGCCGGACTGCCCGTGCCGTCAGAATATTTTGTCTGGGAGTTCAGGGAACTCTATCGCAACACAGGACCATCTTTACATTCGGGCACTTTTTCTTATACGACTGTCTTTGCTCATTTGTTTGATCTGTCTAATTGTTTCGGGGGATCAGAGAGAGAGAGGTTAATGAAATAGAAAGAAAGAAGTCAGAGCTTCGCCGCAAAGGCTAAGCAATGAATGCGACAGCCCCGCCACAGTGTTCTAGAAACTAAGGTACTCGGCTGCTGACCCGCAGGTATAGGGGGTTGAATCCCAGCTGCGGTGGCTGCATTTTCGATGAAGGCGAAAATACTGTCAATTTGGGTGCACGTAAAGAACCACAGGTGGTCGATGTTTTTTTCCGGAGCCCTTCACTACAGCGTCTCTCATAATTATATGGTGGTTTTGGGATGCTAAAGCCGACACATCTATCTATCAATTAATGCGATAGTATTAAAATGTCATGTCACGCGAGGAATGGCAAGCAGATTAAAACTTGGAGCACTTAACCAGAGAACAAAGGACGCAAGAAAGGAACACATAGAGGATAAAAACTTGCTAGCAACGTTCACGACTCGGCACTTAACGCGCTTCTTGAACACAAAAGACGCCACACAAAACATACGCACAGTTATAGACGATTTCCAGGTTGCAAGCGTTATATCCCAAGAAACCTCTGGCCACTTCATTTAGCAGCTCCTAAAGCCAAAACTGACACCACGTTTGAAGTAGTTTTTTTCAAGGCTAAGGAAAATCTCTTTTGTTTTTCACAGAAAAGGAAAGTGCTTAAAGTACAAGGGAATGTTTATAATTTGATGTAGCTCAAAAGAACATTTATTTAAATATTTTTTGCCTTATAGGGAAAGGAAACCGTAGAAAATCAGTGGGCTATTTCTAAACCTCTTGTTGTCTACCGATGCAAGTAAGGGACATCGGTGAACAAAACCAGATGTCATCAAGCGTCTTTGTTTGGAAACAGTTAAAGGGTCTATGCATAGAAGGAGCACGAAATAACTAGTGTCACTGTTTTTACTTCCTTGTGTTAGAAAAGCACAATTATTTTTGCTGACGGGGCCTCTGCAGTGAAAGAAGTGACAGTCGCGCACTCTAAAACCTAAACTTGGTCTTTTCGGCGAAAGAATACGACGTAAGAGCTCTTCCCGCCAAACGATAAGCGCGCGCCCGCGCCCACACAAGCAAGGACGACTACCACTACACTCCGCATGGCAAAGGGTATGTTACTAGCCAACGCATCGCAATGAATGCGGTGCCGTCCGCGCAGTTTGCGCCATATCGCTGGTTCGCTTGTATGGCAGATAACACGCCAATATTTACCCGAGATCAGCGTATCGTCTGCAGTATATGCTGTATGTAAATAGCTCGCTTTTATATGCTGAATGATGTGCGCTGCTCTGACCAAACTGCGTTCTGCTCTGCGGAGCAAATGATCACCCGTTCGATTGTGCAAGTCGGAAAGATTTCATAAATTATTTTTTTCCTCACTTTTACTCATATACACATACATATATGGGGCATGACGGTGACGGCAAAAAGTCTGCTGAGAATATCCATATAATTCTCACTGGAATGAAATAAAAAGGATCATTTTTGTGCCTTTCGTCGCGGGGACATGGCTCAGCATTTTTCGGGATGGGAAAGGAGCGGGTAAAGATGATACTATGAAGAAAGAAAGAGGGAGAGGTATGCCAAGGCAGTAGGTAGCACGAAGCCAAAGCGATTGATTGATTTGTGGGGTTTAACGTCCCAAAAGCACCTTATGATTATGAGAGACGCCGTAGTGGAGGGCTTTGAAAATTTTGACCACCAGGGGTTCTATAACGCGCACGCAAATTCGGGTACACGGGCCTACAGCAGTTTCAACTCCTTTGAATTCAGCCACCACACCCACGATTACATCCCGCGATCTTCAGGTCAGCCGCCGAATAACTTAGCCACTAGACCACCGCGGTGGGGCACAAAGCCAAAGCGTTCATGTAAAAGGCGGTGAGGGCGAAAGAGGAATTGTGGGACGCGTAACGCTAGAGCATAAGCTGAGGATGAAGTGAGCATGCAATGGAATGTAGGTATGACCTTTGTGGCACTGGTCATCTCCCATTCATAGAATAACACACACACACACACACACACACACACACACACACACACACACACACACACACACAAACACACACACACACACACACACACACACACACACACACACACACACGCACACGCACACGCACACGCACACCCACTGTAGTGTATCATTGGATACTCCGCCTTTGCAGAAATGAGAAATGACCGGGCTGGTTAGACCACCCGATGTGCTCTCGATTGTCTCTATGGTGTAGGTAATGAAATTTATTAAGGATCCAACGAGGATTCACTGGCCTGGGCTAGGCCTCCAGGAGCCGTCGTCCGCGGAGCATCATGCGATGTCCTCGGCGGTAGCCCTGGCTCGCTGCACAGCCCAGATTTGGTCCCCTGCACGTAGGCTGAGAAGGGTCGCTCGCCACCACTCAGCCAGGTGTCCGGGGGTACACTGATTCTCGTCCAAGTAGTGGCGGCGAACACCGTACCGTCGGCTGTCTCGTGCCCGCACCACGGACATCCAGGTGACAGGTGGAGCGAGGGACACAATCTTTGCGGGTGTCGGGAATTGTCAAATATGTCGGTCTGCAGACGCCTCAGATCAGACGCCCGAGGCCTGTCTAGCCGCATGTGGGGTTGTGGGTAACGTCGTCGCGTTTTTCTGTATTGGTTGACGATTTCGTGGAAAGTAATCATAATGTCCTTGACGTCGTGTAAGGCCTTGGGGTCTGTTATTGTTGTCAATGAGGCATTATGTCCTCTGACGTTGGGTGCCTCGCCATCGTCGATGTGTCCCACATCGGCAGCCCTTTCGTCTGCGTCACGGCCGGTTAGCAGTCTCACGATGAAGTGGGCGCGCTCGTTGTGGTTCGACGGGAGGTCAGATCTTCGGTCACTGCCAAGCTCTCCCACGTGGGCACGGAAGCACTTCAGGGACTTGACATCAATTGTGCCAGAGTTCAAATCTTCGGCTCTGGCGTGTAGCATGCGCGCCGCCTCAACAGAGACTCAACCCTTCGCAAAGTTTTTGACCGCTGTCTCAGCGTCACTCACGACAAGTGTGTCCTCGTTTTCACTATGAATTCTTGCGAGGGATATGACCATTTTTTCTGCCGCCTCACATGATGGCAACCTCGCAGATCCTGTCCCCAGAGTTTGTTCCCTGCTGTCGAGCACCGTCATGAAGAAGGCAGGTGTCGATTGGCGCCGTTGTTGCTCTTTCTCGTTCTGCCGGTGTCCTCGGTCGGGCCGGGGGTATCTAGCAGCGTCGTCAAAAAGGACACCCTCTCGTTTGCCATGCTCTTTGAGGATCACCTCCGCTCTGCATCTGCACCTTTCGGCACCTTGCACTGGGTGCATGCTTCTGGAGATATTCTCTGTGAGTATAGCATTTTTGACCACTGGAAATAGTGCCTCATTAAGTCCCCGCATCCCATGGTAACGAATCTTGAGGGAGTCGTGGATGATTCTTCCGGTCTTGTTGATTCTTCTGGCCCGACACTCTCTCTCGTTGGGTGGTCCTCTGAGCTGCGATGATTTCTGCGAGCGTGTTGTGCACGCCCAGCTCAAAGTCTGCAGTTGGCTGTGTAGTGAGGTACGGCAGTTTTGTAAGCCCTGTGGATGATCGTGTCCAGCTAGTTGATTTCACTTCTACTCCAATTGACGTAAGCAGCAACGTACGCAATGTGGCTTAAAACATACGCCTGTATTAGTCTTATTACAATGTGCTCTTTCATTCCTTTCTTCTTGTTCGTGATTCTTCGTATCAGGATCGTGACAACTGCCACTTTCTTCTGCAGCCGAGTTACCAGCTCGGAATTGGCACCGTTTTCCTCCAGCCAGAGGCCGAGGACTCGTATCTTGGAAACCGTGGGTATGCGGACTCCTTCTTTTGTCGTGACACACACGTCTGTCTGACGGGCGTGTGTGTCATTCAAGACAGTTGCCACTAAGGTTACGGCCGCCTGCACGTGAACCAGCTTGCTCAGTGGAGCTGGAAGGAATTCACCTACACCCGCCCCTACAAAGAGCCATGTCTAGTGCTCCATTCTCCAGCCGGAAAAATTAAGAGCTGCCGAGATGCTCTGTGCCGCCTGTGGTTGGGTGTGACCTTTAAACAAACCAATCTTTTACAGCAGAGCTGTTATGATTGAGGTGTGTGATGTGTCGTAGATAGAAAATGATTATCGTAGTTAACAGGCATGCTTTCAATAACGACCCCAGCACTCCGTACGAATGATTAAAAATAAAAGCTGTGATGTGCGACGTATAAATGGTGTTCACCGCCCCTGTTTTCTTTGGTTTATATTTAGGGGGCCACTGTGGTAAGTGGTGTAATTAGCTAAGTTTATGTAACACATACATGCTGTTGTAGTTAAACAGCCGAGCTCTTATGTTCGCCTACAGCCGTAAAGAGAATGAGATAGAAAGATATACACTAAAAAACAAAATATAGAGCATATAGCACACCCATCTTTAGTGTAGTATAGCAATAAATGGGAAAGAGGCAGGAGAGACGGTAAATGCCTAGCAAAGTCAGGACGCGCTAGGTGCCCGCCAGCTCTGCTTTGATAAAGCCTTGTGCGATGTAGTGCAAGCAGTGATAATTTTTTTCCTCAATCGGAATGGCTTACAGCACATGCGATAACTATATCTCTGAAAAAGCAATCACCTATATTTTTGTGAGTACCCTCTGATCAATGCACCAAGAAAGGAAATGTCAAGATAATTAAATGAACCCTATACAAATACCCAGGAAAGAGTCTTGAGATGCAGGGCGAGGCCGTCCTCAGCACAGATGGCTTTGCAAGCGTTATGGCTTTTCTTGCGCAAAACTGGTGCTATAGACATACTTTAGGTAGTGTCGTATTTCATTTCCATTTTGTAGCCTCTTTTTTATTATCTTTGGTCCCCCTTAAACCTTTGAATCGATAATGGTAGCCAACTAGTCTGACGACTGGCTAGCCTTCCCTTCTTTCCGTCTATTGCTTCTTCCTCATCCTCCTTTTTTGTGAACTTATTTTGTTGTGCTTGACGCCTTACCAAAACGCTTTCACTTCATCTCTCAGTGGCTCTGTGGTCATTTGACATATGTATGGCAGATGAGAGGAATGCCAAACTGTATGATTGTCATGATACACTGAAATTATTTATCTGTTTTTGGTCGTCAATGACATGCAGAGAAGTTATTTAGGTGAACTAGCGTCATTTTTTTTGTGCACAGTTTCTCAAATGCCGGTGCCATCGAACTGCAGTGTCCTTGGCATTGTATTAACTGCGTAAGATTTCACTACACTAGCAACATTGTCGACAGCCTACGGTGGCACAGCCTTCCACACCTAACATTGTTTTGCGATTCCGCAGCGTCATGGCGCTTACGGAGAAAGGTATTTATCACATTGTAGGTGCGCTTTAAAGCCCAGTCGCATACTTTGTACTTCTCGAGATTATTGTGCGTTATATATATTGTTTCTAAAAGTGAGGAATTAAGAAATAAGGAAAACACGTCCAAGAAACTGTAATCGCTCGAGTAAGAGATTGAACTCCCTTAATGATAGCGCTTGCTTTCTGAAATGAATTGACGCAAAGGTACGGTGTGGCTGTGAACTTATGTAGTGTCCGTTAAGCCTTGGAGATGGCTCTGGCACTGTGAGTCTCGGCTAATAAAATAAACCGAATCACAGTAGGCTCCACAAGAGATTCCACTGACTGCCGTTGTTCGGTGTACACACTCTCTCAGTACACGTTCGGTAAACTTTGAATGAGTTACGGTGGATCAGTGGCTACTGTGCTTTGCTGACCTGAAAGTCACAGGTTCGATCCCAGGCGCGACGGTCAAATTTCGGTGGAGGCAAAATCGTAGACGTCCGTGTACTGTGCGATGTCAGTGCACGTCAAAGAACACCAGAGGGTCAAAATGGCCGGAGCCTTTCACTGAGGTCTCTTTCAGTAATGCAATCGTGGTTTGGGGACATAAAACGCCAGATGTAATTATTTTAGTAGTAGTCCACTTTAAACGAACAAAACCAATATAGCAGTGGATTAGGTCGGCTAGGCTAGGTTATACGTAGCATGAGCTAAGGGGCGCCCGCTTAATGCAACGTTTCATGCATGAACCTAATTACCACCGTCAAGTATTTCGTGTGCCACAGTATTTCACACACGTCGCACACATACTCAAACGGGTTGTTCACGAAGTCTGAATCGAACGTCCACGTTGCACCGGAGCTTTCGCAAAGTTTTGCCGTATAGTCAGCCAGTCGATATGCTGGTGACACCGCTTTGCTAGACGTTCCTTCCTTTTCTTTGCTTCGGTGTCTCCGCAGCACATTTAGCTTTCTTCTGGTCGTTCTTCCTACGCTTCACCGCTAATGAACAGGCAACTACATTGGGATCCGATCAATTAGAAGCTTTCACAAACCGGGCGTCTTTGCCGGCACGACAGCTTGAATGGGCACCCGTGACGCCAGTCATGTCAGTAAGTGCGCCGCCTGCACCTCAAGGGTAAGCAACGCTAAGCTTCTCCGCTCTTCTGCGCCGCTGAGCAGCAATGTCGCTCTCCTCTGTGGCTATGCCATACAGGCAAACGCCCCGCTATATGCATGTAGAGCTGCGGAAGACGCTACCAAAGAGAGTAGCAAGCCATGGGGTACGATCAGAATGCATCTGCCGCGGCCAGGATGTCACTCCTCTGGAATGTGCAGACCACCGAGGCGTGCGCAGGCACTGCTCCTCACCCATGCGCAGCATGGCTCCTGTACGTGCATGTGAAACCTCTTTGGTTCGGCCAGTGTAGCTAATGCTACAAAAAGCATTCAGTGGCAAGAACGTAAAAAAGTTGCAAGCCGGAAATCTTACGATGACAATTATTTACAGACGCAAAGTAGAAGCTGAGCAATGCTTACCTATAAACGCACGCATTATACAGCCACTGCAATAATTGCGCACAGATATTTTATCAGAAATCTATCACTTTTACTTAGGTGAGTCCTTGATGCTGTCACCGCCACAGTCATTGTCCTGAACAATGAAGCTCCTATGCCTCTATCTTGTGTATTCTTATGCAGCAACGGCAGCAACTGCAGCGGAAACCATGAGACATCATTCAAAGACCACCCAGTACTCAAGAAGAACAGGAGAATTTTGAGGCAAATGGTGAAAGATGGATCTTCACGAAAGGAAGCGGTAACATTTCTTGAAAGACGGTGTTCCCGTCGACAGTGGTGCTCAAAAAAAAGAAAAAGCAGTCTTGTGCCGAATGTGCCTTCAATTACTCTGCCACCACCAACACCATCGCTGCCATGACCACAGTAACCTCCCTCACCCTCACCACCAGGTGGGGTATGTCCAGAGGTGCTGAATACTTTGTGGTGCAAAAGAGAACATCTGACTCTGAGAGGGTTGTTTCACTACGAGTACACGTGCCTACGAAACCACAGCATCGACAGTTAATAATGGCTACGCCCCCAGCAAGCCGTCTATCCGCGCAAGAGGTACAAGTTTTTTCTGTATTGAGGTCGTTCATGATAGTTACCTGCACTTTCTTGGCCCCTCTACAGATCCCTGCCGCTAAATGCGCGCTGCAAGTTGGACACATGGAACCAGTTCTTGCCGGCCTTCAGTAACAAAATGGCGCATCATAGACCACATCAGTCTTTTCCAGAAAAAGTCAAGCGTGCTGCCATAATTGAGTGGATCGCCAGAGGTCTACAGTCAAGAATGTCTGAGTTTAGACAGTTCATTTTGGAGAATAAGTGCCCCATCATCGTCAATCGGTAACCGCATTTTATACCTCGACAGTCGGGATATGAATAATTCGTTTCTTCATCGTGCATTGAGTGAAGTCAAGTTGCTGTGCACATTCGTAAAGAACTCACTCATGTTTGCTAAAGAGTGGAGTCTCACAATAAAAATCATTACGTGTGTCTATATGTTAAAAAGAACTGGTCGTTTACTCTGACAAGCGCATATACCGGGCTGTCACGTCGAATTGATCAACCGACATTAGTGATATATTTGCAACAACTCAAGCCCGTTGGATATTGATGGATGACTTCTACGCCCATCATACACTGTGGGGAAGCATCAGGACAAATCGAAGAGGAACGAACATAGTTTATCTTGCATCTGAAGACGGGCTTCAGGTGCTGAACGACGGCAGCTCTACTTATCTCGGAGGGGCAACTTATAGCAGTTGTCATGACTTGACATTATTGTCACGTAGTATTGTCACAAAAGTTCAACTGTTCACAGAAATTGAAACCCACGGCAGTGACCATATCCCCATGTACGTTATAGTAAGAGGTATGGACGATTTTTTTCCCAGTACACTCATAACTTATTGACTGGGAATAATATCAGATATCAGTGGAAAGCAAGTGCATGCACGAACCACCGGAATCCATTGAAGAAGGAATTCGTTCTGCAATGAAGAGTTCTAAGAAGATATGTCCGAAAAAATCCAAACATACTACACTTGACCAAGAGTTGGAACAACTTCGAGCGGTCCACCGGCGTGCAGAAAGACGATACAGACACACTAAATCTATCTATGACCTCAGAGAATTCATCTCCAATGGAGATGGGAATTTTGTAGGCCCGTGTGCTCAGATTTTGATGCACGTTAAAGAACCCCAGGTGGTCGAAATTTCCAGAGCCCTCCACTACAGCGTCTCTCATACCACACGGTGCTTTTGGGACGGTAAACACACATATCAATCAACCAATCATTACAAAAATGTGGTCATATGCGAAATCTTCAGTGAAGTAAGCTATTTGCAAGTTTATGGATTACTTTGTATCATGTCCTAACTTTATAATTCTTGAGTAACACCATACAATAAAAAGTATGCACGAAGTGTTTGAAGTGCACGCTATAGACAGGATATTGCTCTCGCGTTCTACTCTTAACGGGAAGCTCGAGGGTTCCCGTTTTATTTATAAACAGCCTTTGGGGTTGTATATAGGTCAGCCTTACAGACACTATGGTTCTTTATCCAGCACGGGTTACACGAACCATCAGTATATCAGATAAGGCACGACTACCACGAAGCGCTAGATGAAGGTCACGATATTGTATTTCAACGGTTGCCGAATCATTGCGGAATTGTCGGCAATGACCGAACGAATGAAGCTGCTCGGTCAGGCTCACGACAAGGACTTGCGTACGCCCATACCACTCTTGAGAACCGACGCTTCAAGGCGACTACATTTACTTGCTCACCGTATAGCTCTCCTACAATGGAAGACGTTGGGTTTCTCCAACGCGCGCCTGTAGTCGATCGACTCAAACTTGCAACTTCGTTTCCCATCCAGGCTACCACGCCGCGCTTGAAATTTCGCTCTATCGCGTGAGGTTGTGCGTGGCATTTACGAATGCGTATTCTTGTCTTCTTGGGATGTCGAGCAGCTCGGCATGCAACATTTGTGCCGGCGAGGCTACGCTTGAGCACATTCTATGCCACTGCCTAGCATACCAGTCTGAACGACGTATTATGGAAGCCAAGCTCTGTCAGCTGGATTCATCCTTGCTTACAGAAAAGAAGATTCTGGGACCTTTGCCGACGATTTCGCATACGCGCAAAGCCACGAAAGCCCTCTTGTGCTTCTTAAGAACCACTGGACCTCACGAGTGCTTGTGAAAGAACAGCGTGAGACCATGCTGTGTAGTCTCGAGCTGACTATTCATTCATATCTTACTACTTTTCTATCTCTTTCCTTTCTATTATTCCCCCTTTCCCCCACCCCAAGTGTAGGGTAGCCAACCCAGCCTAGCTGGGTTAACCTCCCTGTCTTTGCTCTCCATTTCTCTTTCTTTCTTTTATGCAGTGTAGGAAGTGAACATTGGCAGATGTAGTTCCTTCGAAAAGAATCTTCCGAAACTGGCCATTGATTTACGTTTTAACCTTCTTCTAAACTTCATTACTGCACTAGAGGCACCACACTTTCATGCACCGGCACCAAGACATTGAAGATAATACCGCGGACATGAGCATGCTGTCTTTCATCGAAGCATATCATTACTCGCGTCATTTTGCTGGTGGCAACAACACTAAAAATAAACATAAGCAGCACAATTGCACGAATACCCAGAAGCACAAAATACACAAGGTAAACGTGATCAGACCACGAGATGCCAGGAAGTACCTCAGGTACTAAGTAACCCACGTCAGCGTGACAGCTATCTGGGCAATAGGCATACAATTTGAACCATTTGTTGCTAACTGCCTGCGCTAAATTCTTCTAAACATCACATGTGCAGTCTTCAAGTAGCAATATATTGGTAATCTCTGCATAAATCTACTTTAAAAACACGCTGTGTTTATTGCATAAAATACTTAATCAGTAAAGAAAAAAGATCCTTAACGTAGCATGGCTGGCAAAAAGCAGGTTGTATACTTACATTCATAATCCTAGACTCAAAACGCATGTTATCAAAACTGCCACTTTGGAACCACTGTTCTGCCATTGAAAGGGCTGCGGAAGCAACCTGATAACATCAAAGTCAATGAAGTTGATAAATTTCCGGTGAAATACAAGTTGTTTCATTAGTTTTATTGTGAGTTTTTTGTGACAAGAAAAGCCTTCCGAATTTCTAAATTTTCCTGAACCCCCCCCCCCCCCCTTTCAGACTTCAACGGCAATTAGGAAAAAGTTTGCCGGCTGCATGTAGCGGTACAGCTTACATGTGATGTCACGCTAAGTGAGTAGATCCTATTTAGGTGGGAAGTTTTTAAAAGATGGCTTCGTAGGATGACCACCGCTGTAAGCTCAATTGGTAGAACATCATATGCGTTATTTGAATGGTCGCAAATTCGGTCCCTCCCAGCGGCAAGTTATTCTTTTGTCCACCTAACTTTCTTCGCATTTACATCGCAATACCCACAAATAGGATCTCCTACACTTTCCTTAACTTTCTTGTCTCATAGGTCCAGTTCATCTTGTACGACGAGGTATTGACCAAAAATGACGCTCTCAAATAAAAAATGTGCATGTTTACAAGGGTGGACTAAAGAGGTGCTTTTCGCTGAACTTATGGCCCTTCGAAAGTCACGTGAAATCATTGCGCATCAGTTACCTGTAGGCCGGATCACGAACCACGCGGCATAGTATTCTTTCCTATTAGGCACCATGGCTTTCAGTTCAAATTTCACGCGCTTGTAATTGAACAGTTGTCCTGAAGCCACGCAGACTTTAGTGGCAAAAAATTCCCCGCTGTGTGGCCTCCAACCACTTGATGCGCCAGATGTTGCCATCGGCATGTGAATTTGCTCCTCCGAATTCTCGTGCACCCGCCGCTCTGGCGTCTAACGATGTCGATTGCATGGTGGCTGAAGGTCTATACCATTGCTCGTGAACCGCGAGGCTTTAGCAATCCGAAGGCGGAGCTTATGCTCATAGGGATATTGTACTTTACAGGCCAGGAACAGTGAGGTGAAATAGCTAAATAAATAACAGAGATCAAAAACATTTAGGAGCGCTCCACACCTCAATTTTTGTCAATCAACTCTGTATTTCGTGGATAGCCACTCGCATTTCACATATTCTTCCAAGGGGGCGAACTGCAGTGCATCGCAATGACTCTCTGTAGTCTCCTGGGTAATTTAGTTGTGTGAAGCTGTTGCAACTTATCCATTCATTTGGTGAGAACAGCACATTACTGCAATGTATTTGTAGATCATATTAAAGCGTAAAAATTATGGACAATCTCTCCGAAGGCAACCTTGATAGAATGCGAAGCAGCAGCAGTGCGCACGGTGCTGACCCGACTGAAACGGGCGTCGACATGGAGCCTGGAAAAACGGTTTGAAGCAAAACTAGGTGCAGCGTTTACTTGAGTGAACGTTTGTTTGAAACGCAATGACACGGCAGGTGGGTTGGTTTCCGGTAAGTTTCATCGTACGTCTACAAATTCCGGGTATCAAAAAGAAAAGCAATCACTCCAGAGTAGCATTGAAGCAAGCAACACTGCTATTATCACATGAGTTGTACTTGGACCAAACACAGATATACACTGATAGGTCCGTCTCGTCCAGCAGCTCATCAGGTGCCGCTGTGATTCCGTCTGCAGCAATGACCATCAAATTTATGTTGTCACATATGACTACATCTACGGCATCAGAGCTTGCTGCTATAAGGGCTGCTTTACAATATCTTGTTCAAGAGTGCCCAGGAAAATGGGTCATATTCTGTGATTCCAAGGCAGCGCTTCAGAGTTTGCAGTCGGCCATGCGTAGGAAGAATCATGAAAATTAGTACATGAAATAAGACGTTGCCATCATGAAGCTCTAGCACGAGGGCATGATACTATATATCAATGGCTGCCTGGACATATCGGTGTTACCGGAAATCAATTACCCGATGATGCAGCCCGCTCAGCCCATGAAGGAACCCGTACGTGTAGTCCCGAATCCTCTGTCAAGGACTGAGGCAGCAATGCAACTTTACCTGCTGGCTCCAGATATTACACGCATGTTTCGGAACGACCGCCTGTAGACTATGTCTGCTTCCCGAGTGTGCTCGTGATTGTGTGTACCTTCTTATCTCTCTGCAACCTCTTTTCTCCCCTTGATCTCTTCCCCAGTGCAGGGTAGCAAACCGGATGTGCGCCT
The DNA here is from genome assembly GCA_013436015.1 of Rhipicephalus annulatus. Lineage (NCBI taxonomy): Eukaryota > Metazoa > Arthropoda > Arachnida > Ixodida > Ixodidae > Rhipicephalus > Rhipicephalus annulatus. The sequence goes on along the minus strand of WOVY01010234.1, from coordinate 1,377,068 downwards.
GGTTAACCTCCCTGCCTTTCCTTGCATCTTCATCTCTCTCTCTCTTCATCGCAGAAAGACCGTTCGCTCGATGTGCGCTCGATGTGGGTGGAGAGGATGAAGCGAGTGAGATGACAAGGGGCGAGCGGTGACAGGCTATAGAGAAAATGACACCCACGCGTGCGCACTGCGAGGAAACGCCTGACCTTCTTGACACCACCCCGACAAATGCGGCCAGGGGAGCACGTTGCGGTCGGAGGGACAGCGTTACACATGCTAGTCAAAGCGCTGCTTCACATTTAACAGAGCGAAGTTAGGTGCTACTAGTTAGAAATATTTTGTTTACTGTTTGGTAGAAAAACATTTGGCAGATCCCACGTACCTGGGAATTGACGTTATGCGACGCATGCGGAGGGAAGGTGACCGTGTTGCAATTTTTTAATTGAGCGACGCGTCATGAAGTGACGCTAAATATATGTACAAATGTTGAACACAAAGAAATATTTTGAAGTTGCAAATGTTTATACAACGCCCCGCCGCGGTGGTCTAGTGGCTAAGGCACTCGGCTGCTGACCCGCAGGGCGCGGGTTCGAACTCCGGCTGCGGCGGCTGCATTTCCGATGGAGGCGGAAATGTTGTAGGCCCGTGTGCTCAGATTTGGGTGCACGTTAAAGAACCCCAGGTGGTCTAAATTTCCGGAGCCCTCCACTACGGCGTCTCTCATAATCATAGAGTGGTTTTGGGACGTTAAACCCCACATATCAATCAATCAAATGTTTATACAACAAGTTGTTTGCACTTGCACAATGATGCCATCTGGAACATGCGTATTAGCAATACGAGAAACCTATATGAAGCGTTGATGCTCGCGACGATGCTGGCCCTGGACACTGCTGCATAAATCAACTTTAGCGCATGGAAAGTAGCCACAATTGACGTTATTACCCGACGTGACGGCTGTATCAAATGAATACATATGTAATCTTTATAAAATTGGGTAGGAAGCACTAAAACCACTATTGATGTTTCACAAAGATTAGCGTCATTTGAAAAGTAGTTTCGAGATCTGGCGCAGCTCTGTGGTAAAATGCTTCATTGCCACGCGGAATGCTTGCAATGGGTTCGATTCCACCTGGAACCCTGACATTTCTTTTTTGCATTCGTCGGGTCGACGCTACCGCGTGTCTTGTACTTGTTAACGCTCGCACGTCAAAATTGCCCATGTGTGTTATCGTCATTACTGGGTAGATACTAAGTATCAATCACATGTCGCACATACCCGCATACCAGCGGCACACACCCACCCATGGGTATGTTTCACTGTCTGGCGGGAAGTGTCTGATGACGTACGCGACAGTATTGTGACATTATTCATGTCTTGACTAGCGCATCATATTCATCCAACCATCTTACCCACCCCGCCGCGGTGGTCTAGTGGCTAAGGTACTCGGCTGCTGACCCGCACGTCGCGGGTTCGAATCCCGGCTGCGGCGGCTGCATTTCCGATGGAGGCTGAAATGTTGTAGGCCCGTGTACTCAGATTTGGGTTCACGTTAAAGATCCCCAGGTGGTCGAAATTTCCGGAGCCCTCCACTACGGCGTCTCTCATAATCATATGGTGGTTTTGGGACGTTAAACCCCACACATCAATCAACCATCTTACCCTCCCAAGCTAATTTTGTTTACGCCAAGTTAACAGAGTCACCACGAGAGCACCCAAACGTAAGCTACTAGATAGATAGATAGATGGATGGATAGATAGATAGATAGATAGATACGCTCAAAGTGATCGAAGTTCGCTAATAAATGCTTGGCATTTAAAAGAAAGAATTACACTACGAATGAAAGAGAACCATCACTGCAGGATGTTATTCGCTTGGTTCTGTGACGTTTTTCGGCCGCAGTGTGCAAAGATGAATCAGCTATTATTGGCGAAAATTAGCTTGATGCAATGCATATATAAATGAGCGGCGCACCACGTGCTTCATTCCGAGTGTAACGATGAACGCTAGGAATTGTGTTTCGCGGGAGCTTTTTATCAAGTGATTACACTTTCGTGTCTTTTTAGCGGACATAAGGTCGTGTTTATTAAAATTTTATTCTGTGAACAAGCAATGAGTGATGAATAAGAGAAATGCCACATGTTAAGTTTATGCATTTACTTGAGACTGAGACCATTCGAAGGCGAATGTCATAACTTATTTTTCTTAGTTTACAGGAATTCTTCCCATCCGCCCACTCCCTTTCACCAAACATTTTTTGCACTGCCTTAGGAATTGGCCAAACGTTCAGCAAGCGACGTTGTCATGTGATCACGTCGTGGATCCTCACATGATGAGTTTTCACATCACTCACGTTGAAACTTTCGATCACTTTTCGCGTTTGATGAGAAAGGCGACAAGGCCTGAATAAGGCGCTAAAGAATCCTGGAAAAACGGAGTCGCAAGTGGTGTAATTTTTCTGGCATCAGCGTCCCTACGCAATACTGCAAGTTCTCAATCATACATAAGCGAAGGTTGGCCTTATCATAGTGCCTGCTAGTGGTACATGCGTGCGCTTAGTTGAGAATTTTGATCGTGCTGACCACGTTGAACATGATTATTCAAAAAGAGAAAACTCCATTGAAGTTTTTGTGAAGACGCAGTGATGACACACATAAAAAATAAAAGCAACACGCGGGAGCACACGGGATAAGAATTTTATTTTCAGCACCAGTGACTGAGCAAAATCACATAAATTTAGGAAGACATCGCACCTCGGTAACATATTCCAAGTTAGAAAACTAAGGAACTGTAAGAAAGCACACAGCAGAGTAAGACTGGCGCTATACAAAACGAACACTATTCACAAAACCAAATTTGAAGCTTCAACAAAAAATCCACACTCAGGCATCACTTAAGCAAAGTGGCGACAATGCTCAGTCTGGTTAATAAATGACTACTGTTCTGTCCTTCAATATTAAAATAAAACAACACAAGTGGGACTCACCCTGTTTAGATTTTACTGTCCTATTGACAGAAGGAGATATTTGACATTGGGAATAAGGATTGTCAACTGCAGTGTACACGTTGAACAAGCTACGTGTCTGCAGTGGTGCTTCGCAGGGCCTTCCTGTGGGTGTTGAATGCCTTTGTTCTGTCGCCCGTCGACACAGGCTTCTTATTTATATCTTTGAGAGCGCGTCATTTTATCGCCAGTAATGCTGAGTACAGGCACAAGTTGTTTTACTTTTTTTTTCGTTTTAGGGTGGAGGAGAGTATACGGACCATAAAAAGGCCCATGTGCAAATACAAGAATACTCAGATTCTGTCATATTCTCGATTGTAAAGATGCTAGAACAAACCTTGAAAATGCACCTGCTTTTAGTCATGTTAGGGTGGTAGTTGAGGAGAGATGATGTCTGTAGAAACGACGTTTTGAGACTATTATTTTTCGTGTGCGCAAGTAGCGTAATAGAATCGATAAATGAATTGCTTCGCCGTATATAGCAAAAAGGTCATCACCTTTCAAGAATTTGAAGGTTTACACCATGAAATGTACCAAAATTAAGGTTACATTTGCAGTTTTTAGGTGACTGGGCCCGCCATGGTGCTTTAGTGGTTTCGGAGATTGACTGCTGACCCGAAGGTCACGGAATCGAAACCCGACCGCGGTGGCGACATTTTAATGGAGTGTAAATGTTAGAGGCCCGTGTGCTTACACTTAGGTAGCGCTAAAAAATAACAGGTTGTCAAAATTTTCAGAGCCTTCCACTACGGCATCTTTAATAATCACATTGTAGTTTTGAGACGAAAAATCTCGACAGTTATTATTATTATTATTATTATTTAAGAGTTAATGTTCCCTACAGTCTTGCGGATGGGCTTTGTTGATGAAGAGGCTCACCCACCCGATTAACGGTTACACTAACAATGAGGTTCTGGTGGATACAGGGTGCATTACTACAGACTGAACAACTTTTATTAATAACAATGCTAAATTCATCACAAGAAAGTACCATACAGGTATGCAACAGTAAGATATGACTTTGGCGAAACACTGACAAAGTATTTGCGGACGTGCTCACCTCATGCTAAAGTAAGGACTAGTATCACAAAGGACGTCGCACAATACGCACTTTTCTATAGTTCAGAACGACATGCACATAAAAGGGGGCGTCTGGAAAGGTGGCATCTACAAACCGTTTTTGAAAGCTTTAGAGTATCCCGTCATTTTGTTTTTTCAATTTACACTGTACGTGCCCCAATAACTATAATGCATTGCTGATGCTTAGTATACAATTACTAAAGCAGGTGAAACGGTAGGCCATATTTAGTTGAGGCCGTCATTCAAATCCAATGTTTTGAGCAATTTAACATGAAAAAAAAGAGATCTATCCCATATGTTTCATGGTATGCATTGTGACTCTGTCACAAAAGATGCTTGAACCTTTATACAGCACTCTCAAGACAAGTTTTACAGTCGTATTAACTAAATGCATAGAATTTGTTAATTAATTTATCTTAAGTCACTTAAGGAACCTAAGAGAACGAGAATTTTGAGCTTAGGGTGGTGCACGTCGATCTGTGACACGTTCAATTCGATTCCAAGTTTTTAAATTATTTTTTTCTGCTTGCAGGTCGCTATTAGTATTCACGTGTTCGCGTGGCTTGTTTTGCCTAGATGAAAATACTGAGAGGTTTAAACAAACGTAAAAAGCTAAGTTTTGAAGCCAGTAAAAACATGAAAGCAACGTTTGCCGAAGCGTATTTTTATCATTTGCTGCGAAACCCATCTCGGAAGAGGCTCAAACAAATACGAACGCACATTCTAACTCTATGCACAATTTGTCCGCCTTGCTCAAAGAGTCATCCTAAAATGGCTAGTTAGACATAAATTTTTGAGCGTCCTCAATATTTTCAGTCAGCGCCTCTTTTATTTCTTTTAATGTCCGTTCTAACGCGCGCTTCTCAACGGGAGCCGTTGGTTCGCCTTAGTTAAGAGAGAGGTCGTGATGCGGCGCTATATGAGAGGTCGTGCTTCTAATGTACAACAGGCTTTCGATCGCTTTCCCCCAGAGATGCGATATACGCGTTTCCCCCTGCAATATTATGCATCTGTTAGATTTGTTCCTTCGTGCTTCATTTTTTTGTGGCTCGAAGCAACGCCACCGCCTCATCACGGTGCAGCGCATGTATTAGCGTTGCATTGACGCTTACCCATTGATTGCCCACCCAGCGCCACAAACTGTGACATGCTATCTCAAAACACCGTATCTTTCACAGAGCCAGCGTGACCGTCAACAGAATGACCACGAGAAATTCAAGACGCCACCTTGCGAATCTGTACACAACTAAAAACAAAATTACTTCTTATAAATTCCGTTGTGAGGCGCTGCATGATTAGCTCTCTTCCCCATGACCACAAAATACTTACGAATGCTATAGGTGATAGGCGAGTGCAGGGAAGTGCTATAAAAGAGAGTGGTGAACGGCTGGATTGGGCGCATTTGGCTGGCATTGATAAAATAGAGCTAGCTCTGGCAGTGTACGCACGGATCGTAACACTACATAAAATTTTAACATGAAAGTGTTTTATGCCGGTGTCCACCATGGCTCCACTGACGTATTTTCATCATGGTAACTACGTTGCAAAAGATATGCTAGCAGAGTGCAAAAAAAAAGAGATGAGAAGGAAAGGATCTGTCTCGGGGCGTTCAACCAGCGTCCTGCTGATCCGTGGCGTGCGGCCCTATAGACTGGATCACGAGGCGCACGTCGTGACCACAGCTACCGGCATGCTATTTATATACATCATGCACTGTTTGGCGGTCCTCTGAGCTTCGCAACTTCAACGTGTTGTCGTCATGAGTAGACAGATGGCGCAAAGGTTTCACGTTGGGTTTGGGTAAGCGTTGGACACCCTTAAGGTATTCGCCTGCCGCGTTTCGATGGGTGCTACCTCAACGGAGCGTGGTCTCTCGTGCGCGCGCGCTTATCAGACTCGTGATACGGGAGAGCACAAAGGGTATTATGCTTTCCACCACAGCAGCGTCTACGAAAGAAGGACGTTCGCAAAAGAAGTAAGAATTGTTAGAGTGGCTCGCGCTTGCCCTCTGTATACCCGTGCGTTATTTTCGTGCGTCTCTCTTTCTGTTTGAACAGTGCGCTTGAAGTGTCGAGCTGTGACGATTGTAATTCGATGCTCACCCTGTGTATGCTCATTTCGTACGTGTTTTCTGCTTAAGGTGTGTGCTAGAAGTTTCGAGCTGCCTGCTGTTCTTCGCGTGACTTCACAGTTTGTTGCTTTGGAACTAATTTATTCTCCCATGTTGCGAAACAATGCACAATAAACGCTCAACTACCTTTGCGAAGACACGTTTCACTTTTTTTAGTATAATGAATGGTATGCGCAACTGTTCGAGATGACAGCGCCATGTCGCGACGAATCTGAGCTCTAAATGTAATGTTCGCTCTGACCTACGCCTTTGAGTAAACGTTACGCTGATAGGACCTAAACTGAGGAACGTGTGAACGGAAATATTATCCCTGAGTAGTCACCTTCAATTCGTGAGTGCAGAACATTTCAGCTCTACTAATGCACCCTTATCGCCTGCTTCATCAAAAGTTCCTCAAGACTTGGTGCTGGGCCCTCTTTTATTTTTGCTTTATAATAAGGATTCTCCCAATCCACCACAATTAAGATACCACATTCAGCAGATGATAGTGTTTTAAATAATACATCATGAAATTCTGTACTGATCATGTCCTTAGTAAATTTTTCTCTAAAATTTTGTAGCTTGGCCGAAGCATTGTAAATAAACATCAGCTTTGTCAAGACATATTCATGGTTTTTCCAAGATGTTCACTGTTTTTTTACCTATACGTTTATTACTATTGCATTATACTTGCTATACAAATTCAAATATTTAGATATCCTGCTAACACATGATGTGTGGTAGCCTAAACACACTGATGTCACTTGTAAAAAGGCCCTTAAAAGAATAGTTTATTTACATCACCTTCTTGCTCGAGAAATATACTTCTGGCCTGTAAAACTCTCGTTAGTCTCGTCGTCGAATAAGATTGCGTTGTATGGGATCTATACGAATACTGTGCTAACAAAAAACTGCAACCTATGTGAAAGAGGCACACCACCGCGGTGGTCTAGTGGCTAAGCTACTGGGCTGCTCGAATCCTGGTTCCGCGGCTGCATTTTCGATAGAGGCAAAAGTGCTGGAGGCCCGTGTGCTCAGATTTGGGTGCACGTTGAAGAACCTCAAATGGGGAAAATTTCCGAAGCACTCCACTACGGCGTCTGTCATAATCACATGCTGGTTTTGGGACGTTAAACTCCACATATCAATCAATGTGTAAAAAAGGCAGTGAGTTTGTAAGATTTTTTCCCCAGCTTGGTTTCTATATTCTTGCAGTGTGTTGCTGTCCTTATTGCCTAGAATTATTTAACAATTCAATAAATAATTCTAGTGCCTCATTTCTAGATAACTATTTGACTTTTTCTGAACCTTCGTCACCATGCACGCGCCTAAAAATTTAAACTTTTTAGTCGACATCACTAATTCAAATGTAGTTTCTTAAACAGCAATTGAAATACAATACCAAGAAACATCCGTTCATTGCTACTGAAAGAATTCATGCAAGCTTGCTTTTAATAAATCATCCATTTGTTAATATTTCCTCATCTGCAGTATCATCATCAGAACTACCACGTACATAAACAAAATCAATAAGTATACTTCCCAGCTAAAGCTTATCATGAGTCCGTTTTGATAGCTTTGCAGCGTGAACTGCAACATTTGAATGGTGTATATTGAAGGTAACGAGGAGGTGTTTCTTTATTCTGCTGCTCGGCGGCGAAGAATACTGGAAATTGGTATTCATGCTTCTTTAATCTGCTCAATTTTATACGTCTGAAGGGTATTGAATAAACTCATTGCTAAGCCATAAGGGGAAGTTTGGCCTATTTTAAAACACCATATTTTCTATAGCCACTCAAGTAATCTAGTTAGTGACTGAAATGACACGCCAGCCACGACGTCTCTTCTGGACATCCGCTTTCAACAAAGCTTCCTTCCACATGGAATTATATATTTGCCTATATTTCCTCTCGAAGTGTTCGCTTGAAGAATACCACAAGCGTACTCTTTCGAAATATGGTGCACGTGAGTGATGCTACTACATCATCCACTTCCAAATCCATTTCGAGAAGCGGAAAAAAAATTAAACATTGAAGGAAAGAAGCTTACATAATTATCATTCTTATTCAGCTCGCAAGCTTCATCAAAGCTATAATAAAGGTGTTTTCTTCTTGAAATTACGTTATTTTCTGCAAAACTTGCTTCTTTGAATTTGTTACTACGCAGGCTATACACATACTACAGAGTATCTATAAATTCGTTTTAAGCGTACCACTTCACCATAACTGCACCAAATAGGCACTGCTCTCACAGACCTGAAGATGTATTTCTACTCGGAGAGTTTTAAAGAGCGCTGACACGTGAGTTCTTTATCGGTTTTTTTTTCTTGAAATAAAAGCTAATAAGCCACCAATCAGGGTTGGAAACCTTGTTTTTTAAAGTTCGCGATAGTTAATTACTTGGATACGCTTTTAAAGCGCCTAGTGGCAGTCTTGCTTTCAGGAAACGCTGAAAAAGGTCGGACCAGGTTGGTTTTATTGTTCGTTTTTAGCGTGGCTTGCTACGTGACAGCCTGGCAACGAGTGCACGTGAGCGCTGCGTTGTCAACTGTGGCAAGGAGCACAAGCAAAGCATGGCAACCAACAGAAACTTGACACGTAGATGGTTGTTGGCTGTTTGCTTTAGATATACAAGAGAGAAAGAATATCAGGAAGGTAGGGAAGTTAACTGGACCAAGTCCAGTTTTCTACCCCACTCGGGGGAGAAGGCAATGAGGTAATGAAGGAGGTGAAGAAGAGGAGGCGATAACCGTTGCACATAACTTACACACCGCACACACAGTGCAGGTTTCACAAGGTTTAGAGATAACTTAATGTTGCTGCCACGAGGTGCTACATTTTTCACTCATTTGCATGGCATGCATTATAAGATTGGTTTTGAATCGCCGTGCCCACATGAACAGGCTACAAAAGGCCAGCTGAGTGGGTGAAAATATGTACGCTATATTTTTCGATGATACTTTCCAGTTGATGCGTGTTTTCACTAGACATTGTCGTGCAAGCTTTCTAGACCAAGTTTGGGTCAAACATAAGATACCTTGCTCTTTAACAAAATGTAACAAATTTTGTGACTTCAGGTGTAAGCACCTATTCATGACATTTCCGCGCCCGTATTATGTGCATGTAATTACTCGTAGAACATACTGGTTGTACGTATCACGTCTGCGTATAGCAAGGTCTAGCGCATTCATTTGATACTCCCCAATGAACGTGCTGGGATTTCGCATGAAATATGGAACCTTAGTGCTTTCTATTGAAGCGCATGCCTTATGATTACCTGCGTTGGCTTGAGTTATACATAAACAAGCTCCCGCGCACTGTGAAATGAAAGTGTCAATGCGGAAACGTGAAGTCATGTAACACCAAAAGCGAGCCATCCAGCTTCCTCGGGAAAAAAGGCAGCACATCTAGGAACCATAATTTTGACTGTTTCATTCTAGACATATTGCACCAATATAAAAGGAGCTCGGCAAATTTGGTTCATGTTGCTTGCATGAATCATGAGGCGCAGATGAGGATTCGAACATGAGGTTACGCAAAAACGCATGGTGGTAAGACATCATAATAAAGGTGGCACAACCGTATCTGAAATTTCGAAACTTGCAAAACTCGGTGCCTTTTTCACACACACACACACACACACACACACACACACACACACACACACACACACACACACACACACACACACACACACACACACACACACACACACACACACACACACACACACACACACACACACACACACACACACACACACACACACACACATATATATATATATATATATATATATATATATATATATATATATATATAAATAGATAGATAGATAGATAGATAGATAGATAGATAGTGCGCTCCATCCAGTCATCGCCGTTGACTTGCGCATTGCTGCTAAATCATAGTGGGCGCGTGTGTAAATGGTGATAGCAGGACGGCATGGACTGAATAATTTTTAAAGCTTGTTGCTGTTTGGCTTTCATTTGACGCACATAGTACGTAATGGTTGTCGCTGTGCCTTAGAATCTTGTATAAGGGTCCCATGTACATCGTAACCAAAAAAGGTCTACCGCCTTTACCTGTGGCATCTGCGAATATGGCGTGTGAATTACAGCAATTACCGACACGTGTTTCTTCATGAATACGCGCTCTTGCCATGAGATGTTCTACAGCTTCACGATCATTATTGTGGCATTTTCCTTGGGCTGAAAGGTCAAACACCCCAGAGTATGACGAATGAATAAATTTGACGTGGGCTCATTGACAATTTTAGTGACACCTATGTTTTACTCTTAAAAGCACCAAATCATGTAGAGTGGTGAAGCGTACTCACACGTATAACAGCAAAGAAGATCAATGGTTCATTACAAAGTTAAAAACGAAAGAATGTGTCCATATTGCTACTGTTGCTATTCAGACATCCAAAAGACTGAACCCAATCGTAAACAGGGCTGCAATATTATACGATGTCTGTGTTCTCAATGACATCCACTCAGTTCATCATGTGTCATCGAAGCATTCTTTTATGAGGTGCTGTATCTGACTGTTGCGATCTCACAATTTTTCTGCATCATTCAATGGATGTGAAGTGCATTATTACGCGGTTAGCAAAGAAACGCAGTAAAAAGTCATGATATTCGCTCTCACCAGTGAACAAAAAAAAATGAATTTGATATTTACGTCCCGCAGTAGAAAACTGGATTGGGCGTTAGTACCATTTGTACTGTCCTTGCCTTTTTTCGCGGTAGAACGAGAGAATGCACCTTTTACCCACTATAATTCCTTGAGTACGAGCGAAATTTTTCATGAAATGGAGGGCATTGATATTAAAAGCTTGTGGAGGTCAATAAGAATGTTGACACTTTTCTTTTTCTCGTAAACAGTGAATGCACTGCACCACTCGCTGTAAATGAGTTTCCGGATGCCGCAATGCACTGTACGTCAGTTCTTGCCCCATCCCCCAATAATAAAAAAACAACTTAATGCTTTCATTTTTACAAATCCTTTCTTACCCAACAACTAAATATATTGATAAAAAACAATATTCTTTGTAATTGCGCCAAATAAATTTGCGAAGGGTAAAAGTTCTTCAATTTACGCGAGCGAAATTTAAAAATATTACTCTTAGCCGCCCTGTTTACTCCTTCTTTACAGTTCGAAAGATGTGTGTGCGTTTAATTGGACATGGTTAGCTTGTATAACTGTGGAATGAGATGTATTTACTTACAAACAATACAAAGAACATTTATCTTCTCGTCGCCTAGAAACAGCTATAAGTTGAGTAAGAAAAGAACGCATTCCTCACTCTTCCAGAATTCTAATGGGAATAGTTCTTTTTCTTTGTTACTGAATAGCATATTCGTAGATCGCGAATTTTAGGCCCATTATAGGCAATTAACTACATCCGCAGTATTGCTAAAAGATTAAAATGGCCAAAAATTGAAGTTTGATAGCTTGCACACCCTAACTGTACGAGTTCTTCTGAGATGTCATTATAGAGACGCTATAGCTACTGTGGTGACAACACACAGCGTTCTACAACAATAGGATAACAAAAAATTGAGAAATTAAAGAGAAAGCTGTAAAATTTGGCACAGAGCGCGTGATGCAAGCATGGGTGACAGCAACGCGAAAATAAAGAAATAAAGAATTTTTCTTACCAGTGAGTATGAAATCGAGCTTCCGGAGGTGTTTTGAAAAGGTTCGCAGGAAGTAAAGGTATTAGATTTTCGCCTAAAGCACCTTTGGATCAGCTGTTAATTCAGCATTTTAATAAAATTCTTTCAGTAAGGGACTCTGGGGAAATTTTCAGTGTTTGTTGTGGAAGCAAGTCTTTTGCATTCTTGATTACATTCGATTAACATAACGACGTGTAAAAGGGTGGGCGAAAACTAAAACGTACTGATGAAGCATTTGCTAGGCTGCGAGAGCATGCGCAACTTGAGAGAGTTCTTGGCCAGAAAATAGAACTGACATTTACTAGCTTGCTTTATATAACAGCCTTTACTGACTAAAACATTCAACTGTACCTCTTTTAGCAGATGTTGGTTTCAGTAGCAGTAATATGCTACTTTTTGCAGACATGAAAATACCACATGAAAATATTAATATTTTTTATATATTGTAAACTCATTTAGGTTCATAATTCCTTTCAATTTCAGTACTTTAAGCAGTATGTGGGCAGAGGACGCAAACATAGTGTTTCTAGTTGGTTAAATGCGGTGAACTAATTTCTTAAGCTATATTGAAGGCTTTCCGAGCACTCTTTGCCTCCTTCCAATAAGCTGTGTGAGAAACAGACGCGAATAATTTTAAGAGCTGCGGCTTCCACCTTATGGGTTTAGTTGTTGACTAAGCTGCTACGGAATTAGTTCTCTATCCTACCTTTACCGTGACTTAACTTTCATTGTGAGACCTCACATCTAGAGTCTCGTGCCATACTCTAGTTAATGTAGCGGTGGTTTTACTAGGCTAAAAAGAGGCACCCACAACACCACCTCTGTCAGCTCTGTACTAAAAAAATATGAGCGGCTAAAATGCTCCAATATCATTCTGACATATTTGCATTCTAGAATGAATGAATGAATAAATAAACGTGGCCTATTAAAGAGCTGCATATGATCAATTTCTTATATAAACAAACATTCCTGAAACTATTTTTATGACGAGGCATATGTTTTATCTGCACATTGAAGCTCCAAATCCAGAAATAAACTGCTCTGACAAAGATATTTTTGAAAAGTATACAATAGCTTAAATTTCTGTCAATGCATTCAAACAATTAACACTTGACGGGTGCATGAATGAAACAGTGTTAAGCCAAGATGGCAGCTGCACTATGAAGGACAAGCTTTGCAAAAGGCAGGGCGAGAAACAAATCCATGATGATTGCTATTGAATTGAAACTCCAAACCAACAACTACATTCTTAAGCTCGTCAATATATATACATATATATATATATATATATATATATATATATATATATATATATATATATATATATATATATATATATATATATATATATATATTATATAGTCAGAGTAACAATTCAATGAGCCAGTTAGATTCGTTACGATATGTATTATAATACAACGGAAGTTCAATAATACATATATTTATTTCCTTATAGTTTCGGAAAGGGTCCTCCCTTTGACAGGGGAGGAGTTAAAATACTCAAGTTGTCCCCTAATGTGCCTCAACAGCGAGCTCTAGTGTGGCAGTAGTGAGCAGAGGAAAGAAGCGCATGACCTTTTCGCGATAACTGAACGACATAATGACCTAGCCCTGCATCAAAAGCGGAAACAAATGTGCAGCTTTAAGCAGACGTAAGTAGATGTGTCCTCCTGTATATAAAACCTACTCAGTGTGTTAGCAAACGAAATGCAAAGAGCGCGTTCCTTTCCGCCCAGCGTGACAGACAATTGTACTTATACAGCCTGTGTGCCCCGGGATCCGATGCTTCCGAGTGCCATGCACCCCGCGCGAGTTTTCCTGTGTATCTTTTTATGTCTATTTCTTCTGGAACATCGTCTCAGCCTATGTTTTTCTGAAGCACGGGCATCTTAATATTTAGCTTTATTTTTAGCATTACGTTCAGTATAAGAAATGCTGATGCTTTTGGAAGCAAAAACAGAATGGAGAGTGGAACCGGTCTACAAAACAGAACAAGCGAGCATAAAAAGAAAATCTGCCAGACTGCTGTTGTTACTGGAAACGTGATGTTCTACTTCAGCTTTTTGTTTCTGTGGAAATGAGGACACCGGATTGCGCCACAGTTGGGTGGAACGCTGAAAAGCGTTGCGCTTTACGTGGTACGCCTGTCAGCATGGCGAACAAAATTAACTACCACTTCAGCAACTGCGTGTCTTTTTATTCCATGACCTCGCGCAGTACCCTTGCATGAATAAGTTAGTTCCGCCTTGTTCGTTCTTTTTTGTCTTTCAAATCCGAAAATAACTAATAAAAAAAGGTTAGTCAGTCGGTTGAAACAGCGTTGTCCTTGAAGCGCACTAGCAAGGCCCACTTGGCCTAGAGCAATAAAACCAGAAAACAAGAAACACAAGGTGCACGCTGACTTGTATCCTCTCCCGCGACACGCCACTCAAGGAAACCCTTGTCGACCGTGCGCGTGGTGTGTCAGCGGCAGCATCAAGCCTTTTCGGCATCGGTGTCACCCGCTGAGGCGGTTGCGCGATGCCTCCTAGCGCAGCGCCCCCTGCGGTAAAGGATAGCGTTGATACAACACAGTGAAAAGGGAATGGGGTTGAAGGCGGCGTCGTGCGGGCGACGCGGGCTGCCCTCTCGAGCGCGGTCTTTTGTGCGGCGCCGGCCGGTGACCAGCCATAGGCAGGGGGCTCGGCGCGGCTTCCGCGACAGGTACAACGAACGCTTTCGCTCCCCTCGCAAGAGGGGGCTCGTGACGACAAACAAGTAACGCACGAGTGTCCACGACGCTTTGGACAGGCAACAACAACCACAATAACAACGATGATAAGCAAAAAGTGGGCGCTCTAAGCGGTACAGGCTACCCTATAGGCACTGCAACGGCGCAAAGGACCGCAGGCGGACTGACGATGACAGCTACGTTCGCTCACGCACGAGCATCGCAGGTGCTGCAGCCTTTTTCATACAGCAGAATTTATTCTGGAAATGCCACCATTTTTGCTCAGGGTGTGACGTACAAGTCACGCGCACATCAACGTGCAGCAAGTGAATAATGCACCCGCATATACGTTGAAAAGATGAAACAACAAGTCAGTGTTTTGACAAGAGGAAAGCTTGCTATATAATCGATGGTTGACTCTGTGTGCCATGTACCTAGTAGTCTTGTGGAAACATATCCTGCTTTGCTTATTTTTGTTCATCAGGTTGCTGAATGCCTTCATTTTTTTCATTTTTTGAACATAAAATGGTAAACACAACTCAAGGAAGTGTTATTTTTATAGGAAATTACACCATCATGTTTACTTCTGCACAATTATGCCTTAGGTCGTGAATGTTTTTTATTGGTACATATATTATAATCACTACTATTTGTGCTGGTCGTATTCTCTAACCAAGTTATTTCCACTTTACGGTGCTGAGCATTATTGGCTAACCTTTTTCTACTGAAACAGTGATGTTTAAAACCTTGATTTAGCATTAAAAGCTCTGTCCAATAAAGATAGCAGCTTATACTCTATGCACAAGGGGACGTACAATCAATTTTTATCATACGTGCGCCAAACAGGCAGAAAAACAGTGTTGCACACTCACGTGATGGCTACAGGTGGCGCTGACTGACACTCTCACGCTTAGCTCACATATATACCCGATAAAGTG
Source organism: Rhipicephalus annulatus (assembly GCA_013436015.1). Lineage (NCBI taxonomy): Eukaryota > Metazoa > Arthropoda > Arachnida > Ixodida > Ixodidae > Rhipicephalus > Rhipicephalus annulatus. The sequence continues at coordinate 1,361,562 of WOVY01010234.1, read as the reverse complement.
GACCAGGTGGGAGGAAGGAGATAGCTGCCACAGTAGCTTCTTTTGTAGAGCATCGGACGCGTTATTCAAAGGCCGCGGGTTCCACCTCTGTTCATAGCGAGTAATCTTTTCATCCACTTTTCCTTCTTCACACTTATAATAAATTTACCTCGTATAACATCCCCTATATTTACCTCGGCATGATTGTCTGTCAAATCTCAGTATTGTTGTGTCTAACAAAAAAAATTGAGCCCTTAAATGTACGCGCCCCTTCACGCTTTCTTCAGCGAAAAGCAAAGCTTACGAGTGTCTAATCTTGAAGTGCTACAACAGAAAACGCTATGAAACATTTCAAGTGGGAAAGAATTCAGGGGTCCTGCTTGTCGTACATCCATGCATCTCCTGTGGCGTGATCACGCTTCCAGTTCGGCGCTCTATACAGACAATAACAAAGCTTGCAATACCCCAATTCGGGTGACAATGAACAAATTAGGACTAAACTAATTTATTTACCAGAAATGGCCAAGGAGTAATCGCAATAATAATTTGGAATCCCTAAAACATTTCGCAAACATAGGGCTGACTGTAGTAGGGCGCGAGAGAGTGCACCACCGCCTCGCCGAGCGAGCGAATCCCCCTCCGCCTGCACCACCCTTGCGTCGGCGCTACGCTAGCGTGGTGCTGCGTCGCTACGTGACTACATGACCAAATGTGAGGGGGTGAACAACCTCACGGAAGTTGACAAAGCACAACAAAAATCTGTGCACAGATGTGGTACGCCGGGTATGTCAGGGTGCCTGGCAAGATTCCTCTCGGGCCGAGGAAGCCCTACACGCTTATGCGAGGTCAGAAAATTGTCGCCAATGACACTTTGTTATACTAAGCACGGGCACTCTTTGATTCCTCTACGAACAGGAATCAAAGGGTGCTCGTGTGATACACTTCCTCAGGTTTTACGTTTTTTATCAGAATGTTTCTCTCTTCAGTAACAATGCAGTATCGACACGTGCCGCAAACATCGGTACGCGAGTGTGATAGCAGTTCGTGTTCATACGCTGAGGTTCATACGTGCAAGTCACCAGCATTTGCCTCGGCTCGACATTGCCTCACAATGGCCGAGCCCCGTCGTGGTGGTATAGTGACTAAGGTACTCTGCAGCTGGCTGGCAGGTCGCGGGATCGAATCCCGGCCGCGGCGGCAGCACTTTTGCTCGATGCGTGAATACTGTGGGCCCGTGAGCCCAGATTTGGCTGCACGTTAAAGAACCCCTGGTGGTCGAAATTTCCGGAGCCCTGCACAATGGCGTCTCTCATAATCATATGGTGCATGGTTTTGGGACGTTAAACCTGACATATCAATCAATCACTATTGCCGAGAAGGCAGTGCCGATCTCAGCATCAATTGCTTTTAGTTCGTAACAACCGTATCTCAAAGCGGGGATGCCTAGTAGTATGCAAACTGGGGTTATATATAAGTGAGAATTGTGGTGCGCCTAGACAACTGCAGACTGCGTAAAGCAGTCCAAACGGCTAATTCGCGCACTACCAAGGCTTGTCGCCAGGCATAGGGATGTCATGGTTTTTGTGACGTTCAAGCACTACCTAATACTACAAGTTCTATTACAATGACAGAAAGAATGCTCATTTACATCACTCTAACTTACAGCCTTTCGACTTGTACTAGTGTCCTGTGACATATTCTGGCCGGTTACGAGTCCCGACAAGGTGGGTTGCGTGATAATGTCCGTCTTATCCGTATAACAGGAAACTTGCCACGCCAAGTGAGATTGAATACGTAGTTCCAACAACCAGTGAAGGTTTTGGCAGCAGAGCGCTTTTGTGCTCTGTTTTTTGCTCTGACCTCTGCGGAAAATTTACTAATGCTAGCAATGTTTACGTTCTTTGGAGTGCTATCACTGCTCTTGCAGTAAGAAGTACCCATAGATGAAAAGCCACCAAGCAGCAAATTTACACATTGCGTCCTCAGGCGGCCACTGGCACGACGATAATTCTCATTGTTTTTCCTCTCATTTCCTGTGATCGTCAGTATGACAGGCTTAAACTTCAAAGGCGCTGACTTACACATACACTTCTCTCAGTGAAAGAAGCTACTGATATTTCACGGGTAGTAACTGAGGGCTAAAGGAAGGTATTCCCGTAACTTTTGAATAGTCCCAACTGGCTGCTAACGCTAAGCTATTAGTCGCTAAAAGGCTTTTTTTCAGTGTCCTAAACAGAAACATTTACACTTTCAGGGAGTTATTTGTGTCTGAGCATTGTTGTTTAAGAAACAAAAAACAGCGCATACAAGCGCTTTGTGACAAGACAAATTCAGCGATACACTTCCTATCTACGCTTTTTGGATCACTTGTTATCTATACGCACATGACGACTCTAAGTACAACACGTAATAATTGTCATGTCAAGAATGAGACAACAACGATGTGATGCTCCTTCAATGAATCGCATGTTACTAGCTCATAAGAAAAATAAAAAAAGCATTAATACAAAACTTCCAAACCCTCAAGCGTGCTGCAAGTAATTCTGTTCCTACTTCTCACTTTCTCTTTGTTTCTCTTTTTTTTACCGTGGACACGCAGTATTGCTGTCAAGGATGTCAAGCTTGTCTCCATGTTGCACAATATTAATTTAGGCGTCAAACGGCATTTGCTGACCGGAGTTTACCGTCGTAAAATCAGGCCAAATAATCTGACCCGCTCATGAGTGACTGGTGAAGCGACGTAGAAAATCATGGTGCGACCTCTTTAGCCGCCACTCAAGTACAGACTCTATAGCAACAGAAAAGCGCACATATAGGCTCCATGATCCATACTTGTCACCAGTTCAGTGTTTTATCCGAACAAATATGCCAGGAGATGAATTATTGCTTCTTGATTGTTGGAAGCCTACAACTAAACCATAACTATACACTGAACAAGGGCACTAGCTTACAGTTTGTGTTTTGCAAAAAAAAAAAACAATGTGCTCTTTTCAGTCAAGAAAAACAAAAACGAAATGGCGTGTCGGTATGTGTTTCGCCGTTTTGTGTCACAATTTTCTTAGCAGCCAATGTTCCGCGCGTAGAAGACAAATTAAAACACAGTAACATGAAAAATAGCTTACAGATTTTTTTTTGCGTTTTGCGGTCGTGTGTTAAAAATCAGATTCCGGTTTTCGAAGAAAAATAGATTAAACTATTGTAGTTTCAATTTCCGCAACGAGAACACGGAACAAGCTGATGCCGATTGCCGGTTTGGGGCTTCTTTGAGTAGGTTAACTTGGAACTTGAATTTCGGTTACTTACGCTTCTACTTGTATACCTTCCCTTTTTTGTTTGAACATGGCTTCATCGAAAAAAAAAAATTCAATTTTGCCTCTGTTTGTGTTCGAAAGGCAACCTCATGGAATGTGTTAGGGTGTGTGAGCGCTTATACAAGTTGCGAAGCGTGCAGTTTATTTCACAATCAAGCTGATTTCTAAAAGACGGTAAACGTGCGCACACATAATAAATAAGGGGCGAAGGATCTTAATGGACTTGAATAACTTCAAACCGTAGTTGTCTATTCAGCTATCCAACTAATATATTATTACGCTTGTACAAACGGAGTCGTTTGCTGACGTTACATAGAAATTTTGAATTATAATGGCAATGAATATATGCAAAAGTGATAATTCTAACATATGATACACATCTCTAAGGAAGAGAAATTGGTGAACTAGAAATGTCGTTAGAGCCGATGTTTTTACAAGAGGGCTTGATTTTGTCAAGGTAGCAAGTGCCTTCCTTAGCAGGGTGTTTGTGACCACCTTGTGGGCCCTTCGCCAAGTCCAAAGAGGGAAGGGGAGAGGAGAAAGACTTCGCACCAAAGATAAAAAAGAGGAGTGGTTATTTTGAAAGGAAATATCAGCGTGACAAAGGTTTTTGCTCTGTATGAGCATTCGTGCTGCACAGTAAGGGTGGAAAGTGTGGTTTGAAAGGGGGTTGCAGTGCAAAGTGTAAATACTAGTCTTGGTATACTTGCCAGGCTGGCATGGTGGAGAAGTGCTTGCTTACCGTGGAATTTGTCGTTTCCGCTTAGCAAAATAGCAATGGCACTATTTTGTGCCACCCTTGTGAGGTAGCGACTTTGCCCCATGACAGCCCGTGACGTAGACAAAAACCAGTGTTCTACCTTTGTAACTGCTCCCGATACTCGCACCCCCTACACACAGCTTTATGTGCAACACTTGTTCTCCGTTTGTCAGAACGAGGATCTGGGGATATTTGTCCGTGGCGCCATCTCTCGGTGGCAACGGCTCACGGCCATAATAGAATCGGAAAAAGGCACCTGAGAAGCCTGGGAAGTTCTTAAAAGCCACACGCTTAGTATTGCGGTACTGCAGTTTTATCAAAATGTTCGCAGTGATTTTTTGATGTACAGAAGACGAAGTCAAATTTAATTGTTTTTTTTTCGTCGGACATCATTTGTTTTCGCCGTTTTTCCCCTCAGTTACGACAACGTTTTTTGCCGCCAACGACCAATCGCGCGATGTGTAGATGTCCACAAGCACTGATAGTTTGTTGTAGACTGGGGCCATAAACAAGATTGGGCTAGGTTAGAGGGTGCAATATGTGCCACTGTGTTTTCTGCGCCCTCAAGCCACTAGGGCCCGCGAGTGCACAGCTGTTATTTAAGAGGCATTGAGCAGTGTCAGACCACACTCTATAAAAATGAGATGACACCCCACCCCTAAAGAGCTTGTACAACTGCCCCCCCCTTTCCTAGCTCATCCGAAGAGTGGGAAAAAGTGTTTTGATGTGCGCAAAACAAGACAAACAATCCAGGATGGTGGAATAGCCGAGCCCGAGCTTGCATTCGTAAGCACTACCATTTCTTTTACCAACAGCACCGTTCTGTTTTTACCCTTCCGAGAAAAACTTTTCACTTTTGAGGCTTCAGCTAAAACGTTGGGAGAGAGTGAAAAAAGGCGTTTGTAAAATGCTGCTAAGAGGAAGTTGCAAGACCTTGCTAGGACAACTGTCGCTGAAAGTGTGGGTCCAGAAACATACCCTGTACAAGATTTTTTTCTTTCATGTGTTGTCGTTCCCTGAATTTCTTATTCGAATTGTTGCATTTAAAATGGGTGCATTATTCAGAGAGATGTGAGCATTTCAAGATTATCTAGCATACCAATAGAAAATGCGCCACTTTGTTGATTGTTTTTACATAGTCGCACAGTCTGCGTGCTTAGAACCTTAACGCCCGTTGTAAATCATTGGCCCTGTGCGCCGTTACTGCCCCAACAAGAGTGCCTTCGCACCATTTTCCGTTGCAGAAATAACGAGCATGAAAGGAAGGATGTGTGAGTGCATGGCAACCACCAACCTACGTTTTTCTTTCAATGAGTAATGGTTTTCAAACACTCTTCTAACTACAATATAATAAGCAAGCTAGCACAGCAAACTAATGATGTGTCTAACAGTCTGCACCGAGCCAGAGACCTCAGTACAGTCATGGTTGTAGGTGCAGGAGCGTAGGGATGCTATCTATGATCAGGATAACCGCACATGAGGCAATCAAAATAAATGTTCTCTTGAGAGGACTTTTGGGGCACCATCTGTGTCTCTTCTGTCTTCTTTTGGAGTACACATAGCAAAAAACCCAAAGGAAGAAAGCACACACAACTCACTGCACACAATAACGTCCTTGGCTAACTGTGCAGGACATCATTAACCACGCTGTTGAATCTGTTGTCATCTTGAAAGCCACATAGTTCTGAACTGAGAGCGAGTTCAAATTATATTTGTAAGCCTCTTGCCTCATTTCATATACTTCCGTCATTGGGACTCTAAACAAACCTCGAAAAAAAAGGTACGCACCAGACTTCGATGGAGAAAGGACAAAGCTTTCGTTTTCTGACTGAAGCGGCCATCTTACAGCTTTTCTTACGAGACTGGGGCACAGCGCTATGTAACGCAAAATAACGTTTAAGCTTAGAGTAACATTTGCTCTTTTCATTGTACACGGAAACTCTCTCTTTAGAGCTCCACACCATGAATTCACCTTCAATTCCCTCGATTATCTCATTTCTTCTGGCAGTTTCACCGTGGTGACAAGTCACCACTGCCTGGTAGTATGGTGTTGGCTGAGCTGGATAACATTTATGCTATGGCTATATGTATATTATATTACAGTCAATCGCGGAGTACACTCACAAAGCATACGTGATTATACCTTGGGACGTCGTTCACATGCACACTATCATTTGTATTTTGGCTTTCGGATGCATCATTAGTACACAGAACAAGAACCAGCTGAAGCGCAGCCAGCCGGATGCAATTTTACTTGTCAGTTCGGGCTCTGACTTCTCCCCTGGCAATGTTCTTCACTCTTATGGCGATAGCTTAGACATGGTTCAACACAACCAAATCTCAGCTTAACATGCAGTTCTGGCTTTGTTTTCTCACTACAATGTGACATACACTCCCGATGAAATGATGGATGTGGTGGGAGACTGGGAAAAATTAGTCACAGGCCAAATTAAGACGTAAGATAGGTGGTGAAATCGAGATGTTATCCCTTACTACGTGAGCAAAACGAGACACAGCAGTGATGAAACAGTCTTTGTGCTCGTGCATTCCTATGGGTCAAGCCACCACCGCCGCGCCACCATGCGCATGCAGCCTGCTCTAGACACAAGTGGTGGCGTAGGTACTGTTCGGCGGTTCCGACGTCAGAGGAAACCACTTGGCCATGATGCGAGGCGTGAAGAGAGCAGCAAAGGCTTTGCGGAACTGCCTGCTCATGGAGCAGTATAAAATGAAGTTGACAGCACTATTGACCAACGCCAGGATATCCATAACCTCTCCGAAGTTCATGTAGACGTGCAGAAAGAAGTCATCGCCAAGAATTCCGCTGAGAAGGGCAGCTATGCCGGACGGGAATTCGGTCACCAGAAAAAGCAGGAGTACAGCGAGAAGCATCCGTGTGGTGCGGTCCCGGGCCTCTTCACTGCCACCTCCATGGCCGCTGTGGCCACTAGCCCCTCGCCGAAGGCGTCGCTTGCGAGCTTTAGCTTCATAGAGCACTCGCAGCAGCCCAAGGCTGAGGCCTGTTAGTGCCACACAAGGTACCAGCTTCATGAGGACCGAGTAGGTCCAAAAATTTAGATTTTGCAAGAAAGCGCCATTGGCGCGTGTGATGTTACTAAAGTCGACCTTGTACGAAGGTTCCTGTGGCGTTCCTGCCTGGTGCACTGTAAATGAAAGGTACACTGGCAGGCAGCAAAGAGCGCACGACACATATACGCTGACGACAGCCCAGCGAGCGCGCTGCATGCTGCACCACTCCTTGCTTGAGGCCGGGAAGCTGACGGCGAGAAAACGCCACACGGCCAACGTCACAGTCAACCACGTGGACACTGTGTGGAAGACAACGCTCACGTGCGCGTGAACAAGGATGAAGACTGCCGTACCGAAGCTCTGCGTGCGTGTGGGTGGCATCACGTGTGTCGTGATGGTGTACGGCAAGTATGTGGCGATCACCAGCATGTCGGCCACGGCGAGTCCCGTCAAAATGCCGTTCGTTGGTGACACCATGTTGCGTTGCGTGAGGACGATGATGTTAAGCACGTTGGCGAGGATGCCGAACACGCACACAGTCATGCTCAGGTAGCCGTGAAGGTGGCTCGTATACCATGCATGGAAGCGACCAAGTTCAGCGCCGTGGTATGGGAGCTCCTCTTCCTCAAACACGTCGAAGCCAGCGAAGGGCCCACTCAGGTTAGCCTCCACCAGGGAGATGTTTTCCTCGTCCAGATACAGGCCGTCCGCTATCTGCAGCATGCTGCTCACGTTCAGAACCTCGGCCATGAGTGCTTTAGTTCCTCCTTCTTTCAACTAAGTAATCCACACTTGTGATCACAGGAGCGTCCTGCAAATAGAGAAAGATACATGAAGATAGGTTTTTAAAATTTAGTTTACCACACACGCAAGCTTGACACTTTCTTACCATTGAAGAAAACTGATATCTACTAATCCGGCTGGGTTTTTCAAGAAGCACTTATAGATTACCGCTAAGTACCATAAACATCACTTAAATGTCGCTGTAATGAATCTTTTAGTAAGCTGACCTCTCTTCGTCATGACTGTTGCAGTATGCGCATGATGCAGTAGTGGTGGTTTAGAACAAAGAGGGGCCCTAATTTCTGTAACCAATTAGAGAACACTGCTGATTGTTGATGAAAACAGAGGATACAGTAGTGAAAAACGTTCGACGAAGAAGAGGCCATCTTGTCTAGAATCGACCACCCAAAACTTCAAAAGCCAGGCCGGGGTAGAATAACCAGTGAGTGTCCGGCAGCTTTGAGGATCGAAACGAGTGCTTCCAGCATTGGAGGTGATCGCTCTAATCTGTTGACCACCGCTTTAGATGCAGGAATGCCTTACTTGGGAGCGTTCCTATCTGTGGTTTGTTCGCAGTTCCACAACCTCAAAAGTTGAGCAGGGGAAAAAAAATTAGGTGCACAAAAGATGAAAAGAAAGAAAGGAGAGAAGAGGGCTGTTCAGATACTTCGGTGCTTTTGAGAGTGAGAGTAAGGAAAGAACGAATAAAATTCAAAGAAAGAAAGTAAATGTATTTTGCAAAAAAATACAAAGGAATCGGCCTAACATGAAATTCAAACGTAGCTGATTGTTCAATGCGCACTGATATATGAGAGCTTCTTTTGTAATGTGTAATACTTTATGGCAGAATACCACCTTTTGAGGTGGATTCACAACACGCGAAACTATGTATACCACGTGGATACAGCCGCTTGGCGTTAGCTTCAAGCTAAACATTCCTGATCGAACCTTTCACTCTAACCTACTTACCTAACCCAGTACCTAGACTCATTTGCTTTTTGTTGAGGACACCGTAGCTTTACCCTTCTTTGTGGGAATGCCACAAACGACTGGACCGACGAGGGCTACTTTGCCCAGATTGGTTACTTAACGACCCCGTCTGGTGACGAAGATTTCAGGTTGGTGACATCGCTACTTTCACTACTTTTGAACCTCTGTTTTTACGCATGAACTAGCCGTTTTTGAATATTTGCATATAAACACACTGTTTTTTAGCATTTCTCTCGTTTTAGCCGATGCACGCGGCTTCTTTCCCGACATAGTAGAAGCATTGTCAGCGTCAAGTGCACCCAAAGGAGTATGTCGCTTGCCTGTGTCATAAGGAGTTGCGATGTTGCGTGACTGTTCGCAAACGCGTCATTCGCACACTCCTCACGCAGACCGTTATGCATACACTTGCTACACGCAAGTTTATAATTTTCATGCTCTGCCTATGTTCGTATTCGTACTTGACACAAAAAAGTCCACAACAATATGAACCTGGGCTGTTCATCTCCAACCAGAGCTTGCTAGCTCAAGCTGGGCTAGTATTCTGTGAACTCTTTTAATTGAATTCCGTATTTGGATTCAAAGAATGACTGATGCAATGTTCGATGTCCCACTTATTTGTTGGATTGAATGATCGATGTCACTCCGCATATGGCAAAACAATCTACGTTTTACATAAACTATATGCAAGGTAAATGAACTTATTATAATTTATTTACTTACTTGCAATTTATCTTTGGCTTGAAGACCAAACGCGAAGGAAAAAAATTGTACATACTCCTATTTTTTATTCTATATACTTGCTTATTTGAAATGGCAATATTTACTGTACATGAATCAAAATGGCTTCCGTTGCTTCTGTTGCTTCTGTTGCTTCTGTTTTATTTAACATTGCTTCTGTGGTATTTAGCTACAAATTTGGCAATAAAATAAATGGCGTGGCTATTTTGGCTACTTATAGCTTGAGTTTTGGCTCCTTTTCAAATCGGCCCAACGACAAAGCTGGGACCAACCACGAACACTATACCTATCCCTCACTCTGTGGGAAGATGCTCTTTGCAGTACACGACTGCAAGATCAGATGAGTCTGACTGACAGGACCAGCCAGACTACTGTAGCGAAGGGGACCCGGATTGAACGTTCAATCCTTTGGAACTGTAGCAAGGCTCAATAACCGCCACGTCACTGTTTGTATCTTTAGTGCGCATGCCTGGCGGCGGCACTAGTTGTGTATATATACTCGTTCTTGTTCCGGCAATAAAGTTCTTCATTGCCTGAAGCCGACTCGCACTCATGGTGGCAGCGGATTCCCGTCACTATGTCGGGTCCGTCAACCCTGCTTCCCCCACCCAAGCCACTGGACCCGTCGACAGACGCATTGCTTGCATGGAAGACATGAAAAAGTGAGTTCACTTTGTTCTCCACCGCTACCCAGTTGAGAAAGCAGCCTAAAGAAGTACAAGCGGCAACGTTATTCGTAACAGTCGGCGAAGAAGGTAGGAAGGCTTACAACACCTTCAAATTCAAAGATGATGCAGACAAGAACAACGTCGAGACGTTGCTTGAAAAGTTTGAGGAATTCTACAAGCCAGTGACTAACCTGACGTTTAATGAATTCCGCTTCAGATCAAGGAACCAAAGGCCAGGGGAGTGTTTCAATGACTGGCTAACCGATCTCCGGCTTTTAGCGAAGAACTGCGAGTTCGGGGACCTAGAAGACCGTTTGCTTCGCAGCCGGATTATTCTGGGATTGAGAAATAAACGCTTGCAAGAAAAGCTTATCGCCGAGAATCCGTCGTACAGCAGGACCGTCGAAATGTGTCGCGCCCAAGAAATTGGGAAGGAGCAGTTTAAAGAAATTAATGAAGGCACAGAAGCAGCAAGTGCCGCAGTTATTCAGGCAGTCAGCACCCAAAAGCATCACTGTAGTCGGTGCGGTTATAGCACGCACGGTAACGCAAGGTGCCCGGCTACAGGAAAAACCTGCAAAAATTGCGGGGGGCGTAATCATTTCGCTCAAGCATGTAGATCGTCGGTGCGGCGACAAAACAGAGGCGTGAAAAGAGCTGCACGAACTACAAATGGATGAAGAAAATTTTTTCTTGGAAGCTTTGACCGTACGCGCAGTCGCAGCGGGAGATAACTGGACTGCAGCAGTTGACATGACATCGAAGGCTACCAATTCACGTGCAAGCTAGACACGGGTGCTAACTGCTGCGTAATTTCAAGGAAAGACTCAAAAAAGCTTAGCAAGGGGCCCCTGCAAACCTGCCACGCGACCCTGACCGCCTTCTTTGGCCATAAGGCCCCAGCGACAGGAAAACTTCGGCTGCGCCTACGTGCTAACAGCAAAGAGCACGAAGAAACTTTTTTGTGGTCGAACAAAATGTGCCTGTGACTCTAAGTGGATTAGTGGCGGAACGCCTAGGATTTATTTGCCGCGTGCAAAATGTTCACGTCCAACAGTTGTACCCAGCGGCTCAACCTTTCGCAGAAGTCTTCAGTGGACTGGGACAGCTGAAAGGCGAAGAGTACGCAATGAAGTTAAAGCTCGGAGCCATTGGAATGGTCGTGCCAGCCAGGCGAGTTCCCGTGGCCCTTCAGGAAAGAGTCAAGGAAGAGCTCAAGCGTATGGAAGAACAAGGCGTGATAACTAAGGTAAGGGGTCCAACGGAATGGTCAAGTCACGTGGTCACCGTCGTTAAGAAAGATAAATTACGCATCTGCCTAGATCCCATCGAGCTCAACAAAGCACTTTTGTGGGAGAACTATCCTATGCCTACACTGGAAGACGTTGTGCCAAAGCTTGCTGGAGCCAAATTTTTTTCGACATTAGACGCAGCTTCAGGGTTTTGGCAGATATAGCTGAATGACTATAGCTCCAAACTTTGCACAATGAGTACACCGTACGGACGCTACCGCTTTCTCCGCATGCCCTTCGGTATTGCCTCAGCACCAGAAATATTCCAAGCAGCGATGCTTCGTGTCCTAGAAGGTCTCTCAAATGTGGCGGTAGTAATGGATGACATTCTTGTCTGGGGAAATACAAAGCAAGAACATGACTACAATTTGCAGCTCCTTCTAGCACGCTGCCGCGAACAGAATCTTCGACTAAACCTAAAGAAGTGTTTCTTTTTGCAGACAGAGGTTCGCTACCTTGGGCACGTGCTCACTGCCGAAGGCTTGCGTGTGGACCCACAATTTGTACAGGACATTTTGGAAATGCCGACACCAAAGAACTGTAAGGAGCTACAAGTCTTTTTGGGCACAATGAACTTTGTACAGCGTTTTATTCCAAACATGTCTGAGGTCACAGCACCACTTCGTACTTTGCTGCGGAAAAACACTGCATGGGTCTGGACGGAGGTGCAGCAAGAAAGTTTTCTTAGACTGCGTGAGGCTCTGATACAAGCGCCAGTACTCCGGTATTTTGATTCCAGTAAACCGGTGACCTTATCGGTGGATGCGAGCCAGCTGGGGGTGGGCGCTGTCCTAATGCAGGATGCGCAGCCCGTCGCATTTTCGTCACGGACACTTACGGAAGCGCAGACAAGATACGCACAGATAGAGAAGGAAACACTTGCTATTATACATGGGTGCACTAAATTTCATGACTATATATTCGGACAGCATGCAGTGACTGTGGAAAGTGACCACCGTCCCTTAGTAGCGATATTCAGTAAGCCGTTGTATCAGTGCCCACTACGGTTACAACGCATGCGCCTTACTCTACAACGTTACCCCATCCATGTGACTTACAAACCGGGCAAAGAACTATTCCTAGCTGATGCTTTGTCAAGGTTTCCGAGCAAAGCATGCATGCCAGAAGACGAGCAGTTTCAGGTCAATGTTCTTCAATGTATTTCAACCTCTGCACGCGCGCTGCAAGACTTGCTTCAAGCCACCAATGAGGACCCAACCCTGGGCAAGCTCCGCGAATACGCAAGTACAGCATGGCCGCTTCACAAGCAAGACGTCCCCGAGCCACTTCGGACGTACTGGGAGTACCGGGACGAGATACACGAACAGGACGGCCTCGTATTCTGGAGTAACAAGGTAATCGTGCCACAATCGAAGACATCAGAAATGATGAGTACTCTTCACTCAGCGCATGTGGGAGTCGAAAAAATGAAGGCTAGGGCAAGGAACGTGATGTTTTGGCCGAATATGGCGGGCAACATCGAGCAGTTCTGCAAAGCTTGCAAAGTATGTCAAAAGCATAAACCTCAGATCCCTAAGATGCCACTTTTGAGTCACGAGGTACCCTCGCTACCATGGCAAGTTGTCGGCATAGATTTGTTCTGTTTCGAAGGACGAGAGTTCGCCGTCATTGTCGACTTCTACTCGTTCTTCTTTGAACTACGAGAGTTTCGGACGACAACGGTGAGCTCGCTTAAAATATGGTGTTCAGAAATTTTTTCCGTCCATGGCTTGCCACTAAAATTGTGCAGTGATAATGGCCCGCCTTTTAGCAGTCATGAGTTCAAGGACTTTCTGGACACTTTGGGCATTGCTCACGTAACCTCAAGCCCCTACCACCCGCGGTCAAACGGCATGATGGAAAGAGCGGTCCAGGAGGCAAAAAAGCTTTTAAAAAAGTGCTCATTGAAAATGCCCGTGTTTCAAATGGCTTTGCTTGAGTGGCGCAATACTCCACGTGATGTGCTCCAGTCCCCTGTGCAGAGGCTGATGGGACGCCAGACTGGAACTCTGCTACCGGTGCCTACCAGTCATTTGGAACCGAGGACCATCCCACCGAAAGTGGTACAGGGCCGCCTTCAAGAAATACGGCAACGACAGAGGACCTACTACAACCGCGGTAGCAGAACACTACCGCCTGTGAAGCCAGGCCAGCAGGTCACCGTATATGATACAAACCAGTGGACCTGGGCGCCTGCAGTCTTCATCAGACCGTTCGGGGAAACCCGCTCGGCCATCGTTAAAACAAAAGACGGCCGGGAACTTCGGCGCACAAGAGAGCATCTCCGCTTGCTAGAACCGCAACCAGAATCAAACCAGCCAGAATCGAGCCTTGTCCCTTCAAACGGGGCGTCCTCAACGGCCCCTACAGAACTACGGCGAAGCACAAGGCAACGATGCGAGCCCTGTCGGTACCCTCTACCTGAGAGGCGCTAACCAGGTGTTAACTGCCCCATAAAAAGGGAAGATGTAGCAAGGCTCAATAAGCGCCACGTGACTGTTTGTATCTTTAGTGCGCATGCCTGGCGGCGGCGCTAGTTTTGTATATATACTCGTTCTTGTTCCGGCAATAAAGTTGTTCATTGCCTGAAGCCGACTCGCACACAGGAACTACATGAGCGAATTGAAGTTTTCTGCCCCTACTGCTACCTCTCTTAGCCAACAACATCACACATGCATTACATCAAACCGTCAGCCTTGATAATAGGTAGGTCTTAATAGCGCTAGGGTCATGTTTGGCCAAAGAACGCCATGCAAAGACGGAAGAGTGGCAATGATTTGCGATGTAACGATTGAGTGCATGTCTGGAGTTTAACATCCCAAAACCACCAAATGAATATGAGAGACAACGTAGTGAAGGGCTCCGAAAATTTTCATTGCCTGGGGTTCTTTAACGTGCGCTCAAATCTGAGCCCACAGGCCTACACCATTTCCGCCTCCATCGAAAATGAGGCCGCCACAGCCGGGATTGGATCCCGCAACCTGTGGGTCAGCATCTCAGTACCTTAGCCCCTAGAACACTGCGGCGGGGCGCTGTTTAACGATGACATGTAAAGTATATCAACTACGATGATGCAACAGGGCTGTATGAGAGGCTTAAAATTGTTCGCCTTAGGGTGGATTGAAAAGGTAACATATTACAATCCTGTGTATGAGGTGAAATATTTCACTAAAGGACTAATGGCGATATTCATAGTAATGTGAATAAGGAAATATTTTGGGCTCACATGGTATTTAGCACATTTGCCTCATCAGTGCCCTTGAACACAAGGGCCTCGAGGCAGGGTGCTGTCTATGGAGCCACCGCAACAGCAACCTCTGGACGGAGGCCGTGCTATGGGTCACCTCGGACTATAGTGTTAAAACCATATACTTCTCCTTAAAATGCCAACAATGATTTTCGTTTAGGCAGTGCATTCCTACTGATGAACATAGAAGGGTGCGGTGGAAGCTGCTGTCGGTAGGGCAGTAAAAGTTTTTTTCTGATACCATCCAACTCGCGTCACTGGAAAAAAGATGTGGAGAACTGTAAGTGGTTCGCCACAATTGTCACAGCTGGATTGTTCACCACCAGACAGAAGATATAAATGTGTGCGGTGTGCGTGTCCTATTTTTGGCCTGGTGTTACTTGTGTGTAGCATGATCTAGATACCGGTGGACAATTTTCAAGTTTGGGTTTGATAACATGTTTATTTTCAGTCTGCCTGTCCCATAGCCACTGCCAATATCCTCTGAGGCTTTGTTTTGGAAAGTGATTCATGTCAAGTACAGGGACAGTCAAATATGGGTTGGTGGCAGCGTTGTCTTGCGCGGATACAGCTAGCTGGTCCGTGGCCACGTTTCCACCAATCTCGTGGTGCCCCGGCACACAGCACAATACAACATTCAGTTTGAGTGCATAGATCGTGCATAAAAGTTAGTAACGTGATACACGCACGGGAACTGTTATGTTTTTCCAATGTTTTCAAAGCTGTTGCGACACTCAGATAGTCTGTGTATATAACCGCGCGTTCTAGTTTTAATTACTTAATATGTTTGGCAGCCACAGACAGCGCATGAGCTTCTGCGGTGCATATGCTTGTTTGTGCATGCAGAATACCGGAAGCTGAAAAGGATTGGCCGACAGTTGCTTAGGGCACAGAAGTGAGAGACTTGGAGGCATTAGTAAAAAATTCAGGGCAAGCGTATTTGTGTTCAAGTTCCATGAAGTATGTGTGTATATGTGCAATAGGGGCATGTTTCGTCACTTCCACGAAAGATACATCACATTCAATGACCTGCCACTGCCGTGGTGGTAGGTGTGCAGCAGGAGCCATGAGGCACTGTTCAAAAAGCAGCACGCCTGTTATCTCGGCCAGGCCCCTCACGCGATGTGAGTAAGACTGCCTCGTCGAGGGGTGAGGCAGCCTTTCCAAAAAGTGCACGACTAGACAAATCAATAAATATGGAGTACATAGGGTGTTTTTTATCGCCATTCATATTCAGCTAGTAGATAAAAGACATGCAGGACCATTGCAGGCAGAGTGATCACTCATTCGACTCAGCGTAAGGGCTCTGTACAAGGCTCGTTCGATAGGCACCTGTAGAGAGGCGGATGCCCAGATGATGAACAGGATCCAGAATCTTCATTGCGCTTGGTGAGGCTATTGCTATTTACTATTGCTCCATAGTCAAGACTTGAACGCACCAGCCTTGTGTACAGATTCATGAGGCACTTTTTGTCACTGCCCCAGGATGTGTGCGACAATACCTTCAGGATATTCATTGTTGCCATGTATTTATTTTTAAGGTGTTTGATGTGTCTTACAAATGTTAGTTTCGCGTCCAAGATTATACCTAGGAACTTACGTTCTGTGCTTACGGGCAGACGTTAGCCTTTCATGACAATCTGAGCATCAGGGCGTACGCCTCTTTTCCGTACGGACAGAACAAATGTGCTTTTTTGTCGGTTGACTTTGAACTCATTTTCACCAGCCCATTTGGACACTTTATTTAGAGCAAGCTGGGCCTGTCGCTCCCAGATGTCGAGGGAACACGATTGAAATGCTATCTGGATGTCGTCAACTTATGTGAAGCAAAATATGTTACGAGAGTTATTTTTATAATAAAGAGCGTGCAGCTCAGTACCCCACCGTTTGGTACGCTGGTTTTTTGTACAAATGTTCTGGTTAAGACATTGCCCATGAGAACCCGGAATATGCGATGAGACAGGTAACTTTCGATGATATTGAACATATTACCACGTATACTCGTATGCGAGAGGTCTGTCAATATCTGAAACTTCCACGCTGTATTGTAGGCCTTTTCCAGTCGAGTAATACAGATAAAAAAACTAGTTATGAACAAAAGCTTCACGTATGCGTGCCTCAATCCATATAAGATGATTGGTGGTAAATCTGCCTTCTCTAAACCCGCACTGGTATTTGTCTGGTAGTTTGTTTGATTCTAGGAAGTGTAGTAGGCGGAAATTGATTATTTTTTCGAAATATTTACAGATGGAACTGGTTAATGCTATAGACTTGTAATTTCATGCAGGCGAGGGATCTTGACCCTGCTTTAAAATTGGAATTATCACAGCTTCTTTTGAAGAAGAGGGGATCACACCAGAAAACAAGATAAGATTCTAAAGAGAAAGGAAAGTTTTTTGTGTGTTTCGGAGGGTAGTTGCTTCAGCATCTCATACATTATAAAGTCAGGACCTGGACAGGAAGTATTGCAACAGTTCCTTGCTCTTTGCAATTCTGCTAAGCGGAATGGCTCGTTATAAGCCCCATTTTTTATTTCTAGGTTTTGTTGTTCTAACTGTGACTTGTATATTTGGAATTCGTCAGAGTAGTGTGAAGAGCTCGATATATTTTCAAATGTGCACCAAGATAGCTATCTTGGTCTGCTAAGCTTCCTACGAAGCTATTTACTAATGGGAGGGAATATGTTTGTTGCCTTTAATTTTCTGGACTTTGTTCTACACTTTTCTTTCATCTGTGTACGAGTTGATGCTCGTAATTAACTTTGTCCAGCTTTCTCGTCTGGCTTGTCTGCGTGTTCTCCTTGCCTGCCATTTGACTTTTTTAAAATTTTCCAGGTTTTCCACTAATGCAAAATCACGAAGCGACGCCCACGCTTTGTTCTGATTCCTCCGAGCTTTCCTACAGGCATCGTTACACCATAGAACTCGCCGTTTCGAACTCATATCTCTAATTTGAATAATGCACTTGGATGCGGCATCAAGAATAAAAGCTGTGAAATATGCGACAGCATCATCAATGGTCAGGGCAGACATCTCAGTCCATGTCATGTGGTTAAGAGTTTGGTACTGTTCCCAATCAGCTGAGTCAAGCTTCCACCTCGGAACCTGTGGAGATAGTTGGCCTTTGTTCAGCGCGCTCAGGATGATTGGGAAGTAGTCACTTCCACAAAGGCTTTTAAGAACATTTCATTTAAAATCGGCTAAAAGGGGTGGTGTTGAAATGCTAAGATTCATCGAGGAGTATGAATTGTTTGCGAGGCTAAAATATGTAGGCTCCTTTGTATTTGAGAGACATAAGCTAGACGAATAAAGAAGATGTTCAATGAGACGTCCTCGAGCATCACATCGAGGATCGCCCCACAGGACATTGTGTGCGTTAAAGTCACGTAAATTCAAAAAGGGTTCCCGGAGTTCATGTAATAATGATTCCAAGTTCCGCCTGTTAAGTTGATGGTGTGGTGGTATATACAGACAGCATAAGGTGATGACTTTGTTAAAAAGTACAGCTTTAATGGCCACTGCCTCAACGGCTGTTCGGAGCTTCATCTGCTGGCATGCCCCACTTCTATCAGCTATAATGGTTATTCCACCAAATGATATGACAGCATATTCACGGTCTTTTCGGAAAGTATTGTATTTGCGAAGAAAATCAATATATTTAGGAGTTAAGTGTGTTTCTTGCAAACACAGCACTTTTGGGTTGAACTTACTGAGATATTCTTGAACATCATCTAGACTTCTCAGTAGCCCTCTGAAACTACACTGAATGATTTTATTCACTATGAATTAGAAAAAAGTGCTGAGCGTAGACAAGTTTAAGATTAGCTCATTTTACTGGGCCTTTGTGAGGCCCTGTAATTGGTGTTTTGTCTTTTATGGAGTGGTCGACAAAAGGTCGCCGCTTCTTTGGTGCTACTGGCGCCGTTTAACAAGATGTGGTGTCCATAGCCTCCTGCAAGGCACAGGACACCCGCTCCAAAGAGCGACCAGTGTGTCGCTTAGACTTCGCCTCAGTCGACGAAGTCTTTGCCCTCACCGGACAGGAGTTTGTTGGGACCTCATTAGTCTCTTCATTGCTCTAGCTGCTGCCAGGGCTTATAGAGGCCACTGGTGTGGACTGGTTGGCTGTGAGCAGGGCAGCACTGGCTGCTCCCACCATAGGGGTATATGGCTTTGACTTGGGCAGGCTAGGCGTGATCTAGGTAGCCGCCAAGGGCCACTGCGGTGCCACCCTTCGTTGCACTACTTCAGCGAAGGAGGTCCTTAGTGCAAAGAAAGGTGAGAGTCGCTGTCGTGCTTTACGGAGCGTTATATGTTCGTTAAGTTTTATGATGTCAATTTCTTTTTCTTTTTCCAGGGTGGACACGCTCTGGAGTATGCGGGAATGCTGTCTTTGCAGTTTGCACAGTGAACCTCATTGTATTCGCTCTCATTAGTACCGTGACCAGTTGTGCCGCATTTACCACAAGTCAGCTGACTTCAGCAGATCTGAGATTCGTGTCAATATCACTGGCATTTAAAACAACGTGTTGAATTGGGAAAGTATGGACGCACAGGTAGTTTTACGTAGCTGGTTTTGAGTGTCTGGGGTAGAATGCTTGAACAGAAAGTAAATATTAGATGCTCTGTTGCGGTTTCAGTGTTCTTGCGGCTGATTTTCATGCACTGCACTTGTGTTATGCCTTGATCGTTCTATCCGTCAAAGAGTTCCGCTTCGCTTAGTGTCATAAGGTCTTGATAGGATAATACGCCCTCCACTGTGTTCATGGTATGATGTACAGTAACTAGTATTGAAATATTGCCTAAAGCTACGAAGTGTGAATGTTTTTTTCATGGTTCTTTGTCTTATATTTGCAGGAGCATGTCCCCACTTGCCATCTTTGTCGCCATATAGCCGGTTACAATGGTGTCTTTTAAGCACTTGGCCACGAGAAAAGGTGATATTGCGCTGGCTTTATTTGATATTTGTTCACAGTGAAGAATACGGCATTTTGGGAAAGTTTTAATGTTTTGGGGGAAAACAAAGATGATGCATCGGTGCGTACCCTTTTCAGAGCACGATCGGATACAGGGGGATTTTGAGGTCTCATGAAAAAATGGCTTCTTCGGCAGCGGCGCCTGTTACCCACCACGGAGCCCAACAAGAGGACGCGGCAGAACATGTGAAAAAGTCTGCCCTACGCCAGCACTACGCCATTGCTATAACCAAATATGGTTTACCCTAGGCAGGATAGCCACGCAAGGTTAACCATAGCCGCCAGAAAACAATGAAGTAAATATAAAAGAGAAGAATACAGGACGGATTAAAAGAGGAGAAAAAGACGAAGATGTAAGAAGAGAGAGACAGGAAAAAGCGACTGCCGGTTTCCCCTGGGTGGGTCAGCCCAGGGGCGCCATCTACGTGAACATGGAGTCATAGGGGCATGTTGCCTCGGCCGGGGAGCCTTAAAAGTCCAATCACCCTGCGTCGGCTCAGCCTCCAGCAACCCCCCTTTTCTCGGACACGGCTCAGCCACGAACGGCTAGGCGCGGGAGAGGTCGAAGCCCCCCATTAGCTCGGATCCGTGGTGTCGCTACACACCAAACGCCTGCTTGCACAGACGCCCCTGCGGGGTACCGTCCGTCTTGGCAAGAGAACTAACTCTTCTTGAATGTACTTCTCTATACTTCCGTGTAGTTTTGTCCCAACAGGTATGAGCATAGAACAATAACTTTGGGGCAGTTTAAAAGGGCTGCGCCTTATTTACGCTGTGCTGCTGTTGCTTTGTGTGAGAAGTGGGAGCAGGAAAAGCACGCTTTGACACCTAGATCGCGTATTCGGCCAACGCTTCATGGCATCAGTCGCGCTACAACTTGCTCCCTTCTCGCGCTGTTCCTAATGCATCCACATCAATCATTGTAATTCTGGAGCATAATACGTGTCCCTGTTATAATAACAGTCACTTTGTTAAAAATTCGAGATTATTCTGTACCAAAGTTTCACGCTCTTAAATTTGTCGTCTTGGTTTTACCACTAATTGAAATTACTATGTTGAAATGCAGCTGCATTTCAGTATTTTTGCAGTCATTCACCAAATTTTGTCGATGAATGAAAATTATTTCATGAATAAAAGCCATCATTCTGGCCGTTGGGCGAATAAAAACTAAACCGATGAAGTGTTAGAAAGAATAACTATTACTTCATTACTGATTGCTGTGGTTAAACATCATTAAACTACGATAATTTTACGAGGGATGTCAAAGTGGAGGGTTTTGGGAATGTTTACTTCCTGGAGTTCTTTAACATCAAGGTACATAGGCCTCACCCATGCTGGCCTCTCTCGAAAATGCGGCCGCCGCTGCTTGGATCAGATCCCGTCACCTTCGCGTCCGTGGTCGAGCATCATGACCACTTGAACAAGGTGGTCGGTGGAATGAAGGAATGGTTTCTAGTACGAAAGCTAAAGACTGCTGCTTAAAAGTTTTTGTACACGCATGCAAGGCAAACGTTTGCCTAATTTATGAACCAGAATTTATAAAAATAAGAAGACACATATTATAGGCACTGTCAGAATTTTTGTGTACTTCTTAGGAAAAATATGTCACTTAAGCGATCTTGTATAAGTACAGTTGTTGATGTTGGTGTGACAAGCCCAATAACTTAACTTTGGCAGTATTCATGACGCACATCCCTGAATGCGAGATTAGCTGAGTGACTTTCAAATCTAATTGTCAGCAAGTCAAAGTACGCGCCCTCAAGGAGAATCCAATGAAGGGTAGTCTTTTGATACGACTATTTTTGTTTGAGTTATATAAAATTTACCCTAATCGTGACTCCTAAACATTATTCATCATGTATGCCGATGGCTTCTCGTTAGCGTACTTTAGGGGAGCTTTGAAAGGTTGGGAATCTACACTTAGAATAGCGTCTGGCTTTGTGCAAAATCATGTTTAGCTGAAAAGGTTGATGGATATGTGAGGTTTAACGTCCCAAAACTACCACATATTTATGAGAGACGCCGTAGTGAAGGACTCCAGAAATTTTGACCACTTGGGGTTCTTTCACGTGCATCCAAATCTGAGCACACGGGCCTACAACATTTCCGCCTCCATCTGAAATGCAGCCGCCGTAGCCGAGATTTAATCCCGCGACCTGCGGGTCAGCAGCCGAGTACCTTAGCCACTAGACCATTGCTGTGGGGCTGAGAAGGTTGAATGAAGCTTAGCCATTGTGTCGGTGGTGCAGTGAGAGAAAGGTTCACGTGGTTGTCGGCGATGTCTTGGTGAGAAAAGACAAATCATCGGCCGGCGAATTCTCTGAGAAGAGGTCGCTGCTGCGATGACTACATTGAACAAAGCACTTGCGTCATGGCCCTCAGACACAAGGGTGTAGACGATGGAGACACTTGTGCTAATGCCATACATGTGCACCATGGTTTCATTATCCAGAACTTTCGCCATTCATTCACACTAGACAGATTTCACGTCGTTGTCATGATTTTAATACTTCTGTATTTTTACCCGCTTTACCGTGAGGATTTTTAAGGCCCTTATACAGCCACTAGTCATAATCATTGTACACATCTCTAGACCCATGACCTGGCGCTCTTTGGCCTTTGAATGACCCTTGCGCTAAAAAACACCAAACATCATCAGATCATCGGCTAAATATTCTAGCTACCCATCACGCCCTTTGTTTAGTTGTAACAAAACATCTTTCACTTTAAATAGGGTTCAACACATTCACTTACTAAAAATCTCTCATTGCTGCCTTCCTTTCACTATCATTGTCACCAGCCTCACTGCGCCCACTGCACTGCAAAATCCTCTCCCCTGTTCTGCCAGTCAACTCCTTTCACTGTGTACACTACTAACTGAATAACATTATGCTGCACCTTGGCATATCGGGAGTTTCAGTTGTTTTGCTACCCCAGGTACCAATAGACAGCTAATAGAGGCTACTTTTTGAGCTCTGAATCTGCTTAAAGTAAGGGCGCGTGCGCTTGCGCAAGAGGGGGAGGAACGTGGGGGCTATTTTTGAGTATTTGCTTTAACTGTGGTCATATCATGAAGTGACTCGGGGCTCTCAACAATTACGAGGCACCAGACTTTTGACATCCTTATCGCGCGGGCTTTTCTGAAGCGCTATAAAAGGCACCCTGGCAATGGGGTATATATTATTAAAGCTGTAACAGAAGCAGTGTAAACAGCCTTTGAAGGCATGAATATTTATTGGCTGTCTTGCGTGGCTTTGTAAAAAGCGTTTTACGGCGTAGAGCATGCGGTGGTTGCCGACCATGTCCGATCGCTGGGATTAGGCCAAAGATTTTATAACTATATACGCAATTTCCTCACGGGAGGGCGTGCGAGTGTCGTCGTCGGCAACGCGAAATCACCAGAATTTGAGACGGGTCCAACGGGTACGCTGCAGGGCTTCGTCGTGTTGCCCATGTTGTTTAACCTCGCCTTCCTTGGTCTACCTGACAAACTGCCTACAATAGAGGGGCTGCATCACAGCCTTAACACGGACATTACCCTCTGGGTTCCCGGAGGATGGGACGGCCACGTGAAACGAATGCTTCAGATGGGCGTAAACGCAGTCGGGGAATTCTTGCGAAGTACGGGCCTGAAACGTCCAGCGGCCAAGTCCGAGCTCTTGCTCTACAGACCCACGAGAAGGGGCCGCAAAACTGTCCTTCCTGGTGGAGGGAGATTCGAAATTAGAGTAGCAACGGCAGACGGCGTGACCATATTGAGTGTAGAGCATATAAGGATATTAGCACTAAACCTGCAGGCTAAGGACCACAATGGTGAGACGGTACGAAGACTCAGACGTTCGGTAGACAACAAAAATCGACTCCTCCACCGCATATTGAGCAGACGTAGCAGCATGCGGGAAAGCTGCGCGATCCGCCTCTTACGAAGTATGCGATCAGTCGCATGACGTTCGTAGCCCTTGATATAAAGTGGCTGGTGTACCAACGGAACAAGTTCAATTGCATCATTCGCAAGACATTCAAGAGGGCGGTTGCCATACCTGTCACCGCGAGCACCAACACGTTCTTCGAGATGGACCTGCACACAACTTTTGGTGAAGTGATCGCGGCGGGCAACATTGCACAATTCGAGCGATTGTCCAAATCCGAGATGAGCAGGCGCATTCCGGAGTCTTTAGGTATAAAGTACCACACACAATGCGGGGAGAAGACGATGGTTCCGACCATAGTCTGCGACCGTCTCATTGTCCCACCACTTTCGAGTCAGTGGCCGCCAACGCAACCAAGAGCGGGGCGATGACATTATTAACACAACAACTGGAAATGTTGCGGTGCAATCGTCTGGCCGCATTCAACGATATTACACAACATTGCACACTAAACAGACGCAAATATCCACCACTACACAACTAATTGAACAAAAGACAGGCTGTAGCTTTGAGATTATTGCAAACACATACGTACCCCAGCCCGGTGATCCTACGCCTGTGTTATCCAAGCCTATACCCGACGGATGCGTTTAAAGCACGTAAGGAAAGGGCCACACAGCAGCATACGCTTTAGGAGTGTGCCGTAAAAGTTAATGTCACTGCCACCACTCATTTCGCGACGCGTGTTAGGCAGGGACAACTGCAGAGGCAAATTGTTGCTGCTACCACCACGCAAGGGCTGGCGCCAGCCACCGCCGTGGCTGTGGTCACTGCCGCGAATCAGCTGCTTCACCATTGCTGCCGCTAGGAGGCGGCACTCACCATTCAGCAACAGGCTGGCCGACCAGCTTTGAGCCATCTGGCAAGCGAAGATACCGCCCGGGTCTTAAAACTTCAGGCAGTCACCTGAGGCACCGCCAACATCACCGACGGAGGGTGGAAAGAAACAGGAGTTAATAACGACTCCTCCCCGTCTCACCCGAAGGGCACTGCCGGACTTTAAATAAAGTTTATTCATTCATTCATCCCCCCCCCCCCTCAACCATAAAGGCTGTATATAAAAAACGCGGGAACCCTTGTGCTTCCCGTTAAGAGTTCTACGCGAGAGCAATATCCTGTCCATAGTATGCATTTCAATCACTTCGTGCATACTTTTTATTGTATGGTGTTACTCAAGAAATTTTAAGTGAGGACATGAATACAAAGTAATCGATAAACTTGCAAGTGGCTTGCTTCAGTGAAGCCTTCGCATATGACCGCATTTTGGTAATGATTGATTGATTGTTATGTGGGCTTTAACGTCCCAAAACCACCATATGATTATGAAAGATGCCGTAGTGGAGGGCTCCGGAAATTTCGACCACCTCGTGTTCTTTACCGTGCACCCAAATCTGAACACGCGGACCTACAACATTTCCGCCTCCATCGGAAATGCAGCCGCTGCAGCCGGGGTTCGAACCCGCGAGCTGCGGGTCAGCAGCCGAGTACCTTAGTCACTAGACCACCGCAGCACCGCAGCAGGGTGCACATTTTTGTAATGAGTAGCATGCGTTAAAACACTAGCAATTATGTACGCACTATGTTTTCGAACTTGCTATGTACCCACTATATGGTGCTGAGAGATTTTGCAGTCACATGTGTGCCTTCTGTAATGAATGGGTGGCTTTACACAACGAATTAGTAGCGATAATCACATGTTCTGACACCTGATGGAAGTTTACACTTGTACCACGCAATAATACTGCAATGTCACATATTTTATTGTGAAGCCTGTGTACAGGACTTTTGTGTTCATAAAGCATGAAAGCAAATTTTTCTGCATTTTCAAGCAGAGCCATTTTTTTACTGGATACCCAAGCAGACGCTTGGCTGTATGGTAAAACAGGAGGAGGGGGAAGATTGAAACAGGAAAGACAGGGAGGTTAGCCAGTTGTCAGACTGGTTGGCTATCCTATGCTGGGAAAGGGCGTAAGGGGAATAAAAGTTGACAGAAAAGAGACGTTGAAGGTGAGAAAAGAAAGGAAAAAAAGGACAGCAGTACGGTACACGATGCTACTTACAGTCTGTCTCTAAGACCACTTGCCCGCAGCAAAAGCACAAGGTCTCAATGCCTTGCGTGCCGAGGATGGTCTTGGCCAGTGCCCTAATAACCTTTCTTCCGACATTTCGCGATTGTCTTGTCTATCTAGAACTTTCGACATTTTTTTTCTTGGTGCACTGAAGCGAGGACACTTGTAGAGAAGATGGGAAAATGTCGCTGTGCAGCCACAATTGTCGCATGTCAGGCTGCTGGTCATTTCGATTAAACACGAATAATCATTCGTAAAGGCCACGCCGATCCAGAGACGGTACAAAAGTGTCTCTTCAGCTTTAGTCATTCTTGATGGAAGACGTAGCTGCAGGTGTTGGTGCAATTTATAAAAGCGGATGTTGGTGAATGCCGTTGAATTTCACTGAGTGAGTGTCCGTTCTCGTGCAAGTGATCGAAGCCTTGTAGCGGCGTCCGTTTTTGATAATAGTATAGCTGCACAAGGGGGAATCGTCATAAGCAGATCGGGCTGCTTCATCTGCATGGTCGTTTCCGTCGATGCTGCAGTGACTCGGTATCCACTGATACGCTATGCCATGCTGCTTCTGTATAACCTGGCGATGAAGCAGCCTTATTAAAATGACTAGCTGTTCGTTTGATGCATGACAATATGGCGAGGCAATGCCCTGGAGGGCTGCTTTGCAGTATATGATTGGCCATGTCTGCTGTGGTTCTCTAACTAGGAACTCCGGGGCGGCACGAATGGCGGCCAGTTCTGCAGCCATGAATGATGTCAGATGCGATGTCCTGAACATTATCTTGACAGATTTCTCCAGAACTACCACTGCGCCTGTTGAGCTTGCTGAAGTAACCAACCAATCCATGTAAGTGTGAATTTGTCCACTGTGTTTGTCATGCAGAAACAGTAGTGTTGTTTGTTTTATGGCCAAATTTAACGAATTTTCTTTTCTTTTGAGCTTCGGAGATGGTTGTCAGGGCTTCCAGTGGATGTAGACACCACATTGAAAATGGTGGTCTTGTTGCTTGCGTGAAGTTCACGGGAATCACCATGCGATGTGGAGCAATAATAGTGCAGAAAGCATAGCATGGCCTAAACGTTAGAAGGGAGGCGAGGTAATGTGATGGAATCAGAGTGGCATGTCTTGCCACGCAAACGGCCTGGATTTGATCCCGTTTTGTCTGCAGTTTGATGCCGGTTAAATTAATTGATATAGCACATACTATTTCGTCCCTCCATTGTATCATATAGAACAGAATCGTTACTAGGGAATTGACAACTACGTGTTGACGCAAACAACTGCATATGCGTCAAGCAGATGTCATTGGTCCTTTTGATAGTAAAATATGGCCCTACGCTTCAAGACCCATTAGGTCTCTCATTCAACGTGTGACTGTCAGGCTGGGGACAACTGCTCGCAAAAGTCACCAGTTTTGGAGCCTACCGGAGAGTCAAACCCTGAAGAAGAGACCTAATGGGTCCTACATGTAGAGTCTGTTTTTAATTTTAATACTAGACTCTGAAATTAACGTGCCTGAAGAGTCTGTTTATTCGTATCTTTGCTTCTTCTAGATACGACATATGCCAACCTCGTAAGTGTTTATACCAAAGGATGAACCACCCTTGACCACTCGTTCTGTGCGCTAGTTGTCCCATCAGTGCTCTTACTTTGTTTTAGAATAGATGGTGGCAGAACTTGCCACTCTTTGGCATACATTTTGGATAGTCAGTGGCGAACAACGTCATCAATGGTCGCTGTTGAGCGATTCGGAAGCAGCCCTACTATCTTCGATATCAGCCCTGGGGCACTGGTCACATGAACAATTGGTTTCAGAGGTTACGTGTTCCTCCGTACTTCAATAGAGAAAGGACACCACATGACATTTCAGTGGCTTCGAAGTCAAGGTGATGTTATAGGTGTTGGCTTTTCAAGCTTGGTACCGTGGAGCCTAGCGGTTCCACAGGCCCCTCGTCTGGGTTCTTTTAGCCACTGATGATTTTTTCCTGAATCCGTACATGCCCAAAAATTCAGATGGTGAGCCAGAGGTGTGATAGATATAGGAAACCTCTATTACTCACGCCTGAGTGTGAATAAGCACATCTCAGTACAAAAAATAAACCAGCGAGCTGCGCAATAAATCCGGCCAGAAGCTTGTAGACATCCAGTCTCTAAACGTGGTCTGCGTGTTTAGGTTCCCGCACATTAATCTCGGAGGCTTTACACTACCCCCATGTGACTTTCCTCTGTTCGAAGGGAGGTCCCTAAAATAAGGTCGCAGACATGCTGCCGCCACTTCAAGCAGCGTATGCTTGTGAGCAGGCAATACCGACTCTAGCCTATCCTAAAAAAATTGTCTCCACCTCCCCGAAGGAAATGGTGAGAAAATGCAAATGCGATCCTTGCACCGAGAGTAGATGGCGTAGTAATTTATAGGTGTAAATTAGTCACGAGGTGAGGATTTGTATCATCATTTATTTACACGTTTATGAGCCACAGAACCGGCGAGAATGAGGTACGTGCTTGACTCCATTTGTATACACGTGCGAGTGAGCGGATGGGATAGCGGGGCGCAGGGAGGAGAAAAAATGAACTGAGAGAATTAGCAGAGAAGCACTGTACCTACCCTCTCCACACACGTGGGAGCTCCACCGAGCTCCCGCGATACGAGCGCCCTCGTACGCCAGAGCGTGCTCCTCCTCCCCACTATCTCTCCGATACTCTGCATGCACCACCTTCTCTGGTGTTGCTAGTGGTGAAGATAAGCGTGAAAAGGGAGTGAGAGTGGCAAGATAACACGTGCTGGCGCGCGGACACCAACAGACGCCTGACATGCCTCGACTAAGAAATGCATTCGCCTCTAAAACAAGCACAGGCATCGGCTGAATCCAGCGGCCAACATGCGCGTCGCCATGAGATTGGCTGTTCTTCAGGTAAATTTGTTGGTGCAAGGAAAGAAAGTTTAGTTGAAAGTCAATTAGCAATTTTATACGTTCTTGTTTTTAAATTTATTGCCCATGAATGTGGAGTGTACCAATAGAAAACCGCTTACATGAACAGGAGAGGGGGGCAGAAAGGTCACTAGGGTTTTTCAGCACCTAGTGGAGCGGACCAGAAGGCCTGTGACAAGGAATGAATAAGCCGACAGCTTTGCTTGATCAACTGGTCAAGGCAACATTGTAGATACAATACTTGAATGTAGAAGTAATGAAGGACTGATGCTGCTCGCTAACTTCGGGTGATCGAACAAGAAATTACACACCCCACTTATAACACATGGAGCAAACTGAATAACTAACACCACCACTACGGTAAAGCGGCCACACTGATTCACCATTTATGAGCAAGAGTGACTTTCTCGAAGAGATTTTCTTTTCATATGGCAATGTCGACAGTTTTATTTATGACAATTATGCTAGCGAGGAGGTAATAAAACACCTCTTCTGCGACTTTCCTCAATATAATGTGCAGAAATAACCACTCGCAGTCTCCCTAGCTCGCCTTGACCACAAACGAATGACGGCAGCAGCCATTTTACGATGTCGTCATGAGAAGTCCCCACGAATAAAGGCAATGAAGGCACTGCTAGGATTCTTTAGGATGATAGACTTGTGCATTCGTTTGTAGAGAGATAGCGAAAAGTGATTGTGAGGAGCGTGAGTTTATGTGTGTGTGTATCTCCTCTCCCTTTTTCCTGCTATTTCTAACTTAGAAACTGTGCTATACCTTTTCGCGTGTGGGCAGAATGCCACTTTGTCTAAACTGGTTAACATTCCCGCCTTTCCTGGCTTTCCTTTTTCTTTCTTTGCATAATAGATATTAGATTGTCAACTGAATAAGCACAATATAAAACAACATATCTTAAAGAGTTCTACAGGATGGCAAACCATGGTCAGTTGCGGTTAACCTCCCTTTTAAAAAATCCGTATTTCTTGTTGCATGAAACCCCCTGCATATAGAAATGATTTACCCTACAAGACAGAACAATGTAACTTGGTGCGGCAAATAATTAGCTTCTGAGAAAAAGGCTTTGGTTTCAAAATGAACTCCCTTTGTACAATATTTTGCTAAAATTTCAGCGCAGCACTTCAAGCGGAAAAACATACAGAACGAGTGTGAATAAAAAATGGTCGCAAACGGCTGCATTGTGCCCAGCTGCAAAAGTCAGCAGTTACCGCGTTGTGATATGATATGCACTCGCATGGCATCCGTAGACATCGCTAAGCGTTGACAGAGTGTCCACATAAGACGAGCTCTTCTTTACCACAGTGACATAAATAATTTGCTTCGACGTACAGCTATAGGCCACCGACCAAAAGACGCCGCATGGGCTTCTAAAAACTCCATTAAGTCTGCAGTTTGTCTCTGTTTTGGTGCACTGACACCTTAAGTGAGACTGTATGGTCGGAAGTGAACATTATATCCGGCATTTCCATGAACTTCCTCACGAAGCGAAATGAAGAAAGAACTCTACTATAATAAGGGTATTACGCGCCAAATCACGATATGATTATGAGATACGTCGTAGTGGAGGGCTCCGGAAATTTTCACCATCGTGTGTTCTCCAACGTGCACTCACATCGTCCAATGCACGGTCCTCAAGCATTTCGCCTCCTCCTAGACGTGACTGCCATTACCGTCCTCGAACTCATGGTCAGAAGCTGAAAATTGTAACCGCTAAAGGTATACCACTGCTGCTGCGGCCAACAAAAAAATTCACGCAATGAAAATATTTTAATAGAAGCAGTGATTAACCTTCTCATTATCCATGAAAGCAAACTGAAATATTGCCAGGATTAAGGACTCATCATAAAAGAATATTATTAAGAAGCGTACAGCATAGCATAGTCAATGGACAGAAAAAAATTGGCCCTCATCTGCATCTTAATCTGTAAATTTTGTCGAAAGACGATAGTTTTGCGTGTGGAGAGAGTGAAAAAACATTTATTTGATGTTCTGCGCAAGAAAATCGGTGCATGGTATTCTGGAGACGCTGCGTTAGAGTGCCTCGAGCGTGCAGCGGAGGTGAACGAGTGCATCAAGTCACGTCACGTGAGACATGAGCGCAATCTGGCAGTTTTCTCGGAAAGCGTATCGCGTGACTCTGAGACGTATGTGCGCGCCCGTTTCAGAGGTGATAAGGTGTAGATTGATTGATATGTGGGGTTTAACGTCCCAAAACCACTATATGATTGTGAGAGACGCCGTAGTGGAGGGCTCCAGAAATTTAGACCACCTGGGGTTCTTTAACGTGCACCCAAATCTGAGTACACGGGCCTACAACATTTCCGCCTCCATCGGAAAGTGATAAGGTGTAGAAAGCAAGGCAACGGGTAGGTGCCCCTACCGTCTCGTCTTAGCAAAGCGTTAGAAACACTCGTCGTTTCGTGCAAGCGTTGCTTCGTCAGTGCAGCCTGACAAGCACCACGTTCCTTAAAATTACTTATGTATGTCTTTTATAGTAAAAGACGCACATGGAGATGATATAAGTGTTGTTTTGGTGCCCCAGACATGCGCAATTGTTGCTTTTTAATTGACAATTGAACAAGTATTTACGCTAAACCTTGAGCAGCATTAGTAGGTGCTGCGGATGGGGTCAGCCGTTTCAAGTACCCGGTGCCGTTAAGAGTGGACAGACAGACAGACAGACAGACAGACAGACAGACAGACAGACAGACAGACAGACAGACAGACAGACAGACAGACAGACAGACAGACAGACAGACAGACAGACAGACAGACAGACAGACAGACAGACAGACAGACAGACAGACAGACAGACAGACAGACAGACAGACAGACAGACAGACAGACAGACAGACAGACAGACAGACAGACAGACAGACAGACAGACAGACAGACAGACAGACAGACAGACAGACAGACAGACAGACAGACAGACAGACAGACAGACAGACAGACAGACAGACAGACAGACAGACAGACAGACAGACAGACAGACAGACAGACAGACAGACCAAATTTTTTGCGTCGAAGGTCCCCAAGAAAGACTATTGTCTTTAAAACAAGAGTAGCCTTAGTCCGCTGTGTGCTATACCAGTGGCATTATTGCTTCGGCAATAAGCTTAGCGGATGCCGTTGCTCGAATAGTCTTCGCGCAGCAGAAACCGGTATCGCGGCTGTATAGTTTCTTTTGTTAGCGTCACCCTATTGCAGCCCATTTGATCAAAGACGTTCTAGTGAGAGCAACGCCGCGAAACATTCGATTAAAGGCGGTCTTCTGAAGGCAAAGATTTCTTCGGAGGAGTACTTAGAAGTTTCGGTAAAGGTTAATGAAATGCAGGCTATGATGAGGTTTGCTCCTTCATTACCAAAGAGCAATTTAATTATGGCTGTTTTGAAAGGACGCCACCTCCGCTGAAGATAAAGCCGTCTGTGGTTGTGTTTCCGAGTCATGTTTACGCCTCGTCTTCTATTCGCTTGCTCTTTTCGCTGAGCGCGTGTGCTGCTTGGGGTAGATATCGAGCATCTTCGATTTTCGGGTCAGTGGTTCACGATGCAACATGCTAGCACCAACACCCGGTCAATATTCCACCAGTCAGGACGTGGTGTCTCGACAGACCGCTAAGTAGCTTATGTCATACTGTAATCTCAGCGCTCTCGACCCAATAATGCCGGCCGCCGTCACCCTGCTTTCCAGGCTTATCTTGACATCCAGTAGCAAGCTCATGAAAAACCACATCGCTTTTATTGGATGGGCACGCTGTGCACTTTACTTTAGTGCACACGTGAGTCGTGACTTCGTATTGTGCACAATATTGGTGAATGCTTGAAATCACGCAGCTCCTAACGTTGTAACACATGGAAAGCAGCAAATTAACCAAATAAAGTAAAACAAGAGTTTTTAATGTAAAGACAAGAAGTTAATTTTGCAGTAAAGTAAAACGAATGAAACTACAACTGACTAACGTGTCTTGGGGTAATCACTGCATCATTCGCAGGTGCTGGAGCACCCTGCAGGATCAAAGACTTTCAGATTTATGATATGGCTAGACATCTCTTTGAATAGCATGCTTTTATAATATTTCATTATGGCTTCATTCAGTCCAGCTTCAGCTATTGCATAGGAGTATGGCAGCTCAAATTGTGCTGTTTGGTGATTTCTTTTGTGTGAAAATAACGCTGTGTGATTACGCCAGGTGCTTGCAACACTAATGGTATGTCCACATTTTGTCTATTCTTGTTATTTCTGTGGCTTTTAAACGCAGAAGTGAGACACAAATTGTGCACCCAAGATAGGCGTACTTTGTGTCTCGTTTATTTAGGCCATCACAAGGCATAAATCAGCACCGAATCATAATTGACGGCAAAGCACGATATGCACTTACTTCTTCATTAACATTGACACACCTTTCTCGTAGACTTGAACAACTGTAAAGAACACACTCCAAAACCACAAAAAATAACTGAGATTGAAAAATATATCAAGCGGGCGTTATTACACCGTAAACTTATACAACGCTTGATGCTGGAAAACCAAACCAACGTCACATTTTCGACGGGTGCCATGAATATCCTTCGCAAGAAAGCGAATTTATTGCCAAACATTGTCATAGAAGGGTGACAGACAAAATCATTTCTCACATTGCTTGTATGGGAGATAATATGCGGATTTTCACGTCCCAAAACCAGGAGATGAATATGAGGGATGCCTTAGTGGATGGCACTGAAAATTTCGACCATCTGGTGTTCTTCACCATGCACTGACAACGCACAGTACACGAGCTTCTACCATTTCGCCTCCATCTAATTGCGATCGCCATGGCCGGCATCGAACCCGTAACCACCAGGTCAGCAGCCGAGCACACTAGCCACTGATCCACCGAAGCGGACTGTATAGGAGAGAAGTGTGTAAATTAAGCTTTTCGCAACACACGCAGTACTGCTCAATCAGTACCAACCAGTTTTATCTCAATGCTTGCCACACAACAAAGATATCTGGTACAACGTTCGTAGGACTAGTTTTACACCACCTTAGAAATAATCTCAAGCAGTGATGCTATTGAATTCAACAGCTTCGATTACCAGAAAACGGCAAACAAATAGTTCGTGCTCGCACGAAAAGTTGTGATGCTTTATAGTTGCTGAAGCAATAACTCCTCATAACTATATGGTTGGTGACGCACTGCTCTCTTTTTTATAGCGCTAGGGCAGCTTTTTCTGCTCTTGTTGTTTCAGTCATGCAGCGAACATGGCCACATTTGTAGTGACGTCACAACCACTGTGGATAGGTCCGCAGGATCGGTGATCTTCCGTAGAAAAATCACCACCGTACAAATAAGCTATCCCACCTAATGACAACGACCGCTGCAGAACTTGGCAGTACCCGTCACTGGGGCTCTGTAGGCACTCTCCAGTCATATTGGGCAACGAACATGCCAACGCAGCTGCTAGATGTGGACACGTAGAGGATATACGAGATTCAATTCCAATCTCAAGAACAATTGCGCCATTGAATATTCGCCATCTTTCTGGTGAAGACCGAAAATTTATGTGAAACACTCAAAGCTTTCCGCGCAGACGGTTGCACCGACCAAAATCGTAGGTTGATTTCAAAATCCGTCCTGATATTCGCGACTCGAGACAACGGTGTTTGGTATAATGTGACTAGGCATCGCTTTCACCAAACCTTTCGAATCGGCATAAAAGCCGGTGATGCTTGCAAGTACTGCGGCTGCGCAGAAATGATATAAGATTATATTTGCCGGTGTCCTCGCTGCAACAAACACAGAATGGCACTCGCTGTTTTGTTCGCCCACTTTGACGACAGACCCGCGTTAGAACAGACGGTGATCAAAAGACATCCCGAGCTCTCGTCACACCGAAAATTCATTATGGCGTTACTGAACTGGCAGGGGATTATTGAATAGGCTTCAGTACTTTCACGTAGTACGTTGTATTTACTACTTTCTTTTTTTGTGCAATTCCTTTTTCCTCTGCTTTCATTTTATCTTCTTTTTCACTCCAACTAGCGTCGGGTAGCGAACCAGATGCTACAAATTTGGTTGAATTTCCTGCCTTTCTTCATTCTTTTGTTGCTTTTTCTCTCTTGCCGTAGTAACATGCACTCACTTTGTAAAGAATAAATGTATACTCAGATCTATTTCTGTATTGCATCTTCTCCTAATTTTTTTTGTTTATAATAAATTTTTCACTACCTCAGTATTGTGGAACTTGGAGGTCTCCTTGTTTCTTTGAGATCATTCTTGATGTGTTTTAATGATCGTATTTTTATGCATATAGATACTAGCCATGGGAAGTTTTTCAGCATAAAACCTTCTAATCGTATCACGTGCCGCTGATGAGACAACAAATCCATTTTGGCTTTAAAACAATCTTTCAGACCCTGAAGTCCCGACAGTATCAGAATTTGTTTCCACCGGGTCGCCGCGTTCGTGCAGTGGTTACGGCGCTCGGCTGCTGACCCAAAAGTCGCAGGTTCGATTTCGGCCGCACCGGTCGCATTTCGATAGGGGCGAAATCCTAGAGGCCCGTGTACTGTGCGACGACAGCGCACGTTAAATGCACGAGATTATCAAAATTTTTCAGTACCCTTCCTTCCGGCACTTCTCATAATCATGTTTTAGTTCTTCGACCTTAAACCGCCAATATCACCATAATTACACACGAAAATATCATCTTTCGTGACGCTGTGGTAATTCAATACTCCCCTGCGGGCTCCTTGGAGCTCTTGAATCGTGTAAACATTTTACCGCCACTTCTATGGATGAGTTTTGTAAAGCACTCCCAATTAAAGCCGGCTCTTCAAATCTCTAACTACATGGACTTTCGTGACTACGTTTTGTCGTAGGCAAGAGAACTGAAGCAGCCACACACCCTCACTGATTTTGACGTCGCATAGTTTATACGGCTGTGAGGGCCTGTTATATTGTTTCATTCTTTTTATTATCCCGGTAATTCCATAAATCGTTCTCCCGAAAGGTGGCAGAGATAACTTTGAGCACAACGTACTGTAATCTTAATCGTTTTAGTGACACGTTTAGCGTGAGCGAAACCACTACAGTTCACTTCCCAACGCCGGCGTACCGGTGTTGCTGGAACACGCCAAGTTTTCCGCTTCACTGTGATGCTTTTTTCAGGCTGACCAAACAAAGCCTCTAATATTGTTGTATCAATACTTTGTTTTACAGCTTGCGAGCCCATTAAGGTCATTATAGTAATCATATCATTATTAAACAAAACCGAATCCCGCCTAAAAACTGCATGTGGTTCTAAAATTTTTCGAATCTCACTGTCACGACCATTGTCATAACATGCAGTAACTATAGTGTTCCAGGCGTCTTTATATATATATATATATATATATATATATATATATATATATATATATTGTGTGTGTGTGTGCGCGTGTGCACATGGGCATGTGCGCGCGTGTGCGTATGCGTGTTTGTGAGTGTGCGGGCCGTCTGCATTCAGAAGGTTAACCAGTGAAAGCTGAAACGTGTGGCCCCGGTGTTTAGCAGTGGGTTCAATCCGCTTGTCACTGGCTATTCGTTGCATTTTCATGTTCTTAATAAGATTTAGACACACCTCTCGCTCGAATATACCACCCTGTTTATTTGACATGCCCGCACAGTGCGTCTCTCATGATCATGGTCATGAAAGAATGCAATGATCGGTTAAAGGCATTTCGCAATGCGTTAATCACATTGGTTGTTCTCGAACCACAGGCGGTAGAGACGTCGCAGCCGAATCCAGTGTGCCACCGAAGAAACTCCCGCAGAAAACAGAGGCGAACGCACTTCTGCAATCATCACGTTGACGTCTCAACACCACGTTGTTCCAAGCGTCTGATATCGCGAGCCAACTTGGCAGGGAGGTTTCAGGAGAAACTTTCATCCTAAAAGGTGGCCCATGACTTTGCGCACATGTTTGTATAGTGAGAGAAAGGGTGCAGTAAATTGTATCACGAAATGGCACGCAACTGTCCTTCAGCGGCAGGGTGTATCGTAAGATGTTTCAAGTCACGTAGCTACATGAATTCCAAAGGTAAGGATTTTATATTTGTGTTCTTAGATTAGGTAACTTTGCAGAAAGAACACCGTCACATAGGACAAAGAGACCTAAGAGCACTACGATGGTGCTTTGTAATAAGACACGTTTCATGGCAGGGGAAACGTGCAATGATTATAATGACTTTTCAAATATATTAACGATGCTGTATTTACGTGTAGTTTATACTACTATTCTTCGTATTTGGCCATTAGGTGGCTAATTTAGACCTTGCCGGTCCAGTTCTTGATCACATTTAATTTTTCGCATTTTTCTTTCTTTTGAAGACCAGGAACTTGCACGCTCGCTTGGGCTTCGAAGCCACCAGTGAGCAAAATTTATTAGCGACAGCCTGAACTAAGAACATTCAAAGTAAAACCTTTGCAATAATTGTGTTTGTTTTATAAGTAGCTACATTTATTATTCAAGAGTAGCGTTGAGTCACCGGGTACTTACGGGTACTATGCAATGTAGGGCTTTTTTGATGGATACAATCAGTATTTTCATGGACTTTTTGTCAGTGTATGCGCCGAATTTGCAGTTGGCTTACCTTGCGTTGATTTCATGGAAATTAAAGCTAGAGGAGGGAACGCTGGTGCCATGCACACTTATTTTGCGTCCATCCCGCCTGCCTGCCTGCTTTCTTTTTTTTTCTTCCTTCCTTGCTTCACTTCCAGTATTTATTTTCTTCTTTCTTTTTTTTATTCACTAATTCACAAGTGTTTCGCTCCCGAATGTTTGCAGCACCGCTCGCCGCCGTGATGGTTAGTGTGACGGGTGTGAAGCACAATTTTTTGCCTTTTTTTGCCACTTGGCACCACACAGCACGTGATTTTATTACGAGCTGGAAGCTGAACAATAAGCTCTCATGCAGTACCCTGGGCATCAAGTCTGCCGGAACTAGACCTTAGCTGTGAATGAAAGAAACGGTAAGGGTTGATAAAAGGCTCGTTTTTTTTGACAGACAAGCAAACGAAATCACTAAGAGCGGCTTCTTACGCAAAAATAAATACCTAATAAAATGGATGGGAAAACGACCACCACTGTAGCTCAATCGGTAGAGCATCGGATGCGTTATCGAAAGGCTGTAGATGGGGCTCCTCCCCACGACAAGAAGATTTTCACCCACTCTTGCAGCCCTGAATTTTTTCAACTGGCAGACATTTTCGTTTCTCGTCGATAGAGTTACTACAACCTGAAGAACACGAAAATATTTTTTTCTGAGCTTCTCATCAATACACAACAAAAATGGCTCCATTTCCTATATACAGGACACCAGGGCTTAATGGTTATATAAAGTGAAAATTGATGAATTTAAATACATCTAATTATTGGACCGTGTTAGTGCGGGTTGTCGTTCTAAAAGTAACATACAGCAAACACGTATTAGTTTTAGCGCCTAAACTTTCTAATAGCAAGCCTTTGCGCTCGTGATACAAAGCTCCTCATTGCACTTAAATAGCCTTATTGAACGTTTTGAAAGATCCAACATTTTTAAAAATTGTCGAATCCTGCTTTATATTGCCACAATTATTTTCGCCAATGTTTGCAAGAGAAAGCTGATTGAACTACATTTCATCGTCGTCTTCATGTAGCTCCACCATGCATCATAATTATATTTCATAAAACGAAATGAAACTCATTACCTACAATCTTGCTATTAGGCACACGTTACATATTTTCTAAATGATATGGGCAGGTTTCTCGACTAAAATAACATGAAATTAGGAGCTTTTACAAGAGCTCTACAGCTAGATTATCCTGAATGTGTTCAGAGGTCTGACAACCACTGTACTCTGGTGTCCCATTTTAGGACATGAAGATATTACACCGCTGTGTGAGATAGGTTAGTGTTAGGGAAAACCAACTTTGTAAATTGCAAGTTAGACATCTTAGAAACAACTTGCCCCGCCGCGGTGGTCTAGTGGCTAAGGTACTCGGCTGTTGACCCGCAGGGCGCGGGTTCGAATCCCGGCAGCGGCGGCTGCATTTCCGATGGAGGCGGAAATGTTGTAGGCCCGTGTACTCAAAATTGGGTGCACGTTAAAGAACCCCAGGTGGTCTAAATTTCCGGAGCCCTCCACTACGGCGTCTCTCATAATCATATAGTGGTTTTGGGACGTTAAACCCCACATATCAATCAATCTTAGAAACAACTTGACAAAATACGATAGCTAATGATCCAACAGTTAACCGTAATGTGTCATTCCCTCTTTCGTTGTGGTGAGTGGCATCGTTATTGCGTTCCGCAATTTTGTTTTCTACTTTGCAGAGTTTCAATGAAGACGACGACAAAAAAATTACTACAAATGCTTGCACAGGTGTATATAAGATACTTCGGACACGTCTCACAATTTATGGTTGCGTTATGCCGAATTTGGTAGCAAAATTTTTTCCTGTTCTTTTCAGAGGACGCCAGGAACGAAAGAGGTTTAATGAAATAGACTTTCTAACATGTTTATTGTTCAAAGTGAAAGCTGTGTATGGCTAAAAGACATGAAACACCATCCGGCAGTGGTGTCATAAGCGCTCTCCCTTGGTTGTGATATCAATTTCGTCGTTCCAAAGCACGTGTGCCATTGGCTGCATTGTGAATGACGTCGTCGTATCTGCGGCGCTGAGCCCGCGTGCAGCAGTTGAAACCTGAAACCTGCCCGCCGAGTTGGCTCGAGATGTCAGACGCTTGCAACAACGTGGCGTTGCGGCGTCAATAGACAGTTATAGTTTACCGGGCTTACTTGGATACCGGGCGTACCGTAATACAGGGACCGAAGTGTGCATGCTCAGATACGTACGTAACCCGTACCCATTGCCGTACACGAACTATTTTTGATTTAACATTACCGTGTTAACGGAGGTGTACGTAGGTTGCGTAAAACATGGCGGTGCTCTCGGACGCCCACTTCGAAGTGGTTTCGGCGCAGTTGTTGAAAGGTTCATTTCGTTCGTAGCAAACGACTGTTTAAATTTGCTTCTCTTGCCTTTAGTTAGCTTTGATGACCGAGTATTACGGATAAGTTGGCGTAGTTTTTGACATAGCTTCTTATTTTGAAAGTGTCTAGGCCTAGCTACAAGATCAATGTAAACAAATCGACAACATAAATGTTTCCGCGTTTCATGCGTGGTTGATATTTATTTACTTCTAGTACTAATAAATAAACTTGTAACAATGCTTCGCGTTGTGACACTGAAAGACATTCTCGTTTTCTTTTCTTTTTCGCTGCTCCTATTACTCAGCACTCTCATAGGTGGCGCCACCATCTCAGCTGGAGCAAATAAATGACGTAAACGGTATCGAGCCAAAGTGTAAGATGCTGTCCGCAACAAGCGGTTGTTGCACGGTATTTCTATTTTCTTGACCTCCACTATCACGCGAACGGTAAGCTACAACTGTCTAATCTGATGATTTAGGGAGCGCGTTAGCCGAGGCGAACGCCACTTTTGGTGGCAGTTTTTTCAGCGGCGCATTGTTTTCGGCTGCGACGTCTCTGACCGCCTGTAATTCGAGAACAACCACTGTGGGGAAAGCATTGCGAAAGGCGTTTAAACCGCTCATTACATTCCACTATAACCATGGTCATGAGAGACGCACTGTGTGGGCATGTGAAATAAACAGGGTGGTATACCCGAGCGAAAG
This sequence comes from Rhipicephalus annulatus, assembly GCA_013436015.1. Classification (NCBI taxonomy): domain Eukaryota; kingdom Metazoa; phylum Arthropoda; class Arachnida; order Ixodida; family Ixodidae; genus Rhipicephalus; species Rhipicephalus annulatus. The sequence continues at coordinate 1,321,143 of WOVY01010234.1, read as the reverse complement.
GTGTGTCTGATGTGTAATTCTTATTAGGAACACGAACATGTAACCAGCAACCAGTGACACGGCGGATTCAACCCACTGCGAAACAACAAGGCTGCATGTTTCAGCTTTCACTGGTTAACCTTTTAACACACACACACACACACACACACACACACACACACACACACACACACACACACACACACACACACACACACACACACACACACACACACACACACACACACACACACACACACACACACACACACACGCACATATATATATATATATATATATATATATATATATCTATTGATACAAAACAGCCGCTAAGCACAGCTGCATGAAAGAGGAGGACGAAGTCAGTTTTTGTTGGATGCTGGTCTGGCGCCATCTTGCTCGTCGAGTTCTGTGCGCTGTAAATAGATCATTGAACAAGTTAACTCGTAACATTATTGGTGGAAGTGGACGACCCCCGTACCTCGATGGAGACGCACAGCGGTCGCACCATCGACCTTTCGACTGCTTCGACTGCTGGTACTTCCTCTACGCCGCCCTCATCAATACAAGCCACCACCTACGTCACACTCCCGCACCTCCGGGATCCCGGCACTTTCTCCGGTGATGGTACGATCGATCTCGACACTTGGCTGAAGCGGTACGAGCGCGTCAATGCTACTCACCGCTGGGATCCCACGCTCATGCTCGCCAACGTGCTTTTCTACCTGGACGGCACTCCCGAACATGGTTTGAAAGCCACGAAGCTGACATAACGAGCTGGGATCTCTTCAAAGAAAAGATACGTGACCTGTTTGGCGATTCATGTGGTCGTCAGCTCGCTGCGAATAAGACTCTTGCCACGCGGGCCCAGTCCTCTACCGAATCGTACGTCTCCTACATTCTCGACGTTTTGGCCCTTTGTTCCAAGGCCGACCAGTCCATGTCGGAAGACGAAAAGGTCAACCACGTCTTGAAAGGCATTGCCGACGATGCTTTCAACCTGCTGGTTTTTAACAACGTCTCGAGCATCGACACCATCCTTAAAGAATGCCGACGTCTCGAACAAGCTAAAGCCCGGTCGTTCGTCAAGAGCTATCGAATGTCGGCTACATCCTGTTCCTGCCGTATACTCTGCTGCGCCTTCTTTTCGTCCCCCTTCTGCTCCTCGCATACAACGCAATCCGTCTGATTGGCGTACCCTTGATGACAGGCCCATATGTTTCAACTGTCGACGTGTTGGTCATATCGCACGTCACTGCCGCAGCCGCTGGGCTCCACCGTCCCATTATGCACCTCAGTATCACACCACTTCTGCTCGCCAGTCATCCCCATCGCTTTTTCCATCAACGCCGACCACATTTCCCGCTGCTAAAGCACCTCTGAGCAGACCTCGCTACGACCGGTCACCGTCCCCTGCTCGTCGTCAGTCCCGGTCGCCCCCACAACGCCGTGCTGCCTCCCCGACCTATTCGCAGCATCTCCGACCGGAAAACTAGGCCGTGCAGCTTCTGGAGGTGGAGCTGCGTTGACGACCTTCGTAAGAAATCCTCGATTAACGTTAACAACGAACCGGAACCTTTTGGACGTTACTGTCGACAATGTTCGTGTCAGTGCATTGATAGATACTGGCGCGCATGTGTCCATTATGAGTGCTAACCTTCGCCGCCGACTTAGAAAAGTTGTCACGCCCACCCTCAACCGAGCTGTACGAGTCGCCGATGGAGGAACTGCCGCCATTCTTGGCATGTGCCCTGTGCGAGTGTCTATTGGGGAGAGAAGCACTGTCGTTCTTTTCGCCGTTATCGAACATTGCCCTCATGAACTCATTCTCGGTATGGATTTTCTAGCCACGCACTCTGCCCTCATAGACTGTTCAGCTGGTTCTCTCCATCTCGATTTACCCCTCTTTTCCGACCCGCCTAGCCCACCGCAAACCAGCCTCTGCTGCATTGATTTCACGCGCCTCCCTCCTAACTCTGTCACACATGTCGACTTATCCTCCACGCCGCCAGTACCTGATGGTGATTACATGGTGGCCCCGATTCCTGCAGTGATGCTTACGCATGGGGTTGCTGTGCCGCATATGATTCTGACGATTAAGAGAAACCGCACCTTCCTTGCACTGGTCAACTTTTCACTCACCACCCAAGTTCTGCCACAGGGAATCTCCCTGGCCAAAATTACTGCTCTCCAAGATGACCATGTCGAGCCCTTCAGAGTTGGCGATTGCTGCAGCTCAGTCAGTGGTTCCACTCCATCACGTTCTTTGGGCGCCGACATCGAGCGAATGGTGTCATTGGACCTCACGTCTGAGCAAGCTGCAGCAATTTGCCACGTTCTTGAGGGCTATCGTAGCATTTTCGACTTTGCCAGCAACTCTTTAGGCCAAACGACCATTGTCACCCATCGCATAAATACTGGCCATGCAACCCCCATTCACCGACGCCCCTACCGTGTGTCTGCGTCGGAGCGTGCAATATTACAACATGAAGTCGGCAAAATGCTTGCGAAAAACATTATCGAGCCTTCATGCAGCCCCTGGGCTTCTCCAGTCGTCTTTATTAAAAAGAAAGATGGAACATGGCGCTTTTGTGTCGATTACCGTCACCTTAACAAAAGTACCAAAAAAGACGTTTATCCTTTACCTCGCATCGACGATGCCCTCGACTGCCTGTACGGTGCCACTTATTTTTCAACTATTGACCTTCGGTCAGGGTACTGGCAAATAGCCGTCGACGAGATGGACCGCGAGAAGACCGCATTCATCACTCCTGATGGTCTTTATCAGTTTAAGGTGATGCCCTTCGGACTCTGCAATGCACCAGCCACATTTGAAAGAATGATGAGCTCATTGCTCTAAGGGTTGAAATGGTCCACCTGCTTGTGTTATCTTGACGATGTTATTGTCTTTTCGCCCACATTTGACTCGCATCTTGTTCGTTTGTCAGCTATTCTGGACGTTTTTCGTCGAGCCAAACTCCTGCTTAACGCCTCCAAGTGCCGCTTCGCTCGTCGTCAAATTTCTGTGCTCGGTCACCTTGTCCATGCCCAAGGCGTGCGTCCAGACCCAGAGAAAATTCGCGCAGTCACGAACTTTCCCATTCCGAAGACCACAAAGGATGTCCGCAGTTTTGTGTGGTTGTGCTCATATTTCAGACGCTTTGTTAAGGACTTTGCGACCATTGCACGCCCACTCACAGACCTCTTGAAGAAAGACGCGTCGTTTACCTGGGGCCATGACCAATCGTCATTGTTTTCGCAACTTATGGTGCATTCAGACGACGGACCGAATCCGGATGTGGTGGGACGGACGGTGCGTCACGTGACCTCACTTTTGGTGGTTCGGGAAATGTCACCGCCGTCTTTTGACACGCAGATTCTTAGCCGTCATGACGGTGAAATATTCTAACTTTTGCAACCGGTGACGTGCCACTTCTAAAAAAAGGATGGGAGACGCATTCAGAAGTTCTACAAGTGGGGAACAATGTAGTTGAAAGAACATTCTGCCAGCAACTCCCTTTTCTCCTGAAAGAATAACCCTCCTCGTTCATTTGTCACAACGCGACAGACATCACAGTAAAGCGTCGTTTCTTGCGGGCATCCATGTTGAATACTCTCAAACCGGTCTGCTTTCAGCGCGCGCAGGTGAGTGCCGAACCTGCTGTCGAGGGTAATCCGGCTGTTTTCCCCTAGAACACCGTCCGTCATGTGGATGCGCCTGCAGGCGGATCATCCGCGCATTACCCGTCCGCGTCCACGAGAAATCCGGATTTGGTCCGTCGTCTGAATGCACCATTACGACACTGCTTACAACGCCACCAATCTCGGCTCACTTTGATCCAGCAGCCCCAACCGAGGTTCACACGGACGCCAGTGGACACGGCATAGGAGCTGTGCTATTGCAGAAACAACGCGGACACGACCGTGTTATAGCCTACGCAAGTCGACTGCTATCTCTAGCCGAGCGCAACTATTCCATCACGGAGCGCGAGTGCCTCGCCCTTGTATGGGCAGTCGCCAAGTTTCGCCCATACCTGTACGGGCGCTCATTCCGTGTTGTCACGGATCATCACGCGCTCTGCTGGCTAGCCTCCCTGAAGGACCCCACGGGACGTCTCGCTCGTTGGGCTCTACGCCTTCAAGATTACACGTTCTCTGTAATGTACAAAACAGGACGATTACATCAGGATGCGGATTGTTTATCCCGCTACCCTATTGACGAAGCAACCGATACCGACGCTATCACGGATGTTTTTTCCGTGTCGCAGCTGTTAAGCATTGGCGAAGAGCAACGTCGGGATGCTTCTTTACGAGCCATCATTGGCAAACTGGTGTCAACGCCTCGCGACCCGTCCCTACGAATGTTTTTGGTGAAAGACGGGATCCTATATCGCCAAAACCTTGATTTCTTCGGATCAGACTTACTTCCTGTCATCCCAGCGCACCTGCGTTCCACTGTCCTGCATCAACTTCATGACGCTCCCATGACGGGCCATTTGGGCGTTTCTCGCACATACGATCGGGTACGACGTCGGTTTTTTTGGCCTGGACTTCCCGCTCTGTTCGACGCTATGTCGCCGCTTGTGAGCCCTGTCAGCGTGGCAAAATGCCGTCTACGCCCCCAGCCGGCTACCTTCAGCCGATCGACGTTCCCAACGAGCCTTTCTTTCGAGTTGGTCTCGACCTGTTGGGCCCTTTTCCACTCTCCACAGCCGGAAATAAATGGATTGCTGTTCCCACGGACTACGCGACGCGGTACGCAATCACACGAGCACTCCCGACCAGCTGCGCTACCGACGTTGCGGACTTTCTGCTGTACGACATAATATTATTGCACGGTGCTCCCCGTCAACTTCTCACCAACCATGGCCGCACGTTTTCATCAGCTGTCGTTCATGAAATCCTGTGGTCTTGCCATACCAAGCACAAATTTACTACTTCGTACCAGCACGTGTCAAATGGCCTCACGGAGCGCCCTAACAGGACCCTAACCGATATGTTTGCCAAATACGTTGCGCCAGACCACCATGATTGAAACATTCATTTGCCGTATGTGACGTTCGCGTACAATTCATCTCGCCACAACACTGCCGGCTATTCGCCCTTCTACCTACTATATGGCCGGGACCCAACTCTACCCTTAAACACTTTACTACCTGCGGCCACTGAATATGCTGGGGAAGCCATTGCCCGCGCCGACCACGCACGTCAAGTCGCCCGTAACCGTCTACAGGCTTCACAGGAGCGCCAACAACAGCTCTACAATTCTCACCATAGAGACGTGCACTTTTTTCCGGGTTCTCTCGTGCTCCTCTGGTCACCTACTCGGCGTGTGGGACTGTCTGAAAAACTGTTGTCGCCCTACACTGGACTGTTCCGTATCGTTCACAAAGTGACAGACGTCACGTACGAGATTGTTCCAACTGATCCGACAAAGTCCACGTCAGCTCCGAGCGACACCGTTCACGTGTCTCGGCTAAAGCCCTATTACCCCCCTTCGACATCATCTGCGTAAATTTAGCACCGGGACGGTGCTTCTACCGCCGGGGGTTATGATACAAAACAGCCGCTAAACACGGCTGCATGAAAGAAGAGGACGAAGTCAGTTTTTGTTGGATGCTGGTCTGGCGCCATCTTGCTCGTCGAGTTCTGTGCGCTGTAAATAGATCATTGAACAAGTTACTCGTAACAATATATATATATATATATATATATATATATATATATATATATATATATATATATATATATATATATATTTTATATATATATATATATATATATATATATATATATATAAGTGCCAAGGATGTATAGGCGAAGTTATTAGACCGAATTTTAATGTAAACGCGCAGAAAGAAAAGTGGATGAAAAGATAACTTGGCGTGGGCAGGAACCGAACCTGCGACCTTCGAATAACGCGTTCGATGCTTTACTGTATGTATCTATCAAGTGGGTTTTTGCAAACTGTCTCCGAAACCTTGAACTGTTTCTATGCCATGTGCATGCATTTGATCAGCGAATAGTTTGTAGGGCATCATGAATGCGAGACGACCACGGTGAGCGCTTTCGGCTCTGACTTTGTTTCATCGGGCGCCGTTCCGCAAGAACGATTAACGTGTGTTTGTGCGTCGTTTTATTGCTTCCCCGTGAACTGCGTGTGTTACGCTCGCCGAATTCCGCGGACGAGGCTGTGTTTGGCTGTAGAAACCTGCGTATGTTTCTCGCACGTGCGTGTGCTGTGAGAAATTAGGCTGATTTGTGTCGAGAGGTACACGCGTGTCAGTGACAGCAGCCTATTCTCAGTTGTTTGAAGACAACGCGCTTTCGCACGTAAACGTTGCATGGGTATTTTAGCGTGCCTACTCAAACATTTACAATTCGTACGTGTGAACTGCCGCGAGCTGCACGCTGGGGCAGCATTACATTTTTAGCATTTCAACGATTACGTATTTCTGCAATTATAATTTATGCACATTATGTCGCTATATAGAGTGCTTTTTACTCATTTTCAGTCTTTAACTGATCCTATATAGGGGAGTGGCTACTCTTACCTTTATTCAGCATCACATCGCTGTTCAAGTAAATGCCAAAACGTGCGCCAAGGTCAAGTATGATGTACACAAGTTAGCGATGGACTGGTCGGTCTCCCTCCAAACAAATAGTGCCTTTGCACACCTCTTTTGCGAACGTCAGCGTGCCATTGGGGTCAAGAAATGGTGTAGAACGAACCTCAAAATATTTATTCTTACTACTAGCAGTTGCTCTTTAGAAAATGAGGATTTTTAGAGCTGGTACATTATCTCCACAGCAGTACACTGGTTGTCTTGGCCGTAGTTCACTGTTACAAATTCCTGCTGGAATATGAGAACTTTACTTAATATTCGAAAGAGTGAGCAAATGTCGGTGACATACGCCAGCTCTCCGGCTGACATCAATTTATTGATTGAAATGTGGGGTTAACGTCAAAAAACCACCATATGATTATTAGAGACCTGTAGTGGAGGGCTCCGGAAATTTGGACCACCTGGGGTTCCTTAACGTGCACCCAAATTTGAGTACATGGGCCTACAGCATTCCGCCTTATCGGAAAAGCAGCCGCCGCAGCCGCGATTCGAACCCGCGACCTGAGGGTCAGCAGCCGAGTACCTTAACCACTACACCACCACTACGAGGGTCTCCTGCTGCCTTCTGCACCTGACTTCTGACTTCTCTAGTTGATGTTTATTATCAAATTACGCAACCAGAAATGAAAGATCGACCAAGCGATTAACAATTTTCATCTTTTTACTGTCTCGAAGCTTTCAGTTAGTTTCTTTTTTGCCATGTTTTCCTAAAATTATCAGTTCAACTTGTTTGGTAGATCATGAGCATCAACATACATAGGCCAGTGTTTCAGAGAGCTGTCACGCATGCACTAGTACTCTTTTATATAGTACCTGACACAGTATCATACCTCGACAACTGATGAACGAAAACTTGTTTGTTCTCTTTTATTGAAGTCAAAAGAGTAACACTGGGACTGCACATCCCAGGTAATGCCCAAATGCAGAGGGATGTATGATATCTTGAAAAAAAGTGTGCCAAATAGCACTGAAAATGTTTCCGTCTCAGACCACCTTGTAGAAAAACGACTGTCACAAGACAGCGGGACGAAACGGCGACGCACAAATGCCACGACATGCAGGCGACGGCGGGCGCCCAGCTGGCGTGGCGACGGCGGGGGGGGGGGGGGACGGCGTTTTTTTTGCGCGCTCACGCTAGTGGCTGAACAGTTCTGCGTAACGATAGTTATAGCGCGAGAACACAACGACTATCGTCATGCCATACCAACTAGCCCAAGCTGCCACACTTCTAGGTTCGGCGTAAGTTGATGCCGGCTGCTGGCGCCAGGCAGGCGCGACGGAGATGGCGGCTCTTTCTTTTTTCTTTTTATTCCTTCTTGCGCCTGCTCTTACCGGCTGTATGCGTGACTTTCATGCCGCGCGGATGTCATGGGTATATTTATTGCTGGGCTCCCTATAGACAGGATTTTATTCAGTACGCAGGAACTCGCCGCCTATGTGCAGTTCTTTATCCGGCACCTGACTTTGAGTGCATGGCGGCGAGTGTGGCACACTCTTCATGAACCTAATTGGCGTCACGTAGCATGTGAACCTATCACAAGCTGGCAGCTGACCAATAGTCCTTCGTATATAGCCTCGCAGGTTAGGTTTCTACCCACGGCAAGTTATCTTTTCACCCACTTTTTTCTTCACGTTTACATTACTATTCAGTCTAAGAACTTCCCGTTCTTTGGCATTATTGTATGCTCTCCGAATGGCTCTCACATGTTTCGCTGGTCAACTCCGTTCTGTGCTTGCTGCTGCCAATTTATACCCACAAACTTCTTAACCTCATCTGCCCACCTAACCTTCTGTCTCCCCCTAACCCTCTTGCCTTCTTTGGGAATCCAGTTAGTTACCTTTAATGACCAGGGATTGTCCTGTCTATGCGTACATGCCCGGCCCAAGTCCATTTCCTCTTCTTGATTTTAACTATTATATCTTTAACCCCCATTTGTTCCCTAATTCACTCTGCTCTCTTCTTGTCTCTTGAGGATACACCTACCATTTTTTTCCATTGCTCGCTGCGTCGTCCTCAATTCAAGCTGAAGCCTGTTTATAAGTCTCCATCATTTGCTCAGTAGCTAAGTACCGGCAGGATAAAGCTGTTATATACCTTCCTCTTGAGGGATAGTGGCAATCTGCCTGTCATAATTTGAGAGTACTTGCCAAATGTGCTGCACCCCATTTTTATTCTTCTAGTTACTTCAATCTCGTGGTTCGGCTCAACGGTTATTACCTGCCCTAAGTAGACATAGTCTTTTACAATTTCAAGTGGTCTATTACCTATCTCAGAGTGCTGCTTCTTCCGAGGTTGTTGTACATTACCTTCGTGTTCTGCAGATCAATTTTAAGACCCAACTTTCTGCTCTCCTTCTCGAACTCTGTAATCATGAGTTGCTATTCGTCCCCTGAGTTACTCAGCAATGCGATGTCATCGGCGAAGCGTTGGTTACTAAAGTACTCTCCATTACCTCTTATCCCTCACTGTTCCCATTCTAGGCCTCTGAAAACCTACTGTAAGCCCGCGGTAAATAGCATTGGGGAGATTGTATGCTCCTGCATTACACTCTTCTTGATTGGTATTCTGTTGCTTTCTTTATGAAGCACTATGGTAGCATTTGATCCCCTGAAGATTTCTTCGAGGATGTTTATATATGCTTGATCGACGCCCTGATTCCGCAGTGTCTGCATGACGGCTGATATTTCTACTGAATCAAACGCCTTCTCGTAATCTGTGAAGGCTATGTATAGTGGTTGGTTATACTCTGAGCATTTCTCTATTACCTGATCGATAGTAAGAATGCGGCCGATTGTTCAGTAGCCTGCTCGAAATCCTACTTGTTCCTTTGGTTGATTGAATTATAATGTTTTCTTTACTCTGTTAGCAATTGCTTTTTTAAATAGCTTGTATACTACGGAGAGCAAGCTGATCGGCCTGTTTTCTTCAAGTACTCGTCATCTCCTTTCTTATGTAATAAGATGATGTTAGCATTCTTACAAGACTCTGGTACTCTTCCCATGAATAGACTCCTCGTAAACAGAGTGGCTAGTTTTTCTAACACAATGTGTCCTCCATTTTTCAGCAGATCTTATGTTACCTGATTCTCACCAGCAGCTTTTCCTCTTTGCATACTCCCCAAGGATTTTCTGACTTCTTCTAGCATTACTGGTAGGGTGTCCTCTGGGTTACAGCTAGTTCTTATAGTGTTAAGGTCGTAGTTGTCCCGGCCACTGTAGATATATTTGTTAAACTCTCCACTCTTTTAACTATCCTATCCATATTGGTAGTTATTTTGCCTTCTTTGTCCCTTAGTGCATACATCCGATTTTTCCCTATTCCAAGTTGCCTCTTCACTGCTTTGGCGCTTCCTCCGTTTTTAATAGCGTGTTCAATTATCTCCATGTTATACCTTCTTACATCGGTTACCTCAAAATCAACTTCGAAAGCTCTGACAGTTCTATTTTGTCTGTTGTACTTGAGACTTTCAGGTTTTGACACTTCCTAATAAGATTCTTCGTTTCCTGGGAAAGCTTGCCAGTGTCCTGTCTAAGTGCCGTACTTCCGACTTCCACTGCACACTCCGAAATGATACTCGTCAGATTATTATTCATTTTATCTATGCTAAGGTTGGTTTTCTCAATAAGAGCTTAGTACCTGTTCTGAAGCGAGACTCTGAATTCCGGTGCTTTCTCTCTCAGTGCTAGTTCATTTATTGGCTTCTTGCGTATCAGTTTCTGTCGCCCCTTCTTCAAGTCTAGGCGAATTCGAGATCGTACCACTCTATGGTCACTGCATCGTACCTTGCCAACCACTTCCACATTCTGCACGATGCCTGGGTGTGCACTCATTATAAAGTCTATTTCGTTCTTATTTTCGCCATTAGGACTCCTCCATGTCCACTTATGGTTTCCTCGTTTTCGATGGAAGGTATTGAAAATCCATTATTTATTGCGTTCTGTCAATTCTACTAGTAGCTCTCTTCTGCCATTTCTAGTACCGATGCCATAATCTTCTACTGCCTGGTCTCCATCCTGCTTTTCCCCTACCTTTGCTATAAAGTCTCCCATCAGTATAGTATACTGTGTTTTTACCTTACTCATTGCTGATTCTACGTCTTCATAAAAGCTGTCAACTGACGCGTCATCATGGCTGGATGTGGGCGCGTAAGGCTGTACCACCTTCATCTTGAATTTCTTATTGAGTTTAATTACGATACGTACCACCCTTTCATTACTGCTATAGTTTCCTTCTATGTTGCCAGCTATGTTTCTGTGAATTAGGAACTCCACTCCCAGTTCTCTTCTGTCAGCCAAGCCCCGATAGCAAAGGACGTGCCCATTCTGTAGCACCAAGTAGGCCTCATCTGTCCTCCTAACCTCACTGAGCCCTATTATATCCTCTTTAACACCATCCAGCTCCTCGAATAGTACAGCTAGACGTGCCTCACTGGATAATGTTCTAGCGTTAAACGTTGCCAAGTTCAGGTTCCGATGGCGGCCTGTCCGGATCCAGAGATTCTTAGCACCCTCTGCTGCGTTGCAGATCTAACCGCCGCCGTGTTCGGTTGCTTCGCAGCTGCTGGGGACTGAGGGCTGTGAGTTAATTGACGTTTGCATGTGGGAGGTAGTGGCCAAATACTGCACAAAGGTGGCCAATCATTTCCTGGTGAGAACCATTCCTCCCTTTAGCTCGGTTCCATGGTGTCACTACACCCCAAATGCCTGCTTACGGAGACGCCCCTGCGGATGGATTTCATCTCATTATTATTGTAGCAAACGCGGAACTACTTTATATATATATATATATATATATATATATATATATATATATATATATATATATATATATATATATATATATATATATATATATATATGGGACGCTACCGACACAGGCGCTGACGTGTTCACTGAACGCGAGGAAGAAGCTAGACAGCTCGCCCGCTTACGGATCCACCAGCGACAAGACTACGACGCAGGCCGCTACAATGCTCGCCATAGAACTGTAACGTACAAAATCGGTGACAGAATGTAGGTTTGGACACCCGTACGAAAACGTGGACTGTCCGAGAAGCTGCTAAGGCGATATTTCGGGCCATACCGAGTATCGCGCCAGCTAAGTGACGTCATCTACGAGGTTGTCTCTGACAGACCCCAATGCCTGAGGCGTCGCCAGCACCAGCCTGAACTTGTTCATGTAGTGCGTATGAAGCCGTATGTGAGTGACTGACTGCACGTTAAAAAATACTGTGCGTCTGAATCAGCATCGGGGCGATGCTCTTATAAGGAGGGGCAAGTGACACGTGTTTATATGAAAAAGAACGATGATAGGAATGTTTTGTAGATTCCAGCTTGTAGGTAAGGTGGTTTTTCGGGACGATAACGAAGCAGGCATCTTGCTGTACAGCTGATCCTGAATACGCTCTTTTCGCTGCCGTAAGCTGCTGTCATCATTTGTACGCGTTGCACTGCGACAATATATATATATATATATATATATATATATATATATATATATATATATATATATATATATATATATATATATATATATATACATATATATATATAATAAAGCTTGATACGGTCAACGTGTATGGTCTCGCGTCCTCCATGACGCAATGCTTTCGATTGTGTTAGGGGTTCGACGATGCAATTCACCAGCTAGGTTGCATCAGTGACAGGGTACAGGCCATGGTACGGCGCAAGAAGTTTAGAATAAAGGCCAGGGACATGCGGGGGCACCCAAAGCCACACAAGGGAGCCAGCACGAAACGTAGGAGCCAGCTGATGAATGTCGTCATGTCGAGTTTTCTGTCGACCTTGAGCCTCACTTGTCAGAGAACGAGCCAACTAATGGCAGTCTTGAGCGTATCTGGTGAATTCGATTGATTGATTTATTGATATGTGGGGTTTAGCGTCCGAAAACCACTATATGATTATGAGAGACGGCGTAGAGGAAAGCTCCGGAAATTTCGACCACCTGGGGTTCTTCACCATGCACCAAATTCTGAGCACACGGGTCTACAACATTTCCGCCTCCATCGAAAATAGAGCCGTCGCAGCCAAAATTTGATCCCGCGACCTGCGGGTCAGCAGCCGAGTACCTTAGCCACTAGACCACCGCGGCGGGGCTCTCTGACGACTTCAGAAATTGGAGAGCACTCAGATGCATAGGGGCCGTACGGTAGTATGGTGTCCAGTGGAAGGGAAGGTTGGCGGCCGTACAACAAAAGAACGGAGAAAAGCCGGCAGTCACTTGAGTCGTTGTGTTTTAAGCGAAGGTAACAAATGGTAGTACAGCGTAGCAGTTAGTGTGGTTGGAGGAGGTGTACGTTCTCGGAATGTTGCGGTTGAACCACTCGGTGAGACCATTTTTCTGCTGATAATATGCGGTAAATTTCCGGTGGATTATGTTGCATTCAGCGACAATAGCTTGGATGACCTCCGACAGGAACGCGTGATTTCTATCACTGAGTAGTTTCCGCGTTGCACCATGGCGGAGAATGGAGCTGCAGAGAATGAAGAGTGTAACTTCATGGGCGATCGCTGGCGGTAGAGCTGCAGTCTTAGCGTAGCATGTTAGATGTTCGACGCCGAAATAATCCACCGATTTTCAGAGCCACTATACTGGAGGGGGCCATAGAGGTCAACAGCCACGTGGTCAAATGACCAAGCAGGGCACGGGAGTGGCTGTAACATGCCAGTAAGGTGCCGTGGAGGTGTCTTGTTATGTTGGCAAGTAGTGCAAGACTGAACATATTTCCGCACAAAGCGATACATTCCTCGCCAGTATATCGCTGACACAGCTTTTTGTAGGCTTTCAAAACACCGGCATGATCACTTTGGGGGTCTGCAATGGAAATTCACACATATGTTAGAGCGCATATGACTAGAAAAAGGCAGGAGTCACTTCCAACCACCTGGCATGTAGTTGCTGCGGTACAGAATGTTCTCTCACACAGAATAGTGGGCTGCTTGACGGCATAGCGCTCTCGTGGAAGGGACAACAGACGGATCGGTAAGACAGTCGAGTATCAAGGCAAGGTATGGGTCTTTACGCTGCTCCGAAAGCATGTCAGTGCCAAGTGGTAAAAATGTGGTCATATTTGTCACATTTACTATACAATTCAGTCTACTAAGTTCCCCTATATTTTTTATTTTTAGCATAATTGTCTGTTACATCATATATATATATATATATATATATATATATATATATATATAATTTTTTCTGCGTTTCGTGACATTCTAGCACGCGGAACACTAAACTTGATGCATGTTAAGCCGACGGTTGTGACAGTGCAATTCGAAAAGCTTTAGCCCCACATGCAGTTTTTCCTGGCAGAATTAGGTTTCGCTTATTGATAATGCGATTACTATAATGACCCTATAGGGGTTGCAAACTGTGAAATAAAGTATTACTACAACAATATTACAAGCTTTGTTTAGTCAGCCTGAAAAAAACATCGCAGTTCCTGCAACACAGGTACCCAGGCGTTGTATACCTGTGTTGCAGGTACCCAGGCTTGTTCCTGCAACACAGGTACCCAGGCGTTGGGATATGAACTGTAGCGGTTTCACTCATGCTAAACGTGGTGTCACTAAAACGAACATGAGATGTGATTCACAGAAGGAGAAAAGACCTTTGCTGTTTTCCAGTCATGCTTAACTGTTCTTAGTTGTATAAGCGACATGACAGCCAGTTAACACGCGCGCCTTCATGAAACGAAACCTGCAGGCAAAATATTCAGTGCAGAACCAATGAAGTTGACCGTGTCCCGAAGTGACTTCAGTCTCGGTGATTTCTGGCATACACTTGTACGAAGGAGAATTGATGGTCATGGTCCGTAAATTCGTTGAAATCAGTCATGCTCTTGTGGGCCCAATGCTTTTTGTTTTCTTTTCAGTGGCGCCGGAGGTCGTGATCACGTGACTCGCAATTCTACGCCACAGGAAGGCAGGCTAATGTGGCGCCAGGAGCACCACAAAGTGCCTCTTTGAACTCCCGAGAAAAAATATAATAAGCTAAAAATACTCTCCGGTGCGAATGAAAGCTGAAAAAATGCGTAGAATACAATTTTAAATTACCATAATTGTTTGCAAACAAAATATGTACACATGCGATAGTTTCTTGCTCCTACCAATAGCCTGTGCCACATCACTGTTGAGAGACCCTAGCGGTCATACTTTCACGAATTTCGGAGCCCAACTGAAAGTATCATTGTTTATTTATTGGACAAAAGTGTGTTCGTTATATCTCGTGCCACAAAAGATCTTCCTATTTTCACCACAATAACAAATTATTCCGGACGGTAGACAGTCTATTTTATTCCTTTTCATCTATCTCATAATTACAGTTGAAGTTCACAAATTATGTGATCTACTAAACTTCGTTATCTGTTCGCTTCGTTAGGTTGTGTCCAAGAAAACCATGTTCGCACATTCTTTAAGTTCTGCTGCCTTCCATGATTGTTTTCATTCAAGCGCAGAACTGTGACGTCATTATGTGTCGTCTTACCTTGCTATGTACGAATATGATGCTATGTGCACTAATATTAAAGACGATAGTCTACCCTAGCAATGTTGATCGCAGATATTTATTCTGTCTGTCTGTGTTTCGGTCAATATGTCTGTCACATGATTCAGCTATACCCGCTCAAAGTTTAAACACTTTCTGAATACTCCGCCACATTGAACTGGTGCCTGCATTCACACTTGTGAAAATTGTGAACAAAAAAGAAAATATGACGCATATCTGAGGCGCAACATAAATACGTAACCATTAGGTGGGATGTTCTTTTACTATATAATATAGATACGTAATTCTAAAGGCTATAGTATTTTTTGAGCCGTGCTGAATATTTGACGCCATTCGCAAAAATCCCTCTGCCCATGGCATGGTGCTGCCTTCTGGCAGTGATGCTGGGTTCTGCACGAGGGTGCCATTTGGTGCCATTTAGTGCCATGATCAGAGTGCCATCTGAGACTTTTGTGGGGGCGCTTCAACTTATCACCCACTCACAAAATACACCGTTATTGATTGACTCAAAGCAAGCATTTATTGCTTTTTCACAAATGTTCTGAAATATATATTCAAAGAGCGAATGTAATCTTATTAACGAAGTTACGCTGCTTAGGTTGTTATTAAGTATTGCCCTTGTAGATTTTGCACACATCTGATTTGTTGCATATCAATAATCATGCTACCAGCGCTGCGCTTTTCAATAACTCAATGCGGATATCTATATCGGTGCTTATGACCATTCCACACTAATAACGTTGCCACGTGCTTTATAACCAATAAAGAAAAAAAATACAACTGAACGCTAACTGAGGGTACACAATTAATAATGAAACTTTTGGAACAGTAAACGAAGAAATTCAACAAAAAAAAGCACGCGAAGACGCAGCATACAACATAGCAAGAACAAGGCAGTGGTGCGTTAGATAAAAAAAAAAGGCTGAGGTCCAAGTATGGACTTCTGTAATTTGCTGGTTCAGCTGTACGAATAGAATAGAGAATGCAAATAATAAAAAAAGTCAACTCTCACACTGTCTTTTCACTAATACTCTTCCTGGAAATGCTCACACATGACCTAATGGTTTGCGTCTGCTAACGCTAACGAACCGCTAGCTAAGACTGCAGACAGTCAGCCTGATGCTTCGTAAGTGCATCTGCTTGCCGCAGAAGAAACAAGATAAAAAGAATGATTACAGAGTAAGTGCAACAGCTGGGTGCGATATAGAACTGTTCCACATCTTACAGGTGGCCTAACTCGGCTGATTGCACCGGATAATCACTGCGGTTGCTTTCTCCTTTTGCAAGCTCCGAAAGAGCTCGCCCGTGGGCGGTGGAAGCTAAACTGCCAATGGGGGTTGCGATGCCCCGCAACTTCGTGAAAGGATTAGCTGCTTCATTAGCCTGCTGGCTCAGAAGGAAATCCATCACAGTGAATTAGTGAACGTAGCCGACGAGCCACCCACCTCGCGCTGCTCCTATATTCTAACACGCTCCTCACGACAGAAGCAGCGAGCAGAGGTCGCCTGTACTGATTCTATCCTCTAGTTAGTCCTGCACTCCGGCTGAGTACTGGTAGTGCGCCGAAGACTTTGTCATATAAGCTTAACTCGCTTGAAATAGATGCTCTCGCATTCGCGTTAGGACAGCCTTTTCTGCTTGTTCTCGGAAACAGTACACTAATACACCATTTTCTAACCACTCGAGCTCCACCAATGGACGCGCAAGCGCTCATGGGAGAAGTGCTTACGCCGCATGCAGCCGCCGCAACGAGCGCACGAGCCTCACGTTTCAACTTTCAGTTTGTTCTGTGACAGGGCTACTAAGAGTGAATTGGGCAAGGTAAAATAATCTTTACTGCGTGCTTCAATCTCATTCTTATGCGTTTAGTTGTGACAGCCTCTCGAAGATTTTTATCGGTCCTATTGTTGAACAATCTGAGCGGCTCAGAAGCATCCCCCTTTTTTCCCCTATTTTTTGTGGGGTCCATGTCTTACTGTCTAAATCAAATAAAAAAGTTATAACGCACTTACCGATGAAGTTCGGAAGTGGTCTATGTTTTGTGGATGCATTTGGAATCAACGTCCATCGACACATGCCGACGATTGAGGTTCTAATATTTAAATAGTACACTAGGAAGTATAGTAAGCACTTCGTAAAATAAGATAATATCAATTGACTGCGCTCACGTCACTGGAACTGTATACAAATAATGAACAATGTGTCTCATGATTTTCGTTGACACGATAACTACAGGTTGGAGTAAAACTTGAAGCAAAAAAAGAAAACGCAGAACATAGAAGGGAATACAAACACCATCTAGCATTCCCTCACAACTTAAAGTTTTTTGCATATGTGAAAAAAGTGAACACGCATAAAAGTAGGAATGCAAGGTGCGTGTAACAATGAGGCACAAAAAGTCAAACGTTTGAAGCGCGTGTTTACAGTCGAATAATAAAGCTGAATATGTTGCCTTGTAACAATCAAGAATAAATACACAAAATGTGGCGTTATTTGTGACAAGAAATGCTTCCAAAATTTGTCACGTTGAGTCTGAATAGGTTGATGGTACAAAATAATGTGTTTTCGAAGACGGAATTACATTTGCATAAGTGGCATTGCGAGGCGAGATGAAAAGCTCCATGCAATGAATTTCGGTGGTTTCTAAGGCGTGTTTCAATACCTGGCCGACGTGGGCAAGAGAAAGAGAAATTCGCTTCGGCACAGCAATTGCAAAGCAATAGACCTGCCTCTGCTGGCTTTGTTTTTTTACACAGCAGACCCGGTGCGACCTTGCGGGCACTACGGAAAAAAAATGTGACTATGCCTATTTGGACCCGCAAACACGGACCTTCCCCCACGCCTTTTCGCTACGTTCTTCAGGTTTTGCGAGTTGCCCCGCCGCGGTGGTCTAGTGGCTAAGGTACTCGGCTGCTGACCCGCAGGTCGCGGGTTCGATTGCCGGCTGCGGCGGCTGCATTTCCGATGGAGGCGGAAATGTTGTAGGCCCGTGTACTCAGATTTGGGTGCACGTTAAAGAACCCCAGGTGGTCAAAATTTCCGGAGCCCTCCACTACGGCGTCTCTCATATTCAGAAGTGGTTTTGGGATGTTAAACCCCACAAATCAATCAAATCAGGTTTTGCGAGTTCTTATACATATGTTTACGAACTGCAACAGTTTCAGTATATTCATTATTTAGAGGTAGAAGATAACATTTTTTTGCTATGCACGTGAACTTATTTCAGCAAACCACTGCAACGACAAGCCAAATACCACGCCTCATTCAGGCGGTCAGTTCGCAGCTAGAAACAATACTCATCTTATCTGCGTAAGCTTCCTTCCAATTCCGAGCGTTAGCATGATATCACAATTCGTCGCTCAACAATATTCAAATGCATCTACGCGCCATTAAACACCGCGGCTTCAGTGAACCCGGACATTTCCGGCAACCATGCTCGTAGTAAAACTTCAAAACATGTGCCTAGAACGGGAAATTATCTGAGCAACACACGCCGCAAATGAATTCTAGTCCCATTTTTAAAACCTCGTTTCGAGTGGTATCACTCTTTTCCACATACGTATCACTGCAATCAAGAAAAATAAAAAAGACGCACACAGTCCTTTGTGTGTCTCATTATTCCTGTCAAGCATTAGTCATCTATTCAAGCAACAAAGTGCACAAACTACACATGCTATGTCAAATAGTTTTCACCGTATCAGGGGCCACTGTTGGAGACGTCAGGAGATGGTCGTCTACGTAGAGGATTGACATCCCAGCAGTACCGTCTAGGTACGGCAACTCCAACGCCTACGTTATCCCCTCCTTCTCTGAACGCGAGCACGCGAGAAGAACAGAAAGCGGTGTACAGCTTGAAATCTGGCCAATTCTCGCGGAGCGCAACGTTGCGAAATGTAGCAGACGTGACTGTAAACTTCCAGCGTATGCATTGCGCTCATTAGCTCAAAATTGTAAAACTTGTTGACGCTCTCTTTAAGTGCCTTCAAACTCTGCGTACCGCCAGCGGTAACTGGCGTATATAAATAGCTCGCTGTCATTACTCTGGACAACGCTCATTTTGTGGCCGCGTTGTCCAGTGACAGGCGCAGCACACTAATAAGTCGTTGGTTTGATATTCGGTAACGAAACTGTTAGATTCGAAGCAGCTTATGGCAGCTTATGACAGTGATGTATTGGTGGACCCCAACATAAAACACATTCGTGTTAAAGAAAGAAGAAAGTGCTCAACGTCATGACGCGTGCTAGTGAACTGGCCCGCGTATAACTTCTCACACTCTCGTTGCCCCCCCTCCCTTCTATGCATATCTTTCAATGCACTCACTTGTACGCAATGAGAAAGAAAGCGCTAAAAGTGTGCGACAAATTCTTGTAACGCACTGTAGGTGGATTTAAAAATATTTCAGGCAATCGTTCGTGAGGCAATCATCATCATCACCACCACCATCATAATCATCATCATCATCAGTCTGACACCGCCCACTGCAGAACAAATACCTCTACTATGCCCCGCCAATCAACCCGGTCCTGTGATTTCGGCTGCCAACTTATACCATTAAACTTCTTAATCTAATCTGTCCTCATAACCCCTTTCCTCACCCTCACGCATTTATCTATTTTTTTTGAAATCGTGAGAAGATACACTCCTTTATTGGATCAATTTGAAGATTACTTCTAGAGGCGTTCTAGAGACTTCTTAAAGAGAACTGAGTTGTGTTTCTCGAAGTTGAAAATTTTCTCTCCTAGACATTTTCATTTTCATCGCAACTGGACGGGCGTTCATTGGAACATCATAATATGAGGATGACCGTCAGAGCAATGCCATGGCATAAAGTTGTGATGATGGAGGGCATGACTAATGTGAGGCACGCCAAGGGCCTGTGGATCGAACTGAACTCTGACGGACGTTCCTGGATGTGGCAGTCACGACTGTCTTGGTGGATCTCTACAGGCTGAGACAGCGGAGATTCGGTCTCCTCCCATAATGCTTACGAAGGCATGTGTGAAACAATGAATCATTTTGCAGTCGTCCAATGTTTCTTCCCTCCTTTTACAGCGAAGCTGCAAACCCTGGCCAGATATTGTTGAGCTGCGTCAACGCTATAGTTTCCTCCCCCACTCCACCCCTGAGTTTGTGGTTGTCGTACACGTTAAAGCACATATGCCAGGCGCGCGGCTCAACAAAAACAATATATACAATAATAAAACAAGGTTCTAAGGCCTTCGTTATTAAATATAAAAGCAATTGTAATGTCACCTAAAAAATGCCCACCTAGCAACGTAATTACGTTTAAGACTGAAGAAAAGTCTAAGGATGTCGGTGAATCATTGGTCATGGTAAGCTTGCTTTCTCACATATTGGGGGCAAATGAAGCCTACTCATAAAAGAAAGTGCCAAGGCAATGGTAGAAATGATGATTGGGCTCGTAACGACTGGCACTTGTAGCAAGCCAGAGAAGACACCGTTTGTCGCGTAGTTGAGAATGTGGTACTATAGGTGGACATATCAAGTAAACATTGCTTATGTGCTGTTCGATGGCGGTGTTGTCATTAGTCTGCTTCAGTAAACAATCCGCAGTGGTCTGAACGTTGACTAGAACGTAAACAGTGTGACCTTTGATGCCAAGCTGACCTCACTTGCATCCCCTCTGTGGTGTATGCTAAACCATTTTGAATGGTGATGCACCTACCGAGAGCGGGGTGTAATGACTTATTATTTCTTTCTTATTTTTGTCTTTTGATAAAACTCTATGCCCTGCGTGATCTTTTCAAGTGTGGTCCTTGGTGCATATAAAACAGCTGTCTCTGCATTGGAACAACTGAACCTTTATTGAAATGATCCATTCATCTTGGCGCAAGTGCAAAGGGTGGCAGAAAGAAGTTTCTCAAAATAAAGTAAAGATAAATAAAAGATGCTAGGGGAAGTAGAATAGACAAAAGAGTAGGCTATACAATCACGCGCAGGTAAAGACGGCCATGTTTCAGGCTGCTTAATTTAAAACCGGCCATAATACAGTATAGGCTGTTAGAGCTTCAAGACCCATATTTTCCGTGCAAGTTTGGTATTCAGAAGACTTAATCTCAGGGAATGAAGCAAGAAAATTCTGAGGTTCCCTTTGCTTGTTTTACTTGATCTTAACAAAATCAGCAGATAACGAAGCCAAAGAAATAAACAAGACGTAAATAAAAGCACCGCTTTGCCACAAAGGCAAATTATTGAACGCGATAGCAACAAATTGGATGGTCACACGCCGAATAGCGAGCAGATCGAAACGTGCCTCACGTTTCTCGCGCACAAATGACGCACGAAACGTACTCAAAGGTACAGATGAACGCGAATAAGCGTCTGAGTTGTTACTTCGCTATGTCCGAAAAACGCGCCCTTTTCGCAAACGGAGATTGTGCGACGGCTGCAGTGACCTTTGTGCACCTGATAACAACAACGGAAACGTTGTAGTGAAAGCCTAACGTCAGCCAAAACGTAACACCGTCGCCAACGGGAGATAAAGGCGCGTGAGCGAGCATCCACCGTCTCCACTCTGAGGGGCAATGTACGCGTGGGAGATGAATATGCGCGCCACCACTATAGAGTTACTCTATATGCTACTTTTAGGTAGCTACCTAAAAGTAGCATATACAGTAACTCTAGCCGCCACGTGCTCATTGCATAATCTTGGTAATAATGTTGAAAACGCGATAGTCCCCCCTCCCCGGACGCGTGCTGCCAAGCGCTCATTGCGCCATGTTTCTGGTGATGCTGAAAACACAACATTCCACCCCCCCCCCCCGCAAGATGACTATCACCAGCGTTCAGTGGAGGTTACAAATAGCTTCACATTTAAGGGTTTAACGACGAGCTCCTCGGTGGCTCACTGCTTAACGCATAGCGCTCACGTCTCGGTGGTTCCAAGTTCGATTCCGCCCGCTGGAGTCTTTTTCAGATTTTTTTTTCCTTTTTTGCATTTTCGTGTACATAAATACGTATACATATACGTTGATTGAGGGCGACGCTGAAGGTAGAATTTAGAGCGGAGAGTGCCCATATAAATGCTATCACAATGAAATTATGCTATTGTAAGTGCATCGTAGTAATTGTGATATACACTTGAAAAAAGTAAAGTGGTGACAGAGGAGTTGTGTGCCAGTGGCATGCTGTCTTTTCGTCCACTTTGCTTTCTTCACATCAGTATTCCGATTACTATAGTACACTTAAAACAGTACAATTATCTACTTCTACACCTTTGTTGGCTTCATTATCTGCTGTTTTTCATTAAGGTGTGCCTTAGGGAATAATACGAAAACGTAAAATGACTGCAAAAGCATTTAACAGCAAACGAAGCTTCTTGCAGAGACAACTCAAGCTGTGGCAAACAAGTTGAGCAAGTAAATACTGGTAATTGTCAACTCAACCAGATACAAAGCAGCCAGAGAGGAAACAAGCACGAGAAATGGCGCCGACAAGTCTCACGTTCTTCACAGCGCAGTAAAATGCGAAGCTAAAGAGAACGACGGCGCGTGCAGGCACAATGCGAGTAGCGCACGCATAGACACAAAAGGTCCACGCATTAGTGATGCTTTGTCT
This sequence comes from Rhipicephalus annulatus, assembly GCA_013436015.1. NCBI lineage: Eukaryota > Metazoa > Arthropoda > Arachnida > Ixodida > Ixodidae > Rhipicephalus > Rhipicephalus annulatus. Next base: position 1,298,432 of record WOVY01010234.1, on the reverse strand, counting down.
GCAACAGAGCTGGTGTGGGCCCATGCAGCCAAGGGCTATCTCGCGCCTGGCCGTGTCCCGCCGAAGGGGATTGCTCGTTCGTGACTGCAGTGAGGCATGGATCCGCCTAGGAAATGCGCTTCCCCAAAGACCCATCCATCCAGGCGCAACAGCGAAGGGCTGCGGAAACGAGATTCGCGAACAAGCAGCCTTTATCGGCAGGGGAGCGGCGCCAATTGCTCGTGATGGTCGCTCATGGATTAGTGCTCGCCGCTGGCCGGCCATCCCCGAGAGCCCGGACTTGGGGCTCCGGCACCACTGTCGCCATTAGGAGTCTTCGTTGTATCGAAACCTCCGCCGTGGATGGCAAGCGTGCGTGCAGCTGAGGTAGTCGCCCATGAATAGACGGCATTGTCCGCGGAGCAGCCGATGAAACCAGTCTGTCAAGCGCACGTGCCACCACGTAGCAGCAGGTGCACCTGGGCCAGCGACTTGGCATAGCGGGAAGTGGCACTTCAAACGTGGAACATTCCGGCTCACTGGGAAGCTCTCCCAAGGGATCGTCTTGTGGCAGAACATCCAGTCATATTTTGCCATCTTTCTCCATGAGTCCCCAATACACTGATTTTTTTTTCAGCCACGTTTGCACACGAAAGAGCAGTGTGTTGATATTATTCTTCTTGTCAGAACACAAGGTGATGGTCGAGAACTACATATTCAACAAACAACAAACTTCACTTAGCCTGAAATTTACTAAACTTTGCCTGAATAACAGAACTATAACATTGCGGGGGTATCACGAAATATGCCCGTGAACGATGAAAACATTTCTGCATTACATGAAAATATGTTATTTTTAGATCAGTTTATAAAATGGCCTGTAGAGTCGGGGAAAAGGAGAGGTCAAAAAAACATGCTAGCACTGTTGCATAAGGCATTTAACGAAATCTTGGGCCTGAAATGTTGTAGATATAATGCCAAGTGTGGTGGCACACTAGATAAGTAAGCGAGTGTGCCCCAATGCCGAAATCATTTCATAGCTAAAAATGGCAGATCACACGTAAAGTGAGAATTGATGGCATACGAAGCTTCAATGAGGAAGGTTGATGTACCCCTTCAAAATTCGCACAACATTACGAGACGCACAGATGTGGCACAGAGTAAACGCAAGTAAACATGTAATGCACACTCAGGTATCTAGACACGATGTAAGTATGTTGTTTATAGTAGCGTAACGACGGCATCCCTACCGTTTGCAATATCAGAAGTGGCAGGCGTGTAAATTATGCCATACATTACTTCCATGTCAAAAACATCATGTTTGCACCTGGCATGTTTATCGTCCATTCACGTCCTTTATTAACATATTTGGTATATATGCTGCTAGCGATACGACCACTAGCGCATCATGTGCACGGTATGTAGTCATGTTCCTTCATTACACGCATGTCATGATTATCATGTTTGTACCAGCTATATACCTTGATCATTCGTTCAGGTCAAGTAGCAAAAATTTTGATATATGTTAAGCTATCGAAACAGCCGCGAGAGTACTATGAGTGTAGCACGTCATATTTCACTCCATGTACCATGAGTGTAGCTTGTAGTCATATGTCTTGTGAACGAAACCACCGCAACAGCAGTAAGGCCATGACATGCAAATCATGATTCATGACATTCATGACATACATATCATGTTTTCCATGTTATGAATGCTCGTCATACAGTCATATTACGCCATGCCAATTTGGGTATAGACTCCATCATCGAAATAAAGCTAAAGTCGTAGGCGGCTGGATAGATAGATAGATAGAGAGATAGATAGATAGATAGATAGATAGATAGATAGATAGATAGATAGATACATACGCTCAATGCTGCCAAAGCTCGCGAAAAAATGCTTCGCATTTATTAAGAGGAGAACATTAGGTTGGTTTTCTTGTTTGGAGGCTGAACGTAATGACTGTAACACCATGTTCCTGCACCTTAAGTAAATACTTCAGTACGCTCTGATAGTTTCTAGGTCACTAAAACTTTGGAGCGACAGGGTTTGGCTACCTATACTTCGTCTCTGAAACTTTGGCGAGTGCTGCTACTGGGCACAGCCGTGCATATGCGTAGTGCTGTATCCGAATATCTTGGCTTGCCTGCAGGGGTATTGAGAGAGTAACGACGCCGGGACCAGCCACTCATTACACAGGCGCAGACAACCGGGGAGGCAGGTACACACAGCGCGGTACAAATGCAGGGAAGGTGTATAATGCCGCATAATCTTATTGTAACAGCTTGTTATTTTCAAAAATAGTTAAAAAGTGTGGTAAAGCATAGCTACAAAAACTGCTGCAAAATCAAACAAACAGCTTTTACAAATCACGAGAAGGGCTTTTGGCAACGCTATCGATTCTCAGCATTACGGGAGGAAAGCTACATCCGTGTTTGGAGCCTTTCAGATTAAACAAATACTGGTTCTAAATTAGCTATGCCTTTTCGGGATTAACTACTGCTGATACAAACGATTCGAAGGCTGAGCGTTCTGCCTCGCATGCCATAAAAAGAAAGAAAAATGGATTGAGAAATATCATTCGTTTGTCGGTCCTTTTTACATGCGTCTAAGTCGAAGTATACTAGCGTTTTCGCATTGCAGTCGCACAACATCTGCCCCAAAATCTATTATTATGAGGGGTGATAACTTTACTTAAAACCAGAAGAGAGTGTAGCTGCGCTACCATTGCTCTCTGCCTTCTGTGACCATTGCTATTATAGTACCAGCCGGGCTGCTGCATCCCGCGGCTAAGCATTATGCATGCACGATTGGCGTCAAGTGAAACCCGAGCAGCGGCAAGCACTCGCGAAGGGTACAACATGCGATATGTGTCATCACCAGGGAAAAGGGCGCTTGTGCGGAGTGCTGCCACACCGGATGCACGCATATGTTAATGATGACTGGAGGACGTGCACTATATCAATGCGACCATTAACCACTCTTCGTGTTTCATGTGATGCTGATTGTACTTTTTGCATTTCTTACAAACCATCAATAGTTTGTCAAAAGGGAGATTATCGAAAAGATACCTCGTACATAAATATAAATTTCTAGTGAAATGGGACTACAGCGGTGTAAAACTACATCAAATAATGCTAAACTTGCTCATTGCGAAAAAAATCAGTAAGTAGACGAAGAGTGTTCACGTGGGTCAAGCGTTTTTAGTAAAGCCATGAAATTATTTGGGATAAGATAGATACAATGCGACATTAGGACAGCCACCTATTTCGCTCCGAGATAAGAACATAAGTCGTACGCGTTTCGTTAAGCTCAGTTAAGGGCGAATTACTGTAAGGCTGACAGCACAAATATCTTTTTCTTGCGAAAATCACCCATTTGGGCCACGCTTGATTGTTATTCTGGAAATAAAGGTTTCTGCTAACCTGGTTTGGATACGGAAGGCTATCGGCGAAATCTTAAGCCAGAAGGGTTGTTGGGTAATCAGAAAGCTAGACTATAGTTTTATAGCGATAAATTCTTTTAAAAGTTCACTGTCTACTCTACGACAAAACTTGGTGTAATGAAATAACACAACTGTGAGGTGACCTGGCAGAGCAAGAAGTGGCAATTGACAAATTTACGCCACATTTCATCACCACTTGCCAAAAAAACAGAAAAACAAAGAGAACAATAATGTCGGTCAGACTGTATACGTGGATGATGCCATCTTGGGGATTGTGATATCTTTCGTACATGTTGCCGTAGGTGTATGCGATGCAGGAGTATGCAACAATTCTCGGGTTTGTATTATCAACCTTGAGAGGGTAGCGAGTTGGGCGAGTTGGAAAAGGTTCAAGTTTGCGCTGTTAGCGCTGGCCGTCATATACGTCCTCGTGCAGACGGTCATGATACAGCTTACTTAGAAAAAGGAAAGGGGGGGGGGGCTTCTAGTGCAATTTATTGACAAGAAAACAAAGAAAAAAAAAACGTTCTTATCCAAGTCCCCCTAAGCGAATGCATGGCACATCCTCTCGCAGGACAGTGGTCTCATACAAATGACCTATACAAAATAAGATGATGACGCGCGCTGTTGGACCATGTTTTCGACCACACCGTGACTTGTGAAAGTTGAGAACATGTAGCAATGTGAAACCACTGAGCCTTATAAATGAACTCGTATACCACTTTGATTTATATATCACTACAATGCCTTCTTTTCTAACTTCTTCAGAATAATACGGCCCTCAAGTACGGCCCACAACGTCATAACGTGAAACATAAACATTGCAAATATCGGACAGCTCACGCTAGCATCGTAGTCTATAAACGTCGCAAGTATCGCATAGTTCACGCTAGGATCGTAATGTTCAGATTGTATGGGACTCATGATTCATGAGGGACGAACCTGAATTTAATATTATGCCTGAAATATGGTACGAGCCTGTTGAGAGGTAAAAGAGAGAAAATGTGGAGTTTCCTTTAAAATACATGTTGATCAGACACCCGAATCAGCGTGAAGGAGCTTCTCGCCAGTGCTCACTGTACTGCATGCGTAGTCATGCAAACGGTAATCAAATTTTACAGTGAAATATCTCGGACAAATGACACGCTAAAAGATTTCTTTCAAGTGCAACTATGTAGAAACGTGACTGCCTCAAATTTTCAGCGAAATTATTCCCATTTGCTGCAGTCAGTAAAAATTTCATTGCCTACTCAATCCTAACTTGGGGGCTGGCAGCAATCATTCTGGTCTCACTTTGTGTCCTGGATGCATAACTTATCTGCAAAGATGGTTTTCACGTAGCTCTCAGAGTATAATTTTCAGCGAACCAGAACGATTATTTTTAACACTTTGCACTTTGCATGTGTGTTTCATTGCTATGGAAATTACATTGAAACTCTCGGTGGGTTACTATATGAGTGCCACCAGACCATTCTGACATGATTAGCCAAGCAACTGATAATTTATTTAATACTGCTGTGGCCGATGAACATGCCTTCCTTAGAATAACCAAGGCAGGTTCACTAGCCGCAACGTTGGTAAGTAAACTATCGAATGTTTTCGGTTTTTGAACGTACGTTTATCAACTTGCAAATACGTATAAAAATTACGAAGAAAAAGTTTCCGAAGACCATACCAAGAAAAAGTTTTCGAAGACAAAAAGGCACGCGACCGTAGATTCGAAACTGTGAGCTCTCGATTCACTGCGTTTTGCATCAAACTACACCACGCTGCATAGACTCTCATGGATACTAACGGTGGGCTATTTATATACACAATTACTGCAAGCAGTATGCGGAACTCTCAGGTGCTTCAGCGTGGCAGAGCATTGATCTCTATAACCCGCAAGGGGCACGTTTAAAGGCCTTCGCCACCATCGTATTTTGCCCGAGTTGGGATACGCACATCCGCTTCGTAATTCGACCTACAGTGTGTGGTCACCTGGGCTCAGGCACCTAGAGAAGCAGTGACACCAACTTTAAATCTCGAGATGTGGAGTTAATTCGATGGCGTGGTATGCATGTGTTTTCAACAAAGTGGGAATGACGTTCGTTAAGTAGAAGTCATCTTATTTCTAGCGCAAAGAGCGTGCAAAAGCTCAATGGCATGTTCTCGGTCATGAGATATCGACAGTATTTTGACGTGTTGAGCTAGCTCCTAGGCCACGCACGAGGCGCTGAGTTGCGATAGGCGAGCAGCGATGACCATAGGTTGGCGAACTCACTATGAGTCGACTCACTCAGGCTCCAATCAAGCCGTCAGAGTCTGAGTGAATCCGGGTGATTAATATTTTGGTGAGTTTAAAACTGAGTGAGTCTAAAGCACTAAATGTATTTCGCGAGTGAGTATGGGTGAGCTTCACAAGCTTTGCTGACCTATGGTGATGACATCGACAATTTTAGTGTTGTCATGTTAGTGTCTACATGTGGTACCGTCTGGTGGTGATGCCTGGCTGCCTAGCAACGGCTTCAATTGCTTTGTTTTTTTGTTTTTGTTGTTCGTGTCAATGCTGCGTTTTCGTTGCGCCACGTCGTGTATTTTGTTCTGGAGTCGTGAGTGCGAACGTGATTACTTGAAGCTATAATAATCGCGAACAAGTAACACGCACGCGGTGTTCATATGTCCAACAAGGCAGCCTGGCCAAAGCGTGCGTCTGCAGCTGCCTCGTCACTGCTCGGTCCAGCTTCAATTTAGGAATCGCTACTCCAAAGAAGATCAAACCGAAAATGATGTGCCGAGTCCCATACCACAGTGATTTCATACTCCTCCGTGTTTTCATTGTCGCTTGTGGACCACAATGGACGCTGGAAACCGCAATGGGGTGGCGAAGACATGCCGGTACATGTGCGCACCAAGCAGACAAAATGTCAACTGAAACTAGAGTCACCACTTCGTGTGGTCGCCAGATCAGATGAGGCGGCAGCGCGGGAGGTGACCGCCTGCCAACGCTGGTAGCGCTGAAAATTTGCGAGCTTTGCAGGGGTTCGATACTGGCCATACTAATAACTATTACACACATTATTTCGCCACTCTGTTTTATTAAGTGTACCGAATCGTTACTAGGTGTTCAATAATCACGCGTTGATGCCAAAAACGTGACATTCGTCAAGTTGATGGCACTGCTCTTTAAACGTTTTAGGATGGAGGTTCATGCACGTTATGCTTTTACAGCGAAGTTAACGTTGAACACAAAAAGCTGCCGCTACCATATTCAGGAAAGAGTAAGCCGCAAGCAAGAAGACCGAAAGCAGAGCTAGTTTGTTGCGTATAGTTCACAATTGCAGCGCGCTGCTCTAATACAAAGAAGGGCGCAAAAAAAGAATACTCATGCCTACGGAGGACGAGTGCGTAATAACAAATGTGACAGTGGTTAGTTTGTGCTCGTCCTCTGCATATCTCTCTGCCCTTTTTACATTTTTAAAATTCTGTCTTTTATTTTCTTTATTACATATCTGTCCGTCTTATTCTATACACATTGCAGGTTCGCAAACCAGAACTCTTTAACCTCCTTGCCTTTTACTTAACTTATCTTTTGAACCTTGTGCACCCTTCTGTGTAGTTGAGCAACACGCAGGAAGTGCAGAGCTGCCGGCCTTTCTGCGTAAAATATTCCAATTTCTTGCAGTCGCATTTATTACTTCGTCCTTCCAACAAAGCTATGACTTTTTTTTTAAATAAACTTCACTTACGAGTTCAGAGCATGTCCCATGCTTTACTTTTGGCGTTCTTCGTCAGTGAACGCGCTGTTTAGCCAGTTGTACATTACCTCTCGGGAAAAGATATATGTAATATAGTAGAATCGGCTTCAATTTTTACCAAGAAAATAAAATTTTAACGCTTATCAAATTGTGCAATAATTTCGACATCGTATTTTCACCTGTCGTTGGGGCCCGGTGTTACGTCTTGACGGAGATGTTATATTGTCCAAGTGAGATGCTGCACTACGCTGTCCAAATTTGATGACTTAAATATGGGTAGTCCCACGGGATCACGACGTGGCGGAGTGGTTAGGCGTAATTGTCCCGACGTGGGAGCAGCCCGCTATATATATGTGCTAATAAAGTTTTTCATTAAGTATTTAAGATAGTGTAACTTGCGGAACTAAGAAAGTGTTACATTTTTGATTCACCACTTTGAATTGCCCCGCCGCGGTGGTCTAGTGGCTAAGGTACTCGGCTGCTGACCCGCAGGGCGCGGGTTCGCATCCCGGCTGCGGCGGCTGCATTTCCGATGGACGCGGAAATGTTGTAGGCCCGTGTGCTCAGATTTGGGTGCACGTTAAAGAACCCCAGGTGGTCTAAATTTCCGGAGCCCTCCACTACGGCGTCTCTCATAATCATATAGTGGTTTTGGGACGTTAAACCCCACATATCAATCAATCACCACTTTGAATTAACAGTATAAACATTCGGAAATTCCAAATTATTTTCCCAAGTTTGTTCTCCCAGTCGAGAGGATTTCGCGACCTCTATAGTTTTAATTCACTTTCGTGTTTCATCTTTACTGGCATTAACTAGTAGGCTGTTTGATGAAACGAAGACGAGCTGTGTTGTTCTCCCCTCGTGTTTTCTCAAAAACTCAGTGTTAACGTCGTGTGGATAAAAATTTTATGGATTAAGCTAAGTCATTCCTTCGAGCACCGATTGTTTTGTCTGGCAAGTAGCATTGGCGCAATAAAAACAAAAACAACAAAAAAAAAACGTCCACGAGCACTTATATTTGCGGTCTCAAAGTTGCACCGCTCACATGCGTATTTGTATGCACCATTTTCCAGTTACTGACGTTTTCTCAATCGTAGGCTTGTCTACCATCACCCGTTTATGACACAGCATTGCGATATTTTGTAGAGATTGTCGCAGTGAGCTTCCAATTCGCGCAACCACAATATATTACTGCTTGGACATGACTGAGGAAAAGAATGGTTACGGGGAATCAATCGGCTAGGGGTTCAAAATAAAGAAAGAAATGAAGATAGAAAGAAAGAAAGAAAAAGACAAAGAGAGGTGAAAGGAAAAAAAATGACGTAACGAATGAAGAAAGAAAGAAAGAAAAAAAGAAAGGAAGAAAGAAAGAAAGAAAGAAAGAAAGAAAAAAAGAATATGAAGTAGTTCGTCAGGCACGTGAGCTCAAAGTTTCGCTTGATCCCCCCCCAACCCCCCGGTTTTCTTCCCGTTTTTCACGATAGAGTGAGGGCTCCTGAAATCTTCGTTATCTTTATGAAATAAGATGCTGAAAGCTCGTGTCTTAGTTTTTCCTTTGTCGTGTTATGAACGGAGGCTAATTTCTTATCCGTTAAGATAGATAGCGGAGAAGCATAAAAAACCACAAATAAGCCAAAATTGAGAGGACAATCCGGCATACTTTGTAGTTGCCTGTCTCCACCACCCATGTGGCTTTTTACTTGTCAACATGATTTCTGTTCGAGCCACCCAGAGAGTAGTTACAATACAACTAATTACGTGTATTGTGAGTTCATATATAGCTTTTGCGAAAGAATAAAGTTACCGCCGCGAACGGCCATGTAAACCTATATGTTGCAATTGTCGAGAGGAGAAATTACGTTGGTACACGTTGTCCTAGCTAAAAGTGCTGAAAATTTGGTGGCTTGCCGGTTCTTCATTAGAACGTGCTCGTAACAGGTCGCACAGGGCATCTACAGGCAATTTTAATTAAGGTGCCTTCTGATTATTTGAGGCTCCATAGGCATCGCACGCGGGGATAAATTTTAAACTTACAAATCTAGGCATTTCAGTGAGGCCCCCGTAGGGCCTCTCAGCTTTCTTCTCTCGGGCTCGTAAACTTCAAGCGTGGTGCAGGCACATTTCAAGATTTGTTCATTTCGTGTTTTGCTGGGAACGCACTCGAGTAAACTTTCAGTCAGGTGTGTTGCTATAGGGTGTACGAGTATGCATGTTTAGGCACGTGGCAAGTGATCGGAACACAAGGATGCGCAAGTACAAAACAAGCCTTAATGAACGACTTTTTATTTTCCAATTGATAAAGATGGAACATATATTAATCTTGTGCTCCAGCGCAAAACACCTTCTATTATGAAAAGATGTTAGCGCTGGTGCCGGTACGCCCCGCCACGGTGGTCTAGTGGCTAAGGTACTCGGCTACTGACCCGCATGTCGCGGGATCAAATCCCGGCTATGGCGGCTGCATTTCCGATGGAGGCGGAAATGTTGTAGGCCCGTGTGCTCAGATTTGGGTGCACGTTAAAGAACCCCAGGTGGTCAAAATTTTCGGAGCCCTCCACTACGGCGTCTCTCATAATCAAATGGTGGTTTTGGGACGTTAAACCCCACAAATCAATCAATCAATCAATCAGCGCTGGTGCCCTCCCTCGGCGATGGTGTATTCACATTGTTTCTTTGAGACCAGTTCAGCGCATTTTTAAGGATTTGTCTACATTCTTGATTTCTTTTGTATAACTCATATGGTGGACTGCGCCTTGCTCATTTGCTCATTTTTTTAACGTTTGTCCAGGACAAAGGTGTAAGTCTGTGTTGAATGAAAGTTTATTGACAAAAAAGGATCAAAAGCCAATTATCACCTTATAAACATTTTCTATTGGATTTATTTCCGCTTTGAAGGTTGCTGAATCTTCACTAATAATACCCGTTTATATTGGGAGTGTCTCCTCTTCACGCAATATATCGCTAAATTTATACGAAAAACTGCTTGAAGGAGATGCAAACAATTGCTCTCTATTTTTCAGGACGGAATGCACATTTAACATTACAACGCTCTTTTGTTTGTTTTGTAAATGTAATTAGGAGTCGTAAAATAAATGAAATTCTCATTGACTAGTCAAAAGAACATCACAATTTATGTTAGTTTACGCAAATAAGACAATGGTAAGGTGAAAAAATATTTCAGCTTTGATCCAGAGTAAGTGCAGTGCGGAATAGTTGCGTAAATATTTGCAATAAATGTCGCAAATTGTTTAGTGCCTCAATTCTACAAAAACAAGGCACGTCCGAGATGTTGTGAAGACTAAAGAAGACCGTTAAGTACTGAGCTCTTCAAATGACCAGCTCATCTCAATTTTGTACTCGCAATCTGCCCAAGACTTGCTTGTGGTGCTGTGTTCTCTTAACCCAAGGGACTGGTTCAATGGTGCCGAATGAGTCTGCAGGATAAAAAACGAACGCGCACTGCAGAGTCGATGGTTGACCCAATGGAAACAGCACCTATTCGGGCATAGCACGGCATCTCTTTGCATACCATTTATGCCTCATTATGTCGCGCTTACGATACTTAATTAGTATATAACAGATATCACCATCGACTGGTGATATGCGTAACGTTGGCGGTTCTTTTGAGCTGCCGGAGGTCGATTGGTGTAGTGGTACAGGAGTTGTCATTGTGCTTATCGTCGAGATGATTGTCCGGGTTGCTTTTTGAGTTGTCTTCTTCGCAGCTTGGCCTAGGGACAGTATTTCCCGTGTTCGTCCAAATTATGAACTAAGCAGCACCTCCATCACATTACATGGAGTCTCGACGTTAGCGTATGTAACACTCAAGGCTTCCAAGATGAAGCTCTTTATTTGGCCGAACTTGCGGCCAGGAAATGGAAGGTTCAACAACAGAGTGTATTGCATGCTGTACACTGATCAGTGAACAGTTATCATTGCATTATATGTGGGGTTAAACGTCTCAAAACCACCATATGATTACGACAGACGCCGTAGTGAAAGACTACGGCCACCAGGGGTTCTTTAATTTGCACCCAAATCTGAGCACATGGGCTTACAGTATTTTCGCCTAGATCGAAATTGCAGCCGCCAACGCCTGGATCTGATCTCACGAAGTGCGAGTCAGCAGCCGAGTACCTTAGCCACTAGACCACTTCAGCGGGGCTCAGCGAACAGAGCGTCGGCCGTAAAAGAACTGAAATGGGGTAACGTGCATCGACATTTACACATGCAGCGTTGAAGGTTCCATTGTTATTGCTAGCCCTTTCCAAAGCTCTGCAATAAATTTGAATAATAGTGTTCTGCGTGCAATCTTAACAGAATTATCTCAGAAATTTCTGAGAATGCCGGCATAACGTAATGGGGTCTGCGCCGAGTGTTGATTGCAGATTTTGTGAATTCAATTAAAATAGAGGAATATATAGACGCTAAACAAGCTTAGCAGTGGAACGAAAAGTGCTGTAACCGGCTTATGCTTTCGTCATCATAATAAGAACATTACTTACGAGCAGTGGTTGCCAGGACACAATCTCGTTCATGTGGAAGACCTATGCGTGGGGTTGTAAAGAAACCAACTGAGTGCGTGGAAGTGGTTTCGTGTGTGAAAATTATTTGAATGGACATCGTTATTTGCAGAAAATAGGCAGTATCGGAAAGACGGTGCTACTGGGCTTGTAGCTGAGAGTAAAGAATGTTAGCGTCGGCGTGCCAAAAGCTTTGGCGCAGACGTCATTTAGGTTGCCGTATCGTGGACTGTTTGGGGCAGCTGTATAGGGAGGAACAGAAATTTGAGGGGCTATTGCTTTGTTTGATACAAGCTTAATGAAAACCAACAGATAAGGGAGCCAAGGAAGGACTAAGGGACGTTAAGTGTACTGTATCAAGTGAATTTAAGTGATTGCAACACAGATGTGAAGAAAGTAAGGTGGACAAAAACACATCTTGTCGCAGGCAGGAACCGAACCTGGAAGCCTAAGATAGCCCGCTGAAGGGTCTGGTGTGTTCAACACAATGAACTGTCGCTGAAACGAACTGTCGCTAATGTCGTCTGCGCCACGGTGTCGACCAAAAACTTGTAAAAAGACGGTGGACAGTTATCAAATCCAAACTTCGACCACACTAAACTACAGCGAAGTGGCGAATGCACTGTCGACAAGAGAAGTAGCGCGACCTGCCAATAAAAGAAGAGAACGAATGGAGGGATCATGATTCCTTGTTGTACGGCTGTTGTCGACATTACAATTATATAGATATAACGGAAAAAGCGTATACCTAAGGGCTCTTTTTTCCGTGTTTTGACACAATAATAATGAGGTCTAACAGACAATAATGCCAAGGAATGTATAGGGGAAGTTATTAGAACTAATGTAATCTAAATAAGAAGAAAGAAAAGTGGGTGAAAAAATAACTTGCCGTGAGCAGTAATCAAACCTATGACCTTCGGATAACGCGTTCGATGCTCTAACCACCAAGCTATCACGGCGGCTATCCCTCCAGCGACTTTATTGGGTTTATATGTGAACTTCAATTACATTTCTTTTGTTGGTATTAGATTTACGAAGCTCTGTTTAAGAAAGCATGGACCTCGCGTAATTGAGAGCAACCTGCTATATCGTACGTAGTAGCCAGGGTTCAAATATTTCGCTACAATTATTCGCTGGGTTTGCTGATATATACCTAATAATAATAATAATAATAATAATAATAATAATAATAATCATTGATGGGATTTGATGGGCCAAAACTTCAATATGATCATCAGGCCATGCTGGACAACAGCAGAATAATTTTGGACAGCTGGGGCTCTTTAACGTGCGCTCAAGTCTGCCTGCTCGGGTGTTCTTGCAATTTGCTCCCGCCGAAGTGTGGCCACTGTGACCAGGAATCAAAAACCTGCCCTGCAACTCAGCAGCGAACCACCTAACCGTCTGCTCTATTGTGATGAGTCTACATGGGTGTAGGTGAAAAGGCAAGAGGTAACAAGTATACGAACTCCAAAAAAGAGTGATAATGTAGTTTTAGCTTTTCAAACAATTATTTTCATATGAAGCACAATGTAATTACTTAGTCCGGATAGCTTGACCCCCTAAACAAAGTGGAGGAGCGTACCTGCGATACGCCAGTGCTATATTGTGCTATCCAGACAGGGACGATCCTATCCGAGACCTATACAGCTGTGCAGTATACCGCGACATGGCCACATGGGCTACGGCGGAGAGTTCGGCAAACACCGAAGTACCTTATTTTTGAATCATTACACGAGGTAATATATTCTTCACGCGACGTGCTCTAGCATAATTTTTCTTAGACCAAGGGGGAGCAGAAAGGCAACGTCGAAATTAGCAGAAAAGACGGACGGCTTGCGGTGTTTTTAGACTTCACGTAGGGCATCCGAAATGTCCATTTCAACCGATTTTCATCAATTCAGCCAAATTAGTCAGCATATTCCACCCGTTAGGTGATTCACGTATGTTTAAGTATGGTTTCAAGAAAAACATAATGTTACAGGTAGTTGCGATGAAATGGTTTTATTTACAAGAGGTGAGCGATGGTCATTCGCGGCAGCGCACTGTGACATTGACAATCCTCTTCCCCTTTCTTCCTTTCTCTTCTCTGACTTTCACATGTCTGTTACATTTCCCCGCATGCAGACGAAGCCCGTAGGGCGAGTTATGATGCACGACGAGGGTAGAAAGGTTTCAGACGAGCAATGTGAATGAGCTGCGTTCTGCTCGATCGCCGGTCATTAGACAAGACGAGCTATTACGTAGGTGAGCTGGCTGAGACGCTCCAAAACTACAAATGGGCCTGAATATCACGAGATGCTTCTGACCCAATCAACCATTGCGTTGCGGTGTCCAAAGCAACACCAAGCCACCTTTTCCGAATGTTACTGGTTCGTGACGGTCGTCGTATCGTTCCTTCGAACGACATTGAGAGGCCAGAGTCCGAAGACGAGCGATTCGGCGGGCTTCTTCCCCGAGGCACAAGTTGTTCGATACAGAATCATCCTTGTGTAGAATGCTTTGGAAGTGCCCCTCGTTACGGGGCCCAAGTCGGCTCACAGAAGAAGGCTGGGACTCTGCCTTACAAAGTTCAGAGTTGCTACCACAACTACGGGCTGTCAAGAGAGCCCACGATGCGGGTTCCTACGTGGGAGCAGCCCGCGACGTTGCTCTAAAGGAGCAGCGTTTCTCAGCACTTAATAAAGTTCTTTGTCTGTCTATCTGTCTGTCTTGTGTAGAATGAAAAGTAAGAAAGTGCCCAGAGGGCTTATAGAGGCAACCTAGCGTACAACAAATAAAATGATCTAAAGTTCGTTGTTTCATGTTTCGCCGTGTTGTACTATCGTGAGCAATATGAGCTCGAACACATGAACGTGTATCGAATAGCCTCGAACCCTACATCGGCTGATTTGCAGTGGCAACGCCTCCTAGATTTTCCGTGCCTGCCGGATTATCGGCGGTCACTTGGGAAGCGGCGGTCGTTGGAACTACGGTGGTGGCGCCACTCAAGTAGTGGTGTCTTCAAATAAAGTTTTTACGTTTTTGGAGCTTATATGCAAAAAAATAACGTAAGAAAGTTTTAAAACGCGTAAACTTAATTATAATTAACACTAAGTAAGTGACGTTGTCATTCAACAAACAAAATTTTATTACAAGGCATCCTCTGAAATTAGTGGCAAACGCCAAAATCGCCGATCTTAAAGGCCAAGTACGAAAACCCTTACTCCTACGGAGGCAGCGCTGCCACAGATGACCGGCGTTTCGCGCTTATCCGGCAGGCACGGGAAATCTAGGCGGCGTTGGCAGTGGCCGCTGTGGGAAACAAAGTGGGAAGAACGGCGCAATTACGCTAGCTGTCGACACTCCCTCCTCGATATCATTGCCCCAAAACGCAGCCTATAGCGTGCCAGCTGGTGGCTGCTGCCGGTGATATGAATTCACATCAACGCGCACAGGCACAACCAGTTGACCTTGCAGGCTATGCAGCTACAAAAATATCGGCTGTGACGCAGCCGGCAGCGATGCACAGGCCGTGCTTTTATAACATCTAGATGGCGTTCACTGAGCATTTCGATACGCATTCTTGTTTTCGGTGAATTTTTTTTCAAAATTTTATGCTTGTGTTATCACTGCTAGCGGCCGAAGGCACACAATGAACTGCCGTTCCACAGCAACGATCATGTGGGTATGGGGGATGCGGGAGTGCCAACAGTCGGCGGAAGAGTGCTCTCCTTTCCCCTCTAGTTTTGGCAGCGCCATCCTCGCATCACGTTATCTGTTTTTTGAGGCTCTCTGCCCCACACTCGCGCGCTCGAACTCATATTGCTCACAATAGTACGCGTACGTGATAAGAGGCAGCACGTCACCTCAGTTCTTGTGATTGAAGGAAACGTACATGGCAAGCATGTTGATCAGCGTACTGTTTGTACGTTCAACGAGGCCATTTTTCTGCGGATGATACGGCATGACATGACGGAACTGTGTCGTGCACATGCGAAGTAATTCTTCAACGGCATGAGTAGTAAACTGGCGGCCACGGTCGCTGATATTAACACGCGGTAGGCCATGGCGAAGGACCACGGAGTGAAGCAAGAACGCTGCCATGGAAGCAGCTGTAAAAGAGGGAATGGCTGCGGTTTTGGCATACCGCGTAAGGTGGTCCACGCAGACAACTATCCAACGGTTCTTTTTGTTAGATAACAGAAATGGACCCAGAATGTTAATTCCAAGTTGTTCAAAAGGCATGCTGGGTGGTGTTAATGTCTGAAGGGGACCTGGTGTTGCGGTGGCCGGGCGCTCGTGACGTTGGCACGTCTCGCAGTTTGCGACATAACGCTTCGTCGTTTCGTACATCTTGGGCCAGTAAAAGCGTTACTGCGTGCGGTGCAGCGTTCGTATGAAGCCAAAATGACCGGATGTCACATCGTCATGCATAGCACGTAGAACATCGGAGCGAAGGCGCTCGAGGACAACTAACAGAAAACGTGCCCAAGGTCTGGAGTAGTTAGTCTTATACAGCAACTTGTCTCTAACCATAAATCGACCATTGTGTTGGGAGGTACGGGCGGTGGCAAAAAGAGGATACAGGTTGAGATCGTTGCGTTGTTTTCTCTGGAAGTCAGCCATATCAGGGAACGTGCTTGTAAGCAGCAGGGCAGTCGTTAAAATTCTGAGCATTGCAGTCGGTAGTCACAGGAGGAAAACGAGAGAGGCAGTCTGCGTCAGCGTGATGAAAACTACTCTTGTACGACCCAGTAAAGTCGTATTCCTAAAGTCGCAGCACCGAAGGAAAGAAGTGGTGGTTAGGTCCGTAACTAGTTCCGCTATCGAGCTGCATGAGGCTTCATCGAAGAGAGCTATCTTCATCCCGCGAGGCAGCACAACCGGCGTGGCAAAACAATTCAGCGCCCACAATGTTGCTACTCCTTTTGTCACGCACACATCAAAACAGGGCGCAAGTATGTCCTTCTTAGAACAGTTTTTGCGCAGAGGCTCCACTACAAGGTCAACTACTACAAGCACCATCAACCGCTGTGGAAGAGACTCGAACGGGTGTCAGACACCAAGATGGTGCTATCACTTTATCAATCACACTAAGTGTGTTCCTGTCTTCGCCACGGTAGCCTTCGTCGGAAAGCGACGGTAGAAACAAATTGTTTAATGATATTTCCCCACTACGACAGTCTACAGAAGCACCGCATTGCTTCAGAAAATTGATACCTAGAATGAGATCGTGCGAACAACGAGATAGAACCAGAAATTCGGATACAAATACTTTCGCAGCCTATGAATCACTGGCTACACATACACCAAGAGGATGAAGCTACTAGTCACCTACACCACGAAAGGTAACAGTATCGTTCCACCAAACATTACTTTGCGACCTAAACAGTTTCTGAAGGCGAGGCTCATCACAGACACAGTCGCCCCAGTATAAACTAACGCCATCGTCGGCATTCCATCTATCAGCGCATTCACTTTGTTTTTGAGCAAAACAACAGGCAGAGGCAGATCTTGAAAAGACCGTCCGGCGACCTCCCCTCCATTGACCGCGGATGCTAGTTTCCCGGCGGCGGAGAAGAAGAACGACACAGAGGATACGGCGAGCGACGAGAACGGTTGAGTGGTGGTGTCAAACTCCACTCGGATGCTGGCGAATCGCTGCGTATGGTCTGACATGAAAAATGGTCTCTTGGAAACAAGTCGGTCGTCCGCAGGTCATACGAAGCACCGGGTCTTGGTGGCGAAGGCATGGCTGGTGCCTTTGGTGACGGGTGGCGTTGTTGGCGGCAATACCGAGTGATAAGCACAGTGAAACCACAGATGTAGCACACGGGAGGTTCGCGGTTTCGTACTATATTCATCGGAACGAATCCTGCGCGCTGCTGTCGGCGAGGAAGTTCGTTATCACGCGAATAACGGGTTTCTGTCACTCTTTGGAATCTATTGTATTGGTCGTAAGAGTCATCTTGGTAGTGGGGTCGGTGCTGTCCTTGCCGCAGCGCGATGTAGTCCGGCTCATAGTCCTGAGTATAAGAACGCGTCTGTCCTTGTCGTGGTCGAGCGTCATAGGCAGAACCTCTATCGTAGAGACTTGACTGATACGTAGGCGTGGCATCAGAATCCTCAATTCCCTCAATCACTTGGTGCGAGGAGAATGAAGCAACGTTTCGCTTGAACTCTGGTGGGAGGTAGGGAGGATGAGTGCTTGGGTAGTGTGCCACTTGCACGAATAGGCCGAGTTCCTCACGTGCTATTTGCCGGATTGTTGACACAAGATCAAGCAGCTGGTTGTTCTACATACTTGCGATAGTCGTCACACTGGCTAGCCTGCCGTACTTCGGCGTGATGCGCCTGGTCTTCAGTTGCTCAAAAGTGCGGTAATGGCGAATGACATCGGCGACAGATGTCAGGGTGTCTTTCGCGATGAGGAAACTGTAAACATCCTCGGCGATTCCTTTCAGGATCTGGCCGACTTTGTCTTTCTCAGACATGTCGGAGTCAATGATCCTATATAGCTTTATAACTTCCTCAATGTAGGTCGTGCAAGTATCGCCTGGCACTTGCGCGCGTTGCATTAGCGTCTTTTCTGCTCTTTTTTTTTCGTTGTGGGGTCACCAAAAAGCTCTTTGATCTCAGAAACGAATCTGTCCCCCGTCGTTAGCGCTTCCTCGCGATTCTCGTACCACACTAACGCAGTATCCGTCAGAAAGAACGCGACGTACGAAAGCTGAGAAGTGGCATCCCATTTGTTGGCGGTGCGCGCTCGTTTGTAATGTATGAGCCAAGCCTCTACGTCTTCATCTGGTATGCCGGGGAAAGGACGAGCATCTCTCAGTTGTGGAGCCGGACTGGTTGGTGCTGAAATCGAGAGAGGGCGATGTTCATCTGCATTGTGGGACATGTCCAGCCCAGATGGATTCAGTGGAAGTACAGCAAGGCGACCACTCCGTCGAAGAACTTGCGGTTCAACCTCCGTCTTCAGGTGTCGATTATCCCGCACTTCCACGAAAACTGTTACAGCGAGTTGTGATGAAATGGTTTTAATTAGAAGAGGTGAGCGACGGTCATTCGCGGTAGCGCACTGTGATCTTGCCAAGCCTCTTCGTCTTCCTTTTTTATCTTCTCTGCCTTTCACATGTCCGTTACATTATGCATGAAATTGAGTATTTTAAAGCACTGTTTGAAAAATTATGACGTAGGTTTCTTCAGGAGCTGCAAGGATAATCGGGATTTATTTAACATGGGAATTATAAGTACAGCAAGACATTAGCTGAGCTTACCCTTCTGGCATGAACTGACGTTTTGACATAAGTTTATATTATCCACGGCGGTCTAGGGACTGAGGCACTTGGCTGCTGACCCGAAGGTCACGGGATCGAATTCCAGCCGTGGTGGTCACTTTTTCGACGGAGGTGGAAATGCTTGAGGTCAGTGTGCTTAGTTTTGGGTGCACGTTAATGAACCCCAGGTGGTTGAAGTTTCCAGAGCCCTCCAATACGGCGTCTCATGATATTAAGGTGATTTTGTGATGCTAAACCACAAAAATTATTATAATATAGCGTCCAACAAAACAGTACGTTTTGTTGCAACAATTCGTAACTGTCCTGCATGGGCGCAGTTTTAGTGCCTTTCGTATTTTAAAATCAATTATTACTCGGAAAATCTGTTCAGTGGGGGCTGATAGAGCATTAAGAAATAAAGTCGCAAGAATGTGTGAAGTAGCAGTCACCAATACACGATAAATCCGTGTTTTCCCAATGTTGTTATGACAGATTTGTAGACATAATGTCTCGAGTCGCCTCTTAAAATCAGAGCAAAAAATTATGCTCTACTGCATGAGAACAAAGTCAGTGTGCTGTCGCTGTGCCCTTCGCTCTCAAGCATGCGGCCCACGGCTTCGCACGGAAGAAAGTTTTCGGACTTTGCCAAATATTACTCACAATATTTTTTCACCTAGTGCAGTTATTAACGCTTCGTCTGGGTAAGCTGCAGAGATGCGTGACTGGTCCCTCGTGCATATTTTTGGCGACGCAGCCGATGCGGTCACTACGAGTCGAAACATCACCATTGAACGAAAACTATACATCTTTACAATCGGCGTTCAGCTCTTAGTCATTGTGGAAATGAGTATCGTCAAGTGTTTCAAAATGTGCCATGGCGCCACATGGGCTTATTGGAGGCTGGTTGATGGAGAACTCTATAGGCAAATTTACTTGCAGCATACAATAAACAGCCGAGCGGCTGTCGAACCGAGCAACACAAGCCGATAACCTGAAGCGTTCTGACTCTCTATAAGCACTCCTCATTTTCAGCCGAGCCAACTGGACGCCATTAGCATACTGACAGGCCTGATCTCCTTCATACGTGTTACCCAAACTTAATGAAAAGCTGAGCATGCATTGAATTCCCCACATTGTCTGGTGTGAGGATGATGAGTTGAAAGTAACGGAAAAGAGTAGAGAGTCCCGTCTCTGGTCTTACAGTCGTTCGTTTGCTGACGCGGGGGTGCATGGTAGAGGTCATGTATGTAGATCCTGTAGGAATCGGCATGCGTGCGTTTTGGGATTCACCCGGTGGTTGGTGCCATGGGTTCTTGGTTCGTGAGAGAGCATGCTGTGTATTGATTGACTTATTTATTTTTCATTCATTCAATTATTTCCGTGGCTGAAAGGCATGATGGCGTTACAGAAGGGGAGGGGTCACAGCATACACAATAAAAACAAAAAAGAGAGGAGTAAAGCTGCTAAGCGTATAAACATTGCACTCAACAACAATCTTAAAGGTAGTAATCTCGGTAAGTTCGACAACATAGGCGTGCAGGTGGTTCCTGTCGCTAGGTAATGGGATCCAAGGAATCGTGAAGGATTTCATTATGCGGAAAAGAAAAGTGTACATTGTGTGGTTTGTGAAATATATTTACTATGTGTTTTGTATGGTTTGAAAAAAAAGGAGTTGTTTTAGCTGTGAATTGAAGAATTTTTTTTTCTGAAGAAGAACATGATCCAGACACTTTCCTGCGTGAACAGACAAGTGGAAGGCACAAAATTCTTTTCATGGATGATACGCTAGATGTGCGTGCATAGTGTCAAACGCCGGAAGCGTGAACTCTGCAGGAGCACCTGACGGTGGTCATGTGGTTTTGGAGTGGCTTTGATGGCTAGCGCAAACACCACATGTGTGGGATGGCTCACAATGGCAAACCCAGGCACGCGCATCGTATCTCTTGCTAGAGTGGTGGTGACAGTGTCACTGAAAACCACCGCTGATATGAATGGTGGTACGCCGTGTTGCGAGGTTTTTATTTCTAGAGTGTAGCGGGACGCCGCAAATTGAAGAAGACGCGCACGAGGCCATCGAATAGGTTTTGTTCAGGTAGTGAGAATGACGAGACAGGGGAAAGCAACCACTGGGATATGAAATCTGCTGGCTGAAGATATTGATGCCATATAGCTTCAATTTAATACTGTTGATAAACAGCTAGACCTCAACTACTACGAAAAGCGCGAGAGGGCCAGGTGGACGATAGGGCCACAGCTGAAGAAGACATCGATAATGTATTATGCAGCGTCAATGAGTGCCCTTAATCTTCGAAAGCGGGATCCTTGACACCGGCTGTGTTATGTGGCAGCAGTGTAGAGGCTGCTACCCGGAACCCAGCCTCCGGATGCTTTGTGTGGGTGGCCGTTAGGTGCATGATGCCTACCATTGACATTCTGCGGATTAGCATGGCTGCCATATGGTTGCGTTTTCACAAGGCCGAGAGGAAAATTCACCGTAGACTTCTGTATGCGTAATTTAGGTGTGAATTTAGGTGCCAAAAATAATAACGGTACTCATAATACAGCTTCAGATCTACTTTGCCACAAATTTAGTGGCAAACTTAAAAGGAATGGTTACTTTACATACCTTTACCATAGTTCTGGCTGCTTTTCAAATCTATCCAACCGTAACCCTAATGCACGGTAAGAGAAATAAAAAAATACCATGAGTGAAAACATTTCCAAGTGTAATCTTTTCACACTATATGGCAGTTAACGTATGCATTTCACATTTCGCGTCGGTTATCTAGAGATACAAAATAGTTAAATTCATTCGACAACTTATTCCTAAGCAGCGTACAATAAATATCACATGGCTTTAAGAAGCAACCGATATGGTGGCATACTCATACGCGTCAGTCTTGCATTTTTACACCTTGGATTAAATTAACTGGAGACGAACAGCAAACGTGGGCTTTTTCTCCACATATGTGCAGAAACAATGAGATGGAACGTATAGATGACAGGCTGCAAGCTTTCGAACGTCTGATTTATAGTAAACAAACTTATAATGATCCTGAACCCTCCCCCCCCCCTGAAAATGGAGCCCTTTGTTAGGTTATCTGCGTTAACTGCGGAAATTGAGCAACCACAGCTGTACGCTTGCCGCCGTCGTCAGGCCGCGGGACATGTGGGCTGATCAAGATGTCACGCGCACAACAGAAACCAGTGTATGGAAAGAACGACACTCTTTTCTCGCTTCAAAGCACAGCCTGTTCGCGAAGTATGGTTGGACGACAGAAAAAGAAGCCCCGCCTTTCATTTGCTGCACAAGGAAGTGAGGGCGAGAATAGCTTAGGCGGTAGGGGGCAAAAAGCTAACTTACTAAAACCACTGCACTGTCCAACCTCCCTAGTGCAGCCGCCATTGTTCACTTGCCCTTTATTTACTGACTATTGCGGTCGGCCCCTAGCCTGCGCTCGTTTCTTTTATATTTCTTCCTTCCCTCAAATTTGTGTTTGTTTACGTTCTTTTTTTCTTTTTTTTGCACCGAACAATCTGCAAAAAGCCGCGAAAAGCTGCAGCTGCATCGGCACATGTACGGGTCAGTGCTTGTTGATGCCTGGTCGATAACGAAAAGGCACTCAGGCATGCACCCTTCCGTCCGGCGTGTTTGTTGGTGAGCACAAACCCGTAATCCAAAGCTTCGATGCCTTTTATATATTGTCACGTATTGCAAGAGGGTGACACAAACAATAGCTTTATTAAAGGGCGAACTTGTGCCCAGAAAAATAGGTAAATAACTGGGTCCGCTAAAGCGTTCCACACTAGCGTCTCTCTCGAACACCTTTTTTTCACCACCAGTCGATCAGGCCACCGTCGCGAGCCCGAGCACGAGGAGCAATGAATCGCGTTGCTACAGCGCGCGCAGGTGCGCTACGTTGTAGACGCTTGCATAGCGTCTCGCTGGTTCTCCTGGTAGTTGTAGACGCTTGCATAGCGTCTCGCTGGTTCTCCTGGTAGAAGGCAGTCTCTGCGGCATTACTCCCCCTCCGAAATACGCATCGTCCCGATGCGCGGTTGGGGGAAGTACGCAAGGGGGAATGCTTCAGCATCTCTCGAAGTAGGGCTTCATGCGGGCTACATGTACGACCTCTGCATGGTTTTGACGTCTTGGGCGCTCTTGTCCTTCAGGAATAACTTCATAAGTTATGTCACTGAGTTGGCGGATGACCTTATATGGACCAAAGTAGCGTCGAAGAAGTTTCTCTGACAGCCCACGGTGGCGTATTGGTGTCCACACCCACACTTGATCGCCTGGCTGGTACTTGACTTCTCTGCGGCGCAGGTTGTAGTAGCTCGCGTCCCTACATTGTTGTTGACGTATTCGATGTCGCGCTAGTTGGCGCGCTTCTTCAGCTCTTTGTAGGAATTCTTCAACGTCAGACGGCTCATAATTGTCGTTATCGACAGGGAGCATAGCGTCGAGTGTTGTAGTCACCATACGGCCATAGACCAGCTCAAATGGAGGAATGCGGGTGGTCTCCTGTACTGCCGTATTGTAGGCGAACGTTGCATAAGGTAGGATTTCGTCCCACGTCTTATGCTCTATGTCCACGTACATCGACAACATATCCGCTATGGTGCGGTTTAGGCGTTCCGTCAACCCGTTCGTTTGGGGATGATACGCAGTACTTTTTCTATGAGTGGTATTAGTCATATTCATCAGGCACTGCATCAACTCCGATGTGAATGCTGTTCCGCGATCGGTGATAACTACCATCGGGGCGCCATGTCGCAGAACTATGTTGTGAACGAAGAACTTGGCAACTTCCGCAGCCGTTCCTCGTTCCAGGCAGCCAGTTTCTGCGTACCGCGTTAAATAGTCGGTTGCGACGATGATCCACCTCTTTCCTGAGGATGACATTGGAAACGGCCCGAGAAGATCCATTCCAATTTGCTGAAAAGGAGTCTCAGGTGGGTCTATGGGCTGGAGCAGGCCGGCAGTTTTCAGAGGTGGTGTTTTGCGCCTTTGACATTCGCGGCATGTCTTCACATAATGCTGTACCGACGCTAACAGCTTGGGCCAGTAATATTTTAGATGAATTCTGGCGAATGTCCGGCTGACACCTAAGTGACCCGAGCACGGTTCATCATGGCAAGCTTGTAATATTTCACGTCTCATGACTTGCGGCACAACGAGTAAGAACTTTTCTTTGTTGCTTCTGAAGTTCCTTTTGTAGAGTACATTACCACGGAGGCAGAACGACGATAATGTTCTCCTAAATACACGTGGGACTTGGGAGTCGTGCCCTTCGAGGAATTTTATCAATGGGAGCAGTTCTGTGTCGGATCGTTGCTGCTCGGCGATATCTGAAGCCTTCACAACACAAAGGAACGGAAAGTCGTCCTCTTCTGAAGAGGTAGAGTCCAGTGGCGAGCGTGATAAGCAATCAGCATCGCTGTGTTTTCTTCCCGACCTATATACAACTGTAATATCGTATTCTTGGAGCCTGAGGCTCCATCTCGCAAGTCGTCCCGACGGGTCTTTTAAGCTCGCCAGCCAGCAAAGTGAATGGTGGTCGCTGACGGCGCGGAACGGCCTGCCGTAGAGATATGGCCTGAACTTGCTAATCGCCCATATAACTGCCAAGCACTCTTTTTCCGTTGCAGAATAGTTCTTTTCAGCTTTTGACAGGGTGCGACTGGCATAGGCTATGACTTTCTCTTCTCCATTTTGCCATTGAGCTAATACCGCGCCGAGACCAAGATTGCTTGCGTCTGTATGGACTTCCGTGTCCGCAGTTTCATCAAAATGTGCGAGGATCGGTGGGGCTTGTAAACGTTTCTTTAGTTCCTCGAAAGCTCTCTCTTGTTCCTTATGCCAAACGAATGATTCTTCCTCTTTTGTGAGTCTGGTCAGAGGTTCTGCAATTTTCGAGAAATTTTCTATAAATCGTCTGTAGTAAGCGCACAAGCCCAGAAATCGACGCACCTCCTTCTTGTCTCTCGGCTTGGGGAATCGCGCAACGGCCGCAGTTTTGTCCGGATCCGGGCCAACACCTTCAGCGCTGATCACATGACCGAGAAACGAAGCTTTTCATATCCAAACTGACACTTTTCCGGTTTAATAGTCAAGCCGGCCGACTGGATGGCGTGAAGCACTGAACGTAGTCGTTCTATATGCTGTTCAAAGGTTGCAGAAAATACCACAACATCGTCCAAGTATACTAAACATGACTGCCATTTGAGACCCGATAGAACACTGTCCATCATGCGCTGGAATGTCGCTGGCGCACAACAAAGGCCGAATGGGAGTGCTTTAAATTCGTACAAGCCGTCCGGAGTTACGAAAGCCGTCTTTTCGCGGTCTCTTTCATCCACTTCAATTTGCCAATACCCGCTTTTTAAATCTAATGACGAGAAATATCTGGCATGCCGTAGGCGATCTAATGTATCATCGATACGTGGCAAGGGGTATACGTCGCGCTTGGTCACGCTGTTCAGTTTCCGGTAGTCAACGCAGAATCTCAACGTGTTGTCCTTTTTCCTCACAAGCACTACTGGCGATGCCCACGGACTGTTGGATGGTTGGATGACATCATCCTCCAGCATCTCTTGCACTTGACCCTTTATGACCTCTCGTTCTTTGGGTGAAACTCTGTACGGGTTTTGATGAACAGGTCTTGTTTGCTCGTCAGTTATTATTCGGTGTTTAACGATCTGCGTGCGACGTACTTTTGACGAGGTGGAGAAACACTCTGAGAAGTCTCTTATGAGGTCCTGTATGATTTGCCTTTCGCCTGATGATAGACTTCTATTTATTGAAACCGCAGCTCCGACATCATCCGTACTTCCCGGAGCAGGTGGTGCTGACGTGAGGCCACACAAATCTGTCGCTGCAGTAAAGCTGTGCAGAAAGGCAATGGCAGTGTCTTTTGCAACATGCTGTATTGCATTTCCGAAGTTTGTGAGCAACACACTGGCGCACCCATCACGTAATTGAATGATGCCCCGGGCTACACAAATGCCTTTCTTTAGTAGCAGCTCGACGTTGCTATCCGCTATGCCTTCGGAATCTGCAAATGTGTCATTTCTGACGCCAACCAGCACGCTGCATCGTGGTGGCACGGTTATGTCTTCGTCGATAACCCGCAATGCAGTGCTCTCTACCTCCTTCTCGTCTATGGCCAGCTTCGTCGAGAAGGAAACGCTAGAATTTTGTAGGTTGATTATGGCACCGTTCGCTAGCAAGAAATCCATCCCGAGAATTACGTCCCTTGAGCATTCCGGAAGCACAATAAACTCAGCCACGTAAGTAGCACCCTGAATTCCTATCCTCGCGGTACATCTTCCCACTGGTGTTATCCGGTGGTCCCCAGCCGTTCTTATTTGTGGACCACTCCACGGCGTCAAAACTTTCTTGAGATCCCTCGCGAACGCGTAGCTGACGACTGAATAATCCGCACCGGTATCGACTAAAACGCTCAATTCCCGCTCGTCCACCGTAACGCGCAAGTCCGAAGAAATTGATTCCTTACTTATCTTAGCCGTTCTTTTTTGCCTGTCGCTGCTACCCTCGGGTCTTGACGGAGGATCTTCGCCTTGTCGAACAACAGCGGCCTTGCCTCCACAGGTCGCTGGACTTAGTTTTCCTGCCGCGGGCTCGTTGAACGTCTTGGTGGACCTGAGAATGGGGAACTTGGACGCCGGGGGCTCGGTGATCGGTAACGTTTCGGCGCCGGTGACCTTGGCTGGTGCTGAAAACTAGCAGATGGGAGTTGCTGCCTTGACAGGTAATCTTCTATCTCCATGGGTCTTTCACCATTACGCGGGCATGGTGCGTTCACAGAAAACCCCCGCAGGCCGGCCCTCCGGTATGGGCACGTTCTGTAAAGATGTCCAGCCTCTCCGCAATGAAAGCAAAGCGGCGTCCAGTCGGGTGTGCGCCACACGTCGCTTTTTCGTGGTCTCAGCTCTCCGAGAAAGGGCGAGCCATGCGAAGCCGACGGGCGTGTACTGGGGGCTACGAAAGAAGCATTGTGCACGGCAGGCTGGCGTAGAGCGTCCGCGTACGTTGGTATGCGACGTGTCTGCAGTGGTTGTTCCAGTCGAACAGGTTGCGGCTCAGGTTCCGGCTGAAGGATGGCGTGCCGGACTTCGTCACGAATGACGGCGGCGAGGGTCGAGACTGTTGGCATCACTTGTGGCTGCATCAACTTCTGAATCTCTTCCCTTACAATGGATCGCACCAGTTCTCTTAGCGTTTCACTGTTGTTACTTTGGCCTGCCGATAGGACGTCCACTGGTGCGCTACTGGCGTCTCGGTTGTAATGACGGGCACGCTGCTGTAGCGCCTTCTCTATGGTTGTTGCTTCGGTGCGGAACTCGGCAACCGTGCGTGGTGGATTGCGAACTAACCCAGCAAACAAGTCCTGCTTGACTCCACGCATTAGGTGGCGCAGTTTCTTCTCTTCCATCATGTTCGGATCAGCGCGTTTGAAGAGCCGGCACATGTCTTCGACATACATGCTGACACTCTCATTCGTGCGTTGACTCCTGGACTGGAGAGCGTTCTCTGCCTTCTCTCGGCGATCGGTGCTGGCATACGCAGCGAGCAAGTGTTGTCGAAAATCTTCCCATGTTGTTATCACCGCTTCGTGATTTTCGAACCACACCTTCGCTGAATCCTGCAACGCAAAGTACACGCGTCCAAGTTTCCTTGTCTCATCCCAGGCATTGGTCCTTGCGACTCGCTCGAAATGTTCCAGCCAGTCTTCTACATCTTCGTGCGAGTCACCGTGGAAGGGCTCAGGCAGGCACGGTGGTGACACGATGAGCTCGGATGTAGAACCTGCGGTGGCCATCGTTGTGGGGTCGTTTGTAAAAGCTGCTTGCGTTGCTGGAGCAGTGGTGAGCGGTCCGAATTCAGGCGGGTCTCCTCGAAGACGACGGCTCGAACGCTGGTGTACAGGAGTCAATTCGCCAGGTTCCAGTCGTTGAGGGTCGGGGCTCCGCTCTCTTGCGCCTGAGGGACTTCCAATCATACCCCGCACCTCCACCAGAATGTCACGTATTGCAAGAGGGTGACACAAACAATAGCTTTATTAAAGGGCGAACTTGTGCCCAGAAAAATAGGTAAATAACTGGGTCCGCTAAAGCGTTCCACACTAGCGTCTCTCTCGAACACCTTTTTTTCACCACCAGTCGATCAGGCCACCGTCGCGAGCCCGAGCACGAGGAGCAATGAATCGCGTTGCTACAGCGCGCGCAGGTGCGCTACGTTGTAGACGCTTGCATAGCGTCTCGCTGGTTCTCCTGGTAGTTGTAGACGCTTGCATAGCGTCTCGCTGGTTCTCCTGGTAGAAGGCAGTCTCTGCGGCAATATGTAAGACATGTGCTTTGATTTTCAGCTGGGGCACTGGTGTGGTTGATATGACCGGAGATTAAGACCTATTAGAGATCTACAAAATATTCACTGGGAACAAACACACAAACGAACCAACGCACTCGTAAATAATAAATAAATAAATAAATAAATAAATAAATAAATAAATAAATAAATAAATAAATACCTTCGGTCGAGCGCGTGACATGGGGAGAGGGCTAACGATGAAAAAGTGAAAGAGCGAATCACAGCAAACGTTTTCATATGAAGAAGACTACAAGGAGGCATGTGATACTGTAATATATGAACAGTTGGGTTGTCTCTATGGGTAAAAAAATGATAGGACTGCGCAGAAAGCGCAGCACTGCCACAGCAAAAGCGGGAAGAGTGGCCTGTCAGAGCTTTTTCTTAACACTCCGAGCAACTTCTACATGCACACTAGCTGGGCTCCCACTACGCTATAAATAATAATATTTTTTTGTGTAGTAGGCTGGAATTCACTATGCTGTCTGTC
The DNA here is from genome assembly GCA_013436015.1 of Rhipicephalus annulatus. Lineage (NCBI taxonomy): Eukaryota > Metazoa > Arthropoda > Arachnida > Ixodida > Ixodidae > Rhipicephalus > Rhipicephalus annulatus. Next base: position 1,269,598 of record WOVY01010234.1, on the reverse strand, counting down.
ATCATTTTTCGGAGAAGCGTGATGTTCGCTACACACTTGCTAGGAATTTTTCGCAATTTTTTATCCAGTGACCGACGACGATGAAGAATTATGCGTGAAGTGGGTATGCGCCACCGTAAATGGTGAATAAAAACAAGCATTTGTATTTCGCTGAATTATTCGACAACCCACTCTTTCTGCAATTCACATTGTGTGACGCCTGATTGTTTCTATGATGTTCTAAAACGCTTTATTACTGATAATAACGTGATTCGTTTCGCGACATCAGCCTGCCTGAGGCTCATTTTAAGTGAGTAACAGGCACCGGCTGGCTCAGTGGTATAAAAATGGGCTGGCGCACGGCGAACCTGGGCTTGAATCCCATTGTGTGCATGATGTTTTTATTTACAAAGTTTTTTATTTCTCGTTATTGTGGTTACGGACACCGGCGGTAGTGGCGGACAACTACGGCGCCGCACGTGAACTGTGTTCTGATCACATAACAGCTTTCACCGTGAAAGCGTTTTCGTTCACTTTCTACACATTTCAATGGCTACCGTGTTTTTACTGTTTTGTAACCTTCAAACGATTGTATCAAAAACAGCAGTGTTGAGTTGTAGAATAAAAAAAGGTACACCAAAGAGTTTAACAGTATGAATTGAATTTCAAGTAGGGGAGAAACATTTATCGTTACCCGTGACTATTCTAAGTGATAGCACTATTATACGTGTTTGTTCGTTTTACGCAGCTATATATGCCTTCACGCTGTGAACACCTATGGGCTAATGTTTATGCTTTCATTGCAAATAAGTAGTTACCAAATGACACTTTCACTTTGTTGTCCTGCTCTATTAAACAATGGTCCGAACGAAGACTTAACGAAAGGACTTGGAGAAAGAATGCGCGTGTTTAAAACCTCGTTCTATCACTCTGGTGGTTTCCCTGTTTTGGTGAACGCACACAAATGAACTAACACAAAAGCTGTTGCACCTCAGTGATCGGTTTTGGTAATTATGCCACTTTGAGAGAATGCTGGAAATGCTCTCCGTCTGGAAAATTTTATTTCACTAGACAAGCGTATTCAATATTACTCAATTAATATTCTTTGTTGTCGCAATTTAACCATCATTTCTTTTGAATATGTGCTGGCAATGACTTGAGAAGTTCACGGTACCATACAAAAAAAGGATAATGCAGTTGATAAGCTAAATATTATTATTTTTAGATTTTCAGGGTTGCGCAGTAGAATAACAAGTACTCAAGGGCGTACCATAAGAACGACCACCTTTGAAAGGTATCAGCATTTAGAACGTTTAAGGTAGAAAATGATTGTAACAACATCCACTACCTGTGTACTTTCTTCACGCAGTAGCTTCCAAGCCAATGAAATTACTACCATGATGCTCACTACTCACAGTTACTAGGTATAGGGAAGCACTATGACGAAGTTCCAAAATTTACTACTACGACTGTCTATTTTTCTCGTACGTTTATACTCACCAGTTTACTATACTGATACCCTACAATAGGTTTATACCTACTTGGTTTATGTTAGTCGTTGGCATTTTCGCTGGTTGGATAGTCAAAGGGACTCAAGCTGCCCCGCCGTGGTGGTCTGTGGTAGGTCCGTGTGCTCAGATTTGGGTGCACGTCAAAGAACCCCAGGTAGTCGAAATTTCCGGAGCCCTACACTACGGCATCTCTCAGAACCATATGGTGGCTTTCAGGACGTTAAACTCTACATATCAGCATCAAGGGGACCCAAGCTACGCCAGACGCATTAGCATTCTCAAATCAAGACGAAGGTGTGTGAAACGCATGTGTTTGAAACACAAATTAAGGCCGCTTGCACTAGTGCTTCTAGAGCCTGAAGGAAGTGCGGAACTAGGGAGCCTTCTTAAGTTACTCTTTGTATTTTTTGTTCTTTTCTCGTCTATTTCCTCCCCGCAGCAGTGGTCTAGTGGCTAAGGTACTCGGCTGCTGACACGCAGGTTGCGGGATTGAATCCCGGCTGCGGCGGCTGCATTTCCGATGGAGGCACGTGTGCTCAGATTTGGGTGCACGTTAAAGAACCCCACGTGGTCGAAATTTCCAGAGCCCTTCACTACGGCGTCTCTCATAATCATATGGTAGTTTTGGAACGTTAAACCCCCATATCAATCAATCAATCAATCAATCAATCAATCAATCAATCAATCAATCAATCAATCAATCAATCAATCAATTGTCTCTTTTTCAGTTTTTGTATTTTCTGCCAATTTCTACTTATTTGTATCATGATCAATACGCTAAAAGAACAGGAGAGACAAGTTTTCTCTTGACATGAGTTGGCGCCCGAATGGATATGGTGATTCTCCGGCGTTACGCCAATGTACGCCACTTTACGACGATCACAGCATCCCGCACTGTTGTTTAATTATAGTTGCATATTTCAACAATAATAGATAATTGCTTGATGTTATTAGCCTGTTAAAAAACTACAGTGACATCCCTGGATATCACAGTGCTCATAGAGCATGGTGTGAAGTAGAAACAGTGAAAGAAGAAGTGCTCAAACTGACGAGCACGAAAGGAAAAGCAGACACAAGACGGTTGCTACTATCATCTGTTTTTCTCTTCACAACCACTAAGAATAATAGACACATTCAAAATATTGCGCATGCATGACTTCGCATAGGATACGGGGCGGAAAGCAAGCGTAAGGCACAAAACCATTCTGTGAGAGAACCTGCTGAAAAACAAGAAAATTAACACAACTGCGCATGTCAGTAGGAGCCCTGCAGGTAGCGAACTAGCCCAACAGTCTCTTTCGCTAAATAAAGGCATGAACGAGCTGAAACAAAAACACAGGCGCACCCGCAAATATTCCAATGCTTCTACATCAAACTAATGAATCTACTTTGGGTAGCACACTCCGCATCAGAGATCAGTCGTGAAAATGCACATATATTTGATATTCAAGACCAAGGCATCTACACTGTACTGCTTTCGTGGGCGTCCGTGAGCACGTAGCACAGAACTGTTATCCAAACATAACGAGGAAAATTATATTTATGCCTATATTTATAAGGTTACTACAACTAGAAGATTACATATCACGCCCAGTAGAGGTTGTAACATATACTAAGTCAGATTGGTATTCTTCGAAAAATTTCATTTTAACTCAGTCGAAACAGAAAATTGGGTGCGAAATTCAGCAAAAAACGATGCTTAACTTATATACTGAAGCTGTTCCACGATATCTACCTTTAAAAATAGGGAGTGATCGCAAAAAAAAAGTACATTTGTATGAACCCGATTACACATCTACTAAAGTGGATCAGGAACTACAAGCAAAAGATAGATTATGTAAAGCTGAAATGTCTAGTAAGTCCTTTTCTCTAATACAATTAGCATCTCGAATCGCTTACCAAATGATATTGTGAATTTTACTGCAAATGGTTTGTTTTTCAGTTGCTTCATAGTGTAATATAATAAACATGAGCGTGTTGTGATATTTTTGTCAACATAACCGTTTATATATTATTATTGAGGTAATCGTCCTCCCCCCAGCACACACACACTGTAATGCCTATGAAAGATCACACCCTGATGCATGCGAATGCTAACGCTGACACACTGAGTAGTAATTCCAAAGTTTACAACCTCTGATATATTTGTACATTGAAGGCGTTAGCAACACGTAGTATAGTGGGCACAGTGGTGTTAAAAGCTTCATTTATCAAATAATGTCATATATATACATTTTTATACCTACTTTGTCATTATAAAGACTCATTCACACCGTACGCGGCATGGCAAAGTGGACAAGTGGGCTTTTTAAAGCGACGAAGTGGCGAGTATTGGAACGTGTTCAGACAGCATGCCTCGTTCGGCTGACCCCGTGTAGAAGAGGCGGTCATCTCTCACTTTTGCGTGTGTCTCGCTGTCACGTGGAAAAACTTCTCCCAGAGCACGGAGGAAGGAAAGATTGGAGAGGGCATGCCCAGCTGGCGCGCTACGTGAAAAGTGTGAAGGAAATGACATCATGGCGGCCATATTCACTGGGCACAATGGCGGCGTTGTTATGCTTACGTGTTGCGCAGTGAAGCTGGTCTAGCAGTGAGCGGCTGCGGCTGGCGGCAGCACGTGTGCCTCTGCTGATCTCTGCTGAGCCGTGACGAACAATAGCCGTGCTCTGCGCCACTTTATTGGTTACGCAGTGTTCTTCAGGCTTTGTAAACATAGCAACGCTTACAAAGCCTTTTGTCCACCACGGGGCCTCAACAGTGCCTAGAACGAGCGCATATGCATGTGTCGGGCGGCGGATGATGCGGATGAAGCTTTTGAAGTATTCAGCAAAATTGCGTTGGGCATCATGACGAAGAGGAACGATGACGAACGCCTCGCAGGTCAATGATGGTTGTGCAGTGCTGCTGCTTGTGACAACCGACGAAATTGTTGTGCCCAGCAAGACGCGATGAGGACCATGTGCACATACGTAGTTTCGTGTTTGGTATGTGTACAGTAACAACTTTCATGTGCGTAATAAAACACCTTTTCTGTTCCGCTTGTTATTCTCGCCCCCAGCATTGTAACCTCAACGTTAGAGCAACCGCATTCAAGTGTCATTTGCACCATGCTCAAAGTCATCATGGTCGGAGAATGTTCACGCGGGGAATTTCACGCGGAACACGTATACAGTGGCCGGGCGCCGCATCAGCCATGTGGTGGATTGCAACCGTAGAAGAAGGCGCACGACCGATCGTGTTGTCTGTACAGTTGATGAATTAAGGACGTGAAAATACTCACCGCTGTCAGTGCATCTAGCGTGCGTTCTCTTGTACTTTCTTCGTTGTCAGTGAGCTGTTACTCACTGTTAATACTCAAACGAAATGATTTCGCGAAGGGTTCGCGCTGGCCCAGAGGGTTGAGCCCCGTTACATTCGTTTCGGATCGTCACGACACCCGCAATGCACAGCCCACGTGCTTTCGGAGCCGGAGAGAGAGTCGCACGTCCTGCTCTACATTCAGATGTAAACAAGAAAGGAGAATTTGCCCAGTCAATATGGCCAACTTCCACCTTTCACCACGGCTTCACAACGAGTGACGTCAGGGCCTCTCCTATCTTTCCTTCCTCCGTGTCCCAGAGGTACACCTCCGCGCTTCCACTACGTGGCGTTCTGATTGGCTGCGGCAAAGCGGTGAGCTTCGGCGGGCGGCAGAAAATTGATCGGTCGATGGGCGTCGCCGCCTGGTTTTTTCCTCCCGCTTTCGCCGCCTGGAGAGGAGATTTCCCGCGCTATCCGTGATGCCGCGTCTCCGCTTTTGCCGTCCCGCTTCAAGTGGGAACGAGCCTTCATAGTGAGTTGACAAAAAAAAATTAAAAACTATTTAAATTATTAAAAAAAGCTTTAGAGATTACGGTGTTTGAAATTGAACTCATAGCTGTACAATGCAGTTAGTTTTAGGATCGCGTAACGTATTGTTACAAAGCTTGTACTGGTACTTGACCAATTGTTCATTAATAGTATTGCATTATTTTGTTTCCAGTTTTCTTTTAAAATGTGCTGTTTTATAATAGTGCAATGAATGCTGCGCATTGCATCAGCAGTGATCTATGAAACTTCAAAGGAAAGGCTAACGTCTTATTTTTAATGGTGCAATATTCACGACCGCGCAATGGGGCCTAAGCAGTAGCGTACCTCGGCACAAAGAATGCATCAAAATATTTTTAAATCACTTGCGCTATCCTGACCAACAAACTGGAAAATAGGCCTAGGAATTTGAAAACGCAGTCTTTTTCCCGAAAGTAGAAATAGTTAGAGTGCTTATCCGAGAGTAGACTGATAGGTGAATTCCCCTTATTTTCTTCCGCTTTAAGATTGGTCTAAAATTGAAGTTTTTTCAAACATTTATTTGCCAGCGATTCGCTGCGGAAGGTCTGTTGAAAGTTGGCTCGGTAGTGGCCGTTCGGTGGCCCGCGATAGTCTCTCCAAGTTCTTGAGCGCCGTGAGGATGCCGGAGGTCGTTAATACTGAGGCAGAGGTGACCGATGCCGCTCTGAGCAGAAGCGGGCTATGTGTCCACGAACACCGCACTAAAAGCACACATGTGCTTCACGCCCCACTCTCTGCTGAAGATGGTCAGCGGGATAATCTTGTCACGCTGCCCTATCGAGGGGTGACCTTTGCACGGAGTCGTTTTTTGGATCAAACATATAGCCATGACGACGTGACTGTACCGGCGTCCTTTGGTCGACGTAGCCCGCAGCGTTGATGAACGCAGGCGGGGCCCACATAGCATATAAGAACCGTGGCCATGTGCTATAGACGGCGATCATGACTGCTGATTTTTCCTTACTGAATCTGAAATCTAACCTTTCGTGCAGATATTTGTATTTATCTGAAATCTAACACTTCCAGATAGGCTGGCGCCACCATGCGGAATTTTTCGGATGCCGCAAAATGGTGATGGTAAGTTGGTGCAGGCACGTCTTAGTCGTGCTGCGCCATGGCGAAAAACGGGCTACGAGTGAAGAGCTATCGCATGTGTAGCGTTCCTATCTCCTAAATCACCACTGTTTCACTGCGTCCATGCCACCCGACAACATTGAACAATCGTTTTGTAGCTAAGCCGGCGCGGGGAACCATACATTTCACCAAAAACGCACGTGTGGCGTTTTCCTTACACCAGCGCTACTGCTGTTCGCTCTAAATTCTTGCATATCATATACAGTTTGCAAAACATGACTAGCGATAAACGCTGCCTCTCCTTCGACAATACATCTGTGTTTAGCGCTTAGAGATATCAGAGGTTCGATAGTCGCCCGATTCTCGATACGCGCACGCTTTCAGGTAGCTTCCGTCACCTCTCGACCCACCATAATGAAACGCTCTCCGCGCCACCTAAAGGTGCTGCAAACCATGAATAGCCTTCTCGAGCTGCACTCTCTTCGTAAAGAGACGGTGCGAAAAGTGCTCTTGAAGCAGCCGCATTCTCTTACACCAGCGTTTGGTAGAGTTGCGTGAGATTAGATCCAAGAGAGTTAGCGACCAGCCTCACTCCGTGTAACTTTCCAATTGCTCGCCATAACTTTTATTTCGGCCCCCGGGTGGAGACATTGTGATGTTTCTTGACATTTTGAGCTATGGAATTAACACAAAGTTATGCCAAAACAGTGGTATGATGACGAGACACCCCATAGACGAGCGAACCCGATTTGAGCTAGACCACCTGGAGTTGCTTCTTCAACGAGGGTCTCACTTCAGTCGCACGACTTTGTGACACTTGTCTGCATACTTTTAACGGCGAACTTTGTATTTTGAATGAATAAAACTGAAACGTGCACTCAAGTCGGAGAATACTATAGAGGTGTTGTTGACTGATTGATATGTAGGGTTTAACGTGCCGAAACCACCATATGATTAAGAGACGCCGTGATAGAGGGCTCCGGAAATTTAGACTACCTGGGGTTCATTAAAGTGCACCCAAATCTGAGAACACGGGCCTACAACATTTCCGCCTCCATCGGAAATGCAGCCGCCACAGCCGAGATTTGATCGCGCAACCTGCGGGTCAGCAGCCAAGTACCTTAGTCCCTAGACCACCACGGCGGCGCAATAGAGCTGTTGTGTTTCGAATCACCGCAGTGGGTGATGACTAGTGCCAGAAAACTTGGCGCTTGCAAAGTTATCTAATGAAATGAATAGGCAAGACATCAAGGTGTAAGGGCCAGCCAGTAGCCAATGGGATGGGGGGCAGCACCCATCCTCGGTAATTTGGGTGAAGTGCGGTGTTTTCCCGAAAGTAAATAATGAAAATAGAAAGTCTTCAAAATTTTCAGCAAGTGCCCCCCCCCCCTCCCCGCGGAAAGAATTACTAACTACGGGACTGCGTATGGAGTATTATTTGTAGTTTGTGCCTGCTGAACAGTAATTGTGACATAAATGAAAATGAATCAAAGTGTAGGAAAGAATCACTTGCTGTAGGTAGTGACTCAACCGACAACCGTCTGATGCGCAGTTGTGGCGGTCGTTCCCGCGTTCACCTAATCGGGAATTTCCGTGCTTGCAAGCATAAGAATCCTCGCCAGCGTCACTCGTATTCATGGTGGCGAGTGCCACTTGCTAGCACTCCCAGAAATACACACACAGCAATACCCAGTAAAGTGGATGAAGGAAAGAATACCGCCGTAGTTCAGTTGGTAGAGCATTGGAAATGTTATGCGAACGTAGTATATGTCCCATCCGTACCGACAGCAAGCTGTCCTTTGGTCAACTTTTATTCTCTTCCATTTCTTTCACAACTACTACATTGTCATTAAACTTCTCCAATAATGTCCACTGTGTCATCCTTGGCTGGATTGTCTGTTGGCTAAATCAAGTTGTGTCTAACAACGCGATAAGCTCTTGATTTATTCGCTTGCTTTCACGGTTTCAAAATTAAGAGGCATTTTTAAGCGGACAAAGCTCAAATTCAATAATACATACTCAGTAGTAAGGAACTGCAAAAAATGTTTGTCACATGTGATTCTTTGACGGGCCCTCAATGAGCACTTTTACTATCCGATCCAGTTAGAATTTGGACAAAACGAACGGACCAGGCTAGCACCCTTGAGAACTTAAGCAAGGCGCCACATTCACTGAGCGGCCACGGGAATCAAACTGACACTTCGTCATTTGTGGCTGTGTGCGCCACTCGGTAACTGTGATCCAGCACAATTCAAAATGAAGTGGCGGTATATGTACTGAACGTAAAAATTTTTAATCACTCGCAGGAGGCAGACAAAGGCATTGAACATATAATACAAGCTTTATAATACAATAATAATGGATAGCTTCCCAGAGCAGGCTTTGTCAATTACTGCATTATGACTGGTTTTTGAGAATTAGTGCTAATAATAGTGTAGATGCTTAGGCAACCATGGGTCACATATATATGAAGGTTGCCAAGTAGTGACTTTACTCAATGGCGAACGTCTCTCAAAAATTCCTTACAGATTGAACCTACCGTTTCTCGAGTCTTGCTACGTTGTAAGAACTCCTGAGCTTTTGAGCAACTTTATTGAACGAGACAACTTTGCTTAGATAAGCTCTAAGACACATTTTCGGTACATTTAGAGTACAGCCAAATAGCCAAATTGCACAGAGCCACCAAGAAAAAAATAAATGTGCTTTTCCAGGAAAAGTAGCACATCACAGCGAAAGGTTACACGTGCACGTGTTCCTACAATTGTTTCTTGTTGACAACAAGCAGATAGAGTGACGGACGAAAAGAGATAATGAGTGCCCTGGCAAATCAGCTTGTTTCATAGAATATCCATTGTCAAAAGGCTCGCGATCACTTGGTGTGTTTTCTTAAAATGTTTACTTACGCGTGTGAGTGCTCGTTTTGCAAAACATGGCGTCGGCATCAGTGTTGGCGTCGTTGATTGTAAAAAAGGGGATCATCCTGTCCGTGACCGAAAAAACAAGATGCAAATAAACTAAATAACAAACACCTCCGAATCTCAGCAAGTATCGAACCCAGGTCATGTGCGTGGCACGAGGGTGTTTCACCTTAAGCCGACGCCTCTTTTTAAAAATACGGTGAAAGTAATTTTTTCTGCATGCTTTAAAATGCAGTGAAAATAACTCGTGCTTTAAAAACACACGTGTCCTATATACAGGCTTCGCGATGCAACACGTAATATTGCAGTAATAATGCGTGGTGCAAGCGATCGGGCGTCAGACGATGTGATTATCATTTCGTGGTTTAAAGCCGGTCACCTATTACCGAAGATACACACGTCAATACGTGTACATAGAAAGTTCGAAAGCATTTCATGCACATAATAGCTCGTGGTTTAAAGCCTGCTACTGATTGCACAAAATCCAGCCATATGTGAAAGCTTCATGACCGCAACTTTGAACTTTATTGATTACATTGTAGTAATACACAAACATTTTACAAAATGTAGCAGATCCCACGCTCAGTGGGAATCGACAATATATGACGCACAATTGATGAAGGTCGATATGTCACTTTATTATCAGCACAATGCTACGAGACAGAGGTAAATGATGCTGTACATCACGTCTGTGTCATGATTATCATGTTTCCGTCTGGCGTTTGTGTTCGTCGTCCATGCCCGTCACGTAACTCCAAATTTCGTAAATGTGAAACTATCGATACGGCCGCGAGCACGTTATTAGCGTAGAATTGAGCCATGTTTTAATTGACACGCACGTCATGATTATCATGTTTGGATGCCTCACTTACCTTCGTCGTCTACCCATGTTACGCGATATCAAATGTGGTATATCTGGAGGTAATGAAACGGCCTTGAGTATGCTATGAGCGTAGCTTGTTGTCACGTTTTACATAAAACGCATGTCACGATTGTCATGTTTGCACGTGTCATTTACCTTCGTGTACCATTAACTTCACGTGATACCAAACCTGGTATATGTAAGGCTTGTGAAACGGCCGTGAGCACACTATGACTATGGCATGTGGTCATGTTTCACATGACATGCATATCATAATTATCATGTTTGGACGTGTTATGTACCTTTGCCATCTATTCACCTCACGTGATACCAAATTTTGTACATATAGAGCTAGCGAAACAGCCGCAATCACGCTATAAGCGTGGCATGTAGTCATACTTTACATGACACGCACGTAATGATTATCAAGTATGGTCGCGTCAGTTACCTTCGTCGTCTATTCACGTCACGTAATACGAAACCTGGTATGCGCGAAGCTAGAAAAATGGCCGCGAGCGCATCATGAGCGTGGCATGTAGTCATGTCCTTAAATGACACACATCTCATGATTATTATGTTGGAACTGGTCATATACCTTCATCCTCAATTCAAGTCTCAATATACCAAATTTAGCATATGTGAAGTTAGAGAAACGACCATGAGCTCACTATGACCGTGGCGCGTAGTCATGAATTACATGATATGCATGCCGTGATTTTCACGTTAGGATCTGTCACTTATGTTCGCCATGCAGCCATGTCGTGCTATACCGGTTTTGCGATATGTCATTTGAACGTAACAACTCTAGGAGCAGCAAGACTATGACATGTAAATCACGACGTTGATAACATACATGTCATAATTTTTATGTTGTCGCTTGTCAGTTATGCTCGTCATACAGTAATGTTATAGCATACCGATTTTGTTATAGATAAGATTATCAAAATGGCCAGGAGTGCTAGAAGTTGTAGACTGCGAAATAGATAGATAGATAGATAGATAGATGGATAGATAGATAGATAGATAGATAGATAGATAGATAGATAGATAGATAGATAGATACGGTCAATGACGCCAAAGTTCGGTAAGAAATGCTTCGCATATAGAAGTATGCATGCACTGAGTGGTCGAGTCAAACAACAGGGGCGGAATACCACTATCGCGTTCAACTTGAAAGGCAAAGCTTAAGGATCCCCAGTTTTTTCATCAAAACTTAGCGTTTGTCTTGTTCAAAAAAAGTAAATCAACAGTCACCGTGAGCTAGATGACCCGTAAAAGAAATACGGATAATTCTTCAGGTGACACAATACACAAGAAAAAAAAAAGCTGGTTCCAAGGCATACTGTTGACGCGAACAACGTCGCAGAGCTCAGATATCGGTTTAACTTGATTGTATGTTGTAGCCCATGTCTAAAATATTTCATGCAATACGTTTATCACAAATGAATTCCTGTCGGTACCATCAAAAGCACGGTAGAGGCTAAGCTGTCATTTGAACCCCGTGAAATGTAAAAAAATACACTCTTTGAAAAACAAAACAAAACAAGGAGAACTTTAATAAATGAAGCATTTACTACTCTTTCGCCAACTTCACTACTTGTAGCTGACGTTTTACTGCTGTAAAAGTACATGAGGTATAGTAAACTTTCTCATAACTTAGCGGGCCAGAGCAAGTAAAAATTACTACATAGCTGACGAGTCAGGAAACGTTAATTCTCTGCTAGTCATAGTTATACTCTCACTGTAAAAGTCCTATGGAAAATTTAGGCTCATCTTATATGTTATGAGTGTCATGGAATGACTGTCTTTCGCTTCGTCATAGCCAATTTTTATATATACAGACAAATGAAAGTAAGCTAAACAAGACAATAGCCCGCAGTCTGCATATTTGTCTGGGTTTTCCGCACAAAATTAACAGTCGTCTCGTAATCGCAGAAACAAGAGAACTCTCCATAACTCAGATTCTTCGCATTAGGAACTCTGCATGCCACCACTTTCTTTGTCTAATGCAGTCATAAAGAAACGGGCCAATCGGTGAACAAAAACAATACTTGTTTCATCCAGATATCAATTTTTTCCTTGACTTCTCATATCGCCTTCAGTGACAAGTCGATGTAAAAAAAACAGAAAAAAAACCCGTGAATACACTAAATTCAAGCAAAGTTTCTCACGCTTCAGAAGACGAACAAATAGCAAGAACTTTGCCAATTTGTATTCAGTCGGATCTACAACTGATCAAATCTCGAATGCGGCTTTTCACATCGGCATTATGTACGTAACTCCCCGCCCCCCCCCCCCCCATTATAAGAAAGTTTCGGTAAACGTGGCCTCCAGCGTGCAGGCATTGATTTTTGTAATGAGCGATTGTTTAGGCGGCTCTTTCAGGCATAAGGCATCTTTTGCCCTTGTCAACCATCAGACCGCTCCACCTTCATTTTATCAGTCATACGTTTTCATTTGTGTTGATTGCGCTCGCATCATGTACGTATGTTGCAGAAATAGTGATGGCGACACCAGAGTGGTAATGAATGCTATAATGAATGATGCTTCTTTGACAAACTCAATAACAGTGTGAAAAAAACGACTATAAAACACTTTTGCCTTCAAGCACGCTTTGTAACAATAGTGACGAATATCTATGTACCTTACTTGCTACCCAGGCGTACTGAACACTGATATAATGTTTACTTTAGCAGACAGTTCAGCGTGATAAAGTCAGTTACTTATGAGCTGTGCAGGTTCTTTTTGACGCGGAAGCTAGACCGATTATTTGCGCATTTTCTGGGATGCCTTTTTATATTCACTTTCAATCGCGTGCTTCTTGGTGCTTCCTTGTCAATTATGAATTTTGATTATACCAGCCGTTTCCTTTTTTCCTTTCAGCAAACGGCTTGAAATGATAAAGACCATCATGGTGCAAGCGTGTTTTGATTCCGGCTTCGCACGTCGTGCAAGCACACCAGCCCCGAGTCTAGCATGCTTACATTATTAGCGTGCCAGGCGTTCTCAAGCCACTGATTTTCCCACGTTATCGTGCGGATGCCAGCGCGTCGGTTCTTTTTCTGCATGTGCTAAGCGTGCGAGCACTTGCTATGTGGCAGGATTTTGGATGTCTGGCGCTCGCTTGCACCGGTGTAACTGCCAGAAGATTAGCAGTACGTGTGGCTTCGTGCTGCTGTGTTAGGGTTCGAGCAGTGTCACTCTGTTTGCTGTTTTTAACGAACCTCCATCTAGAGGCACTCTGCTGAAGATGACATCGTTGGCAGTACAACAAGCGATGGAACGAAAATGCGAGTCGCGCCTGCGAGGTGACGCAACCGAAAATTATCCTCCCGTCGTAGCAGCAAGGAAATTCATGACAGGCACACACATTTGTTTGTTTGTTTTTTGCTAGGCTTTTGGGGGGGGGGAGGCTGTGAAGCGCGTGTTGCGTCTCATTCTGTGTCTGCGCGTTTGCAATCCCACAGCATGAATAACGCGAAGCATTCCTCTTGAGCAATGGAGACCGCGCACTAGAAGACTCACGTGCACGACAGAGATGCATAATACGGTGACTTGACGCAGACAGCTGCTTTCAAAGTGTGATTTCACTGAGCCCGTTAACGGTGCAACCATCTGACTTGTTGAAAGAGTGTGCGATTCAAAATAAACACAGAAATAGAATACAAGAAAGTCTTTAAACCTTGACAACGAAAACTAGCTCTAGAAAGAAGAGTAAAATGATGCTAAAATAATTGAAAAAGAAGATTGCAGAGAGGAAACGCATTGCCTCGTGCTTACGAAAAGCAGCCCTCAAAATATGTCTATGTATTGTACCGACGCGCAGGAAAAGTATGCGCGAGTGTCAATATGTTTTGCTTCTAATCAGCCTTCCCTAGAGAAGCAGAGATACATGATCGCTTTTCTAGTACGTCCCGAGATTGAAGTTTGATGGGAACGTAAGACTACAATTTTCACCGATCCCAGGAGGCCGACAATTTTTTGTCTGGTGATAAGGTCTAGGTTGAGCGAATGGCAGTAGGAGAGTCCAGCCTGTGCGTATTGCACTCCTGCTTGACGCTATTTATTGCTTGTCATTAGTATTGACGCCAACCCAACAGCAGCCCCTGCGATGGCCACGCGTACAAGTGAGAACTTTGATTAATATATGGGGTTTAACGTCCCAAAACCACCATATGAGAGACGCCGTACTGGAGGACTCCGGAAATTTAGACCACATAGGGTTCTTTAACGTGCACCCAAATCTGAGCACACGGGCCTACAACTTTTCCGTCTTCATCAGAAATGCTGCCGCCGCAGCCGGGATTTGAACCCGTGACCTGCGGGTCAGCAGCCGAGCGCCTTAGCCACTAGACCAACGTGGCGGGGCAAGTGAGAACTTTGGTCAAAATCGTGTAAACATGCTCTGAATGTAGGTGCGAGAGCACAATAATCTGGTCATTACCTTCTCAAACAGATTTGACTCAATAGGTCGCAGTTTTTTTGTTTTTTGCCACGTTAGTTAAAAAAATCTCACAGCTTTGCCTCAAAGGCGAAGAAATGAACGCGGTAGCAACAAATTGGAAGGTGACGTGCAGAATGGCAAGCTGACAGAAACGTGCCCCGCGTTTCTCACGCACAAATAACGCACGAAAAGTACTCACACGTACAGATGAGCGCAAATTAGCGTATCAGTTGTTCCTTCGCTGTGTCTGAAAAGCGCGCTCTTTTCGCAAACGGAGACTGTGCAACAATTGCAGTGACCTTTTTGTGCCCTGTAAGTACAACAGAATTGTTCCGGTGAAAGCGTTAGAACAGCCAAGACATAAGATGCTGCCGACCACGAGATAAGGGTGCGTGAATGTGTGTTCAGGGGCTTTACGACCACCCATTCCTCTCCGCGAGGCAAAGTACGCGTGGGAGATGAGGGCGTGCGCCAGTCGTTCACCACTGCGTGCTCATTGCGCTCTTGCTGTTAATACTGAAAACACGAAAGTTCCCACAGGCCTCGGAAAGTCTTGAGCTCTACCCATCGCCGATGGGGGCGAAAAAATCGACAGCTCAAAAACAACTTTAGTGGCTTCGTTGAAATGTACCCTCAGGGACGTCCCAAAATCCGCTAGGGGCACCATAGTACGCTCAAAATTTAAAGCGAAAAGAGCCACCATTTTCCCCCAAAAAGTGCTCTTTTTTATATAATTGAAGGGTAACATTTAAATTCCGTGTTGTGTGTAGTACTTCGGAGTACTAAATTTGTTTAGCGATCGCAGTGCCATGGGAGTTCTACTATGGATTCTCTTATCAGTGATGAAGCGGAAAGAATGCGCTGCTGTGGTTCAATTAGGGAAGCTGGCGCGCATGCGTGCAGTTAGTTTTCATGCGGTGATTGGCGTGGTCCTCGGCTGTTCCGTTTTTAAAGACGATAGTTTTTCTTGGAGTACTTCAATGCAAAAACTTTGGTTTGGCTGTCTTTCTGTCAACCTGTACATTTGTCTGTTTGTCCGCCGTAACGATACCCCAAATGGCCTAAAATGATACTCCAAATAGCCAACCACATGCGCAGCGTCCACCAATATTGCTCAAGCTTCAGCGTTCATACTTGTGCGATTGTCAATTAAAAAGCAATTATTGCGCACATCTGAGGCACTGTAACAACACGACAATATTTTGTATGTTAGTCTTTATACTAGAGGAGGCACACATAACTTAATCTGAAGACCATAGCGTTTACCACACTGCGCCGGCAATGCAACGCGATGCTGAAAATGGCAAGCGTTTCTAACGCTTTGCTAAGACGACACGGTGGTGGCACCGGCCCGTCGCGTTGCGTTCTACAACTTATCTCCTCCAAGACAGGCGCACAGGGCTTCCTTCGTTTTCGAAGATGACTGCCAGAGAGCACTCCTGTCTAACGTGCCTCCATGCGCTCGTTCGCCTTTGCTGCACAGATGGAGACACAGATCAAGAACGGAGTGCGTCCAGAATACCATTCACAAACTTTCTCGCGCAGAACATCAAATAAACGTTTTGTTCACTTTCTCTAGACGCAAGACTATCGATTTTCTACGACATTTGCAGTGAAACATGCAGATACTGGGTTAATTTTTTCTTCTTTAGTACGTTATTATTCGCTTCGGAAAGTCACTGCAGTGGCTGTAGGTAAGGTACCTGTGCTGCAGTATGGTGCCGCCGTAACTCTCCTACCGTTAAAGCATTGATTTCTGAAAGTTACACGGCGATGACAGCAGATTCTTTTTGACAATACACGCATACTTGTTATTTTTGTCGATTTGACTCTCAGACCTTATTATCGCTGTCAGTGTTGTGTATTTGTGCACTACGTTCGTTTGAACTGATCCCGCACGTGTTCAAATGCTTGCCCTTCTGTCGACTTCACTCCACTGTGATTTCCTTGCGGAAAACAAAACCTTCTTAAGTCCACAGCTTCACCGCACTCTGTCATAATGCAATAAAAAGTGTGGGTGTTAAGCTGTAATCAGCGAAAGCAGGAGCATTAATTCGAAGCTGTTGCTGAAGCACCTCATGCTGGTGTTTTACGACTGTTTTTAAATATATTTCCTACTAACGAGACACCCTTTTCTGTTCGTTGTGTCTCTGAAAATGTAGGCGTGCCACTTGCGAACTCGCGATAATGCTTCTAACACAATAGTTTTTTTTTTGCATTGAAAGAATTCTTTTTACTGGTGTCAGCTGCCAATGAATGGCTTTCGGCTCCTTGTAACCTTGGTTACAGTGGCTAGAAAAGGAAAGTGTGATGAACGCGCCGGCTAGCGCGTAACGCCTTGGGAGGAAACCGCCACATGGCGCTGGCACACGTTTGCACGTCACCCAAGCTGGCGATGCGCTGCGCATGTATGAGACGGGAATCAACCACGCGCGTGGGCAACGCGAAACATATAAAATATATTTTGTTGCTCGTTCATAGTTTCAATGCGATCGAGACAATATGCTAATAAGCTTCTGGAATTACTGGATGCAACGCGGGTGCGCGACTGAACTGAAATATCGACAGGGTGCCGAAAGTGAGCGCGTTACGGCACTGAAACATTTTATTGATGTGGAATGGTAGAAGCGTGGAACGATGGACTAGGTTGTGAGCCACTGTTTGCAACACCTTCTACGGCGAACCATCATTTCAGGGACGAGAATCCCGAGTTGTATCTTAATGAAAACCTTTTATTTTCTGCACACTGGTCATACAAGGCATTTCCGAGTAGTGACTCACTATCTGTTTACAACAATTCATACTTGCTAATGGGTCGCGCGTCTTTTTTTATCCCCAAGAAAAAAGTTTTATATTTCACAAGCACCCCACAGAAGATTGTTTCCTTTGGACTGAGAGCAGATGACGCGCCTGGGCTTTAGGTACTTCTTTTCACGGGAAGATGCTCGCTCCTTGTGGAGTGCCTTTGTGTAAAGACGCAAATGGGCGAGCAGAAAACAACGTGTTCACCTGATTGGTGAGGCTCGAACCGTGTTGTGCGCTGCCCAGTGTGACATCTTTGTTTTGTTCTTGTTTTTTAATCAGAAAACAGGCTCTTTCAAGCTGTCACTGTGAAGCTTGTTGAACAAAACCACTTTGAAAAAAGGATTTCAAGAGCGTCTACAAATACGAAGAGCGTCACCGAAAAGCCTACCGATAGGCGTCCGCACAAGGGGGCAAAGGGGGTGAGCGCCCCCCCCTAGTCACCTGTGAGGGGGACGCTAAATCTGCTATATACATTGATTAGGCAGCGGGGCACTCTTTAAGTCATCTAAAGGGAAGGGGGCGCAAAATCTGCCTCATACATTGAATAGGGAGGGGGCGCACTGCAACGAACCTTCGCCCCCCCCCCCCCACTGAACGACAAGCACGCCTATGGGCCTACCCCTTTCTATGCGGACCATTTCGCCATTCACAGTAAGCTCGAAGTGCCGGGAGGTGTACATACCTCTCGTCGAAGTGCAGCTTGCACACAGCCAAGTTTTTTTGAAGCGGCTTGTCAGCGCGCGGGATCGCTCTCCGCCACTGCGCAGAGCTTTGTTCTTACTAACGCCGAACAACCTGACGTGTAGCCTGTAGTGCACCCCGGGACGAAGCAATGACTTTATTTCCGCGCCATGAGAGTGCATACAGAAGCATTGGTGTGAGAGTACCACGGCATAAAAAATAAAACGAAGACGAACGCGCCCGACCAACCTGTCGGAAACGTGCAAACAACGTATAAACGACTGCGCGCGCCCCCACGCGCCTCCTCCTCAGAGGCTTCAGTACGCTCCGTAGGTGCTGCTTGCCGCTCATCACACTTCCCTATTCTAGCCACTGTACCTTTGTACGCACAGGTACTTTGTTGCGAAGGGCGCTTTTATGTGCTGTTGGGGGAAAGATAACGAGACACCCGTAGCCCTTCACAAGTCTTCGTCTCTTCCACACTTCTGTTTAAAAAGCATAGCTATAGATTACAGAATCAGCCGAGGCATTCGCGTAGGTGCATACGCACTTGGTACGGAATAAAAAATGCGGCCATTTTTGTACCTACCTAAAAACAAAAAAACGAGTTTCCTTTTCCGCTTCCTGTTTATTCAGAGCCATCTTTTGGTTGCCCTTGGCAGTTCTACGCGCCATCGCTGCTTATCTTGCGTACTGTTGACAAGGCTACAGTTTTCATTCTCTAAATTAGTTCTTTTTTCTGTGGTTCTCCTCCGACATGCCCTCCACTAGTGGTCAGTGGTAGATATAAATAGCGTCCCGTTTGCACATGATCGGACGTATTCCTCTGTAGCTTTGTGGTTAACGCCTCGCACTCACAACGCATAGGTTCGAAGTTCGATTCTTCGCACCGTAGTCGTTTACTGCATGTTTTTCTTTCTTGAGTTTTCATAAATATATATACGTATACATACACGGTGAGCGAAGCCAGCGGCAAAATCCAGCCGGAGTGTCTATGTAATTGCTATCGCAATAAAAAAAAAGGCAGATCCCACGTACAGTGGGAATCGATGATATTCCAAGCACGAATGAGGAAGGTTGACCTGTCACATTAAAATCAGTACAACGTTGTGAGGCGAACGTAAATTATGTCGTACGTGACTTACATGCCAAGATCATCACGTTTGCGCCTGGAATTTGTGTTCGCCGTTCATTCACGTCAGCTATTACCAAATTTAGTATAAGTGAAGCTAGCAAAATGGCAGCGAGCGTGTCATGAGCATTGTCTGTAGCAATGTTCTTACATGACATGCATGTCATGATTATCATGTTTGGACGTGTCATTTACAGTCATCGTTCATTCACGTCAGGTAATACGAAATTTCGTATAAATAAAGCTAGTGAAATGGCGGCGAGCGCCCTATGAGCGTAGCATGTAATCGTGTTTACATAAGACGCATGTAATGATTACCACGTTTGGACGTGTGATTTACCTTCGTCGTCTGTTCGCAACATGCAATACCAAATTTGATATGAATACGGTTAAGCTCGCCGAAGTTTGCTATGAAATGCTTCGCGTTTATTAAAAATTGGCAGATCCCACCTACACTGAGAACCGATGATATGCGAAGCACGAGCGACGAAGGTTGATATGTCACTTTAAAATAAGCACAACGTCACGAGGCCCGCGAATGTAGTACGTAGTAAACACAACCAGAAATGCTATGTGCCCTTAGGCATTTAGATAAGATGCAAGTATGTAGTTATAGTCACGTAATGACGGCACCACTAACGCTTGCATTACCAGAAGCAGTAGTTGTAGGCATATAATATATGCCGTACATGACTTCCATGTCATGGTTATCATGTTTGCGCTTGGCATTTGTGTTCGTCGTTCATTCACATCACGTAATACCAAATTAGGTATATGTGAAACTAGCGAAACAGCCACGAGCTCACTATGAGCGTAGGGTGTGGTCATGTTTTTTCATGATATACATATCATGATTATCATGTTCTGACAAGTCATTTCTGTCGTCATTCGCTCGCGTCACGTAATACAAAATTTGGTATATGCGAAGCTAGTAGAATGGCCACGAGCGGCATAATAAGGGTAGCATATAGTCAAGTTCTTACATGACACGCATGTCAGGAATATCATGTTTCCACCTGTTATATTCATTTGTCATCCATTCACGTCACATTATACCATACTTGGTATATGTGAATCTTGCGAAACAGCCGCGAGTGCGCCTAGAGCGTTGCATATAGTCATGTTCTTACATGTCATGCATGTCACGATTATCGTGTTTGCATCAGTCATATATCTTTGTCATCCATTCAAGTCACGTATCACTAATTTTGGTATATATGTCGTGTAGTCATGACTTACATGACATGCCTTTCATGACGTTCATCTTAGAACCTGTCAATTATGTTCGCCATGCACCAATGTCATAACATCATAACATACCAGTTTTGCAGTGTGTCATGTAAAAAATCGCCACAAGGACAGCAAGACCGTGGCACGTAAATCATGACTTTCATGAAACACATGTCGTGATTTTTATATCATGATTAGTCACTTATACTGGCCATACAGTCATGTTATGCCTTAATAGCTTTAGTACTGATCCCATAATCAACACGGTTAGGAGAGATGGAAGTCATAGGGGGCTAAATAGATAGATAGATAGATAGATAGATATAGATAGATATATAGCTAGCTAGCTAGCTAGATAGATAGATAGATAGATAGATAGATAGATAGATAGATAGATAGATAGATAGATAGATAGATAGATAGACATGCTCAAACTCACCGAATTTAAGTAAAATATTTCTGGCATTTAAAATGTAGAATGATCCACTTAAACGCTCCACCTTCATCTTCCTTCGCTTGAACCAAGATTCAACGCGTGGGAAGCTTTTTTGTGATCTTACTTATTATTCTTTGCGCTCGCTAAAGAGGTACTTTCTTGCAATTAATGAGTTGGTTTACTGTTATGTATGACATTACATTTAAATACGTTATTTCGTGGTTGTGTGAGCCTCCATTCAAAGAATAGTGCCATGTTATTTTTTTCTTCCGTGTGTCATGCCCTTGTTACCCCGTTAAAGTATCACCAGGAGCCGCCCACCTATCATTAGTATATATACTGACGGTGCCCAACTCTTTGAAGAAGAAAAAAAATGCTTTATTATTGTTTACCAAAGTTACACTTGCAAATAAATGAAGATCAGGTATTTATATCAACCCTCCAGGACAAATCAATTCCTTCATGCGGCTCGAGGTATCTACTCAACCAGTACTTCATGAACCTACACTCCTAAAAAAGAAAGTGCTACTTACAACTAAAATCGAAGATAGTAGAGTGCTGTCACAACATTCACTGCCCAAGTAGTAACTGAAAGTAGTAGACCACATACCTTTACTACGTCAGAAGAAAGCAGAGTAGTAACTGTTTGTGGTCTACTACCTGTATTTACTACTTGGGTAGTGACTGTACGGTGTACTTTACTACCTCAAATAGCACTACTTTTTTTTAAGAGATTATAAAATATTTGCCAAGATAGTTGGATTGGGTAAAGTGGCATGCAGATCAGGCACGCTGAAAAAAAGCCTCAGCGTGGTTGGTCATCAATAAATAAACATGCACATCCTTGCATAAGCCGGGCAAATAAAGGACAATGCATAAAACACGAGTGGGAGACTTCTCAATCACAGTGCCTCGACTCACTTTTGTAGTCTCGCCTGTCTGTATA
The DNA here is from genome assembly GCA_013436015.1 of Rhipicephalus annulatus. NCBI lineage: Eukaryota > Metazoa > Arthropoda > Arachnida > Ixodida > Ixodidae > Rhipicephalus > Rhipicephalus annulatus. The sequence continues at coordinate 1,247,713 of WOVY01010234.1, read as the reverse complement.
AATGAAGCTTTTGTAACGACTGCGGATAGTTATTCTAGACAATAAAAGCAGGCAGCAGAATTTCCTGCCTCACGGCAGCATTCGCCGCGAAATAAACGCGTCCTCGACCGTTGTCGACCGGCTGGTGATAAAAGAAAGACATTGGCTATACTACAGATCTCTTTGTCTGCCATCAAACAAAGACACGTGAAAGGCCTCCTCGATGTCGCGCCGGAAGCGGGCTTATAGTGCATGTCCACTTAGTTCTTTGTAGAGCCGCGTACTGTTTGAAAAGCAAACCTCTCTTCTAAAAATAAAATAGAAGTCTTCCCAAGAAAGCTTGCCCCACAATGATCTTCCATTAGCGAAGACCTCTATATGAAAGTGAAGCATAGATAATTTATCGCAATACATTTTGTTTTCTTCAAGGCGCATAAACAATCTAGTTACAGCAAGGGCACCTTCCTTCTTGAAAAAATCTTCTAATTGAACAGTAAAAGTTATGATAAGAAAAAATATTGCAGCCGGATATCTTTTCCCGCCATCACCGAGTGTGTCTTCTACTCGCGTTAAAATGGTACTTCAGAGAGTTGCCAAGTTTTCAATTCGAAAGGCGAAAGACCCTTAAGCTTCGCTTATAAGACTTGAAGGCAATAGCGAAATCAGGCCTATAGTGCGCCCTTCAGCTGTCAAGTGCATACTTATTATTATGTTTTGTTACACACACACACACACACACACACACACACACACACACACACACACACACACACACACACACACACACACACACACACACCACACGCACACGCACACGCACACGCACACACACACACACACACACACAGTAGATCGTACAGCGCGTGCGCGTGTATGGTACATACACGTTCTTGATCTAAAGCAAGAGTCGCATGGCCTCCAAGATACACACCGCGCACTCGCCCTCCCGGAGGCTATAAAGAGTCTCACAATGCCTCATAGATAGCAGCACATTATCTAGCGTTTGCTGTTTGCTTGATCAACGCCTCTGGAAGGGCATGAAATGTTTTCCGCTAGATGAACATAGTTGTCCATTTTTAGAGCTGTTTGAAAGTTCCTGTTCCTTTTTAGCGGCCTGGCTGCATTATCACGGCCTTTTTCGTCGTAGTTTGAGTCTTCCCAAATGCGCCTAGAAATCGCCGAATGGACTCGTTTTCGTCATGACACCTGTAAAAAATGCGTTAAAGGGGCCCCGAAACACTTTTTCAGGTAACCATTGAATGAATTCACTAGAAGAGCTTACTGCCTCGCGAATTCAACGCCTCAAAAATTTTAAGAATCCGTCCAGTGCGAGTGAAGTTACAAAGGTTTGTCGCATGCTGCAATTGCACTATCCCTTCTCTCGTCCCGACGAAAGTCCGGAAAGCTAAGCAGAAAGGGGTAGCAGGAGCAAAGAAACTACCGCGCCTCATGAAATTGAGCATTTTTTTTAGAATGCGCTGCCTTTTCAGTGTGATCGTGTGCGCACGCGCGGACAAGTAGTTACCTCCCGCAGCGATCTTTGTAACTTGCTTTTGCGCCCACAGACGCACAGACAATTTTTCGCTCACAACCAACGGGGCCGATGCTGACTGCGGTATTCCTGAGATACGAGCTCTCTAATGCTACCGCTTTAATATGGCCTGATGGTCTCAGTACACGATGAAGTGTGCGTGCTGCAAAGGAATCGTTCGATAAAAATTTAAGTGCTGTTACAACCTATGAAATAGGAACTTGCTTTTTGGGACCTACATCACTCCTTTCAATAAAAGTTTGGGCCGTTCAAGCTTTTGCGCGCTGATAACCTCAAATAAATGAGTTGTAATTGCCGTTGTTTTTTCTTTGTGGTATACATTTATATATTCGGGTGGCCGAACCAGAAATATTGTCTTTTTGGTTACATTTTAGTCTAGAATTTGCTTCACACAAATTTAAGAAGGTAGAAGCCGAGCACCCGATCACTTTGTTTATGAGAAAACATTATTTCACTCTGGATGGTAGCAATGCATGCCACCGAAACCTCGGGGCTGCGAAGATCTCGAGTGCACCAACTGCAGCGGTTTGTCCTTAAGAGGCAGAAGCATATGCTATTATTTCGGCGCAAGCAGGGAAGTCAGAAAAGCCAGGTACGGTATATGCGTCCTGCGCAGAAGGTAAACGCACCTGCCGCCTTAATATATAACTTTCTAATAATATTTACGGACTTCACGCACCAAATACACAGGGCGTGCAAACGTGACCACAAAAGAAATGTCAAGACACCACAAACCCCCACTCTTCTGCCCATGTTTGCACGTCCTATCTCTTTAACGTGAATACGTAGGGCCTTTGACAGTTCAGTGTGCTGCGAGGCGCTCAGAATGACGAATTTGAGAGGTATAGTTTACACAGCGTGCCTCCAGCACGTGAATGCGCTTTGCTTGTCTAGCTAATCCGATGCAGTCATGACGGCACCACTCCGAGACCACGAGACGTTTCCGCAGCACTTCGGTATACTACTTCAATGCACTACTTCTAGATGGTAGCACCATCCCTATTAAAGCCGGAGAGCAAGTATGATGCAATCACGCTAAAAAATCTGAACCCGAAAACGTTGTTAACCATCGCAATGTTTTAGTGGTCACAGTGCTTGGCTGCTCACTCGAAGGTCGCGGAGTGCTATCCCGGCCGTAGCGGTGGCATTTAGATGTAGGCGAAATGTTAGGGATCGTGCGTTTGGATTTAGATGCAACTTAAGGTACCCAGATGTTCGAAATTTCTCGAGCCCTCCACCATGTATAATAGTCATATCCTGGTTTTACAGTGAAAGCTGTTATGAGATCGCAATAGAGGTCGCGTGCGCCGTAGTTCTCCACCGCCACCGCCGTAAACACTATCGCACGAAATAACAAATGATTCTAAATAAACAGAAAGCCCAAAGAACAAACTGGGATTCAAACCCAGGTCCCCTGTGTGCCAGCCCAGTATTATACCACAGAGCGACGCCGGTGCTTGAAAGTCCATTGCAAACTGGCGTAGGAAGGCTTGATGTCGGGAAAGGAATCAAGCTGATATGAGTAATAAAGCAGTTTCGAACAGCAAAAGCACAACCACGCATCACACACGGCGAATTGCGCAACGAGTTGGTCATGAAATGCTCCTACCGATTGCAAACGGTAGAGCAGATTACAAAAGGTTTAGCCGTAATTCATCATCGTCATCACCCACAGCAGAAAAGATTGCAACAAATTATTTGCAAGTGTATAGTGAGTACCACGCTTCTCCGAAGGATGACGAAGGATGGCACAGTGATGGCGACCTACAGCACAAAAATAACAATTAGTGTCATTGATTGGCAGATTCGGAGTGGCTGACGAACTCTGCGCCCGAGCACTCCACTTTGGTGGAGGACATTAGAAGGGAATCTAGCAATGGAACACACGCACTCCCTCTGAAGCAATTGGCAGAGTCCGAACGGAACTGCGAGGCGCAACTGAAGTGACCAGCGTCCGTTGGCGCGCCGTAATATGGCACCGTTTCAAGACACGGGGCGCTTGCGACTTCCAATCGAACAACGATTTTCGTGAAGTAGAAAAGGTTGCTCCGTGGAGGGGATCTCGTTATGGAGCTGCTCCAGATATGCCAAGGGAACATACAGGGAGCACTCTCAATCTGCCAATAGAATAGACTTGCTCCGTATGTAGTAGAAGAAAACATTACCGGAAATGCACCGAATCTACCAATGAATGGCACCAAATGATTCATGGCATATTGGGTACTCTGCAAGTGTGTTTGTAGCAGTTACCTCAAGAATGTTTAAGAAGGATCTGAAAGGCCACTATTCTAGTGTTGAAACTGATGGCATCTTCGAGAAAGCACACCGGTGTGCACCAGTGCGTCTATAAGTATGCGATAAATCGCACCGGTAAGTACCAACCTTTAGCTGTCACTGTGCCGCGTGCTCCACGCAGGCCTGCACTCTAAGGAAAAGTTACCCGAAAAAGCAGTAACGGAGCCATTAGGCGCGGGCGATGCGGGGATAGAGCGTAGAGGAGTAACCTTAAAGGGATGCATGCCACGTGCGAACCACTTAGTCTCCAAAGGGATGAGCCGCGTTGGAGATTCAGGCCGTGCGAAAACCACTGTCGAGGAAACTGGCCGTCCTTTCTCTTGGCTCAGTCTTCCCCTTTATTTTTCTGGTGATGGTTCACGTTCCGTCGCACTCGGAGAGCTCGACGATCTAGGAGTTGTGCCACGGTGCCTTGTGCGTACGTTTGAATGAGCGTGCGTGGCTGCTTTTACTTTTCACTGCACCCATGAAGTCTGGAGAAAGTCTGGACACGTCGCCAGGCCACGCTGTATATCTCTGGCTTAGTCAAGATGGGAACAACCAACTCACGACACTACCGGTTGGGAAGGAAGGCCAACATGGCGGCTGAGATGACAGCAGGCCTATTGGATTTCAGTCTGACTCAGGGCAGAAATCAGCGCTGGATTCTTTCGCAAGTAGGTGATATTTTTTTATTCTGCTGTACTTGTGGGGTTGTGCGATACGGATTGATCTTGCCGGCAATGGGCTTGATCGTTTTGTATATCGGAAGCTTGAAATACACCGCGAATGTCGGTTTCGACATGTGTATAGTTCGCCCTGCGCTTTTTGACAGCTCGGAAATGGGCCGCCATTGTCCTCAGCCACCTGAACGCTCGCTCATCAAGTGCTCGCTTGTCTTCGCCGCCGTGATGAGCTCCGGGCTGAAGATATTTGGCGGAGACCTCGTTGCTGTTTTGCCAGTCGTCCAAAACACGTTGCCGTTGCTCGTAACGAGCTTCGTTGTAGTGTGTCGCGTGCTGTAAGTGCACCGGCACGGGCTGGTGGGGCTTTCGCTAGCGTTGGAACTGATGACATCTTCGAGAAAGCACACCGGTGAGCACCAGTGCGTCTCTACGTATGCGATAAATCGCACGGGTGCGCACCAACCGTCTTTGGTAACCAGGGCATACCCTGTCGGGGCACTTTCTTTTGTTGCTCCAAGGTGCCCCAATAAAATCGGCGGAGCAACGCTGTGCAATCCCAGCATTCGTTGCGTGCCGCGCACGTAGCAGACGACCAGCAGATGGCGCGCCATGGTTAGTATGGCGACAGCAAAAAAGATAGCGCACCTCGAATTTCCGGAGGCTTGTTTGTCCAGTTCATATGATGACGACAGTGAAATTTTGCTAAGCTTGGTGACCAGGCACACTAATGAAGTACCAAAAGTGCGCAGTTTTGTGGGGGAAACCGTCAAGTACTGCTCCGACGTCGACGTGAGTAATCTTATATATACATGTAATTTAAAAGTATGTGGACTTGAGCGTATTGGCTTTATTCATAGCGTAAAACAGCGCTCATTGTGGAGCAGGCGATGCAAAAAGCCGGATGGAGCACAGGGGGGGCGCAAATTCAAAGCGCGCGCGTTACACTAGGCAGCACTAGCAGTGCGCACCAAAGCGGTGCCCTTTGTTTTTCCATTTGCCCCTCCGCAGAACCGGGACGTTCTGCCCCTTTTTGGTACTGTAAAAATCCTAGACTGCTCCGGGGATGCTATGAGTCTGTGAAAATTATTAGTCATTACAGTTGGCTTCCCTGTCAATTGGTCGCAAGCAGCTCGGCACCGGCCGTTGGTGGCTCCCACAGCTGTGGACTCGCGTTTGCTCGCTGCAATCGCTCGAGTTTGTGGAAAAGGGCCGCATTACCGTCGGTTTTCAGGCGCTCGCTCCAAACCAACTCAGCGCTGTTCGTGACGGTGGCCCAGCGTACAGTCGCTCTCTTGTTCGAGGTTCGCTGGCGGCAGACGCTCCGCGTGCAACGCCGTGTTCGGTCTCGCGCTCGCTTGCTTGAGCTGAACGGCGGCGCTCGCTTAGAACTCACCGCCACGCTGGCAGCACTGTGATTCGCGGCGTCTCGGAGTTATGAATGCGGCTACCACACTTAAGCTATTGCGCTACGGGGATATAAATGCGCTTTTGATGATGTGTGACATCACGGTGAAATTGTTTACATGTCCTATTTTACACGTATTTTTTATCTCACCTTGCACGTATTTGTCATACCCATACACAATCATCCTCTGTGACGTGTGAATAACTATTTTTACAATCTTATTGTGCAGCCATGGGCAAACACTGTGCAGAAGGCTGTGGCTGTGTGTGTTGGCGTCTGCAATGCCTATCATTTATCGCTTTCGTCGGAGCAGTTTCAGAAGGACTGTAAGAGATGCAAAGGTAAAGTTATTTGCCTGTCATAATTTACACGTGTGTTTTATATCATCTTGCACGTACTTGTCATATGCGTGCATGCTCATATTTTGTCACGTATGACTATTTTTACTATCTTATTGTACAGCTGTGGGCATACAACTTGCAGAACGCTGTGTGAGCTGGCGTCTGCAATGCCTGTTATCTATCGCTTCCATCGGAGGAGCTTCACAAGGTTTGTACAAGATGTCAGAATGAGGCTGGCCTTGTACGTTTCACCACGAATTCTCTTGAAGAATGAAAAAAAAATCTTTTTGTGTATAGAAAATAAAAGATTTGAATGTCTCACTTTTGTTTTTCGATGTTGCAGTGACTGCGAAAGCAGTGTCACACAGGTGGCTAAATAATTTTTCACCTGTTCTTTTCCGCGCCGTTTGTTTCTCACTGCGCAGAAAAACAGGTGAAAAAAGTATGGGCATGGCGGAGAGTAAGCAGAAAAACAATATTTGAACTGGGGATAAAAAGTTCATCCGATTGGAGTATTTGAGTGGACTGACCGTTCGTCCGGCTAGGGGCAACAGTGGGGACTAACGGCAGCCCGGTAAGGTGTAAATGTGGGGACTAACGATTGCCAGATAAGGTGTAGAGCTTAGGACTAAATGTTAGTCCCTTGAGCTGGCCTGTTGAGACTAACTGTTAGACCCGGTGCCGTTAGTCCCTAAAAGAATCAGTGGTTGTGGCAGCCTCATTAGTTTCCAAAAGGACGAACCACGCACCATTTTAACACCCTTTTGCCTTAGAGTATGGCAGTATTTTTTATGTAAAACCCAAGCAATTTGGTAATACGCGAAATATTAGTCACCTACTGAGTGACGGCATGTTTTGATGAACAGTTTTCACAGTTTTGAATATGCGTTGTATTATGTTGCCATCTGCTCTGCTGTTTATTGTAAAAGTTGAATTTTTTTGCGGAACTTCCATCAACTCGCGTAAGGCAGGGTCACAGCAGAGCTGACAGGCACGTTTCAGCTTCTCTTGTTAATCTTTTGTACACAATGCTTGGTTGGTAACTGAGTGCATGTCACTTCATGATGATAATTTTGTTTATGACGTGTATAAAAATTGGACCGTAGCAGCTTCGCTGTAAAAAATTGTGGCATAAGTTGCACTCAAAGGGCAATGCTTTTTAAAAGCACCGTGCAGCAGAGCGGCTTCAATCACGTGGGGATCTTCTCGGAGCAGACGCTTTTTTCCCGCTCCCTTGAATTGTGTTGCTGGAGGTGCTTCGGGTCTCTGGCTCAATGCCGTCGTTTTGCAGCAGCTTCCGTAGCTAACAGTGCCGGGTTCAAATGGCGTTGACAATATCAGTATCGCTGAGCAGCTTGCAGATATTCCCAGTAAGCAGCTTCTAAGTCGGCATTATAAAGCAGCGCAAAAACAGGGTAAAACAGCCCAAGGACCCCAGTTTTGCACGCTGTTGCCGTTAACTTCCTCAGGATTGCGAACCTTCCTTGATCTACTCAAATCCACAACTATATGGGTCCGATGGCGCAGAGTCGTTGAAGTCAGGCGAAATCTGTGCACAGCAGGACAAACCGTACTGCACACCGCTTTCGAGAGGGCTTCTTCTTGAGAGGGCTTCTTCTCGCACCCCAATTATCGATAAGTTTGTGCAGCATGCAGTTTTGTTCAGCGTCGTGAGTGTATATGGGAGGCTGGCGAGGCTTCGGTGTGACAATTACTGCTGAAGAATCCTGCAAAAGATTATTGAGAGCTAAATACCAAGTAGGACCCAATACTAGAATAAATGCATAATTGGCAAAATGATGAAAGACCAGTGTATGACAACCGCCACGAGATGCTACTGGTCACACCTTGCGGAGATGCCGCTGCTATGACGCACTTAGAACTGTGCTTCCATCTAACACTACGCCACCATGACCACGGGTGAAAATGAAGCGGGTGTTTTCCTGTGCCAGTGGTTCGCCAGTGTCATGAAGATAACAGTAATAAATGTATGCCTCTTCCAAGTTTGCGTTTAGCAGCAATGTCACTGAGCAGCAATGTCACGTTTAGCAGCAATGTCACGTTTAGCAGCAATGCCAGTGTTGCCCGTCGAGTTCCGCGGCTGAAACGTCAGTCTTTTTCGGAACAATTTCTCCTGTGTTCCTGTTATATTTTTTTGAATATATATATATATATATATATATATATATAGTCATGTCCACTGCCACATAACAATATCTTAATCACGTGTTTTGCGTTAGAGTATAGTTTTCCACATCAATCTTCGTTAAACCTCAACAAAGCAGCCTCGAGAAGGAGGTGGCCAGACCCCTGACAACGGGCATTTTGAGTATCTAATTCAATTCAATTTAGTTCAGACAACTGCATGGTGTAATTAAGTGTCCATTGGTAGAGAATAATTCATACAGTTCGACGCTGTTAAGAAACTATACGCGTTAGTATTGATCTATTGAAGGTGAACCTCAAGCATTCCCATAATATGGCCTCTGTGACTGGTAAAATCATTGCCGAATTTGTATGCAGAACATAAGTCTAAAGAAGAACAGGATTGCGATGGAGATACTAGAGCTATTAGTGAAATCGCGTTGGCGTTGATGTGACTATTGTTTTTTTGCATACACTGGTGCGCACTTGCAGTAAATCTAATGTTCAATGTGACTTTCAGGGCCGCAAAGCGTTCTAGTTTAATGACATGATGGTGATCTTCCGGCAAAGGATCAAAGTATTAAAATATTTTACTTGTCACTAAGCATGATTGCTAATTCATAATTCATATGAACCGAAGAAATATTTGGGTGCACGTTAAAGAACCCCAGGTGGTCGAAATTTCCGGAGCCCTCCACTACGGCGTCTCTCATAATGATGAAGTGGTTTTGGGACGTTAAACCCCACATATCAATCAAAACCGAAGAAATAGAATAGATTGATGGGAGTGACTTTTGTAGACACATCCTAATGAAGAAGATGAATAAGATGCTGACGAAAGCTTCTGTACATGTTTTTTGTTGTTGAATTAAAGTTCAGCAGTCATTACAACAAGGAAAATGATTTCGAAGTGACGACGAGAGAACTCGCCACCGGTATAGAGACCGAGCCGATAGCCTTTGCACGACGCCGTTCCCGCTGCAACTTTACTGGGTATCTTTGGACGAGTGATTGTGGAAATGTTAGCCTACGTCACTCATGGTCATGCCGGCTAATGTGGAACATTCTGTTTTTTATACCTAGCATCACGTATTTCACGCAAATAACGATACCAAAGCTGATCGATAAGCACTGACGCTATGCATGGGGATCGAATTCGCGAAGACGAGACCTTCACTTTGAAAATGAACGATAAATATGTTATTCAGTAAATGTACGCTATGTGCGGGTTCAGTTTCGATTTCAATAAACATTAAAGACAAGTTGAAGTACCTTTTCTCCCACCTTTTCTTCTTTTTTTTCTGGCGCAGTTCTCTCGGCCCTCTGTATACTTCCTTCATCAGCAAGAGTGTGCAGTCCGTTTCGCAGTTGATGTATTGCGCGAAACACCGCAGTTATTCGAAGCGCTCTGATGCTGGTTCCCAAACGAACTTCCATAACTATCACAAAGAAGAAGCAACCTGCTTTGAACGGTCTACCACCTAATATATTCCCGAGGGACTTAATCTGCGGTGCAAAAACGAAAAACGCGCCGAACCAATGGAGGGACCCTTACTATATGAAAGCTGCGTTGTTGGTTGCAATATATATATATATATATATATATATATATATATCCTTCTACTTCAATGTGAGCCATGCTTCCTTTTTTTTCACACGAAAGGGAGTCAGTGGTGGAAAAGGGCCAAACGCCACTTTAGGCCACTCGGCAGAATAGCGAACTCTCTCGCAGCTTGGTAGGGCTGTGTATCGAACGTCCATTGCGTAGTTCGAGGAGTAAAGGGAGACAGGCGGTGGGATTCTTCGAAGATCTGGAGTGATTTACACGATTTGTATCGAACGCGTAGTTGTTGATGACGTGCACACGTGCGCCCTTGCTGCGAAGTTCTGCCACCCAGCATCAAAAAAAGCAGCCCAAGGATGCTTCCCGCTCATAATCAGATCGGGATGTTTTGAGCATGTAGCTCAGTACCACTCAAACCACTTCCCTATGGGGTATGATGCTGCGAAACAAGAAACGAAAAAGAAAAAAAACAACTGCAAGAAAGACTTACCCGCGACCCGGAGCGGTTGCTGGCGGTGCGTACATCGAGAAGCATTTCCGATATTTCATCGGCCCGAAAGCTTTCCCCGCAAATTTCGTCACAAACCCAATGCTTTGTTTTTTCATCATTGTTGGCACGATCGGTTCCTTCGTGTAGAGTGGCTCCTCTGTCTATCCGTGGAGCGAAGTTTGAACACGCGAGGAGAATCGGTTAGAACGTTCTGTTTGATTTCAGTTCTTTATTAAATTTAGGAAGGCGTGATTGACGCTTGTGTCAGTCAGACAGTGGGGCATTCAAAAAATTTTCTTTGCTGGTTTTGTTGCTACGTTTGGTTCCTTTCTCGGTATTGCGCAAAATGAATATTACAAATCAATGATTACAGCCACTACCTTGAGCATAACAGCGCGATGAAAAGGCTACTGACCTACGCTACTATCATCATGCTGCACAAATAACCCAAAACAGGACCTTTATATTGGCAATCTCAACAATTTCATTTAAAGGTAGTCGTCCTTTCTGAATACTTCTTGCGATGGTGCTCTATGAATCATCCCAAGTATTTGGGCAACGTAGTCTTTTGTGGATATCTTGTGTAGGTGCATAAGTGCATAACGTGCATGGATTAGTTGCTTTTATCACATGTTTGCGTTATAGATACTGAAGGATAATCGTATTTAAGGATAACCGTATTTTACTTACCTTTTATTGAGAGATTGTGATCTTCAATATCAATGTTAAAATTTTGCAGCCAATAAGCTTATTGCACATTTGTAGGTGACAGCTCTGAGACACAGGTTAACTTCATATGACGAGAGTTGCAGATATTCTGTAACATGTCAGTCTATAAGCAATACGGGACTGATAACGATTGGTGCCTGCTTTCAACTGACGTAAACAACGGCTGTTTTTCCTCTTCTTCGCAATCATATGCATCACATAGGGTGCCCTGTGCTAATGAGATGACAGCAGCAAAAATAGATTGCATTTCAGTCTAGGATTGGGCAGAAATACATTGAAACTGGATGGTGATAGGACACAATCAGAATACTCGGGTGGGAACTATTTTTTGAAACTTACGTATAACAAGCTACCGCAGTTATATTATACGGGAAAATAGTATTTGCATGATAAGGTATTACGATGCATTATCAAATTTCTTTTATGAATCAATATATAGAATGCAGCAGGCAATACCTATGCAACGAAATGATTGCTCGAAAACTTTCTTATTCCGTCACTCTTTGCGTTATATTAAAATGTTCGCGATATTTCAAGAACTTCGTTTTTATTATTTGTTGTGTATGTGCTCACACCATCACCTGGACATAACAGTGCACTCTTGAGTAATGTATGTATGTAAGCAGCGTAGAAATGACACAGACAGTTAAAAGTGAAAACATGACAAGCTGCTTATATCTGAAGTGCGTACAAAAGACATACTGAAGTAAACGAACTGTAAACGAAGATACCCAGATAATGTATGGTATGTAAAGTGACAGCTAAGGAAACAGTTTAATGCTAAATAAAATTACGATATAAAAACTCTGTGAATAAAGATAGCGGGAAGCTAATGAAGTGGTGCGACGTAATATTTTCTATTGGGTTAATACTTATGTTTGATTTAGCATCGCTAGCGTTAATGTTATAGATGTTATCATTTAGTTTGAATATAATAATACCTTCCGCCGTTTCACGCGCTAAAATATGTGATGCGATCCCGAGGTGTACCATAGTGGATGGTTGCGGAAATTCAGACCAGCTGTGGTTCTTCAAGGCACACTGCGATATATGCGGCCTCCACTATCTCGTCTCTATCCAAATGCGATCGCCGAAGCCGAGATCCAACCAACCTTTTTCGGGTAGCAGCCACGTCTTATTTGCACATAAGTCCATCTCATTGCATAAATATTAAACTTACGTTAACTAAATCCTTCATCTCGCTGATGCGTGAAAGCCATGAGATGCAAAGCAAGGCCATTCTTGCGTTTTCGGATTTTGTGACAACTACACAAGAGAACTTCAATAACGGCGCTATAGTCGTGCCGGAATTCGCTCGAAAGGCTTCGCATGCATTCTAGTACGCGGTACAGGACAATGAGTAAAAGTGAAGTTCATGGTAACCATTTTAGTAGAAAGAAAAAAATCGACAACAAAAAACAAAGTGCCTTCTAATCGACGTTCGCAGGCTTCGTCCACATTCAATGGAGTAATATAAAAGACCAAAAGAGGACACTTCCAAAAGCCCCTGCCGCTGATTTGGGTTCACAGTGCACCAAAGGGGTGTTGTGAAACTTCGCAGCCTCAGAGATGGCAGACTGCAGAAAAGGCTGTTTCGAAGACCATTTTGTAGTGACTAGGATTATTATACAGCCTCCGAGACCACTTCTACGTGGGCGCTCATCTCTGAGGCAATACTCTTTTTTTTTAGCGCGTCGTTTGCATGCATCGATGAGCTTTGTGTAAGCTGCACCACTAGAGCGGCAAGCACACGATGCCAATGTGTGTCTATGGACACAATTTATTTTAAACATGAGAATCATTGGACGAGCGAAAACTCATTTTCAAGTGATATTTTAAGTAAGCACACGACCACTTTGCTAATGTTTGATAAACGTAGGCACAAAGAGAGGTTCATTGCACTGCGAGACGCGAAAACACAGCTGCAAGATCATGAATATAAATTACACACAAGAAATAAACATATAGGCAACAATATAGTGAGAACTGCAGCAGAATAAAACTGTAATTAACGAACACAACTACGCATACAGTGCACAACACGACATGGCAGTAGTTGCCTCAGCATTTGACTGCGGCATGAACTGAAAAAAGAAAACAAAAATGTTGGCTACGTTTTCCTTCCCACCTTCGCACTAATTTTCTCCTACACACTTTACATCACTCTTTCGCGAAAAACAGCCACACACTGTCGCCACAGCAAAAACAAAGCTATTTGAGGAATCATGCAAGCCGTTAACAAGGCAGGAGGGTTTACTCTAAGTTACGTACAAGCTTTACCTAGCAAACATTTTTCTAGATTCACCACTTCCTTTTTATTACACTAGTTAGCACTTCAAGCAATTCGCGAACGGCACAGACAACGATACTGAGCAGAGCTGCACTTTTCACAAAATTTCACTCATGCAGTGAATTGTAATACTAGTAGGGGCTCAACGAAAACCTAACAACGCGAGCGGTGGCTCCATATCTTGAGCCAAGAAAGAATTTTCTCGCAAATGTGCTGCGAAGCATTCCTAACAGTTTTTTTCGTGTGAAGCAATCCACAAAAGCAGTACGCGAAGTGAAGAGCACAAAAAAGATCTTTGCGCTGTACAGCACGATGCCACAAACGTTAGGTTAAGGCTTCAATGACAAATACAATACGTACTTAACATAGTATTTGTGGCATTCGTATCTACCAGCAGCCAAGCTGAGAGGCAGCCGAAACAACCAAAGACAACGACGCACGCCAGGCACGTAATCGCACATCTTTTATGGCATATCCGTGCTGCTGCCCGTACTTCTTCATTGCCGCGAATGCTCATGAACACGGAGCATGACAACGTTGCCGTAGCGTCGATGCCATGTGCGCTTCTCTCGCGTTCCATTAGTGCCTGATCCCAGCCCGACGTTATCGCACGGTAGGATCGCAGATGATAAAGGCGGATTCAGGCCACTATCGCATACGCAAAAACACGTAGACGTATAATGCACTCGAAACGTTCTGTAGTAAATAACTAGTACGCGTGTTTCCTTGAAGCAGTAAGCGTTGTTGCCATCGTACAGCCGGGATGAAGCTGTGTATATAGCTCAGACGCTTTTTGGTACGAGTGACCACTCTTGTCATTTTATGTTACTGTAGGAACAATCCAAGTCAACAAATGATCGCCGTTCAAACGCTTTTCATTGAGACATATGGTGCGCAACCGCGTGACATCACCACCTGATCACAATTGAGGACTCAGGCGAAAAGATAAGAGAGTGCTACTAACTTTATTTTTATTCATCTGGTTTAGTGGAAGAAGTATCACCTCGAGAAACGTAGTTTTCTCAGCGTTTATGTTGCAAGGTGGCATTAAAGTTGCCGTTACTTGTGTCGTAAGATGCACGAGCACGACACATTATTCCATGTTTCGGACAAACGATACAGGTACTCATCTTGCAAAAGGTATTGCGACAAGGATACAAGGTACCCGAAGACAATTAAAACTTCAATGTAAGATACACAAGCCAAAAAACAAAATATCAAACAGGCCAATTTTTTCTTTGTTAGACTAAACATTACTGAGAACTTGCAGAATCTAAGCCAAAGTATGAGAGATTTATATAAGTATAAGAGCCAAAGTATAAGATGAGATGACAGAAGCCTCAGTATAAGAGATTTTATTTGTAGCGGCTGTGATATATTGGTGGAAACATAAAAGGCTAACATGCCACAGGCAAGGACTGCACTTGCAACCTTCGAATAATCTGTCCATTTTCATTGCTTCACAATAACATCACAATCATCCCCAATAATGTCCCCTTTACTTTCCTTGACTTAACAGTCTGTTGAGCACAGAGCTGGACCACTATGCTCCGGTAAAATTACTCCCCGCGCAGAAAGAAACCAACCTGGTGACCTAAGGAAATGACACGACAGGGGGGGGGGGGTCATAGCTCGGTTTGAGGCGTGATACGTAAACCGTTTCACACCCACGGCAGTGATGGTACGAAGTGGAACCAATCGGCTCAACTTCATAGTTGACGGGAAATGTTTGTCGTACAACACGGCAGGGGCCATGGTATTTCGACGAAAGCTTTGCGGAAAGACCGGCAGGGTTAGTAGGGACCCAGTGCAAAACCAGCATTCCTGGGTTATAGTGGGCACTAGACGCAGAGCCATTGTGGTCAGTTTTCTGGCGCCATTGCTCTTGCGTGGTAAAAGAGCGAGTGAGTTGACGACACTCTTCGGCATAAGCAGCTGCTTCGGAAACAGGCGTCGCTTCGGAAGCATCAGGTCTGTAAGAGAGAATGGTGTCCATGGAGCATAATGGTTCACGTCCGTACAGGAGGAAGAAGGGAGAAAAGCCGGTGGTTGTTTGTGACGAAAAGTTGTACGCGTACCTCACAAAAAGGAGTACTTTGTCCCAATTAGTGTGGTCATCAGACGCGTACATGTCAAGCATATCTCAAAGGGTACGATTGAACGTTCTGTCATGCCATTGGCTTGAAAATGGTATGCGGAGGTTTTCCGATGAACAATGTAACATTCCTTTAGCAGCTCATCGATGGCGTTCGAGAGGAAGACGCGTCAACGATCACTCAGCAATTCACGAGGTGGACCGTGTCGCAAAATTATATGGTGAAGAAAAAAGGAAGCAACGTCTTTTGCATTGGTAGCATGCAGCGCAGATGCTTCAGCGTAGCGTGTCAAATGATCGACGGCGACGATAATCCGCCGGTTCCCTCGAAGAGTGTTGGGTAGAGGACCATAAATATCAATTCCGACGCGTCGAATGGTCTCGCTGAGCAGGTTAAAGTTTGCAAAAGTCAGCAGTGCTGTGAGAAGGCGTCTTGCGACGCTTACACGTGGCACATGACTGAACGTACTGGCGAACGTGCCTATACATGCCCCGCCAGAAGTATCTTAGACGAAGGTGAGAGTAAGTATTGAATACTCCAGAGTGCCGCGTGGCCACACTGGGGGTCATCGTGAAAGGCAGCGCTGATGTCCGAGCGCAAATGACGGGGGATGACAAGAAGCCACCTACGTTCATTCGTTAGGTAATAGCGGCAATACAACAAGCCTTGCCGGAAAGCAAAGTGTATTGCTTGATGCGAGAAAGAGCATGAAGTCGATTCTGACGAACTGTAAGAGAGGACGTTGAGCAGAGAATTGATCTAAGGGTCCTAGCGCTGCTCGGCTGGCATGTCAGTCATGTTCAACGATGACGAATCGCAGATGGCAGTTGGTAAGCAGGCAAGGCCGGGAGGCAGTGGAGAACGGGATAGGGCATCGGCGTCTGAGCGTCTGCGTCCTGATTGATGAACAACACCGATGTCGAATTCCCGAAGGCGTGAAGCCCAACGAGCGAGGCGGCCAGAGGGTCTTTCATGGACGCTAGCCAGCATAAAGCATGGTGATCTGTGACAACATCAAACTGGCGTCCATAAAGGTAAGTGCGAAATTTTTCTATAGACCAAATGATAGCCAAGCACTCTTTTTCCGTGACGGAATAGTTGGACTTTGCTTTCATTAGGGTACGGCTGGCGTAGCCGACAACATACTCGTCGCAGCCATTCTTGCATTGATTGAGAATTGCATCGAGGCCGACACCACTAGCATCCGCGTGAATTTCAGTTAGTGCATTAGGATCTAAGTGGCGGAGAACTGGCGGAGACGTGAGTAGCTTGCGCACCTTCGTGAATGCGTCATCGCTATGGGAATTCCAGCCCGAGAGGTCCGCGCTACTGGAAAGAAGCTAAGTCAGGGGGGCAATATTAGAGGAAAAATTGCGGATGAAACTCCGAAAATATGAGCTCAAGCCTACGAAGCTACGGTGCTCGTTTAGGGTACTCGGCAACGCCACGCAGTTTGGCAGGGTCTGGCGATATTCCTTCTTTTGAGACGACGTAGCCAAGAATTGCGAGTTTGCGGGTGCCAAAATGACAATTCTTCAAGTTCAGTTGAAACCAGGCTGCTGTAAGGCACTGGAGAACTTGTTCCAGACGGGAAAGATGAGTGTCAAAATTTGCAGAGAATACAACTATGTCATCCGAATAGCAAAGGCAGATGTTTCATTTAGGTCACCTGAGGACACTGTCCATCATACTTTCAAAATTTGCCGGCGCATGGCAAATACCGAAGTGCCTTGCAATAAATTAATATAAGCCGTCAGGGGTCACAAACGCCATTTTTGGACGGTCTGGTTCGGCCATTGGCACTTGCCAATATCCAGAGCGCAGATCTAGTGGAGAGAAAAACTCCGCACCTTGAAGGCAATGCAAGGCGTCATCAATGCGTGGCAGGGGATAAACATCCTTGCATGTCAACTTGTTTAGTGACCGATAATCCACGCAAAACCTAATGAGGCCATCCTTTTCTCGCACGAGGACCACTGGCGAAGCCCAAGGACTGCGTGAGTGTTGAATGATACCACATTGCAACATCTCATCGACGTGTTGAGTGATGACGTCACGCTCAGCCTGCGAGACGCGGTAGGGGTGCTGACGAAGTGGAGTATGATGACCGGTGTCGATATGGTGAGCGACGACAACTGACGTGCGTCCCAGGGAGGTTGTCCGTGGTCGAAGGAAAAGCGGAAGTGGTCAAGTAGTTGAACAAGCTGATTGCGCTGGCCTTGCGTAAGCGTGGTGTCCACGCTTCGCAACAGAACGTCTTTGTCAGGTAGTGAGGGCGTGGTGGCCGCTGTGACAGCACCAACGGACATCGGCGTCGTATCAGAAGGGGCATCGAAAGGAAAGATGGCATCATAAGCGCCAAGATGCCCAATACATTCGCCATGCAATAGGGTAGTGGGACGAGGGTAGCAGATTGCACACGTACACGGCACTGGAACCATCAGCAAGCGTTATGACAGCAAACGGGACGA
This sequence comes from Rhipicephalus annulatus, assembly GCA_013436015.1. NCBI lineage: Eukaryota > Metazoa > Arthropoda > Arachnida > Ixodida > Ixodidae > Rhipicephalus > Rhipicephalus annulatus. The sequence goes on along the minus strand of WOVY01010234.1, from coordinate 1,229,691 downwards.
CAAGGTCCTGGCCACGAGCGCAATCTCGTGATGGCATAAAGAGTGTAGTCTGTGACGGCATAAAGAGAGCAATCTTGCGGCGGCATAAAATAGACACCACGGTGACCAAAAAAGCAGAGATGACGATGTCAGCGGTGACGATCACCTTTTTGGGTGAGCGAGAGAGATCTATGAATGTCGCGCTGAACGAAAACAAAACGAGTTGTGCACGAGCGCAGTCGACAGCCGCATGATTAGCGGAAAGAAAGTTCCATCCCTGGATAATTTCATGAGACGCATGCAGAACGACGACGAATTCAACAATGCAACGCAATTCTGATTCACAACACGAGGTGTGCATGTGACAAAACGCTGGACGTGCGTGAACTCGCTGTCCGTAAAGAAATGTCAACCAGTGGAGTCGTCGCTTTGTTCAGTTTACGGCATAGGACTTCACTGATTACACTAATAGCGGCACCTGTGTCGACAAGAGCAATTGTGGCGAAACCGTCACAAACAAGGCAATCTCGTTAATGGGCGAAAGATGAGGCCTTGTAAATTTCGTCAGTGGAGCAGTTCTTGCCTCAGGAACTGTGACTGTTAGTTTTCCTTCTGAGCGTGGTTGGAACGGTGAAGCATGGGAAAAGGAGACCAGAGACGGGTTGAAGGAGATCAACGTGGGCTGAAGTCTAGTCGGCATGAGCGGGGGTCTGGTGCATGAGGTGTAACATGTGATTATAATTTCCGAGGAATGTTGCCAGAATGCTGAGCATCATTAAAATAGAATCTACTGCGAAGATTGTAGCGCGCCACATGTCCTGGAGTACCGCAGTTGTAGCAGACGGGCTGGTTATCCGGAGTACGCCAAGAGTTTACAGGTACTCGAGGTGACGAGAAGGGTTAATTTACCGGATAAACTGAAACTGGCGACCTTTAGTAGTTGGTGGCTGGACTGTATGAAGGGAGCAGTGGTTGGGCAGGAGGTCGGTGGACGGCTACTGCAAAAGTCAGCGGTGCAGTAACCAATATTGGGCACGCTGGCGAAGGAAGAGCCTTGGCAACTTGCGTCTGAACAGCACGGCAAAGTGAGTGGTCCAGTGCTGTGGGGGTCTCGTTGATGGTGGCCACAAGAGAGAGCTATCGAGCAACTTTCTCCCGGATGTACTGTTGAATTTGTGGCATCAATACGGTGTAGCCGGGGCCACTGCTTTAGCACTCGAAAGCCGAAATATCCGCTGTTCACGTATTAGCGCGACTTGTGGAAATTCGCTGCTTGTGCAACTCATCAAAACTTAGACAGTGCTGAATCACGGTTGCGACGGTCTGTGGGTCTTTGGCCACAAGCATATGAAAAGCGTCGTCGCCAATGCCTTTCATTATATGCTTCATCTGTCAGCCTCCGTCATCCTCGCATTCACTCGCCTACAGAGGCCGATCACATCCTCAATGTAGCTCGTGAAGCTCTCACTATTTTGCTGAAATTGTCCCCGCAGGCCAAGTTCACGGCGAAGCTTGCGCATAGCTGGACGACCAAAAAACAAGGTCACAGTTTCTTTGAAAACCGACCAGGTGGGGATGTCGGCTTGGTGGTTGGTGAACCATACGTTGGCTGAATCTTTCAGGTAGAAGATGACGTGAGTCAGCTTCGCAGGGTCATCTCACTTGGTAGTCACGCTGGCACGCTCGTACTCTGCCTGCCAGTCCTCGGCATCGTGACCTCCAGTGCTGGTGTAGACTGGTGGGTCACGCAGACGAAGTACACCAGGGCACATTATAGGTGGCGGCGTGGAAGAGGCTTGTGGGGGATCTACCCGCTCGGTCATTGCGGAATCAGATGGTAGCTTACGGTTTCGGAGCTCCAGGACGTTACCCGAGCCGGTTTCCATCAAATGTAACGAGCAAGTTCACATATAAACACTTGTTATTTTTGAAGAAGCAAGCATGAGCCACACGAACGTTAACGTCTTCTTTCACGCTGGCACAGAGCTGCCGCCACTTTGCTCCGGTTATATATATATATATATATATATATATATATATATATATATATATATATAAATATATATATATATATATATATATATATATATAGATATATATATATATATATATATATATATATATATATATATATATATATATATATATAATATCCAGCGCCTTTGATTAGGTGCAATGAAACGATTCTCTCGAGCAGCTGCTGTGCTCCATAGTAATAACTTTTTTATTCTAGCAGAAGGCCTTACATGCCTCATCAGCCGCGGTAATGTAGCAGCGCTCACGACGGCGGTGTAACACGAGGAATAAAAATAGAATGCAACAAGAGAGATGCGTTATATGACGTCACCATGGGACGCCATATAATGTACTTCACATGGGGACGTCTTGTAATGCATCCCTCGTTTTGCATTACATTTTGCATCCCTCGTGTTGATGTCGTCGACGTCGGACGTGAGACGTCACATGGTCACACATTATAGGTTGGTCGAAGGTGGGCCGACAACGGAGGTGGTGGGAAGCATGGTGATGACAGAATCCAGCACTTACAATCCTGGAGACGTTGCAAAACAACATAATTTGCAGAAAGCTTTCGAAGGGAGCCGCGGGAGATTAAATACATAGACCTAAAAGAGAAAAAAAACATGGCATATTTATGAAGTTAATAATGATGAGCGGGTGAAGCAGTGGGATAGTTCGGTGTTACTGTAAATCAGCCGTGACATTGACCACTTTCATGTATTTGAGTGCAAGGGGTGTGCAGCTATATTCAATATTTATTGGTCATAACTGGTAGTGTGTGTAGTTGTGCATTTCGCTTTGCCTTTATTATTAATGCTTTGTGGTATTAGATCTAACCTGAAAATGGGCAAGACGCGGTCTGGACCCGTTTCCCTGGTGGTTCTTGATTGTTCCCAGTGCCACAAAATGCCTTGTAGAGCATATCGAGACATCGTCTACTGCGCAAGCCAGTCGTTATCAGTGATACACACGCTCATTATGTGCAGCCCCATCGTCATCGCCATGGCGTGTAGCGGCTACCTTGCATGTGCTGCGCCATGATTGCCGAAAGAGAATGTGTTGTCTGAAACTTGCTTGTTCTTCATCGTCATGAGCATCGTCATCAGCATCGTCATCATCTTGTTCAGCTGCAGCTACGGCGCACGCCAATGCCAACGGACAAGCCTATACTTTTAAGAGGTTAGCTCCTAGAAAGAATAAGAAGATTGCTTTCGCCATCAAGTTCACTGAGGTGGATGCAAAGAACCCAGCGATGCTTTATTTTTCTTACAAATGAACAGTATATGCCCCGCCGCGGTGGTCCAGTGGCTAAGGCACTCGGCTGCTGACCCGCAGGGCGCGGGTTCGAATCCCGGCTGCGGCGGCTGCATTTCCGATGGAGGCGGAAATGTGTAGGCCCGTGTGCTCAGATTTGGGTGCACGTTAAAGAACCCCAGGTGGTCTAAATTTCCGGAGCCCTCCACTACGGCGTCTCTCATAATCATATAGTGGTTTTGGGACGTTAAACCCCACATATCAATCAAATCATCAAATGAACAGTATGATTATGAGGCACACCGAATTGAAAAAGTGCGGACTCAATCATTTTTACCATCTCGAATGTTGTAAACATGCACATAAATCTGAGCGCACATGTGCTATTGCTCTTGAGTACCACAAAACTAAGTTGTCATGTGCTTGGAATCGAACCCACCTTGTCGGCCGGAGCAGTCCAACACCTTTTCGGCTAAGCTACGGTGGCGAGTTGCTGTGGTGCAGAAACGAAAAATCATGGGGTTACTTATTACCACGTTAAGTACACAGGCAAACTCCCGTTCAGCTCTAAAGCGTCGGGTCGCAACGCCGTTTACGCGTACCGACGACTCAACCAATCACCAGTTTTTGGACCAATTAGAACAGTACTACGCGGAAAACGTTGCCTCAGACTAAAAGCTTTATATAAGTGATGCCATAGTTTACGGCAACGGTCACTTCTTTTTGGTGGCAACTAAGTGGTCCAACAAACTCTCAGTGTGTAACTAGACACACTCCGTAGTAAACAAGCTATTCAGAAAGGTAATTGCTAACCGAATTAGGACAAAATTACAATTCAATCAACCGAAGGAACAAGCAGGATTTCGAACATGCTACTCAACAATCGACCACATTCATACTATCAATCAGGTAATAGAGAAATGCTCAGCATATAGCCAACCAATATACATAGCCTTCATAGATTATGAGAAGGTGTTTGATTCAGTAGAAATATCAGCAGTCATGCAGACACTGCGGAATCAGGGCGTCGACGAGGAATATGCAAACGTCCTGGAAGAAATCTACAGGGGATCAACTGCTACAATAGTGCTTCATAAAGAAAGCAACAGAATACCAATCACGAAGGGTGTTAGGCAGGGGGATACAATCTCGACAATGCTATTTACCGCGTGCTTACAGGAGGTTTTCAGAGGCCTAGAATGGGAACAGTTGGGCATAAGAGTTAATGGAGAGCACCTTAGTAACCTGCACTTCGCCGATGACATTGCATTGCTGAGAAACTCAGAGGACGAATTGCAACTCATGATTAAGACGTTAGACAAGGAGAGCAGAAAACTGGGTCTTAATTATTCAGCAGAAAATGAAAGCAATGTACAACAACCTCGGAAGAGAGCAGTGCTTCGAGATAGGTAATAGTGCACTTAAATTTGTAAAAAAACTATGTATACTTAGGACAGGTAATAACCACGGAGCCTAACCACGATATTGAAGTAACTAGAAGAATAAGAATAGGGTAGAGCAGATTTGGCAAGCACTCTCAAATTATCACAGGTAGGTTGCCACTATCCCTCAAGAGGAAGGTATATAACAGCTGCACCTTGCCGGTACTTAGCTACGGAGCAGGAACCTGGAGACTTACAAAGAGGGTTCAGCTTAAATTGAGGACGACACAGCCAGCAATGGAAAGAAAAATGGTAGGTGTAACCTTAAGAGACAAGAGGAGAGCAGAGTAAACTAGGAAACAAACCGGGGTTAAGGGTAGCGTAGTTGAAATCAAGAAGAGGAAATGGACATGGGCCGGGCACGTAGTGCATAGACAGGGTAACCGTTGGTCATTAGGGGTAACTAACTCGATTCCTAGAGAAGGCAAGCGGGTTAGGAGGAGATAAAAGGTTAGGTGGGCTGATGAGATTAGGAAGTTTGCGGGTATAAATTGGCAGCAGCCAGCACAGGACCGAGTAGACTGGCGGAACATGGGAGTCATTTGTCCTGCAGTAGACATAGTCAGGCAGATAATGATGATGATGTTGATGATGATGATGATGATGATGGTGTGCAAGTAAAGTTTAAATTTAGAGAGAGAGAGTAGAATGGCAAGCCGTCTATAACTATCCTATAGAAAAATTTTTTCCTGAACTGTCACTCGCAGTGAAGCTCTTGGTGAACCGAAAAGGGAAGTCAAGTGGGAAGTCAGTGGAATGTTTTTTTAATGTGAAGCATTTCTTTGCGTACTACACGAACTTTATTATGCATCCATCCACCCATCCGTCCACCCATCCATCCATCCGTCCATCCATCCATCCATCCATCCGTCCATCCGTCCATCCACCCACCCACCCATCCATCCATCCACCCATCTATCTATCTATCTATCTATCTATCTATCTATCTATCTATCTACTATCTATCTATCTATTATCTATCTATCTATCTATCTATCTATCTATCTATCTATCTATCTATCTATCTATCTATCTATCTATCTATCTATCTATCTATCTATCTATCTATCTATCTATCTATCTATCTATCTATCTATCTATCTATCTATCTATCTATCTATCTATCTATCTATCTATCTATCTATCTATCTATCTATCTATCTATCTATCTATCTATCTATCTATCTATCCATCTATCTATCTATCTATCTATCTATCTATCTATCTATCTATCTATCCATCTATCTATCTATCTATCTATCTATCCATCTATCTATCTATCTATCTATCTATCTATCTATCATCTATCTATCTATCTATCTATCTATCTATCTATCTATCTATGTCTGGGTGCTCCTGAGATCACTCCTTAAATTGGGGTAAATCAAAATTAGTTGCTAGGGTAAGGTAGTTTGGCGAATATCGCTCGTTGGTCATGACATGAATAATGTTACAATTCCGTTACGTATGGCATCAAATTGCTTTCCGCCTGACGTGTAGCCGATGCCCGCGGGCTGGTATGCTTTGCATAACATCGATTCTCAAGGTACGTGGGATCTGCAGAGTTTATTCCTTATAATTTACATTTTCTCCTTCAGTAAAATACCAGCAAAATATGTGGGTGCCTAAGCAGCTCTCATTATATTGAAGTGTCAGAGCATTAGTTGTCGCTGAGAGCGTCGCAGACTTAGGTCGCTCTTATGCGGTGTTTTCAATAGCCGCGTATAACGTACAGTATTGCTTCTTCGGTTTCTTGCGTATTGAAAGTTCTTCACCTTTTACACCGATAGCTGTATACGTTTAGGCGAAACGAAAAATCGTTTGTCACGAGTATAGATCGGCCTCCATTGGCGGCGTCGTCAGTTACGTCGTTTATCTCTTCGTAGCCGTGCCGTCGAGCCCATACAAAGAAGTTTCTGATTACACCTTCCACAAGAGAAGGACAGAGATAATGTGAATGCCCAAACAAGAGATAGACGTCGAAGAGTGTCGACAGCAGAACCATGAAATAATTCATGCTCACTATGCCGATGCAGCCATCCGGGCTCTAGAGCAGGCCCAGGTGGCGAAGCGCTAGTCACAACAGAGCGCAGAGAAGGCGGTAGCCTTCCGATCCAAATGTAAAGGAGACAAAGATTAGCCAAGGAAACGGTGTTGGGGGCAAAGCAGCGTCAACGTGGCTACGGCGGGAACGCGTTGGCAGGGGCCAACGCCTGGTTTCGGAGAAAGATTCTCGAGTGGCACTTTGGCTTTGGCTGCAACAACAGCCTGTATCCGCATGTTTCACTTTCGCTGGTTAACCATCTGTACAGAGCACGGTGCAATAATACTTTATGGGAGCGAACGCCGGGACTATCCGCTGCCCGACAATGTTCTGCTTAGCAAGAAGCCCGAGAGATGGAGCTACAAATTTTGACCCGCCCCCCCCCCCCCCCCTAGGTGTAGTAAAGCCCCGTACGTTAGAGCATAGTGCGTTAGAGTTACTGTATATGCTCCCAATACAGTATCTCTACCGTACGTAAGATAGTAGCGGCGCTCATTTATCGTCGCCACAACACCCTCGCCACACTGTGATCTCCTCTCTTATCACCCCCTATGTCGCAGTGTCAGTTAACACGTGTAGCGTGGTTTTTATCGCGTGATAACCCGGGTTCATCCGGTTTGGAAACCGTTTCTGACGTGCCGGATGTGCTTTGCGAAATTTGCCAGCAGACCGCCACAGTCCTGAGCCTGGAGAGCCATCTATCGGCATGCCGAAAACGAGAACATAATCAGTCCTTCCCCGCCAAGCGTTCGCTTTGAGGCGTTCGCTCACCTGTAGTATTTTTGCACCGTGGTACAGAGTGTTTAGGGCGATGAATTTCACTACCATTTTCCCCTTTCCAGACATAGAGTACCTTTTTGGAGACTTCCTCTGGTTAACCTATCTGTCTTTTTTTTACCGTTTCATCGCTCATTTGTTTCGAGTAGCGTTAGTGAGCTGAAGGCTACCTTGCATCGGCCAGAACATTGCCAAACTGCAGCTCACAATGAGCACTTCAGAGCCTCTCGTTTTGCCTTTTGCATCATCAGAAACTTCAGTGCGACCTAGTCAATCGTTCGCCAACGTTCGGTTTATCAAAGCTGGGATTTCGAACAACCATGTTAGCAGCCTCGAACACGATACCATTTGAGTGCAGTTTTTCTGCCATTGATTTCTGACGACAGTGGAATGACACAGAGAGCCACTGCTTGTGCATAAAAATGCTTTTACATATATAACACTGACGTGACTACAGACTACCGCATAACGAAGAACTTTATATATTATATACAAAGGTAAAAAGCCCAAATGTGCCATGTACCTTAACACTCACCATCAATACCAAATGCACGGCACAATTCAAATCAGAAAGCCAGACAGAAAAAAAAGAATTAACTATATATAAAGTGGGAGTGTTTGTAAAATATTCTGGGAAAGACAACTGAACAGATTTTTCAATAATACATTAGCTATACCTCCATTTTCTTTGGTCGCGTGGGCCGTACATTGAGCTTCGAATCACTGAAAAAGCAAGTTTGTGAAAAACGCGTGATCGAATGGCTCTAGAGTGGTTCCCACTGTCGTAGGGCAAAAACAGCGGTGTGCAATTTACCGCATACGGTTGAAGTGGGCCCGACCAGAATAATCAATGAAATTGCGTACAGTTGTAGATTTTGCGTGTGAGGCCAACGCCCCACCTAGTCGGCCTTTCTCGCCACAGTAACAAAAAAGAAGAGTGAAGGGAGAGCAAAATGGCAAACAATGTGGTTTCCAGCGGAAATTTGATCGTGACCAATTTTCTCGTCGTATGGTGTTTCGAAGACAGTGCACGTGGCACCTACCGTGGTTTCATTGGGTAAGCATTCCCAAAACTAAATTGACTTTCAAAGCTGCGAAGATAAATTGTATAAACTATTGTGATTCGAACGTATGTCAGGCGCATGGCTTACAGTTCACTTTCTTTGGAGGGGGGAGGTGAGCTCATAAGGCGGTCACCATATCGAGCATGTCCGTTCACATAGGCTTGATTGATAGTTAGATAGATTGATAGATAGATAGATAGATAGGAAGGCAGGAAGGCAGACTTCAATCAAATAATTTGATTGATATGTAGGATTTAACGTCCCAAAACCACCATATGATTATGAGAGACGCCGTAGTGAAGGGCTCCGGAAATTTCGACCACCTGCGGTTCTTTAACGTGCACCAAAATCTGAGCACATGGGCCTACAACATTTCCGCCTCCATCAGAAACGCAGCCGAATCAAATAATTTAGGCTGCATTGCAGAACACTTTGGTGACGGCGTCGAATATCTCAGGTGCGACAGCGATATGTTGGATGCGAAGCAGCTTTTTGACTAGCCTGTGTAACGTTCTCCCTCCGTACGAGTGACATCATTTTGATCTCGCAGTGCGCGCTGACGTCATTTTCTCTCTCGCCTGCGGCGCACCACTCGCTACACCGCCAACTTCTCCGGTTCACGCGCAATAAACCTGACGTGCACCTACGTGCACGTTGAAGTATGTCTGTACGTGTCACTTCTTTCTCGCTTCACACTCTCCACCACTGCAACGCTCGAGTACAGATCGAGTGGTAACACTCTTTCGGCTCATTGATCTACGATGAAGAGGGCGCCAAAAGACGACGCTTCTTTGCCCGCTGAAACTTCCACCGATGCAATTACGCCTAACCTGCCGTCGTCGGCATTGCAAGGGTTAGCGAAGCCAAGCGCGCTCATGAATGGGAACGTCGTTTACTCGAGTAAAAGCTATACTAACTTTCGCTTCAAACCGTTCTTCTAGCACCCGCGTTGACGCCCGTTTCAATCGGGTCAATGCCGTGCACCGCTTCTGCTTAGCATCGCATCACGGTTTCCTTCGGGGAGATGGTCCAAATTGTCTGGTAGCAAGGAGGACGTTTACGAATGACGCATCACCGGTTTTTTATGAGTTATTGACACGAAACGACGTCACATGTCTTGATGCGCTGTTAGACAAGTCTTATATCAGTGCAATAATATTATCAGTCATGACCGCATATTTAATTGGTGGGTAAAAATGGGGGCCTTGAAGTTTTCGATACGTGCACATTTCTTCCATCAGAAAGTGCGATGACCAGCTTTCCGCTTGGGTGGGCGGCAATCGAGAAAGCATCGGAGAAATAGAACGGTGCTGCGGTGAGGGCGACCGATTTCTGCCGAAGTCGCCGCGGCATGGCGGCAACTGATCCGTCGCGGATTAGGACGAAGACGCATGTGGTGGCTCGGGATGATAGGAGCCGTAACTCGCCTCGCCAACGCTTTGGTGGTAATCACGATGGCGGCAGTAGCGTAGTATATATGGCCTAGGAGACGGCAGAAGTAGCAAATTGGCCTGCTGTCCGGTGTGCGCCAAGGGTTGGTTGACGGTGGTGTGGGATGGCAAAAAGGAGGTGGATGCGAACGGACAGGCGGACTAGCTGCGTAAGTGGGACGGGGCTGTCCAGCAGGGTTTGTGACGGGGGCTAGGGTCACCTTGCGGCCTCAGCCATAGTGAGGTCATAGGTGCGTAGATAGGTGAACAATGGTATGTAGGAGACAGAGCATCAAAAAAGTGCCCTTTGATCGCATTCCGGAGCATTGGGGTCAGCGTTTGCGCACTGGCTAGAACGTAGAACACAAGAGACAATTGGCATGTCACTTCTTCTCGGACGGGTTGCTGGATTTGCTGCATTAGCGTGGTCTGTTCGGCGGAAACAGTGCCAACGATTTATGCAGATGTGGTCGTGTCGAAGTTTAGAAGTCGTGTAGAAATGCGCTCTCTACGCAGCTCGTCGTAACTCTAAGAGTACAGAGTCAGTGGGGCGACAGTTTAAGGGTTTTTTGCAACAACTATGTGAAAGGCGTCATCCTCCATACTTTTTATAATGTGCCGGATTTTATGGGTGTCGGGCATGTCAGTATACATTCGACGGCAGAGGTATAAGAGATAAAGGTCTCGGAAGAACGCCGTGTGCGGAGCTAGCAAACAGCGGGTCGGCCGACTTCCGCAAAGCACGTCTCAAATGAAGAGCAAGTGGAAATTTTAGCTTTATGACTGTTAAACAGCAGCTGTGCCACACCGAGAGATAGAAATGAAGGTAATTAAGCCTGTCGGTGTCATCCCACTTATTTTGTTTCGCGCCTACTTGCCTAAAAAAGTAGGCAGAATATATGTGTCATTGCTAATACATCAGACCCATTATGCCCAGTTTGAAAAATAAAAAAAAAGACCAGTAACGCACATAAACAATGAAGGAACTTCACTGATTCAGGAGTATGTAGCTCTACAATAGCGTGGTTTGTGAAACAGCAAGCTGTGCCAAGGAACTGAGTTGAACAGTGTGGTGACCCATAATCTGCAGTCTCGAGGAAATTCAAGCAGCGCTATGACAATACCTATTTTCCTATTCTGCCACATCAATCAAATAATCACGAATAAATCATTATATGAAAAACTGAAGAGATACGATTTCCTCACACAAGGTCTGTCTACTCTTGTCAAATGGGTGCTGCAGGGTGGGTGGGGGGGGGGAGGCGTAACGTGCGGCAAAAAAATGAGGCCTGATTGAAAGCTGGCGTACAAAACACATGTGTTAGTTAGTTAAAAATTTAGAGTGTATTAAATGTCCTGGCTTCCTTTCAGCAAAATTCTAGGTGAAGAAGCATGAAAAAAAGCCTGGCTTGAAGTTCTTGTGTGAAACAGCGTTCCTTCATTCCTTTTTTCCTTAATTTTTGCTATATATGGACAGTTTTGCATAGAACACGATAGACACAAATAATCCTGTCGTCATAGCGTACATTGTCGAATGGTTTGATAAGAAATCCGTTGCTTTTCTATCGTACCATAATAGAAGCTTTGGCCTTTGCATAATACAATGAGGTTCAGTATAAGTGAAACGTTTTTCCGGCGGAATGACCAGTGCTATGGAAGACTGCTTTGGCTGCTTGTTCTCGTTACTGCGAAAGATTGGAGTGGGCCGCAGAGAACCTGCCGTTAAAAAATTGAATTGTCAGTGGCAGTGCACAAAACGTAGTCTCTTTTGCTGAAAGCAGCTGAACAAAAAAAAAACAGCAATCGGATCTTTCTCAGTATGCTATGTTGCTTTAGCAGAAGTTCTCCACCGAACCGCTACCATATGAAACAAGTACATAAATAAAGGAGGCTGAATGACGGACAGCAATTGAAGTAAATAGATAGGTAAGCGTAGAGTTAATTATGTTCAAGGAATTCCAAGCAGAAGATTGTAAGAAGACAGAGCACATAGAAGTCTTTGTTCGCGAAAGAAATACACATACAACATACCCTGCGCACCGCGCAGCAAAAGTGCACTGGTATTCCTCCTTAGTCGTAGAATTTCAGACCCAAGAAAGATGAACAGTCTTACGAATTATCGACACAGTTTCTGGGCATATTAACCATCATATTGAGGCTGATGGGGTTGACCTTTATAGACTGCAAAAACCGGTTGATGAGAAGCCAGTTTCCGCTGCTCAGAAATACTTAATAAAAACTAGCCTAAAAGCGCGAGGCTCAATTCAGCGTCTACAAAGGCAGTGGCAGTTGACAATGAAGGTGACACAATTAGATTAGATATGGAAAAACAGTAACACATGGCATACGTTAAAGTGCAGAATCAAGTGGACCTTTCAGGTGACAGGAGTCTTTTCATGTGAAAAGAAGAAGCCTTAATGGCTGAAGTTTGTTTTAATGTTTCCACCATTAAAAAAAAGAAAAAAAAGAAGAAAAAAAAAACGATGCAAAGCTGACAATGTAACCAATTTCCCTGACCGAACTCCATTTCACAAAAAAAAAAACTTGAGTTAATTGCCATAACCTACACTTATAGATAAGAATGAGCAACATCGATAGGGCTTAGTAAATGGCGTTCTCGCGAAGAGCATGCCGATTAAGTCACGTGTACTGCAGTAAAGCCAGCCAAAGAACAACTTGAGATCTCACTTGTGAAAGGTTTCATAAAAGACCGACACGCAGCAAAATACGTTTGATCTGAAGGCAGCGTTTAAATATGCCAGGCACTGGGAGTAAGGTAATTGATGTTTGAATTATGGAACCACCTGTTTTCTTGCCACAAAAGTTAAAATACACTGAATCAATTCCAGCTTTTTGGCATTAGTTTACTTGTAGGCTGCTCCCAATTATTATAAAGTTTGGTCAGTGTTGTAGTGTAAAAATTTATTATTAAACATTATTAATGGGGTTCAACGTCCGAAAACCACTGTATGATTATGAAAGACGCCGTAGTGGAGGGCTTCAGAAATTTCGACTACCTCAGGTTCTTTAACCTGCACCTTAATCTAAGCACATGGGCCTCAAGAGTTTTTGCCTCCATCGAAAATGCGGCCGCCGTGGCTGAGATTTGATCCTGTAACCTGCGGGTTTGTAGCTGAGTGCCTTGGACACCGTGGTGGGCTAATCGTAATTTTTTTAAAGAAAGATAAAAAAAGCCACTGAAATCTGCTTTTCCTTGTAGCGCCTCCTGTTGCTGCGAAGCCAGCTTCACGTTGACTTGCATGTGGTCCACTTAACCTTTCCAATACGACACGAGAACATGGTCCATTAAACACATTTTCTTTGGCAGACTGCCTGGCTGCCTGGAGACAGCTGGAGTTCTCTAGTCGGCAATTATATAATTTTTGTATTGTTTAATCCAAACAGAATATGATGAAACACAAACTCAGGATTAGCATGACATCTGAAACTGGAGCCGAAGCGCTGTACAAACTCTTGTCTTTGTCTGGAAAGAAGCCCACACTGAAAAAGCTGAAAAGCGAGGTTTTTCCGATTATCTGACAAAATTCTAAATATAATTTTGTTCGAACACGAGACTCATCTGTAGGCATATTTTGAAAACATGGATCGAAGTTTCTTTGGAACTTTCTAGAATCCTTTTCTAATGGTAGATTTGAATAGCCATTGTTTTAATAGTTGTTTTGTCAGTGGTGGTATCTTGCACTTTGTTTTTTGGATCATGACTGGACAAATCACCCTTACGCATTGTTATTTCCTACGTGATTCATAAATGCAATTACTTGTGAAGTTGCAGCCCCGCCGTGGTGATTTAGTGGCTATGGTACTTGGCTGCTGACCCGCGGGTCGCGGGATCGAATCCCGGCTGCGGCTGCTGCATTTTCAATGGAGGCGAGAATGCTGTGGGCCCGTGTGCTCAGATTTGGGTGCACGTTAAAGAACCCCAGGTGGTCGAAATTTCCGGAGCCCTCCACTACAGCGTCTTTCATGATCATATGGTGGTTTTGGGACGATAGACCCCACATATCAATCAATCAACTTGGCAAGTTGCACAGTTGCTGACCGAGGCCTTAATATAATTCAGAGTGTGTGTACATACATACATACATACATACATCCATCCATCCATCCATCCATACATACATACATACATACATACATACATACATACATACATACATACATACATACATACATACATACATACATACATACATACATACATACATACATACATACGTACATACATACATACATACATACGCACTATTCAGACGTTTTCTTTATTGATACGCATTAATAAATATACTATTAAACATCAAGCTTATGTGTTCAGAGATTCAAGCATGTTTAGTTTGTTGCCGAAAAACATGAGAGTGTAGAGTTATGAGTAATGCATCTTGCATTGTCATACTGCACCTAGTTTTATCCTGTTAGACCCCATAAAATGGTATTGAAAAGTAAAAGGTCAAAATTATGACTATGACCACAATGGCAACGGTGACTGAAAAAGTGTGGGTTGCGTTGCTGTCAGCTGTTATAGCCATATACTCAAAACCCTCCTGCCTATTATTCCCATAATAGTGGAACATGTATGCCTCGGGGTGGATCAGAAGCTTCTGGGGAAGAGCCTTTCGCTTCTATTGATATCATTGTTCGACTATGTATTAAGATGAATCTAGGTATTCGACCACAAAAAAAAACTTACACGAGCATATCCAGAATCGTTTTATTATGTGATCTGCAATGATGAGGTATGCCAGAAGTCTAGTAGCATTGTCATGCATCTGGCATATCAATAATGAATGACGTGTACAAATAAAGAGAGACAGATACCTAAATACTTTGTTTGAGGCAGGTAGATTAACCACACGCTATTTACGAGGACGCCGTTGATTAAGACTCATTAATGTGACTCATTGTTAAAGTATAATCGAGTTTTCTAAGCTGCACGGCGGTATAAAACACACATAGTGATTGCTGAGACGTCTGGCAACATTCATAAAACGTGAAAATGTGCAATATTTGAACGATGTGCTATTATGGCAACAAATTTTCTCACACAAGTATGTAGCAGCCGTGATCTTTCCTGACAAATATCCGTTTGCGCAAATAACTACCAACAGTTCAGAACCTGTGTAGACATTGCATTTTACTTCAATGGAGGGAAGAAGCTCTCGTGCGTTAGGTATACGACTTTGACTGTTATGAAGGCAACTAATTGAATGAAACATCACTTTTATTACAAATCGAGAAAGCGCATCAAGGTAAATAGAAGGAGGACGATATGAAATACGGGACGAAATCATACTTATCTCTTATGAAATGAGTGAAAGGAGTTCAGCATTAAATAACCCAATAAAGTAAGATATAATACAAAAGAAAAAATCAACGTACACTTTCGGCATTGTGTTGTGCGAGATCGCTGTAGTCACGTGAAGTAATGTCTATAGCACGCGCTACGGCTACAAGCGAATTTATCCAAAACCAGGTGAACACCAAAATCTATCTCAATACAAAATTGAAAGCGCGAAAATACTGTCAATGAAAACGCTGGGGCCGTGGCGGTTACACAGATTTAAGTGATCATTGCCGAAAACTGACTCATAACGTTAGCCTGCTCATAATTGTTTCAGTATTCATTAAGTCAGCACGATCAGCAGACAAGGAGCCCAATATCCGATGGGTTAACCAGATATTGCATCCTTTGCAACACGTAATGTCGTACTTGTAAATACTTAAGGATATATAAAAACTACGAGTTTATTCTCAGGCCATAAAATGTGCCCAGTCGAACTCACTGGCTGTTGATTATCTATGCATGGCATAAAGCACGTGTTCCATTTGAAATTTCCCGAAGAATCCTGGTGTAACAAACTGAGCGTGCCTTTTTGAATCGTAGTGCCGCTGTGGATATTTCAGGGAAATAAATTTCGCTGGCTCAATAAAGGCGTTGCCGTAGTTTGCCATAGTTAGTGAGGCGTAACAATGGGACGGATATTTCTATGGAAGACTGTGCTGCACGCGAGGCTGTCTTAGGAATCTTTGTGAAAGGACATGTGGCGTGCGGTGCAATCAGACCAGGGGCTGTCGCTGCCTTCGAGTCGATATATGGAATAGCTATTTTCAGTGCCAATTTATTTCCTATCTGTCGCCGTAAACACCTCGGTTTATGGACGGCAGCGAATTGCGAGTGTGCTGAAGTTGGAGGCGAGTCTCCTAAAACGAACCGGAACATGGAGTCCTCGAACGCCGCACATCCGGCCCCTAGACTGAGGCACCACTTCCAGACAGGAAATCGCGCTGGGTGCACGGAGACGTTCTTCCATCCGCCAGTTCAACTCGTGCCACTGCCGTAGAACAGACTTGTTGCTTATGTTGTTGGCCCTACACAGCCGACGAATTCCGCCCCGTATTACGGAATGTGCTGCTTCAAGACGAAGGCTAAATTGCTCCAGTTCCGGTTTAATGCCAGCGTAGAAGTGTGCGCATTATGGAGTTGACGTTGAGGATGAAGTAGTACCTTATTTGTTTTTTTTCTATCTGGTTCATTCCTCGATATCTTGGATTATCCCGATAAGGTCGCGTAAGCACTGCAGAGCTATGGCATTTCGGTGGAGGCGAAATGCTAGAAGCAGCACACACGCACGCATGCATATACACAGAATATATATATATATATATATATATATATATATATATATATATATATATATATATATATATATATATATATATATGTGACGCTACAAAATGGAGACACGTCGTGGTCCAGATGCCATGCGTTTATTCTAATGCACGCGCACTTCCTCTTCGTCGGCTTCTCCTAGAATCACCTTGTGAATGCGTCACACTTCCCCCTCCCCTCGAGAAAGTCTCAGTTCAGAAGGTTCAAAATAACGCCGCAGCTTGCTAACATGCACAATGTCAGAGTTTCTACGTAAGGGTAGCACGGAGCGGTTGATTTCATAGTTCACTGTTGAGACCTTGCGTAGAATCTTGTAGGGTCCTTCCATGACAGAACTCAGTTTGCCGTTGTTGAGATGCCATGGTGTCTCGTAAAGGACAAAGTCACCGACTTGGAACTCAATCGGAAGAAATTTTCTATCATAAATGACTTTGTTCTTATTATGGTAGGCGATAGAATTGGTAACTGCAGTTTTTCGCGCTTCTTCGACGGTTTCTTCTCGTTGTTCCAGTACAGTAGGATAAGATGGAATTCCATACATCAGGAAGGAAGGTGCGTAGCCGGTCACTTCGTGGGGTGTTCTGTTGTATTCGTCAATTACCTCCGGAAGCAGCTTAGTCCAAGACTTCTGTGGTTCGTCATTGATCTTACATTTAAGTCTCGTTACGATAGTCTGGTTTGTCCGCTCGTTCATGCCGTTGCATTGTGGATGATGAGATGAGGTGAATAGTTGGTGTATACGATTATGTTTTAAAAACTGCTTGAATTTTCCTGCGGTAAATCCTGTTCCACGGTCTGAAAGGAGCTTCCGTGGTTTTCCAGAAGAAAAAATTGTTTTTAAGCATGAAATGTAGGCGTCGCTGTTCTCACTTTTATGAGCAAACGCCCATACGTAGCGAGTCGCATGATCAATAACCAAGTGTATAAACCTTTTTGACGAGCCATATCCAGAAAATCCTCCTATGGTGTCTATTGCAAAGAGGTCGAAGGGCTCTTCAGCTGGAGGCAGTGATTCAAGCGTCCCAAACTTTTTTGTTTTTGTCTTCTTGCATCTCTGGCATGTATCACAATGCCGAATGTAAGTGGAAACATCGGTTACCATATGCGGCCAATAATATTGCGGAGACAGGAGTGATAGCGTCTTCTTCACTCCGACATGCCCAAAATGTTGATGTGCATTCTTCAGAATGGTTGGGCGTAGTTCATGGGGCACGTATATTTTCCGTAGTCCTTTTCTTTTAACGACGATGATGTTATTTTCCAATGAGTGCGTTCCTTTTGGACGCTCATTGTTGCATCGCTGAAGGTCGTCGTGTGATAGAAGATTAACTATTGGGGCTCTGGAGAGCGCATCTGCTTCGACATTACTTGTGCCCTTTTGATGTTTGATGTTCACATCATACATTGACAGTTTCAAAGACCACCGGAAGAGACGACCTTGAGGATTTTTAACATTCTTCAGCCACTGGAGTGCAGAGTGATCTGTTACAACAGTGAATGACTTTCCATGAAGGTGGCAATGCCATTTATCAATGGCATCTACAATGGCAAGACATTCTCTTTCTGTAATAGCATAGTTCACCTCATGCTTAAGTAGTTTGCGGGAATAGTAAGCAACAGGATGTTCTTTGCCTTTGTCATCAGGTTGTTTCAGCACTGCACCGATGCCTTCGCCAGATGCGTCACAGTACACAGTACATGGTCTCGAAGGGTCGTATATGCGAAGCACCGGTTCTTCAGTTATCCGCTCCTTCAGTTCACGAAAGGCTTGCTCGCATGCTTCTGTCCACACCCACTTGCTGCCTTTGTGGAGTAGTTTTGTGAGTGGAAGAGCGATGTCGCTGAAGTGGGGGATGTACTGACGGTAGGTGTTTACAGTGCCCAGAAAACGCTGGAGATCTTTTTCTCGTTTTGGTGTAGGAAATTTGAGTACGGCAGCCACATTACTTTGCTTAGGTGTCACTGTTCCTTGTGAAATTTTGTGGCCCAAGTATTCAATGCTGCAGCGTGCAAATTGGCACTTTTTTCGTTTGAGTTTTACGTTCTCGGTTTTGAGAGCTTTCAATAGCGCCTCAAGGTGTCGTATATGATCATTAAATGTCTCTGAGTATACGACCACATCGTCAAAGTAATTAATAACATTGGTGAGCTGATGTTTCGCTATTATTGATTTCATGGCTCTTTCAAATGTAGCTGGAGCGTTCTTCAACCCAAACGCATTACCAACCACTCAAAATGACCATCAGGCGTGACAAATGCAGTTTTCTGAACATCTTCAGGATGCATTTGCACATGCCAGTATCCCGACGTTACGTCCAACGTAGTGAAAAACTCCGCCTTTCCTAAGTGGTCAAGAATATCATCTATAGGTGGAATTGGTTGAAAGTCGGGTACCGTTATGGCATTGAGTTTCCGGTAGTCAATACATAGACGAGTGCGTCCTTCACCTTTCTTTTCTGCTAAAATGACAGGTGCGGCGTAGGGCGATAATGAAGGCCTCACAACACCTTGCTTGAGGAGAGCGTTAACCTGTTTGTTGATCTCCACTTTGTCTGCCTGTGAACATCGGTATGGTGCTCGACGAATAGGGACAGCATTGGTAAGTGCGATCCTATGTTTCTCAGTAGTGATGCACCCAATATCTGTCTGAGATTTCGAAAATATCTCGTCATACTTGCTTAAAAGAGAGTCGAGCGCCACAGACTCATGCTCTGATAAGTTTTCTGAAGTCAGGTTCGCATCACCGGGGCTTAAATGGTTTTCTTTTCATTGTGATGCGGAAGGTTCATATTCTCACGTGCTTGTGTCACTGACTTGCTTTCCAGATTTACAGAAAGATTGAAGTATGAAGCGCTGTCTAGGCCAAAAATTAATTGCGTTCTCATGCCTCGCAGCACATGTGCATAAACTTTCTTGATGACGTTCCCGATTTGTAACTGAATGTTTACGCGACCCAAAGTTCGAATGCTTGATGCAACTTGCTGGACCATGATGCTGGAGTCTCTCATCAACTGAAGCTTTAGCTGTTTGTACACATCCTCGCTGATACAAGTAATTGTTGCTCCTGTATCGAGAATTGCATTTACTGGCTTTCCGTTGATGAGAGCACTGAAGTGTATTAATGAAACTCTGGGTCGCCCTCCTCGTTTCCCCGTTCAGTATCAATAGCGGACACATTGCCGCGACGCGGACATTCGTTGTGCCAGTGAAACTGTCGTGGGAAACCAGCAGCTGAGCAGTATCTACATTCGTTTTGCGGGGCACGCGGTTGAGTTATTATCGGTTGCTGCGATCTGCTGAAGAGACGTGGAGCTCTTGATGCGATACTAGCGTTACGAGTAAAGGAAACTCCTCTCACCCGTTTTAAAGATGTCTCGACCCGTTGAGCAGCGGTGAGCCACTCTAATGACGAGTTGAAAGACAATCCAGCGAGCGCCAGTTCCACATCAGGAGGAACACCATCAGTCAGCCCAGAAATGATGTGGCACTCTTTCAGGTCAGCCAAGGAACCCAGTCGCTTTTTCTCGTCGTAGTAGTCCTTGATGGTCTGCCCTCCTTTGAGTCGGTAGTGAATGAAGAGACGGAAGGCATCTCCGTCAGTCGAAGCAAAGCGGGCTTGCATGTCACGCTTGATATCGCCCCAAGTTGTCTCGCCGTTGCCGAAAATCTCTGTCAGGTACCACTTGAACGCTTCCCCTTCAATGTATTCGTTGAAGTGAGTGACCCGATCGCGGTGAGTCCATGATGCCTCGGCTGCCTTCATGTCGAAAAGAAGAAGCCACTTGTCGATGGGGACGTCTTCTGGTGTTCCCTTGAACTTCTGTATGTTGAGCGGGGGCTTTGGCTTAGCCATGGCACGTTGATGAGGTCGATCCTGTCGACTTGTGTGACGCTACAAAATGGAGACACGTCGTGGTCCAGATGCCATGCGTTTATTCTAATGCACGCGCACTTTCTCTTCGTCGGCTTCTCCTAGAATCACCTTGTGAATGCGTTTATTATAATGCACGCGCACTTCCTCTTCGTCGGCTTCTCCTAGAATCACCTTGTGAATGCGTCACACACACACACACACATATATATATATATATATATACCAAAAGCAAAAGTGATGCTGGGTCTGGGAAAGATTATTCGTATAGGAAAGAAGACGCACGTACGAAGTTATTTTATTGACGTTTCGGCCGTGGGTCCGGCCTTCATCAGAATCATATATGAAGAATCAATCGTGTATATATATATATATATATATATATATATATATATATATATATATATATATATATATATATATATATATATATATATATATATATATATATATAGTGTGAGAATTCATTGTACGTCATCTTCCTCATCTATTCTATCAATAACCATCATCAGTCTTCGGCCCGCTCCTCTTCATGATCGGCGCCATTTTGCTGTTGCTTCAATAAAGCGTCAGCTGCACCGTTGTATTACAAGTGGTGGAAGGTGCTTCCCGATCTCTTCGACCTCTCTCCATCCAAAGCCAGCTCCTGGAGCTCCGTTCGGGACGTCGCTTGCGCCAGCAGAGCACCATGGCTCAAGAGCAAGCCCAACCGAACCACTCGCCGGCGCAACCACCAGCCGCCAACCCTAGCCCGGTCAACAACCCCCCCTCGGGAGCCTCCAATCTTCTCCGGTCTGCCTGGCGAAGATGTCGAAGACTGGCTCGACAACTATGACCGCGTAGGTGTCTACAACAACTGGAACGAGGCATCGAAATTAGCACGCGTCCAGTTCTACGTCTCTCAGGTTGCCAAGACGTGGTTCCTGAACCATGAGAGCGACTTCCGCGATTGGTCTTCCTTCAAAGACCAGCTCCGACGCATTTTCGGTACACCGACCGTCCGTTCAGAAGTTTCTCGCAAGAAACTGGCAGAACGCGTTCAACATTGCGGTGAGTCCTACACTTCCTATATTGAGGATGTGCTTGCACTTTGCCGCCGTATCGACGACACCATGCCAGAAGGTGATCGTGTCCGGCACCTTCTGAAGGGTATCGGACCTACTGCTTTCAACGCCCTCGTCGCACACAACCCTTCGACGGTTTCCGACGTCGTCTCGGTATGCCAGCGGCTTGATACCTTGCAGTCAATCCGCCTACGACCCGACTTCTCTGAGAACCCCCTGGCAAACAGTATGGAGCTCCGATCCATCATTCGAGACATAATTCGTGAGGAATTGCAAGCCTACACTTTACCTCCTTCTAACAACGTTCCCACTCAACCCGCCTCTAGCAATCTCCGTGGAATTATTAGGGAAGAAATGTCAGCGTTCCAAAGCATTCACCGTGCTCCACCATGCGCCCAACCCCCTTCGTATGCACAGATCGCTGCAATGCAACCCTCGCCGTCTCAAGCACCACCACCTGTACCTGATCACGAACATCTCGCACCTCTAGTCGCCCGTCCACCGAACCCTACCTACCATTCTTCCTGGCGGGCCCCACGTCCTATTTGCTACTACTGTGGAATTCGAGGACACATTTCCCGGGTCTGTCGACGTCGGCAGCAAGATGAACGTCGTGGTTATGCCGCTCTTGAACGAAACGACACATATGCTCGAGGTTACTACCGTTATGCCGACAGTCCTTCCAACCACCGATCACCGTCTCCTGTGCGCATTTCCAACACGACCAACAATACACGTGCATCCCGACCACGCTCCCCTTCGCCACTCCGACGCTCTGTTTCACCACTTCGACCTGTCTCTCAACTGGCTGCCCAGCGATCGGAAAACTAAACAGTGCAGTTTTTGGAGGGAAAACTGCATCGCGGCGAAATGACCCAAGTCCTCCTGAACGACCGTCAAACATGTTATTGGTAACTGTGGAAGGTGTGCGGGTGTTGGCTTTGGTGGACACGGGAGCAACTATTTCAGTTATGCGTGCCGACTTGTGTTCTCGATTGCGGAAAGTGAAGACACCCTACCTTGGATCATCTTTGATTGGGGCCAATGGAGCAATAATTAGACCATCGGCCCAATGTACAGCGCGTGTCTTCATTGATGGTATTCTTCATCACATCACCTTCGCTGTCTTAATTTCATGTGCTCATGAACTAATTTTAGGCTGGGACTTTCTCTCATCAGCATCTGCATTAATTTCTTGCCGTCAACGTGTAGTCGAAATGACCGAGACCGATCACTGCAGCGAACACGTCGACGAAAAACCATTGCGTTTCTTCACAGCTTCCGAATCCATACTACTCCCGGGTCAAGAGCAACTCATCACCATCACTTCTCCGAATATTGCCAATGGTGACGTCCTTATCACCCCTTCCAGCAGCTGTCTAGCTCGCGGCGTTGTAGTCCCCTCCAGCCTGGTGCGGTTCAAAGACAGTGCAGCGATAATCATTGGCCTGAACCCTACCCCAGAGCCCGTCCTCCTACCCCAAGGTTCTGCAGTGTCATGTTATGTGGATACCCAACCGGTTTCTTTGGTCTCTCTTGACGCCTTGACAGCTCAGCCACAACAGGCCCAGTCTGTTACTTCCTCCTCATTTGCTCCCGGGATAAATCCTGACCTTTCTGCTTCTCAGCGTGAGGCGTTGCTGAATTTGCTCAGGAAACACCAGGCCTCCTTCGACGCCAATGCTTCGGCACTAGGACAGACCACAGTTGCGCATCATCGCATCGACACTGAAGGTCAGACTGTTGTACGCCGTCGTCCCTACCGAGTCTCCTTGGCCGAGCGCAAAATCATCGAGGAGAACGTGACCGATATGCTAAACAGAAACATCATACGACCCTCTACCAGTTCTTGGTCATCACCCGTTGTGTTGGTACAAAAAAGGATGGATCGGTACGATTTTGTGTTGATTACCGCGCGCTCAACAAGATTACCCGAAAGGATGTATATCCGATGCCCCGTATAGATGATGCACTTGACTCATTGCAAGGCGCCCAATACTTCTCCACCCTTGACCTTCGGTCCGGGTATTGGCAAATACCAATGGACGAAGCAGACAAAGAAAAGACCGCCTTTTCTACGCCGGACGGTCTTTACGAGTTTAACGTAATGCCATTCGGTCTATGTAATGCTCCCGCCACATTTGAAAGGATGATCGACACTGTTCTTCGTGGCCTCAAGTGGAAAACTTGTCTATGCTACCTCGATGATATCGTCGTGTTTTCTTCCACTTTTGATGATCATCTGCAACGCCTAGATCAAGTGCTCACATGTCTCTCCAACGCTGGACTTCAACTAAACACAAGGAAGTGCCATTTTGGCAACACAGCTATAAAAGTTCTAGGACATCTCGTTACTAAAGATGGCATCCAGCCCGATCCGGACAAAATTTCCGCAGTCCTCAACTTCCCGCGACCCTTTCGTTCCAAAGAACTACGCAGTTTCCTTGGACTCGCATCGTACTTTCGCCGCTTCATTCGCAACTTTGCCACTATTGCCGCTCCTCTCCACAAGCTTCTTGCTAGTACCGGTTCCTTCGATTGGAATGATCAATGCGAAGCCTCATTCCAAGAACTCAAGCAGGCACTGACATCCCCACCGGTGCTTTGTTATTTCGATGACAAGGCACCTACGATATTACACACTGACGCGAGTGGACAAGGAATCGGTGCCGTACTGCTCCAGCGCGACCATGCCTTTCGCGAGAAAGTTGTCGCGTATGCAAGCCGCACTCTGACCACTGCAGAGAAGAGGTACTCGATAACCGAACAAGAGTGCTTGGCTGTTGTCTGGTCCATCCAGAAATTTCGTCCGTACCTACATGGTCGACATTTTACTGTTGTGACAGACCACCATGCTCTTTGCTGGTTGTCCACAATCAAAAACTTGTCGGGACGACTTGGCCGCTGGATTCTTCGATTACAATCTTATGACTTTGACGTCATCTACAAGACTGGAAGACAACATCAAGATGCCGACGCTTTGTCACGATGCCCTTTGCCGCAGTTTTCGGTGCACGTCACATCCCCTTGTCAAATTGTCTATACGGAGGACGCCTCGTCGATATCATCCATTTCTTCCCTACCTTCATCCACCCGTCCGTCAGCACTTGCTACTCACCAGCGAGCCGATTCTTATTGCACTGACATCATTGGTCGGCTTACCGGTGCTTCGTCTTCCCCTAATGCCAGGCTCCGGAAACAACTCCGACTATTCAAGTTGGAGGACGATGTGCTATATCGATACATTTTGCACCCGGAAGGCCACCGATGGGTTCCCGTCGTACCACGCGCACTACGCACTGAAGTTCTGCGCGCTTCCCACGACGACCCGACGTCAGGACACTTGGGCTACTACAAAACATACGAGCGCATCCGCAGTCGTTTTTTCTGGCCAGGTCTTTCCACGACAGTAGCTAAATATATTGCCTCGTGCGCACTTTGCCAACACCGCAAGCGGCCCACTACTCCTCCAGTCGGGACCCTACAACCACTTCCTTGTCCATCAGAGCCATTCTCTGTCGTCGGAATTGACCTCTTCGGGCCCCTCCCAACTACATCAGACGGCAAGAGGTGGATAGTCACCGCGGTTGATCACTTGACCCGGTACGCTGAGACGGCCTCAATCACTTCAGGAAGTGCTTCGGAAGTAGCAACTTTCTTCTTGAATGCTATTTATCTACGTCATGGAGCCCCTCGTGTCCTTTTGAGCGACCGGGGAAAGGCATTTCTTTCAAGCACGCTCAGTGAAGTTCTTAAAGCATCAAAAACAGTTCATAAAACAACATCTAGCTATCACCCGCAAACCAATGGCTTAACGGAAAGATTTCATCGCACGCTGTGTGACATGCTGTCCATGTATATCCGACCGGACCATCGCAATTGGGATGCCATACTACCCTTTGTCACGTATGCATATAATACGTCAGTTCAACGAACCACAGGCTATTCTCCATTTTTTCTAGTATACGGACGCCAACCGACATCACCACTCGACGTTTCATTCTTTTCTGGCCCCGTCAACTCTTCACCATTCGTTTGCGACCAGTTTCTGTCCCGCGTTGCTCGATGCCGTCGTCTTGCCCGCGTAAACATCGAAGCTAGCCAAGAAGATCGCAAACATCGTTACGATGCCACTCACCGCGTCGTTCTCTACCGCCCTGGCGACAATGTACTTCTGTGGACTCCTGCGCGAACGCCTGGCTTGTGCGAAAAGTTTGAGTCACGCTATCTTGGCCCTTGCAAAGTTATCGAACAGACCTCACCGGTGAACTACCGTGTCACACCTGTTCATGTCCCCACTGACCAACGCTGCCGCGGGACAGAGATTGTGCACGTTTCGCGTCTCAAGCCCTATTGTATGCGTTCCACAGCGTAATTCGCGGCCAGGCTGGCCGCTTCCGTCGACGGGGGAAATTAGTGTGAGAATTCATTGTACGTCATCTTCCTCATCTATTCTATCAATAACCATCATCAGTCTTCGGCCCGCTCCTCTTCATGATCGGCGCCATTTTGCTGTTGCTTCAATAAAGCGTCAGCTGCACCGTTGTATTACAATATATATATATATATATATATATATATATATATATATATATAAGCAAAAAACTTCGTCAATGATATATCTACGTTTTCTGTTTTCCATGTTCCTATATTAAATGATTAAAATACTTCAGATGTGAATGAAGTAAGAAAATTGCCACTATATTGTGACTAAGTTGACAAAAACAGAATTTCGGCTTATATTGCGGGTAAGTTTTTTCAATGTAGCGGTTAAAATAACACTACGGCTTACATAATAATGCACAGTATGTATAGTCTGAGTAAGGTATGTGGAAAGTTTCAAAAGAGTGGATTTGGTTTAGGAGAGAAAGAAAATTCTATTCTAACAGCCACAAGGTAATACGAAGCTTGCGGTTGCATCACCTTAACTGCGTACCACGTCAGCGCGAGGTTCCAGCGGGGGGCTTCCACAACTTATACTACACACTATTTATGACCAATAAACATTGCTTATAACTCTACGTACACTGCTTTGTCACTCATTTACATACGTGAGTTGGCAATGCCATGGATGGTCTATGCATACGGTAAGACTGAAAAAACCACTGCTTCACCCACTAATCATGATTCACTTTTTGGAGATGCGGTGGTATATTTTTTGGCTCTCATTCGCTCACTGCTAAAGAGCAGCTCCGCTTTTTGATTGTACAGGACCATGTAAGCTTTTAAGGAAGCTGTGTCGTCCGTTTCATTCGAACAACTGAGTCATTCGAAAGCTGGAGAACGCTGAAAATTTTTGTGATCCTCATCCATTTGGGGAACTAACATTTGGGTGAATTAGCAACTATTATGGCTCTGCATCTTAAGTAGCGCGTTTCTTTCTATTATAAGTAAGATGTTATTTCATATTTCCAACAGCTTTGGCCGAGCATTTTATGGTCCATCTCAATGCGTGTCACAGCTCCTACTGCTGCGTTGCGATATGCAGCTTTAGGTTGTGATATTTTGTGCAGCAAAAAAAATGTAACAAACAAAGTAAATCTTTGAGCGGGTAGTTACCTCTTTTGAAAAAAATTATTGCGTAAACAAAAAATAAATAATTGCATGGTTGAGTCATTTTTATTACGTACACGTGAGATTGCTGAGGCTTACCACATGGCGATGGTTGTTGGCCATTACGTTAGCCAGCCATTTGTTGTTTTATCAAAACAAGAAATTTGCTTTTCTATTATCTTTATTCTCTCTCCGTCTTGTTTCATCGATCAGATGTAATCTTGCGTGAGGCATGATTATATATATATATATATATATATATATATATATATATATATATATATATATTTATATATATATATATATGCTTTTTTCAAGTAAATATTCTGTTGTTAGACTAGCGTTTGTTCTACTTCTTTTTCTAGTGTGCTTTCTTTTGTACGCTGCCCAATATGGATCTTCACATGATGTTTATCTAATTACTTTGTGCTGATGATACGTTGTTTATTTGACTCAAGGTTCTGAATAAAGTATTTCCACTGACGCAACAGAAACACATCTCATGATAAATACATAGAGAGGGAAAAGGGGCGAGCGAAACAAGGTGACCTATAACTCATCACAGCATTATTAGAGGCAAAAAATACGCATGCGTGACCGAGAAGAATTCAGTACGATTGGGGAAGTCGTTATTCGTGCTTACCACAAGCCGGCCGTTACTTAAGCAAACAAAACATGGGAGAGGACACTCATTATAGAGAAGCAGCGTCGGGGTCAAGCGCTAGTTCTTTGCTGGAAGAGGACTGAAGTAGTTAAACTCGTGAAACACAGCTAGTGGCATCCCGCAATTCAACCCACCTTCGCTGCTAACAACAACGCATCCCACAGAGCTGTAACGTCCAGCGTTGTCTGACCTTGACTGCGGGAAGACGCCCGACAACACCCGCAAGTGTGGGCATACTTGATCTTTCCCAACGATCGTTCTCTGATTTGGTTTTTAAATGAGTCTTTGGTGCACCCTCGAGGCGCGATTCGCAAGAAAACAAGAAGGTACGTAGAGACATGACGTTTGTATGTTGTGTACTGTGGCAGTCTAGACTTAGTGGCGCCAACTCACTTTGCCGGTGCTTTGATGAATAGCTCCATAAAAATAATAGTAAGGAAATGCGAGGAAGAGTTTGAGCTTCTGCGTGAAGACATGGTGAATGACGCGCATATTGATGTGCTTTATCTCTTTCTTTCTTCGTTTCTTTTTTTACGTGAATATGTGATGCTCGCTCTTAACCACTACACCATTGTCGTACCCATGACGTTAGCATTGATCAGTAGGTGGCCTTGAAAATTTTCTTACAAAATAAATGTATTTTCTTAGTACCGTTTGTCACTCACCTCTGAGTGAACAAAACCTCAACTTAACTCCAGCTGTGACTTCTGACAGCTTGCAAATGCACCAGCACTTAAGTGAAACTGATCGTTGACAGATGTGCTCCAGAAATCAGCGGCCCTCACTGATCATTTAGGCGAATTTATGGTGCCGGCTCCGTATTCATTCCCAACACTGCGGATGCCTCTTCAGTGCATAACAACACCTTTTCGTGATGCTATGACGCACATAAAGCATTCGAGGTGGTATGCAGGTGACGAACACAAGGTCTCTAAGGACATTTCGCTTGAACATTTGCATATAATTGATCTTTTCTAAAGGTCATACCCCGATCCTCCGCAGGTTTTTTTTCTACTGACAAGTGGCTCGGAGCTAAAGTTTTCGCAGCGAGGGCTCACTCAGAGCTTAGTTCTGAAAACTCTCTCGACTAAAAATCGCCCACTCAGTCACATTGATTTCGACTCAATTTTGCTATTACTCACTGACATGGATTTACATGGTTCTCAAAGTGAAGAAAATTCTGCTGAGCGGTGCTGTATCTCACTCAGCCATACCTTATACTCATCATCTAGGCTTCCTGATATCATAAGTCTGTTCAACTAAAGAGGCGTTTATACACTTTGTCATGTAGCAACGTGTACTACCTCTAAGACAGAAATACTCCGGTACCTGGGTAAGAAAAAAATACCACGGCAGCTCATTTGGAAAAAGCAGCACAAGTGTAATAGAAAAACCACGCATCCGGCTGGAAGATCATTGTTTCGTTCGTTAATTTGCATTCATTCATTCAAGTTGAGTGACACACCTTATTTCCGAGGGCTTTCCTCCGTTCGTATTGTCTGTTATCATCATATATATTTGTGTTAACGCATGTCTGCTTGGTCTTACGCCAATATCTAGATTTGTCGCCACCACCACACATGCCTTCGAACTGTTTAAGACGAATAAATTAAAATGTGTATTGATACCAGTTATTATGGCATGAAAAATTTGGCAGTCATCTCTAACTCCCGAGTTTTGCCAGAGATGGCTTAAACGAAAAAGTGGAGAACCTGATCAGAGGGCTAACATAGTGCACAGTGCGTTCTTCCATGCTGGCTCAAAACCTCCTTTGTTTTTTGAGGCGTTCATGCTATCAAAAAAAAACTGTTTTCTTTGTCTCTGCCTTTTCACTTTTTCTAATTATGTAACATATTGCGTTAATCTGTTGTGATGTGTACCTTCCCCACCACTAATAAATCTCATTCATGTTTCACTTCTCTTGTGTTCGGTATTTTGCGGGCTAATGACGTGGTATCTCGAATGATGTGTCAAGAGTGTTCTTGTTATTTTTATTCGCCGTGTTTAATCCAACCGTGTGCCTATAGATTGTGGTTCCAGATACACAGTGCTGCTGATTGTGCTGCACTGTGCAACAGTGCCAATCTACACACCCATAAATATCGCCTCTAGCATACGTACTCTCTTCATTCCGATGAAGGCTGGCAACACCAGCTGGAACGTTAAAAGAATCTAGTAGGTTCTTCCTTCTTTTCAATCATTGTATATATATTGCCACGTTCCTGAAATTTGTGTATATAATTAGAACGATGATGGGAATGTTTTTCTGATTCTGGCTATTGTGAATGTGGGTTTTTTAGGAGACGACGACGAAGCAGGCGTCTTTCTGTAGAGGACAAATATGTTCTATTGCTTACAGACAACAAGCAAACAAACTGTAAAAAATATACTACTGGATTTTTTTCTGCGTAATGAAATCAACAGCGTTCCTGTAGTTGTGGTGCCAACAAATGGAGGAGTTATTCGGAAGAAGAATCCTAAGGCCATCTAGTTAAAACTACGCACGGTGACTCCTCATTACCTACAAATACCCGTGGTCCGGTAATTCGGAAGCGGTGGCACCCTCTGCTGTTTTCCTGATCAGGTCTGTATCAAGGGCCTTCTAAAGTGTAGCAGTCGTGCCTCACCTTCGGTGAGCTGTTTAATTCCTCCTCACCTTGCTTGTTGTAAAGACCTAGTTCATGGAGTAGATGTCCGCTTTACTCTAGCGGTAATCTTGAACATTTTCTCGGAGACAGGAGTTACATGCGTCGATCGTTGAAGCACGCTTGTCAATAATGTGAGGGTTTCTTCCTAGACAGTTATCGCGATATTTTCAGGGACATGACATCCTTCAAATATGCAAGCATCCGTACAGACGCGTCAGATTGAATTCTGTGGAGCTTGGTTAGTAAAAATGAATATACACGTCTAAATTTTGAAGTAGCTACATTTATTCACGGTAGTGGCAGATCTCTGTTAGACTTGTCAATCGCAAGCTCAAGCCTTCTGATTTCTTTTTAGGCACTTGTTGATACCACCACAAATAGTAATCACCGCCCAATACAGCAATTGGCATCAATACCGCTTTGTCCCATTGGATTATGAGGCTCACTTTTTTGTACATTATTTAAAATTCAGAAAAAGTTTGCTGTCAGCTTTGGCCTCTATTAATAACTCTGAAAATGACAATAAAGCCACACGTTTGTATTCGGGGCTAAAACACTCAATAAAAAACGCACAAATCCTCTAGCCTCAGCACAAAAGAAACCTTTAAGTGTCTCGTGAAATTCTCATGGTGAACAAGATTAGACGCATAGAAGGGCTGACGAAAAAAAAAAACTTCTTAGTAACCAGTGCCCTACAAATTACATCTATAAGTACGCCAAGGCTACGTTTAAAAGAACTGTTTGTATGGTGAAATCTCAACATGAGGAAAACCGTTATGCATTTGTTGCTAAAAGTAGCCACAAAAAAACTCCCTTAAGATTTATTATATTTTATGAAATTATTCCTTCATACGTCAACATAAAAATCATTGTATTGAACACGGAAGAATTGGTGGATTTATTAGATGGTATTGCAGTGGAATTACAAAAGTGCTTTAAATCTTCAATCACAATTATTCTTTCTCAAACCTTCTTGTGCGGATGATTTCGTGAGCGTATTTATAGACGAACTTGATCGTGTTGTCAAGTCTCTCCCCAATTCAGCTTCCCGTCTAGATGGCATTACGACATATATGTTAAAAATGCTATTCGAGGTGTCTTCTGAGGACCTCCTTAAACTCAACAACCATTAAATTAGGAATGGCTAGATTTCTTCATATTGGAGAATTGCAAAAGTGATTACCTTGTTTTAAGAACAAAGTGCAGGTGCAATATTTATAACAAAGGCCTATCACGTTGACTTCTCATCTACTAAAGTCACATGAAAGAGTATAATACCTTAGAATCATCACATTTAGGGCAGACAACTCAGTACTAAGCTGTTGTCAGATAGGATTTGGACCTGGATGTTTCATTTGGGAGGTATATATAACTTTAGAGGGACACAATAAGCTTGCTCGTCACAAGCGCCACTAATCATTCTTTATAACTCTAGATTTGGCTAAGCTATATGACAGTTGGAATATGCCACTCTGTTCAACTCATTAGAAAGTTTGAACTTATAGCGGTATATTATTTGTGTGTACGAATTTCTAAAGGGTAAAAAATTTTAACGGGATAGCGTTCAAGAGCTCGTTTTGCAGAAATTCCAGTGTTGGTGTCGGCATCGGTATCGTTGGTTGTGAGCGTATCATCCTTCTATGCGTGACTGAAAAATTGAGAACGATGCAATTAAAATAAACAAATGAAATGAAATCCCAACATATCCGCGGAATGAATAATGATGAGCGGGCGAAGCGCTGGAGGGTTTTATTGCTAAACCATGAACCATCGGCGAATATTGCCCACTAGATCATCGCAGCTGTGAAAAACACTGTATATATTTATACAAGAACGTTTATCATTCCTAAGTGGTAGCTATACGTTACTTTCGTTCCCCCTTCATTAAAACGGCTTTATGGTCGGTGAAGTAGTGGATCGGTGAGGGATGTAGTGGGATGTTTTCAGGACCAAGTAGTGGTCAGTTTGCAAAGGTGGAGCTATAGGTGGTCACGTACAAACAAGAGCTGGACACAGTGGGACAATCTGTGGTTCTTTAACGCGCACCTGGATTCAAGTACACGACCCTCTTACATTTATTATTGGCTACTTATCAAAAGTACTTGCTTTATGGTCGGTGAAGTGGTCGATCAGGGATGAGACGTAGTGGGATGTTTGCAAGGACGAAGTAGTGGGCAGTTGGCAAAGGGGGAACTCTAAGTGGTCACGTACATACATACAAGGAAACGACAGACCCACACCTTTAGGAGCTTGGCCCATAAAAATTGTTAAACAGAGTGTGGACTGAAGCAGGGTTCCTTGGGTGCAAGTGGGGATCGAACCCGGATCGTTTGCGTGGCAAGCGTATGTTCTACCACATGGTCATGCATCCGTTTGTGGAAACAGTGAAAAGAATTTCGTCTGCTTGAAAATGCAGTGAAAGTAGCTTTCATGCTTCACAAACGTGCGCGTCCTTTATTATCGGCATCAAATGAAACGCGAACAGCGGAGCGCGTGGCACAAGCCTTATCAATGGCATAGTGCGTGTCGTCGACCAGTCATTGGCACAGACAGGCACGCACATCCGGTGGGGCTGCACTGCACGATCCCCCTACAGTGCAATATTTCTGCTTGTGTTCCAGGTATGGTATTTGAAAGGAACAAAAGAAAACAGAGGTTAAACTATTGCAGCCGAAGGCGAGTATTGTAGCACGGTTCTCATCACGGAGTCCATCACCATAGAATTCCTGGCTAATTCTAGTTATAGTAGACAACCGCAAACCGACAACCGCAAACCAACCACAAACCGATTATATTTCTTTTTTTATTCTATCGTTCCAAGTCACCGATTGCACTGCGACGCTGAAGTAAAAGCAAGGTATTGCGAGTGATACGATCATAAGCGCTTAACACGCCCACGATGGCCACCATTAATACCACACGAAAACTGGAGCAGAAACGGAGATAGCGCCCTCTAGGTGGATCGCGCAGTGCTGCCAAATCGGATGTGCGCGCCTGTCAATAGTGATGACTGGATGGCAGCACTATGCTGTTTCTAATGCTTGAAACACGCGCTCCGCTGTTCGGGTTTCATTTGATGCCGATAGTACACTTTCTTTACAATGCAACATAAACTATTGCAATAATAATGCGTGTTACATGCGTCCATTACCAACGGGCGTCAGAATACGTAATTATCATAATGGCTCCGTAGTACTAACTGTTTCAAATACGCACTAGGTACAAGATTCCACTATCAAGTTCAACACCAAAAGGCGAAGCTATAGGTTGCCTAATTTTAAGGGCGAAGCTCCTTATAGCGGCACCCATTCGTCCCCCGTAGTATGTAACAAGTATAACATTTTGACCTCCAAGGTGGTGCCGGTGAGAGACTTCTTCTGTGCGTTGTTGAACAATAAAAAAATAGTGCTCAATGTACATGTCAATGGCTGCTAATGGGGAATGAGAGACAGGAGCATTCGGCTTTTAGTTAACATGCAGG
This sequence comes from Rhipicephalus annulatus, assembly GCA_013436015.1. Lineage (NCBI taxonomy): Eukaryota > Metazoa > Arthropoda > Arachnida > Ixodida > Ixodidae > Rhipicephalus > Rhipicephalus annulatus. The sequence continues at coordinate 1,195,716 of WOVY01010234.1, read as the reverse complement.
CTGCGATCACCATTAGCAGCCATTGGCATGTACATTGAGCACTATCTGACAAGAAAGGGTTGCTACGTTATACTCGCTGGGTGTAACCTCCTTAGTTTTTAAAATGGTTTAGCGAGCGTTCAGCCGCAGTGCCATGAATACAATGAACTTGTATATACAATGAATGAACTCGAGGTGGTTAAAAATGGGAAGTAGATACGAAGCGCAAGCCGTAATAAAGTAAAAGCCGAATTCTCCGCCTCTCATTTCCCATTAGCAGCCTTTGGCATGTATTTTGAGCACTATCTGACTGAAAAAGTTTGCTACGTCATACTCGCTGGGCGTAACCTTCTTGGTTTTCGAAAGGTTTAGAGAGCGTTCGGTTGCAGTGCCATGAATACAGTAAACTAGTATATACCATGAACTCGAGGTGGATAAAGGTGGGAAGTGGACCCGAAGCACAATCCGTAAGAAAGTGTGCGTGTGCCACCTCTCGTTTAGTCCTTGGAATGTCCGCTGGATGGCGGTGCTTCTATAGGGGGAATATATGATGAAAAGATGCGAGATGGTGGTACTTGGAGTGTTGAATAGATGGACGAACGGACACATAGACAGATGCATGGATGGACGCATGAACGGACGCAGAGGCGGCTGCATGGACGAACACAGGGACGGACGCACGAACAGACGCACGCACGGACGGGCTGATGGACGCATGGACGGTCACACTGACGGACGCATGGACAGACGGTAGCAAGAACGAATGGACGGACGAATTCTTCGCCCACTCTCCATCATTCACTCCGTGGATATGCTGCCATTTTTTTATTGTTCCCAACGAGGTTTATCTTCTCCAAAATATAGTCAGTACAGAGTGGTTCCTCAAGGTTCTGTCCTCTCTTTTGTTTTGTTTATTATCTTATTAAGTTTAGTTCGCCTCGCAATAATGCCCAAGTGGAAGGATTGGCCACCCTGGTGCAGTATCTGGCCACCCCCTCCCGTAGGCATTCGTCAATTAACTCACGGCCCTCAGTCCCCACCAGCTGCGGAGCAACTGACCACGGCGGCGGTCAGATCTGCAAAGCAGCAGAGGGTGCTAGGAATCTCTGGATACGGACAGGCCACCATTGGAACTTGAACTTAGCAACGTTTAACGTTAGAACGTTATCTAGTGAGGGAAGTCTAGCTGTATTATTCGAGGAGCTAGAAGGCATTAAATGGGATATAATAGGGCTGAGTGAGGTTAGGAGGACAGATGAGGCCTATACTGTGCTACAGAATGGGCACGTCATTTGCTATCGGGGCTTGGCAGACAGAAGAGAACTGGGAGTAGGGTTCCTAATTCACAGAAACATAGCTGGCAACATAGAGGATTACTATAGCATTAATGAAAGGGTGGTAGGCATTGTAATTAAACTGAATAAAAGATACAAAATGAAGGTAGTACAGGCTTACGCGCCTACATCCAGCCATGATGACGCTTCAGTTGAAAGCTTCTATGAAGACGTGGAATCGGCAATGAGTAAGGTGAAAACACAGTATACTATAGTAATGGGCGACTCTAATGCAAAGGTAGGGAAGAAGCAGGCTGGAGACCAGGCAGTAGGAGATTATGGCATCGGCACTAGAAACGCCAGAGGAGAGCTACTAGTAGAATTCGCAGAACGCAATAATCTGCGTATTTTGAATACCTTCTACCGAAAACGAGAAAACCGCAAGTGGACATGGAGGAGCCCTAATGGCGTAAATAAGAACGAAATAGACTTTATAATGACTGCACACCCAGGAGTCGTGCAGGATGTGGAAGTGGTTGGAGAGGTAAGATGCAGGGACCATAGAATGGTACGGGCTCGAATCCGCCTAGACTTGAAGAAGGAACGACAGAAACTGATACGCAAGAAGCAAATCAATGAGCTAGCACTGAGAGGGAAAGTACAGGAATTCAGAGTGTCACTGCAGAACAGGTACTCTGCTCTTAGCGAGGAAACCAACCTTAGCGTAGATACAATGAATGATAATCTGACGAGTATCATCACGGAGTGTGCAGTGGAAGTTGGAGGCAGGGTAGCTAGACAGGACACCGGCAAGCTTTCCCAGGAAACCAAGAACCTAATTAAGAAGCGTCAAATCATGAAAGTGTCAAGTACAACAGACAAAATAGAACTGGCAGAGCTTTCGAAGCTGATTAATAGACGTAAAGTATGCGATGTAAGAAGGTACAACATGGAGAGAATTGAGCACGCTCTGAGAAACGGAGGAAGCGTCAAAGCAGTGAAGAGGAAACTTGGGATAGGCAAAAGGTGGATGTATGCACTAAGGGACAAAGAAGGCAAATTAACTACCAATATGGATAGGATAGTTAAAATAGCGGAGGAGTTTTACAGAGATCTGTACAGTAGCCGAGACAACCACGACCTTAATACTATAAGAACTAGCAGTAACCCAGACGACACCCCACCGGTAATGATAGAAGAAGTCAGAAAAGCTTTAGAGAGCATGCACAGAGGCAAAGCTGCTGGTGAGGATCAAGTAACATCAGATCTGCTGAAAGATGGAGGACAGATTGTGTTAGAAAAACTAGCCACTCTATTTACGAGGTGTCTCCTGACGGGAAAAGTACCAGAGTCTTGGAAGAACGCTAACATCATCTTAATACATAAGAAAGGAGATGACAAGGACTTGAAGAATTACAGGCCGATCAGCTTGCTCTCTGTAGTATACAAGCTATTTACAAAGGTAATTGCTAGCAGAGTAAAGAAAACATTAGAATTCAATCAAAGGAACAAGCAGGATTTAGAACAGGCTACTCAACAATTGACCACATTCATACTATCAATCAGGTAATAGAGAAATGCTCAGAGTATAACCAACCACTATACATAGCCTTCATAGATTACGAGAAGGCGTTTGATTCAGTAGAAATATCAGCCGTCATGCAGACACTGCGGAATCAGGGCGTAGATGAAATGTATATAAACATTCTGGAAGAAATCTACAGGGGATCAACTGCTACCATAGTGCTTCATAAAAAAAGCAACAGAATACCAATAAAGAAGGGTGTAAGGCAGGGGGACACAATCTCCCCAATGCTATTCACTGCGTGCTTACAGGACGTTTTCAGAAGCCTAGAATGGGAACAGTTAGGGATAAGAGTTAATGGAGAGTACCTCAGTAACCTGCGCTTCGCCGATGACATTGCATTGCTGAGTAACTCAGGGGACGAATTGCAACTCATGATTACGGAGTTAGACAAGGAGAGCAGAAAGGTGGGTCTTAAAATTAATCTGCAGAAAACGAAAGTAATGTACAACGACCTCGGAAAGGAGCAGCGCTTTGCGATAGGTAATAGTGCACTTGAAGTTGTAAAAGACTATGTCTATTTAGGGCAGGTAATAACCGCAGAGCCTAACCACGAGATTGAAGTAACTAGAAGAATAAGAATGGGGTGGAGCACATTCGGCAGGCACTCTCAAATTATGACAAGTAGATTGCCACTGTCCCTCAAGAGGAAGGTATATAACAGCTGTATCTTGCTGGTACTTAGCTACGGAGCAGAAACCTGGAGACTCACAAAGAGGGTTCAACTTAAATTGAGGACGACGCAGCGAGCAATGGAAAGAAAAATGGTAGGTGTAACCTTAAGAGACAAGAAGAGAGCAGAGTGGATTAGGGGACAAACGGGAGTTAAGGATATCATAGCTGCAATAAAGAAGAGGAAATGGACATGGGCCGGGCATGTAGCACGTAGACAGGATAACCGCTGGTCATTAAGGGTCACCAACTGGATTCCCAGAGAAGGGAAGCGGGGTAGGGGGAGACAGAAGGTTAGGTGGGCAGATGAGATTAAGAAGTTTGCGGGTATAAAGTGGCAACAGCAAGCACAGGACCGGGTTAACTGGCGGAACATGGGAGAGGCCTTTGTCCTGCAGTGGACGTAGACAGGCTGATGATGATGATGATGATGATGATGATGTATGTATATGCCGAGCACATTGTGGTCTTCGCTGTTGCATGTGATAAACATTCTTTGCACTATGCAGTGACATTTATGAACTCTAATAATTTCAATTCAACGTATTGAAATGACTCGAAATGTTAACAAAAGTTCAGTGACTGCTTTGTCTTTCAATTCTCCACTTAGCATTTACCTTCAGTATCGCCAAGAAGTGATTACACAAAAAGTCTGTGTTACCTATTTAGGAGTGTTTTGTAATAAAAACTGACACAGCAAAACCACATTGAACATAACAGTTCTAAGGCCACTTGTGCTATTTTAACAATTCCTTAGCTTGGTCGACACCTACCGGCCTACGCAAGGCAGTCTACTTATCATTTACCAAGTGTATGTTCGCCCGATTTGATAATTTCGTCGCATATTACACATAAGAATTATCCCCTCGGTATTTCAGAACGAGATGTTCTTCTGAATTGCTTGAGGATTCTGTAATTCACTGAGAACAGTGTGGTATATGAAGAAGCCCAAATCCCCACCCTAGCTTGTAGAGTCCACATGCTTACCATTAAAGCATATTGAAAATTTTACACTTTTTCACTTGCACGTTTACAGTTCGTATTTATCGTGGAACCGAGATCATTTTAGTGAGCCTTGGTGTAGAGTACGTAGGCTTTTATTTTATTTGTTGAAAAGCAGCTGAACCTCTAAACATTAACATTGATTGATATGTGGGGTTTAACGTCCCAAAACCACTATATGATTATGAGAGACGCCGTAGTGGAGGGCTCCGGAAATTTCGACCACCTGGGGTTCTTTAACGTGCACCCAAATCTGAGCACACGGGCCTACAACATTTCCGCCTCCATCGGAAATGCAGCCGCCGCAGCCGGGATTCGAACCCGCGCCCTGCGGGTCAGCAGCCGAGTACCTTAGCCACTAGACCACGGCGGCGGGGCTCTAAACATTAACATAGGCAGCATCCTTTCAAATGACTCTTTATAAAAAAAGTGAATTTGATCCTATATTCCCTTCTAATATCAAACTTCTACCTAACATATATCTGAAAGGTTTATTAAAAGAACATCTAGTTCAATTGGGAATCATCAATGCAATTGCTGCGTATGCATTCATGTGTGAAGAAAAAGCGGGAGTAGGCATCTTCTGAGACATTGTTGTCTTGGTCGTTCTTATTACGTCTCCCGGAATAGACACCTGTATCTGAATTGATTGATTGATTGATTGATTGATTGATTGATATGTGGGGTTTAACGTCTCGAAACCACCATATGATTATGAGACGCCGTAGTGGAGGGCTCCGGAAATTTTTACCACCTGGGGTTCGTGCACCCAAATCGTGCACCCAAATCTTAGCACACGGGCCTACATTTCTGTCTCCATCGGAAATGCAGCCGCCGCAGCCAGGATTCGATCCCGTGACGTGCTGGTCAGCAGCCGAGTACCTTATCACTAGACCACCGCGGTGGGGCTCCTGTATCTGAAGCAGAGCTTTTAGCAACCATTTCGGCTCTTAGAGAACTTTGAATAAATGATTCGGCTTTCGTTATTATCACTGAGTAGATTTCTGTAAGTCGATCCATAACCTCAGCTGCTTTTTTCGAGTCTTGCTCTTGCTTTCGCTTCTTTAATCTCTACACACTTGAGTACAGTGTGGTTGGTGTGGGTACCAGGTCACCAAGACATATTTATAAATGAATCGACTGACTGAGAAATGAATCGAGGTGGTGCCTAGATTGTCATGTAATGTCCATTGTTCCTAATGCCAGCTTTGTCACTGAATCCCGATTTCGCAAACATTCTTTACTTCAGAATTCCAACAAAATCAAAAAACCAGTTCGAGAATACGGTCATCTTTCTTTTACTTGGAATAACAAATGGTGCCCCTCTCACAAATACAAAGTGTGCATCACAAGATTTCGATGCCGGATTCCACCTCTATATTTTTTATACTGGTATGGTCAGGTACTATCTCCCTTTTGCTTTTATTGTCAAGAGACAAAAACATCGATCATTTTACACTTTTTTGCCGAAATTTCACAAGCCTTAGGAAGATAAGAAGAAACGCTTAGAAACTATATGCAGAAAATTAAGCGTTACTCTTAATTCTGAAAATATTCTTTTCCTTGGCCTCTTCTCTGGGTCTCTTCTCCTTGGCCTCTTCTTCTCCTTGGCCTCTTCCTTGGCCTCTTCTCTAATTCATGCTGCTGGTATGACGTTTTAAAATGATAGCTCCTTGCATGACATGATCAGAGATATTGTTCGCGAAGAACTGCTGAAGTTACGGACTCCGGTAGGGGACACACCCATGGCTTCTGACATTCAAGTCGTCGATGACGAAGTCCGCCAAGCACTCTTGATGGCTGATATTGCCCCCGAGCAGCGTCTCATGACGTACGCCACCGTCCTTCGAAGCTCCCTACCCGTCCAACCTTCGTAACACCGGTGACCTGCAGCTGTTCCTTGGTCACCACCACACAAAGAGACATATCGAGGTGCTCTGCCATCAAGCCACCATACGACCAGTCATCTGCTGGCATGCCATGGCCCTCGTCGCGTGAAGACCCCCGCCGCGGTGGTATAGTGGCTAAGGTACTCGGCTGCTGACCCGCAGGTCACGGGTTCAAATTCTGGCTGCGGCGGCTGCATTTCCGATGGAGGCGGAAAAGTTGTAGGCCCGTGTGCTCAGTTTGGGTGCACGTTAAAGAACGCCAGGTGGTCAAAATTTCCGGAGCCCTTCACTACAGTGTCTCTCATAGTCATATGGTGGTTTTCGGACGTTAAACCCCACAAATAAATCAATCAATCGTCGCGTGAAGAGGTCACGGCGTCTACAGCTTCACAAAACAGACACCTCGCGCACTGTAGGCAGGCGTCCACTATGTTTGAACGGTGGAGGTGTGGGCCACAAAGCCAGTTATTTGTGGCACCACGCCAATTCATTTCGACCTGTCAGGTCATGGTTTGAAAGCCTATAATATACCAACGACTACGTGTCACGCCGCGACGACGTTGGTTCTCAAGGACTTTTGGTGCCTCGGCCACCCTTTAACGGCTGTCGTACCAATGATGACGAGAGCATACTTGAATACCAGCCGGGCTTCCGACATCGACCACGCTCTCCGTCTCTTGTCATGTGGCCTTCGTCGCAGCGGCGCACTTTTGCAGACACTAGAGGAGTGAGGTGACCCGGCCCACGCCGGGAAAAATGAAGGCGGTGACTTCAAGGGGTAAGATCACTGGCCATCAAGATAATAAAAAAATCTCCCCTTCACACCTCAGGTCGCTGTAAATCTGACAAGACGTAACAACGACAAAACTGCGACCCCGGCTTTAGCGTTCTAGCGGACGGACAACAAGCAACAGCATTAGTCGATACAGGGGCCAACTACTCTAATATTAGTGAAGACCTGGCTGTACACCTCAAAAATGTAAAGGCAGCGTGGACGGAAGCTCACCTAAGGACAGCAGGCGGCCAATTACTGATGACTGTCAGAATGTGCACCGTGATACTACACATCAGTGGCTCTACTTTCGTGGCGACGTTCGCTTCATGCTGCAAAGACCTGATTATCGGAACGAATTTCTTGGAAGAAAGTGGCACCGTCAGCAACGTCTCGGACAGTGTGATGACGTTTCTCAACAGCCCTGCTTTACTCGATTGTTCAGGGCCAAGAAATAACCCTTTACGTCTAATTTATGATGACGTGGTCGTCTCATCATGATCATGCACTCTTGTTCTGGTGGCAGGGGATGAGCCATTTGACGGCGAAAGAATTGCCGACCAAATAAGCTTGCTGATCTTTAGTCATGGTATATACTGCACGAGGTGTTGCACTGTCACTACTAGACACACGAACTTGCTGGTCACCAATTTCAGTGGTGACCAGCAAGCGCCGACACATCCCGAAAGGTATAGTCGTCGCTTACATATAGAGTATTGTAGAATTTCAACACACTTTCTTGGTACTTGACGGAGCACCCAAAGAAGTGTAAGTACCTAATTTTGACGTTGGAATTACGTTGTCAAAGGATGAGCAAACGAGCTGCTAGCTGCTAGCTTGAGCTACTAGCTGAATTCCCGGACTGCTTCTCATCAAAATCACGGGTCGGTCGAACGCCACTAACAAAGCATCGAATAATTATCGATGAGACAGCAAGGCCCATACACCAGAATCCTTGTCGTGTTACTTTAAAGGAAAAAGAAGTGATACACCCACAAGTCTCGAAAATGCTAAAAAGTAATGTGATTCAGCCATCACAGAGCCCGTGGGTATCTAGTACTAATCAAGAAAAAAAACGGCACTCTGCGTTGATACATAGACTACAGAAAACTGAATCAGGTGACTAAGAAAGATGTGTATCCGCTTCCACGTATCGATGACTGCCTCGACAGGCTTCGACACGCTCGGTACTCTTCTTCAATTGACCTGAGAGGCGGATATTGCGAAATCAATGTGTACCCAAGATATCGGAATAAAACCGCTGTTTTGACGCCGGATGGTTTATATAAACTTGCCCTTCGGTTTGCGCTCCGCGCCCGCTACTTTTCAAAGGCTCATGGACAATGTACTTTCGGCGTTGAAGTGAAAATCATGCTATAAATTGTCTAGACGACACCATGGTGTTTTCGCAACATTTTAGGAGCATCTCAAAAGACTAGAAGTTGTTCAACGAGCCGTGCAGACCACATGACTCACATTGAAAGCAGTGATGTGTCACTTTCGTTTTGAATCACTGCTGTTTATCGGTCACGTCATCAGCTACGCCGGCATTTAGCCCGATCCCGAAAACCAGTGGCCGTGGAACAGTTCCCGGTACCGTCCAATGAAATGGCTGTCAGGCTCTTTCTGGGCCTCTGCGCCTACTATCAATGATTTATTGCCGACTTGGCTAGGATCGCATCGCACTTTACTCGCCTCAGTAGAAACGAAGCTACCTTTGAGTGAAATGACGAACAGAAAGTAGCGTTTAGTGACCTCCGCCAACTTGTCGCAACACGTTCAGTGCTTGCCCTCATCGACGAAAAAGCGCCAACAATGCTTCACTGTGACGCTAGCAATATACGTCTCGGAGCTGTGCTTGTGCAGTGGAAAGAAGACATGGAGCGAGTGCTCGCCAATGCAAGCAGGACGCTAACATGCGCTGAGGTCAATTATTCAACAACTGAAAAAGAATGTCCCTCCGTTGTCTGGAAAGTTATAAAATTTTGCGCGTATTTGTGTGACCGCTCTTTCAAAGTTATTAGAACCATCATTCACTGTGGTGGTTGATTAATTCTAAGGATCTCACCGGGTGATAAGCGCGTTGGAGTCTGAGGTTACAGTGATTTCATACACAAGTCTGGAAAGCGACATACGGACGCTGGCTGCCTGTTTCTATCACCAGTACAGTGAGCCTCTATTTATGAAGAAGATGATACGGTCTTCCTTGGTGTTCTAGACACGTCCAACGTTGACCAACAACAACGGGGTGACCTTGAGTTGCTTTATTTGATTGATTACATTCTTCGAGTGCACCATAAATTTCTGCAAGGGCATTATTGTCGTTTTTCTTACGCAATGACGTCCTCTACAAAAGAAAATTTTTGTCCATCGGAGTTCTCTATTCATTCGTTATTCCTACAACTTATCGCACTGAAGTGCTTCAAGCATGTCACAACGAGGTGACTCCTGGCTACTTCGGCTACACTCGCACATTGGCAAGAGTGCACCAGAGATACTACTAGCCACGACTCCCTACAGCCGTCAAGCACTACATGCGTATTGCCTCGATTGTCAGCGATGCAAGTCACCTCCGACGAAACCAGCTGGTTAGCTGCAACCTGTTCAGCTCTCACGTACACCTGTCGACCAGATGGGAATGAATACTTCGAGAGCCCTTCCTACTTCTACTGCAGAGAACCAGTGAGTTATCGTCGCAACATATTATCAAACTATCTACGCCAAAAAAACACAATCAAACGGGGCAACGCAGCGGACGTCACGAAGTTTTTATTAGAAAATGTGCTGTGCCATGGTGCCCCGACTATTGTGATAACAGATGGTGGAACAGCATTCCCGGAAGCTCATTTAGACCACGTGCTGATGCTAAGCGAAACGACTCACCGCAAAGCCACCATCTAGCAGCCGCAAGCGAATGGACTAACAGAGCGCCTTAACAAGACAATTGAAGATATGCTGCCGATGTACGTGGATGTCCAACATAAAAATGGGGATGAAATTTTGCCCTACATTACATTCACATACATTTCAGCTAAACAAAAAACGACTCGTATGACCCCAATCAGCTTGTTCACTCACGGGAGGTACGGACAATGCTAGATGCAATGTTGCCACATGAATGGAACAACAACGACAAAGGCACCGACGTGTTCACTGAACGCGCGGAAGAAGCTAGGCAGCTGGCACGCCTACGAATCCGCCAGCCACAAGAATACGACGCGGGCCGCTACAATGCCGACCATTACAAAACTGGCGACAGAGTGTGGGTTTGGACACCGATACAAAAACGTGGACTGTCAGAGAAGCTGCTAAGGGGATATTTCAGACCATACTGAGTATCACGCCAGCTAAGTAACGTCACCTACGAGGTCGTCTCCCACAGTTCCAGCTGCACGAGGCGTCGCCAGCACTGGCCTGAACTTGTGCATGTAGGGCGTATGAAACCGTAGGTGAGCGACTGACTGCACGTTTTTTTTTAAATACGGTGGTTCTCAATCAGCGTTGGGTTGATGCTCTTATAAGGAGCGGCAAGTGCGTATACAAAGAGAATGACGATGTGAATGTTTTGCTGATTCCGGCTAGTGGGAATGTGGGTTTTAAAAGCAGGCGTGTTGCTCTACAGCTGATCCCGAACAAGCTCCTTCGCAGCATCATGCCGCGAATTGCTGTCACCCTGTGTTCGCGTTCGCGTTGCACTGCAACATGATATATATATATATATGAGATCTATTACACGATAGTGCTAAGGAATGTAGAGGGGAAGTTATTAGAACCAATGTAAAGTAAATAGGAAGAAACAAAAGTGGGTGAAAAAATAACTTGTCGTGAGCAGCAATGGAATCTACGACCTCCGAATTCAAATTACGCGTTCGATGCTTTACCACTGAGCTATCCCGGCAGCCGTTTCCCCCGCCACTTTACCGGGCTTATCTGTGAATTTAAATGTGGGAGTGTCAGTCAGCGCCACCTGGAGCCATGGCGGCGAGTGTGGTACACTTTTTTATGAGCCTGTATGGCGCCACGTAGCACCTGAACTTATTACGAGCTGGCAGCTGACCGTTTATATATGTATGTATGTATGTATATATATATATATATATATATATATAGAGAGAGAGAGAGAGAGAGAGAACTTTTTTGTATTACTTCTGTTTACTACTGTTTCTCCTAATCAAGCTTTTGGCACGGGGTTATGAATGAATGCTCTTGGTGCTACCGCCATTACTGCGGTTACGAGGTCACCTTCATGCCCTTCATTAGGCCAGAGATTGCGACCGCGAAAAGAAGGGCGTTGCACTCCTCGCAATCAATATACTTAATATTTTTTATGCCGGCTCTTCTTCGCCCACGTGTCCTTTTTGGTCCACTTCGCACCCTTTTGTTACTTGGCGGGGCACGGTATACGCCCGAGCAGCCAGCGCTATTAGGCGACTTCATCTTCATTTCCTTGTCTCGCGCCCCTTGAATGAGGAGGACACGCCGATGAAAGTCCGGGGTCGCTCAGTAGATGTTCGCCGTGCTCGTGAACTAAGGCACGCCGTCCAGAGTCACGTTCTGAGTTACCCCGGGAAGAACTCTTGGGCACGTCGTGGCGAAGCGTGAACCGTTCCGCCATCACGTATGCCAACGGGAGTCGCCGGCGCTTGGGTGCCCTGGGCGTGGCAGCAGCGCCCTGCTTGTCGGTGCGCAGCAGAGCCACGTGCTGATTCGCGCACGCTGACTCACTTTAATTACTCGGTGACCAAGTCGAAAAGGTCGAAAGAAGCGAGCACAGTGGGTGGGCGAGGACGAAAAAACAAAACGGAGACAACGATAAAAAACGACGACAAAATGAACAGAGCCCAAGCTTGGTATAACAGATTTGCAGAGCACTGCATCGCGCTCAAGGCAACCACAGGTGGCAAGCTGCAGTATAACGGCGCTCAACTGAGTGACTGGCTGGATATATTGGACAGGCGCAAACGCTGCTCCATTGCATCGTGAGTGTCCGTGGTCGCTCGCAGTCCAGGCCACGCCCGGCATCAAATCGCTGAACATCATACCTAAGAGGCAATGCGATGAAAAGATTAGCCTTCGTTTACACGAGGCCTTACTTATCATGTCCGCTGCGTGGGCGTGCTATGTACAAGAGCAGGAGCGTCGGACAAGCAAAAGCGACGGCACCGAGACAAGCAACGCCGCTGAAGTTGCGCCCCTATGGGAAATATGAAAGAAAATAAAAGGTATCGTTGCAGCAGAAAGTAACAAGAGAGATTCGTGAGTGCCAAAGAATGGCGACAGCACTCTTCCGCTACTGTGTAATTGCTGGTAGACACGCCGAACGAAAAATTGGCGTGATTCGTGGGTATTGTTGTCACCATGTTTACCAACACATAGGCAGAGAAGACAAAGGTTGGGCATAAAAGCATGTCTAGCACACCGAAGCACGTAAGAGTTGCCGAACCACATTCAGATTACGGCTCCTGTCGTCAAGACTATTTGTATTGGCGATGTCGTCGCGCGATGAAGGCAAGTCTCCTGCATCACGCCGTGTAAACATTTCCGCGGAAGACGCCACGCGAAGAGACAGGAGCTCCGCTGACAAACGAGTCCACCCGGTTTCCACAAAAGCGCCTCCCCGCGGTTGTGTCGTGCGGGTAACACGACCTGCACCGCCAAAAATCCAATTTCCGCAGACGCCGCGAGCTTGAGAGAAGCGCTGTAATGAAGGAACTTGAGCGAGGCTGCAATCAAACCTCGCATGACGCCGCGCCAGATGTTCGGACCACAAAAGAACACAAGGCTGCGGAAGTATTGGTGGCAAAAGCAGAGAAGCTGAGCAAAAAAACAGAGTGTGAAAGCTCAAAAGTAGAAAAAAAAAACGTAATCGTAGAAGGAAGGGGCGGGTTCGTAAATGTGGACATTAAAACTCGCTTGTTTCATAAAAGCTACAAGGTCAGTATTTAAAAAAGATATTAAATAGGTTCTCACACTCTAAATTTTTTTGCAAGAACAAGGGATAGTATCCTCAATGAGAACATAGGGGTGAATTCGGACGGCCGCGGCCTCAGGAACTTACAAACGAAAAGGATGGAAAATGGATAAGTTGCAAAAATATCATAGGCATGCACCAGTAATAATATTTTCCTACCAAATGTGTTAAGCCGGTTGTTCCATATTCTCCAAGAAAGTAAATGTGCCATTGTACATCGGTGCTGGTGCGCTGGGCTTGATTTTCATACGGCAATAGCTACTGACTGACGGTAACGGGAGTGTGATCTCTACTACTACTACTACTACTACTACTACTACTACTACTACTACTACTACTACTACTAATAATAATAATAATAATGATAATAATAATATAGACGCCGTCAAATTATACAAAATGGACTGGGAAAGATACAGAAAAAACAATGACAAAAATGTTCGATATATCGTATAATTTGAAGCAAGAGCAAATTTTCACTGTATCATCAGAGTGAGTTTCGGTACGCCTATTGCCTTGACGGCTGTGCTTTAATGTAGTGCAAAGAAAGCAGCTTGATTCATGCGATATGCATTTAGTTTAAAAGTTTATTTCACGTGCTTTGCAATTGGCCATGTAGGGACTGTGCAGAGAGGGCTTCACGCAAAAAATACGGTACAGATGCAAGCTCCACCCCAACATTTTCATACGAACCTGAGCGTATACTCATCAATCAGGCGCTAGGAGCCGCTAGCTCGACTGCACCCTGTATAATGTATGCCTTGTTTTTTTTTTCCTAGGAGAGAGGGGGGGGGAAGCCCAGTTTTATCGCAGGCTTGCCCCTCTCCTTTTGTGGGTCGAGTCCAAATGACAACGTGCTTGAAAATGGCCGAAAAAAATATGACGAGAATACATGCTTCGTACAGTGACATGACTTGAAATTCTTACAGTTATGACGGGAATTTAATGTTTCTGGAAGTGAAAGAGCTTTTTATTAAAACATTGGCCCCGCAACTGCATGTTACATTGCAAATGTGATCGAAAGACGATAGTCTTGCGTCTGGAGAGAGTGGAGAAAACGTTTATTTGATGTTCTGCGCAATAAAATCGGTGAATGATATTCTGGAGGTGCTGAATTAGAGTGCCTCGAGCGTGCAGCAGAGGCGAAGGAGCGCATCAAGTCACGTCACACGTGAGACATGAGCGCTATCTGGCAGTCATCTTGGAAAACGAAGCGCACGCGCCCTACGCGCCCGTCTCGGAGGTGATAAGGTGTAGAACGCCAGGCGATGGGTAGGTGCCACCACCGTGTCGTCTTAGCAAGACATTGGAAACACTTGCCTTTTCGTGCATTGTTGCATGGTTAGCGCAACGTGATAAATGATACGATCCTTAGAATTATTTATGTATGCCTTTTCGAGTAAGAGACACACATACAGAATATTGACGTGCTATTATGGTGCCTCAGACATGCTCAATAATTGCTTTTTGATTGACGATCGCAGAAGTATGAATGCTGAATCTTGAGAAATATTGGGGGGGGGGCTGCGTATGGGGTCGGCCGTTTGGAGTACTATTTGGCCACATTTGTGCTGTTAAGGGCCGACAAATAGGCAAATGTACAGACAGACAGACAGACAGACAGACAGACAGACAGACAGACAGACAGACAGACAGACAGACAGACAGACAGACAGACAGACAGACAGACAGAGCAAAATTTTTTGCGTCGTAGGTCCCCAAGAAACACCATCGTCTTTAAAAAAGTTGGGGGACCCTTAAGCTTCGCCTTTAAGAGTTGAACGCGATATTGAAGTCCGGCCTTTAGCCTCGTTTTTGATGTAGTTTGATGGCCTCCCAAATGCACCTACAAATCACCGAATGGGCTCGTTTTTGTCGTGACAGCTGTCGAACAAAATGCGTTCAGGAGACTCCATCCTCTACATAGCATTTATGTAGTGTTTTTCTCGCCTCCACATAGCATTTATATGGTTTTTTTCAAAGCAGCTGTAAGTAACATGGTAGCTTCGTTGTAAGACACTTGTTTGCCATGCGAACGGCCCGGATTTGATTCCTTAGTGAGACCGAAAGTTTTATTCTTTATTCTACTTGCTTTTCTTGTCGACTTTTCACTCATGGACAATTTTTCACTCGACACCGACGGTGGAATATGTGCGACACAACCTCTCTAACGCTATCGCGTTAATACAGTATTCATATTATTTGGAGTTTTACGTCCCGAAAGCACCATATGATTATGAGAGATGCCGTACTGGAGGACTCCGGAAATATATTTGCCATGTGGTGTTCTTTATAGTGCACATATATTGCACAGTACACGTGCCCTCAACAATTCAGCTTCATCGAAACGCGATCGCCGCCGCCAGGTTTCAGCACATGACTTTCTGGAAGTGCAATAATAGGGGCCTTCAACTTTCACTAACGTGAACAACCTGCGTGGCCTTAACACCACTCTTCAAACAATGCCTAGAGGAGGCCAACTGAGTAAGCGAATATAGCCGACTTTGCACTCTTTAAGTGATCAGAGGACCATCCGACGTACGCTATAGGTAACTCGAGAAAAAACACGAGTAAGCATTTAGATTTGAGCGATAGGGGGGTATCATGTTTTCTAACCGAATCATGTAGTCCGGCGACTGCATGTAAGTCGATTGGCGCTTGGTTTTCTACAAGTGTTCTGTTCGGTTCATGCTCCAACTTTGAACCAAAATCGGCAGCTATTCGCCTTTTCGGTAGCTTTCAAGATTGTGACAGCAGCAGCACCCAAGAAAGTTTCGGTCACTTCAATGATCACACTCTGACACAGGTGAAGAAAGCGTGTGCTTTAAGATGTGCCAGTGTAAGAAAATACTGTTTTTTCCGCTTTCAGGTTAAAGGAAGGCGCTTAAAGTTACAGACTATGTTTTGTATTGTTGTGTATGGCTTCGAAAAAGTTTATTTGATATTTTTGAAAAAAGTGTATATGATATATTTGGCCAGATACAGGAAGAAAAGTGTTGAAAATATAAGGGCTGCTCCCCAATGCTTTTGTTCCCCGCCAATGCTACTATAGCTACGACAGTGCGAAAAACCGGAAACCATCCAGCACCTGTGTTTGTAAACAGCGATATGGCCTATTTCAAACCATACCCCCATGGGCTTGATGGGCCTAAAATATTTTGCACAGTGACACACTCATGAGAAATTAATTACAGCGATTGACGCTGTAACAATGGAAAAAAGAATGCCGATAGTTGTGCGAGAAAGCCTGCCGACTGCACTTTTATTTTTGTTCATCACACTAAAGAACCCATATGGACCCTGGGTGCCCTTGCCCATACCTATGTACTCTAGCAGGTTTGCAAAGCAGGTGAGGTGTCGCGCTGCTATGCTCGAGGGCGCAAGAACGGTGCCCAGGAAAGGTCGGTGTATTTCAACGTGGGTGAAGTGCAGGAACACCATGGCCTTATATTTAATTAGTGCACGTCAAAAAACCTTAGGCGAGCAAAATTAGTTCAGAACTTGCCAGGCTACGCATTTCTAGTCAAATAGAGGTTTGACTTGTAGCGGTTTCCTTTTTCCACCTTGGATCATTTTTTCGTGCCCTAATGAAGAGACATGGTCGGCTTTATTAAAAACGTGTGAGGAGGAAAACAGGAATATGCGATGTAGTTGTATATCATAATCCTTATTCGTTAGTAATACTAAAGGCGCATACGCTGTCACACTTTGTAGGCACGGTGCTGCCGTAATTCTTTGCGCCATAATTGTTCTGGGTAAGAAGCGGAGGTCACCTCAGTGGTAATGCAGGGGTGATTATCTCTGAACGGCATGTCAGGTATACCATGTCTGACGCGTGCGGTGGCGCGTGCACACTAAACTAACGATACCCGCGCGTTGCTGCATGTATGGCAAATATTACTACCACTCGTGGTGAAAGCAGTGATTTGCCGTACTACTACATCAAAGAATTCCCCTTCAAAGAGATTATAATTCATTATTTCAGGGATTCTCCCTGCAAACGTTGACGAAATTCCGAGCAAAACTCTCCTCACAAGAGTACTCATCAACACCCCCATCCACGCCACACATACTATATTTATACGTGTCTCACGCACTGGCGACTTTTGAAATCATGACTAGCCCATCCACTGCCACACAACAAAAGCATAGTACACTGAACATCTTCCGATGGAGGCGGAAATGTGGTAGGCCCGTGTGCTCAGATTTGGGTGCACGTTAAAGAACCCCAGGTGGTCAAAATTTCCGGAGCCCTCTACTACGGCGTCTCTCATAATCATATGGTGGTTTTGGGACGTTAAACACCACATATCAATCAATCCCTGCACATTGTGAGCGTCAAGCTTGACACCACTAGTGAACTAGAAATCACTCCACGTAAGTATCAGAAACAAATCTGAAACGCCATGCTTGCGTGGCACGCATGCGTCAGAACCGATTACAGCAGATGAAGGTGCACTGTGACCACTAATTATCGGTCGTCATAAAAGAACTTAACCATTCCTGAAATTCCCTGCAATATCACGAATATTTCTTTTTTTCCTTTGGTTCAAAATGATATAGTGAAAATTTTCCGAAAAAGGAAAAATTTCTTGCGTGGAGTATCACTGGGTGAAAGCGCGTAGTTTTCATTGGAACTATTAGCACGTCCTGCGAATGTGTATGCATGCGTGTCTGCTATCGCGAGGTACAACCGAAGGCAAAGAAATATGAAGATGGTGCCAACAAATATTTTGCAATTTACTTGTATAACGGACGTGTGAGCATCTGCCAGTTCAAACCGGATCATTCACGTTAAAGAACCCCAGGTGGTCGAAATTTCCGGAGCCCTCCACTACGGCGTCTCTCATAATCATATGGTGGTTTTGGGACGTTAAACCCCACATATCAATCAAACCGGATCATTGAGCTTTCAAACGTACGCGCGCGACGCTGTGTGGTGTCCACCTACCTATATGAGAGCTCGCGGCGGGCGTGACATTTGTCGCGTGTGTCTTGAAATGGCCTATTTAGCTGATCACGGTGTATTACGCGGCACGCACCATCGTCACAGACACTGCTCGGCTTCACAGCCAAGGTTGTCACGGGCTTCCTTCAGGGCTACGCAAAACAATAACAACAGCGCCACACGATCGCACCTAATCGTGCCACTGGCGGTGGACAACGTGAGTAATACCAAACACGTTCTGTAGCGCGTATCTACCACTCTCTCTTTCTGAGTCATTTGACAGCTATCAAAATCGGCGAAACTGAACGTGGTTATTCGGTCGTTCACGCCTGTAGCAATTCACAACTCAAACTAAGCGTGCATTTCAGTGTTTCATCGTGCAGCTCGCAGAGCTGTCCCGTCTGCTTTTGTTTTCGCTATCGTTCTGCAGGTTGATCCAACAAGCTTTTCTTGGCGGTTCGCTGGCAAGCCTATCTCGCGTATAAAATTCATTCCTTAGTGTTAAATGCGCAAAACATGCGAAATACATGCGCAATAGTTAGTCAAGTTGTTGTTTCACGCATGCCAGTTGCCCTTGGTTCCACAGAAAACTTTGCAAGAAAGGTAGACTTTGCGCTACTCAATACTTCCTTTCTCGCTCCGACAGGCGGCGCTATGCGTTTCACGAAACTCCAGAGTCTGGCGGCTATATCGCCTATTTGTGGTTTAACATAATGGTCGTGGTAGAGAATGCTGTAGCCGCGGCATTCCATTAAGCCACCAAGTCAAATATTACTTCATCTTGGCGTGTGCTGCCCGTTGCGTTCCGCTCACAACAATGTAGCCTATAGGCAGGATCACTAGTGAGTTTATGCCGGATTTCACTTTAGGTTAAACTCCCTGTATTTCACCCATGATTTGTTTCCTCTCAAGGTTAGGGCGCGCACAAGATGCTCATGGCTGGTTGGTTGGTCATGGAGTTTAACGCCTGTCCCGAAGTGGCTCAGTATGTGAGAAACTCATGAGTGTGAGGTTCCAGATAGCTTCGACCACTTGGGGTTCTGTAACATTCCCTGAAATCTCAAAGTACCGAGACATCTAAGTTTTCGCGCTTCTGTAGATACGCGACCTTAGCGGAAACTAGCTCTCAACGTTCGGGTCAGCAGCCAAGCACTGTATTCCACTAGACCACTGCTCGGCCCACAATACTCATGCTAGTAGCGGGATGCAAAACTCCGCTGACGCACGAGATGGCGAGGAGGATGGGCGTAGCGTTGACGGTACATCGACATTGCACTGCGTTTTGACAACGGAGATTTTTAAGCCGAGTATTCGTCCGTTACCCGTAAACAGAAATAATCACCATGACTCGGTGCGCACTCTTTTCGTCCGCTTTTTTTTATTTTCTGCTTCACTCCCGAAACCAGTGCGCAGATTTATTTTTCGTGGTATGCAATAATTGTGATTCGAGAGAAAACGAGTGTAAAGAAAAAGATGTAGAAGAATAGAGATACAAAATTTATTACCAAAAATCTGTTGATCGGCCTTGACTAATGCCTATCGAGGCACTCTACAGCAAAACATAATGATTGATTGATTGATATGTGGGGTTTAACGTCCCAAAACCACTATATGATTATGAGAGACGCCGTAGTGGAGGGCTCCGGAAATTTAGACCACCTGGGGTTCTTTTAACGTGCACCCAAATCTGAGCACACGGGCCTACAACATTTCTGCCTCCATCGGAAATGCAGCCGCCGCAGCCGGGATATGAACCCGCGCCCTGCGGGTCAGCAGCCGAGTACCTTAGCCACTAGACCACCGCGGCGGGGCTACAGCAAAACATAGCATAGCCTTGCACATAATAGCATAGCAATGGAATGGGAGAGGAAAGTGAGGGTGAGGAATAAGAGAGATGATAATTAAACATGACATACGAAGAACGGATAGAAGGTAAGAGAAAAAGAAAGGGAGAAAGAGAGGAAAATAATGATAGAAATAAAAAATATAAATAAAAAGAAAGCTGGTGATAAATAGAGAGAGGAAAAAAGAGTTGGTAAAAACAGATAAAAAATAGAAATAAACATACAAAAGAAGAAAGAAAGAATAAAGACAAATGAAAGAAAGAACTGAGGGGAAAAAAGGAAGCAGTGAAATAGAAAGAAGGCCACCCATCCACGTACTTCATTCAGGCTTGGTGCCACAATTTTAATGTGTATACCTAATTTTTATTTTTCTTAGCGCACGCATTGAGTGTTTCTGAAAACCCTTCAGCCATATCATGTTTTTTAAACGTTATCTGCCGAGCAAGACCCGGTAGAACCCTCTACGAGAGTTTCCTAATGGGGCCGTGATTTGTCTTACGGGAGCGACGGCATATGTTAGTGAGCAAGGGTGGTTTTCAGAGGCTTGTACAAAGCGCCTATGTATGGCTGCACAGATAAAGCTTTCTTCTGATTTTGGTAGTACTTCGCTTATGCGCATGAAACCTTTCAATTACATTTGATCGCTGCAAGTGCCTTACGAAGGCATTAAAGACGAGAACAAACTGTAGCAGAGCGAGCGCAGACATCATTATCTTGTCGTGTGCCATCTTGATCGACCTGATGGCACTTTTCTCGTTTTATGTATGAGCAACTACCAAGCTTACCTTCTAAAGGTTGCATAAAAAGTCGATATGTGTAAAACTATAGATTGGTCACCTCACCACGCGCTCTTTTGGTACATGGCAAACACTAATTAGGTGCCAAATCCGGCAAAACAGACGCGCTTTTAGGGTGTCTCGGCTCTGTGAGAGCGATGTCAATTGGAAGCCACGACATTCGGGAATTCACACGTATAGAAAACGGTGCATCGTGATTGCCGCCGTCAGGTAATGTTACAAAGATCTCTGTCATCTACTGACTCCATGGTAGGTTGGCATCGCGACATCAAGCCGGACGGTGCACAACAGTGTAGGTGGTGACGCGTAATCACAGGCTTCAGCATAGTCCGTCGAGTGCCCCTATAATGGTGTCACAACACTGAATAATTGCATGTGTGATGGTTAGTCTAGCCTCTAAATCAGTTCCAAAAGCAATAAGGTCGGATGATCTTACCACTAAACGCATGCCTAAGTGGGCGATATACAATATTAGCATATCGCCCAAAATGGTGCTTTGAGAATGTTGACGCGTCAGCCCCACGGATTAGTGAAAATACGCTAATATTAAGAAGTTACGCAGGTGACATAGAAGCCTTACAAGACACATGGATCAATGAAATTTAAAACAATTCAATTAGGTTCATCCTGCTTATTCTCTTTTGTGCGTGCTTTCTGATGAGGTGCGCGCTTCAAATTTCAAGCTGCTTGTCGTTCTTCGCGTGACTTCGCAATTTGTCGCTATAGCATTCATTCATCCGCCCTTGTGGCGGAACAATGTACAATAAAAACTAAACCAACTTTGTAAAGACTTTTTTTCCTCTTGTGGTACCAATATGTAGAAAGACAGATCAGCCCCGCTTATTTACGAATGAGGTCGAAAACTTTTTTGTAACTTACTTTGTTCTCAAACTTTTGCTTACAAAAAAGGCCATTTTTTAGTAAAAAGAAACAAACAATGTCATCGCTCACACCAACAGCGGAAAATTTGTGACGGAAGCTTTTTAACGCCATCGTTTAACGCCATCGTTTAACGCCATCGGTTGCTCCATCGCCATACGGAGCAACCCTATTGAAAAAAGACGGCCGAATACCGGAACAAAGCCACCAGATTGTGATGAGACTCACTGAATTGTGGAGAATTTATGAAAGTTTGAACACACCATCACTAGTTTTTCATGTGCTTTTTTCATTTCGATTTCTTTTGTGAGGCACCGTGGCAGACGAGGGGGCAATAGGAGCTTAGTGCAGAAGAAACTCGCACAAGAATCAATATCAATTAAGGTTGTCGTGCGAATAGAAACACGTGTCAGTTCATTCAACACAATTATTATAAGTGATCATTCTTAAATTCTAACGTGGCTACATAAAAAAAACAGGTCATTCGAATCCTTGAGCTCCGGTGGTTGGCATTACTATAAATTTTCAACGAGCAAAAGGTCCGACATTTTGAATAAGTCCACATTCACTTTTTGTTATTCGAATTGGGAGCACCTGGTTTTAATCACTCCTCACATGAGAAGGCCCAAAGTGATCACGATGTGTCGCAAAGCAAAACTACGTGCACCAAATTCACTAGGGATGTAAAACAGCGAAACAGCAGAATTTATCAGCAGATGAGAATTAAAACGGTGCGCTGGAACAAATGACTAATTTACTCAAATTTACTGAAATTACTGAAATTTAACTTATTGATTTGGATATTAAGGCTCACTTCTCACATTACTACATGTAGACGTTTGTTTATGGCATATGACTGACTGATAAATTCTGTTCGCTTTTAGAGTGCAATGAATTTAATTTACGAGATCACCTGCCAAAAAGCGTGCATAGCGACTAGTTCGCGTTAAGGTGGGTATTTTGGGTTCTGCCAGTGCAGTGTGATGCTATGCCTGGTTCATTCTGGTGCCCACCCGTTAACTCAAAGCCCACTACATTCAAACGTTTTTATAGTTCCGTTCGAGTTAATAATAACAAGCTTACAAATATTTTTATAAAAAATTCAATGACAGTAACGCTCCTGTGCTTATTGCACATCAATTCCACGCCTAGGCGGAAATTCTTTTGCAGTAGATGGCATGACTCTGCCGTAGTTAGCATATTGTGAATATTGAATAAAACTTTGGTAATTAACTTTGCCAATTAAATTTTGGTAGTTAGTTTGAGTTCAGGTGATTATAATACAATGTTGCAGTCCTTGATTGATTTGATTGATTTGTGTAGTTTAACGTCCTAAAAAAAACCACTATTTTATTACGAGAGACGCCGTAGTGGAGGGCTCCGGAAATTTTGACCACCTGGAGTTTTTTAACGTGCCCCCAAATCTGAGTACAAGGGCCTACAACATTTCCGCCTCCATCGGAAATGCAGCTGCCACAGCCGGGATTCGATCCCGCGACCTGCGGGTCAGCAGCCGAGTACCTTAGCCACTAGACAACCGTGGCGGGGCAAAGTTGCAGTCCTTGTCACCTTACGGCATACCATACTCATCATTTAGGAACCACATTGTTTCCACGTATTTCGAGATATCTATATTCGAACCTCTAGGATGAATTCGAACACACACACACACACACACACTTATATATATATATATATATATATATATATATATATATATAGATAGATATATATATATATATATATATATATATATATATATATATATATATATATATATATATATATAATATATATATATATATATATATATATATATATATATATATATATATATCCGCTACTTCTCTTGTCGACAGTGCATTCGCCACTTCGCTGTAGTTTAGTGTGGCCTCAGTTTGTATTTGATAACTGCCTACCGTCTTTCTACAAGTTCTTAGGAACTTCGGGGAGCACTAGAATCATTGAGCGCACTGGCGCACGAGCGGGTTTGTCAGGTGGTATTTTTTTTATTTCGCGGGCATTCGTAATTAGCAGAAAAACACTAATACCTAACAGATATAAAGTTCAAAACTGTCTAATCAGACGCTTTGCAAACACATCCACAACTTTCTCATTAAAATTTTTATGTATCTTCATTTCTTAAATATAGTTATTTAAACATAGCTACTTAAACAATATTTTGGAACACAAAAAATAGTCTGTATAACTCCAGGCAACGGTGAGCAACATGCATTTGGTCGCGTCGTAAAGGCGTGTTGCGGCATTTTTTTTTAAAACTCTGGCTAAAGGTAGATGGGACACCCTGTATATATAAAACGGAAAGAAGTGTATACTTAAGGGCTCGTTTTTTGGTGTTTGACACAACATTTATGAGAACTAACAGACAATATTGCTAAGAAAAGTATAGGGGAACTACTTGGACCGAATTGTAACGTAAATATAAAGAAAGAAAGTTGGGTGAGAAGATACCTTGTCTTGGGCAGGAACCGGTTCCTGCCCACGGCAAGGTATCTTTTCACCTACTTGCCCACGGCAAGGTATCTTTTCACCCACTTTTCTTACGTCACAATTACGTTACGTTTTGGTCTAAGAATTTCTCCTATACTTTCCTTGGCATTATTGTCTGTTAGATTTCATATGACTTTGAGCGTATCTGTCTGTCTGTCTGTCTGTCTGTCTGTCTGTCTGTCTGTCTGTCTATCTATCTATCTATCTATCTATCTATCTATCTATCTATCTATCTATCTATCTATCTATCTATCTATCTATCTATCTATCTATCTATCTATCTATCTATCTATCTATCTATCTATCTATCTATCTATCTGTCTGTCTGTCTATCTATCTATCTATCTATCTATCTATCTATCTATCTATCTATCTATCTATCTATCTATCTATCTATCTATCTATCTATCTATCTATCTATCTATCTATCTATCTATCTAGCCAATTATGTTTGCGTGCTCTCGCTCTCGTGGTCACTCCCTTAACGTCACGTGAACCAAAGTTAGCATGGGATGGTAAGGTGGTTTGGCGAATATGAGGCGCTGGTCAAAACATAAATAATGTCACAATCCTGATTCATGCGTCGTCAAACAATTCCCGCCAGACAGTGACACATACGCATGGGTGGGTATATGCCACCGGTATGCGGGTATGTGCCATAGGTGCTTGACACTAAATATCTACCCAGGAACGACAACACACACATGGGTAATTTTAACGTGCGAGCGCTAAGAAATACCAAACATCAGTAGGGTCGACCCGACGAATACATAGAATAAATATCGGGGTCCCAGCTGGAATCGAACCTAAGCATTTGCGTGGCAATGAAGCATTTTACCACAGAGCTACGCCAGGTATCGGAACTACTGTTCAAATAGACGCTAATCTTCGTGAAACTTCCAATAGTGGTTGCAGTGCTCCCAACCCAGTTTTATAAACATTACCTATGTACTCCTTTGATACAGCAGTCACGTCGGGTTAACGTCAATTGTGGTTAGTTGCCGTGCACTGAAGTGGATTTATGTAGAAGTGTCCAGGGCCAGCATACTGGTGAGCATCAGTGAGTGCTTCATATATCAGGTTCGGGAGTTGCTAATACACGTGTTCCAGTCGGCATCGTTGCGCAAGTGCAAACAACTGGTTTTATAAACACCTGCAACTCTTCAAAATATGTCTGTGCTGCAACACTTGTACATATATTTAGCGTCATTTTATGACGTGTCGCTAAATGAAAAAACATTCAACACGGTCACGTTCCCTGCACTTGACTCTCACAACGTCAATTTCGAGGTACGTGGGATCTGCCAATCTCTAAAGCTTGCGTTCTACCATAAGAAGATTCTTTTTTTCTTCTCTGCGTATGTAAGGACCAGGTAGAAGTAATTGTAGGTAGATCCTGTGCTTTTAGGCTCTGTTTGTCATCCTGTCGTGGCCCATTTGACAGGTTACCATGCCTTTTAGATAACGGGTGGCGGCATATGCGCAATTTGTTGTGTTGCGACGATTGTGGTTTCTGCTCAGAAAATCAAGAAGAAAACCCAAAAACATAAGTGTTCATAAACAACAAAAACAAACGCTCGGGCAATATTCTGTGTGGCTCTGACGATGACCGATTCGTGGATAGCGAAACCTTCATTCTTTACGTTGTTTTTGCCTCGATGGTCTCTGCTGCCTGTTTATCACCAGGAGACAGGAGTGGTACTCTCACAGTTCCACGAACCACCACGAGCACTCAGACACAGAGTCATAAACCTTGCTCTAGACACCGTTTCAAAACTCGGTGCTCAACGGCCAGCTTCAAAAACACGGTAGTACGTGGGGGCACCGGTGATCAACGGTTGTCGCGGCTTTGACGGCGCTGCCTGTCTCGCCGGCGACGACTCTGCTTCAATATCGAGGGGATGCCAAAGTGAAATCTCCGGGGAGCGCTGCTGCGTCAGGCCTTCAGTGCCCGTTTGCGGCTGCGACATCTCCTAAGTGGAAAGCTTTCTACCCCCCGGTGTCTGTCGTCCCCGCGTGTGGCCCGTTGGAGGCCGCTGGGGAGATTGTGGCAGCGCGTGCACTTTTCCCGCTAGTCAGCGGGTGGGGTCCATATATATATATATATATATATATATATATATATATATATATATATATATATATATATATATATATAAGAGAGAGAGAGAGAGAGAACAGCATAGAGGATGAGAAAAACCGAGCTTGGGCAGCGTGGCGAGTTTGATGTCCCCAGTTTTATGTCGAAGCCAGACAACGAGGTCGTCCGAAGAGTTTGAAGAGGACAGCAGCGAAGGAACATTAGAAGCCGCCAAACATCACTCGTTTTTTGGCACTACTCAAGCCATAAACAATACTATTGTGAACATTGACAACTGAAGAGAAAGTATGAACAAATCTTACCATACGTTGTGGCGTCGTTTGATTCAGAGAATTCTAGCTTCAGCACTTTTTTTCTAGCAGCACGTGCGAGAGTGACAAGTCATCGGAGCATCACATTGCTGCAGCACCTTTTTTGTATTTTATACGATCGGCTATTTATTGTGTAGATAGAGTGCCATCAGTGACGCAGTCTTGAGGGCCAACGCACTTGACAGCATCTTCTGAAGAGAGGCGCATTTGAATTATGCAAAAGCTTACTCGCCCTTATTCAAAGTGCAGTGAGGCCACGCAGGGGGATGCCAAGTGTCTTTCCACACGGTGGCAAGAGTAGCGGCCCCATTGCGTTTGATCTTACTTGTACATAGCTTTCATTGCTGTGCCTGTCACTGAGAAGAATTGTCTTGATCAACTCTCTTACGGGTCTCGAGGGATACAGTCAGTGCACTCTGCTTTCATGACGAAAACTTTAGTCCAAGCAGAATATGCAGAGAGAGCATGTGCATGACATACTTCCTGAAGCTGAGGAGTCGGTTAAAGTTACATGCCTACGTGACATACAAGTAAATTTTGTGTTCCTAATCAATCATCATCCTTTAAAACAATGCAAAGGAGAATCTTTCAGCGCTGAATTGCACTTGACAAGTCATCGAGATTAGGATTTCGATGTGGCACTATAGATAATTTGGTTTTTTTTTACTGATCATGTATTGCACCTGTGGTACAATTCTTACCGACAAAATAATAAAATCAGGGGATTCCTTGAAATGCGCTTGTAGCAGCGGTTTCAATGTTAGACGAGGTGAGGTTCGCATATATTCTTATCGTAACTATATGTTATATTGAACATTATGCTGCTGATTAACATTCCACAATGAGACACACACGCACAAATATGAACAAGGCCAGCACAAAATTAAGCGATGCCTTCACTAGATCTCTATTAGTCGTTATTATTCACGGAATAATCTCTACTGGCCTCGTAGATAGCGGAAAGGAGTACTGTTGCGCCGACCATAGACAAGGCAGAGAAAATGAAAGTTTTGTGTCAGTAAAGGCACCCCTGAAAAATTTCGTCACAGACTTCCTAAATAGTCCCAAGTAGTCATGCAAACACTGCATTGTAGTAAAAACACCAACAAAAAAGGGGCGAAATGGTGCCTTCCAAATTGAAACTCAGTGACATACGACACTAGGCGCACTGAAGATAGCACGTACGAAGCGTATATCAGTAGCTTTAGGTTAATTGCTTTTTGCATCCACTCAATAGGGGTGTGCGACTATTAAAATTTTTAAATACAAATATAATAGGGTTATTCCACGCCTAAAGCTCAAGCATTTTGGTGATCATGTCAAATGTATTAAAAAAATCTTGCTGATTCACTACATGAAGAAAAATATTTTGGAGAAAAAATTTTTGTGGACGTGGGTGCCTTCTAAATTTTCCATATTCATCTGCGTGTTGTTTGTGCGAAAAAATATTTTGAAAGTATCACACTTTATTTCTGGTGTATAGTGTTTCAAGCTCAGTAGTATTATAGTGCAATTTTTCAGCCACATACAAACTGACAATAAACGTTATTGCCTGCCACATAAGCTTCCAAAAATTTAGCCAAAATGTGTTATGTTTGATGCTTTTCTATTGCAATACTGCTCTTTGTATGATTATTTGAGCAATAAATACTTAATTTAAAAAAGGTATATTTTGCTGAAAAACATATTTTTGGACCTCTGAAGTGGGTAAACGTTGCTACGAAAAATCACAAAATATAAAATTTTCATTGCTGCTCATATTGAGACACAACTGGGACCATCTGATGTTTCAATCAAAAATCACCTTTATACCTAAATGAAAAGCAAAGAAACAGTTGTTTTCATATGACAAGTTTTCTCAATACAATTTTTATTTTAATAAATTGATTTTCAAGTTTCTCACTGAGAGAAATCTTCCAATTTGGTCATACGACCGCTTCCGTCTTGAAATTCCTTCACCAGAACTATCAATAGGTATTCGTTAAATATGCTCGCTACATAATAAGGAAGCTCAAATCGCTGAAATTCCGGTGTCGGTCCCGGCGTTGATGGGTCTGAGCGAAAAATCCAGTGTTGTCCGTACACGATAAAACTGAGAAATATGCAAGTAAAGTAGGTTATACGAATTTGCGGTGCGGAGCGATAACTGAACCGATGCCGTCTGCATGAGACGCAGTTATTCTACTACTCAGCCACACTGTTGCTCTAAATTGTTTCGAAAAAAAAAAAACGACTGACCCTCATGTAGAAAGAGGAGCTTACTGTGCGCATATGATATTGCAGGGAAGCATGTTGGAATCACACTATGCTTTAAAACAAGTGACTTGCGCAAAGAATGAATGGGCTAAAGCCGCCGACGCATTGCAAAGGGTGCAGCTGCAAAAGCCAGCGTGGCCCCTTACGGACGAGTAGAGCGTACTTCGCCAATTAGCAAGAACAATAACTCTGGCATAATAGGCACTTACCAAGTGTAAATCCAGTTGACATTCTAGGATAGCTCCAAACGGCCAATGTTACACGCACAAACGTTCCTTTCCTTGCGGCATGGTAGAAGGCAATGCGTTGAGGTGCGATTAAGCAACCGTATTGTATTTTTGAAGGCGAAGCTCAAGCGTACCCCAGTTGTTCACCCTATCGTTCGTGATTGCACAAGCATTATTCTACATATCACAGATTATGATAGAACATGAATTGTCATCTCCCATTTAAGAGATTACTTCATTTTGAGCCGAAAGACAGAAGGGGGCAGCGAAGGCCAGTGAATATGGATTGATTGATTTGTGGGGTTTAACGTCCCAAAACCACGATATGATTATGAGAGACGCCCTAGTGGAAGGCTCCGGAAATTTCGACCTCCGGGGTTTTTTTTTAATGTGCACCTAATTCTGAGCACACGGGCGTACAACATTTCCGCCTCCATCGGAAATGCAGCCGCCGCAGCCGGGATTTCATCTCACAACCTGCGGGTCGGCAGCCGGGTACCTTAGCCACTAGACCACCATGGCGGGGCAGGCCAATGAATAGTTGAATAACATGAAGAATTCTACTTGCATATCACAGTGATCTGCATATCATTGTGAGAACGATGACATCAGAAGAACAAAGCCAAGCATGAGGCCCTTGTGTGTCATGATGCTGTCATGTATAGTCCTTGCTGAGAGGTAATGTACCATACGTGTTCGACAGTATCGAAGAAATGAGTTTTTAAAAATATTATCTTAGGTACTGCGTCGGCTGATTGCATATGTATCGCGATGCGTTTCGCTAGACAAGTATCTGTATATGCATTTTCTATGCACTCAATTGTGTATCCTGTGCCTTAAGATACAAGATGCAGCTGTATGAACATCTTCTAATCAATGAACGGTGGCTGAACTCCCCTCCTAAAATGAGGCTGTTGCCACAAAGCCACATTAGTTAAACTAACGACAATAAAACTAACGACTGTCCTGTAGCGAGGGCGGGTGATGAGGTCTGTGAGTCTCTATTACTGGGTCAAAACCACATCGTAGCGATGGCGTGATCTCGACAATGACACGCATGCCACCGTCTCCCCCCTAATCGAACCTTTCCTTTTCTAAATTTTCTCAACATTTTTTATTTCTACTTGTGTTGGTGTCACGACATCTGCTAGCAACCAGTGCACTGCACCGCGTAATCTGCCTGTGGCTTCTTTCGTGCAAATCTTTATTGAAGTTTTTTTTTTGCCTCATGGTTCGTTACGAATTCTGAAGGATGTGAGAATGGGGTTGCTTTGGGACTCGAAGCTTTTACACAACAGTGATCTGAAAAATCTCTTGGATTTAAGTTTGATTTACATACGAGGAGATTTGCTTATGTTATATGTAAATTAGATTTTAACAATCCTCGTAGCAGCAATGCTAATGCAAGATGCAATAGGACAAGCACTTATATAAACGAACATACCTTGGTGTAAAATATCTTGACCCTTTCTGCTAAATTATTCAAGGAGTTCTTTTATTCATAACTTGATTGTTAGCACGTGTGTTGTTTTTCGCGGTTCTCTGTTTGCATCACATACAGTACATAGACATTGGTGTAGTTCCAGCCAGTCTCATGCCATTTCTTCATTGCAATATGTCTTTGTAAAGTGCTGCTAAAGTACTTTCTTTGTTTTACTTTTTGTTCATCTGTGTGGCACTTCTAGTATTTAAATTTCTACATTATACTTGCGTTTATTTTATGTCAAGGTGACGCTGACAATAAAGGTAAAAGTATCTGGGCGTGTCTAGAGTCTACAGCAACAAAAATTATGCGCACCATGTAGTTAAATTGTGAAAGTAAACACACAATAAAACAATTAAAATCATAACAAGACATATTTCCAAGTTCTTTAGAAAAAAGCACGAGAAATGTATTCCCAAGCACATCCCCTCATTTTCCTCTTCCTCCATGTACTTCGTTTTTGTCATGAGCTTCCACACGAACTTTTCATAGAAAGTTCGTGCGGACGCTCATTTTCCTAGAAACTCATTTTTCGTAGAAACTGTGTGTAACCATAACAATCAAGTTGATGATATATCATCTTCAATTGTCCTAGGGGTGCTATGCAGGATAGTCAAAGCTTCTCGGGCAGACGAGTTTGCTCCGAGCTTGCTCTATGGTGGCCATGGCATCAAGACAGTGTGGATCATGTGATAGCAGCACTGATAAAAATGACTACAAAACGCGCGTGACATCAGAAACGCATGTTGCGCATATTCGGCGGTTATCAAAGAAACACCGCGTGCGTAAACGTCAGCGCCGCCACTCACTGAACATTTCAGCAGTGCAGGACCGTCAGCTTGATATTCGCGCTTTCTCTTTGCCAACTCAACATGCACTTCCCAAAGGCCTGTTCGTCGGCGTTTGTCCTCTTTCGGGGAAACTTTTTTCGTTACTCCTGCAGCATAGAAATTTCTACTCTCGAAGGCAGCAAAGAGGCACACAGCACTCTCTTGCTGCTCATTTTTCTTGTATATAATATTGCAGATAGGTGTAAGGACAGGTTGTCACTAGGGGCGCTCGCATCATAGAGGCAACGTGGCTATAAGTGGATACATCTTGACAGCAGTGAAATATAATGCGATATGTATTACCTACGCGATGATATAACTTTCACTTCTCCGTGCGTGTGTGTGTGTTTGTGTGTGTGTGTGTGTGTGTGTGTGTGCATTGTTTGCGTGATAAAGCGTTGTGGCATGTGCGTTGTTTCTCGGCAAAAAAAAAAGTGGTGGAAGGACCCGATCTTGGCCGCCGGCGTCTGTCAATCAAATTGGTTGACGCATGAACTCGGATACAAACTCGTTGAGTCCTAGAAGGCCCCCGTTCAACTCGTTACTTTTATAGTACCTGTTTTTTGATTGCTATGTGTGGTTTAATGTCCCAAAATCACCAAATCATTAGGAGAGCCGCCATAGTGAAAGGCTCCAGAAATTTCGAGTACCTGGGGTGCTTTAACGTGCACTCAAATCTGAGCATATGCGCATACAGCATATCATGGTGCTTGTGTAACTGTCAAGCATTTACTGTGGTGGACGGTCAGCAGCAGCTTCTTTGTATATAAACGAATCGGGTAATCTTGCGCTGCCATAGAGTAGCTTGTGATAACCTAGCTATTTCCTGCTTTTCGATTCACTCATCTACTCATCTGCTTGGCTTGCTTCGAAATTAAGGCCGCATGCCCCACCGCGGGGGCCTAGTGGCTAAGGTACTCGGCTGCTGACCCGCAGGCCGCGGGATCAAATCCCGGCAGCGGCGGCTGCATTTTCGATGGAGGCGAAAAGGCTTTAGGTCTGTGTGCTCCGATTTGGGTGGACCTTAAAGGACCCCTGGTGGTCGAAATTTCCGAAGCCCTCCACTGCGGCGTCTCTCATAATCATAAGGTGGTTTAGGGACGTTAAACCCTAGATATTGTCACGGGGTCATGACGTGGCCGAAGACAGGAGACTTCGTGCTGGGATTTAACTGTTTATTTGGGCGAACCTGTGCCCGGTAAACGGGAAGTCCAAATACAGCAGCAGTCCCGCACAGATAGCAGTCTCGGACTGATAGCGGCGAACGGAGCGTCGGCCTTCGATCAACAACTGACAAGCGGTGAAGCGCGTCGGCATTTATACTCTTGCCGTCGAATGTTCTAGCGTTATCGCTGGCGGTGGCGTAGGTTCCAGAACAATCTGTACCGTTCGCACAGTGGGCGTGATCTTATCGAAATGATCTACTACAGTCCGGAACCTTCTCGAAAACTGCAGGCGCGGTTTGCGCTGAGAATCATGTGGTGTTTTGGGACGATAATAAAAACTTGGGAAATGGAACGTGGCAATATCAAGCAACTAGTGAAGTATGTCACCCAGCCACATAGCTAATTAGTTGGCCGCACGTGCTCGGATGCTAGCGGCCGATTACAACAAAATTGGCGCGCACCGGCCGAGCAACATGCTAGAATGTAGAGGCTTACCATGATGATTCACAGGTGGCCTCATGTTTAGCTGCGGTCAGGATGTTGTGAGGCGCTCCTCCGGAATGAATCTCACAGGTCACCGTGCTGATTATTCTAAAGCAGACTTAGCACAGTCATCCGAAGCCTCGAATGAATTTAGGCAGCTCATCAGCTCGAATGAATTTAAGCGGCTCGAATGAGTTTAAACAGCTCAAAAGCTCAATTTAAACAAACAAGTAAAAAAGATGCCTCTGGTTTGAAAACAATGCAAAATTTGCCGACCGTTCTTGATGCGATACCGGGTTTCATCGTAACCAACGAAATAGAGTGCGCTGAAGGGTGGATTTGAATTTTCGCACTATTAGCTCATTAAAACGGGGGTCTCGCTTAACTAGGAAATATCCCGAGTTGGACGAAGCTTGGGTCATCCAGCACTGCAACCCTGACTTTGAATGGGACACTCAATTCAATTACAATTTACTTTATAATGAAAGCTCATTGTATGGCAACGTCTAAAACGACAGTGTTATTACAGCAGTGCCCTAACCACCGAGTTTTTTCATTCCATTCCATTCCATTCCCTAATCACCGAGATTTGATTTATTTGTGGGGCTTAACGTCCCAAAACTAATCACCGAGAAATCAAGGTTAATGCACGAGAACACATGCGCTACGATAGGGCCCTCGCAAAATGACCCCGATGTCATCACAGATACAGCCTACAATTAGGCACTAGTCGTCAAACCAGCTGCACTACATAAAAAAAAAAACCTTCCGTGCAAAAGGCTGTTTGTTCGTTTCTGTTTGATTCATGAAAAAAAAAAGAACTGCCGGACGTTACTAAGGAGATTGGCGTGCAAGGGCGTAGCCAGGAATGTTTTTCGGGAGGGGTTTAGACCGACCTGACCAAAGGGGGGAGGGGGGCACAGACATCAGCTTTCCCCTGGGACGTGACAATCAGCGGTAGTCATGAGACTCTGCCCTTGCGTATGCTTGTGAAAAGAGCAAGTAAAAGTAAATTAATCATAGCAAAATATAGCAAACGACAGGTAATTGATTGATTGATATGTGAGGTTTAACGTCCCAAACCACTATATGATTGTGAGAGACGCCGTACTTGAGAGCTCCGGAAATATCGACCATCTAAGGTTCTTTCGAAATGTCGACCATCTAGGGTGCACGTTAAAAAACCCCAGGTGGTCGAAATTTCCGGAGCCCTCCAGAACAGCATCTCTCGAAGTCATAAGGTCCTTTGGTACGTTAAACCCCAAATATGAATCAATCAGTTCAGACAAAACCTGCACGCAGAAGTTTGGAGGTAGTGCGGCTCGAGTACAAGCAGTGGCACTACAGCAGCCGAATTATATGTATCCGTAAGCGGCGTTCTCATGAGGTTGACGCAGATACTGAATGAAGATGGGAACCACGTGAATGGGAACTTGTCGACTCCATCGGCTTTTTCATATTCATATGTCGGCCGCCTCTGCATCATGTGGCCTTTAGGGCAGTTGCACGCGTTACCAGCACAGTCGCAACACAAATGCCGGGACCTCTGCCGCGCGCAAGCAGGGGAAAATAAGCCAATTGGCGACGCGCTTTCACCCTCCGCTTGGGTGCGGCAGGCGTGCCAGCACGTGCGTTGCGGCTGTGCGGCTAGTGAGTGGAACGGCCCTTAGAGGCCCCATGCAGCCGCTTTTTGCTAGGAAACTGGCTTCGCTGTATTCCTGCTTCTGTCTGGCTCCAAAGAATCACTTTCGCATTCACGCTGTTGAGAAAATTGAATGTTTGCTCGACGCAACTGTGTACAGTCGACACGGCAGTGTCGAACCATTCGGCCAAGGGGCTGTCCACCCAAGTAGCACAAAACTACCAAGCACGGTTTTTTTTCTTCAACACCGACGAATCGTCGCCCAGTTGTCACGTTAGGAAAAAATCAAGATACTAGCTCACGACTTCATTGCGGTACATCGACATTCTGTTGCGTTGCAACCTATCAAATTCAGCGTAGCAACGGCGACGATGCATTGTCGAACTCTTATCAGTTCTTTAAAACTTTGCACATGTTGTGACAAAATTTATGGCTTCTTGGACGAAATTGCGAGCTTGCGCACCAACGCTTTCGCGCGCAAGCACGCAACGAACAAGTTAGAAACACGGCGCCGCCGGCACGCTATCGGCGGTATCCTGGATGCGCTGCCTGCACTTCAACGTTCATTTCAACGTCGAGCTAGTGTCGCGCTACGCGAGCACTCGCTGAAGTGGTGCTGCATGAGTTCAGCTCTAGTGGCACTGTCATCTTAACTGTTCGGAACTGGTTCACGCAGTGCAACTCAAAGCAAACGGACCTTATAGCTACTCACATAAAAGTTAGCATCTCCGCTGGTTTTATGTGCTAGAAAACGTTCGTATATTTTGTTCGTGGCTTTCGACGCACTGCCCCCTGAATTTATTGCGTTGTGGCAACGTGTCTTCCGTTACTTGCAAGCTTGCCGCCATCATTCCCTTTTACGTAAAAATATTCAGAGCACTACACAATATTTCACCGCGCAGCTTATATATATGCCTTATGTATATGCCTTGTATACACTGTTATAACCAATACGTGCATTCATGTTTGCAGTAGTTATGCCGGCGCGAACAGGAGCAACCTCGTACCACAGAAAATCTCGAGTGATTGATTCACTAGTGAGGAAGGAATGAACTACGGTCTTGTTTAGAGCATGGTTCACCATAATCAATTTCTCAGACGCTTGAACTCCGACAAGAACTGCCAGCGCATGACACATGACTTTACTTACACTGTACTGTGCACCATTCATACATGATGGTTCAGCGATGTGGAAAGTTCGCTGAACTATCCTGAATTACCAACTAGGCCA
Organism: Rhipicephalus annulatus; assembly: GCA_013436015.1. Lineage (NCBI taxonomy): Eukaryota > Metazoa > Arthropoda > Arachnida > Ixodida > Ixodidae > Rhipicephalus > Rhipicephalus annulatus. The sequence continues at coordinate 1,159,863 of WOVY01010234.1, read as the reverse complement.
CCTTTCCATCCTATTGCAATCCATTCATACATGCCTGTAGGTTCTCTCTTTCGGGCATTTTGATTCGAGTCACTAGAATTTCACTGCTGGCATCTACGCATTCGCGTCCATTCATGTTTGTGGTATGGGATCACAACACAACAGAAACTACCAGCGTTCCGCAGGGGCGCACTCACAAACGTTAGACGTTTCGTCCACAGAGTAAGATACTGGACGAGTGCTACCTTAGAGGCACCTGAAAGGAAGCAGAGAAAATATATAGCCGCGAATCTTTCCATTAGGGGATAAACGAGCGCTAGTGTTTAAGGCGGAACTTAACCAGCCGACATGTAACGTCATTAAGGTTCCCGTTTCTCGCATTCAGTGTCACTGCTCAAAGTTTGCTAAGCGCGTTCCTTCCTAGCAGTGCAAAGTCACCCTATTGAAATACGCTGCCTACACTTAATTGTGGGTAGTTTGTTTTCTGTGTCAATTAGCGTCCTTTTACGAGACTAGATGGCCACACCGAAACGCTGTGAGGTAACCTTTCATGATTATTGCTCAAAAGGCGACGCTGCTCGAAGTGCACACTTGACAACTAGCGAAAAAGCTACAGAATCGAGCCAAAGAAATGGTTCCCTGCTGCAGTTCTGTACTGCCTGAATATTACTCGTGTGCCCAAAGAACTTCTGAAAACCGATGGGAGCATGATGAATGCACTGAAACCATGTTTCATCATAACGACATAGGTCTTCTCCTGTTTAATGAGTCAAGAAGCCAGGAGTTGCAGCACGACGATACTAGGGGACGTTTGCTACAGATGTCAGGAAAGCCAGGTGCTAACTCCCGCGTTTCCTCAGTTAGTAAGCGTAAACTGAAGTTCCAACCTCACTGGCAAGAAATCTTTTCCTGGCTGCCGGTGTATTTCAAAGATCAGGAAGGAGCAACACATGTGTGCCTTTTGGAAAAGAAGGTTAAGAAAAGGGGACTCACCAAGTACTTAGTGCAAGCTTAGTCCTCTCTTCGCGCACACGTTCGAACAATGCAGTCGAAACTTTCGAAAGATACAACGACTGTGACTACCACAAGGCCTCTGCTCTATACGCTACAAAATTTCTAGAAGCTCTGAAAGGCGAGTCACTCGCTGAAAAGATAGTCATCAGCGCAAGTACGAAAGGAATTGAACAGGAAAAAAAAACTAATCTCCATCATACCTTGATCTTTTGTGGGCGACAAGACGATTATGAGAGACGTCGTAGTGGGGTGCTCCGAAAATTTTACCACTTTGGATCTTTAACGTGTGCGCAAATAAAAGTGCACGGGCTTTGAGAATTTTCACCTATACGTCGAAAATACAGGTATTTTATTCCGCAACCTTTGGGTCAGAAACAGAGCACTCTAACCACTGGACCACCATGGCGGGTAGTAAAAAAGATGGTTTTGGTAAAATCATTACACGCTTTTTACGTCCAGCTGTAAAAGTGCAAGTTCAACTGATTGAGATGTATTGGGGAAAATCACTTTCACCCCGTGGCACAGTGATTTCGTTCTTTCCCGTTGCCTACTTCGGTGCTTTTCGGTGCCACCTTTCACTTACAGACGTGGCTAGCGGATACAAAAGGTGTGAACGGCAATGCAACTACGCAAGTTTGCATGTAAATATGCTCGTATACTTTGGAACACATCTGGCATAAATTATGACGTGTAATGCTCAGGATAATCATCCTGTCACTTAGACAATCAACAGTACTCAGCGGTGTAATGTGTCTCTTTGCAGTTTGAAACATTGCTTGCACAGTTTATTTCATTTCTTCTAAAAATAATGGTCACTCTGAATATTGTTCTCAATTTTAATTAACATGTCCACGTTCACCCATGTTCTTCATTCTGTGCATTTATTGCTGTGCACTGTCGCTAGTTGCAGCAATCGCTCTGTGTGCCCTTTCAGTCATGCCAATTATTGTAAAGGGATGAACAGATGGAGCCCATCGGTATATCTATTTTAAAATCGTCGTATGTTTTTCAGCTCCACGTTCCTTATTCTTGCGCTGTTTGCCACACTGCTGAACAATACAGCTTGTGCTCACTACAGCTGCCCACCCTGCATTTCTCGTTACACTGCTTTACGTTTATCACAACAAACTTCTTATAAATCAGCTTAAGTTACACGATGAGTAGGTTATTAGGTTTTCCTAAGGTAGTGATTGGCCTGCACGTTTCCTCTGTTTCACTTTCGTCAGTAGACAACAATTTGGAGTGCCTTTAGCCGTTAGGGCATAGTAAAGATATGTATCAATATATTGTACACTCGCATTCAAACTAAGTTCGGTGGATAAACTGAATATTCTGTCATGCGAGCTGCGTGCGCGCGCGCGTGTTTGTATAGATGTTAGCAGAACTATTTATTCTCTGGATTGAGTATATCTTTGCACACGTACGAAGGGTCACACTCTAATATGCTTGAACGTGGCCTAACGTACCTTGGAACTGTGTCTGAATTTTTACCTTTAAAACGAATCTCTGTTTCAGAAAAATTATCGTAGTGATCAACTCCTGCGAGATCTGTTCCGGCGGATACACGTATGGTTATCGCTGCAGCATTAATCCCGTCGCCGAGCCAACACATTATGCTCGCTGCCGAGATTCCTGCCCAAAATTACAGAATGCCAAAGCCTTGACAAACACCGCGACACGTTTTCTCATGTGCACACATAATTCACTGCAAAAGCGCCCAGAAATGACAGTGTGATAGTAGTACCGGGTCATGCCAGCGCAAAACGATAAAAAAAAGGTAGGTAAAAGGCCGTGAGGGGGGGGGGGGGGTCCGCATGAAAACTTTCAGTGAGAATTGGAACTCCCCCAGCCCCCCCCCCCTCCCTTGGCTACGCCACAGACTGTGGGTCACAGTCACTAATGTATCGATAAAAACGAGACATTGTTGTATATGAGCATCAAATCCAAATAAATAGTTCAATATTATAGACAAATGTATGTAGTTGTTGAAGAACTCGTTCAGGCAATAGACTAGAAACCATGAAAGGCGCACGATGGCGCCTCTTAAATGAACCCTCTTATGAACTTCGTTTTCTCTGGGCTTGATAGTTCGTCATCAGGAGACCACAAACTGTTTGTGAGCACTTGTCAAGCGCTCCAGGCAAGGGGCAAAACAAACAAACGAAAAACTATTCTCGCAGCAGTCCGTCATCAACTACACCAAATAACTTCCAGAACCACTGCACAGGTCACCACTTGTGCACTTTCTTTTCCTTTCCAGACTAGTGTCAACTATTCTAAAGCAGATGGCTGTCAGTTAAATTCATTGCCACCCCTCACACTTTCTTCTCTTTCTCGTCACTTGTCATGAGCTCATATTCGGAGAACCCATGTATTGAACCTTTAAATTGACGTCGGCGCATCGGAGTTCTTCAGTCTGCATTGCGATTCTATAGAAATTGGGCAGTGGCAAGAACTTTTTCAGCACGCGTGCATGTTTTTTGAGCGAAATCACCCTTCTACTAGATTTATTTTCTTGATTTTGCAATTACATGGTGTAAAGCACCACATAACATGACGTAGCTGTGTTTTTATGAATGCGCCTTTTACAGCATACTTATATTGGCTATTTGTACTACGTCACGTTTTTGATTTCAACTCGGACCTTGCTAGCTTATAGTAAAGGCAGTTCCGGTCATGAACAAAAAGTGTCGTGAACTAAGGGGTCGTGAGCGAGAGTGCTACTTTTGTTCAAGCGTGCGTGATGATAATTTCAGTAAATAAAATACACTCCTTGATCAATGCTCATTATCTTAATGTCGAGAGGCTTTCGTGTCATGGCATAACATCGGAAGCAAGGATTATTTCAATAATAATAATAATAATAATAATAATAATATAATAATAATAATAATAATAATAATAATAATAATAATAATAATAATAATAATATAACGGCACTTTTGTGTCCAAAAAGAACGATATGATTATGAGAGACGCAAATATCATTTCATAAACAGGAGAGCAGCCAGTGCTTGTATGCTTATCCGAAGATCGAGGTGACCCTTCAAGGCGTTCCTCCAAAACTTCCACAAAGAAATACGGATACTTTAAAGAGAGGTTACGACCAAAATAACAGAAAAAGTAAGGTGCGAGCAAAAAAAAAAAACAGAAGAAGAAAGGCCGTTCGGGATATCTCTTTTAGCATGGTGGTGCAGCTTGGTAGTTCCTGAGGCTTTCCTCGTAGGAGTTGGTGAGAAGGTGTCAGGTAAGGATGGTGATCGTATGTCAAGAAAGATGGTCATAAAATGACGCACCTTATTCGCATAACCGACCAGGCTTTCTTTTTCGATTATCAAAGCCTACTGACAATTAAATTGCTCACTAAGTTTCTAAACTGAAAACGCACAGGATTATGGCCTGATTTATTAGTTCGTGCTAATTTAAAAGAAAATATTGATATTGAAATTACTGAAAGCACACAATCGGTCATACTACATTCTAGAAATAAAATTGGACCAGCTCACTTTTAGTAGGTCCTGATGGAGTGTGTGAAGCCCTAAATATTATGCAAAGCACATCACAACAGGCCGTGATCCTCGCGCGAACGTGACAGCTAGAAAGTACTATTCGGGCTGAAGGTTAGCTCTAAACGGACTACGCGATAGATTTCAATTTATGCATACCCGAAACATGGCCCCCAAACATGATACTCTAGCTTCTTTGTTGAGTGTTTCTTTATTGCCTTTTTAAACAAAGTAGCGTTCAAGAGCTCGTATAACAGAAATCGCAGGATTGGTGTCGGCGTCGTTGATTGTGAGTGAAAAGTCATCATCTTTGCGTGACCGCAAGTTCAAGCATCTGTGCATGACCACAAAGTTAAGAAAGATTCAAATAAAATAAGCGATAAAAATTCAGGGTTTGAGTGGTGAGGAAACCTGGGTCGTTTGAGAGGCAAGCGGCAGTTCTAGCATGCAGCCACGCGTCTGATTTCGAGTACAAAGAAAAGCTTCCTCTGCTTGGAAACGTTTGAAGTACGCACTACGAACAGAATATCGCTGTCTCGTTCAACTCTTATTAGCGAAAGTCAAGAGCTCCGCATTTTTTTTATCCTGCGCGTTGCTAAGGTATTCTGCAGGCGAAAAAAATTTAGCAGGCGAACAGATAATGCGTGTATTCAGAAAAGTGGACCCAGAAGAGTATAGTTTGACTAAGGTCGCACGGTATAGCTTCGTACGCATGCGTCTATCGGCATTTCGTTCTCTACCCGGTGATGTAGAATTACGAAATGGTCAACGCTCGCTAGAATGAGAAGTGTTTCGAAGGGCGCCCGACGTTCGTTCGTCAGGACATACACCCTAATATATATATATATATATATATATATATATATATATATATATATATATATATATATATGCCAAGGAAAGTATACGGAAAGTTATTAGCCCTAAATCGCAAGGTTAATGTTAAGAAAGAAAAGTGGGTGGGTGAAAGGATAACTTGCCGTGAGCAGGAACCGAAACTGCAACCTTTGAAACACGCGTATATATATATATGGAATATGGCACAACGGGAGCGTTGTCAACAAGGATAAATATATTTATTTCTCATCCCCTGATGAAGGAAGGACCCCTCCCGAAACTGTTGGGAAATAAATATATTTATCCTTGTTGACAACGCTCCCGTTGTGCCATATCTCATACCTTCACGTAGACTAACTGGCCCATTGAAGTATTACTCCCACTATATATATATATATATATATATATATATATATATATATATATATATATATATATATATATATATATATATATATATATATATATATATTCTCGCTTAACGTCCCAGCCTTTTTGGCGTTTTGGTGACCATTTCAAACGTATTTGAATGAAGTCATGCTGGTTTATTGGATTGAGAACAGTATTAGGAGAGCATTTCAGACAGAAATTTTTTTTTGTTACAAAGGTGCCTTCTGAACTTCCCAGAATGTCGTCTGGGTGTTGTTCGTTAAATAACTTTATAAAGTACCGTTCTTTCTTTTTATACCAAATTTGGTTTACGTGTTAATTGAAGACGCTTGTGTGAGACGTCTGCCACATACACCTCCCAAATTTTTTGCCAAAATGTGCTTTTTTTGCAGTTTTTTTACTGGAATACTGCACTTTGTATGAGTATCTGAGCAATGAATACTTACTGAACAGAAGATACATTTTGTAGAAAACAAACATTTATACATCGCAAGCACAAGCTAAAATAACGAATTTCACGAAAATTGTTCATTTTGTCAATAGTGAGACGCAATTGGCATCATCTGGCGATTCAGTGTAAAGTTATTCATACGTAACTTGAAATAAAATGAGCAGTTATTTTTGTGTGGCAAATATTATCATTACAATCGTTGTTTGAAAGAAAAGAATGTTTGAGAAAAAAACAGGCTGCAAGATAGAGACTTTAGCCAATTCGTCGGCTGGTGTGCCATGCAAAGGATTTCATTTTTCATTTTTGAATAAATGACGGCAGTGATCTCCATGCAAATGTGGACATGTGCAAAACAGAACAGTGAGTGAAGCTTTGTGGAACAAGTGTATGTTCACTTTCCCACAACTACATACAATTTCAAAGAGATGGACGCAAATTACTTCCAGGCTTGACCGAAGAACCCCCATGCACTCTATGTGATAAATGTAATGCACGATTGCAGCTCGGGGACTATTGAACATTTGATGTGATTTAGAAAGGGGCTTATTTGAATCAATGATTCACAATTGCTGGCTTTCGGAGATCATTTGGCAGGTCTTACAAGGGTCATGATGAATTAAGATGAAAGCTGGCTTCTAATAACCCAGGGCTTACCCATTACTATACTCCATTTCATACATCAGGTGCAACGCTGTGGAAGCTATGCAAGAAGTTCGGTCAGAAAAACGTATAACTCCGCGTGTTTCCTTGTCGCTCGCGTTAACTTTGATTAGTGCCGGTGCACCCTCGCGCTTCTTTGTGCTCCCCTTTGGCGTGACTGGCGAACAGAAGAAAGCGAGGTGAGCACAAAAAAATGCGGGTTCCGAACGACACCGTGGGGTCCTATTCTGCACTGTCACTGAAAGTCCAGGTGGCCACTATCGTGGGGTGCCCAGAGCAGAGAGCCTGTATGTGACGTCACGCGAGAACTAAGCTATACAGCCACATCATAAAAGACGTTCAACGGCGTTTTTTTTGTAAGGCACAAAATATCTTCAATGACTTCTTGCCCTAATAACAAACAAAAATAATTTCTTTGCTGGTGAGAACATTGAACTACTTTTTGTTGCGAACACATCGACTGCAAGAAGTCTCGCTTGTTTGCACAGCGTTTCACATGATGTGTGAAACAAAGTATATGTCTCCTTCATAAATATCCACACGTATTTTAATACTGAAACGCTGCATCACCTAAGGAGAGCAGCATGATTCAGCGAAGAAAACTGGCCCAGTCTTTAACCCCACTTCTCTCGGCAAGAAAGGATGCTAGAAGACCCCTAAATTTCCCAAATAGGGCTATTGCTCATGGCGAGCGAATGGAAAATAACAGCATAACGTCATTCTACCGCGAAAAAAAAAATGTCCTTACAGCGATCTAAAGCGTATTGAGAAATATAAGGCAATGCCGTACTTTCTTTCGTAAGTTGGGTCCGAATAAATGCAGTAGCGAAAAAAAAAATGCTTGGCTTCAGTTAACTTGAAAGATCCATGTGCTGCTCCTTTTCTCTTTGCGATATTTCACCAGTAAACACAGAACGAAAAAATGCCCCCACCTCCCCGAAGAGAATCGTGAGGAAATGCGAATACACTGCGTCGCGTCCATAACGGTGTTTCGCACGTGAGAACCCAGCGTTAAAAGAATAATTTTTTTCTTTTTCTTTCTTACACTGATAATTTAAAAGCGCCTTTTTTCTGTCGCGAGAAGCGGGTACGCTTCTCCAGCTCTAGTGGCTAGTGTGCACGATTAAAAAATACTATGAAGGAAATAAAACAAACAGCGAAACAGCGTTCTCGAAGCGTAGTGCGCGTTTCACAGCGACGTCTTGAGCACACATTTCCGAATGTTCTTGAGAGGCGCCCAGCCAGCGAACGGTTGAGAGTGAGGCGTGATTGACGGGAAAGTGGTGCGCAGGGAGGAGAGAGAGCAAACGGCGAGAGAAAGAGCGGTGAAGTAGTCACCTACCCTCTCTTACACTTTCTCGCCCCACATGCTCCGGTTGCTAGAGGAAAGGATAAGCGCGCGTGCCCGCATCTGTTCTATGGGAGAGGGAGTGAAAGTGAACAGATTGCACCTGCCGACGCTGCGCCGTGCTCCCTAACAGGCTGCAGAACTTAGGCGTCTTTCCTCTCCTCTAATCACTACCGCCACCACCACACCGCCACGGACAACGCCGGATGCCTCACTTGGCTCGACTAAGAAATGCGTTTGCAATGTTTTGGGCACAATATGTCAGGACAAAAAAATAAAAGAAAGAAAAAACAGGGAGGAACTTAGGCCTGATTCTGCCTGTGTGTTAACTGAAGACGTCCCCATTACAATCACAACCCGGCTGTGCGCCCTCAAAAAAGATTTTCACTCAAGTCCAAATCACAACTTGTTTTGGGCGGTCTACAAAAGCGCCTCATTACGGCTACAAATTCTCTTACTTTTTTTTTGCTTACGCGCAGGCCTCTCCAACCTATGCCTGCCTGCCTGAAGAACTGCGACGTGGACTTTGAAATTGCAGTAGAAACCTTAGCTTCTCGGCACGTTTTAGCTCATTTACCTACAAAAGTGCGAGTTGAAAATGTTGTAAAATATCAAGGACTAGAGAGGAATGAATGTTTTTCGTATTGCACTTTAATTTAGGCCGCACCTTTTTCAATACGGCACCGCTTTCACCGTAGTCATTGTTTTCTACGTAGCAGCTACGGCTAGAATTCCCCGCTGCTGTCTCTAAGTTTTCAAATCTTCCATTTACGTACGAATGAGCCGTTCTTTGCAGCTGCACTGCTTTTGCTTTAACACACGCATGCACAAAAGGAGGGGTGGAGGGTGGCAATGGAATGAATGAATGAACTTGTCTGCGCTGTAGCTGGCCCAGGAAAAAAAGGATGGAGATGGCCAAGAAGCTAAAAACTGCGATTTCTTGTGACAATCAGTTATCCTGTTTCCCTTATGCACTCAGGCGGCATGTATCCCTTTTGTTCTGGTTGTAGTTTTCGCTTCCGTACCGCCACAAACACTGCCGCAAGATAAATACACCACGGCCGACAGTTCCACAAATTGTGCGCGTATCTCGTTGCAGAATTTCTGCTGCTAGGTGAATTTCGCACTGGAGAAACACAGAGTACAACCAGACTTCAGGCAACAGGAGTTGAAGGGGAATTTCAATAGCTGAGCTTTTTTGAACTTGTCCTTGCTTTGGGTAGTGCGAACAGGTATTATCATCACCAAGAGCCAGTACACGCTCGCTTCGTCATCTTCAACTTCTGCTTGCCTCCTCCAACAGACACGTTGATTTGTCCGGCATGGAAAACCTAAGTGAGATGAGCGAATTCGCTAAGTGACGAGAAGTTACGTAACCACCCGTAACTAGTCCGGGCCCATAATCACGTGACATTAACTAATAACTAGCCAGGCCACTAAAATATCCGGTAACATTTATGCATAAGACTAAAATAACGTAATATTACGTATTAGCTAGTCACGTAACATGTGCCTGCGAAAACCACGTAACAGCTAGCCACGTGACGTGTCTAGCTAGGTCTAATCAAGTCTATCCCTACTTAGTACTGTTTTGGCAAATATAGCAGGTCGATGAAAAGCTTGGCCCTACTTAGCTAGGTCAAACACAACCTCCGCCGATCGTTCCAGTCTTGCATCA